>OX421981.1:38428064-39786071 GCA_949128135.1 Parasteatoda lunata
AGTAAACTTGTACTAGCACTAGATAATGATATTTTATCATTATCTAGTCATTATCGGTTGGGGCAGAAGTGGAGCATCGTCTGTCTATTAGTAGCTGAGGTTCGAACCTGGGGCAGCATATTAGAAAACGATCGCTCTGTCCCCAGCCACCCGAGGCTCTAATGTTTTATTGTGAAGATAAGTCTCAAACTGTCTTCACTTTACAAGTCTTACATATTGAAATCATATTTAAATATGAAATTGTTTAAATGTATTGTGGTCCACCTTTACAAAATGTCTGGCAAATTAACTAACCAAAATTTTTCAACTAAAATAGATAATAATCAGTCAGAGTATCAATTTTCCAATTAAGAATGTTCGCAGTTATATGATTTTATTTGATATTATGCATTAAAAAAATTTATTATTGCTTATACGATGTTAAAGGCCCTAAAATAATTTATAAAAATTGAGAAAAAGTGTAGAAATTAATTGTAAAAGGATTCGAGAAAAGGTAAAGTTATCATTTGGTAAGCAAAATTGTATTTCAAAAACTTGAATTTTAACAGACGATTTTAGTCCATTTATGATTATGGTGAAACACCGTTTTTTTAAGAAAACAGCTATAAATCGTCTACTATAACGAAAAAGTCTGGCAGAAACGGATATTTTTACAGCGCATATATTTTCTTCTAAAAAGCTAGGGAATAATTTGAAATACGCGTTGACAATGGAGCTGACATTTGATGCATTGAACCAAAAAATATTAGGCATTCTAAATAATCTTATGAAACTGACTTTGACTAAAAATAGGGAGGGAATCACCGGTTTTTCTCTGGGTCGTGTACTGATAAATAGGTATTTGTGTTTTTCGAGGCTTCACGCCACAAAAATGCCTGAACACAGACAAAAACGATTAGGGTTTGAAATTTTAAAACATGGCTTTCTCATCAATTCAAAAATTTCTTTGATTTCTCTTTCTTCTAGATTTGTTTTCTTTTTTTCTAAATAAAATAAAAAAGAAACACTGTTAGATATATTTAATTTCAGGAGAATCTATGAACTAAAATTTACAAAATAGTTAAATTCTAGACCTTAACTCTCTCGTATCGATTGTCACAAATAAGTGTCAGTGAAACGTCATAAATCAGGGTAAAAAGATATATCTGGTAACCAAGATAATTCTCCAGCAGTTTATTTGTGGACAGGGTTATAATAGTTTGATTTATTCAATTCAAAACTATTCAATTCAAAATAAAAATTATGTAGTTGCACTTTGAACCAGCATACATTGAGTAGATACCAATGAGAGCTTATTTTTTTGAAGCGACGCTGCTTTATCTAGAATGCAAAATATCTAACTTTCTTTTCACTCCAATTTGCATTCCTGTTACCAGAAAGTACCGCTTTAAAGTTAAAGCTTCAAGATTGATCAGTTTGATGATAATGACAATCATGATGACAAATTGAATGATGGTGACATTTTATTTTATATTATAAGAGACTGAATTTTTGAGTTTACGATTATCAGAGTTCAACTCCGTAGACTTGCAATTTTGAACCCAATCCAGATGACAAGAGAGCTCCTGGATCAGGTAATAGGAGAAATTTGCCTTCATGGAGGACTGTTTGATGGAAGTTACTCCTCATTTGCGTTACATGAAGAGGAAAACCAGGAATTCATCTCACAGTTAACCTGACTCCAACGGATTCTAATACCACTAAGATTATTTTACGTCAGAACTGCGACTGTTGCAAGCCGGATGTGGATTTCGTATCACTTAGTAATCGCTGGGATTCGAATTTGGGTCACTTTATTGGAAGACAAGCTCTCTATTGCCTGAGCCACCGCGACTCTCGGTTAAAAACTAAATACCTATGAATGCATATGTAAAGAATAATATGTTAAATTTCTTAGTGTGAGGAATAAAAAATATATTTTAATATAAATTCTCTACATCTCTAAAGTCACAATATATCACGAAATCTAAGCCAATAGCCCATTGTGCAGCTCTAGTGCGACGTAAAATTAACTACATCTACATCTCTAAAGTAAATAATGTTTATTGTTATAGTTAAGCTGAAAAAACTGACTTATGCAAAAGTAAAAAGAACTTATCACTTTAGTAACTCAGGTCTTTAGGCAACCGGCTGCCAAGAAATCACTTTATATACAAGTAAATAGGAATTTTAAATTTTCAAAGTGGATTTCCTTATTGCATTCAAATTTCAGTTATTTCATTTCTTTTCTAAAAATCTTACATTTGCGCATCGAATTTCAAGAGAGTATAAGATCTTTATTCTATATTTATTGCCTGATATTTCCTTTTAATCAATGTCAAAAAACATATGAAATTGGAGATTGAGACGCAACTGAAAAAAAAAAAAATATTTTATGCTTAGTTTCCTTCTAAAAATAATACAAAGTGTGTGCTAATAAAAAATACTAAGCTAAAAGTAAACAACATTAAGTACTCCATTAAGTACTCTAGATAAGTAAAAAAAATAAAAATAAAATGGAAGAAGAAAAGATTACAGAGGAAATTCGGTTTGGGGAGGGCAGTTCTTATTGATAGATAGATACTGCTTAGTATGAGCTAAAATCTATCAGAAAATCACAATATAAAAAACACAAATAGGGTTAATGATAATAAAAAAAGCTATTTGGGTAAAACTAATAGAATCTTGAAACTACTTATGAAAGTGTAGCACAGATTTGCCAATCTGGAAAATTTGTAAAGGACTTTTGAGTGTTAAATAACATTAATATTCCATTTGTCTAAGCTATATATTCCATTTGTGGGCGTCAATACTTGCTCCTTTGCCCATATAATATAAATTTAAAGCTACTCCAAAATTAAATAATAATATTAACCCTTTAGGGCCGATGGGACACTACACTTTTTACACATTTTTAGGCGCTCTAATTACAAATAAAAATATATTTTAGTAATGTTTAATTATAAAAAACAATCTAATAGTTGCTAAAAAAACTGTTAAATTATCGGAATTCTGTTTATACTAAAATATAAGTTCCAAAGCAAGTAAATCGAAAGAAAAAAAATTTTTTATTTCATATTTAAAAATTTTATCGATACTTGATTATGTAAACTGTTATGAATAACTCATTCTCTTAAATCTAAATAACTGTTAATAAATGCAAATTTGAAAAATTACTATTGGGAATTGAGCCATTAGCCATGTTAGGAAGATTTTGCCCTTAATGCAGAGAAAGAAACCGATATTTCATGATGTATTTCATAACCATAAATTATTGGAATTCTAAAAATATTTTAATTTGCCCTCATTTTGACAAGATAAGGCTTTTGGTTTGTCGCTAGGCAACTTAGATTTAAAGAAGATGTACTTATCGCTAAATTGATACTGATAGATCTCAGAACTACGCTCTAAGCTTTCAAAATATATCAATATATACAGAAAAAAATAGAATTTTAACTTTTAAGATATTATTGTTGTGGTTTTTGTTACTATTGCCACTTGGCTATACCATCAAGCCTGCTAAAGGAAACCAAGCGATTTTAAGGCAGAGGGTACGTTTCTTCTTTTTACAGCGGCGCCATCAATGGCAAAGAATATGCTTTCAATCACACATACGTCACAGCTCGTTTTACAGGGTGGTCTCATTCATATTCTTTTCTCATTATATATATCGCAACTTTTACCTGAACCAGAGAATGATTAATCTCCAATTCAGTACCCAAACAGGTATTGATTTTCAATGGGAACTTAGAGGACTTTGTGATCTGACAAATTCAACTTGCACAAGTTACAATTTAATGCACGAGGATTCTTTGGCAGGTGAGGTTCAAACTCACGAGATCACCAACACGAGGACTCGTCCTACCAAGCATTCTCTCCCGGCCTCTTAAATATTATTTTGTCCTTAATTCTCTGTTATCTCATTTTTTTTCCAAATAATACCGATATAAGCATTAAATTTTTTACCAACAATACAAGTTTTGATACATGTGCACGAAACCTACCGATTTATGCATTAAAGCATTGAATTTCGAGAGATTTTACGAACTTCAATTTGTTCAAGAGTTATCTAGAATTTTTTCTCAATAAAAGTCAAGCAAGAATTGAAATTGAGGATCAATCTACATCTGAAAAAAGAAATATTTCATCTCAAGTCTCCTGGTGAGAGAATATGAAAAAATTCATATCTTGAATGTTTTTAAACGAGAGAGATCGATGTTAGTAATCGAAATAAATCACTCTTTACGTCAACTGTCATTGGCAGAAAAATACTGATTGTCATTTCGCCTTAAACTTTTTTTTTTTTTTACTTCTTTCTTACTTATTTAGGGTTTCTTTCTTTTTATTTCATCACAGATTTCCTTCGACTAAGACCTTTTTAAGAAATGAGAAACTCCATTGAGTGGAAAATGAAAAAACCGAATTTTCTTAGTGAATAAAAATACATTTCACCCTAAGGGATTAACATAATTAACTGATAGTTGACAAATGGATAGTACTTAACACTATATTTCAGCACGCATCTTGTATTTAATATAAAGTCATTGATACTTTTTTGTTGTTAGAATTAACAGCAAAAGAAATAAGATTTAATTCAAGATTGCTGTTTTTAAAGTTTTTTTTTCCTGATAAAACTAAAAGGGCAGTACCGAAGCAGTTAAATACGGAAATAATTAGTGAAAATCTGGAAATTATTTCATAAGTTGTGGTTCAAGCCTGATGTGGTTCAAGTTTTTCCTGATACCTGATGTCTGAAGTTTTTCAAACGAAATGTTTATATTATCTGAACTGTACTCATATAAACTGTAAACGTTATTTTCTTTCTAAGGAACGTTATTTTCTTTACATGGAACTATGGTTCATCGAACTATTATAAAAGACGCCAACTTGCTCCGGACAGTGGCTAACTGTTTTCGAGCGGTAACTTTTTTTCTGTATGATTCTTAGTTTAGTAAAAATTCGATTTAAAGGGTTTTTACTCATTACTACTTCTAACTAATTCATAAGCTTATGTAATACGCCACTTTATTATAGTTATTCAAAGGCCGAGCGGTATGGCCCATCAAATGATGAGCGAATCATTGAGAGAATTGGCGGGTTCGAATCTCATCGTAACCCTGGATTTATTCTGCGTGATATCTTTCTGAGTTATTCGATGTCCCGCAGTGGGCTGATCGTAAAGACACGGTTCCCAGTAGGACACCGAAGTCAAGCATCACTGGCTGCGGTCAGTAAGCGGGTGGGTGGCCACTTTGATCAGCCTGCCTAGGGACTGAGAGTGCTCAGAATCGGTCCTCGTAAAACTTTTTTTTTCCGTAAAGTGCTCGACTTCGAGCTCAAGTCATCTGGCTACCAAAGCAAGGGAGCCATCCCCTCTGCAGATGATCAAAATTGTGATGGCATGTCTGCGGATCATTCTCAAGGATGTTTCCCAGGCTGTAGCCAATAGCCCATTGTGCAGCTCGAATGAAACGTAAATAAAGTACCTACATACCCTTAGTAGTTCAAAGGCAGAGTGGTATCGCTCAAAAAAAGGCTGTGCGAAGCGTGGAGGAGGTGGGCTCGAATCCCGTCGTAACCCTGGATGTATTCTGCGTGATGCCTTTCTCTGAATTGTTCTATCTGTCCTTATACTTTACAACGGTTTATATGCCTAAATTGAGCACACAAGCCTGCAAATGTATGTAATTTCAATAAAGCAATATAGTTATTCAGAGTTCCCAACTTGCTCTGTACAGCGTATAACTATTTTCGAGTGGTAGCTTTTATTTGTATGATTCTTCGTTTAGTGAATTTGATTTATATGCTTGTTACTCACCACTACTTCAAAATGTGCGATAGGTCACTTTGTTGCAGTTAAGCCGTGTTGAGTCTTTCCAAAAGTAGGCAAATATAACCGACAGACTGAAAATATTAGTTTGTAATTCTCCACCATTTTGAAAATATTTCGTCGAATCCGGAGCAATTGGCATCTATGGTTATTTTGTAAAACAGCAACCACAATGACTGCTAACCACAAGGATCTCAACTCAAGCTGAAGTATTCTCAATATGCTGCGTGACCCAGGCCAATATCTCCTAGAAAATAGAAGGCCTCATAGAAAATAGAAGGATCAATTAAGTAGCCCCACGTAACTAACATAAAATGCGCAGTGTATGCTAACATAAATAAGAAAGACGTCAATACGTCCGGGCTACTAAGCTGCGTAGTAGTGGTAAATACGAAAGATGTCATTACGCTTGGGCTACTAAAAGATCAAATTTCTTGTTTATGGTATGCTGAGGCCATCTTAGGAGGTATTGCTCAGGCACCCAATTATCAAAACAAACTAAGACCACACTTAGTTTGTGTTGAACCTTCTAGTGATGCCACAGGCGACTAAAGTTTAAAAAGTGGTAGAAGGTTAATTCACTTTTATTTAAATATTATCTATTTAATTAATCAATCGTAACTACCGTTATGACTTACATTTCAAGTTATTCATATTTAAAATAAACATATTCTTTTATACTCTTTCCATAGTAACCTGAAAAAATATGCTGTAAAAATTGCTAATTTTAGTTTATTTTAATAAAACTCTGAATTTTATTAATGAGCATTCTTTGAATTTGTAATCGCCCTTGGCAACCCTGGCCTTATTAATACATTGAAAAAATAATCCAAAAAAATTTTGAATATAGAATATATTTTGTTAACGTTTTTTTAAATATGTTGTAGAAACTGAAGCAATTAGCATCTCTCTAACAGTAAAAATTAGGGTAGGGCTAAATTAGAGGTTGATACTGGGGAGCTATTTTCTCTTTCTCGTTACAGATTCGTTTATCTTATCTGATCATTTCTCATCGAGTTTATATGTATTTATAAAAACAGAACTTATAAATTTGGTTATTTATAAGCATATAAATTCAAATTTATGGTCAATACTAAAGAAGTTAAAACTTCCACAGCTACCGTCTCACCGAAAATAAATTATCCTAAAAATCACATTAATTTAAGGTAAACGTTAAGGGAGTTTCTTTTTATAAGTCAATATCAATCGTAAGATTATTTTAAGATAGCATTATGAGGAAGAAATAGTTCACTTAAGGATAAACAGGAGTTTTTTCTTGGATATCAAAAGTTATGCTTAATTTTATAATAAATTGTTTTATTTTTGATTATATATACGGGTGATTCTCACGAAATATGACAATTCACTGCCCCTTGCTCCAAGATCTAATACTATAATACTAAAAGAACTTTTTTTAAAAAAAATTAATAAATAGCATCGCTGCTAGCATTTTAAAATGACTCTGCACTAGCAATGACTGTTTTGTATAATTAAAAAATTTAATTGCACTTCAAAATGTCATTTTCCTGGCATGTCCCAAACAATGTTACCAAAAATAACTAGCTTCAAAACTTCCCATAAATTTTTCAATATCTAATTTTTTTTATCTCAACCGTTGTAAACATTTCTAGAATATATGCAGAGGGTATTATTAACAAAAACTTCGTTTAAAATAATTTTTTCCGTCAATAATTTGTTTGTCCCAAGAAAATCTGTCATTTTCCTGGCTACTTTTATTTAGTGGTTTATAACCAAAATAGATAGAGCCAGCAATCAATATCTTATGTTAATAGATTGATTAGATACCCTTCTATATGAACATGTCTTGTTGCATAAATAAATAACCAATTTTCTGGTTCAAAATTTATTTCAAAAAATTTTTCAAGTTGAGTAGGTTTTTGTATTGTCATTTTCATGGCTTCTTGAAATCATTAATAACATAAACTACATAGATTTATCTGAGTTATATTAAGAAATCCTGTTGTTTTCTGCCGAATATAAACGTCTTAGGCCAAATTATAAAATTAAACTAAAGTTATATGCTTTAAAATGGCGAATTTGTCATTATCCTGGCTGTCATTTTCCTGACTTATGAATGCCAGGACATTTAAGTATTACCAGAAATTTTTTTAGCTGCTAATACTACAAGGAGGGAAGGCAAATATTAACCTAATACGAAGTTTATGTATGATTGTAATATGCTTGGATCTGATCAATTTATTCAATGATTGATTATTATACACAATTTTATTCTGTACATATCAGCAACAAAATGTTTTTGTTTCTTTCTACAGTGGATAAAAAGAATTAATTTAAGCAATTTATGGTCCATCTAACATAAAGGCCTAAGCTGAGTTACTTATTATTAACTTAAAATGACTGTTTTTTAAACTTCTAAGCTAATATGTCATTTTCCTGGCATTTAAGATTTGGTGAATTTCTATTTTATTTTTTTTTTCTCGAGCAAATGTCAGTAAACTACACTGCTGCCTGTAAGAAATTAATAAGTGTAACTAAAGAAGTATACAAAAAAAATTTTCAGATTATTTTGAAGACTTTAAATTTGAACAAACTTTTTGGTCCGAATTGTCATGTTTAAAAAGAATCACCCATATATGAATATAGAATAAAATTGCTAGCCCAGAATCTTAAAATTCTGTTTAAAACTGAAATTTATTTTAACATATAATTTTCATTCGATCACTAATATATTCCTCTTCCGTGTGCAAGTAATTTATCAAAATACAATATAGCATGTTGTCAAAGCAATTGATTAATATTCGAAGATAAATATGCATAGAGGAGCCGAGATCACTTGCAGATCATACATTTTAGAGTAATATCTCATTGATGGTACTTGTCGGCACACTGACGTCTATTTAGCCACTTGTAATGATAAATATGGGATTGAGTTGACATGCCAATACCCTGAACGCTTTCGAATACGTGATGATATTTGACAAGTATGAACCGGGTTTTGTGAACTAAAGCTTAAGCATAGAAATCCAGATTAAATATAAATATGTAGCCAAGAAGTGTTATAGTTTATGATCTATAAATCACTGTGTAATATGCTTAATACACGTTTTTAATTCCATATACGCTTGAATAGCAGAAAATATGTGTTTTTAAGCTCTTTTTTTAAAGAAAATAGTAGAGCTACAATTTAAGACACTTTAACTCAGAGTAAATGATTTTTAACCCTTAACTGTGAACCTTTGCTTATCTGCAAGGCTACAGTTTTTGAATCAGATTTTCTCCCCAGAATTTTTTGATTTCACTCGATTGAATAATAAGAGCCCCCACTTCCATGCTACTTAGGAAGAAGGCAATAACACATTTCAATTTATGATACAAAGCACTAAGGTCGTGTTTTTTTTTTTTTAGACAGGCTACACACTGAGGAGGCAAGTGGTAAGAGCGATGCAAACGAGAGGCAGATTCTCATACTTTTGCAATAGCATGCGCGCATCACATTTGCGCATTCTAATGAAATAGTATAGGCATTCGTAACCGTTATTCTTCCCTTTTATCGCTTATTTCCTCAGTGCGTAGCCTGCCTAAGTGTTATTTTCAAAGGAACAGTCAAGTTTATTTATATGAATATAAACTTCCTTTACAAACTTGTACACTCAGTCAAAAAATAAACTGAACCAGAAACACATTTTCGAAAAAAAAAAATCTGTAGCCTTCCGAACAAAACTAATTTTAGATTTGAAATCCCGACAATCAAATAAGATAAGATTCAACATGTAATAAAATGCAACAAAAAATTTAAATTTAGCAAAAAAATTTAGTCTCCAGTATCATTCCTCATTTTTAAACAGTGCGTTGTGAAGGATTAAACTTTATTTGCTACTTTGCTTTAAATAATAGTTTAGACTTTGAAACGGAGAGACAATTTAAATATTTTGTAAATTCTTAAAAGAAAAAAAAACGCAAAAGATGTAAGATATAAACGTAAATGGTTAAACAACCGTATTCTTTCATATCCATGGTTTTATAACCATACTACTTGTAAGCGGTTTCGTAAAGTTTACGGCAAAAACTTTACAGTTAATTGGATGGACAGACTGCTACCAGTTATTTTACCAGAATTTTAGAATGAAAGTCCTAACACAGTGGGTGGCACTTAAGTAGAAACTGATTTGAGAGATCTTATTCTTTAAAATCACTTTTTAAATAAAATGGCTATTGCAAAAATTGGTAAATTTTAGCAGCGGCATGATTGGACTATCCTAAGCATAGATGCCATTTTTTCCCTTTCCAAAAAAAGTGACAGAGAAATGAATTACACTGTAAAAAAGTCCAGATTAAATTACGGTAAAATGCACCGGCACCCATTTTGGCGTAATTTATACAGTCAAATCCTTTTTTAACGGAAAATTTTACGGAACAAAAAATCTGGCATACCGTAATTTTTAAAATAATATTTAATGTAAAATCATTAAATAACTCTAGTTATTTGTACTGCAAAATATACCGTATAAAATTTTGCGGTATAAAGGGATTTTACGGTAAAATTAATTTTTCAGATGATGCACCCAGGTTGCCGGTACTTTTTATCGCAATTTGATCAATATTTTTTTTTTTTACAGTGAACAGTATCAACCGTGCTTTGAGCTACTACGCATTTTGCAAACTATTTTATAGGATGAAAGACAATTAAAAACTAAAGCTTTCTGAATTTTTGCAAATTTTGTCAACATTTTACAAGCCTCATTACGAGAAAGCTGGAACAAAGTGGCGTTTCATATAAACTTTTGAATCATTTGGAGTGGACAATATCTTAAAATCAAATTTACAAAACCAGAAATCATATGTTATAACATAAGCTTAACTACTTTTAGAGTTTTTTTCCCCCAAAACTCGTAGAAAGTTATCAGCCCTGTAACAGGCATACATATACACATGTAAGAGCTTTTAGCAGCTACCTATGATTATCGTACATATATAGGTATATTTTGCTTATTTAGATATGTAACTGTCAAAATCATACTAAGTAAGTTAATAAATTCAAGAATCAAATTAAAAAGCCTAGTTTTTGCTCTTATTTAAAATAGACAAAAAAGATCTTCCAGAAATAAGGGAAGGATTAGAAACCATGCCATTAGCAGACCGTATGGAAGCTTTCAGATATAATGTAAATATCTGAACATGATAAAACATGATGATAAAACACCCAATAACTTGAAACTACTTGTTAACATGTTCGTTTTATATGAAATATCCAATGAAGTATCTCCCATTACTTGGCGCAAACAGTGTTTTCAATTAGATAGCGGAAGTTTTCAATAGTTTATAAAGTGGTTTTATTAACAGAATTACCTAACAGATGTACCTAATTTAAAATTAAAACAACTGCTGACTAATTTAAATTCAAGATTAATAAATATTTCTAAATGTTGATTTCATTTTGCGTTCCTACAATGGCAAAATATTATCATCCAATTTGACCTATCGCTTTTTAGATTATTGAAGAGCATTTCACTACTGCGGTTTTACAGACTGTAATTTTGACTCAAAAGTTCGGCAATTTTATGCAGCGCAAAGCGCAGCTAATTTTAAAATTTATATGAAAGAAAGCATTTGAAAGAAAATACTTTTTTATAAAACAGTTCTTAATATAAATATTTATTTTTATTTTTATTTATTTTATATATATTTTAATTAATATGATTTATGTTATATAATTTTTTATCAATAACTAGTTTTCATAAAATACATGTTTAACTATTTTACTCAAAAATTTATGTATAATAATTTAAATAATTTATATAGCTAATATAGCTATGTTTTGAATAACAATGTTTAATATGGTTAATTCACATTCTTTCAAAATAGTTATGACTAACAAATGACCACATCATGTTTCTAAATTAAAAATTTACTTTTTCTGCCTGGTCAGACTGGTATTGAGAGATTAGGAAGATATTTTTTCCTACAATAACGTGTATAATACGTTACTTGTATAATATGAGTACGAGTATAATATTTCATAAAACCGATATATTTAAATTCAAAAAAATGTTCTTTAGCACCTTCTTCAACTAAGTATTTCCAATTTGGGAGTTTTTTTTTTTTTTTTTTTTTTTTTTTTTTTTTTTTTTTTTGACAAATCAGAAACTTGACAGAATAAAGAATTTCAACTCTGTCAGAAATTTGGTGAACGTTGTTCAAAAATATCAAGCAAATTTAATGTAAACTGAATACAGTGCCAAAATTAAATACATTGTCATGCAGTAATCTTGGAGAATGTTGAACCACAATTTAGAGCAAATTTGTTTAAACTAAATACGATGCCCAGTTTAAATATATCTAACAGAAATTTTAGAGCTCGTTGAACCATGATATAGAGAAATGTTGCTGTAATTTGGATATGAATTGGAAATTATTAAAGACAGAAATTTGGGATCACGTTCAATCACAATTAATCAATTTGCAAAGTGAATACGGGAACAAGTTCAAATATCTTTCCTTACTGGAATTTAGCACTTTTAACCACAACATCAAATTTGCTGAAAACAAGTTAAACCGCAATGTATAGCCAATTTTTTGTAAGTTTAATGCAGTGCTAAATTAAAATAAATTATCATGCATAAATTTTAGAGCATGTTGAACCGCAATGTTGAGAAAATTTTCTGTAAATTGAATACAGAACTGAGTTAAAATAAATTAGTATGCAGAAATTTTGTAGCAGGTTAGACCGCAGTGTAGAGCAAAAATCTTTTGCAAATTGAGTACAGTGCCTAGTTAAAATATATTATCATGCAGAAATTTAGTTACAGGTTGAACTGCAATGCGGAGCAGATTTTCTATGAATTGAATACAGTGCCACGTTAAAATGCATTATCATGCAGAAATTTTAGAGCATGTTGAACAGCAAGCAGAACAAATTTTCTTTAAATTGAATACAGTGCCAAATTAAAATATATTACTATGCAGAAATTTTTCAACCCATTGAACCGCAATGTAGATTAAATTTTCTTTTACCTAAATTCGATGCCAAGTTGAAATTTGTAATCTTGCAAATTGAATCATGATTTATGATGTTATTAAATTGCGATTTGACATTATTATGGTTCAATTTAAGAGGGGAAAATACTCTATATACTATATTAGGTTTGCAGTAACTTTGCAACAAGCTAAATTTCTGTATACCGATATTATGGTTTAATTTTGAACCAATTTTCCTAAGAGTTAAACTGAATACTTTTTTGATTATGTATTTAAAAAAGATATTTATATGTATCTTTAAATATTGGTATTAGTTTAAGACTAAGACTACTATATTCTGATCAATGGAACTATTTGCATAATGAAACTGAATTCGATATTTTCTAAATTTTATTTGGTTTAAACATTTTCTACTAAATTCTCCTTATAAACCACTCATAAAAAGAGTTTTTTTTTATTTTAAATTTGTATCTTTGCTTAAGCAAACGAATAAATTGTTCTTTTACCTTTTTACTAGATATTTCAACAATACTAACACCATCTAAAATAAAAATATCTATCCAGAAAACTTTTTCTAAATAGATATAAAACTGCTTTTTTTTAAAACAGAAAATGTGTTAAAATATTCATACAAGAAAGCGATAGTTATTTTAAATCAATATTTTTTATGAATTGCTTTGAGAAAGACATAATCCTTGTAATGGCATTCATTTTCTTCTTACCGTTTATCGACAGTTTAGACTGATAAAACCTATATTTTATATTAAAAATTGTTCATTTTGATAAGCGCAGTCGGTTTAACTACAGAAAAACTTGCTATAGATATTGAAATATTCTAATAAAAGCCTTTATCAGAATATACTCGAGATACTATAGAATAAAAAAAAGGTTTTTTTTTTAGGAATGAAAACTTCCTTTCTAAGGCAGATGGGGATTTTTTTTTCGCCGAGGACACTTTAGCTCTAAATCGCGCTCAGGTATTCTAAAGAATAATTAACGAGCTTATGCAACTTTTGAGGTTGCCTGAAAAAATGTTGTAAGAAAAGATGCATTTTTTGTGAGTTTTTTAATTAACAAGCCATAAAAAATTTGGAAGCGGTTTTGTGTTTCAGCATTGACTTGCACATTATTACCACAATTCTTAATCACATTGTAATTTGAATGCATTATACAACATCCAGATTCAATCACTTTATTGATTGGCTTAAAATGAGTTTTTTCTTTACCGCTGAGTTTATGAGCTGAGTATAATATCACTTAATTAGCATAAAAAGAACTAATTGTTAGTAAACTATTTTGCACATCTTTTCGAAATTAAACTTTTAATGAATATAATAGTGATAAAATATAAAAGTATTAATGATTATTATCAATTGCAATAAAATATATCTTTATTTATATAATAATATACTGTGCTTTCCATATCTTTTTTCCTATGATCCATTTTCTTTCTGTAGCAATACGAAATATTTCTTTAATTACAGTGATTGATTGACTTTACAGTAAATATCACTGTGAACATTATGGTAAATCAGATTCTTTGCTCCATACAATCTTACAGTAAAATGTACAGGCTCTCTAAGGACTAGTTCTTTCCGTAATTCGATCAGGAATTTCTTTTCAATGTAGAAGAATGGAAGTTTTAAAAAATATTCTAAAACTATTTTTTACTGTAAAATTTGATCAACCATTCTTTACAGTAATATTTATTTAATTTTTGTGATTCAGTGAATTTACAGTAAATATTACTGTGAAAATTACGGTTTTTCTGATTCTTTGCTCCGTAAAATTATACAGTAAAATGCATTGGCCCCCTGAGTGGCGGTACCTCTTGCCTTAATTTGATCCGTAATTTCTTACTATGTAGAGGAATGGTGCATGAACGAACTATTTTAATAAATAGTCTAATTTGTCCTTTTTTTTTAGCAATTCCCTCCTCCTATGATATATTACAGATCTCCCTAGATCACAAAAGACTAAAATCACTCCCCCAAATTAAAATGGAAGGATTGATACATTAAAACATGATAATTAATACATTAAAAAGCAAATACAATGCATCAAATTATGCATAATAATAAATTAAATTAGTATTTTAAAATAAACTAGACACTCGTGAAAAAATTAGTTTAAAGTGGTTTCTAACTCCGCATTACCATGCAAATGTTTTACATTGAATCATGTTGACGTTCCAATTGGAACATATTATTAAGAAACTTAGTTTAAATAGGATAAATTTGCATGGTTATATGGGTCATATCTGTACCATTTAAAAATTGTATAAAATTTAAACGATAATAGGGTTCAAACGCTACTTAATTTTTAATTGTATATTTTTCATGTTTAAAAAAATTACATTTAATTGCATTCATTCCAATTTCGCAAAAATCAGTTTATTTTTATTTTTAATTACATTTAAAATCATTTGCAACATAATAGGGATTCGCTTAATAAGTCATTAGCAATTCCTGTTTTTTAAGACAATTATTCCATCACATTTTAGGACAAACAGTGAACTTGATTTTTTTTATAGATAAAACTATTCTTACACACTGAAATATAAAAAGCTAAATGCATGCTTTTAACGAATAAAAACTGCATTGTCTGCCCATTATTTGTATAGACAAAAAGCTCTTTGTACTAAGAAATCTCATACAAATCATAGTTACCTGAAGACAAAAAAAAGTTGTATTTCTATGCTTTATCTTTCCTGCTTTGTAATAGTTATATTAACAGTTAAATACACAGTTGAAGAGTTTGAAATAGAGTTATCTTGAATAGTTAAAAGATAATGGAGAAACAAAAAAAAAGATAGATACTATTCATAGATTTTGATAGTTAAAGGAAGAATTGAAAGTGTTCCAAAAACTTAATTCGAAATTTAACATGTTTATTTACGGAAAAACTATGTTAAAAAACATAAACTTTTAAAATCATTTGCTGTTAACGATGGTGTTATTGTATGATGAATGCCGTTATTTATCGGGGAAAAAAATTTATATATACAATTAAATTAGTCTGTTTAAATACGTTTTGCCCGAATAGAATACGTTGTCTTAAGTAAACATTTGAAGATTTGGCTGAAAGCCAAATATTCTTCTGCAAATTATGTTTTTATGAATTTAAAATTATTAGAATGGATATGAAAATACCTTAAGGTTCAGTAATTGATAAAAAAAATCGTAGTATAATAAAAGATTTATTAATATTTAATCAAATGATATGAAATATGATAAGCTAATTTTGCATGCATATTATGATCGCATAAAGGTATTCTTTCTTCGATATACAAAATAATGAATTAAATCTAAAATTATTATTCTATGAAAAGACCTACAATGTAAGAAGTGGATAGTCAAATTTGTAGAAACTATCTGCGATATTCTCGAAAACGTTTCCTGGTATGCTCAGAGAAAAAATCTCCTCAATGGAAATGCTCAGAGAAAACATCTCCTCAGAGTGACGAAATAACTCTTGCCACTTCTTCAAGAAAACAAATTTCGTCAAAATTAAAGAAAAACTCAGTCATTTAACTTTTTTCACAAAAAAAAAAAAAAAAAAAAAAAAAAAATCGTAACGCCTAATGTATCTAACTTTTCTAATAATCACTTTATTGTGCACAACATATATTTGGATTAACCTATGTGTTGCGTCTATAGGTCTGTCAACCAACGCAAAAGGGACAGGAAAGACAGAGAAATAAATTACGCTCCTGTCTGAAGTGGGATTCGAACCCGTGAGCCCTACTACTACGTGACGAACACTTTGACCAACATGCACTCTTGCTTTTCATCGTCTAGCCTTCATTCAGGATTCGTCAATCTAATTATAAATCTCCAAAAATGCACCACATTGAGGTCTCAGGTTAATGAAACATTTTCGTCATTGAGAGTTCGCGTTCGTCAGAAACTACGTGACTTAAAGACGAAATGATTCTGAAAAAAAAAAAAATCAGCTCAAAGATTGCAGATTCGTCAAATGTAAGAATCTTATTTATGAGAGTGCATTCAAATGATTTTAAATCGATAAAAAATATTAATAACTATCTGACCCAATGAGTTGCATTGTGGCGGTGTTTTTCATAGTGTGACCTCGGTTCCCTTAATTGTTGTGGTAGCAAACATGAACTTGAAGATGTATGTGAACATTCTGATCAATGCCACTCTCCTAAGTTTGTTTCAATTTATCGGAAAGTGCCCATTCCGTTTGTATTAGGGTAACTGCTCATTCAAAAAATCGAGTCTTGTGTATTTGTGGCTTGACAAATGCATTTTCTAATACTTGGATTAGCTGTTTCAAATCCCCGATCTGTACCCTATTTATTGGAGATTCGAACGCAGATTATTCTAGATTCTTTGAAGATCCTAAAAAGCGATATATTATATCCTACATAGGATCCTATGAAGTGATTAGAACACAGATCGCGTAGTTAGCGTAACCGACCATCCTCACCGCCAGCACTCTCTTTAGAAGTCAATTCCTATGCCCAAAAATTGATGAAAAGTCTCCCCAGACATGTGCAGACATGCAGAAACAGGACGAATATCATATTAATGTATACCTCAAGACTTTCTGAATCAATATTACTGAACCTAAAGTTACTTTTGGTCAGATAGCGTATAATGATGAACGAAATATTTCAATTAAATAAAGTAATGTAAAAGTACCATACATTTTTTTGCCGTTCCATTTTTTGGGGGAAGAAAGATCTCTAAATTTGGAACAAAGGCACCTAATGAGTTTGGAATAAAGGCACTTAATGACGCAGAAGTTTTAGTAAACATATTTTCATAATTTTTTTCTTTATTTTGTGTGTTACTTTTGGTCTAAACAAGTAAAGATATTATAATTAACATTTTAACATTTTATGGTTATAAAATAAAGCTTGAAACACCGGTGTCTTTTTCTGCGTTGTAGGTAACATTTTCCAAACACGACTCACATCCAAGCAATATTTTTTTCAATTTTAACCATATTTGCAGTAATATAGGTCTAATAGAAATAGTTATTTATTGAAATTTGTTTAATTTAAAAAATCAACTAGCAATAAATTCTAAAAAACCATTTCTTAAATTTTAATTTTAAAAAATTGATACTACTTTTCACAAAAAGAATGATTTTTTTTAGAAAAAACATGTTTCTAATAAATAATTATTTTAGTAAAACGCATAGGAATATTTCTCTTAAAAATATAAAGTTTAGAAATTAAATTTTTCATTTTTATCACAAAATCTATTTTTCCTTGATTTACGAAGACAATAACTTAAAGCTTCTATAACTTAAATACATATTTTAAGAAAAAAGGTTTGAGACAATTGTCCTTAAAATAATATGTGTCGAGTATGAATACTAGAGAACTAAAATTATTTATCGAAAAAACTTGAAAATAATTATAATTTTTTTTTTAATTTAAAATTTATTTCTCTAGCACTTAAAGCATACAATTACATAAAAATACTTTTTCATAAATACAGGGAACTGCCCTTGCATCAAAAAGGTTCTGAGTTCGAATCCCGGGCAAGGCATGGACGTTCTTTCCGTCTCTGTACTATCTGTCCTTACTGTGGGAGCAACGTTGGCCCACCTAATATGATGCCCCTGAAAGAGAGGCCAACAAATCTACCCTGTAAATGCCTGAATTGACGAAAAATGTTAACACAGGTAGACATTGGAAAATATATAATGAGCAATTCTACAAATAAACGCCAATTAGGCGGCCAAAAAAAAAAAAAAAATTGGGGGGGGGGGGGCATGCTATTTCGACATGAATTTTTTTCTTTGTGACATACTTTAAATGACAAAATACCAATTTCAAATTTTTATCTGAGGCATTTATTCAGATAAAACGATTTTGACATAAATATAATATTTTTATAATGTCTCTCTAAAATGTATTTATAGAGATTTCGTACTATAAGATTATATTTTAGTATAAAAAACAAAAATAAAAAAATTTAATCAAAGTTCGTAAATTGAAATAATATAATTGGATAATATATATATAAATATATATATATATATATATATATATATATATATATATATATATATATATATATATATATATATATATATATATATATATATATATATATATATATATATATATATATATATTTATATTTAAGATTTAAGTTTCAGTTAAATTAAAGTCAAATTTCATTTCACTACAACTTGAAAAATTATTTGCTGAATGTGCAAAATTTATAAAGTTTGCATATGCAGTATTTATAACACACTTTTAAAATTACAAATTATTTGAGACAGGAAATGGATATTGAAACTAACAAAACATGTTTATTAAATAGTCCCGTTTTCTTCTTCGTGTTTTACAAATTTTGTGCAGTCCTTTAGGAAATTAAAACATCGTGTCTTTTGTTAGTTAAAGCTTCAGATTTATTTATACAATATTTTACTTTGTACAAAAACAACAGATTTTCTACTGATTTAAATTTACATAGATATAAAGTATTTTAATAACTAAGAACATGAATAAAACACAATTAATTTTGATAGCATGATCCCCACGCGTTTTTTAAACTTTAAATACTAATTGTATTATTTATTTTAATAATATTAAGAGTTTCCTTCCTTAAAGTATAAATATAACGTTTAGAATTCTGTCATCTTAAAATTCTCATATAAATAAATGTATTTCTTTAAAAACGATTTGTATTTAAATATTGCTTTTTTTTTTCATTTCCTACACCACGTTTTAAAATTTTTAAGTCCCACCAGAACAATGAACGACTAGTTTTAAGACTTGATTTTAAGATTTTTAAGGGCATTATTAACTCAATTTGTAGAATATGAGATCCTTATTTAAATTAAAAAGCTATTTTTTATGTATAAATTTTAAGTCTACTGTAATCTACTTTTTACTATAAAACTAACTTAAATAGCTACATAATAACAAAAAATATATTTACAATTAAAAAAATACTTTGATATACTTTATAATTAAAATAATTAATATATACAATTAAAAAAAAATCAACAGCAATTTTTTATCAATATTTAAAGAAACTGATTTTATCCCTTAAAATCATAATTTTTATTCAATGATTTTTCATATTTTTTTCAATATTTTGTAATAATTTTGGTCAAAATATGGGGAAAAAGTTTTATTTAGCATTTTAATAATTGATGGTTATGAAATATAGCATGAAACACCAGTGTCTTTTTCCGCCATTAAAGGTAAAATCTGCCAAGCACGGCTCCTTTCCGAACAATAATTTCCCCCTTTTGCACTTATTTGCTTGATTAAGATCTAAAAGAAACAGCTATTCCTCATTGAAATTTTTTAATTTACAAAATCAGTTATGGATGAATCTTTAAATATGAATAAAGAAAATCAAACTACTTTCTTTTAGATTTTAGATTTTATAACGTAATTCTGATATTCTAATAGATTTTTTTAGTAACTATAAGATTGTTGTTTCATAATTAAAAAAAATAACAAAATGCAATTTTGCACGTAATTACAGCGTCAGAAAAAAGATATATGAAAAGGACACCGTTTTCCAATCTGTGTTAGTGGGTTAATAATGAGTTTTATATCAAGTTCTCTGAAGCAAAGTTGGTAAACCTTCTGCATACCATTATTATTTTTTTTTTTTTACATGCGAGTTTTTCTTTGACGAAAGCGATGGTCATAGTGGTTAAGGCACTAAAATATCCAAATCATTGTGGTCAACAATCGTGCACAGGCTGCCATTACTTTCCAGATTAGTGACTGAAGCTAGGTGAGATTCAAGCCTCCATCGATGATTTAATCCCAGATCTTCACGACGACAGTTCAGAAATTTTCGCTAGCTGAATGGTTAATTGCAAAAAAATTTTCTTACATTACAGTAACATTTCTTACATTAACATTTCATACATTAGTTGATTTTTCAATAAAAATCTGCATTCGTCTAAAAAAAATAAAATCGATAAAAACATGCAATAAAATTTTAAAAAACAGTTCCTTTGTTATTCGTCAGTCTAAATACGAAAAAATAAGCATCTTACTATTTGGAACAGGGAATAGAATGCGGAAATATTGAAAATCAGAAAGGAAAAATATTTTCTCATGTTACTTTTTACCTTAACAAGTCAGAAAAAGTAAATAAAAGTTTTCATTTTTCTATCAAGAAAATAATTTAAATAAGAATGAGCTACATACAAAAATATTTGGCTCTTCAAGTGTAGGAAGGTAAATTTGCAATCTTCCAAAACAAGCATTGATTTTCAACCATCAAATAAGCCTCTTAAATGCATTTTCCTGAACGCTGAAAATCAAACGCTTCATAAAAAAATCAAAATTTTAAAGCCTCGCATAGAAAAGAGAAAATTATTACATTTTTCGGAAATGTTGATGGATTATACCATTCAAAAATATCTCCAATGCCACAAGGTTTACGTAATTAAACGACATATGCTATAACATTAAAAACCTTTCTATAATACTTTAACACATATCTGCCAAAATATGCAGTATTTCTTAAAAACCAAACCAAGATTTGAGAGAGAATAAACATTCTATTTTGAAGAAAATACGTAAATTTTCAGGAAATGCGTCGAAAGTATTGTATTTAGAAATAAACTTTTTCAAGATTCTGTGCATCATTAATCATTTGCAAATATTGATACTTTTCCATTGTTGATACAACAATAGTCACACAAGCAAAGGGCGACCTCCTACGGGTAGCTCTATAAGGCGTGGTAGAATTTTATTCCTTTTATTTCTGTGGTGTTCCAGGCGTGAAATATTTTCTCTTTTCCCTTTTAACGATTCTTAACACTTAATTACAAGAGAAAAATTACAACTTTCGCGTTCCAAAAACCTCATCTATCAAACTAGTCTGAGAACCCATTTTGAAGAAGGTAAACGATATATGTTTTCTTCTAGAAGGACTAATTCAATTTCAAAGATTAATATATTGGATAGATATTTTTTATCGTTAAAATATATTTTTGATCTATCCATATATCGAGAAAAAGATAAGAAGCTTTAGTGTGCTAAATCATTTTATTTTTACTTCTGAGTGAAATGACAAAGCTTTGATAAATTTGGAGTCGTATATAATCCAGAATATTAAAGAATCTGGAACTTTCAAGAGAATATTACGACGTGACTCTTAGAATTAACGAGCAAGGAAAAAAGAAGTATTAAATTTCACTGTCATACATTTCATTTTAGATTTAACAAATGCCATGAAGTGCTACTGAATTCTTAAATTCACATAATTTTTAACCTAGGGTTTAATGACATTGTTTTGTATTTTCCAATTAACATTTTAAATATTTTAGATGACTTTTATTTTTATAATTTTGTATCTTATCATTCGCTTAATAAATTTTCAAGAGAAATGTTGAAAAGTTGGAAATTTAAACAATTTTTTCTTTATTTCAAACATAACTTTTCAGTTGTAAATATTGAAAGTTAACCATTGTTGATACAACAGTAGTCACATAATCTTAAATTTACCTCCTAATGAAGACTCCAAAAAGTTCATCGCTTTTATTTCTGCATTTCCTGAAATTTTTCTCGATTTTTAACATTTAATTACGAAAGAAAAGCGAAAGCTTTTGCGTTCCAAAAAACCCAACTATCAAATTAGTCTAAGAACCCATTTTGAAATAGGAATATGATTTATTTTTTCTTCTGGAAGGACTAATAAATGTCTAATATCTTAGATAGATACTTTGCATCGTTAAAATATATTTTTGATCTATATGTATACTTAAAAGAAGATAAGACGCTACGATGTGTTTAAAAATTTATTCTTCTGAATAAAAATGTCGAATCTTTGATGAAATTAGAGTCTTTTATAATTCAAAATATTGAAGATTCGGAAGAACGTTTAAGAGAATATTACGAAGTGACTATTTACGGTTATTTGTTAAGAAAAAGACAAATATAACATTTAAATATTTAGTTTTTTATTTACTGAGTTATGGAAATAGGACGATTTCTTGTAGTTAGAGACTTGTTCTATCTTTTCTATTTAACCTAATCAAATCTGAAATTCCTTGAAGTGGTTTAATTTTATTTATAATTTTATTTTTTATCATTTTTTCAGTACATTTTTAAGAAAAGCATTAAAAGAATTAATATAAATATTTTTTCATGATTCCGTGCCTTGTTAATTGTTCTTAAATTTAACATTTGTGACATTGTTGAAAAAACAATAGTTACGCAAGCATGAGATGACCTCTTAAGATAAACTCCGTAAGACGTTGTGGAACTTAATCTTCTTATTTCAGAAAAATTTATAAAATTTTTTCCTTCAAAAAATATTATTTCGAACTAATTTTATGAAATTCGTTATGCTCTACACATTTTCTGAGATAAAAAAAAAAGAATTAAAACGGGAAATTATTAAACAAAAAATTAACAAAAGGAAGAAAAAAAAGACTTTGAACAATATATACTATAGTATTAAAAAACATTTTACATGAAGTACTTTATAAATGCACCGCGGTTATAAAAAATTGTGTTTTTAGTATCAGAAATAAATAAAAACAAGTTTACACTTTAGGTTCACAGTCCCCTTATAACGCTCAAAAAGTGCTTATCTATTCAGTTTTTTACTGTAAACGTAACTGTTTTAAAATTTTAGAGACTGTGAGAAAAAAACTGCAACACTTAATTTCGGCAAAAATAAATATCAGTAAAATTTGAATAGTTTTTATCTCTGAAACAACGCGATTTTTAATAATCAACTTTAAATTTGGAAAACTATGAAGATAAAGTGATTCAATTCATTTTAAACGTAAATACAGTGATCTTATTTCTTATGGTCCTTTTTGACAAGAATGTTTGATTAAATTTTATCTCCTAGCAATTGGTTAAAAAGATCTTAACTATGTCAGCAAACCTTAAGATAGAAATTATAAATGTTTCTGAATCTGAAACAAAACTCTGTTTCATGAGATTAAATGAATCTATTCTAATTAAATGCAGCTATTTTTATGTTAACCTAAAATACGAATTTGCCGTTCTTACGTTTTCAAAAACATGTTTATAAAACTTCTTACGTAGTATCATGCATAACTGACACAAACAAAATCGAATAATAGCATCAGAAACAAAGAAAAAACGTAATTTTCAAGTTTTTCAGTTTTCTCTTATTAATCTAACAAATTCTTATCAATTTAGTTTTTTTTAACTGTAAAAGTAAAAGTCTTAATTAAAATACATATTTAATTTTTCAAACATGTTTTCCATGAAACTTCTTATATGAAGTATTTTGTATAGCTGACACAAAAATAGCATCAGAAACAAAGAAACAAAACAAAAAAAAAAAACAAATTTTCTCATTCGCAATTGTCGTTTCTTACCATTCTAACAAATTCTTAGCCATTTACTTTTTAACTGTAAACGTAAATTTTTAAAAATATCTTACTAGCAAACCTTAAAATGTAAAAAAAAAAATGATGTAATGCTTTTGAATGTAAAACAAAATTTTATTTTATAAAGATTGAATTGAACTATTTTACCTAAATACAGCCATTTACCTTTCAGCCTAAAATAAAAAAAATTTTTTATATTCGTCCTTTATATTTTCTGAGACAATAATTAAAATAGGAAATTATCCAAAAAATTGATATTTTTTCGAAAGTCTTAATTCATTTTGTTTGCTTCATATTTGTTCTACATATTTTCTGGTACGAAAAATTAAAGTGAGAAATTATTAAAAAAAATTGTTTTTTTTTTTTAAAGTACGAATTAAAATATATATAGAATATAACTGTTAACGTAAATGTTTAAAGATATCTTAACTATACGAGCAAACCTCAAAACGTAAACAATTAATATTTTTGAATTAAGATTAGATAGAACTATTTTAATTATTTGTAACGTTTGAAGTTAACTTTCTAAATAGTCTAATTGCAAATTCCAGAAGCATCAGTAACGTGTAATAGATTTTAACCATGGTTATATTGGTCGTAGACAATCAGTAAACGTTGGACCAGAGAATATCTGGTATTTCCGCATGGCTAAGAATTCCAAATAAATAAGTCCTTAGAAGCTTTATGTGTACATATATCATTTGATATATTTTGCGACTGAGAAATTTTGAGATTATTTCTATCTGCTAGTCTCAAAATCTCACTTTATTACTAGCAAAGAACCTTTTTAATGTATCTAATTATTATGTTTTCCTGAGTATTTTTCATTAAAACAAAATTTATTATTTCCATAGATTCATATTTTAGCACATACTGTTTATCTAGAAAAAATATGGAAAATTATTTTGCGTACAGTAAGCTAAAAAATTACTTTGAATAACTTTTGCTCTGATGAATTGATTTTCACTAACAAACTACCAATCTTAATGCTTTAAAGAGATAATTTCAATTATAACAACTAATCAATTTCGACAATATTTTAAAATATGAAATCAGACATCACATAAATACATACTTTATCTGAATCATACTTGCGTGATTTTAAGGATTTGAATTTTTGTTCAAAAAATGGGGAAAGCCGCAATGTCTAAAATATTGTTTAGTTAAAAGTTTGTGTACGAAAATAACAATACTGAGTAACACATTTATTGTTTCACTCTTACAAGGACTTGATCTTGTCTCATTCGGATGCAAGGATTTCAAATCTGAAATTGGTGCCATTTTAGTGAAATTATGTCTTTATTTTCTCGAAATGTACAAGTTTAAAAAAGTTATATCTAACAGAGATCCACGCAATTATCTCGACGAACTTCTAGGGGAATCAGGGTAAATCAATAGGATTGTAATCATATAGAAACTCATAACCGGAAAAGGGTAGTTCCCTATTATGTCCTTTTCAAAAGCACACGTAGAAACAGTTCATAATAGGAAAGTGACTCTAGAGGCGTATGTCGAAATTTCCGGGCATGGGTGCCAGAATAGATAAAATTGCATAATTTTAACTATTCTGGCTCCACTGTAACATATTTGTCCCACGAATGAAATGACCACTGGGGCTTATGTGTCCTGTCTATTAAAACTCAGTAGGTCTCATATGTTCCGACCACCCCCGATTGCTTAAATAGTAAATTTGCAATTTAATTTTAGATATATTTGTTATTTTTACCTTAGTCTATCTATTAAAGTCGTAATTTGTCTTTTCATCGGAAAAGAAAAAACAGCTTTTTAAAGGGTTAATCCAGAGGATGTGACCGAACTCCCTTAAGAGTTCTTCACAACATCTATGCGACCCCCTGTTTTATAAATCACTTTTAAACTTGTACATTTTGACGAAAAAAAGACTAAAGATGTCAATTAGAGAAACTGTATCTTAGAGAATGAGAAATTTGATATTGCAAATTTGAAGTCAGTGACTTGAAAATATACAAGATCCGTTAGATAAAAAAAAAAAAAAAAAAAAAAATCGTTGACACCACAATATTTCCTCCATTCCTTTCTCCACACTTTCTCTTAAATAGTTTCCAGTGTTCTGCACTCCCTAATTTGTAAATCTGGACTATTAGAATACGATACTTGCATTCACTCATTAATGGCAGCAAAATAAATCTGCTTAACACCAAAACTTTTAGTATTTCACATCTCTTAAGATAGGTGAAACTACCAGATAAACTAATTAAACCACATTCTGCTGCTTTTTCGATAAAACACAACTCAACCGCAACCTAACTCCAATGACCATTACCTAACGAAAAGTATAGCTCCAATGTCCACTTAAAATTATTTTAAATGGCGAAACCATGCTAGTTGTAAATGGATAAAAGAAACGTACAGTTTTGTACTAATGGTTTCTTAAGCATACTAGTAGTAAATGGTTTCAAAACCGTAAAGGTAAGATATATTCCTTACCGTGAACCTTACGGTTATTTGTATAATATACTGCTTCTGGTTACTTTACCTTAATTTTTGAATGAAAATTCTTACAGTGTTTCATAACTTTTCGTTTTATCATAATATTATTTCGTCACCCAACGTGATTTTTACAGCATACAGATCATGTGGTTGAAAAACTGTAAAAACATAGAAAATCACGAACAAACATATGTATCTTTTAAGTGTTAGCAGTTATGTCTATAAGTTGCCAAGTTTTATTACCTTATGTTGCTTTATAACTTCGTAGTTCACATTTTCATTTTAATTTTGATTCATTTAGAAAATTCATACCCTAACTTTATAATTTTCTACCAAATGGTGTTGTAAGAGATGTTGTAGCAGAGAGCCATTTTACTACTTCCAGTCACCACTTCATAGCTAATATATTTAAAAAAATTATGTTTGTAATACTTTTACACAAGTTTCACAAAAGGAAAATAATGTAAGCATTTTCACGACTTTCAACACTTGATAATTCGAAAGCGTAGTTATGTTTGTTTGATATAATTATTAAACTACCTTGGCATATTATATCATTCTAAACCAATAATTTCTGAAAAATAATTAAAGAATATCTATTCCCAAAGCTATGCTTTAAAGCAAGCATTTTAACGTTATTTAGTAGCTAGTATGAAATTATACAATATTTCAAAGTTTTACCAACTTTTAAAAAGAACTTTGCCCAAAGATTCATGACAGCACATTTGACTCAGATTTAAATCAATATTTAAGCGGGAAAGGCTAAAGCGGAAGATGTAGCCCTGTCTTGTCCACTCCCATAAGATGTCCTTGCGGTTTTAACAAACACTAAATTAAGCTCGCTTTTGTCGAAGCAGCAAATATATTACTCCTTAACGTGTTATAACTTAATTAAAACTTCTTAACCGCCAAGAAGTCCCAAGAGAAAACGAAATAAATTTTGTCATGTTGTTTTGCTACATACCAATAAAAAGAAACCGTGCTAAGTGATTAATGCCGGACCACAAATTTTGCAATGATTTAAAAATTATCTTTATGATAACAACCATGACTGCAGATTCAACAATAGAAATTTATATAATTATTTATACTATAGTATACACAGAATTTCTTTGTCCCTTAAAGATATGTAATACCATTAAAAAAAAAACGCTTGTGGCTCAACTTTCATTTATTTATTTATTTATGAACTTATTTATTTATTTATAAATTTATTTATAGATGTATTTATTTATTTATAAACAAAGATGTCGTGTTTTTTAAAAGAATGCAAAGAACTTTTTTAAAAGAAAGTAATACAAAACTAAAAAATTGAACGTAATTATTTTTATGATTTTCTGCTCTGACTACAGATTCTTCAATATATATTTTAATAAATATTATAATTATTATACACAGAATTATTTTGTTCGTCAGAAATAAATAATACCATTAATAAATCACTTGTGACTCTACTTTTATTAATTAATTAATTTATTTATTTTTAAATAGGATACCATGTTTTATAAAATAATGCGATGAACCTTATTCCGAAGTTACGCGGTGCCAAAAAAATAATTACAATTATATTTATGATTACAGCTTTGACTGCTGATTCAACAATAGATATTTATATATTTATTATACTATATACACATAATTTTTTTGTTCCTAAAAAGTTTATAATAATATTAATAAAACTCGTGTGGCTCTACTATTAGTTATTAATTTATTTATATTTTAATATTTTTATTTACTTAATTATGTATTCATTAACTTAGTTTTTAATTAATTTTTAACAAATATACAGTCTTTTTTAAGAGAATACAAAGATTTTATTCTGAAGTAGTTCAAAACCAAAAAATAAATACTATTATCTTTATTATACCAGATTTCACCACATATTCAGTAATAGATATTCATATAATTTTATTTTATTATTTCATATAATTATTATTTTATATAATTATTATTTTAAATTATATATTTTTTTGGTTTTGAAATAAAAATAAATTCATTAATTAAACGCTTGTGGCTATTCTTCTATTTATTTATTCATTTATTAACTCATTTTAACAAAGATACAGTCTTTTTTAAAAAGAACACAACTATCTTATTTTGAAGTAATGCAAAGTCAAACAAAAATATTACAATTTTTTTAATGATAACAGTTTTCACTTCAAGTTTAACAACAGATATTTACTTAATAAATATTATACTATGGTACACAGAATTCTTTTGTTCCAGAAAAAAAAATGCCATAACGCTTGTGACTTTATTTTTTTTATTAATTTATTTAAAAAATAATTTATAAATTAATTAATTTATTTATTAAATTGATGATTAATTAATTAATTTGTTTATTAATAAAGTAATTAATTAATAAATTTTTTCATTAATTTATTTATTAATTAAATAGTTCATTACTTAAATAATTTAAATATTTAAACGCTTGTGGCTATTCTTCTATTTATTTATTTATTTATTAACTTATTTTAACAAAGATACAGTCTTTTTTAAAAAGAACGCAACTATCTTATTTTGAAGTAATGCAAAGTCAAACAAAATTATTACAATTATTTTAATGATAACAGTTTTCACTTCAAGTTTAACAACAGATATTTACTTAATAAATATTATACTATGGTACACAGAATTCTTTTGTTCCAGAAAAATAAATGCCATAACGCTTGTGGCTTTATTTTTTTATTAATTTATTTAAAAAATAATTTATGAATTAATTAATTTATTTATTAAATTTATGATTAATTAATTAATTTGTTTATTAATAAAGTAATTAATTAATAAATTTTTTCATTAATTTATTTATTAATTTATTAATTAAATAGTTCATTACTTAAATAATTTATTTATTTTAACAAAGTTACCATCTTTGTAAAGAAAACTCTTAAGTGCTTATTCTGAATTAAAGCAAAGCCAAAATAATTAAAACAGTTATCTTACATTAGAGTGTAAATGTAATGTATTTTGAAATGATTTCTATTATGATTGATTTCATAATTTCAATTAGTTTTGATTGAAAGTGATTAGAACGGCTGTGGGTTAATTAACATGCTCTAAAATCTTTACTGTTATTACGAAAGCTTTACTTAGTAATGTTCTTTAAAAAAGCATTCAAACCAACGCTGGTTTCCGTTATGATGTAATATATTATACCAGAATACATTTGTTAAAACTTTAAATAAATCATTTAATTCGCTAGAAACAAAATGCATTAATAATATTCTTAAACTTTTTAAACCTGGTATAAACTAAATAAACACGATTTGAAAACTTTTAAATATGGTATCCAATTTCTGATTTTTTTTTTTCTCCTCCTCATTTCCCTCTTTCACTTTTTTGAACAAAAGAACGAACATTAAATAGTTGTTAAACACAAATGAGTTAAAATAATTCACTACTTAGAAGAGGAAAAAAAATCAAATAATTTATAATCAAATAAGTAATCAAATAAGTAATCAAATCAAATAAGTAATGTTAAAGCATAATACAAAAATAATTAAACTCTCTTGCATTAGTGTGTTAATAGACAAAAGAAAAAAGTATTTCCAAAAAAGATAAAAGTGGTAGCAAAAGTGCTTCATTGTTAAGATTTATTCTGTGAAAACAAAACAATTCTGTCTATCGTAATATATTTATAATATAATTATATTTATTTTGATATGAATTGTAGGCTTAGTGCTGTTTAAAGCTAAAGTGGTAGATAGTAGCAAGAGATATCCACTTGGTATAAGTAAATATGTTCCATCTCTTTTATCATTTTGATGCTCTCCATATATGTCAACTTTTGGTTGTTGGCCATAAATGAGTTAAAAGGGCAGTAGGCACAATTGGTTAAATATACTTTAAAATCAAGGCTAGAATCTTAATAGTTTTTCTGAAGTCATAGTGGTTAGGGGATAGAGCCTTCACTTCTCAATTAGGTCACCCAAGTTCGAATGCCAGGGATGGTTGGTTGATAAAAATTCTTCTCCCTGCTCGCACGGGTTACAGAGTTGACGTAAAATAACCTCGTTGGCAGATGGATCATGGTTTAATCCCCTTGCCTTTAGATTAACTCTGGGATCTTTTCGTAGATTTCCTCTCCATGTAATGCAAATGCGGGTTAGTTCCAGCAAGAAATCTTCCACGAAGGAGAGTTTGTCCCATTCCTCGAGGCAGGAGTTCCTTTATCTTTTGGGTTGAGTTCATATTTATGGAGTTTAACATTAATAGTCGTAAACTAAGGATTGGATCGGCTGTTTAACGCCTGTTATAAAATACTTTTTCAGATAAACGTTATTTAAGAATAAGAACAATGTGATATTCATCGTGAAATGTCCATTTTTTTAGGAGTGAATGCGTCTCCTAGATCAAAAAGAAAAAAAAAATATTTCTACCTAATATTTTGATAACAAAAATATGCTTTCTACAGTAAATGATATTATTTTTCGAAAGTATTTGTACTTCATTTTTTCGCTAACAAGTTACTGCAAAAAGTACTTCCACTTTACTTTTCTAATGTAAATTAAATATTTACTATAAAAATGTATTGTATAAGAAACAAAAGCCAAACAATCATTCTGTCATCACAAGAATTCGAACCCAGACATTCCGTAGTACTGACGCACTAACATCGGTACCATCCCGCCACACTGAGTGTTAGGTTTTGAAATCAAATAATGCATGTCAGAGTTAAAGCGTTATGTCTTAGAATACAAAAATAAAGCAACCTCTCCCCCTATTGGCATAATTTAAAATACTTTTCCCTTACAGTTTACTGTAAACGTGTACTTTAAAAACAATATGACACAGTAATATTTATCTTAAAATTGTAATATTTTTTTATTTTTTATTTATTTTTTTTGCAGTGTCTGATTTTTCTTTTTATATCATACAGTATGTTTTATAAATTTTATTCCTCTTTTACGATGAAAATGTATGCACACTATCTAACATTGATTAAAAAGAGTGATAATGAAAAAAAGCAGCTTCAGAATTAATGCTACTTTTGAACGCCAATTTGCTTGTAAGATAATTAAGTGAATGCGCAAAACAATTATTTCGTTTCTGTTGACTACGTCTCCAGCCGCCACTTTACGCCAAGCAATGCATTAAGCATCATTACTGCTTCAGCCATCCTTATAGAATCAATGGAATGATCGCCAAGTTCACTTTAGATGTAAATTAGGCATAAAGTATTCGCTTCACTAACTGTGTTTAATGAAAAGACGGGAACATAAACACAATGCTATTGGCAAAAAGTAGATATTCTTTATAAAACTTAAAACAAAACTGATTCATATTATGACTGATGTTTCATTAAACAGCAAAATACTGATTTTTATAGTCTATCGAAACTGATTTCTGAAATCCTTTTAATTTTAACATGATATTTAAAGATATAATAATTTCATTGAATAATAAATAAACAACCACATTACTAATAAATGTCAGTTCGTTGGAAGTGATCTATATATGAAAAACATCTATATAGCGCATATACATTTATTCAGAGACTGCAATTATTATTAACTACTTTATAATACGACCGATGATTTATTAAAAAGAAAAAAAGTGATTTTTATAGTGTACCAAAACTGATTTCTAAAAACGTTTTTATTAAGTTATGATCTTTAAAAATATCATAATTTCTATGAATAGTAAAAAACAATCGCATTACTACTTGGTTAAAAACATCATTCACTTCAAAAATATGAAAATTGGAAATAATAATTTACATTTTTCAAGCGCTCGAAAAAAGGCGCTCTTTTTCAAGATTTTCCATACGTGGATGAGGGATATTTACGTGTATTAAGTCTTGGCGGATATTTTTGATCTCTCGAAACATGTTGGTTGTTATTTCCTATTTCTTTATTTTTGAAGTGGATGAAATTTTTAATCAAGTAGATTTACGTGGATTATTTAACTACATTACGAATCATGTCTGGCAACTGAAAGTGTTCTATACATAAAAAAATTCCTAAGTAGCGCATATCCGTTTATACTAGGATTCCAATTATTCCGGATTCTCCGTAGCTTCAGAAAATTATTTTCCTGATTGTAGTAAGTGTAATGTATTTATATTTACATAAATTAGAACTAAACGCATTTTGTCCGCCACTAATCACAAGTAATTTTACCCACCAATTTTTTTTTTTTTAGTTTTCTGCAATCATCTCTTATCATAATGCTCTGAGGATTTATATGTATTTACTACTACTTTATATGTTTTTTGTTTACATGCTTTTTAGTTAGCATGATAAATGTCCCTGTCCTCCCCTAAAGAAATCCAAGAAAATGATTTTTGAACGCATTTAAAAGACATACAAAATGTAACATGGAAATAAGGACAAATTTACGACTTTGTGCATAACACTGGCCAACAAGTTTTCTTCTTTCCTTTTACTTGAGATTTCTAAATATCCCAGCGTGTCTGAATTCAAATCTACAATCGGTTTTTCTCTAGAACTTACTGCTTTTATATCATTTAATAATATATTCCAAAGAAAAGTTTTTTAAAGTTGATCCGAGTGAATGTTAGGTGTCCCCACTCCTCTGTTACGTATAGTGTGGTAGAAACAAAACAACAATACAAGAAATACGTTTAAGGTCATATGCTTTCTATCTTTAGTTTTATTTTCATCGAAACAGACAAGTGCATGCATATAAACCTACACATTCTTAAGAAATTTGCACATTGAAACAAATAATAAAATAAACTAAAATTATTATTTTGAAGAAGAAGAAAAACTGTAGCAGTCAAAACAAAACTAATTTCATATTTCAATTCTTCACAACTGAATTAGGTAAGATCATTTACAAGCATAAATGCATTAAAAATATCTGTTCCTCAGTGTAATTAATGCAGCTAACTTTTCATGGTTTGGGGAAAAGTTTCTTTCGAGTAATAGTTAAGTTTATGTTTTAATGTATTTTTCTTTACACTTTAAATTTAATTTAAAGTTGCGCTCTCGCTCCTACATGCAAATGATTCAAAAGTTTATAATAAATGCCATTTTGTTCCACATCTTGCGGTTAGGCTTATAAAATGTTCGCACAGTTATTAAAAACTCTGATAGCTTCAGTTTTTAATTGTCTACTGCTCAATTAAATATTTTGCTAAAAGCTTTGTTGGTAGCCTCAGTAATTTCTCTTTTAGCTAAAAACTCAACTTTCACATGTATTTAAAAACTATTAACCACACTGTGGGTGGAGGTGCTTTCGACAATGTCAACCTTCATCTATAAAAAGATACCCCTTCATAGAATCGAGTTAACATGTCTTATAAACTAGTGAATTGTAATTTTGTAAAGTAGACAAAGTACTGTACTGCAGTACTCCTCTACCAGAATTTCATCCGTGATGGAATTCTATGAACGGGAAACTACTCGTTGATTCATTGCTGTTTTGTGAGTAGCCGGGAGAGATGTATCAAGATCACCGTACTTTTGAGTGCTGATTGTGAGAGCTGTATTAAGTTCACTGGCGTAGTCGCTTCTCTGTATCATTTGCAGTCGATTGTGTACGGGCTGACACAAGCAACAGGGCAAGGAGGTGGATAATGACACAGTCACAAGTAGCAAGTCAACAGTTCAATGTGGACCATCTATCTTAGTAGGCATGTTCAAATCGAAGAGGGAGTTTCTGTCAAGATAGGCGTGTCCATATCGAAGTAGGAGTTTCCGACAAGGTAGGCATGTTCACATCACGTCCGAAGGTCACCAATGTGGGGAGTGTACATATCGACAATGTCAACCTTTATCTGTGAAAACGTACCCGAGTTAATATGTCTTATATACTAGTGAATTGGAATTGTAATTTTGTAGTGGTAGACACACTACACACATTATATATTCTCCATTCTTTTTATTTTTGTTGTTATTTTGTTTGATACTAGTTGTTATTTTTTATTTTATGCTTATTTATAACCAAAAATTTTAAATTTAACCCCACATTGTTTTTAAGAACCATAAAAACTTCAAACAGATGTTTTTTTTCGCTAAAAACATTTTCATATTAACAACTAAATTGTAACCTTAAACAATAATGAGCTTAGTTTAAACAAATGAAATACAAATATTTCAATAAATGTCATTTAAATTACAAACTTGAAAAGTAGAGACGTACCTATTTTACGTTTGCCAAATTGTGCTGATAAATAAATTGAATTGTAAGAAGTAAAATTAAAAGCTTAAAATGAAAAAAAAAATGTCTAGGCATGCTGAAAAGAAACGTGCCAGTTTGATATATAGATGGCTTAGTGCAAATTTATTTCCTCACATTTTCCCTCAGTGTCTTCCATAAAGTAAGCAATAAAAGAAAGAAATTACGGCATAAACATTAAAAACCAAAACCTAAGCTAATTGCTAGAAACTCTTCAAGAAAATTCCTAAAAATATAATCTAAGTTATCTGAGGTATTTGGAAGAGAAATGCACTGAAAATTGCAGCATTTTATCAACAACTGTTGTTTCAGACTAACAGTGGATATTTTTTATCCTTTTTGACACAGCTTTGAGCAAGAAGTCGTTTCTTATAGAAGCTAGATTTTTTTTTCAGTTGCAGTTGTATAAAAAAGCTAAATTCTTTTAAGAAGATTTAGAGTGCACTTAAAAGTCGTAATGCGATTTAGTCGAATAAATTCTTTTGCACTAGTGTTGTGACGCGTTTTATGGAATGAACCGCAATAAATTTTAAAGGCGCTCCATAAAGTCGTATCCTTATGCATATCCAAGAGCCCCATGAAAGTCTTTTAAATCCACGTTGAGAAATATCAACTTCTTGGAAATGGTATATTGTTAAAATATAACAAACATATCATAGATACTCGCGCTCTGCAAATTCTTCAGTTGAGAGGTCAAAGCATGGACTGTCCAGAATTTGAAAAACCTTTTTTTTTATTATATGCGAAGTAAAATCTAAATACCGTAAACTTTCAGTTATTCGGTGCCCATTTACTAGTTTTGCTGTTTAACTGGACTTCAAAAATTTCAATATCAGATTAAATTGTTTAGGAAAGGACGTTGGAGTAATATGCAAACATTTAAAATTTTCAGTATTGGTTATAAATTTAAATAAAATATTGCAGATTCACGAGAAACGAGCAGTTCTGATAAGCATAAAACAGTTAGTTGAAAATGAGTCAAGCTAAATATTGACCAGAATGTAACTCATAAATAATATTATATATTGAACTCATTCGCTAAACAATTTGAATCATTTACCCATTTGTGCTTAAATCCTACCAATCAACAATTCTATTCTAACCGAAGATGATTTTCTTAAATAATTTTGTTGTGATGACAACAAAATTACGTTTTCAAGCAGGAACATTTCTTTTACTTTATCAGAGTTTAAATACAATATTTTATTTTCTAACCGTAAATAAACAGCCGATCCAATTTTGAGTTTATGACAACTAATGTTTAACTTCGTAGTCTTATAATTTTGAAACTAATCCAGAAGACAAGGGAATATCTTGATCAAATATTGGGAGAAATTTGTCTTCATGGAGGACTTTTTGATGGATCAAACTCGCATTTGTGATGAAAACGACGGAAACCTCCCACGGTTTGACTGACGGCAAGAGGACTCTGACCAAAGATCCGCCTACCACTAAGGATAAGGATATTTTACGCCAACACTATAATCGGTGCGACTCGGGTTCGGAATTCGTATAGACCAGCCATGGCTGGTATTCGAACCCAGTTAACCTCATTGGGATCTACATCTATATATATATATATATATATATATATATATATATATATATATATATATATATATATATAAACATTCTCAATATGCTTATCAACCAGAAAGAAGAGTTAGCGCTTTGAGAGTCATTTTAAATCAAATGCAATCTTCATATCAGTCGGGCATCAGTCGGGCAGGAAGAGATTTTCTTACACTAAGAACTGGTTGAAAATACAATTGAAAGATACATACAATTTTAACAAATAAGCATAAGTTTTGCATTTTATTTGCGGAAATCGTGATTTTAACTTTAACTTAATATTGACATTTATTTTTGAAAAATTAGTTCTTACAAGACAAAAAGAAATATTCAACTAAACTCTGTACAAAGATTTAAATTTAATCCTAAGAAGATTTCTTTTTCCATTAAATTGCAAGGAAAGTAAAAATTGTGAAATCATCAAATGCAAATGGCTTGACTAAATAAACCTGAAATCATCTCTACAAAAAAAAAGAAAAAAAAAATAAGTAAATAAAAAAAAGAAAGGTTAAAATGCTTTTCACGCGTTGACCAAAAACTTTTGCACGCTAGTATATGTATATATATATATATATATATATATATATAAATATATATATATATATATAAATATATAAATATATATATATATATATATAAATATATATATATATATAAATATATAAATATATATATATATATATATATATATATATATAAATATATATATATATATATATAAATATATATATATATATATAAATATATATAAATATATATATATATATAAATATATATATATATATAAATATATATATATATATATAAATATATATATATATATATATATAAATAAATATATATATATATATATATATATATATATATATATATATATATATATATAAATATATATAAATATATATATATATATATATATATATATATATATATATATATATATATATATATATATATATATATATATATATATATATATGGGTGATTCTCACGAAATATGACAATTGACTGTCCCTTGCTCCAAGATCTAATTCTATTATACTAAAATAACTTTTCTTAAAAAAAATTAATAAATAGCATCGCTGTTAACATTTTAAAATGACTCTGCACTAGCAATGACTGTCTTGTATAGTTAAAAAATTTAATTGAACTTCAAAATGACATTTTCCTGGCATGTCCCAAACAATGTTTCCAATAATAATTAGCTTCATAACTTCCCATAAATTTTTCAATACCTAATTTTTTTTATCTCAGCCGTTGTAAGCATTTCTAGAACATACGCAAAGGGTATTATTTACAAAAACTTCGTTTAAAATAATTTTTGCTGGCAATAATTTGTTTGTCCCAAGAAAATCTGTCATTTTCCTGGCTATTTTTATTTAGTGGTTTATAACCAAAATAGTTAGAGCCAGCAATCATTATCTTATGTTATTAGATTGATTAGATACCCTCCTATATGAACATGTCTTGTTACATGAATAAAAAACCAATTTTCTGGTTCAAAATCTATTTCAAAAAATTTTTCAAGGTGAGTAGGTATTTATGTTGTCATTTTCCTGGCTTCTTGAAATCATAAATAACATAAACTACATAGATTTATCTGAGTTATTTTAAGAAATCCTGTTGTTTTTTTTTTCAGAATATAACCATCTTAGGCCAAAATTTTAAATTAAAGTAAAGTTATATGCTATAAAATGGCGAATTTGTCATTATCCTGGTCGTCATTTTCCTGGTTTATGAATGACATGAAATTGAAACAGTTACCAGAAAATGTTTTAAACTTTTGAATGTAAAGCAAATATTAACTTTATATCAAGTTTATGTAAGATTGTTATATGACTGAATGTAAGTTTTTTTTATTTAATGATAGATTACTACGCACAATTTTATTCTGTACATATCAGCAACAAAAACACTTTTGATTCTTTCTACAGTGGATAAAATAATTAGTTTAGGCAATTCATGGTCCACCTAACATAAAGGCCTAGGTTTTGTTACTTACAAATAGCTTAAAATGACTGTTTTTTCAAAGAAAGTGCATACACGTTGAAACTTCCAAATATCAGTCAGATCTAACCGGTTTATCTGATATATACATTAAACGGTATATTTCCTGCCACTTTTTTTATAATGTTACCTTTTGCTTCTTTGCATAATGAGCCGCATTCTTTCTCGGGTAAAGTTGTTTTAGTTCAAATTAATTAACACTTTCGTTGACGTTCATGTACTACCATATTTATCTATCACGTATTAAACATTATCTACCCTACAGTTTGTATTATTAAAACAGATCGAGTGGTCGAAAGCTGCATAGTATCTTCATCCAATTATTTTGCGGAAAATAATGCGTTTTCTCATTACAAAATTATATTCTTAAATTATATTCATAGCATGATCTTTAACTTGTCTGATCTTGTCTGACACTGAATTTTACCTGATCTTGTCAATCACTGAACGTATTAAATTGTAAATACAATTCGTTTTGTTGCCACAATAAAAAGTATTTTCGAAAACAACGGTATTTCTATCGTTATCTGTGGATGTGCCAAATATCGCTTTCTGTTTTCTATTTTTTAAAGCTATTTAACGACCTTACGAGTACTTTATCAAGAGGATGTTGCTAGTTTGTCTAATCCGAACTATTGTTTACGCTGCAGGCACTATTGACTTTCCATCACTAAAAATCTCCAGCAGATATGAGAAAAAAAAAACGTTGTGAAAACTTTTATATTTATAGTCTATTATCGGGAGAATTAAAAAAACCTCGACATTTTGATATTAAACAATCACAGAACAGTATTTTGCCTGGAAAAAAGTGTATGGAGATAAATATGTAATAATTTGAAAAATCAAAAGTCTTATGATTTTAGTTCTCCATAGGGCAAAACTGATAGATATAAGAGATTTAGCATGCAAATATGTATGTTATAGCTTTAATAAGTTATAGTAGTCAGTGTTACTTTTATCCAGTTCAAAACAAGCTATTATGGAAACAGTCTTACCACAAATGTTTTTCTTGTGATAATTAGTCAATACAGCAAATCACTGAACTACTACCGTTGAAAACAATGTTTATCACTTGCACATTTCACTCCCTAATGAGAGGGTGAACATTGGGCAGTATATGATGCTCTTTACAAAATATGAGAGATGTTGATTAACAGATACAAAAGTTTGCTAATAAAATCTGTATCGCATTTTATCTCAAAAAGCTTTTGAATTACTCCACATTTTAATTACATGTGCAACGATTTTTAACTAATCAAGCTAAATGAATATCACCTTGTAATTCCATTCAAATGCCTCTGTTGTTACTTTATTAAAAGAGAAAGTTAAAAAAATTGTAATATTTTCTTCGCTTACATTGAGAAAAAAGTATGGTCTAAACTACCAGAATATGGTAAAATTTACGGTGTTTCTGGCTCTATGAGAACACCAAAAAGCACGTTTTTTTTTTACTGAAGCGCTTTGGTAATGATTTTTTGTAAAATTAAAGATAAAATACTTTTTAATTATTATGACTTTTGGTTGTAAATGTGGTAAAATATAGTATACAGAATTCTAGCTAGGCCAAGTTGAATGAGTATCACCTATTAAAAATAAAAAATTACAAGAATTTGATAAAATTTACCGTGTTTTTGGCTCTATGAGAATACCAAAAAGCACGGTAATTTTTCATGATAATATGGTAAAATTAAATTTTTTTTTGGCTCTATGAAAACACCAAAAAGGACAACCGAAGCTCTTTGGTAATGACTTTTTGTAAAATTAACGATAAAATATAGTTTTAATATCATGACTTTCTGTTGTAAATGTGATAAAATTTGATATAAAGAATTCTTACAAGGTCAAGTTGAATGAATATCACCTATCAGGGATAAGAAATTACAAGAATATGATAAAATTTACCGTGTTTTTGGCTCTATGAGAATATCAAAAAGCACGGTAATTTTTCACGGAACCTATTAGTGATGATTTTTTGCAAATTTAACGATAGAATACTGCTTTATTATCATGATGCTTAATAGTAAATATGATATCATTTAGTAATTTTATGACGATATCTTAGAACATGACTTTAAAACCATTTTTTTAGTTAATTTTAGTTTTTAGTTTTTTATTCTTACTAACCGTAAAATAATAAAAATTTGAATTTTAAAAAGCAGAATTTTCAGTTACCATTACCATGTTCATATCATGTATAATACCGGTATAATACCGTGTATATTACCATATATAATACCATTACCATACGAACTAAAGAAATTACTAAATGATTTGTTTAAATACAGTATGTTTTGGTTTTATTACCAGAATTATCCTTCTCTTTCGCGCCAGAAAAGTCATTACCATTCAAATGCGGCAATTTTACCACAGTTTTTTTCTCCGAGAATTAAATGAGGACTTATCACAAAGTTTCTGTATGATTTTTTTTGTACATTTCACTGGCTTCAATAGCTTTCTAATCAATAATTTTTACGTCGTCTTAAAATGTACTCAAATTCTAAGAATATGTCCTTCTACTTCAAAAGTGAAAAAAAGTAAATTTGTCACAGATACAATTTTGAAATTAATAGTTTTTCAGTATCGAAATTACTGTTCAACAGTTTCTTATCATATTTTTGAATTGTTTGTAAAATATCTATAGATGCTAACACTTTTCCCGTCAATATAATTGAAGTTCATTTCTAGTTCTAAAAAAATATTTGTCTCAAAAAACATTATCGATGAAATGAAAAGTAAAAGGAAAGAATCGAAAAGTAAACAGTAGTATGAGTTATTTCAGTTATTATTTAAACATTTTTTAAACTTCCCCTGATTTGAAAGAAATATTATTTTATAAATTTTAAAACTTTAAACTAAACAAAAATGTTTAAATTAGTTTAAACCACATTTATTTAAATCTAACTTGTGTTAATGGGATAATGTACGACATTGTGAAGACATTAGTTATAGCAATTTAAAACAGAAATATACAATGTTAATAACATATATTAGCAATTTATTTCTTTGACTTTGTGCATATCAATTCCTAATAGTTAATACGCATCCTAATAGTTAATAAATAAATTTCGTAGCATCGCATAAAGTGTATTACGTTAAAATCGATAGATACCCCTTAACCCCTTAACCCTTCGCACTCGAGGATGCCTCTCCGGTACCATGTATAGTTCTGAATGTGAAAATCTTATACTTTAAGGTAGAGTAACCACTTTATTTAATAGCCTCTATGTGTCGCATGGTAATTGTTGAATTTGTAGGTTAAATCTTGTAAACTCCTAATGGTTGCTTTTATTTTTTTAATTATAGAAAGAATTTCAAATACAAAAAAAAAAAAAAAAAAAAAAATTGAAATCTTTTTTAAAAAAAAACTGAGAGTCTTTTTTACTGATATCCTGAACGGAATTTAACCTCTGACAAAAGTAATTTATCTAATTGCTTGCTTAAGTGAAGAACTGAGAGAAGTGGATTTATGGCATTTTGAGATAGGCTATATTAAGAGAGGAAGGAAAAAAAGTGGTATCCAAACTATAATATTACAGATTTAATAGAATGTGGGTCTAATATGTCTTTCTCTCACTTTATTTACCACAACTTAATTTGAAATAAAAATAAATAAAAAATACATTCTCATTTTTAATGTTAACTAGATAGATAAAATTTCAAGAAAAAACAATTTTGTTACAAAAACATACCCATATTGAGAAAATCATTTTATGCTATTTTCCCTGATTAATACATACCCATATTGGGGCGATCATTTTATGCTAATTTCTCTGATTCATGCATACCCGTATTGAGGCGATCATTTTATGCTATTTTCTCTGATTAATATAAACCCATATTGGGGCAATCATTTTATGCCATTTTCCCTGATTAATATAACCCCATATTGAGGCTATCGTGTAATTCCATTTTCCGTGATTAATGCATATCCCTGAAAATGTTACTCAACTGAATCCACTAAGTTCTTTGTATATTTAGGTACCATATTTTGCAATCAGTTAAGTAAAAAAGAAACAAAAAGAATACATTTCCTTAAAATTTAGCAAATAATAGATTTTTTTGATAAACTATACAATCTTTGTTTGCTGAAGAATTCTCAAACGCGAGTAAGGCGGAAATGTGTCAGTGTACCCGAGGAAAAAAATCATTTTAACCCAATAATGCCAACATTTCCTTGAGTTTTTTTACAAAAAGTAAAGCCTGGTAATTTAAATTTAATTTCTGGAATTTTCATTAAAGAAACAAGATACTATCAGAGTTACCCACTGCTGTGCTTTCTACAAAAAATTTATTATGTAGTGGAAATGTAAAAATTAATTTTTGCAGGAAATTGGTTAATTTCGTTTTCACTTTAAAAACCAAACCACGAGTTATGAGAACAAAATAGCTTGGTTTATTAATTTTTGAATTATTTATATATAATGATGAGAAAAATAACTTAAAATTTAATTCATTTAACCAAGAAAAATACGTTAAAACGACAAATATTTCTACCAAAAGAAAAGGATTGCCCACAAAATAAAGCAAGTTGGCATCTCATCATTCGTGCTCAGCATAAGAGAGCTGCCAACTTTCTACACATTCTTTTTCCAGTGGTAGCAAAAATTTAATTTAATGCATGCTCCTTTTTTTTTCTTGTAAATTTGATTTAGATTTCTTTTCTTTACCACCATATGTTATTTGAAAGTTCCTTTGAGAGTCCAGATCTCTTGTGGTATACCTTTTGAAAGGTTGACAAAATTACCAAGTATGATGAAAAATTTAGTTTTTATTTGTTTTCCACTCTATTGCTCTCTATAGGATTTCCACTCTATTGCTCTTCTATAGAATATTTTGCATAAACCTAAGTAGTTGGCAGCCTTGAGCATTGTATATTACCATGGCAGTCAACTTTCTACGCTTTTTGTAAAAAATTATTCTAACAGTACTTTAGTTTGGGATTTAATGTATTATTATTTAATCACTTGAACTTATTTTAAACACCACTACATATAAATGATTTAAACGTTCACATGCAATGCATCTTTGTTCTAGCTTTTACGAGGCAAAGCTTTTAAAATGTTGGCAAAATTACCAAAAATTCTGAAAGCTTTGGTTTTTTAATGTCTACAACTTTGTAAAATATTTTGAGAAAAGCGTAGTAGTTGGCAGGCCTGTATTATTATTATAGATACAGGAGCTACGAACTACTACGTTTTTGCAAAGTATTTTATAGCTTGGTTGACAATTAAAAACTAAAGCTTTCAGAATTTTTGGGAATTTTGTCAACATTTTATAAGCCACACCCCAAGAAAGCTGGTGTATTGCTTTAATGAAATTACATACATTTATTGGCTTGTTTGCTAAATTTAAGCTTATAAACCTTTGTCATGTAGAAGGACAAACAGAACAATTTTAAGAAGGACATAACAAAGAATACATCCAGGGTTATGGCGGGTGATATCACGTAGCCAGGGAGGCCCCCAAAGAGTGATGGAACAAAGCAGCATTTCATTTGAACATTTGAAACATTTAAATGCCGTGGTGAGGAAAGTAACTTTTAATCAAATTTCCAAAATAAGGAATCATAGCATCAAAATTTTAACTTAACTACCAAAAAGCGCAGAAAGTTGGCTGATCAATTAATATAGTCGTCAATAATTCTTCTATTTTTTTTTTTTTTTTTTTTTTTTTTTGTCAGAAATGCATTTTAATTGTAACTTATTATGAAATTCTAAAACAATTTTTTTTACAAACTTACTATATTTAATCTATAAAATGAAAACTTACGTCGTACTACTGTACCGTACAGTTTTACTTTTGTAATGCAGGTAGAAAATATTAATTAAATATATAATGCTTTGCTAAGTCGTACTTCGTACTTTCGTAAAAAGACTACACGCAAATTTAACGTTAATAAATTTAGAAGAAAAAATAATTAGTTTTGCAAGTCAATAAAATATTTGATAACTGAAATATTGCTTGGTGAATATACGAATATTTTTAAAAAAGCAAATAAAGATAACATTCAATAAGTTTTGACAAAAACATTCGTTGCGAAAAAATGATTAAATTGATTTTTCAGCATTTCTAAATAGCTAATTAAATAATATTTTAACACAGAAATTTTCCAAAAAGTTTTATCATTAAATAAATTGAATCGCATTAAAATGTTATGATAGCTCTGAAAAAATGCAAGTTGTCTTGCAAGAAATGCAAGAAAAATGCATTTCTATTTGATTTCATGTCATGTATAATAAGTTTTCCTTCGCAGTTTTTTTTTATTTGCAATAGCCTAATATAATTCAATTTTTTTTTTAAATATCATATAATAATTTGAAACAAACTGTTTAAACTAAAGTTCAAGGCTATGTTTTCTCTTTAAACTTCATTTTTTAAGTAATATTTGCATATACATTTAAAAATTTAGACATGTTTGCATAAAATAATGAAAAATTGAGAAACATGTATATATATATATATATATATATATATATATATATATATATATATATATATATTGTCCATTATATATATATATATATATATATATATATATATAATGGTTTTGCTACCAATTGTCTCCTTGTTGGACGAGTCACTATCCTAACATTATCTGATTTTTTTCTAATTCCCAAATGCTTAACATTAATACATATAAAGCAACGCTAACTTTAATATAACAACAGATACTTAATTCCTGCCATAACTTAAATGTGAAACTTAGTTTAAAAGAAACTAAACACGAGTTCCATTTATTAACTACAAAAACAACTCTCAAATCATTATTACAAACCAATTACTTATGCTTACTAATTTGCAAAATCTTACTTTAATGCTTACATTTAATTATTTAGCATACTTAAAAGGCATTTGAAACAAGTAAATTGCTCCTTAAAAACTGATAATCAGGAACTGATCTTAAAACATAAGTATCAATATTCTTCATGTAAATTAAATCATTTTTCGTTTAAATTGAACCATTAAAACTAACGGGAAATTTTCACGCTAAATGCATTCGGCAATTTTTTTTCTGTCTTATCGGAATGTTTTCTCTACAAACACAACATCATTTCATATCATTCCCAAAATCTGCTTAATACAAACTGCTAAACATTCCTTAATTTAATTCAAAGAAAAAACGAAAAACTACTCATGGTGTTAATTGAAACACAAACTCATACTCTTCCCTTTAAAGTAACATCCCAGAGAAGAAAGAAACTCATTATACCTTAGCCAGCATGTATAATTTACGAAACAGTGTTGGATTTGGAAATAAACGACTTTCCAGAAAAATTTAATCCTTACCTGTCTAAGCTGAGTTTGAACACGCAAAAATATTTGAAAACTCCCTCCAAGAAAAAGAAACAGAAAAAAATTAAAAACAACCACAAGCTAAGCCTTTGTACAGAAATGTAAATGGAGTGCTTTGAAAAATCTCAGTAAAAAGATAAAACTAGTGGATTCTTTTAGTAATTATATGACGCGTATTATTTGCGTAATTAAGGTAGTTTATCTCAATTTTATCAAGGATCCCGCGGCATACTGGGTACAATTATTTCTTGTGAAAAAGAAACTCAACTTTCACGTTCTAAGCGATGATGGTGATTAAATAATAAAAACCTCGGCTTCACACTTTCAACTATCTCCAGATTTCTTTTCTTCGTCACGCTTAAAATCTTTTAAGTAAAGCCTTTTCGCCAGCTTTTTGGTTAATTACGATTCTCCAGATACCGATTGCCACAATTCATTGTTTGGGTAAAATCTGTTTTAAATTTCTTAAGAGCTATCAGCTCGTTCATTGAGCGAATTATCGTTTAAAAAAGAGAGTGGTAATTTTAAAGAGTGCCTAATCTTTAACTTCAACCGGGAGAGAAATGATCTTGAACTGCGTAATAACTTGATTTAATACATATTAAGTTTCAATCCACTCCCATTAGTTTAAATTTATTGAAGAGATTTGCGTAAAATATCTTTGCTTTTATTTTATCCTAAGAAATAAATTAATATACATAAATTAAAATAATTTTCTAACTCACATAACTTTAAAAGAGTATACAATAATATTTGAATTTATTTGAACACAGGGAAGAATGTTTTTCTGTTACATTAGATATTTGATTAGAACTTAGATATTTTTGAGTCACTGATTTAAAATCTGCAATCGGTTTCTCTCTACGAGCTGGAGTTATTATACAACTTAAAAATATATTCATGAACAAGATTTTTCTAAACTCATTCAATAAAAATTAAGTGCCCCCACTTCCTTGCTAAGTAAGGAGTGGTAGAAAGAAGCCGATAATATATATCAAATCATGATGTGATACGTTTGGTTATATGTTTTTTATATTAAGTATTATTTAAAGCAGAATACGAGTGTATATAATTTTATGTAAACCAATACGTTATTTATGATCTTATGAATTCAAATAAAAAATAAACTAAACTATAGTTTTCTAACTTATATAATTTAACAAGTGTATACAATTAGAGGTTACTCCAATAGCTTGAATTTCCCTAAAGTAACCGGTTTAGCGTAATGCATATTTCTGTCAAATTTGGCACATTTATCGAATTAAAATTAAAACTAGAATAATAAGAGTGAACGAAACTAAGCAATCATATCCCTAGTCAAAATCCAAGCAATTACGAATAACCGATTTTTGAGAAACCTTGATTCTGCGAGATTAATCCCAACAAAGAACCTTTTGTGCTACCACTTTTTCATTTTTGAAAAAAGCTAGGCGTAGATACCTCTAATATATATATATATATATATATATATATATATATATATATATATATATATATATATATATATATATATATATATATATATATAACAAGCAACTAAAAAAACATTACAAGGGCATTGAAATTGTTTATGTTTATATGACGGACTTTGTGTATTACCCTGTGTAATAATTAAATACTTCACGGGATTTTGTAGTTAATTCTTTATATTTCAAAAGCTATAATAAGCGAATAACAGAAAATAATACACGGTAACATTACCTGAATAAAAACTTCATTACCATCATAAATATGTTATTAGAAAATAATAGTCGATATGTTTCCAGCACTCGAAAACAGGCACTCATTTTCAAGACCTGACAGGTGTGAATGAGAAACAGCAAAAGTTATCTGATATATAAAACGTAAAGCTGCGACGAAAAAGTAAAAAATAAAAGTGAGATACTAAACAGAAAGTAAAAACAAAAGCTGAAAAGGAAAAAGATGAAAAATGAAACAAAAAAGACAACATTGACCGAGAGGGACGAATCTAGGTAAAATGCTATTCCATGTGACATGGAGAGGCCGTGAGAACATAACATCGATAACAAAAGAATTAGTATTAGTAGTCTAAATTTTAACGCATGTCTTGTTTGTCTGATGTAGCCAAGGCCGCATAAGGAATGTACCACATATCTTGTCAGTACGAATTAAGTTACTGATCAAGTAATATCTTACCGCTTCAGTTTCTTGTGATTATTTAACATGGTAATATTATTTCCGCTATTTCTCATAAAACTTATTTCCCTAGTTATTTTTGTTTGCTTTTCTGAACAATACACGAGATTTGCATCAGAAATAAACTCTTTAAAAGAAAGATCTCCGAAATATTTCTTAAAGAAATGATTATCTTCCAAGATTAGTTATCAAAATTATTTTTGAAATATTTGACAGCATTGTAAAATTTGTCAGTTCTTTAGAAGAATAAAAACATTTCTGGAGTTTCATACATACATCCCCCATATACTTTAACACAGGGAACAATAGCCTAAGGGAAATGTCAATATTATTTAATAAATTCATAACTATATGCGTAGCCTGCATTTTCCTAGACTTTCATATTTTTTTCTGAAAAACTAGCCAAATAGTTTATTGAATCACATGTTTAAACTATCAAAATCTTATTTAAATCTAAAATATTTCTCTCATATGAAAGTACATAGAAAACATAATCTTTATTTTTAGAAAGAATATTTGAAAACATCATTAACATAAGCAAACTTTTCACTTATTTTGTGACAACCCCAATTTCAAGAATAAATTCGTCAAATATATACTAAATACGCTTAAATTCTGTTCATCATTATTTTTTTTCAAAATATGAAAAGAACATCCTTATCTTCATGAATAGCTGAATAGTAATTTTTTGTCCACAATTGATAGAATATAGCTATTATTATTACATTTATTTAGAAAACTGAATAATTTTACATTTAAATAATTTCAATCGCATTTGAAATCTAATAAAATTTTCTTCTTTTATTTGAGTATGAATGCAATTTAATTAATATTCTTGATTTTTCTTTCTCAGTTGCCCTTTTAAATTTTGTAAACTTCTGTTTCACTTAATGAATTTTAAATGTTTTACTAATTTTTAAATCATGTATTCAATGTTATAATTAGTGAGGTAATTCTAAAAGAGCTATACTCAATTCAACTGAGACAAACAATGTAATTTTAAAAATACGCCCATTCAAGAAATTGAAAAAAAAATACCACCTATGCTTGGAAATACCAAATGATAAACATATCAGAATTACATTTTGCAAATTATATTTATTTAGGCATAATTTAAACAGTTTTTATACGAATTTGATGTTAGTTTATTTGCCGTTAATAAAATTAATTTTCTCTAATTATTTTCTAAATAAAAAAATTCATTTATAATGTATATTTGATTGTAATAGATTCATTTGAAACTTTTGAATAATACAAGTATGAAAGAAAATTGATGATTAATATTTTTTTTTAAAATTTTCTCGGGAACTTATAACTATTATTTTTGTTGAGAGGAGTCATATTGACTCCTCTCATTTATTTTTCAAAGTCATGGACAGATATTTTGTCAAAATTTTAGTTCACGAGCTTTTTTCCTTTTTTAAAACAATTTTTAGAATATGCATAGTTTTTAACAAAAACAAAAATAAATAAATAAAATTTTAGAAAAATTACAAATGTTTTTTTTTTTTTTTAAACTAAAGGAAGTATTTTGGTTCAAACTGGTGCAATTACAAATAAGTTTTTTTTATTATTATTACTTAGTGTTTCAAATCGACCGACAAATTTGAAAATAAAGAAAAGATAGAAACAGTCGAAATATAGAGAGGCAGAAATATACGACTTTCTGAATTCTGCATAGGAAACCGGAAATTTTATACTCACTCACTTTTAAAACTGACAACAAAGTTCTACAATAGATGGCAGCAACTAACTGAGAAATTAAAAAAAAAAAAAAAACATAGCTGACAACTTGTATTGTCGATGAGAAAGTGTTTTTATTGAGTGGTAGTATAATAGCACCTATGATATTAAGAATTTTCTATAAATTAAGCCTTTTCTCACTAGTACCCAATACTTAGACAAATGTATCCTCCACAGTTAACTAATTTATTTATTGTTACACTTAATTGCAGGATGTATGCTCATTACAAAAATGGCTTATAAGCCCCAATCAAGATGAATAACAAAAAGGACAAATTAGATAATGATATCACAAAAGCATACTTAAGGTTACGGTGATTCGAGCCAGCTACTTCAACGTTAAAAAGTGTTTGGTGAATCGGTGAGACCACTCGGGCATAGAGGCCCCTAAAATTGCTGGCTCAGGGTATAGAGCATACGCCTTCCAATGAGGCGAACCGGATTTGAATCCCAGCCATGGCCGGTCAATACGAAATCCACACCCGGCTCTCACCGACCCAAGTCCTGACGTAAAATGCCCTCAGTGGTTGACGGATCATAGGTTAGAGTCCCCTTGCCGCCTGAGTAACCGTGGGAGGTTTCTATCGTTTTCATCTACATGTAACGCGAATGCAAGTTAGTTCCCTCAAAAAATCCTCCACGAAGGCAAATTCCTCCCTATACTTGATCCAGAACTTCTCTTGTCTTCCTAATCAGGTCAATCAGGTTCAAATTTTCAAAGCTACGGAGTTGAACACTAGTAGTAGAAACACTAGTAGTTCAGCTGTTTAACGACGGTAATAAAATAAAATAACTAATACATCATACACAACAATGCTTGAATTATTGATTTCTTATGGTAGGTAAAACATTTTAATGTAGGTATAAACTTTTAAAGTTAAGTTTTATAAGTTTTATCATAAATCTTCTCTTAGACCTTACAAGTTGGCAGGTAATAAAAATATAAATTTATGATAAATTTCATTTGCTGGAACAACTTGGCGCAATCTAACAACAAAATGAACAGAAAACCATGGTAATATTTCAGTCAGAATGCTTTGATTTTAATAAAAAAGCATTGTTTGTGCTAATTCAAGACAGCGGTGGCTTCTATTACTAAACTGCACTACCTAAGATAGTTTATGAGAAAAGTTTTCATTTCTTAAGCAGAATGTAACAAACGGATTAATATTTATTTCTGTTTTTTTCTTCATATTGGTTTTTCAAATTGTGCTTTTTTCTCTTTTTTTGAAGTTCTTGATTGTATTGATTTGCATTCCTTGATTTTTATGAAAAAATGCTAATTATATCTTATAGGGCGATCAATCAGGATATTATTCAAATAAAAATGCAAATATTTTAGCCAGAATGTTTTGATTTTAATCAAAAAACATTATTTATATTTACTCTAGTCAACGGCACGACTCATTGCTAAATTTCATGACCTGAAGAAAAAATGTTCTAATTTCTTAATCAGAACGTAACAAACAGATCTTTATCTATTTCAGTTTTTCTCACGTTGGTTTTTCAAATCGTGTTTTTATTTTTATTCTAAGTTCCTGATCCTATTAATTTGCATTCTTAGATTTTTTGTGATAAAAAAAGACTCTAATTATACAATGAATCAGGATATTCCTCAAATAATAATGTTAAAATAAAAAAACCTTCACCGGTGTTCCTAAATTTCTTCGAGATTTGAAATATTATTTTGTTTCGATTCAAGTAATTTAATATAAGTAAAATATTTCAGTTGGAAGTTTAAAAAAACTAAACACTTTTAACCATATTTTTTTTTACCAAACAGTGTTTGAATAGAAGTTTTTTTTTTTTTAAGTTATGCGATTTCCCTTAACTTACGTTAGTTTGAGTTGCATTTGAAAATCTACTCGTATCTATGAACGTTTTTTATTTTACATACATGTAAACGATGAGAATTTCGTCTTTACTTTTTTAATTATCTACTTAGCAAAGCATAAAACATCAAAATGTCTGCAGTGCTTTATTTAAAATATCCTTTTTGAAAACATTTCTTTAAAACTAGATATTTTGTTTCAGAGAAAAATAAAACGCTCACATATATTATAAAATAAAAACATTAAACGATTTTCCATTCAGAAAAGCGAATTCCTTTAAAGATTAATTTAAAATAAAAACGAACCAAAAAAAAACATTTTAAGTTAACTGAAAATCGTTAGGAATGCAAATACGAAATACGCTGTCTTCTTCATTTAGTATTTAAAAATCTTTTTGTACTTTTTAGAAGAAAAAAAACTGAAATTTTATTTGTCAGAGGAAAAACTTTTGTCGTTAAATGAGCATAAAGTGAAAGATTAAAACCCCGTGTGAATGAACCACTTGTGTTGGGGAGCTTTATTTAATAATTTTTCTGTGGTACAATGTTTTTATTTTCAAATCTAAACCAAAACAGACAAAAAATTCTTTCTATCACCTTAGGCCATAAGTAATTATACAGAGATCCCTATTACTGTATTTTTTTACAACAAAACAACTTCTCTTATTTTAAGGCTATGTTATTAATTAGAAGATATTTTTTCTTTACTTTTGCAAAGCGTAAATAATTATTCCAATTAATACTTTAAGCAATACCCTAAACAAAGAACATTATTTTAGGAAACACTGGAAAAGAAAATACAAACAATAGAACATATATTGTTTTTTTTTATACAAGAGTTTTTGGAAGGTAAATTTCGAACAAAGTGTTTTACTGTTTTGTTCGAGAAGAATTTGGAGTTTAATAATGGAGTATATTTTTATAAAGGCCAATTATATTTATTATCAACAATACATATGAACATCAGTTAAGCAAACAAAGGGAAGAGGTTTTTTTTTGTTAAAAAGTTGAAGATAACATTTGATTGAAAAACTTGTAACTGTAACCTTAAAGAGATGTTTTAAGTTAGTTTCTTTTTCTAACAAACTCCAATTAATTTGATGCATATTCTTCTTGGCTGGTAATGACTGTAACATTTTTAGGTAATTACAGCTGTTTTTTAAATAGTCTTAATAAAAGCAATCGACATCTAATAGAGGGAATAACTGTTTTTTTCTTTGATTAAATGAAAAAAAAAAGTACCGTTACTTATGGAAAAAGCTTCACTCATATTTACAGAGTGTTATGCAAAGGCAGCACTTAATATAGATTTTTAGAAAGATTACCAAATATAGAAACAAAAGAGACTGAACATGAAACACTTTGGGAGTCACACATACATTTTTTAGCGAGGAAAAAAACAGGGAGAAACTATGAAAATCTAACATATTACAAGCGAGGACGGAATATGTAACAAATTTTAAAACTTGCTTAATTTGATGTTGAAACTGGAGCGTGCTTAATGCCAAAACTCCAAATTTTGATGGTTTATAGAGTTCTCTAACGGAAAAAGTGACAGAACGTATAGTTTTGATTTAAATGAGTATTTATTTGTCTTTTTTAAACTAGGTTTACTTCTGTTTCAGGGTTTTACTTCTGTTTCAGGGCTCAGGGGATAAAGGGTTTCCTTTCCAATGAGGTGAACAGCGTTTGGATCCAAGCGATGGTTGATCCATACGAATCCGCATCCGGCTTGCACCGACCACAGTGCTGACCTGAAATATCCTCAGGAGTTAGTATGAAAATGTTTCCATATTTAGGTCCGCCCCATGCATATACAGGATATTTTCTCATCTGAGAAAAAGCATGTAGTGGTAAATAACTTAGTCGTAAATATCTTTAAAGTAGGCAAGTATGTATACATATATCTGTTTCTTTCATAATTACTCCGCTTCTTTCAAAAATATACAAAACGCATATTACTTATTGCATAAAAACCTAAATGCCAACCAATACCAACTGTTCCGCTTTCTGCAAAAAATTTTATAAGGTGGTTAGTAAGTTATAGATTGAATTCACAAGAAATCTATTGGTTTTGCAAAACTCTGGAGGACTCATTACAAAATAACTATTCGCAAGTAGATGAACTTTTGAATTTTTCATATATTGTAGTAGGCAAAATAACTTACTAAGTTTCGTACATCAAAAAAAAAATTTGCGTAGACGACAAAAATATTGCCCACAAATCGAAGCATATATTGCCATCTTTGGAAATCTTTCTTCTACTACACCCCACATGCTCGAGAAGTGGAGATATTTCGTGGTCATTCAAGTGAATTTTGAAAAATACTTGAACGGACTTAATTATTAAAATTTAACAAAATGTAGCTTGTAAAGAGACATCAAATGAAGATTTGAATTCAGCGATACGAAAGTATTTAAGACACGTTAAAAATTTCTAATGCATTAGAAAAAAAATTTGCTCCCCATTGTAATTTAAACAGAAATAAAAAAAAAGTCAAACAAATTTCTTGTTCTTAAGTTCTAAAAATTTTTTTTTTACAAAAATTCTATTTGGTTTTAAGTTTTCTACTTACCAATCAATGCCAATAAATGTAATTTTTTTTTTTTTTTTTGTTTTTGTCGTATGCCTGTTTAGGAAGAGGGGGTGCGATTGTTCTTGTTTTTCAGTGGCGCCATCTATGGCCAAGAATTCGACTTCTGCCACTCCATACTGCCACTAACCAGTATATAGGGTAGGCCACATTCACACACATTCACGCAATCACACAAAGGAGAAAGGACATAGAACACAGAGAGAGAAAGAAACATCCATGCCTTGCCCGGGATTCGAACCCAGAGCCTTTCTGGTGCAAGGACAGTTCCCTGCCCCCTACACAGGTCGGTCGGCATTAAGTCTAATATAAATATAAATACATATCATTGGAAAAAATTTAATTGTTTACTTAACAATTTACTTAAACAACCAAAAGTAAAAAAATTTTATAAAAAAATATACCGCCTGGAGGGTTTTACACTCCACTGTGTATAAAAATATCAAACTATTTGGCGATAGTAATTTCAAATCAAAAGTAAAAGGGAATTATATTGCTAAATGCTAACCGTTAAGAGTGTTATTATTATTTTTTATTTATTAATTTGTTTTTTTTTTTTTTTTTTTTTTTTATGCTCCAGGGCTTTAGAATTGCAAATCTCTGGGCTTAAGTTTCAAGATGTAAAAATTAAATAAATAAACTGTTTTTTTAAGGGTCTTAACCTAATATTATTGGTGGCAAATAATGAAACTTGTAAATTTTAAAATATGATTTACCTTAAATCCAAACAGTTTTGAGTTTCCTATACGCACGCGGAATTTTCAATTAAGGTAGGTACAATCAAACTAAAAAAAAATTTCAATACTGCATAAAATTTTAGTTTTAAACACATGAAAATTAAACCATTAAAATAAACATAATTAAAGTCACTAAAAGTTTGAAAAATATATATTAATCACATTTTAAAAGACTATTTTAAAATGTTAATTAAATTATGATTAATACAATTTGGTATCCATTGCATTTTTTATTCTTTTTTACTTAAAACTGTAATTCTGTTAAAATATTAACTGAAAACTAAATTTGTCTTTTCATATTTTACTTTTATTTAACTAATTATTAAAAAAATAAAGCTTCATAAAATTAACAAAATTATTTTAGTACTTTAAATAACACGGATAAAAAAAATCCTGTAATACCAATCAAATCCCGGATTCCCCTAAATTGCCGCACAGAATCGTAAAGACATTTCTGGTAAAAAAAGGAAACCATAATTCTGGTAAAAAACCAAAATATACGGAATTTAAACCATTTATTTGTCAACGTTTTGTTTTCATACGGTAATGCTTTTACAGTAAATTATTTTTTTTTTAAATTATATTTTTTATTACCACACATTTATTAAATATAAGAAACTGAAAAGAAAATTTAGTCGCATAAATTGATTTTATGCCATGCTCTTAGGTATCACGTTAAAAATTACCAAATTTTAGCACATTTGCAAAATTTTACCTCATTTACCAAATTTTAATGCTTATTATAAAGCAATATTTATTTCAGAATTTTACCAAAATTATTAACTTATCACTTCGGTAAAAATTACCGTGCTTTTTGGTAATCAAGAAGAGCCAGGAACGTGGTAAAGTTTACTATATTTTGGTAGTTTCGACCATATTTCTTTTCTCAGTTTAAAACTTAATAATTATATTCAATGCAATTTAAATCATAAAATTTATAAAATTTATAAATGTTGCATAAGAAAGAAATAATAAATGTTGCATTTGAAAAAAAAGCATTCAAAATATTTTAAGCAATTCAGTACAGTTCGTACATTTTCTTGTACAGTTCGTACACATTCGTGGTTTGTTTTGTGTTAATTAATCACTGTTTAGACATAGAGTATTATACTCATTGAATGATATTCTCTGTCCAAACATTTGACAAAGTATGTTTTGTACCACACTAAAACATAATCAGCTTAAAATACATTATACTTCTTTAAACGAAATATTATTATTAAAAAAAAAGTTGCGCAACTGCAGAAAATAATACGTAAAGATTTTTTAAAAAAATACTCGTTTATTTTATTTACAAAAGTAAATAGAATAAACGAGACCAGTAACTAGATTTATTAAAAAATCTAAAGTAAAAGAAAATAGTTACGAAATCAAGAATTTTATTCTTGATTTCGTAACTATTTTCTTATATAAAACATATATAAAATAAACAGAGAAACTTTCCTTGAATAAAAAATTCATTTTCCTTTTATACTGACAAATTTGATTTTATGTTGTTAGATTTTTCAAGGATTTTAAGAAGTACAAATGAAAGTATATTATTTTTTTCTAAACTGAACATAAATTTAAAACTGAAAATATAAATGAAAATTTATTTTTCCTTGAATAATCGTTTTGGAAAGAATATTTAAATTTTTTTACGAAGAAAAATTCTTAGTTTTGACAATTTTTAATTTTATACTGTTATTTAACAAAATGATCATTTTTTACTAAACCAAATGAAGAAGGAATCTTTAATGAAGAATTTATTAAAGAAATTATTTAAAAACTTATAAATCATAACTTAAGATATTAATGGAAAAAGCAACACATATATGTATTTTTCACAAAATTCAAAACTTTTTTATTTTGCATTTTACTATGAAAATCTTCTTTAGCGATGTGATTACCCATTTTCAATGTAATAACACCAAATCTTAATTGTAGAAACATTAATATAAAACTCAAGTACAACAATCAAACAGATAGAAAGGTATGGAACATTCCTATCCCAATGAGGTACCCATGTTTGAATCCTGGCGATGGCTGGTTGTTACGTGTTTTGCTTCCGGCTCGCACCAACTACAGGCGGGTGTTATCCTCAGTGACAAATGGATGATGGGTTAGAATCCTCTTCGCATCGGGCTAACTGCGGGAGTTTTTCGAGGTTTTCCACTCCATCTAAACATATGAGGATTAGTTTCATCAAAAGTTATCCGCGAAGGCTAGTTTGTCCTAATGTTTGTTCCAAGACTTTTCTTGTCTTCTGGACTGGGTTTTCTTGTCTTCTGGGCTGGGCTTTTCTTGTCTTCTGGACTCAAACTTACAAGGCTGCTGAGTTGAATATTGATTATCGCAATCTCAGAATTGGGTCGGGTGTTCAACGCTGGTATTAAAGTTAATGTAAAATCGACTAATATTATATAATACAATCAGGGATAGAGTTAAAGCAAATAATTTTTGCTGTGAAAAATTTTTGCTTTTGTAAAAAAAAAATTTTATACCAAAAACTTTGCTTACATTTAATAGATTATAACAGTTCTACTCAATATCACAATATTAGAACTTAAAAATTTTCATCCTTCCAGAGTTTCTAAAGCATTAACCTAGCCAAAATTCTTACCAGTACAAAATAGCTGAATCGTTCATTGTATCATGACACACTTTCTATTCGTATTTTCTGCATTTTATATTTAAATTGCTTTTTCTAAATCATCGACATGGCAGCTATACTTTCCTGAACTTTCTGAACAGCTTAGTATAATGTATATAACATTTATTTACAGAATTAAAATGTTTTTACCATTTAAATGATTTAAACAAAAAAAAAAAACATAAAATGTTTATATTTATTTTAGCGCTGCTTTGTTTTTAAATTTGCCTAAAAAAAAGGCAAAATCTTATAAATACAAATCTTTACAATAAGAGCTTTTTAATTATAAATTTCTAAAATGCCTTTTTGCTGTTTTTATTTGCTTGCTTTCGTTTCGATTATTAAAATCTGTTCATTTTTATTGCGGTCCTTTATAAATATCCTAAATAAAAGATATAAATAAACTCTGAAAGAAACTTACATTACCAGATGCCATAATGAATTTGTGTATTACAAAAGAAGTTAATGCTTTGCATGTTTTATGATACGATAAATATAAATACCGTAATCACAATGCCCCAGGATAGGTTATTTTTATCACTACTTTTATTTGGGGTTTTCTTTTCAAAATTATTTTCAAAACACATTTTGTTATTCTTAAATTTTATTGCCTTTAATTGTTTAGAATATACAAAAATGTTAATCTTTCTCTTTTTCAGTTCTATTATAATTTTATTCTTATCACTTTATAACATTAATTGCATTTAATAAAAAGATTTTTAAAAAAATTTCAATCAAAGTACCGTCTGAAAGCTTTGGATTTTACGATTTTTGTTTTGTCTTAACTTTGATATTTACTTAAAATTCACTAAATATACTTTTTTTAAGTTTATTTTTAACAAAATCTCTTTTATTATACAAATTGTCGTCTCATTACACTGATTTTTTTCTGCAATTTTTTTCCTGTTACATGAGATTTCTTTACAAATCTGAAAAACTTTTGTATCACTGAGTTCAAATCTCGATCAGTTTCTGCTGCACGTGGCAAGGTCATTAAAAACTAGCAATAATTTTTTAATGACTTTTATTCTATATTTTTATTTAGTCAAAATGCACTAGTTCAAAATGTACATGTAACAGGGGTCGAGTAAACGTTGCGACAAAGATCCAGAGGAATTAGAGCACATCATTAGGAATAAAACTGAACAGAAACCCATTTCCAGAAATGTCAATACACGCAGCTAGGGACGCTTCCGAATTAAAACTTGTTTCTTCATGAAGCCACTGAACAGGTCATAATAAGGAAGCTCCCTTAGCCGCGTAAGACGACATTTAAAGGCATATTTTCAATTCCAATGACGGGCCCTAACTCCCCTTAAAATTTATCGCATCATTTACGTGACCCAATGCTATATATAACGTTTTTAAAGTTATACAGTTCACAAAAAAGGCTAAGATTAAGCTTTTTAAGATTTGTAGCTTATTCTAGAAGGAGCAAAACTAAGTTTAGATTTTAAATCCCGACACCTAAATTAAGCGAAGTCAAATATTTGTATAAAAACAACAAAAAATTAGTTTTGTAATAGATAATATTACTGTACAAATTATTGTCTAATTATCTGCTACTGTGCCTACTATTATTTTAATTATTTCCATAAAATACATCCTGCATATATTTAGTTCAAATCAGTCTAAGCTAAAGGAAATAAAATGATGCCTTTTTTTTTTTTAATGAAATTTGGAGTAAGCTGAATTTGGAATAATTTAATATTTTTTATAGTTCCCTCTTTTAACTTTCAGTATTGTTTATTATTTAATTAAAATGTTTTCTTATTTTTATTTTATTTTTAACAAAGTCTCTTTCTTTATTACAAATTATTAATCAACGTCTAAATTTTTCTATACGGCGTAGCCTGCGTATACACGTAAGCCGCAGTAAAAACTTGTTATTTAAAAAGAAGAATTTGAATTTAACAATTTTAGTAGTTTCCCATTTATAACTTTCAATATTAATTATTATTTATTATAAAATTATTTTCAAATTTTTATTTTATTTTTAATAAAGTCTCTCTTTACTACAAATTATTAAACGTTTAAATTTCCCTATACAGCGTAGCCTACTATACACTCAAGCTGTAGTGCAAGTCAATCTAAAACTAAAGGATCCAAATAATGTTTCTCCTGTATAGTTTGACATCGATCAAGGTAGAAATATCCGATGTATCAACCGATTCTTCTAAAGCACTATCATCTATTTCGTTATAGCCTTAGAATCTGACATTTTGCTATGCAATCTAAGCAAGAAAATCGGCTACTCTCTGTTTTCCTTTCAGAAAATATTCCACAAAAAATTATAGTCTGGAAACAGTAAATTGTGTCCCTAAGATTTACTGATGTGGTAGAAAATATGTTTCGGTATTATTTTTTGAAACAAAATGTAGTCATCAATTTTTTAAGCTAAAAGAAGAGCTTGAAGGTTTAGAAACATAAAATAAATCAAGCTAACTTTTTCAAACGGTCCTAACTAAAAATGCGCTACGCTTTTAACGATAATACTTATTCAATCCTATAATTTTGATTATAGGCTCAGTTTTTAAAAGTATCTAATAAAATCTCATTTTGAAAAGCACGAGAAAAATAAAAGTTGCTCACAAAAAAAAAAAAAAAAAAAAAAGAAAAAAAAAAAAAAAAATAGAAACATAGTCAAAAATATTTTAAAGAATTCCCTTTGAGGAATGTTTAAAACTTCAAAATAAACTGGAGCATTTCTCTATCTGTCATAAGATTTAAACAAGGTGAGATCTTCGCTGGAATTTTAAAAAGTAAACTTTTAGTCATGTAAAAACTGGGAAAATTAAGCTACGGCCATGATTCACGCCGGCAACATGATTCAGCAACCGGTAACAGTCTGTCCATTCAATCAACCGTAAAGTTTAAGGTAAATAACATTTTTGTCCATACAGTTTTGAAATCGTTTACATCTAGTATGATTAAAAATTCATGAATACAACACTATACAGTATTTAACCATTTACAACTACCATGGTTTCAAAACCATAAAAAAAGAAATTTAACTGGGAAATTTTAGCCTAACTAAGCAGTTTTATGATGCTGTCATCTATGCGTGAATGAGATAATCGTATTCTAATAGCCCAAGGTCACAAATTGATGAGTGTAGAACAGTGGCAACTCTTCATGTGTTGAAAAAAAAAATGGAAGAAACAATGTGCTACAAGCGTTGGAACTCGAACTCCCGTTTTGTTGGTCATGAGACGGGTAGATATGACCTATCGGCTATAATATGCGTCTGTTTAAGCAATTAAAAGCGCCATTTTTCTTCAATACAATCTAAATGACAATTACAATTGGTTCTAAATTACTTATATATATCAGGATTATCTGCAAGCAATGCAATTTACATGCTTGTGGTATATTTAATAGAATTAAACAATTAAAACTACTTTTTAGCATCAGTAAAAAAAGGTATAAAATGTTGAAAAAAGAATCGTAAATTTGTTATTAATTAAATAAACAATTTAAGCATCCATTTTTAATCAATATATTCTAACACAAAAATTCTAAAGACTTCTTTTTGCCATGTATCTCAAATTGAAATAAGTTCCTTGCTTGAACGCGTCTCAGAAAGATGGAACTTCAAGACCATATGTCACAGCTTTGGTCTTGTTAAATTGTTCTATTACTAGACAAACATCGGGGTCTTTTGTTCTACAACTTTATGATAGTAATTACTACCAAACCTGTCTTTTAATAACTAATGAAATAACGATAAGGACTTTGAACACGAAAGAGAAATGTTATAATAAAAGTAGTAAAAATGTTTTATTTTATTATTACTCTTTCAAAAGCTTTACCTGTAGACATTTTAATTATTAAATTTACAGTTGACGATATATTTTCTGTTAACTTGAAATTATTATTTGTTATTAGTTTCTAAAGCAGTGTTATTAAAGTACTGACACAAGAAAATACTGTAAATGGTTTCTTCGAACAGAAATATTTTTTAAACACTGTTGCAAAATATCAAAATTTTCACCTTATACACTTAGAAATAAAAAGGTCGAAGTTGCAAAAAAAATTAAAAAATTTATCGTGTTTCTGGATCTACACCAAAACAAAGTCAAACACCAAAAATCTCGGTAATTTTTTATCACAGCACTTTATTGATGATTTCGGTAAAATAAACAATAAAATACAATGGCCTTATAATAAGTGGTAATATTTAGTAACCGTGGTAAAAATTAGATATTTCCTTTGGATACATTGGAGCAAGGCATGAAAACTATTTATTCGGTAAAATATACTTTTCAGTTTTGTATTTTGTTTCTAAATGTGTGTTTATTATAACTATAATTTTGAACATCAGAATTTTCAGTTAGCCCCAAGACTATGAATGGAAAAATGACCAAATGAATTGTATAAATACCTTATAATTTGGTATTAGCAAACAGAATTAATTTTTTTTTGCCAGAGTTGTCATTACCATTTAGTACGGTAATCTTACTAGAGTTTTCTTCTCCGCGTAAGATGTGAAAAATGCTTGATTTTGCGAAGGAAACGTTGTGAAAAAACCGTATACGCTTTATTACGCTTTATTGTCTATTATTTTTATTAGTTATAACGCTTTATTAGCTTTATAAAGAGCTAAACATTTCACGTATGCAAAATGTATTTATACCTATGAAGTATCTTTCAAATATTAGTGTTAAAAGCATTATCTTGGGTTCAGAAAGTCTTGAATTACAAGTCTCCAAGCATCTTAAAAGTGTGAAATGAAATTTCAAAATAATAGTAGTAGTTATACCTATAAATTATCTTGCAACTATTAGTGTTGAAAGTAGTATCTTGGGTTCAGAAAGTCTTGGAATACAAGCCTCCGCCCATCCTTAAAGGAGGGCGAAATGAAATTTTAAAATGGTAGTAGTAGTTATACCTATAAATTATCTTACAACTACTAGTGTTGAAAGTAGTATCTTGTGTCCGGAAAGTCTTGGATTACAAGCCTCCGACCATCCTAAAAAGAGTGCAAAATGAAATTTTAAAATAGTAGTAGTTGTACCTATAAATTATCCTGCAACTATTAGTGTTGAAAGTAGTATCTTGAGTTCGGAAAGTCTTGAATTACAAGTCTCCAAGCAGCTTAAAAGGAGTGCGAAATGAAATTTCAAAATAATAGTAGTAGTTACACCTATAAATTATCTTGCAACTATTAGTGTTGAAAGTAGTATCTTGGGTTCAGAAAATGTTGGAATACAAGCCTCCGCCCATCCTAAAAGGAGGGCGAAATGAAATTTTAAAATGGTTGTAGTAATTATACCTATAAATTATCTTACAACTATTAGTGTTGAAAGTAGTATCTTGGGATCGGAAAGTCTTGGATTACAAGCCTCCACCCATCCTAAAAGGAGTGCGAAATGAAATTTTAAAATAATAGTAGTAGTTATACTTATAAATTACCTTGCAATTATTAGTGTTGAAAGTAGTATCTTGGGTTCGGAAAGTCATGAATTACAAGTCTCCGGGGCTTCCTAAAAGGAGTACAAAATGAAGTTTTAAAATAAGAATAGTATCTATACCTATAAATTATCTTGCAACTATTAGTGTTAAAAGTAGTATCTTGGATTCGAAAAGTGTTGGTTTACAAGTAATTTAGCTTCCTAATTGGAGTGCGAAAGGTAGTTTTAATATAATAATAATATTCTTAATCATCGAATGAATAAACGCAAAAATATCACATTTATAAGTAAATTGAAATGCATCCCGAAAATCCAAAACATCCCTAAATTATCTCGTATTCAACAACAATTTCCAATTCATAATTTATCCAAACATTTTTAAAGGCTTGAAGAAACTTATGTTTTAAGAATTTAAAAATAGCTCTAAAAATAAATAGAGAATTTTATGTTGAATAGAAACCTGTCATTTGTTTCTGCGATTAGAAAAAAAAGGTTCTTAAGGGCAATACGTCACCGCAAGGCTTATTTTGAGATATATGTTTAAAAAAAAGTTGCTCTTTGTTGTTTGCTCAAACAATTTCAGATTTAATGTAAAAGTTTTATGTCTTGAGGTATTAATAAATTTTTTTACGTATTTTACAAAAATTTCATTTCAAAATATTTTTTTCTAAAAATTTTTAAAGACGCTAAATTATGTACATTTTGTAGGTTTAAACTTAACACCTGCTGAAATTTAAAACTAGTGCATATTCGGAGAAACCACTATCGCTGATTAAAAATAATGCTCTCTAATTAATCAATAAAAGCCAATAAATACAATTAACAAAAATTATAATACGTCTTTTTTTCAAATAATTGTCAAATAGCTTAAAGCCTTAATCTTACTCCATTGAAATATTAATTAAAGTTTGTTTATAATTAACAGAATTATATTTCAGTAAAATTTTCTAAAATTTGAAATATAAAAACTTGTGACAATTTTGCAGATTTAAACTTTAATAAATGCATATTAAGACAACCAATATTTGTTCAGTAATGTAAACTTCCTATTAGAATTAAAACTCTGTGCATTCAATCAAAATAATGAGATAGAACATAATAGTTTACAAAAATTATGCGAGGACGTTGCTAAAATAAGAAATCAATTAATAAAAAAATAAAAAAAATCTTAAAGTACGAATGAATTAATTCAAAATTTACACATGTAACTCTTTTTGAATCATTTGAAAAAAGCCAAATTTCATACATTCTGAAGACAAAAGCATTAAAGACACACACATTTTAAAACAACTATAATTCAGTGTCAAATGACACCAGACTTTCTAATTAATTAAACCCAATGAAAATATAAAATCAAAATCAATTATGGTGATATAAATTAACTTCAAAACTGGAACTACCTTTCAAACTAGCAATCCTCTTTATCAAAAATTGTATACAACATCAAATATAAAAGCACTTAATTGCAAGTGCTTAGGGCACTCGAGTAAACGAAAGAGGCTGTTTCATTAATTTATGCACGAGTATTAGACAGTTGTAGTTATACTTGTCGCTTTCTGAAGATCATGTTCACTTTCAGGTAAAAAGGGCTTTAATTTTCGAAACTCATCGGAATTTACATTACACATTTTGTATTTGAGTAAATCTGTTACAGTATTAATTACATAAATTAATTTGTTTGAATGAATTTATAATAAATTTTAAATAGTATTGAATATTGGAGTGGAAATAAATGGCTATAAGGCGAAACAAAATTTATTATTAATTAGACAATTAAATTATAGAAATAATTACTGCGAAACAAAAAAGTCAAAAATCACCTTTTATAAGCATAAAATTAACATATAATTAGTTTACTTCTCGAAGTTATTTAAAACACAATAATGTAATCACTATATACAATGTATTTTTTAACATTTTGTGATCTTCAATTCAATGACCAAACTAAACACAACAATTTCTTTGACGTCTTAAGAATCAGTTCCAAAGGCAACATTTGTAAAAATGGAATAAAAGTTTACAGGGCCAATAGTTACAGTTAATTACTGCATTTATCAGTACAGTAGTTAAAAACTTGAAGAATTATAGTTGAATATAAAGATTGAATCAATGTATGTAATTTGTTAACTACTGACCAATTGCATGCCTTGAGATAAATTCTGAAAATATTAAAGAATTCAATATCGATACATTATATCTCTTTATTGACTTTAAAGCTGCGTATGGCAGCATTATTTGGTAGAAACGTTACAAAGCAAAGGAAAACTTTGATATTACAGCTAAGCTAATTAACCAGACAAAAATTACACTTAAGTGCTAAGTGAAACTTGTGAATGACTTTTCTGAAGTCTTTTATATGAATACAGGATTTCGGGACAGGGTGATTGATGCTCTGTCGTGTCAATGTTTGCCCATAGATTAACTCAGCAGAAGAGAAGTTTCAATCATTTCGAATAGCAGTCCTCAAATCCAGGAGAACTAATGGTAAATTATCAAGCCAAGAATCTGTAGTATAATGCATAAGGGCCGCTTTCAATGTTCTATGAACACGTTCTATCATCCTATTGGCCTTAGGATTAAATGCATTTGTACGTATAATTTCAACACCCAGAATCTGTGCTAATTTCTTAAAAGTGAAGGAATCCAGTTGTCTTCCCTGATCATTTACAATTCTAAAACAAGCACTAAACCGTGAAACCCAATTAAAAATCACTGCTCGCGCAACTGTATTTGCCGTGATATCTTGCAGAGGTACCACCTCAACCCATCGTGTAAACCTATCAATTAAAGTCAAACAGTACTTATATCCTCTACATATTGGTAAAGGGCCAATCAGGTCCAAATGCACATGCTGGAACCTAGCATTAGGCACAGGAATTTTTCTCAATGGAGATATTATGTGTCTATGTATTTCAGCCTTTTTGGCAACTTAAACAAGTGCAACACCACTGAATAGTGTCTTTTCGAATTGAAGGCCAAACGTATGTACTACATAACAGTCTTACAGTATATCGGGCACTGATGTGTGCAAGATTATGTACAGAATCGAAAATCATTTTTCGAAATTTCATGGGTACATACAAACGAGCACTAGGTTGGGAGACATCAAAATACAAATTTACATCAGAATTTGGCAAAACAATTAATTTAAATTTAAGATTAGTAACATCAGGATTTTTTTTAAATATACCTGCAATTCCTCATTAGTAGACTGCTCAACTGCAACTTGCACACAATCAATCATAATTGCACATAATTGTCAGGAAAAGCAATTTCTTCCACCCTTGACAAAGGTCTGCTACTAAGTTTTCTGCGCCTGCTAAATATCATAAGTCACAAGTAAACTGTGATATAAATTCTAGTTGTCGTAAACGTCTTGGAGAGCACTTTTCAAAACTTTGGGCAAAGACGTGAGTCAAAGGTTTATGATCAGTTATAACATGAAATACCTTTCCTTCCAACATCTAGCGAAAATGAACTATTGACAAATAAATCGCCAAAAGTTCTCTGTCATACACAGAATATTTAACTTGGGCATTATTTAACTTTTTGGAGGAAAAGGATAAAGGTATATAACCAGATGCAGTTTTTTCGTGTAAAGCGCCAGCTACTGCAATGTCACTAGTGTCCGTAAACAGCACTAACTGGCAATCAGGTGCCGGGTGAGATATATGAGTAATGTTTACGATACTTTCTTTGCATTTTTCGAAAGAATTTTCAAACTCTGCAGTCCAGTTAATAGTTTTACTATCGTCTTTTTTACTACCCCCAAGTAAGGAGTGTAACGGGGCATGTAATTCTGCCGTATAGAAATTTAAACACCCGAGAAACCTGCGTAAATCTTTAAGAGTTCTGGGTTTAGAATAATTAACAATTGCAACTACCTTATGTGGTAAGGGTTTAACACCATGCTCATTCACTAAGTGTCCGAGGAAGGGTACTTCAAAAGATCCAAAAAGTACACTTAGAAGCATTAATTGTTAAACCATACTGCTTTAAACGTTCAAATATTAAACGTAAGTGATACAAATGTTCAGTCACATTTGCACTTGCCACCACGAGAATATCATCAATTTAAGCAAATACAAAATCTGAACCATATAAAACTTCGTTAATAAAACGTTGAAAGGTTTGAGGTGCATTACACAACCCGATAGGCAGATACAAAAATTCGAATAACCCCAAAGGTGTTATTACTGCAGTTTTCTCAATATCTTGTTCTGCTACGGGGATTTGATTATATGCTTTAAAAAAATCTATAATACTAAATACTTTCTTGCCAAACAAATTTTGAGAAAAATCCTGCAAATTTGGTAAAGGATATTTATCAGGCCAAGTACAGGCGTTTAAAGCTCTACAATCGCCGGTCGGTCGCGAAAAAGAGTTACTTTTTCGAAACATGTGTAGAGCGCGGGCTCGAGGACTTTTGGATGGCCTACAAATACCGTGTTGCAGCATGAAATCAAATTCAGATTTGGCAGCTTGAAGTTTAACTGAATACAATCTGTGAACTTTTGAAGCAACCGAAGGACCAATCGTGTTAATATAATGCACTGTATCGTGCTTAATTTTAAGATAATTAGGTCTAACTCTGGGAATTTCAGAAAATTCCTGAATTAAGTCGTGATATTTAGCATTGCCAAAAATTGTTTTAACACTTTGTATTGAGGAAGGAAAGATTTTACCTTGATAAGCTAAAGAAGTTTTCGTATCAATTAATTTCCTATTTTTAAGATCGATTATATCGATTATTTATCGATTAACTCAAAATATCTTTAAAAATCCGCGCCGAAAATTGGTTTTGAAATATTCGCAATTATAAATGTAAAATCAAATTTTCGATGTAAATCAAAATCGAGCGACATAAGTTTAACACCAAATGTTTTAAGAGCAGTGCCGTTAGCAGCATACAGCACATAATTTGATGTTGGCCTGCAACCTTTAAATGTTATAGGCAATAAACTTACATCAGATCCGCTATCGACCAAGAACAGTAACCTAATTTTGCGATCAGAAACAAAAAGTCGGTGGCTAAATTTTAAATTCTCACTACTATTAACCACCGCACTAATAGTAGAGCTCATCAATTTAAATTAAAATTGCAAGGCTCAATACGTTTGTGTGCTTTTTTGGCATACTTCCTATGATACCAAGAAATTTTCGTTGTGCCAGTTTGGCTCTCTGCTTCTCATTTAAAAGTGCTAGACTTTAAATTTTTCGAAGCATTTAAATTGGAACGTAAACGACTACGGGATAGACTTCGATATCTACGCAAAGATTTTATTTCGTTCTTCAACTCTGCCAAATCCGTAGACATTTGAGCTATTTTTTCTATAAGTGAATCTCTATTTACAACTTCATTACAACTTGAAGTTGCAGAAAAACTAGTTACTTCAGAAATCTTATCGGTCAAAGTTGATAAAGTGTCTAAACCTTCCCTACTAACACTTTAAATAGACTGAATAGATCGGGGTAAATGAGATAGCCAAATATATTTAATAACCTCATTTGAAAAATTAGATCCTGCCAATTCTCGCATATGTCGCAACAAAGCAGACGGCTTGGAATCCCCCAATGCAAGGTCCTGAAGTAAAGTTTGAATTCTTTACTCTCGGTCAAGGAAAATTCTGCAATAAGTCTATCCTTAACGGCCGTGTAAGGCTTTTCCAAATTTGGGTTTCTAACCAAGTCTGCAATCACTTGCGTAATATGCTGATCAAGAACAGAGATTATACAGCAATACACAGTAGATTCAGAAGTAATCCCTGATGATTTAAAATTAGCCTCAATCTGCGTAAAATATAGACTTGGATTATCAGTCCAAAGTCCAGGTAAGCGAAGGTCAATTTTATGAATTTCAGTTTCCGTCACCAAAGTGGACCAATCACGTCCGGATCACCAAATAAGGGGAGGAAACCACTCATATTAAGTTGAGGACAACTATAACAAAATCAAACAAACATTTATTACCAACTGAAACATAACAATATGATAAAAACAGAAAAGTACAAGTTAAGTTTGAGTGTGCACAGAGCAATGTTCGAAACTTCTTAAGTACTGAAGAAAGGTACAAGGTTGCCGATAATGTGTACGTCATCCAGCTGATTCCTTTGGCGACTGCGCACCAGTAAAAATGATCCCTTTTGCTAATACCTTGGGAAAAAGATACGAGGAGGACAACCAATTACGTTGTTTGGCTTGGGGGAAAAGAACTTTAATATAATTAAAGAGGGAAACTATAAGAGCCTTGATGTGGATAGAACTACATTGGAAAAACTACTTTGAACAGCCTTGGCATTTAACAGACTCTAGTGTCTAGAAAAAAAGAAGAAACATTTCTAATATTTGAAAGATAAGAAAAAATCATAAATTTTACAGGTTTAAACTTTAAAAGTAACCAAGGATAACCAACAATCACTCCTTAACTAAAACTTTCGATTAAAATTAAAACTCTTTGTAATAAAACAAAGTAATAAAAGCAGTATAAAATAGTTTACAAAAATTTTGTTACCATGTTGTTAAAATAATATACCAATTTATAAAAAGTTTTATATCTAAAAGGGCTAATGTATTAATTAAAAATTTTTGAGTATAAATCTTTTCAAATAATTTGAAAGATAACGAATTTTAAACAATTTGAAGACATAAACATTAAAAACACACATATTTTAAACAAAAAATAATACAGTGTAGTATAAACCCCACTTGTTAATTAGTTTAAACCAGTGGAAATATTATAAAATCAAAATCAATTATCGCGATATAAATTAACTACAAAACTGAACTAGTTTCAATGCTAACAATCCTCTTTATCAGAAATTGTATACAACATCAAATATCAAAGCACTTAATTGCAAGTGCTTAGGGCTCTTAAGCAAACGAAAGAGGCTGTTCCATTAATTTATGCGCGAGTATTAAACAGTCGTAGTTATACTTGTCGCTTTCTGAAGATCATGTTCATTTTCAGATCAAGAGGGCTTTAATCTTCAAAACACATCGAAATTTGCATTATGCATTTTATATGAGAACATATTTGCTACAGTAATAATTATATAAATCAATTTACCCGAATGAATTTGTAATAAGGTTAGAATAGTATTGAATATTGGTTTGGAAATAAATAGTTATATAGCCTAAATAATTATACAAACTATTACAATGTGAAACTAATTATTGTAACATAAATAAGTCAACATTACCTTTTATAAACATTAAATTAATACAGTTTGCTTATGACAGAGCACATAATATTTAATATACAATAATGCATTGTAGACACTATATAAATTGTTTAACACATGGTGATGCGCAATTCAATGAAAAAATTAAACAACACAAATGACTTACTTTCTTTAACGTTATAAAAAAAACAGCTCCAAACGCAACACTTTTGTAGAATGCAATAAAAGTATACAGCCTGATTCAGTATAGCAATTAAAAACTAGAAAAAAAGAGAGCATTAATCATATAAGCATTAAGAATTTTTAAGCAAGCTTTGGCCGATATTTTATTGTAAGCCGATAGGAACACTTCCTTTTTATGAACTATCTGTTGGATCATTTTTGAATCTTTGCTTTTATTTATCAACCTCAATTTTAGATATTTAACTAAGGATTGTAAAAATTGTATCCATATAGGCCCGACAATAGCTGCTTTATTGTAGTTATGTGGCAACTTACTTAGGGAGATGGGGAGATTTAGTTGCCAAATCAGTAAATAAAGATAGAATACGTTGGTGTGCTCGGGCCTATTTTAATAGCATTTTTTAGAGCAACTATTAAAAAATTCAAAATTAAGGTAAAATGTAATTATTTTTCATTTATTTTTAACAATTTATTTTTAAATATCTTTGTTCCATATTTGTAAAAAAAAAAAAAAAAAAAATTTACATTTTTATTTTGCACATGAAAGTTGCTTTTGGTTTGAAACTTATTTAGATATCAGCATTAAAGAGTTTTTTTACCACGAGAATCCCATTAAGAAACATAGATATAAAGAAAATTAAATGTTGTGTTCGCTTAAATGTTTACAGATGGTAGCAAACGATAAAAGAGAGTTAATGAATTTCGAAGCCATTATTATTGTAGCCAATGTATTGAATCTTCAATAGTAATCGAATCGAATTAAAAAGATTTCTTTTGAAAATCAGTTTATCTGAAATTAATTAATATGCATCACACATATGTTTCCGTAATTGTAAACTACATATTTTTATGTTTCCATGTGAAAGAGAGTCTCATTAAGAAAACAAAAATTAGCTAAAGGCACTTCTTTTATTATAAACATTCTGTGACAGATTCTAATAATTGATATTTGCAGTATATCATTCAATCTATATTTTGCATAAGTATTTATTAATTTTTTAAAGCCTGGTATTAGTATTAATGACTTAATAGGTAAACAAACTTTCTAGAAGAATCTTATAAATATCATTATAATAATAATCCTTTAATAATTCAATAATTCCTTTAAAGTAATATTTTTAAGATAAACAAATCTGATTGGGGATTTCTCTAATCAGAATACATTCAAGAAAATCTTGCTTCCTTTTTGTTTTTCCCTTATTCAGTTAATAATTTGATGATCATAAATAAATAATCTAAATTTGTTTCCGAAGAATTCAATTTAGAAGTTAACTTATGAAAGCAGAGAAAGTTTCCTCTCTTGAAATGTTCTAATTAACTCTCATTCTGTTGCCAATAAGATTCTTAAAATCACTCAAACCTTCGCTTAATGAGCCTACTTCAGAGAGGAACGCACCTCTATGAGGCTAATATTGTATATTGTTGAGTAAGCATAAAGAATTGATGAAAAACAAATACATTGCACATCGTTGTGGCAGACTTCCAAACATTCTTTCAGTGACAAACGTTATTAAAGAAAATTACGCTTAGTAATCAGAAAAGGGATTTTTAAGCTGTCTTGGTTGTGTTCTTACAAAGCATAATAATTCTATTATTTGTGCAAAGACGAACAGCTAAGATAATTATTACTTAGTGAGTAACTTTTGTTTTCTGTATTGAGAGCAGTACTACCAAGTATTAAAAATATGAAGTTTTGCGTCTTATAAAGAGTCTCAACTTAACCTCTCAACTTAATAGAGAAATTGTCTTTCCATTTAAGAAACATTTTCGTCTAGTGTTCAAGTTTTACTGGTTTATAGTGACATTGGAACTTTTTATTATTCGAATCGAAATGGCGATAGAGGAAAAGTAGTGCCAATTTTGGAAGAAACTATAAGTGCAGCACATTTAAATTTATTTTCAATTTATTAAACAATAAAAGCATTAAATATCCAATAATGAAGCATTAAAAAAGTAATAATCAGTAAAAATTTTAGAGCAGTAAGTTCCAATCTACTACAAAATATTTTAACATTCTTCAGGCTACTTCAAATTTTGTCTTCTTATGAACTATCAGGATTTTTACAAAAAACACTTTCTTCATAAGTTTATATTTTAACCGTAGAGTTGATGTTTTGTCTATCAAAGATATTAAAATGAATGTGTTAGAACATTCTAATCGAGTTTGAAATGTTGTAAAAGACACATAAGATGCCAAAAAAGAAAATTTCGATTTGCTTTTTCTAAATTATTCAAAAGAGGGTGTTTAAACAAAATATCGCTGTAATAATCTACAATTTTAATACATATAATGTAAAGTCGAACCATATTATCGTACCTTTTAAATTTGATGGCACATTAAAGTAGTTCCAATTAAGTCACACTTTGTCAAACTGAAAACAAAATAGTTTCTTTTCTGAATTTAACATTTACTGACTTTTGTGTTGATGTAACGCCATTCGCGAAACCTTACTTCTCTTTTACATTTAAAGAGAAAAAGTAGATGAAATTCATCGATCGCTATATGAGGCATATGGAGACATGCTTCACCAATTTCAAATTGTGAGATGTTGGTTTTGTCGAGTCAAAACTGGAGTTTTTAACAGGAAGGATAAAGAAAATGAAAGAAGGTTAGAAGTGTGAAAAAGATTCAGAATAGGAGATATTATTGAACAAAGATTGGTTCCATACCTAACGTGAACTTAAGGAATCTATAGAACTTAATCTATAGAACTTATTATTAAGGAATCTCAACAATTAAGCCCCAGAATCTATAAATATGTTCATCCACAGCTTTGCTACTGAAAGCTAGCACATCAAACATATTAAAAACACTCGTAACCAGAATAGTGGCTTATATATATATATTGCCACTGTTCTGGTTCGTCTTCAAGTTACCTAAAGATTATACATTGGAATTCCTATTGACGGATTTTAAAAACCAACATCGAGATTTGTTTTGACACATTTTAAAACTAAATAACAAGATTTCTCGTAATGTATTCTCGTGATTTGAAAATCACACCGTGAGATTCACATACACCCAATTTAAATAAATAAATAAAATCTCACATGGCTATTTTTTTATTAAAACGTTTATAACATTCTGTGAATAAACGCTTTGTACCTACACTTCTTCCTTGTTCAAATTTCAGGATTTTTTCAAATATTTAATATGTGTTTTAGAGCAAAACATTTATGGAATTCTATTTTCAATGTTTCAATGGCTAACTCACCCCTGTCGTATGAATCGTTATTGAGTTTTATAAAAACTTAAATATGTTTCAGCAAAATCCTTGATTTTCAAACAAACTTCACCAAAATGTGATGGCAACAAAGAAGGTGTGACAAGTGACAGAGTTAATTAATCGCTTGCTGAAAGTTTTTTAATTAAGATATTATGTTCGCAGAAAGTTTTTTATTTTATCTAAGTCTGCTTGTCACCCTATATAACACGAAGAATGAAGTGAGAGTCATTATTGCACGTTCAATGTCAACATCTAATAGGCATGGAAACACTATAACATCAGAAAAATTGGTCCAATGTCCTTAATATAAGTAACCTTGAACCACTTAATAAATATTGCTGCGGACTTAATAAGGATTTAAATTGAACTACAACAGTATATCAAATGTTATTAAGCAATAGCTGTTTAACAACATTGCTTAAAAGGCTTCATAATTTTTCAAAGGGTGATATTTTTCGCACTAATAAGACAATTTAAAAATTAATCAGTAAAGCTATTGCTTTTCAACAAACAAGCAATCCGAAAAAATATGAAGAGAAATTAATAAAGCTCTGTTCTGCTTGGACGCATCTTTAATTTCGGAAACCTTGGCCTTTCCATGTTATATATAAATATTTTTGAATCAATGTTTTATCTATATGAATATTTCTTTTCAATCTAAATAAAGATAACTCTTTTAAATGACGATTTTTTTCCTTCAATTTTAAAAGAAATTAGAAATTATTGCTGTAAAATTACTGAATTAATTGCATGAAAAATTATAGATTTTAGCTGTTATAGCCACTCATATAGTTAGAAAATACATCTATTAAACAGTAGTTTACTAACATTAATTTAAAACTGAATAAAATACCTATAAAGTGAAATTTACTCTAAAAACAGGAAAGTCAAATTTATCACATGATCAGTCGTAATTAATACTTCTTCCAATCTCAAGTCATGAATTCTTTTTTAATTTTTTTTCTATTTTAAATTTTTAAAAATTTCTTTTTCTACGTTCTTAAAAATTCAGAAGAAGATGCAATGAAACTGTTTTACTTGTTTGCTAGTCATCGAAATAAAATATAAATGGAATATACTTAAAATGAATTTATGAAGTTCTTAATACAAATTACCATGAATATCATTTTTAAAAGGCTTAAATATTACGTGTTATTAAATAGAAAGTGATCTACAAGCAAAATGAGCAATTGCAAAGAATATAATTCAATACATTTCTACTTAACAGAGATTAAATTTCTAGTAAAGGATATACACTTTAAATGCAACGCTTATTTACTACATTCCAGGCTTCTTTTCTTTATGCAGAATAACTTCACGTTTACTAACAAAACGTACCTTTTTTAAGAACGCAAGATACAACTGTGAAATCTCCCTTATGTGAATTATATACTTGCTTAGAAAAATTCATTGAAAATTATTATAACTATGGAGTTAAGCTTATGAATAATTTGCACATTTTCACTATAAAATATCAATATATTATTGTTTAATAGTTACATTTAGTATAAAGATATTTAAAGCCTAATGCATATTTAAAAAATATTTTTGTCTAATACATTTAATAGCTTCATTTATTACACGCAAGATACAGCTGTGGAATCTCCCTTATATGAATTATATACTTGCTTAGAAAAATTTATTGAAAATTATTATAATTATGGAGTTAAGCTTATGAATAATTTGCACATTTTCACTATAAAAAGTAAAAATATGTATTATTTTAACACAATATTCATAGTCAAAATACAGTGGAAATTGTTCCAAAAAAATCTTTCATTTCGAACAAAGCTGGTGCTTTATTTATTTGACCCTTAAAAAGTTGTAATGTATATAAATTAATGAACTCAAACTTTAAAGAGTCTAATGTCTCATAGAAACTACGTAGAAACTCTCACACCATTGTGAAATCCACTCTAGAAGTTCAAATATCAAGTTTATTACTTTATCGATGGCAATTACTTCCCATTTCAGCGCAGTTTCTAAATTTCTTCTTCAAAATAACTTATTAGAAGAGTCTAGTGAATTAACTTTTGCATTTTAAGAGGAAAACCCCGTAACCAAAATGTCTTGCCTCGCCAAGCAATTTTCCAAACGTAATTGTGAATGCAATTCTTCATTTGAAATGTTTTCAAGGAGTCAAAATAAAAGATAGACGGAGCATCCGTGGAAAGGAATTCCTGAGATACGAAATAAAACCCAGAGTGAAAATTTCTCTCTGGAGACTTAAGCCTTCTTTGAAAGCACACGTGGAGCAATGTGTGGCATGCAAATATGGCGAATTTTAAGAGGCTAATGAACAATTGTAAAGAATTCAATTCCCAACAAGGTGATTTCTAGAATGCAGCTTTCTTAATGAAGTTATGGAGTCTTCGATTCACGGCAAAATCTGAGATAGATATTGGATTGTAAAAGTATTTATAGTTGGAATAAAATACTTATAGTTCGAATACACTATTTATTGATAGAATGCCATAGATATTATTAAATAACACCAAATTATTTAATTTCGAATAAATGGCTTTAGTTATTTAAATCTCATATACAATTAAAACAAATAAATAAAACATTAAAATTTATGAATGCAAAATTTAAAGAGCATCTAAAAAATTTCTGAGAAATAATGCAAAAACTATCAGCTTATAGTGCTATAAATAAAATTGCTTTGATATCAAATTTATTACTTTATCGAAGGCAAATAATTCATACCTGAGTTCTATGCTCTAAAATTCTTTTTTCCCATTATAGAGCTAAGTGAATTAAAGTTTGCATGTGTAGCCAACATGCATTGTGTCACCAAGCAGATTTCAAGACGTAACCGAGAATCTCATCTTTAATGGGAAATATTTTGAAGGAAACAATTTCTTAGGTAGAAGGAGTAACCACGGAAATATATTCTTGAGATTTGAAATAAAACATTCAAGGTTAAAATATCTTTCCTGAGCTTCTTATGAAAGTACATGGAGAGCAATGTGAAGTATGTAATTATTGCGAATTTTGAGAGACTAACATGAAACTCACGAGAATCCAATCCTTAACAAGGCGAATCCTAGAATAAATATTTCTCAATCTAGTAATGGTGACGTCAATTTACAACGGAACCTAGGACCGATATTAAATTTTAAAAAAATGGAATAAAATACTTAGAATACATTATTTATAGATAGAATGCTGCAGACAAAATTAAAAAAACAAGTCAATTTAATTAAAATTGCTGGATTTAGTTACTTTAATCAAACTTATCTTTAAAAATTTTCAAAATAAATCAATCTAATGAGAATTTATGAGGAATTTCTAAAGAACGTAAAATTTCTAAGAACTTACGTATTGCAAGCGCTGTCAACTCATTGTAAAATTCACTATAGTAGCTCAAATATCAAATTTGCTCCAAATATTCTCCAAAATAACTTATTATTTCTAATAAGTTGCAATCTAGTAAATAAACATTTGCATTTTAAGCGTGGTCAAATTTCGCGGTATCGCAGAGCTGTTTTCATAGCGTAATTGCAAATACCATCCTTCATTGGAAATGTTTTGAAGGAGTCAAAATACAAGATAGACGGAGTATCCGCGAAAATGAATTCCTGAAATTTGAAATAAAACACACAGTGAAAATTTCCGTTTCGAGATTTAAGCCTTCTAAGAAATTACACAGAGAGCAATGTGTGGCATGCAAATATGGCGAATTTTAAGAGGCTAACGAACAATTGTAGAGAATTCAATTCCCTACAAGACGATTTCCGGAATGCAGCTTTCTTAATAAAGTTATGCAGACATCGATTTACAGCGGAATCTAGACCGGAAATTGGATTGTAAAAACAATTACGAAACTCTTTCTTTTTCTTCCGTTTCCAATTCTTACTCGTATAATTTAATACTATCTTCCTTTAAAACTACTCTAAAACAGTATATCTTTTTTTCCAGGGACTTGAGAATAAATTTTTAATATCTTATGAGGAAGGATAAAGAGTTTTTCTTCGTTGAAACCAACACCGTATCGAAAACTAATTTCGTTATTCACGTAACTTACATCATTTTTAAGAGGAATTAGGAATAAAAGGGAAATAGAGAAGTATATTACTTTCATTTTAGCTATTATTTTCATTCATTTGTTGAATTTAGCCTAAAATATTTTTCATCTCTTGCATTTGTTCTTTGATTTGTCAATTTCTTTATAGTAAAATAAGATAATTTCATTATTTAAGATAAAATTTAGGAACTTTATATTTCTGGCATCATTTTATTCTTCGCATACTTAAAAAATTTTGTTTCTTAGCATAATTATTTTTTTTGAAAAACAGGCACGTTAAACAAACTTGACTCTGATTGTAACACATTGATGTAAGTTACGTGAAAGCAAGAATTACTCTAAGCAAGGCTTACTCTTGGAAACTTTTTTTTTTCTGTTACATAAGTTTTTGTTTTTAACAAATCTTTGATACTTTTGTATTTCAATTTTTAAATCTGCAACTGGTTCCTCTCTCTAAGCTCCGATTTTTTAAATGGCCTTTTTAGTCCATTTTTTGTCGAAATGTACTAGTTTAAAAACATTATATATAACAGAGGCTTGCTTAAATGCTAAGAAAAACTTCGAGAAAAGTTAGGGAGCATAATCAGGATTGACACTGCATGTAAATCCTTGCCCTGAAATCACATCATAGGGTATGTATCTTCCCAGAAAAATATATCTTCCCAGTTTTAAAGTATTTCTTTGTGTGCTTCTAAACAAGTTTTAATAAGAAAGCGCCTCTAGTCGCGTGCCCAGGCCTAGGTTTCTATACAAATTTTATCCTGATGATGGGCCCTAACTCCTCTATCATTTGACTCCTCTATCATTTGTCACAACATTTACACGATCTCTTGTTATATATAACGTTTTTAGTCATTTTCATTTCTACAACAAATTGAATAAAAGTATCATTAAAAAAAGCGATTTGTTGCTTTAGAAGTAAAATCAGATTTGGATTTGAAATCCTCATATCTAAATTAGGTAATATTAAGTATTTGTTAAATGCAGCAAAAAAATTCTTTCCTAGTGTTATCGACCATTTAAAATTCTTCTTCAGTATATTTTATCAACTCTTGCACAGTTATTTATTAAAAAAAGAATATTTTTCTTTAAACTTTTTACTGCCAATGAACAATATGTTTTTAAATATAACATTTAATATAAATGAAATTTACGAAAATATGAAATATTTAAAATAATAACGAACTTAATATTTCATATTTCACTCATGGGCTGCAATAGTGGCACAACTCAACACACGTTTTGGACTAAGAACATGTGTAAATATGAAAATACACATTCTTTCAGCAGCAATACTAGCACGAGTCATAATTCAACTTGAAGGTAATCTTCGTTTAGGCAAACGAAAGCATTTCTTATGCAGTTACCTTAGTAATGAAAACTTTAAACCCACTTATCTCAAAACATGATTTTTTGAGTTGAGCCGCTATTGCAGCGCATGAGTAATTTAATTCTTCTTTTAACAAATCATGTATTTAAAAGATATTTTCCATCATTGCATGTAACTTATTCATATAAAATATTTGGTAAACATTCGCTTCAGTTCTTAAGTGCTAGTGAAACACTTAAGAGATTTTTACCAAAATCTTTCCTTTTTCTGGTCTCTCCCTGTCGCATTTATATATTTTTTTCTGACATTCTCGTTACAAGCAAAAATATATTTTGGTATTTTTTAGCTATAAGAAACAATCGAATATTTATTTTAAAAAATATTCTAGATTATCCGAATTATATTGGCAAAATGTAAAATCCAAAAAAATAAATAAAAAATAAAAATAGTTTGGATTATCAATAATTGATTTTGTACATTAATCAAATTTTAAAGAGGAATAACTTCTTCTCTTCCTTCTAAGTAACTGCAAATTTTAAAAAGTAATGTTAGAAATCAAACTGTAGTTGGAAGGTTCAACCTTTAACGTAGAAAAAGACACCAGTTTTCATGCTGTATATCATAATCATAATAAATTATTAAAATGCTAAATATAATATTTTTTATTTATTTAGGCCTAAATTAATAAAAAATAATGAAAAAAATATGAAAAATATGTTTAATAAAAATTATGCGTCAAAGGGTTAATGCAGAACAATGTGCTACTGTATTTTAATTTTTCACCGACATTGAACAGTGTATGGTGGTCAAGAAGTTGACCTCAAAACAGAAAAATTCCAGGTTCGATTCCGCAGCGGTTATGGATGTGATTTGTCTCTCGGTTCTAACTGTCCATGTGTTGTTGAGGTGACGCTAATCAACCAATCTAGGGTCCCCGTAAAAGTGATCAACAGTGCCACCCATTTCAGAATGTTGTGGTACTTATTATTACACTATTATAATATTATTAATATTCTGAAAAATGAAATAGAATAACGAAGGAAGTAATTTATCTTCATGATCTGTCTGTCCAACGCTGCCCCAACAACGCAAAAGCATTGTTGGGGCAACAATAGACTTATATATATATATGGTGCCCACAACAAGTAATCAACAATAATGCTTATTAAATACCATGAATCACTACAAGTGCTTAATGTTTGTTTGTTTTTTTAAATAATAGAATGAAGAACTATTTCTTTAATTTGGATGAAATCCGTTTCCTGGAAGAAGTGGCGATTATTATTTCGTCTGACAAAATGTTCGCTCCACTGACAAAATGTTCGCTCGGACCATACACAAGGATACGGTTTCATTAAAAGTGAAGAAAGTTTCGTGAAATCTGAGTATCCATGTTTTACAGCGCATTTTACCTTTGGTCACGGAATCAGAGAGTTATAACCTCTATGGCCTTACTGGCCCACAGCGGGTAATTGCAAGAATGCTTTTCCTAACTTTTTCAATTGATATCACAATTTTTCTCCCCTTAATTTCTTCTCCTCTTTTTCAAGCGCTTACCTAGAATAAAATTATAATGTGCCAGTAAAAAAAAAACTACAAAACTAACTAAACTTACTGAAAATTATTTAATTTTGTGCAGAAAACCATAGCGCAACTATTCTTAGCAATTCACAAAAAATAAAACTCTTAAACCATTAAGCACCACTAAAACATCAAAGTATCGAAACCAAAAGAGTGACTAGAAACACTTAATTGTGAATTAATTGGCGCCACGACAATAAAAATCATTTTTAAATGATTGTCCCCTGTTTTTGTTTCATGTAACTTCTTGTCGCTAATCATTGCTTTGATATTAACATCTTTTGTTTTCATATTTCCACGTGTTTTCCCTTGTTAATAAATTAAAAACAGACTAAAAGTGAGAAGCGAAGAAATATAACAGTTGAGCTGGAAAAAAAAAACTATGAACAATGGCCCAAATCTTTGACAAAGTGCTTTCACTAAATGAACAAAATGATCCTTCCGAAGAAGTTATAAGCCGACATTATTTTCAAACGCTGCGCAAGTTGCTTAATTAGTCACCTCGGTTTTCGTTTTTGTTTCACTTTGTCGCCCGTTCTTAATTTCCAATTTAAAAATGAACAGCTTGTTCTGTAAAATGTTTGAAGGGAGATTAGAATAAAGTAGCTGTGATTATAAAGTAAAAAAGTGATGACTCATTATTCGCCTCATTAATATTTGCCGAAAGGTTTGATAACTTATAAGAAAAGTATTAATGTCTAGAATTTTTTAGCGATACCCTCAAAAAGCTATCTATAACTTTCAGCAAGGCTTATGTGTTCATTTAGATATTAGGAGTCAGTATTTTTTTTTAGAAGAGGGAATTAAATACTTTATAGTTCATGGTAGAACTAAAAGAAAGAATACCTCCTGATCCTCAATTTTATTTGGTAAAAAAGCAACTTTCTGGGCTTCCCTTGTGGACAAAACTGTAATTTTCTAAGTAATAAAATAAATGCAATCACGGACAAAAAACAAACTAATCACTAAAGAAGATTTCGGGTAATTAACTTCGCAAAAAATTCTTTCCCGAAGTGTCTGAAGATGGTTTTTATGAATAGAATATACAACGAGGGATTATTTTAAAAATAAATTAATTCAAAATCAAGCTAAATTATTTTGTTTTTATTTACTTTTATTTTAATCACTGTAACGCGAGTAAAGGGTTTAATTATAACAATGTAGTTTTTTATACTCTTCGTATTAATTTCAGTTAGTTTTTATATCTTATTAATTCCTTTAAATCTATTATCCCTATTATTCTCTTCTGAAATTAAATGCATCCCTAAAAATCGATGAATTCAAATCAAATTTAGTCGGAACGCTCGATTTAAGCCATTATTCATTTCACCGCTAGTTTCAATTGTCAATAAATTTGTTGTGAACAATGATGCCTGGCAACGTTGGCAAACAAGTAATTGTCCAATTCCTTTTGCTTACACAATGACTTGTTCGGAATTCAATTTCTCAAAATGCAATTTATACAGAATTGTAGAAAAATGTATCTTAAATTAGCAAATTTCTTTCGTTGAAAAAGTACTCAAATCTTTTGCTTCTGAAAACAAATAAAAGTAGAGTTGATATTTTAAAAATGTACATTTCTTTCATTATTTTGGGGGAAAAATTGTGTGCGATTAAACTTGTTTTGATTTGAAAATCTTAAATTTCTTATCAAATTATAATTTGATTCAAACAAATTTTTAAAACATAATATTCAAAATGTTAACATTTTGAATTGAGGGAAAATCTATTTTAATAACTTTCCTAGTTATCAGAGAAGCTCCGAGTGTTTAAAAATGTAAAAAAGTGGTAGAAACACAGTTCATTTTCGTTTATTTATTATCATTTTAATTATTCCATTGTAGCTAAAACTATTACTCATATTTCAAATTATTCATATTTAAAGCAAAAACATTCTTTGTATTTATTTTTAAAAGTAGACTGAAAAGAGTATGCTAAAAGTGTGCTAGTTTAAATATCTTTTAATAAATGTTTAATTTTATTGGTTACCACTGTTTGCAGGCTCAATCTAGTGTAAATATTCTTGTAAAAAATAGGAAATTAACAATTATTAGTCAAGGAATAATATTTGATGCATTGTATATTTGTAATGTATGGATTTAAAATGTATGTAATGTATGAATTTAAAATACAATTAATGTACTTCTTGTGTAATTAAAACAACCAATCTAGAACAAATCCCAGTGTTTTATTTATTTATTTTTTTTATTTTAATTCATATTTAATAATTCCTCAATTACGTTAAGATACACTAAATAAACGTATTTAGGTATAATAATCACTAAACAATTATATTTTTTAAATATAATTGATTATCCGTTTTTTTAAACTAATAAAGATGAATACTTTTTCATCAAGGTAATCAATAAAAAGTTAAATAATACCTCTTACAATTTGTGAATATTAAGCTACGATTTAACATTTAATGGATTCTATTAATAAAGCATCAATTGCTATTTTTCAGCTTTCTTAAGGTATCCAACTGGTGGTAAACGAGCAAATTCGATTTTTTTTTTTTTAAATTTAATTATTAGCTTTCTAAATCTTTTTTATAATATTTTTATTCTTTGATTTTTAAAGTGAAGTTGATTTTCGATTGCTAACAAACTAAAAAAACAGCAATTACATACTTTAAACGCATTTTCAGAAATAAACATAGATTTTGAGAAAATCTTTTTACTCTAATAAAAATTTCAAAAAAGTTAAGTATATAGTTCTTTAAATTTTGTATGTAGATTTTGTACAATGTTAGCATTTTTTAAAATTTAGCGTTAAAGTCTAAGAGGGAATTTGTTATTTTCATCACGTTTTAGATAAGAATGTTTATTTAAAAAAATCAATGCTAAGCATTATAATTAGAACTATTTCATTGCATATTTAAATTTTTTAAAGAGTTTTGTTCAAAACATAGATAATTATATTACTGATCTATGAAAAAAATTTATTTCGACATTTATGAGTTACAATCTATTGCAGAGTTGTTGGTCTGACATGAAAAATTTGCATTTCTGTTCTCAAATTTACGTTTTCTTATTTGAAAAAAAAATATTTAAAAACTTTTAATATTTACTTTTAGATTTATGATTTTAGGGCCCCTTCGTACCAAAAATAAAATTTTAATTAAGGCTGTTTTCAGAAAGAAATTGTGTCTAACACAGTCAGATACCTTAAATGTTGTCATTAAAAGGTAATAGTCCTTACATTATTTTTTTTTAATATTTAAAAACTAAATAAAACTGGCTTACATATATAACCTAAAGAAATTTTAAAATTTATGAATTGTGACTTATAATTTCTAAGGTTCTTTATATGTTTAACGCATTTTTTTTAATAATATGTTCAATGCTTTAATCGTAACAGTTTTTAGGAAATTAAAGATATATTTTATACATATAATACGTTCTTGTAGAGAAACTGCTGAATCTCATTAAAATATGTAAGAAGTTTTACTTTTACGATAGAAACAAGTAATAAACAAATTTGATCTACAAAACTAAAGTAAATATTCGAAATTAATAATTTAATTCTAGAAACAATTTATGAAAAGAAACAAATCATTTTTACATTTCTGTTAATTTTTTTGTACTTTCAGTAATTTCTTTTTTCCCATGTAAACTAAGGGTCAAAAAATTTTGCCAGATCGAATTGAAATTTAATAGGCTTACACAATAATTTTATGTTTCTTTTGTTCTGTTATTAAAAAGTGCCTTTTTAAAATTAATAATGCAGAGAAAGTTGTGTAATGGTTTGTCTGTTGCAAAGATAATTGCCGTGTCATTGAATACCCTAACTAATAAAGTATCAAGAGAAATACATATAGGTAAAAGATCATCCTATATGCCTATTATAAAAGAAAGCTAGTCGCTAACACAGGAGTACTAGTACTAACTAGTAAGGAGTACTAACATACTAGTTACCAGTTTTTGAAGTACTGCCATAGTTTATTAGAACAATACTACAATTAATCGCTATTTATAACTAAATACAACTATTTAGTTATAAATAGCGATTGTTTTAGAAAAAAAGCTATCGGTGGCATTTGTATCATTTTAGGATAAAGCAAATAAAGCATTTGAATTTTGAGAACAGATAGAATATCGAAAATATACATTAATGTTAATTGACTTCAGCACAAAAACGATAACTTTAATTTATTGCCTATATTGTAGAAAAGAAGAAAGTAACCAAAAATAACAAAAACAAAATCACGTAACTATGTCATATTATCTAATAAAAAATATATTTTTGGAGAAATTGGAAACATATATATTTTGGAACAATAATTGCAGCTTTATTTTAAAACCACTAAAGGAAAAGAAATAAAGTAGTCTATACAGGAAAAGAAATAAAAACAAATTGTACCATACTTTCTGTATGATCAAAACTATCAAAATATTAAGACATTTACCGTGTTTCAGGCTCATTGGAAACACCAAAATGCTCAATAATTTCTACAGAAAAGCTTTGGTAATGATTTTGATAAAATTAACAATAAAAATAATTTTATAACATGTGATGAAATTTGATAAACGTTGTAAAAATTGGTAATTTTATCCTGGTTATTATTAGAACTTGACATGAAATCTATTTATTCGGATTATTTTTTTACAATTTTTAATGCGTTTAATTTGTGCTAATAAGAGCTATAATGCGGTTATATCAAGTTCTATAATCCAATAAACCGTTACCAAATAAAAATAACCAAATGAATAGTTTTAATATCGTATATTTAGGTTTTATTAACCAGAAATATGGTTCTTTTGTTTAACAGAATTGTCAATACTATTCAGTATGTTAATTCCACTAGATTTTCTTCCGTGTAACACATCAATAAATGGATATTATTTAATTTTTTTATTTTCCCTATGTTAGTGTGATCAAATAAATAATATAATCAATTTATGCTTAAATAAATCGCAACGTAAGAGTATACAGAATATAGCAAAAATGCAAACATATTATACAACGGCAAATAGATGTTCCATTTAATTGTACTATTAGCTCTATAAAAACATTTACCGGAAAATTATCTTTTAATTAAAAGAGATATTTAAAAATTACCATCGAAGATTGGGAATTCAGCAATTTTTACGGAAACACGAATTTTGCTTATGGTAAGGTCACTCAGTAAGTCACGATACAAATAAATTTTTAAAAAAATCCTCGATTTTGACGAAACCGTATTCTAAGAAATGCTCCGAGAGAAACTTTTGACAAATTGAGGTAATTACTATATTCATTTGTTTGATGATATAAATTTTTTCAAACTCATTAGACATAATGATACATATTGATCAGCACAATTGATTAAGGAAAACAGTATGAAATAAATAGAGATTTTGCCAATGAGAATTCAAGCAAGTGACACGGGCTTTTCGTCAAATGCATTAGGCTTAATGCTACACATAGATTAGCACAATCAATTTAGAAAAACAACATAAAATGAAAAGAGTATAAGCTAATGAAGATCCGAACTTAAAAGTCCTGCTTGACCAGCGCTCTATAACCTCTAAACGAACCTGCATAAATCAAAATACTGCATTAAAATCAGATATAATAAAATTAGAAAATAAACCTCCCAGAATGCTCTGAGGCAGAAAACTCTTAATTTACTCTCAACTAAACACTTGAGAGCTTATATTTCGTCAAAATTCGCGTGATTTCATTACGTGATTTCTGAAAGGAAAAAAAAAAGAAAGAAAAAACGATATGTAGCTATACAGCTCAAGCATTGCTAAATAGTAAAAAATAGCAGTTTATTTCTTAAATTATTGTTGATTGGTTTGAGATTACAAACAAGCGAGCGGAGCGGAGCTATAATATGTCAAACTCACAGGATAAATGTTTTACACTTTTAACAAGAATCGATACTTTATCAACAGCAATATCAAATGTAGCCAAACATCACATATGTCTCAATTATTAAAAAAGAGGAAACAAAGAGAATTTTCAATCTATATATTCTTCATCAATAAGAAGAAAAATAAGAAAAATGCATAGTATAAATCCATTTTAAGTTTGTTTAAGAAATTTGTAGAAGCATGATAACTATATAATAAAAAGAAATTAATATTTAAATAGATTTTTTATTTTTAAGCATAAGCATAGAAGCGAAATAATTTATAAAGACAGAGTATTAGTTTAACTTTAAGTCCATTCGCTCGTAGATTTAAGAAACTCCTCAGGGACTTTAGGGTATTTGTTTTATATAAGATTAGAGTGTCTGTGTTGGTTCAGCGTGAAAAAAATCAAACTGCATTTTTTTAAGCTATAGAAACTTTATAGTTTGCAAAATTTGTAACAAAGAAAGAGATGTATACAGAAATTACTACTTTCTGCGTACTATTAAGATTATTTTTTTTATTCCTCTAATGGAAAACTATTCAGAAGATGTTATAAATTATTCAATTATTTCGACGTGATTGCTCTAACATTTATTAATATTATTAATAAATAACAACTATTAAAATTAGATAATTATAGTAATTAATTTGTCATAATAATTGAGTTTTGTAGGAATAATTGTACGAATTTTGCAAAACTGTAAAGAAATATTAAAATACAAACATTAAACATTTTAAACATAAATATTAAAATTTTGTTTCATCATTTTTCGAAGTTTGAAATTTAGTTAACTTGCAAACTTAAAATATTAAATCTACACTCCTTTGTTGGTTTTAGAATCATATAGTAAACAAAATTGATGCAAATGTAACAGAAATAAACATGGTACTAAATACAAAAAAAAGTTCAAAATCGTGTTTACAAAATTAGAAGCCACTTGATATGTCGATCATTGTTCCACAAAACATGTTCATATTATTCAGTACAGGTTCATATTATTCTCAGAGCGTAATTCATAGGTTCTTGGTTATATCAAGACAACGTATGCATTTACTGTGAGAATCATAGCATCGGCACTCAGTATCTTAAATTCTACGAGTATATTTAGTGCAAGATTCAAAGCTTCTGTATTAAGTGCGAGATTTATAGTTTTACTTAGTGTGAGATTCATACCTTCTTTGTTATTTCAAAATTCATAATGTCTGTATTTAGTGCGAGATTAATAGCATTGGCATTTAGTGCTAGCGTCATAGCTTTTGTATTTAAAGCACGATTCATAACAACTGTATTTAGAAATAGATTCAAAGCGTTTGATTTTTGAAGGTGAGATTCCTAGTTGTACTTAGTGTGAGATTCATAGCATTTTATTATTTCAAGATTCATAACATATGTATTTAGAGCGAGATTCATAGCATGGGTATTTAGTGCAAATTTTTTAGAGCCTATATTTAGCGCAAAATCCATTGCTTTTGTATTTTTGTAAGGCGAGATTCTGCATTTAGGGCGAGATTCAAAGTTGCTTTATATAGTGCGAGAATTATTCTTTTTTTTTTTTTTTTTTGTTGTTATTTTCAGATACATAAATTTATTACTCTAGATACATAACATTATTATTATTTATACCTAATTTCTGCATTATATTTTATTATAGCTTTCTTAAACATGGTGGGAAACTTTGTACCAATTTAACTTTATCGGACTTTTTCAAGTTGCAAAACTTATCACTGTGCAAGCTCTTATTGAATTTTGTTTCTGAAAACACTTCAATTTCAAGAAATGTGTTTACATGTATAAAACTATAACTTTACTTAAACGCGAAAAACATTTTATTTATCATTTTATTTATTTACTGAAAGAGATATTATTCAGGCATTCACATCTTGCTAATTGTTTTGCTCTAACCATAGCAGAGTGTTTATTTTGTTAAAATGAATTTTTTCCAGACTTTTCTTTCATTTGTTGGACTTGAAATTATAATATCTAAACAACATACATATGACGGGCGGAATTCTCCGACCTGTATATTTTTAAACTATTATCTGATAATGCATGTAAATTTAAAAAAATACATACATTTTTTAAAAGATTCTTAAAAAAAAAATTGGACCATTGGAAACATAAGGCATTTTTAAAAGACAAATGATTTTAATTTTCATTTTATTGTAATAAAATTACATTTACAGCATACTGGTCAAAGACTTTTGAACATCACTTTATTATCAAATTCCTTAAATAAATCATTTTATATGCAATAATGTTTATATGTAGTATTTTTTATAATTATATAATAATTTATATGTAAGAATTTTTATGTGTAATCATGTATAGGTATTAAATACACATTCGATATTTACGTGCTACGCTATATTGTAGAATTTTCACTATTTTTTTCTCATGCATTTATTCAAGACCAACGCGTATAGATTTAAAAAATTTTGTAATCGATGCGACTATAACTCAAAAAGAAGCAATGAAAATTAGTTTTAGTTCAGAATTTTTTTATTGACACAAAATAAAAAATGGTGTGTAAATTTTACTTTTTTAAAAACAGACTGCAAAATGTGCGTAACACACACGTTGTTATACATTTAACTGAATCGGATGGAAGTCGAGAGAATTGTTAAGCACACCTTCTTTTAAATAGAGTTATGATATCATGTTTTTAGTTTAACAACACTTCTTTCTTAATTATTTTAAATGCAGCTTGAAAGATACTTAATAATGTTGAACTAAATGCAAGCATTATTATCTCCTTACAATCAACGAATTCATTTAAATAAACAAGCTCAATCAAGAAATTCATAGTATTGCGTGACCGCAACTTAATAAATACTAAAATGAAATCACGAATTTCCATTCTAAGATAAACAACATATAAGTAACATTTATTTCTGCTAAAAATCTAAACGAAAATAAAATAAAAACCAAACATTCATAGAAGAATTTAATTTATTTTCAGAGAAAAACTACCTCTTGTTTATAATTTAGTTAGTTTCGGATTTTACTTCGCAATAAATTTAATTGCATTTCTAGTAGGGGAATTTATTATTGGCTTAAGACCAATGAGATGAATTCCATTTCCAAATAAATTTCGTTCAAAAAAGTAGTTTTTCTGTAAACAGCTCATACTTTACCACTTTGGCAAACAATTTCCAGAACTTCCAAGAAATAAACAGGATATTATTGCATTTCCTCTAAATAAGATTGTCAGAGAAACTCTTCTCCTCTCAAGAGAAAAGAGGATTTTTCCTCTATTGCGAAGTCTCAAGATCTATTTAAATAGAGGTTAAGCTAACAAGTGTTATTCAAATAACTGCCGAAAGAAAGCGTGACGAATTAAAATTCCGGACACCTACTGTTGACAAGATATAAGACAAAATGTTTTCGGGAATTTTTTTTATATTTTTTATCCCATGGCGTGGGAAGCTTGTAGCGTAATTTCGAGTTCAATTTTACTGTAAATAAGTGTTACAAAAATTAGATTGTATGCAGGGGAAACACAATTTGAAAATCAAATTACAACCAAAAAGAAAAATGCACTAAAAAGATAATTTACAAACTTCAGTACTTTTAACAGCATCTTTATACAACAATAGAATCCTTTTTTTTAAAAGACTTTTAAAGCAATTTTCTCTCACTTTGCTGAGATTTAAAATAACTATTTAAAAAGGTTTCAGCTTTATGGATGTTGTAGACTAACAAAAAAACCGACTCTGTTCAAACTGCTGACATCACTTTGCTGTGCGTTTACAAGGCTCACTGCTATTTATATATATATATATATATATATATATATATATATATATATATATATACTGAACGAAACCCGTCCACATAATTAGTAATTTACAAAGAGATTAAAGAGTAATTAGATTAGATTAGAAAGATATTAATTATCTTAATAAGTTTTTTTCTATGAAATCCCGTAAGAGAGTTGCAACAGTGAGCTCTACCAATTGTAGTTGTTGACTAACTGCTTGTAGCACATGTGATTGGAAGGAATTACCAAATTCTCTAATATATAGGATGAAGACTCATTGATTTGACTCATTTTGAAAAACTATGTTGTTCTCGATCTAGTTTGAAATGAACAAATATAGGACATCTTTGTTTCACCTTCAGGCTTGATTTTTTATCTTTCTCGACCAGACTGCGCTATAAGCTTAGCAGGATGGTTGAATTGCGGGATCCAGAATATTGAAATGCGTGTATTACGAAAGAGAAAACGCGAGAACCGTCTCCATCAAGACAAAAAATTTTGAAAGAGAGCCTGATTCTAAGGTAAAATTACTCAGTATTTTTCCTGGTTTTTCTAGCTGGTTGTCAAGAGCCGGGGGAAATGTCTATTGGGTTCAAAAAAGAAGAGTGATTTCCACTTCTAATTTAAAATTCAGTAGCCAGAACTACATTTGATCCACGATTTATGAAAAGCTTTTATATTAAATCATATTGACTCTTGATCTGTTTTAAGATGATGAAACAAAAGAAATCTTTTCACTCGCATGATTTCTCTATTTCCTTAATTGTTCAGACTGCATTAGATATACAAGTACTTAAGTGGACATAATGATGTGAAAATGTAACTAAAACGAGCAAATCAAAACAATATATTTTATGGTAATGCTCAAAATTGTGATTTTTTTCCTAACAACAATGTCTGAACAAAATCTTAAAATTAATGTCAACTCAAGGATACCAAAGGTAAGGTGAATATTCAAAGGGGAATATTCTGAATTGAATTATGTTTTATTTCTTAATTTTTGTAATTATATTCCAATTGAGAAATAGTAATTTCTAAGAACAATAAAAAAATCTAATCTGTTTTAATTTTCAACTTTTTTTGTCAAATTTTCAAAATTGCTGTCTCTATGAGGAAACAGAAGATATTATTTGAAAGGTATAAGATTTTGTCTACTTCTTAATGCTGGCAGCTATTCTGCCCCCTCTTAAATATTTTAGATATTTTGTCTCCTTTAACTATGTCTAAGATAGGGCCCGTCAGAAGTAAATCAGCTTACTGAGTAGATTGGTTCACCCTTTCAATTTCTATTTAACATACTAGTACAAAACTTTATGGTCAAAAAGTGAAACTATGTTGCACATGTACATACTAACGCAGAAAAGTCGCAGAAAAGAAGACTCCGGGCAACATGTAATTGCAAATTCGGACATATTAATCAACAAACTCTTCTCCTTAAACTTATATATACAGGTATAGGACAAAATAATTGGAACACCTGTGATAGTTCCTATTATTTTGTCCTATACCTGTATATGTTTTTAGGAAAAGAGATAGGGTGTGTTTCTTTCTATGTTTATAGGACGTTTTACTGAGTTTTAAATTTTATCCTCTAGACCCCCCCCCCCGCCCCCAACAAAAAATGTGCTATATCATGCGTTATATTATGGGAGCGTTCGATCATCTAAATGGTTATTTAAAGCCAATGTCCGATGACTTCCAATGAATTGAAGAGTATGAGGTTAAACCCCATCTTCATTCTCTCTTTAGTCGCATTAGGTCCAATATTTCTTTCTTTTAGAAGATTCAATAGGCTCTTATGCAATTAGTTTCAAACTATTGTAATCAGGATGAGTACACCTCGAATGTGCTGAGTTTGCTACTCCTGAGCCAAGAACTTAGTTACAAGTTTAGTACTCCAAGAAACTATCACCCCAATTTTTCTGTATTACAAATAGAGATCTATCATCTGTAATAATGCATAATTTCTTTTAAAGCTCATTTCGTAAAAATAAAACTGATTTAGGAATAGTTCAAAGTAATATGGTTATGCTTGAAAGACTTTCCAGTGTATTATTTAGGTATAATAGGCCTGAGCTTTAGGTAAGTTGCGAATATTTAAGACTAAACAACAGATTAAACCAGGCATAGTATAATTCAGTTCCCGTGGAGTAATGGCAAAACTTAACAATGGCTGATTTGCTTATATTTAATAAAATACTTAGGCATATAGGACTGAATAAAGAAATAATTGGTAACAATTTTATATGGAAAAAGAAGCTTTCAAATGCAGCAATTTACAAAAATGAAACTGAATATTAGGGGAAATGTTACAGTTAAAAATGGTTTTTCAAAGTTGAGCAAAATTGTGTCAAAATATCTCCAAAGCAAATATAGTTATACTCATTATTGAGGTGGCATGTTTAAATTTAAAACTTAATTAACTTTATTTTGAGAAAATAGTATCTAGAAAATGACATTGACTATATGACCTATCATCAGCAAATGCGACATAGTTCAAACTATATTAGTTTATAACGATCAAATATTTAAAAAGAAAATCTGATTAGAAAGAAAATTTACTGTTCTTACCTTTATTCCAAATTTATCTCTCGAAGGAAGAAAATTTTTAAATCGTAAATTAACATTTTCCTACCTTGCCGCCATCATTATATACAAACGAAGACTGCTTTTTAGAAATGTTTCAATGTTGAGCATATTATTATTCTAAATAATGACTACGGGGGGTTTTTAAATTCGGCTTTATTTGTTTTGGAGGTATTTTGACAAATTCTTACTCAATTTTGAGAAATCCGATTTTGCATTTTAATACCAAAAATATTGCGCATATGATTGAGTTTAGGGAACCAGCTAATGCAATATTTATGCACAAGAGAACTTGTTAATATATTAAATCAAATTAGAACTCTGTACGAAATGGACGCCAAAATTTCACGAAACTTTCTTCGTTTTTGACAAAACAATTTCCTGATATATGCTCCGAGCAAGCATTTTGTCAAAGTGATGAAATAAATATCGTCACTTCTTTTAGGAACTGAATTTCGTCAAAATTAAAGAAATATTTTGTCATTTTATTTTTTTTTATTTTTACAAAAAAAAAATTTCCCGGCACCTAATGTATCTTACATTTCTAATAATCAATTTATTGTAGTTACCATATAGGTAGAACAATGCCGCCCAAAAATACAAGAAAGACAGACAGATAAATTACATACGTGCCCGAAGCGGGATTCTAACCCAGTATCTTCCTAGTACGAGAACAACTCCTTGTCCACCATACAGCCTATCGGCTGATTTCGAAATTTTATTTTCAATCGTCTTGTCTCCATTCTAGTTAACTATCTCCTCCAAGGCACTGCTATAAGGTTCCGAGTTGAGGAAACATTTTTGATAAACATTTGAGAGTTCGAGTTTTGTTAAATATAACGTAATTTCATGACGAAATGTTTCTCAAAAATAACGAAATACAACTTAAGCTTTGCTGCATCGCCTAAACTGTGAGTTTTCTTTTTAAGAGTGCACTGAATCACTGTCTATGTATTAAGGTAAAATCTGTGTTATTCATTTTTGCACCATGACGTAATATTTCAATAATTTTTTAACATGTTTGATTTTTGAATGCTATGGCATCTTTAAGCAGAATTACATTGTTTAAAACATAGTTTTTAACATAACAAAAGAGACACATAAAAAATACTATCATCCCAGTTTAAAAATAAAATTTTTATTATATATATGAGTATGTCTAACACTTTGCATGCTCTAAATATTATAAATTTTTATACTTTTATAGTTAATGTTTATGTTTAAATTATTTTGAATTTTCTTTTCATCTTGTTAACAATTTATTGTTTCAAAGAAAATATGCATTATACCTCTTTTCCTCTTCAAGCATAATGATATGTATATTGCGATCCATAAAGTTTTTTTTTCCAGTTTTTTTTTATTTCCCGTATCTCCAGTTTTTGCTTCGTTTTACATTTCAGTATCTTTTTCTTGAAAGGAATGCTTACTGATGCGACAAATGTTATGAAACGTAAATTCTAAGACTTAACGACATAATGTAATGTCGTTCAAAATGACGATTTTGAATCTCCTCTCAATATATTTTGTTTGCTTTTAGATAACGTAGGTTTAAAATTATCTTTCAAGAAACTGACAAAGTAATTTGATTAGAAAAGTCGAAGTCAAAAAACTGACATAATTTTGAGACAATTTAATCCCTTATACCTCACCTTCAAAAAATTAATTAAATTGATAACATTTATCGCGAATTATAACCTTAAAGAACTGCATCACTCTTTAACTTTTGAATGGTTTAAACTGAATTAAATATGCTTTTGTAAATTTACCACCTCGTTTTCCAATTTTTTTTATTTTTCGAACGCTAATTATATTTGAATTGAGGCGGAGCGGAAATTGCAACAATATGTTTCAAAACACAGTTATTTTAATACATTATTTGTAAAAATGTTTATACACTTGAAATTTTATATATTTATTTATCATTATTCGCCATTGAAAAGAATTGCCAATGTAAGATAATTAGTTTATGAATAAATATTCACTTTGAGCTCATTTTTTAAGATTAACGAAAAAGTTTTGTATATTACTATTACTGCTACCCTGAATTAAATTAAATATTTTACCGTTAAAATCTTAACTAATAATTAATTCTGAATGAAACAGTGATTTTTTTATAGAATATTATTCAAAGTGCATTTTAATGATAAATTTGCACTAATCTTGTTTTAATTGAATTGTTATTTTAGTTTTTAACTTAATTTAAACATTTTAATGAATGTTTACGAATATTTTTACAGAAACACCCATACTAATAATGTCAAATTAGCACATTTTAAATTTTGCTTAAAATTGTTTCAAACAATCTAGATCATTGGTATCATTTTTTTCATTTAAATCAAAGTATTCTCTTCAGTTAGTAGAACTATTTTTAATCTTTATTTATTTTTTTCCACATCAAATCATTTTAATGATAGAAATAATATGAATTAGTTTCAAACAATATAAATAAAAAAGAGCATTTTTTTAAATTTTGTTTCTTTTATTTTTGATTCAAAGTATATAAAATTAAAAAATTATTGGTACTAAAAATAAAAACTACATATTAAACATTAAAATTATGAATGATTTTTAAAAAATAGTGCTGTATTAAGAACCTACTAAAATATTTTAATTTTAAAAGGAAACTCTAAAATTGTTTCTGCTGATAAATTAAAGTTATATTTTTAAAGCAAACTATTAACAATGCAAAGTAAATACAAAATGTCCTATATATTAAATTATTTTTGATTAGCTAGATACGGGAAATTTTAAAGTACATAAACACCTTTGTAAAATAAAGTACATTCATATTAAATCAACAAATGAAATATTTTATAAACATTAATCTAATATTATTAGTTTTCTCTGCCTGTTGAGTAAAACAACTTCAAATCACCCAAATAAAGAACAGAAATTTTTTTTCCTTCGGTTTATAAATCAAATTTTCAATAATTATTGAAAACTTTACCTTAGTATGAATTTTTCTTTAGATTGATAAGAGTTAACAGTAAAGAATTTTTCTTCACATCTTAATTTAAACTTAACCCAGTAGGTGTCGAATTTCCAAAATTGCAAAATTGTCCTTCTTTAGAAAAAGTGAGAATTTTATTCTTAGTATTCATTTGTTTGCACGTGTGGTTACCAAACTTACTGTGTCAGTGGACCTCTTTTTATACCAAACACTTGCCATGAACTCTTAAGTTAAATAAATAATTTAATGCATATCTCAGCATTATGTTGTATCTCTGCTCAAACATTGGTATTGGCTCCTGGTTTGTGGATAATTCAATATATTTCTCATATATTAATATGAATTAATCCTAGTTTGTAGGTTTATTTGCAAATGAGCCCAACACCCAAATTTGCATTACAGAATTTGGAAAAATTAAAATAAAAGGTTTCTTTTCTCATAGCAGAATGCATTTAAATGTATTTCACTGCTTCGAATTCACCAAATTCTGTCATAGTGTTTTTTTTTTATTATTATTTGTATCTTTTTATTTTACATTCATATAATTATATAAGTATCTGATATGATTTTCTTATTAATCAGTTGAAAAGATCCAGAGAAATCGATTTTAATTATACGACTTTTTTAAAATTCGATTTCTCAGAAACTATTCAACCGATTTCGCTCAAATTTTGTATTTTGCCATGTAAAATTACATGTTTTAAAATGAGGTAAGAAAATGTTTTGGACTATTATTTAATTAAATAATAAAAAATAATAAACATTTATTAAATTTTTTGCATGGAATTATCTTTGGATACACGAATTTTATAAGTGAGTGCAAAATTTTTTCAATTCGCTTAAAAAGTTCTCGAGATATGGTGAAATGAGCAAAAATTAAAATTATCATTAATTGGTTCATAACTTGGACCACTCTCCTGACCAAACTATTGGACGCATATCCCAAATTGCGGCTACCCCCTATATTTCGGGGGTCAGAAATCTAAATCCATCTAAAAAAGATATGTTTATTTAGAGAAAGTACGTTTTTGTGCCTGATTTTGTAACTGAAATTAACGTCTGCACTAATTAATTAGCATATGTGAGGTTACCCTTTTGTATCTTTAAGAATGAGTCTTAAAACGTGAACATTCGATCATTGAATCAAAAGTTATAAAGGGTGGTCCGTTTTCTATTTTGCTCACTGTACACAAAAATACATAAATAACATGAATATATTCTTAACAATATGAAATCCCTCAAGTGCGATTTTTTTTCAATTTCAGGAGGTAGTGATAAAATTATAAAATATTCATTTTGTTTAAACACAGATGTTCTTTCACTTTTCAGCAGTACTACATTTGTATTAGAGTTACATTAGCAATTCTCTTATAGAAAACAAAATACTGCATGTGACCTTCCTCCAAATAAATCGAGTGACAATGCTGCTTTTAATAAGATGCTTTTTATAAGACATTACTATTATTTGTTACAATGCTATTTATTTGAAAAATAGTTCTTTATTTAAAAATCTAATACTTAAAATATGGATCCCTGTATTTTAATTAGTCTAAAATAATTAAAAAATGAAAAAAAAGATGTGAAATTTGCATTTCCTTTCACAAAATTGGTCAAACTTACCATAATCAATTTTAAATTTTTATGGCAAATTCAAACAATTAATTTGATACATTAAAATGAACTTTAAGCTAATTGTGAGTAATATTTTAACGAGCAAACATAATTTATTAACCAGAATGTTTAAAGAGAGCGAAATATTCGCTAAATCGGCAAAATTCTAAAAATCTAGCCAAACAATTATAGATTAATATGGATCGATGCATTTAAAGCATGAATTGAGCTACATACTTATATTATAAATTCAACCCATTTTAAAATAGACAACTTAGTAGTTATTTATATTTTTCTGATGAACTTCAAATTTGATATTCATATTTTTTTTACCAATCACTCTTCTGGTAAACTAAAACATTCTTCAATTTTAAATTTGAAAAATATAACATTTGAAATTAAACATAAAAATTGATTTTTTTTTTGGAAAACGTATATTTAAAACGGAAATAAAAAACGACGATTTTAAATTTAAAAAAAATACATAACATAAATGAACAAAATATCATAAAAACTAACCTGTGTTGTTTGAAATGCAGTTCTGCATTTTTATTTATTTATTTATTTATTTTATATTTTTTTTTATTATTCAATTTTAGCTTATAGAAGTTAGGCATTCAATATTTTCCTTCCTAGAAAAATATTTAAATAATCCGGAATATCATTACTTGAAAATTTAGTTAAAAAGAACAAGGTTTGTCATTTGGAAGAACAACTTCAGATAACCAAAATAAAAATAGATACCGAATTTTGTTCGAAAATTCACCTTTTTATGTTATGGAAACACAAAATACAACTGAAAAATATAAGAAAACGACTTGAGATAATTTTCCACTTATCATGACTCATATTCCTTTAGATAAAAATTCGCTCCATTAAAGTTTCTGAATAAGAAAAACCTTACTGGAAACCTCCAAAGGTCTGGAAACTCCATATATAGTTCTGGCAAATCAAAGCTTATAAACAGCGAGTATACAGTAGGAAAAAGGAAAAAGAGAAAAGAAGTCCTATGCTTCAAGTAGAGGAAAGGATATGAATATCACAAACATTCCACTTCCCAAAAAAAGTTTTCCTTTACAAAACAATTCAAACATAAATGTAATCTGTTTTAATCAATATACGTGAAGGTAGTTCTTATTGATTTTTAGTTAAAAGTTTCCTGAAACTTGAAAGTTTCATAAACCTTTATGGTTTTTGATAAATGCAAATAGATTAAGCTTATTAAGATCATAACCTTCTGTGAAAGGAATATTTGGAAAACTTTTCCAATAAAATTAGTAATAAACGAATCAGACTATTATTGTTATTCCATATAAGTATCATTTGGATTTTGAGAAATTTGAAAATTATTAGTGCTGCGCTAATAATATACCAGAAAAATGGTGAAAAAAAACTACTGTAGAAAGACCAGAAAAATGCAAAAAGTTCGATGTAATTTTGTTCATTTTTTGGCATTAGACTCTATAATGCAACACCAAAACATAAAAACTAACTTGAGATAATATTCTTTGCGAAATTTGGAAGTTTCAAATAACTTTTTATACTTGTTGAAAAACATAATTAGATAAGATATTATAATCAAGAGTCATGTGTGAAAAAAAATATTTGGAAAACTTTTCAAATAAAATTAGTAATAAAAGAAAAATTTTTCACATTGTTGTAATAATTTCAGATTAATATTATTTTGAATCTGAGATATTTGGTTCTTATTAGTGCTACTCTTTTAGTACTCTATTAGTTTACTAAATATTGTGATAATAATACTTCAGAAAGACCTGAAAAGGCAAAAAAGTAATGGAAAGTCGAAGAAATTTTGTCATTTTTTGGTTTAAGTCTCGATTATACAGCCCAAAAACATAAAAAAGTAACTTCAGATATTATTCCACCCTTCATATTCTTTGAGATGAAAATCCACTTCATTAAAGTCTCTGAATAAGAAAAGCTTGAGGTTAAATACAACCATCTTTGGAAACCTCCGAAGAGCTGACAACCCCAAATGAAGTTCCAGCAAATCAAACTTTGTAAATTACGAGTATATATTATGAAGAAGAAAAAAAAGGAAGGAAGCCTTACGCTCCAAATAGAGAAAAGGATATAAATAATTACAATCATTCAACTTCCCTGAGAAAGTTTTCCTTTTCAGAACAATTCAAAAATAGATGCAATCTCTCTTTATCAATACGCGTGAAAGTAGTTGATATTGATTTTTAGTTAAAAGCATCGTAAAATTTGAAAGTTTCATAAATCTATATGGTTGTTTCAAAACAAAATTAAATAAAACATGTTAAGACAATAATCAAAAGCCGTTTGTTGGAGGAATATTGTGAAAACTTTTCCAATAAAATTAGTACTAAACAAAAGTTGTTTCAGATTGTTATAATAATTCTAGATTAATCTTACTTTGATTTTGAGATATTTGAACTTTATTAGTGCTGTATAATTAATATACTATCTAAATGGTGTAATAAATCTACTCCAAAAACACCAGAAAAATGCAAAAATATAATGGAAATTCGATCAGAATTTGTCATTTTTTGGTTTAAGTCTCTATAATACAACACAAAAACATAAAACAAATAACTTGAGATATTATTCCACCCTTCATATTCTTTGAGATGAAAACCCTCTTCATTAAAGTCTCTGAATAAGAAAGGCCTGAGGTGAAATACAACCATCTCTGGAAACCTCTAAAGATCTGACAACCCCAAATGAAGTTCCGGCAAATCAAGGTTTGTAAATTACGAGCATATATTATGAAGAAGAAAAAAAAGGGAAGGAAGCCATACGCTCCAAATAGAGAAAATGATATAAATAATTACAATCATTCAACTTCCAAGACAAAGTTTTCCTTTTCAAAACAATTCAAGAATAGATACAATCTCTTTTAATCAATAGATGTGAAGGTAGGTTCTTATTGATTTTTAGTTAAAAGTATCGTTAATTTTGAAAGCATCAGAGATCTTTATGGTAGTTCATGAATATAATCAAATTATATTGTCTGGTTTACAAACTTGGTAAGATAATAAGTGAGCGCTATATGCTCTGAAAAGAATTTTTTGAAAACTTCTTATTAAAACTAATAATAAATGAAAGTTGTTTTAGATTATTACAATTGTTCTACTGTCATTGTTATTTGAGATACTTGATTATTAGCGTTAAGTGAATAGGCTGCAAGCTAAATAATGTCCAAATTTGCAGGAAGTTGAGATTTCATCAAGTTCGAATTCAACTTAACTTAAAGCGTATTTGTAGCGTAAGATCCATTTTGTTTAAGAGATTAATTTTTTTTCCAAGCGTATTAAATTACTGACAAAAAATTTTTGTATTTAAAAAAGAAAATAATAGCTTTTTGAGTAAGTTTGAAAGGGTTTTTAACTATTCTATATTAAACTTTTTGTGGTTTCGATATATCTGCGTTATAGCTATTACGCTAGGCATTACAAGCTACAAGGTGCACTAATGGGCACTGGCAGGTAGTGTTAGATTGCTGCTAAATTGAATATCGTTGCATAAAAAGAGTATTTTGATTTATAATGTTGTTAGTATAATTTTGAAAGATTATCTGGCTTTATATAAGGCAGGGAAATAGCGTGGTCGAAATAAAATGGTAAAGCAGGCTTATAAAATAACAATAAAAAACATTGTAATATCAGATCACAAACGCTATCAGCAAAGAGAAAAAAAGTATGGGCAATACTGTCAGAATATGATAACATTTACAGTGTTTCTTCCCTTATGGGAACACCAAAAACCTTGGTATGTTTAAAAAAAGCGCTTTGGTAATGATTTAGGTAAAATTAACAATAAAATTTGGTTTATAACATATGACAGAATTTGGTGGGGGTTTTTTTCATGAGAGCATGGCATTTAAATCATTTAATCACTTAAATTTACTTTTCAAGCATGACCTTTTACTAGATGAGTGTTGATAAGAACTAGAAATTTGAAAACTTGTATTTCCGGAAACTGTTACCTTATTAACGGGAAAATTATCAAACGAATAATTTAAATACCGTATAATTTGGTTTCATAACCTGAATTATGTTTTTTTAACATAGATGCCTTTACCATACAGTACGGTAATTTTACCAGATTTTTTTCTATGCAGTTCCATTTTAAAATTATATGTAGTTGTAAAGAGCTATAAGCAAAAATCATTTTGTTTACATTGCATAACCACACATATTTAGTGTTTATGACCAGTACTACTACAGAGAACCTGGAGACTCATATTAGATAGACACCAGGACAGAGAGATATTTGCCAGAACCCTATAGCAGTGGTTCCCAAATGGAGCTCCGCAAAGCCCTAGGGTTCCAGGGAAGAGTTAAAGGGGTTCACAAATAGTACTTTTGTACTTTTTATAACCCCTGATTATATTTAGATACAACATATAATTCATAATTTATTTAGTTATTTGGTTTCCTTTATGAAATTACTTCAAAGAAAATACCTACAAAATATTGCATTTGTATTTCTTTTTCAAATAAAAATAAAATAATTAATTTTTTTTAATAAAGAAATATGTGAGCCGAAAAACAATTTTAAACATTCATAGCACTTCTTTAAAGTTTTAATTTTGAAGTAAACCATAATTCGGTCTGTTTTATTCATTTTCAGTTTATTTAAATATACTAAAAAGAAGTTCATCCCTATAAAAGATATAGCTCAAGGACTGTTAATTTAACTATCGTATATAAAACCTAATTTAAGATTATTAATGATAATTTAAAATAAAAAATCTTCATTCCTCTAATTAAATATTTTAAATATAGTCTTTTATAGGTTATAACGTTCACAATTACTTTAATTAATCTTTGTTTATGAAGTCGAGGTTCCGGAGCAGAACGAAAGTTGATTATTTAGGGTTAGGAAGACGAAAAAAAAAAGTGGGAAACACTCCCCTAGAGGCGCCTTGAACCCCGCAGACGCCTTGTCATAAAAATATTTATCACACACCTTAAGACACACATTACATAAAAGCTGCATGGAATGGTACACCTTCTCAAACATACAATCGTATAATTTGCAACCTCTTTTAGCAGTTTCGGATAGCAATTGCAATCTTATGATCCTATGTTTGTCCATTATTCATTCTGTTAGCCTGGTTTGTCCTCTCATTTTGGCCACGTCATTTTGATACATTCTGTATTCGGAAAAACCATACTTCTAGTATGGGTATGTTATAAACATAGTAATTGGTATTATGGTATATGGTTCAGTAAAGTTTTAGTACAACCATACTTTAGGCTTAACCATATTTTTTGTATGGCAATTTCCGAGTTTAAGAAAATGTATACCGAAAGTTTGAAATGCTATCTTATTCAAAATATATGTTTAAAATCCCAATTCTGAGAAGCCAAAACGTAGCTTGTAAGCGGCTTTTAAATATTCCTGTAAATCTTTAAAACAGTTTCCTCGAATTCGCCAAAAATATAACTTAAAGCTTTAATCCGCTCAACTTTTCAATTAGTATAAATTCAGATACATAAAGACCAAAATGCATTTATTTATATAATTCCAAAAATTTCGTAACTCCAGTTCATTTTACATTGAAAGCATTTTGCAATAAATAATCAACAAGTTATTCGTTAACTGACTAAAATAATCCAAAATACTTTTAGGAAAATCAAAAATCAATTAGTTCGACACTTTCTCATCAAATAAGCTAACTCCAAATAAAGCCATTAACTTAGTAATCCATTAAATGCCCCATAGCATCACTTAAAATAGTTTTCTTATTAATTACAATTTAAGTAGCGCCAAACGCATAGGATATCTCCAATCGCGGCATTTGATTTGGCGAAGTATTTGTTTGCGAGTCAAATATATTTAATGCCAAACATTTTGTAGCAAGAGAAGCTAGACAGTACTAATAGCAAGTTTTCAATTAAAAGCAAAGAAACTTCGGTTTCACTTAAATCTTTTGACGTGCACTCTTAGCAGCAATGGCGATCAGAGACAATTTCAACAGTTTCTATTTCAAAGAATTTCGTAAATGGAATGCCATAAATGAAGTACAGTTAATGAAATTCTTTTACTTCTTAGCAACCAGAATGATATTACTCTTGAAATGTCATGAATTTTCGCATCGAAAATGTGTATTCTCGAAAGATTGAGGAATTTAACTTCTTCGCCAGTTAAAATTAACTATTCTATGGTTTAACAAAAACAATTTTTCCTTCGGATTTTTGTTAGTTTTGTTTCAAGAATTCTCGAAGTTCTTGATTAGTCTTGAAAGATATAAAAAAATTATTATTTAACTATCCCAGAGTTTTAATCTAAAAAATTTATACATTTGAAATGAATTGTTCTTGAATTTTTCAGGACACGGTGACAGTTAAAGCAATTAGAAATGAGCTGTTGACTCCATATCATTGCATTTTTTTAACGTACTGGCTCCATAAAAAAAAAAAAAAAATTCTTTATTTTTCGATAAAGAAAAAAATAGTGTTTTCCATTTATTAGTTTAACTGAATTTGTTTAACTAGATAACTGTATATGTATCTTTGTTTTAATTTTATATGATTTAAAAGTTTGTTTTGTGATCTTAAACATATTCTCCGATATCCTATAAAGTTGCAGTTCTGAAAATAAAAATTAATATTTCTAAAAATGCGCATGACAGAATAGTTACTTTCAGAGTTTCATTTTATATTCTAAAATTGCATCATTTTGATATAGCTTAAATTTAAAATAAATAAATAAATAAACAGCAACCATGAAATAGTCAAAAAATGCATAGGAAATTTTAAATAAGAGAAATTAAATCATACAGCCAATTATTGTCCATGAAGATCATTGAAATTAAGGTTCCACAATTTTATAATCATTGGCAAGATGGCGACAATGCAAGAAGCATTGCGCATCGACCGAATGTATTTCTTTAACCAGCTGCTACATGTCAGTCAGATGCTGCGTAGGCCTCAAGCCTCTAACGGGAATAGAATCATAGTACTATACAATGACAGCAAAGTTTCTTAAACACTGAATTGTCACGGCTCAAATTTCATAGACACCCTGTAAAAAAGGGTTTCTAAAAATTGAACAAAAAAGTGTGAAAATAGCTCCAAATAATATAGATAAATTTAGAAATACCATGCCCTCATTATTGAGTATAGTAACATGTCCAAAATTGTAAAAACTCTGAGAATCAATTTCAAACAAACATGGCAGCAAGTTAAGAAGGTGTTCACTGCTGATCATTCGGGAAATAAATTTGGAGTAAAAGTGCAGTGAATTTTTCTCTAATTAGATTTTCTTTTCGAATCACTGTAAACTAATAAAGTTTGAACTTTATCACATTTATCATTTTTTTATGATGTGTCATTTTCGATATAAAGCATTTTTCTCTAAAATGCGTATATGCTGTTTCAATTTTGAGTTTGTCACTATATTCAATAAGGAGTACATGGATTTTCAAATTCGACTATATTAGTTGCGGGGATATTTTGACACAGTTTTGCTTGATTTTGAGAAACACATTTCTTAAAGGATACTATATTCTAAATTAAGAACATGGCCCTTTAGGAATTTTTTTAATGTAATGAAATGAATTGTGATGGATTATCTCAGTATAAAATCTCAGGAGTTAACTAAGGCATTTGTAATCCCACAGGCGAGACGCATTGATTGTTTTAAATAAGTCTCTTAAAGAGAAGAAAATTATTTGCAATTAAAATGCAAATGAGTCAGAAGGTGCTAAAGGTATTATACGATACAAAATCACTATAAAAAAAGAGACAAAGGCAAGATTAGTGACACGTGATTTCAATAACTGACAAAAAAAGCAAACGGTAGCTGTTATACATGCTGTACCAAGGCTATGCATGCTTTACACGCTGCACAAAGACAAAAAAAGAATTGGCTTACAATCATAGAAACACCGTGCATATCTCTCATTACGGAAGTCTACTGACAATCGTCAGCATATTCAATGACTTAAAACCTATCAGCTGTCACTGGATAAAAATCAAAAGAGTTCGAGACATTAAAGATCTGGTTAGAGTGGTGGCCAAGCTACGAAGTTTCCAAAAACATATGCATCTTCGAATTTTATTTCAGATTCTGTATTTTTTTCTTAAATATATCTTTTTAAAGTATTATAGCTTTGTCACTCTTTTATAAAACATCCTGTATGTTTTATTTTCATTCCAGAAATTCTTTTCTTTTCTTTTTTTTTTTTACTTTAGAACAAGTTCTCTTTCTTCCTTTTATGTTATACATGTAATATAATATGCTGCTTACGAGTCTTTCTATATTAAATTATAAGCTCAAAATGTTAGTTTATTAAAATGTATTATTATTAAATGTAAATATTAAATTATAAGCGATTTTTCTTACTAATTTTAGGACATGGAAATCGTCCTTTAAAAGAGAAACATAAAAAGTCAAGATGCCAAATAAAAAAATATTTTCTGAAGTTTATAAGTATTAATTCTTAGAAAAATACACATTATGAAAATCCAAAAATTTTTGCATTATCAGAATGGCATCATTTTTGGAACATATACAAAATCTCTAAATTTTCCCGCTTGAATGACGTTTGATAGAATTAAGTCTAATCTTGCAACCAATTCCCACTCAGAATCACTGTTTAAATAGCAGGAGCGAGCAAAAATACATGGCTTTTTCATATTTTCAGTGTTGGATAAATCTGTGCCAAATCCCAACATCCCTACCATGGAATCCCACCATTGTGATTCATGCTAAACATGCTGTATATATATATATATATATATATATATATATATATAATAAAGCCTACTAGCTGAATATTTTAAATAATAAAGACTGATAGCAATTATATGAATTTTTTAGAACAATATGCTTTTTAAACCATCACAAAATCATTAATGGCAAACAAATACTTAAATAATTGAAATATATCTGTAATTCTTCATGACATAAAATGTTTTAATGACATATAAACTTATTTTTGCCGATTAAAACGCATTAAGTTAATGATATCTGAAACAGAAAATGCACACATTAAACTACTATTAATGTATACATTAAAATCGCATTAATTTATAAAAGCTTAGAGCATCATTAACAACTCTTATTTGAAATTGTACATTCACGCGTGGTAGTAATAAATTAATTTCTTTCTTCTAGTAATGACCTGACTTACATAAAGGACGAATTAAGAATTATTTCTTACATTTATTAACTAAATAACATTTCGTTTTTTTTTTCTATTAGATTCAACATAAACATTAATAAAAACTGTGAACATTTGAAAGTTCAAGATACTTTCTAAAGAAATTGCAATTCTTAGTTTTGTAACAAAGAGAATTATTCTTAGAAGCTCAAACAACATCGTAGTCCTTTATATTAGTATTTTTTTCATTTAATTTTACATCTACATTATTTGTAAATTACTAATTTTCTAAATCAGGAAATATTAAAAAAAAAGAATTTTTTCTTTTAATTTTAGACCTGCGCTTTGGACCTTTCTTTTAATTTTAGATAAGTGGATCTTTCTTTGAAAAATCAAGTAAGAGGGAATGATCAGAAAAAGATATACAAACTTTATTACCTTATTAAATTTTAAATATAAGAGAAAAAATTCCGAATTTTCTGGCTGTAATTTTGTATTATATTCAACACCAACCGAAAAATTAGTCCCCCTTAGAGAAATTATGAAAAACATAACTTAATCCAGTTACACTACACTGTTAAACCATTCTAAAATTCTACCATTTTAAATAACAATTTATTTAATTGTCACTCTGCCATATTCAAACAAAACAGTGAATTAATCATAAATAGGATAGTAATTAAACTGTTAACTGTGATAAAAACCGTTTTTACTAGATTTCACCGTATATAGTTAAACAATCAGAATTTTATCGCTCCAGCTAGGCCCGCCTATTTAAATCATTTAGCTCATTACAGCTGGGTATATATTATAGCCGACATGGATAATCTGTCAATCTCATGACCTGGACTGGGGTTCGAGACCAGACATTGACACCATAATATTTCCTCCATTTCCATCCACACATAAGGCATTTCCCATGCCCTGTACTCCCCAATTTGTGACCCCGGACTATTAGATTACGATACTCTCTTTCACGCATAGATGTCGGCATCATAAAGCTGCTTAAAACAACAAGTTTAACGATCCTCATCTTTTAAGATAAGTGAAACAACCGAATAAACTAATTAAAGCGCATCCACGGTTCATTTGATAAAACACAATTCAACCACAACCTAATTCCTATACGCATTACCAAATAAAAAGCCAATTTCTTACGTCCAGTTAAATTTTTTTTTTTTTAAATTGTTAAAAAACTGTATAATTTTGTTTTCATGGTTTTTTAACCATACTAGTTGTAAACGGTTTAAAAACCATAAAGATATAAATGTTTTCTACCGTAAACTTTACGGTTAATTTGAGGGAGAGACTGATGCCGGTTATTTTACCGTATTTTCAGAATGAAAATCTAATAGTATTATGCATCTGAACTTCTCAATTGCTTGACTTTTTTTAGGAAGGAAGTCGACTAGGTTTTGCAAGTACATTGCATCCAGTTTTAACAAATCGCTAAGGATTTGGTTGGGCATATCAACCAAACTGCCGGGATATTGATTTCGGTGTTTTTCCCGCTTCTCAATACGTCTCACGGATTTTCTATGGGTTTCAAGACTTGCATGTAATCATAATATTATTGGGTGTGCAGGTTCACGTAAATCCAATCATAAGTTCTGTCAGGCAGAGATATATTTTGAAAGTAAAGCAGGGCTTCCCAAATTGAGCAAAATAGCTCCACAACATTTATATTTGAATGCAAATATATTTTGATGAGTATAGTGACATGAAAATTGAAACAGCATATACTCATTTTTGAACAAAGTGTATAGTCTCAAAATTGATGAGGAGTGAAAACGTGTGAGAAAGATATTCGCTGACATCAGCCGACAGGATTCGAATCAATGATGATCGGGTTCGTAGTAGAATGCTCTAACCACTATAGTTGTACACCTCAGTCAAAGGATAGTTTGGAAGCTTTATATAGTGGCCGCTGCATTGAAGAATCATAACATACATTTAATTCGCTTTCAAGCTGAGATATAGCAAAATAAACAAAAAGTGAAATTAAATTCTCCTGACTTCGTTATTGGCACCATAATGTGCAATTTGTACCTATTGAGCCATTGAAATAGAAAATTAGTATGTTATTATGTAACATTGCGGCGACCACTACAAAAAACTTTCTAATACTTTCACTGAACTGGGCTATGGTGGTTAGAGCATCCAAACCACGTGAAAGAACGTGAAAATGATCAAAGAACGTGAAAGACCTTGGTTTGAATCGTCCTGACTGCCAGCGAACAATTTAATCACACATTTTCCATTCCCTTTATATTTGAGACTATGGATTTTGCTCAAAAAAGTGTATATGCTGCTTCAATTTTCATATCATTAAACTCAATAAAGAAAACATAAGGTTTTCAAACTCAACTATATTTGTTTCGGAGCTATTTTGACAATAGAACCTGTTTTTGTGCGGTGGATAGGGATCGCATAAAAGAAATCGCACAAAAAAAATTCGAAAATTTTATAAATTCTTACATATAATAAACAAGTTTGTACGATATACTACCTAAAACTTTTTTTATGCGGTGGATAGGGACCGCATAAAAAAATGTCGGGCTTAGAAAATACATCAATGATTTATGGAATCGATGGGAGAATGCTTTCAATTAAATGAAATAATTAAATTAGACCTGAAGAAATTGTAAAAAGATTTAATTCTTCATTGTACATATACCTGGAGAAGTTTTCAAATTATACATTAAATAGGGGAATTGTCTGTCTTGTTACTTTCTTTTGGCTATAATTATTCATTTTAAGGGAGTACTTATGTCTAAAAATAAAATAAAAATCATAAAAACTACATATAAATAGAAACAAAAGTAACTAATTTATTTATCTTTAATCTCACTATAAAAGGAATCCTTTATCACGTGAATCGTGTATAAAACTCTGAATACGAAGCGCATACTGTTCGCGCGTTGAGCGACAATATGTACGTAACTGACTCTGCCTTGTCAGGAGATTGTTTAAAAAAAATGAACAGAGCATCGCGAAGTCCAGATACATCGTTGTCAAGGAGGCCACGTAATCAGAGTTCGTCCACAACATGTATATATACTACATTGAAAGGAAACATTAAACTGGTGCTAACGCCGCTAAGATTCATATACCGCATAAAAAATCGCACAAAAAAAATCGCATAAAATGCTACTGATTATACATAAAAAAAAGTTTTGCTGATTAAAAGTGTCGTTATTCTTGCAACTTCAAATATACACATTTAACTTTTATTAATAGAAATTAAATACTAAAATTGCATTAATTTATATAATCTTAGAGCATCATTAAAATCTTATATTTTAAATTGTACCTCCATGCGAGATTTTAACGAATTAAATTTTTTATTAATATTGAACCTACACTTATAAGCTACAAATTAAAAATTGTTTCTTTTACAGTAAGCAAATAGTTCCTCCGCTGCATTTTTAGTTATTTAGCTTCGTATATAATTTTAAATAAAATTCAAACAAACCGAAAGACGAAAATATCTTATTTACAAAAAGTAATTCTTAAGCATGTAACAAAATATTTTATTCATATCAGTACTAGAAAGAATTGCCAGCTCAAACCCCAAGTTAAAGGTTGGGATTTGTTTTTTTCTTATTTTTTAGTATTTATTAAAGTCAATGAGCATTTTTAAGACGAAAAGTACTTTTCGATGGTTAGAATTTCGCTTAGACAGTTCGAGAATATTTATTCGGCACGATTTAAATATTTAAAAACGGTTTAATGGTTTAAAAAATGGTAAAAGTTTTAACACTGTTTACTAAATTGATGTAACACATTCAGTTTGCCTGCTATGACGAATTATTTTCAGAAGAAACTTGCATGATTTGGGCAATGTATACTGTAAAAAATTTCGGATCAAATCACGGTAAAAAATATCGGTACTCAGGATGCTGGTACTTCTTACCACAAAATCCTTTTTACCGAACATATTACGATGCAAAAACTCTGATATATCATAACTTTTACTGTAATAATAACAGTAAATTACTTAATCATTCTAATTAAATAATTATTACTGTTAAAATGACGGTATAATGTAAAACATTGAGCTTGCCTGCCTAGGAGGATCAATTTTAGAAGCAACTAGCGTGATGATGGCAATTTACACTGTAAAAAATTCCTGATTAATTTATGGTAAAAAGTATAGGCAACCTGAGTACCGGTACTTTTTACCATAATTTGATTCGGATTTTTTATAGGGCAGACAGTGCTGTGCAAGCCATAGAAAAAAAAAAGCATTTTATTCCAAAGTTGATTAAATGACTTCTGAATATATTACGTGAATTATATGCTGAAATTGCATATAATTCACATATATTCTCATTTATTTTCTAAGTAACCTCCACCTGCTGTAATGCCATGAAAAGGACTGTAAAGCTTTCAGAAAAATACTTACAGTTTTTTAATTAATCATTTAAAAATTTCGTTGATAGAGATAGGTTCAAAACCTATTAAATGGATATTTAAATTATACACAAAGGAAAAAATTATGTTAAATTTACCGTGCTAAATGGTAATGACAACTCTAGTAAAAGAAAAAAACACTAATTCTGGTTAATAAAAAAATATACCATTTTCAAACCATTCATTTGGTAATTTTTCTTTCATCTAGTAATAGCCAGAAATTCTAGTTATAATATTCTAATTCTTAATATTATAGTTCTTCTGGGAACCAGGCCCAGAGGCCACCCAAGGAAACGGTGGAAGGACGACGTTATTGACAACGTTATTGTATGGAATAAAATTGTTGAACAAGCCAGGACTCATCAAGGGCTGTAGAGCTATAGAAGAAGAAGAAAGAAAGAATATAGTTCGTACCACACATTTCTAAAAAATACGAAATTGAAAAGTATATTTAAATACACGAAAGGCTCTTATACCATGATCCAAGGTATCATGATAAAATTACTGAATTTTATTATATTAACTAACTTTCTTACGCATTATAAAATTATATTTTATTCTTAAGTTTATCAAAATCATAACCAAATTGCTTCGTTAGAAATTATGGTGTTCCCATAGAGCCTTAATACAGTAATTTTTACCGTATTCTGGTAGTTCTGACCATACTTTTTTCTTAGTGTATGGTATTTTTAAGGATTATTTGAGCAGTCCTGAAAATTAAAATCAACATAATATTATTATTTGTTTTTTATATTTGCTTTTTTTAAACGTTTACAAAATGTTGATAATGCTAACAAAATGTTTGAATTACCGCATGCACAATTTGTTACATAAATTTAAACTAAATATTTTTTTTTTATATGACAAAATTAAACATTTGAACAAAACGTCGTGAATAGGTTGCTTAATTTTAAAAAAAAGTAAAATTTTAAATTGTAATTTCTTAAAAACTATTCGATCGATTCTGTTGAAATAACAGTTTTTTAGTTTTTGAAATAGTTTGAGATATTCATACTTATTACTAAAATAATTAATGTAAGTAGTGCTTTTACCTACAAATGTTTCAATTGATAAAAAGTCTTGAACTTGTTTTTATAATTTTTCATTTTGAAAAAGAAAATTAGTTTAAAATACACAATAAACAATAAAATATTTGAACTGTAATATTTGTCTGATATTGAATTAGCAATATTTTTGAACATCATGCAGTTGAAAATTGCAAATATAATTTTTACATTAAAAAGCAACGTAATATAATTTATTGTATGCATTGCTTAAAAATTTAAAAAATAAACAAAAAGGGCAAGGAACAATACAACTCTACTATCTATTTTATTTAAAATATATATATTTGTTTTAATAGTTTACAAAGTAATTGAGTAACTCAAAATAATTTTTTTTAAAATTAACTTAAACTATAGATTTCAGTAGTATTATCAGTTTCCTTTCAAAATAGCTGTCTCTTGACTTTCACTGATAACATTAACTATATTTTCTTTTCTTTCCCTTCAGCTTTTTCTGACAGACTAAGCTTAACTCAATTAGTTAAGAATATTATACACGTTTAAATTTACTAAAAATAGTGTAAAATTAGTAACAAAATATCACTTTCTTGACTAATCCTAGTTTAATCTTTTCGTCGAATAACAAAGCTTTAGTCATCTTTTAATCAAATTCAGAATGTTTTTGTTTATAACTTCTAGACCTTGTCTCGCCATCTTTTCAATAAAATAAAAATAAAATATTCCCATGATATATAGTTTTAATTTCTAATCTAATTTTGTTAGATTTTAATATTATAATAGAAACTAAGTAAAGAAAGTTTGCCTTTTTCAATGATAAAATATTCATTTATTAGATTTCTTTATTCATTACCTATTAATTTTTTGCCATTATTAAGAAAGTTTTAATTGAAAAGTTTGAACGTGGATCAAATATGCAATCTTCGCTAAGTAAAAAAGTATAGTTCAAACTAATAGAAAATGGCAAAGTTTAGCGTGGTTCTGACTGCAGGTGAAAGACAAAAAGCTCTATAATTTTAACAAAAGCGGCTTTAAAAATGGTTTCCTTAAAATTAACAATAAAATATGGTCTTATAATGTGTAATAAAATTTGGCACATTTAACATAACCTTAGAGCAGGGCATTGTAGCAATTTATTCGGTTAAATTATCTTTTCCATTTTGTCCAATTTTTCCAATTTTTACTAAATGTATGGTAATAAGAACTATAATTTTGAAAACCAGAATATCCAGTAAACTGTTGCCGTATGAACCATATGAAAGTTGAAATACCGTATATTTTTGTCTTCTTAATCAAAATTATGTTATTTTTTTACCAGAAATGTCATTACCATACAATATGGTAATTTTACCAGATTTTTTTTTTCTCAGTGCAATATATATTACTTTAAAATACTTGTTTAAAAGTTATATTTACAAGTATAAAATGAAACAATAAATCTAATATATATTATTTATTTTGTATTTTATTTAAAGTTTTAGAATATTTAGTAATAAAAGAAAGTAGAAGTGCATATAGGTTAACTATTTTATACACATCATATACTGGTTTTTCGTAAAAAAGTTTTGACGTTATCACAAATTTAGTGTTAGAACAATAATTGGAGATAATTGAGCTATAAATATTGAATAAATTAAAAGTTTTGTTTACATAAAATATTATTGAATACTTACAAGGATACAACACGTTCTAAAAAGTGTGAGGAAAAACAAGGAAGGAAAAAGAATTTAAAGACAAAAAAAATTATCTATAAAAGGATAGGTTTGCAAAATTTGCCTTTTATCTATTATTTAATTTAGATCAGGAATTCAAATCCAGCCGGCTGAAGACTTCCCATGTAGTAAATGGTGGCTAGTACACTTTAAATATGTCGGGTCATAAAGTCCTCCATCTTTTCATAACATATCAATACCTCTGAAGGTACTACATTTGCAGAGTGATCGTTCTCTAGTTCAGGTCAATATTTCGATCTGTGGATGAATGAATGACTGTATGTATGGGTCCGCCCCATAAGCGGTTGTGACGTAGTGGTATGGTATAAGTCGAATTCTTAGTCATAGATGCTGCCACTTGAAAACAAAAACAATCGCACTCCTTGCCTTAATGGCGTACGACAAAATGTAAAAAATGTAAATGTAGTCCAAAATGTAAATTTTGCAATAAAATTAAGATTAAGAACTTTAATACATGATAAAAGATATTTGCAAGTTTTTCTCCACAATTTGTTTTTCATAAAGTGAAATTTTTCTTGCAAAACACAAATACTCTGAAAAACAAATAGACCGAAATACAATTACTCTGGGAAATTTTTCTGATCGTTTATGAACTTAAATGTTCTAAAATATGTGATGTTTTCAAAAAAACCATACAATTGTTATGTGACTTTAATAAAATGTGTACATAAAATGTATGTATGAAAAAAAAATTATATTCCTTGAAAATGTCTTACTTTTTCTTGAAAAATTTAAAATAAAATTTAAAAATATGTATGAAGGAAGTTTTTTGACTGAAGATGTTAATTGATTTATTTTCAATTATCAATATTTTATTACAGAGTGATATAGTTGGTAGGTTGGTACAGGTAGGCTCTTTATTTACGTCGCACTAGAGCTGCACAATGGGCTATTGGTGACGGTCTGGGCAACATCCCTGAAGATGATCCATGCCATCACATTCCGTAACACCATTTCCTCAATTTAGACATAGATCTGAAGGGGAAGAAAATTTTCTCCAGATCCCTGTTCCCATGATACTACTCAACAACGGATCAAGTAACTTAAGAATAAACAGATTTTACGAGCACGTATATCGCATGTACTTGGTGGGCCTAAGCATAGTTGAGGATCAAATCTCAGTCCCCCCGGTCCGGAGACCTATTCTCTAACAACTGGACAACCAGTGATATAGGCAAGCAGTTATATATTGAACATCATAAACGACTTTAATGAAAAATAAAATTTGTTAGATAATAAAAATCTTTTTTTTAAACATGGCGCACCGTTCGAACAAAAACTAATATTCATTTTTAATAAACGCATATTTTATTGTAAAATAGATTTTGAAAATAGCTCGGAGGGTGTGGCTGCAGGGGCAAGCCCTACATGATACCTCCTTCCATCAAAAAAAAAGAAAAAACAAAAAAAAAGTGACATATAAACATCAGAAAGTAATTCATGTATTGGCTATTTATTGATTGACAAGTTTTTTTTTCTTCCTTAGACTTACGCATTCAAATTTGTTGGCAAAAAAGGTAATGTGAGAAATAATAACAAATTTTAATAAGATCAAAACATTTAGCAACCATGTAACGGTTTTCGAATTCTATGCTAATGTGCTAGGCAGAGTCGTGATGTCTAAGGGTATAGAGCATTCGCTTTCCAATAAGGTAAACCGGGTTCGAATCCCAGCGATGGCTGGTCGATACGAACTCCGCATCCAGTTTGCAACGACTACAGTGCTGACGTAAAATATCCTCAGTGTTAGATCAAGAGTTAGAGCCCCTTGCCGTCAGGCTTACCGTAGGAAACTTTTGGAGTTTTCTTCTTTCCATGCAACGCAAATGCGAGTTAGTTAAATCAAAAAGTCCTCCACGAAAGCAAATTTCTCCAAATATTTGATCCAGGAGTTCCCTTGTCTTCTGGATTGGGTTCAAAATTACAAGGCAACGGAGTTGAACATTAGTAGTCGTAAACCCAAAAAATTGAGTCGAATGTTTAACAACGATTATATAAATAAAATTAAATGGTGTGCTAGGCAGATGCAGAAAAATATCTAAAAATAGGCTCAATTGTGCACTCAATTAAAGGTTGTGGTATAAAAAGGATACAGATTATAATTTTTTTTTCCTGAAAAGGGATTAAAATAGATTATAATTTAGTTTTCAAATGTTAAGGTAAATATGTTATGCATATTTTTGCTTGAAAATTTGTTAATAAGAATTTAAGAATTTTTTTTTTTAAATATAAAACAGTTTATTTGTTACTAAATAATTTGTATAAAATATATTAATAACTATTAACTGATTTGCTACTCATGATACCTAAAATTATAAACAATTTTACAAGATTTAAACTGACAGTTTAAGCAACGTACATTAATTTTCTTACTGTTTGCTTAAATCCGTTAAGAAAAAAACCTCAAACTAGTTCTATTTGTTGCGAAAAAGAGAAAAATCAACAAAATATTTTCACGGCTTTCTAAGGAATTCCTGCTACTGTCTCATACTTTCTCTATAGACTTAACTATTACTGACAGTAAACAAGATATATGATACTTGTTTCCCATGAGTTAGAAGAGTAAAACTAGTAAGTAGCAGAAGGTGAAGTTCAATTCAGTTTCAGGAAGTGCATTTTTTCATAAATTTTTAATTGGATGCAGAAACTTGTCGATAGTTTTTTGAACACTCGATATAGAAATGTTCTTATGGGTCCACAGGTTGCGCTATTATTATTTTTGACGATCACTCTTTAAAATTTAACAATAAATTTGCAAGAAAGTACATGAAAAAATTTCAAAAGAACATCTTTTCTCAAACTTTCTTCTCTACTCATATAGCAGCTTCCACGCTTCACAATCAATTAATCAATTTCCAGGTACTATGTATATATATATATATATATATAATAACAGAGCACTAGGAACCGAAACATTTTCTTTATCAGCTTCAGACACTCATTTTCCGTGGTATTTCTCCAGCTCCAGCCTCCATATAGCAATAAGGTACAGGTATTTTACGAAGGGATGAGGAATCCTTCGGCTTCGGGGTGAGGAAAACCTCGGACGATTCCGCGCTTCCTGCCGTATAAGGCTTAAGATTCAACTTTATACGGAATGTTTTTTCTGCCAAATGGTTTCTCCGCTGCGAAGCCTTATTATTCTGCCTGGCTTTAAATAACAGAGCAAAATCCCGTTATTTCTGTGGGAATGTCAGTCAACAAATTATGAAATATGAGTCCAGATTCTGCACAATCTTTTATTTACTAATCGATGGTGAAGTCTCAGCCCCGCTCTAGCTGGAGGAGGGGAGACACAGATCTCGTCAAAACTGACGTAGTTCAGTTGGTAATCATAAAACACAAAAAGCCACGCAAACATACATGGGTACAAACATACATTTATACATGGGTAAGAGGGCAGTCATATTGCATTCCTTGCATTCCTACGCCTCATCACAAATCATTTAATACTCATCAAAAATCGTTTAATCCATCCTTATATGGAAGTGAAAGATCTTAAAATAACTCCTCTTTTGAAACATAAATCTAATTATTATTCATTGGTGAGTTTTCAACTTTGAATTCCCAAAATAGAATATCTGCATTTTATGAAAACGAAAAAGTTTTAATGCTTTTATTAATACAAAAATATTTTTATAATTTTTGTATTACACACACACATATATATATATATATATATATATATATATATATATATATATATATATATATATATATATATATATATATATATATATATATATATATATATATATATATATATATATATAAAGGATAAAGGGAAAATAATAAGTTTCATTTACTGAGCGTAAGCTGGAAGTTTATAGGACTAAACATAAGTTAAAAATATAGAGAAAACATAAAAAATAATATAATAAAGATTAATGAAAAGAGAAGAAGAAAAATTATTAGAATAAAATATTTTTTAATAAAAAACTTTTTATTTAAAAAAAAAATTAAAAAACCGGGATAGAAAATAATAAAAATATATAGTCTCGTCTTCAGCTAACACGATTATATCCGCACTCCTTTTTGCGGAAAAATTCAATGCAAAAAAATTGTGCAAAAAAATTCAAATATCACTAAACATTCCTCGTTTTTGAAGAAACCATTTTCTGGTATATGCACCGAGCAAAAATGCAAAAATATTATCAAAATGACGAAATTGTTACTCCTTCAAAGAAAAAAATTTTGTCAAAATTAAAGAAAAATTTAGACATTCTATTTTTTTTCGCTGTTTTTATTGCTATTTTCGTTGTTTTAGACGAAACCGTTTCCTAGTATTGGCTCCGAGGGAACATTTCGTCAAAACGACAAGATAACAATCATCACTTCTTTGAGAAAACAAATTTTATCTATGTTTTTCAACAAAAAAAAAAAGAAAGAAAAGAAAAAGAAAGAAAAAAAAACATAACAGTGTTGACTGTATCTAACTTATCTCTCAGGCGTGGTCACCATACAAGTGACTCAGTTTCACCCTAAAAAGACAGAACAGAAAGATATATTTTACCAATGATCAAACCGGGACTTGATCCCGAAATCTCAGTGAAACGACACCAACTCCTTGACCAGTATACAGGACAATCGGTTTAATGTCACTTTATTTTCGATCGTCTAGTCTTCATTTTAGTTTCGTCATTCAAGTTAACAATCTCCCACATTGTACTACTATGAGACTTCGAGTTGAGGAAACATTTTTGTAATATATTAAAGAGCTCTCTTTTTATCACAAATCACTTGACATCGTGACGAAATGATTCTCAAAATTAAAGAAATATACAGCTCAAAGATTGCTGAATCGTCAAAAGTGAGGGTTTCATTTCTGATAGTTAATGTATTTCTAACTCACAAACCAATAAATCAATAGATCCAGTTTTTGTAGTCAATAAATCATAACTAAGCACATAACTATATCATGAAAAAATGCAAACACGTATTTTATATTAAAGAAAAAAATATCAAACTCTGAATTAAGCTGAAAAACGAGAAAAATTTAGTTTTAAAATAGTAATACGAAACAAATTCCGATAAGATATGCTTGATTTAATAACTATAAGCCTTAATCATATTGCTGAGTAACAAAGTTATTTTCGAGTTCAAAATAACATTATTTTCTATTTCCTTAGTTAAAACTACTTCGTCACTTTTTCAAGCGACAAAAAATAAAAAAAAGCAATAAAATACTCGAAAAAGCCTTTTTTTCATACTTTTATTTTCTACTTTTTTCCTTTGAACTGAAACTTTTACCTTTGAGGAAAGAAAATTTTGTCTTTTTTTTTAAATGACTGAAGTATTTCTTTTGGCCTATACAGAATGTCTTGCACCATGGAATGAAACCTTTTTCTTATTTTTTTTATTCGCTAGATTGATTTTTTCCATTGATCGTTTACAATCGAGTTCACCCGCATCAAACTTGCCTTTTTTTCTTTTACAATCCAAAGAGATGTCGAAATGCTTTCGTTTCACTAAAAAGCTCAATTTCATATAATATTTTTAGACTTTAAAACACTTTAATCAAAAATAGAACACATTTATTGTTACAAAAGCAGATTACGAAATGGAAATACCAAAAACTGTTTCGATTTATTGCACACATTTAGAAGACATAATTCCACATTACACCAAAAACTAATTATCCTTAGAAAACTTTCAAAACTCTCAAAAGATATAGCTAAATAAATACTAAAATTCCGAACTAAATGTTTAATAATACTACACTGTTAGAATTTTTATTTTAAAATAAAAATAGCCGGCAGCTGTCTGTTCATCCAATTAACTGTAAAATTTACGATGAAGAAATTTTTTTTTTTAATTTTATGGTTTTGGAACCGTTTCTAATTCGCATGGTTAAGAAACCATGAATACAAAACAGTATGGTTTTTTAGCCATTTACAACTAGCATTGTTTCAAAACCGCAGGACACTGGAAGCTCTTCATTTGTTAAAGAAAAAGGAGGAAATATTGTGACGTCAGCACTAGGGCTCACGCTATGTCGGTCAACATATTGACAGATTAGCACTCTCGGCTATAATAGACACCCTCCAGAAAAGAACCTAGTGGCTTCATTAGATGGGTCCAGTTGGCGTGATAAATTTGCGGTTGTTTAACCGTATTAGGTGAAAACAGTGAATAAATGGTCTTTCTCACAGTTAACAGTTTGAATATTATCTTATTTATTGTTATTTGACTATTTTGTTTGAATGTGGTTAAATAACAATTAAATAAATTGTTTTTTGACCATTTTTTCAAAGAAACTTCTAACAGTGTATAGTTAAGAGACAGCGTTGCCAACTGTATAGTCCATCGACCGTAAGAAAATAATTGTTTAACCGTATTAGGTGAAAACAGTGAATAAATGGTCTTTCTTACAGTTAACAGTTTGAATTTTATCTTATTTATGGTTATTTGACTGTTTTGTTTGAATGTGGTAAAATAACAATTTAATAACTTGTTTTTTAACCATTTTTTCAAAGAAACTTCTAACAGCGAATAGTTAAGAGACATCGTTGCAGACTGTATAGTCCATGGAAAATAATTGAGCTTCAAAAATTTCTATTCACCGTGTGATTGTCATTATACTGATGAGTCAATATTGTTGCAAAGTATTTCCCGCTTTTACGAAAATAAAAATAAAAACTCCCTTTAATGCGATTTTGCGAAATTTTAAGTTTAATTAATGGGTCCGAACCCTGATTTGGCATTTAATCGTGGTTCGTCATCACAAAATTTCGGTGGACAGACAAAATGTGAGTATAAATTTTCTATTCACTCAGAGATTTCCCTCCATCTCAAATACTATTTTAAGGCTTTAAAACTGTACAATAAAAAATAAGACATATTAGCCATAGAATAACAAAAATATCAAAAATAATTTCCTTTCACAAGGCACAATTCCAAATACTATAATAGTAATTTAAAGCAATTTAATCAAATGATAAAACATATTTATTGTTGAATAGCAAATATATCAAAAATAATATCCTTTATTTAGTATCGGTTATATTTAGTATCATTTAGTATCAGTTACTAGTTTAGAACTTTAAAACAGTTTAATTAAAAACTCTGACATATTTATCGTTTAATAGCAAAAAATATTTAAAAAAAAGATTTGTTTCACAAAACTTTATTTCAGATACCATTTTAATACTTTACAACATTTTAATCAGAAAATTAGACGTAATTATCGTGTAATAGTAAAAATATCAAAAGTAATTTCTTTTTACAAAACTTAATTTCAGAAACTGTTTTAATATTTTAAAACAGTTTATTCAAAAAATGAGCCATGATTATCATTGAACGGAAAAAAGATATATTTATTACACAGACTTAGAAAAAGTAATTTGTGCTTATTACTACAAACATAATCTCTAGTAAAATATATATAACTGTTCACTAATAAAGATATAGATTGGAAAAATTCCAAATATATTAAGCTTATTTTTTAACTAATTCTTTTGTATAGAATTTATAACTTGGAATTGCTTTAAAAATTACAAAATAATAATATACTGAGAAATTGTGGTTGTAGATTAAGTGTCCTTGCTTAAGTAAAAAAAAACAACCTTAAGATTTGATTCTTCAGTTCATAAAAGTAATTTAAAATTATTTTACCCGTCAATACAAATAAATAATTGAAACACATGTATAAAATACCACTTTAATGAAGTCCTCAAATGGTGAGGTTTTAAGAATATTTTTATAATTTACCTAAATTCTGAAAAAGGTGCTGGGAGCATTGGTAGAGAATGGTACACAAAAATTACAGTAAGCATACCCATTCAAAGAAAGACACTATAGGTATGTAAATAAGAGTAGAGAAAGATTACTATTCATGTTGAATAATTATAATTTTTTTATTGAATGTGTTAATATTAGCAAGACATTTAACAAATTAAATTTAATTTTTATCCATGCTTCTGTTTATAAATGCCTGTAATTAAATGAAACGCAATTCTGTTTTGATTTGATTTTCTAATAAAGAACACTGAGATTTCTCTTTTCAAAAAACAAAATAGAAAAAATAACTTTGTGGACAGAATATAAATAACCTTTCTAACCACACACGCTTTTTAAAAAAAAATCGAAGAAGTTAAACTTTTATTCCTTCAATAATAGATTTAAAGTGAAAGACAAAGCTACGTAATCCTGACCTGTTCCCTTCTCTACCAAAAAAATGTAGAAGATAATACAATATTTTGGGCAGGCTAAAATAAACGTAATTTACCCATCAATATTGGGGATTTCAAAGGTATTTAAAAGTCTGATTTAAATGAAATGAACAAAATATTCTACCAAACAAAAATTATTCTATTCATTTCAGAAAATATGAAGCTAAGTGTACTGGTATCAGAAAGACAATTTTTTTTTAAGATTTTGTACTTCATCATCAGGATAATTGTTTTATGTTTACCATTCCATACCCTTCAAGAACTACGGAAATTATGTAGTTTCGGAAAATATTTTTCCTAGAGGCAGCAAAGGTGCACTGAAAAAATTCCGAATCAAATAACCGTAAAAAGTACAGGCACTCTGAGTGCATTGTCCGGAGATTTCATTTTACCGTAAATTAACTAATTCATTCCTTTTACAGTAATTTTTACTGTAATATTTACTTAATAACAATGATTAGAGACTTTAAAGTAAATATCACTTTAAAAATGACAATATATAAGATTTTTTTTTGTTCCGAAAAATTTTACGGTAAAAATGGACTGTACCATAGAGAGTATTGACACCTTAAGTGCCAGTACTTTTTACAGTAATTTGATTTGGATTTACCGTAATTTACCAAAAATCAATTAATTAGTTCGTTTTACCGTAATTTTTACTGTAATATTTACTTAATAACAATGATTAGTGACTTTAAAGTAAATATCACTTTAAAAATGGCAGTATATATTAGTTTATTATTTTTTTTATCCGAAGAATTTTTCATTAAAACTAGATCGTACTGTAGAAAGTATTGACACCTCGAGTGCCGATACTTTTTACCGTAATTTGATCTGGATTTTTTTTACAGAGTAAAGTATTAAACTTTTAGTAAATTGCAATTAAATGATTTTTCTCTACCATTGCTTATAAATAATTCGAATATTGTTAAAGCTGATTGACTAATAGTCAACGTCAAAAGTTCTTATAAAAGTTTTGTAGAAATTCAGTTTGTTTTAAAAATATCTGCTTTAGTTCCTGATCACTGAAAAAAAAATTTCGAAAAAAAAACCATATATGTGGAAGGGTATGTCCTTGTTCAAAAAAATTACAATTCTTATTTTAAGCGGAGTTTCTATTTTTAAAATAAAATTAAAAAAACTTACCTATATTGACATTTATTATAAGATTTGTTTGTAACAGTAAAAATTTCGATTCCTATAAAAAAAATTGCAAGTTTAATAAAAAAATCATTTTGTCTTCATTTGATATGATTATATCTTTTCATTATCTGACATACTTATATGAATTTATTGATCATTATATAAACATAACAGGTAAAGCTCGAGTTACAATATCATCATCAGCACTTACATTACATCAAAATGCACTTATTTCTGAAATCTGATACGACGGATGATGAAAGCTGACATTTTTGTCAGAAACTGATTTCATATATCATCAAATACGTTATTATAAACGAAAAATAAAAATAGAAAACCAAGTAAGAGTTTATATCTTCCTTTAAATATAATTTATATTTAAATTCACACCTCCCAGGCATGATTATAAGAGTGAATTATTTTTCCCGGAAATGTATTTACATTTAAAATAACTCTAATCTGTTAAAGGCATTTCCAACTAAGCCAGAAAGACAATTAGCTCTAATCTTAAGATACATTGAGTTTACCTATACTAACGCAGCACAAAATACATCATTTATGAGTCCGAATATTTTTTTAAGTAAATAAATAATTTTTTTTTTCTTTTGTTATAAAAATTCGCATATACGTACCAGGGATAAAGAGAAGAGAAGGGCAAGTTCAGTCTTCTCTTAGAGCTGAAGCTACGATTTCCCTCCTCATGACGTCACTGTGTATACAGATCTCGGAGATCGCTAGCAAAGATATTATGCTAACTTTTCACTTTTCTCTCTGTAAAAATAAGTTAGGCCTTTTTTGGTTATTAGCTTTTAAACTTTACATGATTAACACATTATTTCCGTTCAAAAACATAGTTCAAAAAAACTTTCTTGGTCATTATATTAAAAAAATAACATTTTCAACTTATAAAAATATTTTACTAGTTGGCGAAAATGACACTATAATTACTTTATTTTTAAAAGTTCAGTTTTAACTTTAATTATTAAGAAAAATTAAAGCATATATCGACACTTTTTTATCTACACATTCTTTGATAACAATAAGTTGGGTTAAATTTAGAATCCTGATTTTAAAATATGCCGTTAATAGCAATTTGTTCATACTTAATCATTAGGAAACATCAACCTTAAACGCTAATTACTGAAACAAAATAATACTTTAGGTTCTTAATGATATTAGAAATTTTACAATTGTTTATAGATATTTAAATTTACGATAATATAATTTATAGATATTTAAATTTAAGAGAATAAAATTAAAAAAATCATAAATATTTAGAATAACTACATTAACAAATATGTTATGAAATTAGAAGAATTTTAACTATAAACTATATATTTTATTTATACTTTTTATTTACGCTTTAATTTTCTTTACCTTTATCCATTTTTTCAATTTTTTCGCCTGCCTTTCTTTTTGAAGTAACGAGGCGGTTTCGGTTTCTATTTAGATGGTGAATTTTCATAAAAGTTATTAACGATAGAATAAACGTATTGCTGTTTTATATTAACTCTGTCATTTCGTGTGTAACGTTGAATCCATTCTTTAGCTGGTTGTTCATTTACTTTAATGAACACTTGGAAAATTATATTTTTTCCTTTTGTGTTTCTATCAGAATTTTTGCAAGTTGCAATCGCGCAAACTGGCATTTCGTTAATAGTTTTAAATTTTTCTAAATTCACTGCAAAGAACTGAGGAAAGTCATTATAGAAAACTTGTCTTGGAATATGTCACAAAAAGGAATGCTCCAATATTAGTTAGAGCTTGTTAAACCGAACGCTCCGTTCTTGAAGTAAAAGTGCAAGTTCCGCGCCACCGTGACGTCACTGGAGAAAATTGGAGGTTTGGGGCGGCGAGAGTTTCTTCAAAGGAGTGAACCAGCCCTACGTACACATCACAAAATGTTGCATTTATGTTTCAGAAATATTTTTTTTTTAAATTTCTTGTGCAATATTTAGTTCATTATGTTTCACAAACGCTTTTTAAATTAATTTTTAAGCAAATTTATCTGGACAAAACAAAATGCAAAATCAATTTTTCAGAAATGTTTTTACTCTTTCATTAACTTGTAATTTCCATTTGCTCTGAAAATTGGTTTTCAATTATAGAAAGCCTAAAAATGTAAATATTTTTGCGAGATCTTTTTTTTTTGGGGGGGGGGGGGGGAAGTGTTGCTAAAGAACTTTCAGCCCAACTGAGTCAAAGAATGTAGAGAAATACAGGAAGAAAAAATCACAACAAAAATTGAACGATAAAGAATTATGATTTCTGATTTATTAGAACATTTACTGAGTTTTTTTTTTCTTTGCCTCGTAGCATAAGAACGTCCTTCTGTATATTACAGAACCGATCGTCTTTTTTTACAAACAGAAATTTACCATGTTTCTGTCTCTATGGGAACACCAAAAAGCACGACATTTTTTATTGAAGCACTTTGATAAGGATTTTTTTTTGGTAAAATTAACAATTAACCTTTTGCTTACGGCTGGTACAGCATATGGACCACATGTGATGGTACTATATGCAAAGGGTTAAGTATAATTTTTATTATCATGCTATTTGGTAGTAAATGCGGAACATTTTGTTAATATTAACCAAATTCCATAATTTTAACAGAACTTGCGGACTTTCGTAAAATTGTGCTATTGGCTTTTAAAACTGTAAATAGATTTTAAGCCGTTCCTTGTATTTACAAAGAAACTCACATATGTGTATATATAAATAAATGAATCCTACTACCCCCCTGAAGAGATGGAGGAAAACAGAAAGCATAATTTGATTTATCTGTGTTTAGTATCTTTAAAAACACTTAAATCCTTTCAAAGCTAACATTCATGTCCTTTTAACACTTGTTATAATTTCGGAATTAGTTTAAAATAGGATATAATCAACAGTTATCTAATTCTTATCAACCATTTTAATTTAAATAAAGAATACTGATCCAAGCAGATTATCACCATTTTATTTGTTGAAAAGCTCAGATATCAAATGGTTAAAATTACCAAATAAATGGTAAAATGAGTGACAGTTCTGAATAATATTCTAGTAGATTTTAACATAATACTTCAAAGCACATTGTATTGAAACTATGTGTTTTGTTAAATTTATATTGCAGTTTTGTATTTGTTACTGAACATATGGTTATTATATACTAGATTTTTGAAAACTGGAATTTACTGTAAACCATTACCATAGTTAACCAAATTTACAGAATGAATGATTTAAATACCGTATACTTTGGTTTAATTACCAGAATCATGGTTTATTTTACCAGAAATATCTTTGCCATACAAGTATGGCAACTTTGCCGGAATTTTTTCTCTGTGTAATTTGAAGATAAACTATAAACTCTCATAAATGAAACTAATTTTTGATCCAAATTCTTGTCCTTGAGTTGTACTTCATTATTTTAAATTAATATTTCGTCAGAAAGCCACGTGAGACTTTCAAAGAAATGTGAACTCTCAAATATTTTAAGAAATTTGTTTCCTTACGCGTTTGTCACTTCTTTGCTCCTAAGAACTTTCCAGAATTTTTACTATGTGATTTCAAAAATATTTGCGCTTTATAACAGGATGGTATTAGGGTTAGTGCGTTCGATTAGCAAGAATTCTTGACATTAATTCTCCGAAATGACTTAATTCAATTTCACTCATTCTAATTCTATTTTAAATAATATTTCTAATTCGATCTTTATTTATATGTAGCAAGAAAGCTTTTGACCAAATGCAGTTTGATGAACGCTTAATCAAAACCTTCATTATTTATATTTAATCAAAACCTTCATTATTTATATTCAATCAAAACCTTCATATTAACTTCAATTTTTAAATTTTTTTCACACCTAATGCTTCTGATGAAACCTGTATCCTCAAACATGCAATTTTTTCAATTTGACAAGACGATTATTCAGAGCATTTATCAGTGAACTATTTCATTAAAAAGGAAAAAAATGTCAATTATGTGCTTCCATATATTTAAAAGAATTAGTTTAATTCATTCAAAAGCTTAAAGTATATATTGTAATATGCAATGAAAACGGTTATATTGTGATGCAGAATTTTACTTCTATACATTTATAAAAATTTCATTAGTTTTTTCACATTCTTTTAAAAATTAGAAAAAAAGGGCAATTTTTACAAAAAAATTTGTGATAAACAAATTTTATCTATTTTGATGTTTTATTTATAGCGTCATTTACATCGAATTCTTGGATATTCCTTTAATAATATTAAACCTCAGTTTATTACTTTAGAAAAGAAAACACTTTTTTCAAGTTTTTTTCATAAAAAAATTTATAGTTTGAATAGAGATTGGATAATTTTATAAAAAAGTTAAAACAAGAACATATAAATTATTAAAAGATGAATGAAATCTAATGAAAGAAGATAATTATATTTAAAACGAATGCATACGAATAAATGCCTTTAAACAATTTAGAACAAATACCTATTCCAATGTTTTAAAACAGAAAATTAGATTTTAGAGGTATCTGTGTTTGTAAATAAAAATTAATAAACGATTCGTTAAAACTTTCATTTTATCACTAGTAATACAAAAGAATATTCTTTTGTTTTATTGTATTTATTAGAACAAAGCCAGTTAAATGTTTTATAAATCTTCCGAAACTTATTAACTCGAATGGGTAAAATAATCAATTTAAGTTATTTAATTTATTTTTTTAAGAGTTCATTGGTTTAAATATTGCTTTCAAAAAATAAGAAAATATTTAATTTATTCGAATATTGCTAACAGTTTATTTATGCCATAATTAAATATAATTAAATAACGAAAAATACGAAGAAATTTGAAGTCAGAAAAGTAAAAGTTAATTTTTTTTCCTCACCATTGCTTTGGTCATTATAAGATACAAATATATGTTTAATTAAGATTTTACTTTTCAATTAATCAGTGCTAGAAAATAATTACATTCTGAATGCGTTGATTCAGAATTGAATAAATAAAGAAATTTTTCTTTCAATAAATTAGGTTTTATTTTGCGAAGAATTTTGTAATATATTTGTACAATGATGAATAGAAACTGAAAATATTTTTTGAATTGAATTTACCGATAAATTTGAATAAATTTTACTTCGTGAATGACTAATAAGGCATTTCGTTGGTTCTGTTTGTTTATTAAAATTAAACTTTAGTAAGTGAGATAAAAGAGGATGTTTCTTTTAAAAATGTTATGTTTGGTCTAGTGCTGTTTATCTTTTAAGCTCGACACAAACTTATTGTTTGATTTCTGAGAATGATAGCAAGGTTTATAAATACATTTTTTTAATATTTAAAGTTTATTTAAAAGGGAATAATAACTTTGTTAATGTAACCATTAGCCCGTTAAATATTTCATTTTTGCGAGCAAAATTTTAAAAACATTTTTTCTAAGCTATCATAATTCTATTCTAAATTCTATAATTCTATAACTTCTTCTAAGCGATCGTGTAGTCTGTATAATTTCAATCTTTTATTTAAAACAATATACTGATAAATAAGTGGAATTAAAAGAAATATAACGTAAATGTCAGTGTTTTGTTACAGATTTCTACAAATATTAGATTTCTAGGTGTTCAAAAAAGGTTGCAATGAAGCACATAAAAGCGATAATCGATTTTAACTATGTCCACTGTACATTGAGAAAAAAGTTTTGTCAAAACTTTCGGAATATGGAAAAATTTACCACGTTGCTGGCTCTATGAGATCATCAAGAAGATTGGCAATTTTTACAGAAGTGTTTCGGTCATGATTTTGGTAAAATAAACAATAAAACATGGTTTTATAATATGCGATAAAATTAGGTAAATATATTAAATTATGGTAATTTTATCATGATACCTTAAAGCATGGCGTCGAAAATTATTTATGCAGTTAAATTTATTTTTCTGTTTTGTATTTTATTTCAAAATGTGAGGTAATAAAAACTATAATTTTTAAGACAGGAATTTCCGGTTAACTTTCACCATATAACAGGAAAAATTACCGGATGAATGATTTAAATATTCTTTATTTTGTTTTTTTATAACCGGTATTTTGGTTTTTTTTTTTTTTTTTTACCATAAATGTACCATTCAGTACGGTAATCTTATCAGAATTTTTTTTTACGTGCAACTTATACATATCATTGATAGCAACAGTTTCAATTTTATTTTGTTACACATCAGTTACTCATGCGCATTTATCTATACAAGGTTTCTTTAATATATTCACGGCACATTGTTCTATCAATCGTTGCAACGGTATCAATAAATTTCTGCACCACGTGCGGATTATCTGATACATATGCACATGGAGTGCATAGAGCAAACAAGGCATTTTTTAAACCATATCCAATGTCTAATTCGTGCATATTTATCGGCACAAGTTTTCTTCAATGTACAATCTTAGAAATAAAACTCTCACATTTGACAATGCTATAATTCGTTAATTTTGAGAATCATTTCGTCACGAAATCACGTTATATGTTACAAAACGCAAACTCTCAAATATATAACAAAAATGTTTCTTCATCTCGGAACTTCATCGCAGTGCCTTTTTGGAGATTGTTAACTAGAATGACTAAACTAGAATGAAGAAAAAAGGATCGAAAATAAAATGGCGAAATAAGCCTACTGGCTGTATGGTGGTAAAGGAGTTGTCTTCGTACTAGGAAGATACCGGGTTCGAATCCAGCTTTGGGCATGTATGTAATTTATCTGTTTGCCCTTGTATTGTTTCGGTTCCACCTATATGGTACCCACAATAAATTGATTATTAGAAAAGTAAGATACATTAGATGATAGCATTTTTTTTTTTTTTTTTTTTGAAGAAAATTACGAAATATTGCTTGAATTTCGGCGAAATTTATTTCCTCAAAGAAATAACGATACTTATTTCGTCACTTTGATGAAATGTTTGCCTCGAAGCATATATCAGGAAACGGAAGAAAGTGAAATTCGGGCATCCGTTTTCTACAGTGAATTCGCTGCATATAGTCTATCAACAGTTGCAACTATATCAATAATTTTTGCTAAACGTTATGCATATGCGTTTTGGAATGCATATGCATAACGTATTGCCCTTAATAATGATTAAGTAATGCTCGAAAATTGTTATGTATTTTTCTGTTAATCTGTTAATTATTTACTTGCGACCATAAATATGCATTTTTTAATTAAATTTTAATAAGATTCAAAAATATATATTAAGCGTGGTTATTACTGAACATCTTATATGCATCTTCTCTATTTTGCATATTTTCTATTACAGTTGCATAAGGAAATGAACAAATCTTATTAGACATTTTTATTTTATTTTATAACCGGTGTTGAATAGTTGAACAAATTCTGAGTTTACGACTATCAATGCTCAACTCCGTAGCCTTGTGATTTTAAACCTAACCCTGAAGACAAGGGAATACCTGAATCAAACATTTGGACAAGCTAGCCTCCGTGGGATTTGAACCTGTTGATGGAACGAACCCATATTTGCGTTACATGGAGAAGAAAACCACTTTGCCTCCCATGGTTTGCTCGAAGCAAATGTGATTTTAACCCATGATCAGTCTACCACAGAGGATATTTTACGTCTGCACTCTGGTCTCTGAGAAGCTGAGCAGAATTCGAATCAACCACTCATCGCTGGGATTTGAACCTGGGGCACCTGATTGGGAGACGATCGCTGTATTCCCAGAGGCACCGCTACTCTGTTAAACTTACTAAACTTGGAAAAACTGTTAAGATCATAAATTATTATTTTTTTTTTTAATTAAAATCCGTCAGCTGCTTTGGGACTGTTAAAAAATACCATCCTCAGGTTTGAGAAAATGAAATCTGAGAACCAGAACAGTTGTTTACCTTTGAAATTTAAAGTATCTGTGTTCTTCACGTTTTCGATGTTATTCTATTGAAACGAAAAGATAACCCAAATTTCTGTTAATACACAATCATATATTTTCCTTACTTTCTATTCATAAAACAAATAGGCTGTTGTAACACAATTATACCAACTAATACCTAAAAAAACAATTATTAAAATCTTTGTAATCAGGCAAAGCAAATTCTTAGCAAACGTTTCCTTTTAATCTTTAAACAGGGCATTGTGCTACCATTCCCGAATGCAATAGATCTAATCTATGCTAATGACTGCTTAAGCGAATTTTGTATTTCAATTAACCGTTGAAAACAGCACTTCTCTCTCAATCTGCACTCCTCCATATTTTACGTTATATTAAATAAAGAGATGTATTCTGGTTGAGTATTAGTTTTATCTTTCTGATACAGATTCTCTATTATACTAAGTGCTGCAAAAATTTACACACACTGTACCAGTATCAATTTCTGAATTTTAAAATTAATGCGATCTTTATTAAAATTATTATTTGCTTCAAAATAAAGTCTTCGAAAAGATAATTCAAAAATAACTATTAAAATGTAAATTGTGTAAATCTTGAAATGAGAAATTGTTGTAAAATTATACATACCTTGCATAAAAAACGATTTTAATTTAACAATTTTCAGCAGAAACTTGTATTTACTAATCACACTATCCATCATTTTAATTAATAACTTGAAATAATCTATTTGGAGTACTATGAACTTCATGCGATCTTTATTAAAACTATTATCTGCTTTTAAAATAAGGTCTTCAAAGAGATTATTAAAAAAGAACTGCTAAAATGTAAATTGATCTTATAGTTATTAGTAATGTATCTTGGAATGAGAAATTATTGTAAAATTATGCATATCTTGCCTAAAAAACGATTTTAATTTGATAATTTTCAACAAAAAAATTTATTTACTAATCACATTATCCATCATTTTGATTAATAACTTGAAATAATCTATTTGGAGTATTATTAGAAAGTCCTTTTAAGCTTTCAAATCTATTTCATTCCAAGCATTCTTTTTTGCTAGTCGCAATTCGGTTTTGTTAATGTGCAAATGTATTAACGATAATTCACATAATTTTTCTTTACTTAAAATTTCCAAATTATCTCCATTTGATTTAGGCCAGGGGAGCATGGTGGGTAATCCATAACTTCAATTTTATTTCGTTTAAGCCATCTACTAATGCTCGCACTTGAGGGTATGGACGCGTTGCTTTTTTGGAAAACAAGTTTAGATTACCTATACTTCCTCAAATTCGCAATGTGTTTGTCCTGAAGAACTGTTCGATTGCCTTTGCATGCATTTTATGTTAAGTAAAAGCTAGATTAAGTTCACTTCGTTTACTGTAGGCCATGGTACTTCCATCGGAAAGATTCATCATCAAAAATTATTTCGTATCTTTTTGGAAATTCCTGCAACAATATGAATATTTATCTGCTTCGTCTCCATTAAATTTTTTGTCTCTAAAAATAAACTAAAATAAAATATATTATTTTGGGAATAATGTTTTTATTGCAACAAAAATTCCTACTTTGGTACCAGTGACCAGTTGGGTCGGTATTCATGTTTTTTGATAAAAATTGTATTTTTCAAATTTCTGATGAAAATTCGAGGTTGGAGTATTTTGAAAGCACAATACTAGAATTCCGATTTATTGCCAGATGAACTGAATCCTTTGAGACATCGAAATTGAGTTCTTTTTGGAATCCATTTGTAGATATCGACTTATTTGTAATTGTTAGATTATTTTTTCTTCCTTCCAGAAGAGAAAGCTTGCGAAGATGTTCTGTCGAAGTTATTTCAACCGAAATTTTTTCTTTTCGGTCTAAGCATTTTTGAATTGCACCAATTGAACGATTCATCATTTTAGAAATGTACTAATACCCTTTTCCTATATTTTGAAATACAGTTATTTGACCTTTCTGGAGATCTGGCAAATGAATTTCATGGGATAGGATGCAAAATTGAAGTTTCAACTTTAAAATTGACTTTTATTTGATTTGTATATCAAAATAAGTAAAGGGGTTAATAATTTTTGTTACGGCGATTATTTCAAAATTAATTTACTACAAGAGTAATAAAATTCATATTAAAAAAATGTCAGGCTTATATAATGATAAATATTGCGGAACTTACATATGTGCTAGATTTGTAAGTTCTGCATAATTGTATGCATTACGTTACGCTAGACAACACAAATGAAAAATTTACATTGTTTATTATTTAACGAAACAATCTTTTATTTTTAATGCAAATAAATATATCTCACATGTTCTTACTTCATTTCAGTCTTTTTAACAAAAAGAAAATTTAAATATGTAAACTACAATGTGTCAGACATTTTAAAGTAAGAACTAGAATATTGTTCAAATTTAAAGCAACTTTTACATGGGGCTAAATTCAACCACGTCATCGCATTTCATCAATTTAATAATACGTTGTTATGCTTAAATTCGAACGGAAATATTATTAAAGTTAACAATTCATAACATTTGGATCCATGCATTATCGTTTGCTCTCTTGGCATTTTAATATGTTGCCGAAACAGAGGCATACTATGATTATTATCACCTATTTGTTTTCCAAATGTAGTTATAACATTCGTCCACTCCAACAACACTCAAATACAGTCGCCCCATACTTTCATTTATTGAGCTATGCAAAATGTATATATATATATATATATATATATATATATATATATATATATATATATATATATATATATATATATATATGCAGCTAAGATAATTAAACATATACTAAAATTTAGAATAGTTTTAAAACAGTGTTATAGATTGCATAATGTATGTATTATTATCAGCTGATTATTTTACATTTTGCTTAAGACTGACAGTGAATATTTTGACATTAGGAAGCAGCATTTAATAGAAATTTATTGTGGGGCGTCAAGAATTATTTTCTTTGAAAGAAAATTAATTAACTTATATAAAAAAATAAATTACCGCACTTTTTTCATAATTACATACATTTTTATTTTTATGTTTATAATTAATCATTTACTAGCCCATAAAAAGGTTCATAATCACCAACTCCCACTATAAATGATATAGAATTTTTCGCGAAGGATAATTTACAAGAATTAAAAGACACCCCATCTTATTAACAAAAGCCAATTAAATCGAAAAAAGAAGGATCAGAAATAATTAGAGGGCTAAAAGTCTTACTACGTTCGAAAAGCAGTAAGCACGCCGATAGCAAAATCCAATTAAAACCTTTTGAAATTGTATGAAAGGCAGCTTATGAAAGGAATTCGATCCTGTACAAACAGGAGAAAACAAAAATAAAAAGCTAAATACACTAGATTTTTCCAATGATTCAATAAAAAGAGTTGCTTTCTTTTATTTCTTTGTCTCTTTCTCTACATTTTCCCATTCAGAAGTTCATTTAATTCTGCGAAGAAAATAAGGTAAAAAGAGGGTGACATGGTCACTGCAGATTCCTATGTCACTACTCTTGATCTCTATGCACAATTCATGAGACTCTGTCATCTGCTCTTGAAGGAGGGGGTCGTCCTACTTACCAAGCGTCCCACGAAACACGTTTATTTTAGTGACCTTACCGGTCAAAGTTAGAATCTGTTATTGTGGGTTTTTTTTTTTTTTTTTTTTTTTTTTTTTTTGCAACGAATTCCTTTCAATCCAAAGGAAAATAGTTATGAATGCAATTCTTGCCGTTGCAATTTCACGGAGGATGGGTCAGGTGGTTTTTGTTGAAAGGGGGGTAAAAAATCAATTTCTGAAATGATTATATTTTTTTTTTCTTCAGTCTTTTCATTGAAATCGACAACGTGATTTTGTTATATATCAAAAAAATTATTTTTTAGTAAAATTTTCGAGTTATGGTTGATTCTTTATTAATTTTGAAGACCCTTTTGTCAAATGGTATAATACTTTTTGACAAGTGTTATTTGTAAACTGTTTAGTGTTTCTAATTTATCCATGACTGTTTAAGTAAGTTGTGCCTTTTTTTAGGTAGGTGGGTAGGTACTTTATTTTTTTCGCACTGGAGCTGCACAATGGTTTATTGGCGACGGTCTGGATCCAATGCAGAGAGGATGACTCTCCTGCTTTGTCAGCCCGATGACCTGAGAGCAAAGTGGAGCACTTTACAGTAGAACATTTTAACGAGGACCAATACCGTGCAGCCTCGGTCTTTACGCAGGCTGGTTATAAAGATCACCCACCTGCTTACTGACCGCAGCTAGCTTGACATGCTTGGCTCAGGGCTAAAGAAAATAGAAGGGCTAGTTCACTTTTTTGAAGAAACTCTCGCTGCGCCGAACCTCCAATTTTCGCCTGTGACGTCATGATTGCGCAAAGCTTCAGCTTTTAGTTCAAGAACGAAGCGTTCGGTCTAAATAGCTTTAACTAATATTGGAGCATTCCTTTTTGTGACATATTCCAAGGCTTTCTTTGTTTCCTATAATGATTTTTCTCAATGTTGTGAAGTGAATTACAAAAATTTAAAATCATTCATGAAATGCCAGTTGTGCGATTGCAAAAATTCAGATCGAAACACTAAAGGAAGAAATATAATTTTCCAGGTTTTCCCTAAAGTAAATGAACAACTATGTAAAGAATGGCTTGCATTCTTTACATAGTTTTATGAGCTCAAGGCAAAATAATTATAGAACAAAAGAAAAAATTCTTTATCATATAAAACGTGGATCTTACAGTGAGGCAAGAAATGGAAAGAACATTGAACATTGCAAACGAAATGACCCAGTTAATATTCAATATGAACGAATATGCAGGAAGCATTTCTTAAAACAAGATTATGAAGATGATATGAGAAATCGTTTGCTTGGATTGCCAATTAGAATGTTTTAAAATTGCTCTAACTCTACCAAGTGCTCTCTTATCTAAGGGAGGACTAATTATTCCGTCAGCAGTATGGATGGAAGTTTGTCAGGAATTTGAGATAATTTTTCAAAATGTGCATGGTACAGAAAATCAAAAAGTGTCGTCAAAAAATTTATAAGTGAATTAGAGGGACGATATCCCGCAGTGAATAAAACACCAATACGCTTATTTTGCATTTCAGAACTTTTATAAGAATTCGTCATCAAAATTGAAACCGCCCAGCTACTAAAAAACCAAAAAAAAAAAAAAGGCAGACGAAAAAATTAGTAAGTCAAAGAAAATAAAAACTTAAATGAAAAGTATAGATAATTAATAGTTAAAATTCTCCTAGTTTCATAACGTAGTTTTTAATGTAGTTATTCTAAATATTTATTTGCAGATGATCAAAATTGGGATGGCATGTCTTCGGATCATCCTCAGGGACGTTTCCCAGACTGTCGCCAATAGCCCATTGTGCAGCTCTAGTGTGACGTAAATGAACTACTACTACTACTAAATATTTATTATTTTTAATTATAATATAATTATATTTTTTAATATATTTATATTCTTTTAAATTTAAATATCTATAAACAATTGTAAAATTTCTAATATTTTATGAACCTAAATTATTATTTTGTTAGAATAATTAGCGTTTATAGTTGTTGTTTCCTAATGATTAACTATGAACAAATTGCCATTAACAGCATATTTTAAAATCAATATTCAAAATTCGACCCAACTTTTCAAATTATTGTTATCGAACAATATGTAGCTAACAAAATGTCGATATATGGGTGATTCTCACGAAATATGACAATTCATTGTCCCTTGCTCCAAGATCTAATACTATAATACTAAACTAATACTATAGTACTAAACTAATACTATAATACTAAACTAATACTATAAGAACTTTTTTTTAAAAATTAATAAATAGCATTGCTGTTTGCATTTTAAAATGACTTTGCACTAGCATTGACTATTTTGTATACTTAAAAAATTTAATTGAATATCAAAATGTCATTTTCCTGGCATGTCCCAAACAATGTTTCCTATAATAACTAGCTTCAAAACTTCCCATAAATTTTCAATATCTAATTTTTTTTATCTCAACCGGTGAAAGCATTTCTAGAATATGCGCAGAGGGTGTTATTTACAAAAACTTCGTTTAAAATAATTTTTTCCGTCAATAATTTTTTTGTTCCTAGAAAATCTGTCCTTTTCCTGGCTACTTTTATTTAGTGGTTTATAACCAAAATAGATAGAGCCAGCAATCAATATCTTATGTTAATAGATTGATTAGATATCCTCCTATATGAATATGTCTTGTTGCATGAATAAAGAACCAATTTTCAGGTTCAAAATTTATTTCAAAAATTTTTTAAAGGTGAGTAGGTTTTTGGGTTTTCATTTTCCTGGCTTCTTGAAATCATTAATAACATAAACTACATAGATTTATCTGAGTTATTTTAAGAAATCCTGTTGTTTTCTGTAGAATATAAACGTCTTAGGCCAAAATATAAAATTAAACAAAAGTTATATGCTTTCAAATGGCGAATTTGTCATTATCCTGGCTTATGAATGCCAGGACATTGAAGTGTTACCAGAATTTTTTTTTAACTGCTAATACCGTAAGGAGGGAAAGCAAATATTAACCTAATACCAAGTTTATGTATGATTGTAATATGCTCTAATTAAAGTTATTTATTTATTTAATGATTGATTATTATACAAAATTTTATTCTGTACATATCAGCAACAAAAGAATTTTTTTTTCGTTCTATAGTGGATAAAAAGAATTAATTTAAGCAATTTATGGTCCATCTAACATAAAGGCTTAAGTTGAGTTACTTACTATTAAAATGACTGTTTTTTATACTTCTAAGCTAATATGTCATTTTCCTGGCATTTAAGATTTGGTGAATTTCTATTTTATTTTTTTTTTCTCGAGAAAATGTCAATAAACTACACTGCTGATATTAATAATAATCTGTAAGATATTAATAATAGTAACTAAAGAAGTATACAAAAAAAAATGTTTAGATTATTTTGAAGACTTTAAATGTGTAGAAATTTTTTAGTCCGAATTGTCATGTTTAAAAAGAATCACCCATATACATAAAATTTTTTTTAAGAATAAAAGTCAAAATTGAAAATTTCAAAATAAATTATTTATAGCGTCATTTACGACAACTAGTTAAATATTTTTATTAGTTTAAAATGGTATTTAATTTAATATTTTTTCCAAAGAAATTTTTTAAAACTATGTTTTTGAAAGAAAATAATATGCTAATTGCATAAAGTTTGAAAGCTAATATCAAGAAAAACTCAAACTTATTTTAATAGAGAGAATGTTACAAAGTTTTCATATCTTTGCTTGCGATCTCCGAGATCTGTGTGCAGCGTGACGTCATAAGGAGGGAAATCGTAGCTTCGGCTCTAAGAGCGGAGTGAACTAGCTCTTCTATTTTCTTTAGCCCTGTGCTTGACTAACGTGTTCTACTAGCAACGGTGTCTTTACGACCAGTCCATTACGGGACGTCTCTTTTTAGCTAAAAGCCTCTATGCTATATATGAAAATGGCGCAAATTGATGAAAAGAAAAAAAACTTTTGCAGAAATGAAACTTGTTTCTGATTAAATTTTTTAATATTTAAAAAATTACCGTTGCATTGTCTCCTTGAAATTTGCCAATAATTTGAATTATCTGTTGTTAATATTCGTTGCTTACAAAATCAGGAATTTTTAAAAAAATCAAAAAAATTAAGCATAAAAGACAAAAGATGATTTATCGGAAATATCTATAATCAAATGTAATTTAAAAAAATAAAGTTTTGTTTGACCAATTTTAACAATTGCATATGAGACTTAGACTATGTTTCATGCCAAAAAGAATTTGTTAATTGGTTGGGCGTCTTTGTAAAAAAGTTCTTAGGAAATAACTTCGGTCATATATCTTATACAAAAAATTAAGTAAAATAAAACAAAATGGTGTATGACAAAGAGATGTCCAATTTACAGTAATGCTGCTCATACCAGACATCATTAACCCTGTGGAGAAAGTTTGATCGACATTGTCAAACTTCATCTATTAAAAGATACCGCAAGACAGAATCGAGTTAACATGCCTTATATGCTAGTGAATTGGAATTGTATTATTGTAGTGGTAGTTATACTACATTACTCCCCTACCAGAATTTTATCTGGAATAGAATTCGATAAATGAATGATTTCCACTAGTTGATTCCTTGCTGTTCGGAGAGCTGTGTTAAGATCAAAGGATTTTCGGATGCTGATCGTGAGAGCTGTATTAAGATCACGATTCATGTTCGCTCCTGTGTTGCTATTAGCAGTCAAGTGCGGACTGGCTTCGTTGTGTGTGATCGAGACTGAGAAGTAACGGCGCGAGGAAGAAAATGACACAGTCTCAAAAAAGCAAATCAACTGTTCAATATGGAACATCCATCGAAGTAAGCATGTTCTAGTCGGAGTGGGCATCACTTTCTGGATAGGCGAGGCTAAATCACGACTGGGTCATCAATTTGGGGAAATTTTTATAGACAATGTCAACCTTCATCTATCAAAAGGTATCCCAAGATAGAATTAAGTTATTTTGCCTCGTATACTAATGAATTAAAAGTGTATGCTTGTAGTGGTAGTCACACTACAGCGCCTTCAGGACAGGGTGACATGGTCACTGCAGATTCCGATGTCACAACTCTCGATCTCCATGTATAATTCATGAGACTCTACCCAAGTCAATTTGATGGTTTATGCTGGTTTCAGTGCGATTCATGATGGTCCTAAAACATTGGATGGTCACCATCATCCGGCATTTTCTATTATGCGTTCATGTTGAATCATACACCAACCAACTTCCCTCATTCCGTATTAGAAATTGCTACTTTAGTACTATGATGGTTTACCATCAAAAGAAGTTTGATACTCCTGAGCCAACAGTCCGTGATGATACATGATCGTTTCACCAGTACATTCTCATGAAGGTTTAATGGGAATTATTGTTGGTTCTCAAGAATAAACCATCAAAACAAAATGCTTTTTTTTTATGTTGGACCATAATAAGTCAGTCCGAATTCCTACATTGAAATGATGGCTGTTCATGATCGTTTCAACCTCTGATTTTCAAGAAACTATGATGGAAATTTCTAATGGTTCAACATGAACAAACCATCAAAACATGTTGATATTCTTATGTTGGAAATCAGTCTGAATTCCTACATTGGGGTGATGTTTACTGAGGTCGGTTACTATCAAAAAATATAATGGTTCATTATGGAATTATTGATGGTTACCATCAAGATTATATGAGTCCATCAATGGAAAACCATCAAAACTTTTGTCTTCGGTATCATCTGCTTCTGAGGGAGGGGCTCGTCCTACTTACCAAGCACCACATGAAACAGTTATTTTAATGACCTTACCGGTCAAAGTAAGAGCCAGACAAAGTTTCTTTTGCAACGAACTCCTTTAAATCCAAAAAAATATATAGTTATGAATGCAATTCTTGCCACTGCAATTTCACGTAGCATGGTAAAGTGGTTTTTGTTAAAAGAGAGCTAAGAAATCAATTTCTGAAATTATTCTATTCATGAAATCGACAACGTGGTTTTGAGATATATCAAAAAAGTTAGTTTTCTAAAAAAAATTTTCAGTTATGGTCAATTTTTTATTAAGCCACAGATTTTTTGAAGACCCTTTCGTCAAATAATTTAACACTATTTAGAAATTGTTATTTCTAAAATGTTAAATGTTTGCAAATTATTCACGACTGTTAATTAAGTATGACTGTTTTTAGCTACCACCTACTATACTAATTATGAAAATTGCGCAAATTGTTAAAATTAATTGAAATCTTAGTTTTTTAAAAATGAAACACGTTTGTGATCCATTTTTTAAATGTATGAAAGATTACTCTAACGGTGCATTGTCTCATCGATTTGCTAAAAATTTGAATCATTCATTGATTTTTAAAAAATTTATAGAGATGGAAAATATTCACAAAATTTAAATTTTATTTTTTTTAAGTCTCAAAAGTATAGTTTAAACCAATTTAAAAGGTCATTTTAAAGCCAATAGATAATTTAATGAAATACGACAGTATATAAAATCAAATATTATCAAATGAAAAACTAAGATTTTGCTACATGAAGTCAGATCAATTTTGACCTATGCATGTGAAACTTAAACTAACTCATGCAGAAGAGGATATGCTGTGTGTCTTTGATTAAAAGTTTTTTCGAAGATATTAAAAAAAAAAATGGTGTATGGCTAAAAAGTTCTAATTTTTGGAGCAGCTATACCACTCATATTAGGAGCCGAAAATAATTAATTTTATTAAGCTACTAAGAATTAATATATTAATTCTTACGACAGGTTACGTCATCAAAATGCATGAACATCACACCACCAAAAAAATCTTCCCTGTTAGTCCAGCAGGTACTTGATAACACAGACCAATTTTGAGATAGTTAGATGGCAAAGAAGATCTACTGAAACAGCGGATAAGAACAGGAGAACACTTGCAAGTAGAAGGCTATCCTGAAAAGCTCTTCCTTATAAGGCCAGAGCCCATCCTGGGATGTCAAACAAAAAAAAGGTGAAGTTTTTAAATATCTAAGTTATTTCTTCTGTTTAGAGCTGGCAAGAAAGTGAAAGCAAGCTTTGAGTTTAAGGTTCTCAATGACGATTTCTCACACTTCATTTTTCTTGCCGGAAGAGCTAAAAAGAGCACTCTCTTAGTCGAATAAAGGAATTCCAATTCCAATCACTAATATTTTTCAAACTCTCTCAATATTTGTGATTTTTTTATGCTACTAATCCCACGCTTAGGAAAACAAAAATTCAACACTATATGATTAAAGGTCACCATCTCATGTATCTATCAAGAACCTTTTGAAGGTCATATTTTTGGGAATTATAGATAACTTTTGGAATACTCCAAGAAGCTTTGAGTTCAAGGCTCTGAATGTTAACTTTTTCCCTTTATTTTCCTTGGAGGAAGAATTTAAAAAACACGTTTCGGTCGAATAAAGGAATAATTATTCCAATAACAAATTTGTGACTGATATTTTCCAAACTTTCTCAACATTTACAATTTTTTATACAAATCTCGCACATGAGGAAATAAATAAAAACAGCTCCGTGATAAAAGGTTCATCATATCATGTATCTATTAAAAAACTTTTGAAGGTCATATTCTTGGGAATTATAAATGACTTTTGGAATACTCCAATAATAATCTATTTTCGGAACGTATATTATGGAGCGCTATTTGAGTTACAGATCAGTGTTTTAATTGTTTTTAAAAAATATTTTATTTAAATTATGACTTAGGTTTTCATTATAATTCCCAATTTCTATAAAATTATAAATTGTTTAAAAATAGCCGTAAAAAAAAAAAAAAAAAAAAAAAAAAAAAGAAAGTTATTATATGACCTAAAAAAACGGTTTTGAACAAAACTTAAAACATTTTGCAATTTAAAATATTAGGCTAATTAGCTATTTTTCATGAAAGAACTTTTAAATAAAACTATTTAGCTGAAGATTGAAGTGATTGATTCTTAATTTCTTTAGTATATTTTCAACTACTTATGAGTTTTTATTTGTTAATTTATTAAAATTATGGAATAAGCTCCGACTGAAAATCTTAAATACCTATATAATTTCAGCTATTTAGAAGCAAAGAAAAAAAATAAGCTTTCTTTTTTTAAAAAAAAAGTTTTTAAACAAAATGTAATCCTTTTACAGCATATAATATAACCAAACGTTAAATTTTTAAATTAGTATAAAATATTAGATTCATTTTTCCTATTCTTTGGAAAGGAAGTTTCAAACAATACATTGTTTGCAAAGGATTGAACAGAAAATTTCTTTAATAGATTTTTAGCTACTTATGACTTTCTTTCTTAAACATCTGCTTTTTATAATTAAATTGACATTTTTCATAACTTTTTATCATAACTAACTGAAGAGACAAAATATACTCCTCGCTAAAAAAATGCAATTAAGAAGACTTTTATAAAACAGACCATAAATTAAGACCTTAACAATGGTTTTTATGAGCTCAAGGCAAAATGGTTATAGAACAAAAGAAAAAATTCTTTATCATATAAAACGTGGATCTTACAGTAAGGCAAAAAATGGAAAGAAAATGCATTTCTTTTTTTTTTTTTTTTTATACCTTAAGTCTTAATATACGTTATAATATTACTAAAATATATAACAATGAACTAAAAAGAAAAAAAAAAGCTCTGAAAAAAATATACAGTTGAAAATTTCAATTTCCGATTGAATAAAATCATTTTGTCCATCAAAAGCTCTAATATGTAGGGGAAAATTCTGATCAAGTCCACTAAGAATAATTCAAAAATATCACATTGACTTCTTTTAATTCATAAAAAATAGTACAAATGAATATTGGATTAAGTTTTGCCTTCTTCAATTTGCAGATAGCTGGGGGGGGGGGGGGAATCCGATACCGTAAAACGGGGTTAGGCCCCTTCTCAATTTATATACAAGATCATTTTGCTTAAATATTAATTAATTGTTGTATAGTTTAGGTGTACAGTGCGCAAAATTAAAAACGAACCACCCTGAATAACTTTTGATATAATGATGGGATCTTCGTGTTCTATGACTCACTCTTAAATATTAAAGGTGTTGATTTCAAACATCCAAATTAATTAGTGCAGACGATATTTCAAGTTACGAATTCAGAAACAAAAACGCACATTCTCTGAACATATTTTTTTCCGACGGATTCGGATTTCTAACCCCAAAGTATAGGGAGTAGCCGTAATCTGGGAATTGTGGTTCCCATAGTTTGGTCAGAAGAGCAGTCCAAAGTCTGAACCCCTTAATGTTAATTTCACTTTTTCTTAATTTCACCATATCTCGAGAACTTCTTAAACAAATTGAAAAAATTTTGCCCTCAATTATAAAATCCTACGATATTATTCCATAAAAAAATATAACTATCAGTAAATATTTATTATTTTACTTACTAATGGTGGAAAATGTTTTGAATCGTACAGAATTAAATTTTTACATCATTTTAAAGGACGTAATTTTACATGAAAAAATAATACATAATTTGAGCCGAATCAGTCGAAAACACGGCATCTTTAAAATTCAATTTCTCTGGAACTATTCGACCGATGACGCTCAAATTCCATATTTTGCCACGTAAAGTTACATTCATGATGTAAAAAATTTTATACCTTACAATTCAAAATTTTTTTCACCATTATTAAATAAAAAAAATAAATATTTACTAAAATTGATATTTTTCATGGAATTGTCTTATGGTTATCATAAGATATACGAATTTTACAATTTTGTGCAAAAATTTCTCAATTTGCTTAAAAAGTTGTTGAAATACGAAGCAAAATAAAATTAACATTAAGAGATTCAAACTTTAGATCGCTCTCCTGACTTAACTATGGGGACCATATTTCCCAGATAGCTGCTAACCCCTATATTTTAGCGGTCAGAAATCTTAATCTGTCGAAAAAAAAAGGATGCTTATTCAGAGAAAGTACGTTTTTATGTCTGATTTCGTAACTTAACTATCTTTTGCACTTATTAATCAGCATATTTAAGATCACCCCCTCGAACCAATAAGATTGAGTTCCAGAACGTGAATATCTGATCATTAGATCAAAAGTTATTCAGGGTGGTCCGTTTTTCTATTTTGCGCTCTGCACAATTAGATATGACTCAAAGTTTTCTAAAACCCGTTAAAAAAAAAAAAAAAAATTGTAATACTTATAAGAAAATGACGGTCCCCCGTAGTATTGGGTTCCCTGCTGTATTAAGTAACTTAGACTAGCTAAAAAAATGCATTAGTTGGGTAAGGTTTATAATTAGTAGTAAGTGATGGAAGTAACTAATGGTTAACTACAGATAACTATTCTGACCCTTTAATAACAAAGGCCAGTTCTGTGCCGTGCCTCTTTTATGATAAGGCCTGTGAGACAGAGGCCTAGGTCCCTCACATTTCTGGACGCCCTTTAAATGTTACAAATGATCCATTTTTGTGTTTTTCCCTAAGAATTATCTATTAGAGTTATGAGTTAACGAAAATTTAAATATATATTATCCAAAATAGGTCCCAATAAAATCTTCTTAAACAAATTATGTTCCTGTTCTAAGCGCTCTGATAACAAATATCTCTATGTATAAACATCAAAAACCAATAGTTTATTAGCTCTTGGACACGGAAAATGCAAAATCTTCTGAATAAAGGTATCCATGCGTATGCAGTCAATTATGTTTAGTACCTTAAAAACAATCGATTTGTGAAATATGTGGCTATCGGCACTTTTGTTTAGAATGATAAGAACGATATAACTCATTTTTAGCTATTCCATCGGCACTTTAATTTTCTATGAAGTAAAATTTCAATCATTGTATAAAAATGATTTAAAATTCAGTAACTTTATGAAATGTAGTGGAATAAGATTCCAAGTACATTTATTACAGAATCAAAATTATTAAAACGAATATTGGTTATAATCTTTGCCGCGTCTGGAATAAGTTTAAGCATAAACATGTTCTTCTCAAAACAATATTTTCAACGGCTTTCGACGACACCTTCGTCCATTCGAATATAAAATTTTCAGAATATGCTTAAAATCAGTATCAATCGTTTTAATCTGTTTATGATTCACATTGATAATTTTGCTGGGCAATAAAAAAATCAATGTAAGTGACAAAAAATTCAAAATTGAGATTTTTGTATAATACGTATTTTTATAAGATAAGCTATATATTAAAAAAAAAATACTTTTTATGTAATATGTCAACACTTATTTATTAATACAAATTAAATGGGCGTTTTGAAATTGTTTACACAATTTTTTACTTTTTCCAAATGTAGACATCAAAATAACCTTTATTTGAAAATTCCACTGAAGTTTCAAATAAGTTTAACGTTATATGAATGGAATATATGCTATTTAGAAAAATCATTACTACTCTTTCTCTTTTAAAGGAGTTAAGAATAAAATTAATAAAACACCAAAATTTTGAGTGTTACACATGAACATATGCATCCAAAAAACACAGATATTCAGTGAAGTTTCAAAAAAAGTACAATGTAAAAAACTTTAATGCAAACATAGAACTTACATTTACTCAACTCTTCAGTTAAAATGACCAGTAGTACACTAACAGTATTTTAGGAGTGATGAACCATATTGTTAAAATTTACTTCAATCTAATATGGTAGTAAATGGATCCTAACTACTGTACATTTACTATTTATATTTTATATGTTCACTAGTGTTTAATATTTTTGAATAAAAAAAATAATTTTAATTAATAATAATTCATTAAATGATGAATCAACAAAAAGATTAATCATTCTTTAATGACTTTTACCGTTTGATTAGTTTTTTTAGCATAAAGGAAGGCTTATCTTCAGGCCCAGTAGCAGAACCTCTGTATTAGTCTGCGATACCATGAAATTCTAAAATATTCTTAAATTACTGTCCAAATAATAAAATTTAACTGCAGAGTATGTGATAAAATATTAGCATAAAACAGGTTTCCTGATTCTAAAAGGAAAATGTCACTACAAACATGATAGATTGCTTGGCTTTAATGAAGGAAAATTCTTAAAATAATTAACTAAAACTTAATTAGAAGATGAAGAAATTAAAAACATGAAATAACAAGCTGATAAATAAAAAAAAATTCTTCAAAATTTTACTTAAATTTGTTTTTTTATTAATATTATTTCTTCTTAAAGTTCAGTTTATTTTTTTATTGCAAGGACGATATAAATCTATAACACCTGCTGCCATACCACGTAAGTTCTGCTACCAGGATCTTAAGTAGTCTGATACATCCCTACAACTAACAAAGTACAACCTAGGACAAAAACATGTTATTTGAATAGGCATGCAATTTTTCTTTGATGAACTCTCAGAATTAGGTAGTATTTTTCATTTGCATATTATAGGATCAAACGTTTAGTCTGAAAAATATATATATTTTACGATATCTTCGGAGATGCATGGAAAAAATTCTCTTTTATCTGATTGAAATTTTCAAAACGGAATAATACACACCATTTTTCTTACTTCACCAAAGATTTTTTTTATCAAAAATTTCATTGAATAGTCTTTTTGGAAATTTTTTCATATTTTTAGCTAAATTTTATATTTAACAAATAAACTTAATTTTTAAGAGTAACAAGTATTAAATCCATTTGATCAAGCAGTAGTACAGTTTAAAATAACAGAGTTTTAAAAATGTTTGTAAGTATCAGAAAACTATTAGCTACTATTATTTGTTAACTTAGCATTTAAGAAATATTTTAATGAATTACACTGATTTTTGAAATAGAATTTCCAACTCTGTCCACTCAAACTAAAAAATAAAAAAAAATTTAAAATTGTTTTGATACACATAATTATACTATTGCTTTATCATCAATCATGCTTAGTGTCATCTTTAACTCTGATATCTAAATTAGGTATTTCAACAATTATTATAAGCTTTTCTACTAAGTCTGTTTTTTGTTCACATTTACCTTAGCATTAGCTTTTTGTGCTATGCCACAAATACATAAAAAACCAACAACAGCATAATCAAATATAGCTTCCTGTCCTCGGATCGCGAATTTGTCTTTGAAGTTGTGCTACTGCTTCTTTGACTTTTCAAATTAAGCAATTAAGACATAATTATAAAATGTGAAACCAACCCAAGCCTTTACTGATTTATTTTGCAAAATCTTATTACTATGTGTACTTGCATGATCTAAGTGACTATTTCTTTTCTCATTGTGTAATTTATATTGATACAATCCATAAGTTAAAGCAATTTTAAAAGATCTCCAAACAGTGGTTTTGAGCGAAAACATTCCCATTATCATTTACAGCAAAAAGCTCTTCTCCCCTTACAAGTATAGACATTGTAGACTTGATCATGGCAAGCAATGTAATCTCAAATATGTGATTAATTCTGGTAAATTTACAGGTAAATAACATTTTAAAATATATAAATAACAATGAAATTTATATTTCAAAATATTTATAATTAATACTTCATTGGAGTCCCTAGTGCAATTTTTCTGTAAAATGGTACCGGTGTTTCAAATTCATACTAAGCACACCTCAAAATCATTTTCATTGCTTTTCACATTTAAATATGTATCAAACTAATAAAATAAAAAAAAATAAAAAGAAAGGAATTAGTATATTTGTATTTTGCATACATAACCATTGATTATGTGGAGAAAATACTTTATATCTTAACCAGAAGGATTACTTTAATTATCACTTAAATTCTTTAAATATTGGTTATATACTGTAGTTTATTTATTACAGAATCTGCTGAACAAAATAAGAGAAAATCAAGAAAACTTTTATGCATAAAATAAAGATTTTATTAAAATGAAATATAATGAATTTTAAAACTTTCAGTCTGTAAAATTTTGGCACAAACGGTTATCTTCAAAAGACAAATACTTGCAGGAATGTAGCAGTTCAATGAGGAAATGACACTGTCAAAGTAAGAATAAAATAGATTTTATGGCATCAAAAGGGTAAATTTGTAAAAATCAAGAATCACAAAACAATGCTTGTTACATACCAATATTTGTTATTATGTCATGGTATGCAATATATAATGATATATGTTACATGGATAAAAACAAATATTTATCAGAATTATTGTGTGGAAAAGATGTTCAATGGTATGAAGATTTGGAGCAAAATATTAATAAAATATTGAAATTATCTATGGATTGAATGCATTTACCAATCCACTAAAATAACTTCTAGTTTGTTTTTTACGATGGGTTCACTTTTTCTCCCTTTTGTGGGATCATAATGCATCCCTATCCTAGATGGCAAAACAATCTTCGAAGGAATTTACTCATCAAAGGAATTTACCAATCCACTAAAATAACTTTTAGTTCGTGTGTTTTTTCCAATAGGTTAAGTTTTTTTCCCTCTTGTGAGACTTCATAATGCATCCCTATCTAAGACAGCAAACCAATCTTCGTAGTAATCTATCTGATAATCTATCAATCTGAAATCTATCAGAGCAGTCTAACTGAAACCTCAAACCCGTTCAGTTATATTAATTTCGTTTATCTTGATAAATCATTTGCAGTTTCATTTAACATTTTTGATTGAAATAATTTGATATGTTCTTTAGCATTAAAAAGAAATTCTGATCATTCAAGCCATTATCAAATTTTTTGACAATAAAATGTCTCTAAAAGTTATACTCATAGTGGTCAAAGAAAAAATTACGAAATAATCAGAACATTTTTTGAAATATATACTAGACTTCATTTAAAAAGGACAAACAAACTAAAAAAAAAAAGTATAATTTGTTCTATTTAACATATGGTACGTATCTTTTCCTTGGCTTTTTTCTCAATCTGCGCATTGTAATAGAGGGCGTTGTTTTCTTTAGTTTTAAGTGTTTCTTTTCATTCGGATTGCTTATGAAATCGCTGTTTGACCTGGTTAAAGTGAGTTTTTATTTTCTTATGATTTTGCTTGAGTTTCTTTTCTGAATTGTTTCTATGCATTTCATGTTCTTTCCTGGACTTCTATACAAAACCTTTGGGGTACTGAAGGAGTTTATTTAGGAATTTGCCTCTCTCACAATAGAAAAGGTTTTGTTTTATGGCTACTGGGGCCGGTACCCCCTGAAGACGTTGGCTTTGGTGGTCATATTTTTATATTCTTCGTTTCCTTTATTGCTACATTTCCTTAATCAACTAATTTAAAAGATAAGTTTTAAAAATTTTGAAATGAAAACACAATGAATATATTAAAAGAAACTTTGCACTTTTAAACGACCAATTTCCTCTGATTTATGAAACATTTCTTGGAATAGTAGCTAAATTTAGATTTCAATGTATTATTCCTTGATTTGTAAATGTGAATTATAGTTATTTTCCCCACATTCACATGCTAATGATTCATAAGTTTTTATGAAAAGCAAAGAAAGTTTATATGAATTGTTCCAGCACTATTAAGGTAAGCTCTTAAAATGATGGCAAAATTACCAAAAATTCTGAAAACTTTAGTGTTAACCAATATTTTTCAAAAAGCGTAATAAGTGGCAACTCTGCACATGCAGAATGATTATGGGAAAATTCAAACTTATTTTTTAAAATCATCAAAATTAAAATATTTCTTTAAAAACTAATACCTCAAAAATCAGAAAAAGTTGATCACCTAAATATTTATAGGCAAAAATAAAAAAATTTCAGTCATTTTATTAAATATCAGATTTAACATCCGTTGCTAGAAAGGTAGCAAATGAATGCCAGTGGTCTTCCCTGTATTTAAAATAATTTAAGCATTTAACAGCCTACCACTAGAGTGCTCATTAGAAAATTAAATAATTTATTATTCTTTTACCATGAAATGATTTTTCTACTTCTTTTACACTTCGGTTTGTCCCACACCAAAATAGTTTTATATATTTACATTGCAGTGCTCAAGACATAACCTGCCACCTGACAAAAAGAAAAAAAATTATATTATCCTAGAATTAAAGAATTAAATTATTCCAACTTACATAAAACAGGAAAGAATTTTAAAATAATCCACATTTTGTAAAGCTGAAACTTTTTTTTTTTTTTTTAATTTTACAATGATTTTCAATTAATTTAATTTTCTTGAGAAAAATTATTTTCTTATGGTCTTCTATATTTTGTGATCAAAGTGAGTACAATTTTGGTAGAAAAACTTATTAAATAACAATTTCAAAATATCATTACTAATTTTTTATAAAATAGCATAGCAGTCAAATGTTGAAAAATTGTGATTTTTGTGTCTTAGCTTGATTTTTATAAGAGTTAATTTCAAAGAAACCAAAATAATCTACAAAGAAGAAAAAAATAATAATAAAATATTTACCATGAACTTATTTTGGATATGCTGGAATGTAATCGGCAGAACTCTTTGCAGTTTCTACAACTTGAGTGAGATAATAATTGATATGACCTCCATACATTCGGAAAAAAGGTTCAATAAATATTTTAAAGATGTAATACGCTCCGTTTTTTCCAATGGGTGCAGTGCACCATAAAAGAAATACAAGCTAAAAAGTAACATAACTATAAATATTCAACACTATATAAATAAAAAAATAAAACTGCCGAAGACCTAAGACAAATATATACTAGAAAAGTATATGAAGTTTAAAACCATAAATAAAAATAAAAAAATCTATTAAATAAACAGAAGATAATAAAATTTTTATAACAAGAGATAAGAAAAAAGAAAAGGTACTAAGAATAATATGTTTCTCCAAATTACTGTGTTAAGGATATAAATCAAATAATGTCAGCAATTTAAATTACAGAGTCAATTCAAAATAAATATAGAGATTAACGGTTATAACTATTTAATGAAAAAAATTCTAAATTTTGTATACATGCGTCACAGATTTTCTATGTGACTTTTCTTGATCACACGGACAACATCTAGGCAGTAGTTCATTTCACGCAAAACATTCTAAAGCATTTGTGCAGTCACTGACGCAAACGCATTACAATTTATTATTTTTTTAGTTCAATTGTTTTTATTCTAACGATTTAATTTTTTTTTAATGAAATTGATTGTAACGCTGACGAAATGTTCTCTGCACTGTGATAACAGAATAACAATTGTTAAATTTTAACATGCAGAATGCTTTTAGAAAGGGGCCCGCTATTTTCACTAAAGAACTCGCACCTGCACTTTACGTACAGAATTTTTGAAGTTCCATCTACATTCTACGTTAATCTTATCAATAAATTATTTTTCATTAAATAGTTATAGCTGTTTGTCATTGCAATATTCATTTTGAATTACCCTGTATAATTATATAAATATTTTTTTTAAAAAAATCATTGATTTAAATTATTAAAGTTAAAAAATAATTGTTAAAATAATGTTTCACAGTTTAAAAGAGGTATTAAGAAAAAATTTAGCCACTTAAGACCATTTGCATGTTGGTGGCAATGTATAGAAGCTACGTTGACTTTTCTGACAAGCCAACATCTATCGATCTGCAGCTGTTGCCATTGATCATCAAATCTCAAAAGTGGATAGAACCCCATTAACAAACAATGATTTTTTTATACTTTAACCTTTATGCCATCATCACTCTGATATTTTGAGTAGAGAGAAACAAAAACTATTTTTTAAATTAATGAAATAATTTTTTTTAAATATGCTCATGTAACATTTTAACACACACACATTATATATTATTATTATTAACAGATAAAAGAAAAAACTCGAAGACAGTGAGAAGTTACACAAAAGTTTTTCATGTACATATTTGGTAAAATTAAGTACTCGTTGTTTTTCTATCTCTCATATTCATTTTTGAATGCATCCGTATTCTGAGTAATTTTTTACCCCTTATCAAAATATGAAAATGAAATTTTTAATCTTAAATGTTTCAAATGGTAAAAATTAGGTAAAATATTTGATGTATTACTTAATAATAAACAGTTAAAGTTTGCAATGACATTTCAAAACATAAAATAGAATTATCATCATAGTGAACTTTTTAAATAGTAAGCTATAAAGAAAAGAAATAAGGATGGTATTAATATTTGGTCAACAAAAGTGGGAGGAATTTAAAAACAGTAAATTATTATTATTATTATTTTATTTTTGCAAGAAAGAAAATAATTTTGTGCTTATCGACACATGTTTCCTTTACTAACATAAAAGATTAAGATTATATAAAGGTATATCAGTAATTTTTTTCACATTTCACTTTTCTGAATTGATACTAGAAATAAATAATAAAAAAATATTTCTAAATTATGCTGTACTCGTCATAGTGAGCTTTTACTGTATTAAATTTCGTTTCGTGACTCAAACTTAGATTTAAATTATACACACAAAAACTTGCTGTTAAAACTGAATCAATTATTATCTATTTGGATATATTTACACTTAAAAGTATGCGTAAATTATGTTTCTTATAAAATAGATTTAAACCAGCAATGCTTGATATTTTTACTTATTTTTCAAAGCTATTATTTAACCCACTGGCGGTTTAGAAAATGGGCAAAATTGGGAGAATGTTTCTCCCCTATACACTAATCCCCTATCTATTAACATGGAAAAACCGGTTTTGACATGCAAAGAAGACTGCAGGTTAAAGTAAGACTTTTCACGGGCATAACCGTCAGTGGGTTAAGTTGATCAGGCATTAAGGAAAAGAAATCCAATACAACTTTTAAAGATAGTTTTTATTTTTAATTTCTAAAAAAAAAAAATAATTAAAAAAAAAACAAAAATAAATAAAAACTTCCTTCTTTTAGTTCAAAATATCATAACATAAACTTGGGCGTGTCTTTAAAAACTTTTCGAAAAGATTTTTAAATTTGGTTAATTAACATGTATGAAAAAAAAAACTTTATGTATAACTAGATAAAAGTTAAAGTAATTAAAACATAAGATATCAAAATGATTAAATGGTTTTTTTTGCACAGCAAATTTAAAGGAAAAACTACATTTAAAAAAATATTAAGAAAAGAATATTCTTGATAATATGGGGGAAAAAAAGTTTTTAAAATAGTGTGTCAAAGAATCAAGTGGTTCACTAATAAACTCCAAGCAAACAATTTAATTTTACTTTATTATAATACATAACTGCAGCATTATACAACGAAACCTTACTACGAAATGCAACATTTGACTACCAAAGAAAACAAAAATCCGAAATCTTCATATTAAAAAATTCTTCATCTTCATTTGAAAAAATTATTGTAATGTGTGTATAAATATTTATAATAAAAAGGATACTTTTTTTGGTTCTATTTAAGATCAATGATATTTTAATATAATTTCTTATGATATGTTTTTAACTATTGATTTCAATTTTGCAGTTAGTCATAAAAGATACAAAAAGAAGCACCTAAACCTTATAATATTCCTTGTAAATTTCATTAGATAGATGAAGATTATATAATAATTTTAGCAATAAAACCAGTATATTTGTAAGAAACATAAAAAAAGTCTGATAAAATTAAAAAAAAAAAAAATCAAAATACAAGAATTCATGAAAATCATTATTTGAGTCAGTATTTTTTTTATTGAGGTAAGAAGTTAATTTTTAAAGTAGAAATGCAATATATTCTTCAAATGATAACTTATAAATATTAAATTAGTTATAGGAATGTTATTTCCAATAAGTGACACTCAAATTAAATACATTACTGAAAATTCAAAGGGCTAGTAAAATTCCTACAATGCTTGTAAAAATATTTTCTAATGGTAGCTAAGTTTATGTTTTGATGTATTATTTATTGTTTTTTAAATTTGATTAAAGTTTTTTTTACACCACTACATGTAAATAATTCAAGAGTTTATATGAAATGCCACTTTGTTGCAACCCTCCTAAGGTAAGATTTTTAATATGTTGGCTTAACAATTAACTTAACAATTAACAATTAATTGTAACTTAATTAACAAAAATTTTGACAGCATAAGTCTACCCACTATATGAAATATTTCACTAAAAGCATAGTAGTTGGCAATCCTTCAACATAATAAAGGTATTTTAAAACTAATTTTAAAACCAATACTTATGTATGTTTGCTATTAGAATAAAATACATCTGCACTGATACAAGTATTTAAAAGAATGTTGTTAAACGTTTTTGGCCGAAGCTACAGAACTATGGGATTGAACATTATAAAAAAATGTATTATAAGACCTAAAAAGAAGTATAATATAAAAAAAGGTTCTACAATTTTTTTTCTATTACCTTGAGGTAGGAGTAACATGGTAACCAGAACAAAATCACATCCAGCCCCACTTCTAAGAGAGTATAAATTGCAAAAACAATCCAATAAATTAGCCATATGGAATCATCTTTTTTATCTGGAGTATTCAGAGCATTCAAACTAAAACATAAAAATGCAGCATATAATAGAAAGAAAACAAAAAGCAAAGATATGCGAATCATAAGTTTGGAAAGAATAGTAGATTAGAAGATTTATGCCATATACTTATATTAAATTTGATAAAACACTTACGGAATTTTTTATTTTAAGCACATAAATAAGGCATCGTTTGCATTAAGCTCAAATTTATTCCAAAGTTGACAGACTTTCTCTTTAAGCATAAAATTAATAGATTAGGATTTATTGATTTTTTTTTTTTTTTTCAAATGAATATTTTTGTTTCTAAACAGAGCTCAAAATAATTATATGATATTCACAGGTAGCAAAATTTAAGTTATTTTTAGTTTAGTATTTTTAATTTTAAATAATTTTCCCACCACTAAATATCAAAAATTATAAAAATCAAATAACATGGCAACCTAAAAGCATTAAATAATTGGTTACTACTTTTTAAAGTAGGCGTAACTATGCTTATTTTGCAAGTTATACTATTTAATTGGCTATCACTATATTAAGACTTTTCTAGAGAGCGCAGCAGTTGGCATCCCTGTACTCACTTAGCAAAATGTTTTCTGAACATACAATAAATATTAAAATAATAATGTAGTAATTGTAAAAATTATAAAAGTTCCTATATTTATTCAAAAATAAAACAAACATATTAAAGTTCTTACCAACAAAATTCCTGAAATGAATAAATGAATAAAAATTACAATAAATTAAAACATCACAATGTACACAAACATCATGATTTCTACCAATAAGAAAAAATTTTAATCTGGATTTGAGTTCAATATGATTAACTTGTAAATCTGGGTCTAAATTATAATCATTTAATAACTCTGCATTTCTAATTAGATTATTAATAACATGTCTAGATTGATTTGAAAGTTGACAGCCTCATAATTATATGTTACAGTGTAGATAACATTTATGTTTAACGAAACTACTCAGTTACAACTGAAACTTAAAAATAAGGTTTCCTCTCAAAGTAAAAGTTTTTTTTAATTTTATTTATTAATAAGTAAATACAAATTTTTATTTCATAATAAACAGGCTTTCTTTTTTTTTTTTTTAACTCAGATTTTATCTTAGAAAAAAATTTAAACTAGGAACAAATTTAAAAAAAAAAAAAAATTTACATTTCACTTATATTAATAGATTTTTATAAAAATTCTTTTTAAAAAAAAAACAAGAAGCATTTCAATTGAAATTTGTAAAATGCCAAACGTAAAATGTTGAAAGCAATACTACTATTTATACAGTCAAATGACCATTGATGTAAAATAAAAATTCCATGACTAATTCATGTCCTATCTACAAAATTTATTAATTAATTTAATTGTGTTAATTATTATCATTGCAAATTCACATATCAATTTCCTTTTTTAAATTAACACTGCATATACATATGAATAACAATTTTAGAAAACAAGATTTAATATGATAGTCATAAAAAATGGTTTAAAAAAAAATAAATAATAATAATAATAAAAGGCGTATGTTTTCAATGCAGAATAAAATTGATTTTAAAATGATAATTACATAAATAACCACCGCACAAAGCTGTAGCCAGACATTATTTTAAACAATTTAAAACTAGACCATAAATATTTTTATATTATTAATATAATAAAATATAAAATTTGAGTATATTCCTTTAAAACATTTTAAACCTTGGGGAGAACAAACGAACTTCACAGGTTCAACAAAACTATAAATACGCCTACATGAACTAAGCATGTGACTATTTATTAGAATTTTTTTTTTTTTTTTTGCTATTTTAATAAGATAAAAATGCAAAGAAAAAATATAATAATAGCAGAATATATAAAAAATATTTAAACAAATTGATTATTTTTAGTAGCTAATAAACTTTTAAAAATGCATTTCCTCAATTAACTTAAAGTAAATTTTTAAAAACCTCTTATACACAATATGCTTTATTTTTTGGAAGCACATATAGAACATTATAAGTAAAAAAAAAATTAAGAATTTACATACTACTTTTACTAAAATTACAACTGCAGATTTTCAACATTCTTGTCTTGTAGGTTTCACAAGTGACACATTTTAGATACAAAATATTTCCCCACAAGTTTTAAAATTACTTTACATTTGTTGAGCCACAAAGATTTAAAAAAGAATAATATTTTAAAGAGATTTCTTTTACATAAAATGAATTATTATTAATGAATATATTATTTGACAAACTAAACACTTATTTGTCAGAATATTAGTTATTCGGCCAAAATGCAAATTCTGTGCATCTCCATATTTTGTACTATTTTTAATAAAAATATGTATAGCAACTTTAAGATTATAAGAAACACACACAATAAAAAAAAAGAGAGATGTAGTGAAATGAAACTTACGAGCAGTATGCAGGATAAACAAATCCAATTGAAATATACAAAATGTAGTATAGAAGTGAACTATCTATAATAAAAAATAAATTACATAAATCATAGTTTTATTAAAAATTTATTTTTCAGTAAAAACAAAGACTTTTTATCCAATACATAAACAAATATTTCTTTATGTGAGCAGTAACTACTCCTTCAGCCTCTTTGAGCAGAGAAGAGGATTCACTTTTTAGAATTCAAATATTAAAATTCGGGAATTTCATTTATTTATTTATTTGATTTTTTACATTTTTAACTATAGAACAGATACAGTTTTTTATTCATACTCAATCAAGCAATAATTACTTAAAATATCATTAAAAAAACTAATTAAAAATTGTAGGATTGGATTTAACAAATACGACTGCAAAACCAACCAAGGTTTAGAACTCAATATTAGTTTTTAAGAGGCTGGCAGTTTTTGTGTTTAAAAACTACTTTTTAATTACAGAAAAATTTCAAATTCTAAAAGTGTATTTAAAAAAAAAAAAAAATTCAATTAGCAGGTTTGATACACAAGACTTTGCCAAAACAACATTTTAGATCAGCTGCTTTTCATTTAATTAAATAAGTTAAATTAATAATTTTAATTAATATAAGTTTAATTAACAATTTTATGAACACACTCACACAAGTGGAATTAGACTTAACTAAAATTTAGACTAGAGAAAATATTTCCATATTGGTATCTACTGGTGTCAATAACAATCACTGAAAAACTTTTTAGACTTGCAAAAATTTTTAAAAAATGTAGAAGTTCACATAGGGATAACTATGAGTTAAACTCTTCTTGTTGGTTTCCTTTCTGGGATACAGTTACAATTTCTCACAGGGCTGACCAGGTCAGTGTGTCTGACAGTGGAGCCAAGGTTGTAGGTTCAAATATCATTCAAGGCATGAATGTCTCTCTGATGTGTGATGCAGCCCCTCCCATGTACAAGTCTGTGGCAATGTAGCGTGGGTAATCTTGCTCACCTTTGTGGCTTAGGTTCACAGGTACCTACGGGGTAATGATAAATGAGCAACACTTCTAGCATCTTCCAAGGCGAAGAACAAGAAGTTTATAGCCTGTCATTAGAAAGAAAAATAGCTTTTCACAGGCTACTGCCCAGAAATAAATAAAAATTGGTGATTAATTTGGCGTAAATACCTATACAGAAATCTTCTTAGACTTAAAGGCATTGAGTACATCCTTACTCATCTTAGAAAAGCTGAAAATTATTAAATCTATAATAGTATTAGTCTTTTTCTCTAATTTTTTCCCCAGTTTTAACCTTAGAATTAAAGAGATACTGTTATCTTACAACCTTGGTATGCAACAATCAAGATATAATTTTATAACTACTTTTTAATGTTCATGGTTTTAAAGACATTACCTTCATTTCACCATATTCATATAGTCCCAAATAAAGCTTACGAACACTGAAAATTTCATAATTCAATGCAGCAATAACAAAATCTCATTAAAAACTAAGCTATGCTATGATTTAAGTTTACGTGTCACCTATATCACTACATGTTCTCAGTTCGGAGAGGTAAAACTATACACCCAGAAAAGTCACATTTTTTTAAAAAAAATTTTTAATAAAAAATACAGCAAACATGCTATTTCACTAGGTAAGAACATATACATACCATGATTAGTGAGATTTAGTTGAGAACTGCAGATTTACATGAAAAAAACAGATAAACAAAAAAAAACACTTAATAGATTGGTTTGTTATATCAAAATATATATTGATTTTTTTAGTCTTTTTGAAATTTAAAACAATGGAACTTAAAAGTTATTTATTTCTAAAATGAATAGGTTATTTAAACAGAAGATAGACAGCTTATGTCCTAACCAAGTAAATTTTTAATAATTAAAAACAAATTTTTGATCTTTTGAAAATGGATAGAGTCAAAAATCATGTTCAAAGAGTTATTTGCAAACATATATTAATCATTTCAAATAAATTAAAATGAATGCAATTCTTAATTTTTAATATTAACTCATAGTAATTTGCTTATTGTTCATAGTCTTAATCTTACTTTTAACCAATAAAACTTATGAATGAGGACTTCCTGCTGAAAAATGTTTCTTTTAAATAAGAGTTTCGAAAACAACAAAGTAATCCAGTACTTTATGAGGTACAATCAAGAATGTGTTATTTTTTAACGGAATTTCACAAACTAGTAATATTTTGAACCTTCGAATTTAGGCTGCTTATGTTTTAAAAAAAAGTTAATGAAATTCAAAGAAAAAGAAAAGAAATTATAACATTTTAACTAAATTAAAATGAAAAAAAAAATTCAATTAAAAAAATCTGGTTATAAATTTTAAAGCAAGCAATATTATTATTATTTCAATTTCCATTAATACTTCTTATAAAAATTATATAAAAATAACGAAAAATCCAGCATTATAAATAAGTTTAATAAAAAAATATTCAGCTGAAAACAATGAAAAAAACATAACATAACAAAACTAACTATATTGTCATAAATTCTTACTTCGAGGCATTTTTATTGCTGGCCGTAAAAATGATTAAAACGGTTGAGTAACTGTTAGGGCGTATCAATCACTGTAAAAAAGTGACAAATCTATTATTAAATAATCTGTATCAATAAGTATATCATAACAATAGCAGATAATTACGCATTTAAACAATCCCCCTCTACTTCCTGTTCATAAGTTTTCCGTTGCCATCAGAGTGCGTAACTTTATTGTTTTGAAAATATTGACATGGAATGTTACTTTCTCTTTACATATGATGAATCAGGTAAAAAGGTTCAAACTTCATAGCAGCTTTTAAATAATATGTTTTGCCTGTGCATTTACCAGACACACGCTCATACCGAATGGGTTTATGAAATGCAAACCTGCTGCAGCGGAAATCCCATTTATACAAATAATTATTCTGTAAATCTGGTCCTTCTTATAACAGAAAACGTTTCACTAGTGGTTTCGGAGCTACCCTAGCCGAGCGGTATCTCCTTCTAAACGCTGTGTTAAGCGTGGAGGGAACGGGTTCGAAACCCTCTGTAACCCTAAATCTCCCTCGACTTGACAAAGGTTAATAAGCCAAAAATGAGCACACAAGCCAGCAAATGTATGTAAATTTCAATAAAGTCAATAATAAACAGAAGATTTCGAGAGCTTTAACCATAGATATAAAGGCCCCTATATTAGTCCCTGGCTTTAACCACAATAATGATCCAGGGACATTACTAGCGCATGCAAGCAATATGCTTCCTCAATATAGAATATAGGGTAAATAGGGGTACTCAGGACTAGTAAAGTATAGCTAGTAAAATTCATCTGGCTCAGGGATTAGTAAAAATCATCTGACCAACTCACCACATTTCTCAACCACCCAACTGCGCGCTGCCTTTTTCAACTATAAGGCACAAGAGACAAAGTCAAAGGGCCATTCTAGTTACATCCGACTGACATAGACGCGTGTGCGAATATTTTGTTACTACATATATACGACGTAATGCTCGCGCATGTTCGAATCACATTTGCAAGCGATTCCATTCAGTGAGAATGTTCCACAATCCGATTATGCACTCAGACTTTATCATGGAAAATCAATCCCAGTCCCTACACTTAGTCACAGCAGTTGCAGGCAAACACTTGCCTGCCACTGTAAAATTACTCACACGAAATTTACTCACTGCAGTGCTTAGGTATAGACAAAAAGTTTAATATAGACAATAAATACTGATTTTTAACGTCAAAAATGTCTGGGCAACTTTTCCATTACCTGTTATATTTCAACCTTATGTTGTTGTAGTTTGATTTACGTCGAGCTAGGGTTGCACAATGGGTGATTGGTGACTGTCTATGAGACATTTCTGATGATGATCCGAAGACATTCTATCAAAATTTTGATCCTCTGCAGAGGGGATGGCTCCCTTTCTTTGGTAGACCGACTACCTGCGCGTGAAATCGAGCATTTCGTGGTAGAACAGTTTAACGAGGACTGATACCGCTAATCCTCGGTCGCTTTGCAGGCTGATCAAAGTTGTTACACGCCCGCTCACCTTAGGTAACCAAAATTATAATACTAACCTTGCGAAAAACTAGATAAGCATGTAAGAACGTTATTTACGTCGCCCTAGAGCAGCACAATGGGTTTTTGGCGACTTTCTGGAAAGCATTCCTATTGTTAATCGGACGGCATGCCCAGAAAGCATGTAACCTTACGGCAACCTTGTGTCGGAATTTTATTTTTATTGTCACTAAAACGTTTGTATTAAAAACCTTTTTTCAATAAAGCAAAAGTATTGCAGTTTCAAACCTTTCATCCTAAAAGGATCAAAAATTATTTTTTAAAAGCTTCTTTAAAAAGCATTGTCACTTAGGTCCATAATGGAGTTTCAGCTGACGTCGCACTAGCGATAAAATCAAATCGCATTGTCCATTATCATGATCTATATCATGACAAGGTGGATTTTCGCTGAGCATACAAGATGTTGCGTAAAGAAACCTTATAATTACCTAGATTTAAGACTATTTTCTCCTTGAGACTAGCTTTATTTTTAAAAAAAAATTCGCTCTTGAAAACCCTAAGTCAACCTCGATATAAGGTTTTTATATAGAAGGCTGTTTATCAAGGTTTTGGATTAGGGTAATGTGCGTAGAATAGTGCAGATTGTCACCGATCTCGTTTTAAGGTTAGAAGATTTACACGTAAACCGTATTACAAACCTTTTTAGGTTTGCATTAAGAGGTTTTTGTTGAGTGAAAATAAACCTTATTTTGCTATCTGGGATGGTATCACAATTTTGATCATCTGCATCATAAATATTTTTGAAAACAGTCCCAGATAATTAGGATGGGTAATCTGAAATATTTAATACTAATTTTAAGCAAATAATAAAAAACCTTTGTGCATTTTTGTCATTAATCAGTGATTTTTTGTATACAAAGTTATAACAGATACGTAAAATTAAGACAAATTTATGCAAAATGTAAGATTCATTAGTTGAATATAACTCGGCAATTATGATTGGAACTCTAGTAATTAGAATTTTTATAGGTGAAAAATTTTCTGTGCTAACTTAATTTTTGCTTTTTTTTAATAAATAAAGATATGATATTATTCTTATTCCATATTTACACACACACACACAAAATATAATAAAAAAAATTAAGAAAAAACATTTTATTATAGATTAAATCGAATGTAATGTTACAAAAACTCTCGTAAATCTCTATATTTCTTAATAATAATAATAATATATAAAACAAAGAAGAATTAAGAAATTAAGATTTAAGGTTTATTGGTATTATTAACTGCCCATAAGCTCATAGATTCAATGAAATAAAATTTAAATACAAAGAAAGCCAGGTAAGAAACAAAAATATAAAGTAAAAAGAAATCAAAAGTATTAAAAAATAAAATTGCAAATCTTTTTATAAATGAGTTCTTTGTCATCTGGATAATCTTCAAAATTACAAAGCAAAAAGGCTACAGAATTTTCTCTTTTCTCCATGTAACACAAAGGCGGGTTATTTCTATTAAAAAGTCCTTCAAAAAGTCAAAATTTTCCCACTATTTGATCCAGGAGTTCCTTTGTCTTCTGGATGGGGTTCAAAATTATGAGGCTCCGGAGTTGACCATTAGTAGTCGTAAACCCAAAATTCTGTCTGCTGTTCAGCGACGGTTATAAAGGAAAATAGAATAAAATCCGTTTGATTTAGTATCGTTTGCCACACTCTTGTTTGAATTCTTTGTTTTCTGGATAGTGTTCAAAATTATAAAACTACGGAGTTGAACATTAGTAGTCGTGAACTCAAAATTCCGTTAGTTGTTCAACGAGATAGTGTTCAAAATTACTAAACTATGGAGTTGAGCATTGATAGTCGTGAACACAAAATTTGGTCGACTGTTCAACGACGGTGATAAAATAAAGTAAAATATTTTGAACTTAGAAGTTAAACTATCCTGCCGCCTCATGACAATAAAGTTATAAAGGCCATAAAACTTAAAATTTTACTTGAAGTGAAAAAAAATTAGCTAAAATAACCTGAGAAAGAAAACAGGAATTACCAAAAATATAACAAATCGAATATTTTACAACAGATTGCTACAAATAATAAAAATATTTTTATTTTATTTTACTCGAAAATAAAACTCTTAAGCGAAGAAAAATATATTTTATTTGTAGGAGAACATCCTACAAAATCAAACGCAATTAGAAAGAGGAAGAAGAAAACTTTATCTGAAAATGATCGGATTAGGTCTCGAATAGGAGGATACTCGGTAAAATACGAGTAGTCTCTTATTGGCTCTAATAAAAGGATACATCAAATGACCGATTTTTCTTCTTCTTTTTTTGCTTTTCAAAATTTGCCAAATTGATCACAAAGAAAGGAAGCAATTACACATAAAAAGCAAAGAAAGTTAAAAAGATATCTGGATCATTGCCATTGATCAAAATCTTTAGAGCGGTGTCGTTATTTCTGTTTGAGAAGTAACTTTCTGCCAATCATAAAACATTTGTTTTTGCACTTGAACATGGTTGAGAAGATATTGCGAAGTTATTATTGCTTCATGAAAAATGTAGGTACTTTTTTTGTTCGCTATATACCATTACATTAATTATTTCTATTGTTATAGTTCAAAACGCGGGTTCGTTTAAACAGTTTATGAAGTGTGTCTATTTAAGTTATATTACACTGGGGGAGACAATTTTTTATAAGTACTTGATCTTATCTAATTGGAGAGTGGAGATTTCATATCAGAAATTAGTTTTCTATGAAAAGCTACAGATTTTTATTTTCAAAATGATATTTTTAGTTTAGTTTATTTTCTGTCTGAATGCACACATTTATACAGAACGTATATGTTTTTATACATACATATACAACTGTTTGATTTTTTAGAAAATAAGACTTACCGGCCGGAGTCCGATTCTCTAACCACTGGGCTACCACGGACCTGCATTTATGTCTAAAAAGCAAGGAAAGTAGCAAAAAAAAGAATGTATGAATCATTGCCATTGCACTACATCTTCATTGAGGTATCATTACTTCAGTTTGAGAACTGACTGACTAACTGTCAGTTAGAAACTGTCAGTTGTTTTTGTATTCTCAGTTGTTTTTGTATTGAGGTATAGTAGAGGAGGCATTCGGAAATTGTTATTGTCTCATCAGAAATGCATGAATATATTTTTTATTTTTTTCATTTACAATAGTATACTTTTTATGAAGCATTCTGTATGTAGAGGCCACAGATACACTTCAACGAAGTAAATACGTGTTCTAACTTTATTTAAGGATTATGTTAGGAAAAATATTAAAATAATTTCTCATGCATAAAAAGACAAGTATTTTTTTCAAATTTTACTCTTGAGCGTGATATTTAATACAAGATATAGAACGATGGATAAAATATACCGTTATGTTATCAACAATAAATAACAAGATATGAAATAGAATTTGGTCAAAATTAAAGATTAGATAGAAACATTGAAGTCGAAAAATACCTCTTAATTGTGTGGATCATGCTTAAACTATAGAAGCTATTAAAATCTCAAGTAAGCTTTGCTACAAATATGCACCACACAAAATATGTCTAGAAAAAAAAATAATAAATTTATTATTTAGCTAATTCGTTTTTTCCAGCAAAGTCAGAACTGTTGAGATCAGAAAAAGGGCATTCAGCTCACGCAGTCTTGTTTGCTTAGACGTCTCCAACCATCCAGGGAGTAAGGACAGGACTTTTCCAAAGTGTCCTCCGGAATCTTGTTGCAATCCTCTTAACTGTGTACCAACGGAACGATGTTCTTTCTTCGGAGTTTTCAAGTGTTGTAACAACGATAAGTTTGAGGAAGACTTGTCAGGACCGTAAGATAGCTTAAGAACCATTGATACCTTTAAATCGGGGCAGTGGGTCACGGAGAAGGTGGAGTACCAAATCGCATGGCAGGGTAAATTTTCCAAATGTCTGTAATATCGGGTCTGTACTTAATACAATGATCAATGTGTATGTGCCTTTCAAGCACTCAAATGATTATCTGAAAATCAAGATCTAAGTACCACATATCGCAATTTCAAAAATGGGGCTTCGTTAATGGACTTCTCGCTCGGACTTAATAGTTGACATCTTTCCAACGAACTTTTCAAATATCTGTTTCCAAATAGGTAATTTTTCCAAATGTCTGCTATATCGGGTCAGTACTTAATGGAATATTAATGTCAGTGCTTTTTAAACATTAAAATGACCGTATAATGTGCCCCACTTCTCCTGGAAGTTCAATGTCGCAACATTTACGTGACACCCTGTATATATATATATATACATATATATATATATATATATATATATATATATATATATATATATATATATATATATATATATATATATATATATATATATATATATATATATATATATATATATATATATATATATATATATATATATATATATATATATATATATATATATATTAAATATATTAATCTTCTATTAATCTTTTTATGTTATCCTAATTAATTCTATTCGAAATGCTTTCTCACACTTTTAAAAAGCCACATCCTGTTCTTAAATCTATTTTTGGCTCAAGCATGAATTTAATTAATAGCAGGACATTATTTTTTTTTGTTGCTCCTGTCTAATAAATAATAAATAAATTTTGTACCCTGCTTCCCTGCCTAAGACCTGTTTTAATCCATCCACTCGGCAACGACGTTATATATATATATATATATATATATATATATATATATATATATATATATATATATATATATATATATATATATATATATATATTAGATCTATTTCAACAAATAATAAAAATTATTTTTTATTTGCACAATAAAAGTCATTATAATCAGTAATCGAATTAAATGAATCAAAAAAATCTAATTATAACGATTATTATAAACACTTTAAAAGTCATTTGTGATAGTATTGAAATTAAGCTAAATCACCGACAAAAAAATTCTCATGGTTTTTCTTTTAGACTCTCGATTAAAGCGTGCATTATATTTCTTTTTAAACTGACGTTAAATCTGTAAATTTAACTTATGTCTAATATACATGATAAATCATTTTTAAACAAGATAGTTTTTAGTTTTTCGGAGAAGCAAGGATATATTTTTAATACATTTTATCGACTGTTAAGGTCTCAGGAGACTTAATTAATCAAATATTATCTTCCTCTTATTATTACCAGCAAATTAAAAAAAAAATCATCCCTCAATAAATCAAAATAACTGAAGAAAATATTAATTATTCATAAATATTCAGCAGAATGGGTATACTTGTATTTTTATATTCATATCTTGAATGTCAATTTTGAAAACTGGATTTTCGATAAAATGTTTTAAACTGATACAAATTTCTTTAGTAAATATTTTTATGAATTATATAAATATTAACTTTTGGTTAAATTAATTTTGAAATGTTTTATGAGGTTGATTTTTTTGAAGGCTTTATTTTAGAATAAAGTAAATCCCTAAATAAATGAAGAAAAATAGTTATACATATCTAAGGTAAAATCAGAAAAAAAAAGATATTGTGAATTTTAAGTACCGTTTCATCTATATTTTATAAAGTTACCAATTTAAATATAATTTAATTTTTGTTTAAATTTACTAAGCTGTAAGGTTAAATTTAGGATTTTTAGGATTTATTTTAGGATCTTTCCATCAAAAACGATCAAGATTCAAATGGCGATATTTATAAAATGATATATTTTTATTTATGTTATGAGCAAGTTTAATAAATTTGTTATTTTATAAATTTTGCATAGTTTTTTTTTTTCGTAATTGGAAAATCTTTTTGAATATTTTATGTCTTTATTAATTTTATGTCATTATTAATTTTATGTCATCATTATTTTTACCTTATTTAGAACTTTTTTGTGTGTTTATTTTGTCATTATTATTTCAGATCAATTATACTGATTATTTAATGACATAATTTTGCTAAATTTTATGTTGCTCATCTTCCATTTTCAGTTGTAATAAAAGAAACTTAATTAAAAGCTGAGTTTACCTAACTTTGTTTACATTAGCCGTGTTTTTTATTCAATCCTAAAGATATTCAGCACCGGCGATATAATTTTTATCGTAAATGCAATGGAAAAAATGCTATCTATCTTAAATCAGAAAATTTTGAACAGATTTTGATACGAGTATTCTATTTGATCTTCTAAAGTTTTTCAATGTGAGATTTTGTTCTTATTTGAAAAGAAAAAACACAGTTTTTTTGACTATATGATCGAAAAACTTAAAATTCAAGGAAAAAAGTTAAGTTTTTTCTACTTCAACATTTTGACCTATGTGTAAAAAATGACACGATTATTTTTTGATAGTATAATTCAAATAGTGTAAAAAATGTTTAAATTAAAAATAAAGAATAAAAAGATTTTTCTAATCTACAAATACTAACAGAAACACAATCAACCTTTTTAGATATATCTGAATGAACATTTAACTTAAATTATTCAATCAATGCTTTAATCGAAACTAATTTGTTTCATATTTTACTATTGTTTGATTTCAAATTGAGTTTTAAATTGGATTAGAACAAATTTAAATGTTCCAATAATGTTTCAATAAAAAAGATCAAAAATATTTTTCGAATCTAAAAATATTTACAGAGACACAATCAATCTTTTTAGATCAATCTGAATGAACAATTAACTTAAGTTGATCAATTAATTTTTAAATTGGATTAGAAGAAATTTTGGAACCAGTAATCATGTTTAGAAACGAATATATTTCATCATAAAGGAAAGATTCACTTTTATTATCTTGCACGAATTGTTGAGTTTGAAAAAGGTTTGGAAATAAACCAGTTAATTTAAAATGTGTGTGATTGCTAATAACGCATTGCATGAGTTTTATGACGGACAGAACATTGCGACTATGCTTTTGTATAGAGTTCGAATTTTATCGCTAAGTTCAGAAATATAGCATAAAATATTCATTCATGTATGAATAAAATAAATATAAAACGCACTTAATTTCAAGAACGTTAATTTTACCAATGATGTGAAAAAAGTGCTCTCAAAACTTTTTCCTTTAAATAAGACAGAAAATAGAAACGAAATAAAATGCTAAGATAACTGTCATGCTATTTTGTTATTTTATTTTATGAGGCAACATTTCTTATATGTATTGAAGTTACACTCTTTAAACAGAATCACGAAAATATGTACTTTTAGCACGGAATATCAGTTTTTATAATAGGTCGAGTAATAAGAAAACATGCGAAAACTGTTTAAAATGTGCTCATTTTTAGAAACTTTATTTTCCGTGAATTTTTATACTTTCTCTCAATAAATCTCTCTATTTTATTCTCTCTATTTTATAAAGTAAACAAATGTTGAATTCTCATCATTTATGCTTTGCCCATAATTGTCTTTAAAAAAAAAAACATCACAATTTTGTATTTCTTTTAAATCCTTCATCATAATAAAGCATTTTCTCGATTCCAGCTTTAAAAAAATCAAAGGTAAAAAAGTATTAGATATTTCTAAAATAATGAATTTTTTTTTTCTTTCGTTCTAAAATTTGTGACACTAAGGAAAGTTGTCGTTAAAATACAAAAAAAAAAAAAAGTTAATGGCCACTGCCATATTACATTTTCTTTTTAGCTCTTTAAGTTTTATGACTAGATAAAGTATAATCGCCACTGATCTTTGACTTCTCGTTCTTATTTTTCCTTTCTGAAAGCACTTCTAAAACACGGTGGGCTTAATCACTCCTTTCTTTCAAAACAAGAAGACTACTGACAAAATAGGTCTTTTTCGAAATTTCTAGAGATTCTTCCTTCCATCTTGATCTTTGTGATGAGATGAGAGATTTGGGGTAACGGTTTTCATCAATTAGTTTCTAAGAAACGGTATTTCTTCAATCCGAAACTTCTTTCTTCACTTCTTTTTATTTTGTAAATATTTTTTTTTTTCGTGTCAGAGTTAATATCGAGTAAACACATTTACTTTTTTATTTTGTTTTTTTAAATTTTTCTCTAAATATTTCATATTAAGGGAAAATAAAATATTTTACACATTTTTATATTATTTTATTTATATTATTTTATTTATATTATTTTATTTATATTATTTTATTTATATTATTTTATTTATATTATTTTATTTATATTATTTTATTTATATTATTTTATTTATAACTATTTTTGTTTACTAACAAATAAAGCGCATTGATGGAAACTAGTTTATAGTTTTTCTTTAACGATACTGACATTTTTCAAAAGACATATTTTAATTAATTAAGTAAATTTAATTTTAAATACGTATGAGTTACTTTTGTCATATTTGACGTGTCAGCCCAGGGTAGGCCAAAGTTGCCTTTTGCACAGACTCTTCCAGGATAACCAATTTCCTATTTTCTGACCTGGATTGCCTGGTTTATCAGACTAGAGTAATTGGATTGTCACTCTAGTCAGTATTTCTCAGAATCAAGCCATCGTTGTATCAACATTCCGATTTTCTGACTGGCAAAGGTTTTTGGCATAAAAATTTTTACTAGATTTTTTCATCCATTTCATAGATTCCAGCAGCGCAGTTCTTTCTTTTTATTTTACTACTTTAAATGATATCGAGCACTTTAAAAATTTAATGATTTTCTGAGTTAGAACGTTTCCGGCAAATGCTATTTTTTTGTTGTCACCTCTGAGGATGCTTCTGCACTGTAAAAATGCCCTTTTTTCGGTCTTCTACGTATATTTGACGGTTTAAATTTGCTTTGTTGACAAACGGTTTTTCTTCTTAATTAGCAATGAATTAAAACATGCAGTTCAAATTCTAGTTATTACCATACAGTTTTGCTTGCCAAGTGATAACTTACCCTTTCTCAAATTATTCTACGATTATTTTATGAACTTGCACTTACTTTTCAGCAATTATTTTATGGTTCTGAGCTTCATATAAATAAAATTGTGATTTGCCTTTATTGTCAAATTGATCCTCTATCTGAATAATATCTTTCTTTAAGTATAAATCTTTGGTAAGCTGTGCATCAACTCATACCATAAGCGTGATCAAATATTTTTTTAAGACGTGCCTTTAGAGTTTTAAGCGTTTTTACTCTTAAATATGATTTCAATGTGCAAGACTTTTAAAGAAAAGACAATTTCAGACTTTTCTTCTTAACACAGCATAAGATACGTGGTGGTTTTGAGGACATACCACTCCTTCTCATTGAGGTGAGCCAAGTTCGAATCCGAACTATAAATGCTCCATACTAATTGTGCCCTCGGCTCGTACCGATCACAGTGATGAAATAGATATCCATATCTAGCGTGATTACACTTCTACTTTGCAACTTTATTGGTATGCTAACAGACCATTTAGACTACACCTTCATTTTGTAACTTTAACTGAAAAAAAAATAGTTTTTTTTTTTGGTGAAAAATTTTTTTCTTTTTCAGTAAAATTAAGACAGTGAGGTTTCGAATTTACTTCGTATGTTTTACAGCTTTACAAAACCAACCATTTATCAGCATAAAACGGATTTTTTTTTACAGTCTGAAAATCTTTTTTTTTTTTTTTTTTTTTTTTTGAAAACTGCTATTTTGTATTCTTCATTTTTAGCTTGAGGCCTAGTTTCTGAACCATACATTAACAACGGTCTAATTTTATATTAAGAAAAAATAAATTAATTAAAAAATAAATAAATAAATTGCTTTTCATTAATAACTAAATATTTTTACACTTTGATTTGAAAAGACTTATTCTCTTTTAAATCTCACTATTTTTTCAATATGTATATATCTGCGTTCGATAAATCTCAGAATATATCAGCAGAATGCCCGAAGGAAATTTTAACATTCCCAAACATCTTCTTTGGAGGCATATTAATAAATATACATGGATAAACATGTCTACTACTTATCTGTCAAAATAACTGACATAAACAAAATATCTACATAAACACATTTATTTTAAATATAAATCATAAGTGTTAGGTATTATTAACAATGACATTTAAGTATCAAATAAACTTTACTAATTAAATTTACTAACACTTAGGTAATTTAATTTAGTAACACTTAGGTAAGTATAACCGAATTTTAGTTATCAACTATCTCTTGGCAATTTTCGTCGAATTTTGAGGGAGAGATAAATTGATATTTTACTACATTTTTGATAAAATATTTAAATTTCCGGCTATCTTTATGCTTGACTTTTTTTTAAAATGTGACTTTTTGCACTCTTGATTTCGAAAAACGCGAAATTCCATTCTTCAGTTATCCTATTATAGCCCCTTTCTCCTCTCATTTGAGAGGAGAAGAAGAATAGGAGCCCCCTTCTTCGTTTTTAACACTAGTATGTCAACTGACTATAAAAGAGCAAGAACATAACAAATGAAAAGTAACTAATAGTGAAAATATTTCGTAACTTTTGTCATTTTGTTCGAAGTACCCAACAATGTTTTTTTCGTTATTAAATTTTTAATACATATCACGTTTAACATTGTTTTCTTTTATTCACGCTTAATATTGTTTTTATTTATCCATGAAAGGTGGAGAGCACATTTCAATTTACTATTAAAAATATCTTTATGCAATATTATTGCTTTGCTTATACCATTTAATAGTTTAAAATTTTCTTTGAAAAGTACTCTTAACTTTATACCAGACATTTTGTTCAATTCCTTTTAGTAATTCTCAAAATATAATATTTCTAATATATAAGTACAAAATTGTTACTCATAACCAACTGGAAATCGTATTTTTTTAAAAAATTATTTTAAACCTTGACTAAACATAGAAAAGCCTGTTTAAAGCAACTGTTTCATAAAAATAAATGTTATGTTTTGGATTATTCATATTCATTTAGAGTTACTATGTAACGATGAAATATAAATCCTTTCAACTTAGCCTAAATAAATCGAAATTGTAATTTAAATAACATTTTCTCAACTGCATTTGCAAAATAACCTTATCTTAAAATCATTATACAGCAATTTTTTTCTGTAGAAATTTTTGAAAAAAAAAATGAAACGCGTTCACAACAATTTATTTTTAGTGTAATTTTGGCAAATTTTCTTCTCTTTTGTTCTGTTTCATAGACATTTCTTATTTTCTTTAATATTTTTTGACTACAATTGGATTTACATTCTTGAACTGGTTTGTTCTTTTGGGAGTTTAGGTTAGAAGCATACGGATAAATTTCATTCCTCTTCGTTATTTTCTTATTTTGACAAAAAATACTTTATGTTGTAAAAACCGTTCCTTGTAAAAGTATCTTAGTTTAGGGTTGGAAGATTTGGTTTCCTTTTTTATTGTACTTCTTATATTTTGTTTATTCCTTTTTATGTTTTCCTCTGTTTGTTTCCTTTTATTTATCACTTTTATTTTCTTACAGTTAGTAATATATTTTATAACGACAAAACATGGACCAATATTCAGAAAATAATTATTTTAGTTTACATTTTTTTCACAGTTTAATCTAGTATGTTTAAAACCACAGGCAACAATTCTCATTAACTCAGCAATTAATAAAGTTATAGAAAATAAATTTCCTTTTTGACTTAATTTTCTCTTAAAGAACGAATTTCATCTTTAAACTTGAAACGAAAAAATCAACCAAAAGAAACAACGTAGTTAATCAGTATAGTCAAATCATTATCAAATCAAATCAGCTAAATCATTATTATATCATCGTAGTTAATTATTTTATTCTGATGATTTTCTTTTTCGCTTTCAAAATTAGTCGCTTGATACATTTTTATGTTATCCCGCTGGAATTTAATCCATGAAATGTTATCTCATAAGAATTAATATTAATCAAAATCAGTTAAATCATTACCATATCATCATATTTATTTTTTTTATTCCACTGATTTTTTTTTTGCTTTAAAAATTAGTCGCTTTATATAATTTAATGTTATATCATAGGAATTTAACCGAATTCCATATCCAATATCATTTCTTAATGAACCCTTTGTACACAAATGCTCAACTCTATCAAACTCAGTTCTGTAAGTTCCCAGATCGAGAACTTATAAATTGTATTAGCCAGAAAGGTCTAATGGAATTGTATGGTGAAGTAGCAAATTACGGTAAAAAAAATAATCTTAATCATAGATTGATATAACTATGAAACAAATAAATAATTTAATTCTATCAGAATGGGGTTCAACCGAATAAAGTGGATTGACAACTTTTCCCCTTCAATTGCAAATCTATGAAGGCAAAAATAGAACTTCAAAAAACTGATAAAACAAAATTTATTTTTTAAGTTTCTTTTTTATTTTGCAATATGTAGCTTACCACAGAAAGACGCCAAATATATAAAAATCTCAATTTTGAATTTTTTATCGCTAACGTTTATTTTTCAATTGCACAGCAGTGTTTTTCACTTCCTTATTTGTTTATCTTTTTTTTTTAAATTCAAATTTCGAAAGTTTTTTGCTTTAATAAAAGCTAAAATAACAGCTTTAATAAAAGCTAGAGTCATGTCAACCGGAAAAGTGAAAGCTATAAAAATAACAAGTTATCATGAAGTATAACTTTAATATATGCCTAAACAACACATTTATCATGAAGTATAACTATTAGCAAAGACTTAATCTGAGTTACGATTTAAGAAACTTTAAACGAAGTTATAACCTTTGAATAATTGTGTTCCGCTATTTTTTGAAAATAAAATCCCTGATTACGATGCAATTTTACATTCGCAACAAAAATGGACAATGTATAATATTAGATTAAATTCTAGCTCATATTTTTCTGCTAAGAACAAATTATTGATGATCATGATACAATTTTAAACTCATCACCAAAGAAAGAGACCTTGGTTACTATAGAATTGAAGTTAAGCCTATTTTTTTACGGAAGAAAAAATTTCTGATTAGGATGGAATTTAAGAAATGTTCAAGAAAAGCAAAACGTGAACAGCAATAGAATTAAGTGAAGCTCATTTTTTTACAATAAAATAATTTCTGATCAATTTCTGATTGATTTTTGATTATCACCAAAGAAAGAGACAATGGTTAAGATTGAATTGAAGTTTAGCCTACTTTTTTTATCGAGGAAAAAATTCCTAATTAGGATGCAATTTTGGAAGCGTTCAAGAAAAGCAAACGTGGACATCGATATAATTAAGGGAATCTAATTTTTTTCCTTTTTCAAAAGAATAATTTGTGATTAATATGCATTTTTAGATTTGTCAGTAAAAGACAAAAAAAAAAAAAAAAAAAAAAAAAAAAAAAACATTGTCCCTAAAGTCAGGCTTACTTTTTTATTCAAAAAGTAATTCCTAAATATGATGCAATTTATATAAATAATAAAAACCATGTTGTTCACATTATCGGTTTAAGTTTAATTTTTTATAATCAAAATGTATTTAATTCTAATTCCAACAAGAGATCCTTGATCCAATTTGCATATAATAATTCATTTTGATTTCGATTATTTTTTCAATATAGATGACCTACCAATTCATATAATGGATACGACTCATTAAGTAAATATGCTAAAGTTAGAAAACAACAAAACTTAATAAGCCAAGTATAAGAATAAGCTTTTTTTCATTCTTAACAGTCATTATTTTACATAAATGAGAAACCATGAAAGCTTTCCTCAATTTTACTAGGGTTACTGCGAATTAAACTGCTAACTTACCAAGGTTATTGTATTTTAGTAATATTATGAATTGAATTTTGATTTTAATATGGATAACCTATCAATTAATATAATGGATGTGACGCATTAAATATTTATTATTTCTAAACTAAACTTAGTAAACAAAAAGAAATTAATGAGCGAAGTATAAGAATAAGCTTGTTTTCATCGATAATAATCAATCGTGTAACATGAATGAGAAACCATGAAAATCTTCCCCAATTTTTCAAGGGTCACTAAAAAATTATACTGATAACTTACAATAGAAGTTTTTGAATTCCGAGCATAACAGAGGGGAAATCCCACAAGCAATTATTCTGAAAAATACATTAAATATTTTTTAAAACAAAAACTCTACTAGAATATGCTACTTTAGGGTGCAATGTTAAATTAATTGGCATTAAATAATAAAAGAGCCTCATAATTAAATTGCACTTTAATTAAATGTAGCTGTAACAGAGGGGACAAATAAAATCCAAAATTTTTCACATGCACTGTTATTTATGCTTAATTCTGTGATTTAGACCATCCTAAACATTATCTGTAATTTTTTTTTAAAAATTATTACACTTCAAGGTAAAATAAATTATTATAAAACTTTTAAAATTCTAATCCCCTTTTTTTTTATCCCCTTTGTCCAAATAATGCATCGTAACAGAGAGGACATGGAATGTAACAGAGGGGACGTCTTACAAATTTGACAAAAAGTTAAAGGGAAATATCACTGTTAAAAGTAACTCTTCGGTTATTTGAAGTTGCAGTTGGCAGCACTGTTATAATTGAAACCCGTGCTACATCTTTGTAGTTAGATTTGAAAGTTTTTAATTTAGCAGACCCTGTTTTTTAGAAAAAACAAGAGCATTGTTTGTTTCTTTCTCAATTTCAGTTATTTGGGCAACAAAATTAGCTATCCAACTTTTTCCTAGAACTTTTTACACTTGCAAAACTATCTCTATCAACATCAAAAGAATCCCAGGGATTTAAATGGTGACTGGAGTACATTAAATATGTCGGGCCCCAAAGTCCTCCGCGTTCCCAATACAAATCAGTACCTCTGGGGGTACTGATCGAGGAATTCCATTGTCTTTTTTTGATTGGATTCCTAATTACAAGGCCAAATTACAAGTAAACTCTAATTTGTGTCTGCTGTTCAACGACGGTTATAAAATAAAACGTCAATTGAGTGATTGTCGCAAGTCACTATGTTTAGTAATTCTATGTAATTCTTAGGAAAATAACTGTGATTTTAATAGAAAATTCACATTTTCGTGAATATAGCACATATACATTTTATATGGTGTTTTATCTACGCACAAAATATGGATAGGTCGTAGTGCTGCAAAGCTTATATTTGTCAATTTTTATGTTTGGATGCATCCGCTTTGAACTTGATATGCTTCCATCATGGTGCACATTTGGTTTTGTGGACTTTCTGTCCATTTTCCTTGACAATCATGCACTCAGCTCGACCAGAAGTCCGGTAAAAAGTTTATCAGATGAGTAGAAATTTATAAAAAGTTTTTTTGTTTCATCAGAAACTTTGTTACTAGGCTATTTCTTTTGTTTTGGTAGTAAGGTTACAGAGTATGCATAGAACAGTACAACGTTTTCTTGGAGATACATTTACTGCACGGTTTGTTTCTTTAATATCTTACCCCAATGTCTAAGGAATATTATAAAGAGAATATCCTTCCAGAATTTCTAATGCTTGTATCAGTGCCTTTTTATTTTTCCTTTGTATTCTTCTTTTTTCAATTTAACTATTTCTCTATTAAGGTTTTTTGTCCCAAAATACTTCTGTTATCTTAAATTTTCGTTTTATATTCTTTATCCTTCTTCTGACAAATATCTTTTTATTGAACATTCCAGTTCTATATTGTCTCATTCTTTCTTCTGCTGTTTTCCCCATATTGATTACCCACTTAAAAAACTTTTAACTATAAAATAAACACACTATTTAATAAAAATGGCACAGCTTTGTATAAAAAATGTGCTCTAATAGTGGAGGAACTGGTTTTAAATTTGTTGAGTCAAGATGCATTAACACTTTTTTACATTCCTAAAGTTCCTTTTTAATGGTCACCCTATCAATTCTGTTTAACTGAGGGGGCATTTAGTATTGGCCTCTCTGTTACGTCCCCCCTTTTATATGAGAAACTTTAAAATTTGTATTTTTTTTTTCAAAAATATAATATAACGGTATAGTTTATTGACTTTATTATTACGTGATAGACTTTATTTACTAATAGGCTTTATTGTAAAAACCAATTATTAAGTTAAAATGTTTTTCGTGTAATGAATAAAATAAACTTAAAAGAATTATTGTAGCAGAGGGGACAGTATATATTTGAGATAATTTTTGACTTAAAAAATAAAATAAAAAATTTGACGGTAATTACTGCATAATTAGACTCAGGAACAATTAATTTACAATATAAATCAAACTATATGTAAAAACGTTATATTTTTATATTTTTAATAACTTATTCGTCTTTAAAATAGACAGTTGTAGAATGAGTCAAAATCATGAAGCTCTCTATTTATGATAAATTGTACTATAATCATGCATAACTCCAAAAAATAACCTTTGAATTCACAAATTACAACAAATTTCCTTTAAAATGATTCCATATGCAGGGATATTGCTTAAACTTCAAAAATTCACTTCCGGTTTCAGTTGGCATGGAATTCAACTGTTGCATATCAGCAATATAATAACTATAAATAAAACCAATACATAAATTTATGCAAATGTTGATTAGAAGAAAATAGTATCATTAGTAATGCAATTGAAATATTAATTAAAAGGAACTTAAAGTCTTTTAAGTTAGAAATTTAACCGTATGCTAATAATATTCATTTTATTCAGTGAACATAAAAAATTACGAATTATTACTACTATTATATTATTATTACTAAAATAATCATTAAAAATATGCATTTTTAAATACTAACTATTTTCAAACAAGAAATTTTACTTTAACTATAGTTAAATAATTTAACTCTTACTCAATTTTTAACTTTTTGTTCCATGGATTTTAGTTTAAGAACAATCTTTGCATTTTTAGTGCAAAGTAAAAAAAGAATAACACTCACGTGACATTGTTAATGTGTTAACGCTTTGAAAAACAGTTATAAGTTTTGTCATTAACTTTTTATCTTTAACTTAAACATCAAATTCAATCAACAGTTCGAAATCATTTTGTTTTTACAGAATTCTCTTCTTAAGTCTGAAATTTTTACTTTTTTACTAAAATATATTATCGTTAATTAGCATGATTTCAACAAAGCAAAGCAGAAAGATGATATTTAAAAATGTCGAAAAGAAATAAAGAAAAAAAAAGAAGCAATGCGATAACTGATGTGCTGCTAAAATAAATCTAGTCATAAAAATAAAAAAAAATCCTTTGCTGTTTTAAACTGTTTCACTGTTGTGAAAATTAATTTGGTTAAAAGTCATCTGATCTTTATTAGTTTATTTTCTGTTATTTTATTTTTGACACTTTTTCTCACAATCGCGTTTTCGTTTTTCTTACGATGGCAGAAATTTGACATTATTTTTTTAATTAGGTGAATAAGTAGCGTAAGAATATATATAACACATCAAACTTAGAATCATAATTAGCAACAAAAAAAAAATAGTGAAACAAACAAGAAAATAAAATAAAATAATTAAGACGAACCCTCGAACTAAAATTCAATTTAGAGGCGTTTGCACCATCAGGCGCAGCTGCAATACCTACTGCTTTCTTTTCTTAATGTTTGACACAGTTAAAAAAATAAAGTAATAAAATTTTATAAAATAGGAAATGGCCACGTGATCTAATCATTTTTTCGTTAAGAATAATTATTTTTCTACCATTTTCCTCAAAAGACAAGAAAATCAATACTTCAAAAATATTTTTTTTTTTTCGGTATCAGTTTCTAATTTTTAGATTCAACCATATCAATGTTTATTGGATTTTTGATTTATCACAAAAAGTAACAACGCTGGTAGTGTTTGATTTCAGATTATTTTTAAAATTGTACCTCAAAGATAAGATATTAAAAATATCGTTTTAAAAACTGCATTGGAAGGATTAAGGTAAGGCAAAATAATTTTTTGCAAGGTAATTAAATCGTGTTTTATTCTTTTGAAGGAAACTTTGAAAGTTTAAAAAATAAAAGCATGAAGAGAACAAGTTAACTAATTTTATTTTTAAATATTAAGTTTCCAAATATATTCTGAAATAAAGAAATAAAAAATACGCTTAACCCATATTCAACTAAATTAATTTAAGAATGGATTTATTTTTTGAGTTTCCTGTTTTGTTTCATTTAAAAATAATTGGAAGGAATGTTTTAAACATTTTCTTTTAAATTCTGTTTCAGTATTTCTTTCTATTCCGTTATTTCTAAATCAGAGAATTTTTTTTTCTATAGGAATTATTTTTTTATGAATAAACAAAAAAAATTTTTATAAAAAATTTACAAAAATAATACAGAACTGAAAAAGGTAACTTACAGAAAATAAGCATTGTAAGTTTAATTAAAAAATATTTTTTTTATTTATTTTTAAATTTTTAGATTCAACTACATCAATATAAAATGTTTTTTAGTTCTTAGATTTATCACAAAATGTACAATGTTTGTAGCTGGTGACAAAGAGAGTTTTACCACAAAGAAACGTTGTTTTTAATCTGCGTTGGTGGGACTAAGGTGAGGCAAAATTTTCTGTTACACAATTATACCTTTCTTTATTATTTGTAAGAAAATTTGAAAGGTTAAAATATAAAAACATGAAGGACTCGCAAATTTATTTTATTATTATTAAATATAATATTGTAGAAGTAGAACTAAGCCTTCCAAAAATAAGAAATACTAAAAATGAATATAATTTTTTTAGTTTTCTAGTTTACTTGATTTAAAAACAATTGAGAAAAAAATATTTTAAATATTTTCTTTTACTTTCCATCCCACTAATTTTTCTATCCAGGTTTTCATAAATTAAGGACTTTAATTTCTATTTTTAACAATTAATTTTTAATAATGAACTGAAAAAGAAAATTAAAGAAATTAAGTAGGCAAATCTTATTGTAAAATGCAGTCCCAATAGTACTGTCAAATTTTAGAGTAAATTGTGCAAGAAAAACAGTTTAGACGAATGTAAACAGAAGATTACTTTCCATGGTGTTCCTTGTTTGCCATGGTGTTATAGCTGTATTTCTAGCATATTTTTATCAACTTTAAAAATCATTCATCCTGTGCGACGGGATTGTATAGCAAAAATTCTATTAGCTTGTTAAACTGGATCCTTGGGTTCAAAGCCTGATGATGACAAAATTGATTTTCAGCCATAGTCTTTCTAATTTTTATGCGGTCAATTTTCTGGAGTAATTTTAAATGTGGTATTATCTATTTTAAATATGTTTTTTTGCAGTTTAATCTCCGAACACTCAGAAGAAATTGCTCATAAAACTATCGTTTGTAAATCGGTGTTTTCAAGTTTTCAGCATAAAGGATACTTTTTACTAAAATCAACTTTTTTAAACCAACATAATGTCCGTTTTGGTTGATATCGGAAATAAAAATAGTTAATAATTTCCTCGATAAGAGACTATTGTCGTCATCTGTCTACATATCTCAAAATATTGAGCAGATATCGCCGTTTTTTGCCAATTGTACACCAAAAATTGACGGCTATAACAGTCACTTATTACAATGCTTTAAGTTTTGAACAGCAAAGGATTATATAGAGCCGCGATGGCTCAGGGGATAGAGCGTTCGCCTTCCAATGAGGCGAACCGGGTTCGAATCCCAGTCTATACGAATTCCGCATCCGGCTTGCACTGACCACAGTGCTGACGTAAAATATCCTCAGTGGTAGACGGATCATGGGTTAGAGTCCCCTTGCCGTCAGGCTAACCGTGGGAGGTTCTCGTGGTCTTCCTCTCCATGTAACGCAAATGCGGGTTAGCTCCATCAAAAAAGTCCTCCACGAAGGCAAGTTTCTCCCAATACTCGATCTAGGAGTTCCCTTGTCTTCTGGATTGGGTTCAAAATTACAAGGCTACGGAGTTGAACATTAGTAGCCGTAAACCCATTAAGTTGGGTCGGCTGTTCAACGACGGTTATAAAAAAAAAAGGATTATATGGAGCCGTTGTGGCTTAGTTGATAGAGCTTTTGCCTTCCAATGAGGAGACCGTTTTCGAATGCCAGCAATGGCTGATCAATACGAATACCGCACACGGCACGTACCGACCAGAGGGCCAACAGAAAATATCCTCATTGGTAGACAGATCATGGGTTAGAGTCTCTTTGCCATTAAACTTATCGTGGGAGGTTTTTGTGGTTTTCTTCTCTATGCAACACAAATGCAGGTTAGTTCCATCGAAAGATCTACGGAGACGAAATTTCGCCCAATACTTGATACAGGAGTTTCCTCGTCTTCTGGATTGGATTCTAAATTACAAGGTTACGGAGTTGAAATTTGATAGTTGTAAAACCCAAAACTGGAGCAGCTGTTCAACGACGGTTATAATATAATATAGGATTATATAGGTATTTGAAAATGAATTCACGAATAATTTTTTCCCCCCAAATTTACCGAGCTTGTTTGCCTCCTCCAAATAAAAGCGATATATTAAGAGGTTACAAGGATATTTGACTTTGTATACTTAGCTATCAGTTTCTATAGAAAATATCTATCTATTTTTAAAAAAAAACTTGTGCTCATAAATTTATAACTGCATTCTCTAAAAATGTAGCTAATAAAGTCATCACAGATTACCCGACGTTTGCGAGTTAGGTAAAATTGCTCACCTTGGCATTGGATGATCCAGCATTAAAATTGTCAAGACAAAAATTTTAATTTCAAACGCCATTTTCTAAAAAAAAAATCATAAAAATATACTGATAATTATCATAAAAATATACTGGTAATAATCATAAAAATATATCAAAATTTTTTACAGAAAATTCAACATTCACCAACAAACCAGTGCACTAAACCTTGCACCGTCATACGGTTAATTAGGATTTTAAACTCATATAGTATACTAATATTATACAACCATACAGTGTTATGTCTTAAACTGCAATAGGACTTACACAAAATATGATGAAAAATAGGTCGTCACGTGATTGTGGGTGAGAAAAAGACAACTATCATTAATCTTGATTACATTTTTCGTTTAATTTACAGCAGAAATTTAATAATATCAATGACTATAATTTTTCAATAATTTTCGTCTCGAAGCGTTGAAGCATATAAACATTTAAAAATGGATCCGATTTATTTTCCTTTCAATAATCCTTCAGAAAACCAAGAAACCATAGTCTACCAGTGTCGGTCGTTTCGCAAGCACGATATCAGAAATATTAGGAGAAGTAGATTGGAAACAATTGACAAAGACAGAAAAGAAGCAAAGAATAAAATAAGCATCCACAATAATGAGTCGATACAAGAGATCTGTTTCTTGTGAGCCATTTTAGTGTCTCATTTAATGTCTCAGCTTAGAAAAGGGGACCGAAACCTTTCTTCTCATTTCTTCTTATAGTATCAAAGTAAAACTTTTGTCGGAGATGCATTTTTTTTCCTTGCGACATGTATAAGTTTTCCCATTTCTGATATTTGGAAGAAGATTTTTTTTTCCCCGTTTTCTGGTTATAGGCTTAATCATCCATCTCTGATGGCTTCAAGCCTTTGAACACCTGTGGTTTTCTCGTTCTTTGGCAAAATAGATTATTTTAATGTTTTCTATTAATGTTATGGAAAAAAAGTAAACTGTAAACTCTTTTCTATGTGCGTAACAGCCTTTTTTCGTGTATCTATTATTTTTCAATTTTTTTGCGTGCTAAGTATAAACAGAGTGACTAGTTATTTTTTTTATTGATTTTATCCTATGCAGGTTTGTGATTTTGAATAGAACACGAAATATTTAATGTTTAAAAAATGTATCAAAGTATACAAAAAATATATTTCTGTAAATTTTTATAACTCGAAATATAATCATTATGCTGATATTTAATTTTAAATCATAGTAAAATCGTCTATTACATAGTGTTTTTTTGAATAATAGGCCCTCTTTTTTCTAAAGAAAGAAAACAGTTTGTCATTTTCCAATCTTAAATTTGGTAACATACTGCAAAACTGAAATCTTAATATGATAGCATACTGCAATCTTAAATATGGTAACATATAATCAGTTTTTTCAAATGTTAATGTATGAGAAAGAGTGCACAGAAAGGAAAATTCATTATTTTTTTTTACAATTTTATCCAAATAATTTTTAATGCTCAGCTTTAACTTTTCTTCAGTAAAGTAGACTAGGTTCAAATATAAGAGAATGTTCATATTTCGTCAGATCTAGAGGACCGATTCGAATAAATTTTGAGAAAAAGAAGAGTTAATGTAATAAAAAAATATAAATTGCACAGTTATAATATACACTTATGACGGTACATAACATTCATAAGAGTTGGAAGGTATGAAACAGGAACTAAATATGGTAACATACTGCAAAACTGAAATCTGAATATGATAGCATACTGCAATTTTATAAACTGCAAAAATCAGTTTTTAAAATGTTAATGCATGAGAAAAAGCGCACGGAAAGGAAAATTCATTAATTTTTTACAATTTCATTCAAATCAGTTTTAATGCTTTGCTACATTAAAGTACACTAGGTTCAAAAATAAAAGAATGTTCACATTTCGTCAATAACTTCCGAGCTGAAGGTCCGAATTGAATAAATTTTGAGAAAAAAAAGGGTTAATATAATTTTAAAAAATCAATTCAACAGTTATACTATATACTTATGATGGGACATAACACCCATCAGGGTTATAAGGTAACAGTAACTACTGAATAAAAGAAAATAGGTAAATAAAAGTTTTGTTCCGTCTTAGTTAATTTTCAGTGATATTTAGGAAACACATGATTTTTTTTGTAAGGAGGTCAAGTTATCCATGAAGTGATTGGTCCCAATTATTCTGCATCTTAGTTATCATAGTTTGGACGTTTGCGAGTTTTAAGTGTTTCCAACACACTGTTCAACTCATGCTCTATTAGGCTTAGTACTGGAGATCCGCTTAGTAAGTCTGTGCTTTAAAATTCTACGCATTCTAAAAAAAAGTAACAAGATAGCTATTATGGGGTGTTGTTTATTAAAATGAAACTAGGATGGATGAACTACGCCTCTATAAAGGCGAATAGAATACTCAAATAACTCATCCATATGCTCACATAAAACTTAGTGACTTATTTAAAGGCCTAAACTGATGTGCTGCTATTCCATCTGGCATCTGCCTAGACCATCAAAACTCCGATGCCATATGAATCAATTTCTTGAATATTGGAAAGTAAGTCACGTGACCCTGATTCATTCTTTTATATCGAACGAGTCAGCGGCTCATTACTTACCTCTATGTCTGAGAAATCAACAATTACAAGAGTGGCGGTTTATGGTCTGAACAGGCATTAAGTTGGATATCTTGGAAATCTGCATGCTCATGCGCGTCTTTGAAAGTGGCACTGTTACTAATCTAAGGTATATAGATGATGTCTTGGAACCCTATATTCGCGATTTCAGATGGTAGGCATTCGTGACACATGCTGCTTATTTCATCACGGTGGAAGCATTAATCCTACATAACTGTCCACTAGCGCGGTTGCTCATTGGATCAAGCTCTCCAATGGTGCAGCAGCTTAATACGTTACTCATTTCACTGGAGAAGATCTGGATTTTGTGAGTTTGATCCTGGCAGCTAACAAAACAACCAATGTGTATGTGCAGCAAGTAGCAAGTTAAATCTACCTCTTCTGAAGTCCTCTACTTGGTTGTGGAAGTTTGGAGAGAAGAGTGCCAGTTCTGGTGCTGACAATAGTCTACGTAGCATTTCTATGATGGCCGTTAAGAAATAGAGCCTGAAAAATGGGGCTAGGTGTTTGGCCATGATTGGGTGATGATGCTAATTTGATTAGCATTTTCTGAAAAGAGAAGATATTTGCTTTATGTATTGGTCAGCTAGATCTCTACACCTCATTTTTATCCAGCATGTTTCAGATGCTCTAGGGAAGACAGCAGTTTGCAACCCCAACTAGCAAGCAACACCTGAAAACAGCGTAGCTGAATGAGAAGCACTATTTGCCTCAAGACAAACTCCTTATTTCCTTTTTATTTTTTTTTGTGTCTGTTACCCTCGTTTCATATTATCTCACTCGGTTGGGTGTAACGCATGAACATGGATGTGCATTATAATTTTTTTGTTTTAGATTAAATTATCTCCAAATTTTATTAAAATTGGTTCACTAACCCTGGAATCATACATTATAAGAAGTCTGGCTCAAATTACGGTAGATTTTTGTTCCTTAAAATTTTTACGGTGAAAATGTATTTTAAGGAAAAAAGTGCAAGCACTCTCAGGCTGAAAGAATTTTTTACCGCTCTATTATCCGGATTTTACAATTTAAACGAAATATGATTGTTCTATTTATTCTGAATATATATTTTGTTATTTATATATTTAAACTATAATTTTAAGTACTATAAATACTATAAGTTTTAAGTGGTGAGGTAAATTTATTATTAATTTTAAGTCATTTTTCAATCAAGTTCATAAGCATATTTACGCACAGATATTTTTTGTTGAAGTTCTATGAAGAAACTTTATTTCGAAAAAAATTTTTGAATAATAAAATTAGTGTTCCTTTTGCAAACTTCAATCTACTTTTAACACTTTTAACATAAAGCACTTCTTTTATATTAAAGCTTTCAATAAACAGAAAACAAAACAGATGCATAACAGTAAACAAAAGAACAACATTAAAAACACATGGTTTCACAATTATATAAATAAATAGCAATTTGTATAATAGCTATAAGCATTTGAAGACAAATAATTTTTCTTAAATATTGCTTATTGTTCCGAATCAATCATTCAACAATAATACATAGTTCATATAAATACTTTACAATCTGTTTACAAATGACACTAAAATAATTTTTAGAAACATATGCTAATTTTGTTTAAAGAATATGTAAAGCATGCTTTACAGAAAGAGAGACATTAAGATAAAAATTCGGTAATTCTGCTCCTCCACTATAACAACTTCATCATTAGTTTCACTGTTAAAATATCTGAATAATTTACTTAAAGAAATTGATTTAAATAAAATGACCTTTTTCATCAATGTTGAACTATCAATTATGTTCCATCATTTAGTAGAACCAAACTTGGCACAAATGTTACTGACAAGATAATTGCTATGCCAGAGATTTCGTGAACAGGACCTGAAATGTAATTAACATTTGGATTCAAAAATGAAATGAGAGTTGACAGACAATTAGGAATATTTTGAAGAGTCGAGTTTTAATAATTGTTCACTTACTATTCAATATATTACAATTACGGTTTCAACTTGGTAATTCGTAAAAAGTTTCATGATATTTCAAAATATTCGACAATGATTTATGTTCGAAAGCTTAAAATTCGTAATGTCTAACAATCGAAAAAGTAATTAAAATAACACGCTAATTTACTTATTTTTAGAAATAGATTTTCTTTTAAAGGAAATAATTTATGTTATAAATTATTCTGCTTAAATTATTCAGCACAAAATACTTTATAAATTTTATAAGGTATTTTGTGCAGAATCGTGTTTATAGGAGGGTGTAAAACTTTTCTTTCAGCAAAAAATTTCGTTTAAAACTAAATTAAAAAGCAAGCAATGAGCAAAATGTACAAAAAGTAATTTATAATATCTATATTTTTTTAGAAATTTTGGAGCTTGAAGAACTATAATATCGTTCGAATTATCAGAAACGAAGTTCGAATTATGGAGCAATTTAAAACATTTTATTTTTGATTACACAATTTTTCGGCTTCATGGTTTGGATGCCGTTGCAATGGCAGTGTATTTGTAAGATATTCTGGTTCAACGCGGAACTTGTTATGGAGAAAGTGTACAGTGTTAAAAAAATAAACCTAAATAATTTTTGATACGAAAATTCTTAGAATAATCTAATGATCAGATCTTCACTTACTAGAACTCAATCTTAATGGTTTGAGAGGGTGACTTCGATTATGCTAATTAATTAGTATAGACGATATTTTAAGTTACGAAATCAAACACAGATTGTATTCTTTCTAACTGAACATATCTTTTTTTGAAAGGATTTGGATTTCTGATCCTCAAAATATAGGAGATAGCTGCAATCTCGGTAAATATGGTCCCAATAGTTTGGTCAGTTCAAAATTTGGACCTCTTAATGTTAATTTTATTTTTTGCGTTTCTAAATTCGTTTATCCAAAGATAATTCCAAGCAAAAAATAACGATTAGTAAGTATTTATTTTTTTTTTATTTTATTTAATAATAGTCGAAAAAATTTTTGTTGAAAGTATGCGATTTTTATTTAATTTCAAAGGACGTAATTTTGACAGGCAAAATACAAAATGTCAACGAAATCGGTCGAGTACTTCTTGAGAAATCGAACTTTAAATTTACGACTTTTTTAAAATTTGATTTCTTAGGAACTGTTCGTAACAGGGTTCCAAAAATCCAAATGCATCAATTGAAGAGTGCAGGAAAATTGAAACTCCTCAGTTGTAGGAATAGTGTACAGATTATTACCCCCCATACACTTATTACCAAAAGATTTTTAGGAATCTCATATGATAAAAAATAAAAATATTAATTCTTTAGTCCTATCACATGACTTAGCTTCCAGCTTTATGAGAACGGGCGCTCGATTCTCATTTGCTGAGGGCCTAGTTGGAACGGTTCAAATAATGGTTGTTTAAACGTGTGGAGTGAAAATAATTACTAAACAGTTTTTCACACCGTATGCAGAGTAAATATCATTTTTATGGTTATTTGGTGGTTTTCGTTGAATATAGCAAAATAACAATAAAATAAATTGTTATTTCACCATTTTTAATCAAGAAGTTTCTAATAGTGTATTCAGGGAACTCACAACCTCATTCTAGAGTTTCTTCTCTTATTTTCTTCCGATATATTTTGGAAAATATAAGATTAAGGATAATTTTTGTAGTTCAATTTGTATTTATCATCACACAAAATGATCTATCAGATGTGATTGGGGAGGCAAGAGGTAACTAATCTTCAGTTAAAAACAGTTCGACAGCTATTTCGTAATTTATTTGGAGTTACCTTCTCTTAATGCTTTTAATTTCATCTTCTTCTTCATGTGCACTACAGCCCAATGCAGTCCAAGGCATGGGCAAGGATTGCCTCCATGAAACACGACTATTTTCAATTGATTCCACTTTTTAGTGGATAACATTAATCCTCGGAATGGTATGAATCCTCAGTATTCTGAGGATTAGTATTAATCGTCAGACACTGTTTTAATACTAGGGATTTGAGTATTTTCTCTTCATTTTTTAGATATGCATAGCTCCATTGCTATTTTTGATTTTTTTTCTACAACGAGATAATAAAATAAAGGTATCCCTTTTATAAATTCCCCAAATCTTCAAAGAGTAAAGATTTTGACATCTGATGTCATTTTTTGGTTCTACAAATCATCCTATAGTTACACTAAGCTTATTTGAAAGTTTCAGAGTTCAGATTTTTGTATTTTTATTCATACCCTGTATTCCAAACAAGGATAAAGTTTGATTAATCCCCATTTTTCCCGTAGAAGTTAAAAGAAGTTCACGAATGTTTCATTGATAAAATGCATAATACATTGTTAATCTGTACTTATTAACATTCCATTTAGCAGGATATTGCTCAAGGATATATTGATAGATAATCAACATGCATAAATAGGGTGCTTAAAATAATTAAATTAGAGAAGAATTAATTTCATAGTTTCAGTTTCAAGAATAAAAGTAGAAGCCTGCTATATTTATGCTATATTAAGCTGATGTTCAAAATAATGGTATTGTTGATGAAGTTAAGAGTATTGAACAAAATGGTATTACCGTTGTTTGGGAAAAATAATAATAATAGAAAATATACGAATGAATAATGTTTTCACAAATCGCAAAAGAATACATGGTATAATTTTCCACTTGAATTGCTATGTACTAAACGAATGACTGTGTCTCTCAAAGAATTGAGATCCATAGTTTTTGTTTTACTTTAAATAAACTGCTTCAGTACTAGTTTTATTTTCAAAAACATAAAAAAAAACTAATTAGATTGAACAATCATAGTTATTTTCCTTTCTACCAAACCAACTAACGGCTTCAAATATTTATTAATAAAAGCCCATAAGTGTATTTTCTCCGGCTTGCACCGACCACAGTGCTGACATAAAATATCCTCAGTGTAGACGGATTATGGGTTACAGTCCCCTTGCCGTTAGGCTAACCGTGTGAGTTTTTCGTCTCCATGTAACGCAAATGAGGGTTAGCTCCATAAAAAATCCTCCACGAAGGTATATTTCTCCCAATACTTGATCCAGTAGTTCCCTTGTCTTCTGGATAGGGTTCAAAGTTACAAGGTTACGGACATATATATATATATATATATATATATATATATATATATATGTATACGAGTGCAGATTACATTTTACAAACCATGTAACTTTTTGCAGAACATGTGTAGATGCATAAGTAAAAAAAAAATAACTTAATTATTTTTATTGCGCCATTTATTATTTACTTACAATTTAGCTCACACTAAGACAAAATCACTGCCAAAATAGTTTTCAACAACGTTACTTTGTTTCGTTAAGCTCTACTCTTAAAATCACCGGAAAAATTTACGCTGGCCACAATTCAAATGAAGCATAACGAAAAAAAGAAACTGCGAATAGCTCTAATTTGAAATCTCTCGTGCAAATTCTCGATTTAAGATACTTCGCCAAGGGATCTACAGTTGGATGCTTTTTTAAAGCCCCACCGAAATCAATGTTTCTACCTGTTAAAGCGACTTTTAATTAATGCTAACTGATGTGGAGATAGGAGGACCTTTTTCGAATTTTCGAATACGAGGTTTTTTATACAACTTAATATTCCATGGTCCGGAAAAATCGAAAAACCTCGTTCCCTTTTATTTTGTACTTAAGTTTCACTGTCTCATCGTTACATGCGATTCTTCAGTCGATTGATTTTGTTCATTCTAAGACGTTTTTCACCTTCTCTAACTCCTCTTTCATCAAATAAAACATAAGAAGTGTATCATTAACGTATAGCGAGTGGCTATTTTCCCATCTAGAATCCTATAAAACCACTTGGACTTTCTACCGTAATTTTACGCTCTGACGGTCTTGATTTTTCCTCGAATTCCATCTATTTCTTTAACTTTCGCTTGAATTTTTTTTTCATTCCTGTTTTTACAGTTTTTTATTTGCAACAGATAAAAAACTTTGCCTGTATCTATTTTTTTCCCCACTGCGTCATTCCTCAATTTCAGATCGGCTAAAGGAATTTTATTTCTTTTATTTATTTGATCGAGTTTTTTTTTGTTTTTAAAATAAAACACCTTTTCGTTGTTAAATTTAAAAGGAATTCGTTATTTTGTGTAAAGAAATCATTTCGGATTCTCTGTAAATATTTTATCGTAAAAATATAGCTTAAACGGATTGCGTTGCATTTTTTAAATCTTAAAATAACTTCTTATCAGATTTTTTCGGATGTTTTGAGAAAAAAAAACTGTTTTAAATTTTTTTCATTCAGCTATTGTTGATATGGTATAAAGAATACGGTTTCAATAAAGAGAAAATTTAATGAATAAGAAACGTTTCGATATTTTTATAATTTAAAGAATAATGACTTTTTTCTTCTAGTTAGCAGTTTTTCATGCGGTTGGTTAAAAATTTTTTAAATATAGGAGCAAGATTAAGTAATAAAAAGTGCTTTATAGTTTTAAAAATCAATAAATTACAACTTCAATTATGCTTTTTACTGTTCAGGTACTTTACTAAGCATTTTATTAACATGACGCAACTCTTCACTTGTTTGAGAACACCATAATGTAATATAATATAATATAATATAATATAATATAATATAATATAATATAATATAATATAATATAATATAATATAATATAATATAATATAATATAATATAATATAATATAATATAATATAATATAATATAATATAATATAATATAATAAACAAAGGGATGTAAGGTCTTTAAAGCCTGCTCTAAAGCAAAGAAGTCATACAGGTTAAAGCCCCATAATTTCATGACCAACTGCATTATCGTGGTAATGTGGTAAGCAATGCGCACATTTACTTCCCAGGCAAGCTTGTACTTATCCATCTGAAGCTAGATGGGCTTCAAGCCGCTATTGAGGATCAAGCTCCTATTTATGATAATGTCATTTCTGTGCTTAAATCACCAAGTCAGCGTAGTTCATAACGTAATATACTGTATTATTAAGGGAAATAAGATCTCTATCACCAAGCCTTGAACTGGTGAACTTCAGTTAAAGTGATATTCACTTTACAAAAATTATTTAGGTCTGGCTATATAAACAACAAACTTAAAATTTTTAAGTATAAAGTGATAATTAGTCCAGTTACTTACATGGACTTCAGGCAAGCACTTCAGCCAAAATTGACTTTGATCTATTAATAATACGGAAAATGTAATTTTCCCCCAAAATTGTGAAGGTGAACATTCTAAAATCCGAACAAATAAAGAGGTTTAAGATAAATAAAAGGAGCAAATATAAGAATGAAAATAACCCAATGTTTTAGGCTCATACTAAAACTGAACTCTGTAAAGAATGTCAAAAAATTGTTAAACGGAAAAACCGGGAGAGTAGAGCTCTAGATGAAGACTTATAGCTAGATGGATAAAATAAATAGAGCCTATAATTACTCAAAACTGCCAACAACACGAAAAAGGTGACCAACAGGTGAGAATGTTCTAAAATTTTTAAATAAGGGCAAGGATTTATAAGACGCAAGGATAATGGTGACAACGCAAGGATAATGGTGATGATATGTTGTCATAAAAATAGGAATTAATTTTTGTTTCAAGAATATAATATGCAGGATAGTGACGATAAAAATGATCCAATGTTAAGGAGCAAAAGGTTATTAATTATACTTAACCACGATGCTTAAAATATTATTTAAAACTTTATATACCCCCAATGTCTATCGATTGAGGTGAAAAGTATTGATTAATACTACACTGTAAAAAAGAGATGCTCAAATTTGGAAACATTTGGTATGGAAAAATTTAAAAAAAATCATAATTCTTTTTTTTCCAACAAAATATACGAAACTCGTATCGCCTAATGTATCCAACTTTTCTAATAATCATTTAATCGTGGGTACCTATAGATGGATCAATGTTAGTCAAACAACACAAGAATGACACACATGCCCGAAGCCGGATTCGAAACCGTGATCTTCCTTGTAGGAGGTCAACTCCTTGACCACCATACATCGGTCAGCCTCCCTCATCGCTTTATTTTCGATCATCTTGTCTTCATTCTAGTTTCGTCATTCATGTTACTAATCTCATAAATCCCTGCGATCAAGTTGAGGAAACATTTTCGTTACATATTTGTGAATTAACGTCTTGTCTCATTTAACTTGATTTCGTGAATTATTGGTTTTTAAAATTAACGAAGTACAGCTCAAGGATTAACCCAATTGGTAAGAAAAATTCAACTTCAAGTAGAGATGTACGAAGGAATGAATAATATATCTTCAGTAGAACTCGAACCTAGGAAAAAATCGAACCTTAAAAATCATATAAAGAATGTTGGAGAAATCTCAAAATGCACTGTACAGAGATTAAGCATAAATGTAGAAACAATTTTGCCAAATACACTGTAAAAATTCAGGATCAAACTACGGTATAAAGTGCCGGCACTTTGGGTGTCCTTTACGGCACCCTGAGTGTCGGTACTTTTTACCGAATTCGAAATTTTTTACAGTGTAGTTTGAAATTCCCGTTTTGTCAAAAATCACTAATTTTAAGACAAAATGATTATCAAATTTAAGGAAAGAGAGCTCAAAGATTGCTGAATCGTCAAGAATGAGCATTTTATTTCAGGAAGCGTAAACAAACATTGTTTGCGAAGTCCAGTAATTTCTATTAAAAAGATACTTATTCAATAATCGACTATTCTCTATTCAATGGATATACCAATAAATTTTTAAACCTATTCTTAGAACTACTTAAAAAAAAAATTGCTCTCAAAAAATTTGACGATTCTACCTAATTCTATTGCAATATAATGCAATAGATCATTTTACAGTAAAAATACTGTCACACTCAGTGCCGGTAAATTATACCGAAATTTGATCCGGAATATTTGGCAGTGCAGTAGTAGAAGGTTCACGTTATGTCAAAAATCAAGTAATTTTATCACAAAATGATTATCAAATGTAATGGAATGCAGCTCAAAGATTGCTGAATCGTCAAGAATGGGAATTTTATTTTTAAATTGTCACTTATAAACAAACATTGTTTGCGAAATTCAGAAATTCTTCATTAAAAAGCTATCTATAGAAAATTCAATTATCCACTATTAAAGGGGATGTCAAAAATGTTTTTAAAACAGAAATCTATTATTTAGACTTAAAGAAACATTTTCAATCAAAAAGCTTCACAATTCTTCTTAATTTTATTACAATATAATGCAATGGATTATTTTACTGTAAAAAGTACTGTCACTCCGATGGGTGGTAAATTGAACAGTAATTTGATCCGGAAATTTTTACAGTGTATTTTACATGTTTGGTAAAAAATCTCGTAGTTTTCACTCAAAATAATTATCAAATGTAAAGAAATAGAGCTAAACGAATGGCAAAAATAGGATTTTTTTTCTAAAAGTGTAACTTACAAACAAGCTTTGTTTGCGAAGTCCTAAATATTTTTATTAAAAAGCCATCTATCGAATAATTTATTATCCATTATTAAGCGGAATAATATTTTTACAAAGGAAACCAATTTTTTAGATTTAAAGGAAAATTTTCTTTCAAAAAGTTTGACGACCTAACTCTACCTAATTCTGGCACAATATAAGGCAATAGAATTGTGTACATAAAAAACAAGCATTTTGAATTCATTTCAATTCTTTTTTAATTGCATTACATTTAAATAATAGTTCAATTAGAACAATAGTTTCTTAAACAAAGATGCAATTGTTGTGTTCCTCTAAGCATTAAATCTTAAACTGCCTTACAAGTTCCGAAGCAATCTAGCACTTAGTGTTTTTGAAGTAAAATTGTTTGAGTGAAAGCAAGCAAATATATCTCGTAAAAATGCTATTCACTTAATTAACCAAGTAAACAATCTTTTAATTAAAAAGTTTCTGGAATTAAATTTTGAATTCAGAACAGAAACAAAAGTATTATTTCTAATATATAAAGTTCCTTCGAATTATATTAACTCATGCATAAAAACTATTTAAAAATTAAAACTTCATTGAGCGTTTTTTTAGCGAGCCATTTTTCTTTCTGCATCGTTAGAAATTCAAATAAAGATATAAAAAGAATTTGAATACAAAACTTTTAAAAAGTTTTAGAATACAATGTTTAATTTCATTTGTCATTGTTCAGTTTAAATTAACTAGGATCGTAAATGCATCCATATTACAATTTTTTTCTCAAAAAAAAAATTTAGAAATTCTTAAGAAAAAACATAGCAATGTTTAAAATTACAATTATCAATTAAGCTGATATCATTGGTTTTAATTTTTCCGTTTCAATTAAAATATTTAGGCTATTGTTTTAATAGAAAACAAACAGTATTTTTTCGTTAGCTTATTGTTTCAAGTATATTAATTTAAACCTAATTTTGTTTAGTGGCACGTTTTGAGTGTTTTTAACAAAAGGTGATAAATGCACTGAATATTTTTTGCACCATACAATTTGTGTTGTCTTTTAATTAATTTCTTCAAAAAACTATCATCATTCGTTACAAACTAAATATAGAGAGAAAAATAAAGAAATATATTTTGATGGATAATTTTTTGAAGAATATAGAATAAAAAGCAGAGAAAAATTTTCTTAAATTAATCTTAAAGGATTAAAAAATAAGAAGCAAATATTTTGTAACTGAGCCCCGATGCGTATGTCTCATTACATTAGTTGTAGCAAATAAAAGTGAGAGCTTGTAGTCGGGAAAAATTAACTCATTTATTTGAAATTGAAATTTAGTTTTTTTTTTGTTTCGTTGAATTTGTCTGGTAGTTTAATTGCTTTCTTCAAAAAATGTATTATTATTCATATACTACAAACAAAAATAATTCACGGGGAAACAAAGTCTGGTAAAATTTTCCATATTCTGGCAGTTTTGATAGCATTTTTCCTTTTGTGAGAAAAATATTTTGATGGATAATTTTCTCACGAAAATAAAATAAAACTAAGTAATTGATTCCTTTCGAAATAATTTTACAGAATCATAAGAATTTTGTAGCAGATATTTGCTTTTTTATGTTGCTTACCTATCATTCGTAGCATAAAGTAAAACTGTTATGTAGTAGCCGATACGTATTAAATTATTTATTTTTAATTAAAACTTAGTTTTTTTGCCTCATACAATTAATGTTGTTTCTTTAATAACAAAAGCAAGGCATCATAAAAGCAAGGCATCATAACAAAAGCTTACAAAAAGCAAGGCATCATAATTTATTTGTTACTCATTAAAAATACTGTGAAAAAAAATAAAGATTGGATGCTTTTTCCTCGAAAATAAAATAAAGAAAAAAACTCGAAAATTTCAATTAAATTAATCTTACAGAACTAAAGAATATAGACGTTTTGTAGCTGATTCAACGTTTTATACGCCTCATTAGTTGTATCAGAAAAATTGTTACTCAATGGTACATTTATAAGGCAGCTTAACTAATTTATATTTAATTTACATTTATATTTTTCGCATCATACTATTCATATAATATTTTATTACTTTTTTCAAAAAAACGTATCATCATCTGTTTGTTCAAAATTAAAATATTGAAATATTTGGATATATAATTTTCTCTATAAAATAAAAGAAAAGGAAAGAAAAAATACTTAAATTAATAAAGATAGTAAGAAATTTTTTTGGTACAAAGTCAACACTGCTTACACTTCGCTAGTGGTACTAGGAAATCATATTAAGCAGTGACACATTTCTTGCTATATATAGCTATCGAGGTGTTTTAACTAGTGTAAAATGATAGAAGATTGAATAAAATTCAGGAATAAGCAATATATTTATAAAAATGAGAAGCACTACTTAAATTTTAATATCATTTTTATTACTTAACCAATGACAGTTTAACTGTTACTTAAAATATTAAGCATATAACACACATAAGAAAAAGGAGAAAATTGTGGAAAGATTTCCTTATTTGGTGATTGCCTTATTGGTTTTGTAGGGATTCTTTATTTTAAATATATATAATTTTTACTTACTCCCTCTCTCTTTCTTTTAACATTTTACCAACGCAGCCTTTGCTTCCTTTTACTTTATCTCATTCTCACTCCTAAAATCCCAATTCAAGTCTTAAAATCCAAGTCCCTTCCTATAAAAATCCTAAGAGTTAGATAATTTTTGCAATAAGAAGTACACATGAGGCAATTTTTGATTTTTTTACTATTTAAAACATATATGAGAAACTTCTAAGTATGGAAAATTAACAAAGATGGAACAAAAGAATAAAAAAATGAGAAAAAAATTCGTCGTTTTTGAGGAAACCGTTTCCTGGTATATACTCCGACTGAACATTTCGTCAAAATGACAAAATAATTATCACCACTTATTTGAGGAAACAAATTTCATCTATTTTTTTCCAAAGAAGAAAAAAAACTCACAGTGCCTAATGCATCTAACTTTTCGAATAATCACCTTAACGAGGGCGCTATATAGGTGGATACAAGTCACCCAAATAATACAAAAGCGCCAGATAGGGCACTCGAACCTGAGATTTTCCTAGTACAAGTGTAAGTTCTTGACCATCATACAGCTGGCCGCCATGTTTTGTCGCTTTGTTTTCAATAGTTTAAGTCTTCCTCCTAGTTCTGCCATTTTATTTGATAATCTTCCACAATGCACTATGATGAGGTTTCGATTAGAAGAACCATTCTCATTATATAAACGAAAGTTCGCGTTTCGTCACAAATCACGTGATATCATGACAACATGATTCTCAATATAATCGAAATACAGCGCAATGATTGCTGAATAGTTAGTATTGAGTTCCATTTCTGAAAGTTAAAGATTTATGAATTATAATTTCGCAAAAACAAATATTTCGCGTTTGTTTTTAAGTTAAATTAAATACAAAACATTTTAATAAAAATATAATAGTATTTTCATTTGATCCTCAATAATTTATTTTCTATTATTTCCTATTACTATCTCTTAAATTTCTACAGATTTTGGAATTTATTTGTTTTCTAAAATATTTCTTCTCCCAGAATGTTTCTAATTTCTAGAAATTCAAGTTGGTAATAAAAAAAATAAAGTGACCTGAGACTAAATGTTTCGATTGTTTTTCACCAATTTATCCAAAATATCTTGTTTCAAAAACATAAAATTTATGGTTTTTGACTCAGCGCAATTTGTGAACTAAATGTATTTCTTATTACATAATGTCAATCTGAGAAATACTTTCAACAATTTTTATTTTATTTTATTACAAACATATTTATCTTAGATTACAAAAAAACTGTCATCAAATAATAAAGGGGATTTTCAATTAGATATAAAATATTATTAATATGGTATCAAAGAATTTTTTGTTGAAGAAGTAGATGATTATTTTCAATTGTCCATTAATTTACTTCAGAGTTATATAGGTAAGCAATTTATTTTAGATATTATAAACTGCTTTAAAGAAGAACGAATTTTGAAAAATAATAAAGATCTTTTATTTCTGCCAATATATGGAGCACCAATGAAATGAAAATTATTCTTAATTTTTAATGCGCATATGAATTATTAAATAATTCAATTTGAGAATGGCCCTACAGAGCCTTACTCCACAAAACACCTTCGTCCGTAAAGAATTAAAAAATGCAAGTGATATGTAGACAATAGAATAGTTTTCGTTTAAGAAAGTAAAAAAAATCCAATTAATTTATTGCCAAGGTACTTTTTTTTTAGGGTTACGCATTCAAATGAGTTGACGGAAAAGAAATTGCGAGAAATTATAACGAATTTTAATAACATTAAGAAACCATTTAACGGTTTTCGAATTCAATGGGAAAGTATAAAACAAATTCATCCTTGAAAATAGATTTTATTTTACACTCAATTCAAGTTTGTGGTATAAAACTAATAATAATTAAATTTGATTTCTATTTGTTAAGAAAATAATGATAATTAAGTTTTTAAATGTTAGAAAATAAGTAATAAATAATTTTGCACAATATATGCATAATACATTTTAAAAAAAAAATTACTATTTTATTTAAAATATCTCGTTTAAAAACTAAAATTTTTGTAAAAACAATATTTTAAATTTAAAACCAAGCATGTAATATAATTAAAATTTATACTAAATCCAGATTCTGTAGATAAATGTATTTTTCTAACACTTTATTTTAAAATCGTTATTAGTTTGTTTTTCTTTAAAGGAACGCAGTAAAATCGAGATTTTAACAGATTTATAATGCCTTAAAAGTTTTGTTGTTCGGTGTTAAATCTTATCTATTATTTATTTCGCAAAGAAGAAAATGCATTTGTGGATGCCTGTAAAAACAAAGCAATTAAAAATCCTTTAAAACGGCTATAAATGTCTGTTTTAAGACCGTTTTGGTTTTAATGGTTGTACAAGAATGTTGAATTTTGTTGTTAAAAAAGCGTTTGAAAGATAATTGCTTATTTACGTGAAATATAATTTTCGATAAGAAATATTTCCCCCAAAAATATGGTCTTGCTTACTTTTGCATGAAATAAAGCAGTTATTTTAAGACGTCTTGGATAGTTTTTTTTAATATTCTTAACGTCTAGTTTTAATATGTAAATCTACATATAACCATATAACGTCTAGTTTCATATATATATATATAGTGACGAGTATATATATATTGACTTAAAAGACACGAGTCAGGTTAAAAATTCATGCTAGACGAGTCATGCAAGTGATTTTGATTGACAAGGGCAGTCCTAGATACTTTCCTTTTTTTGTACAATGATTTAAACAATTATTTTTGCTGTGCAAATTACACATTATGTTATGCTAAAATACAGTTTATGTATTTATATTTCTGCAGTTATCACAACAATTTGATCAATTGTTGTTGGGTAATATCTTTTTCCATACTCACACTGTAAAAAATTTATAATCAAACTTTCACTAAACTTTCTTCGCTTTTTACGAAACCGTTTCCTGGTATACACTTCGAGTTACAATTTCGTCAAAGTGACGTAATAACTATCGTCACTTCTTCAAGGAAACAAATTGCATCAAAATAAAAAAAATTTCGATATTCAATTTTTTCCAAAAAAAAAAAAAAAAAAAAAAGAAAGAAAAACTCGCAGTGCCTGATTTATTTAACATTTTCAATAAAGACTTTTTTTGTGAGCACGTAATGGATGCATTAATGTTACCCCATCAACGGAAGAAGGACAGATAGAAAAGAGAGATGAATTACACCAAAGCCCGAAGCGAGATTTGATCTTGGGATCTCCCTGTTATTCGGCCAACTCTTGACCACAACACTGACCGTCCATTTATCACTTTATTTTCGATGGTCTAATATTCTAGTTTCATTATTCTAATTAACAATCTCACACAACAATCTCTACTATGAAATTTTGAACTTTTTCGTCATAATCTTGAGAATTCGTCATTTTGTCACAAATCACTTTATTTCGTAATGAAAGGATTCTCAAAATTAAAGAAACATAGCTTAAAGATTGCTGAATCGCCAAGAGTAAGAGTTTTTCTTCAGAAAGTGTACATAGTTTTTTGTTTTGTTGAAAAGAAACTTATATGATATTTAACAAAACAAAGAACTTTGGAAATGTAGTTGAAAATGTTATAGAAATTAATACATCAAGTTACTGTTTAATAAATATTGCATGTATTAAACTACTATGTCATATATAACGTATTCATATTAAATATATATTTCATAAATAATTTTATTGCTTTCATGTTAATTCTTTCTGTGCAAATAGTTATATGCGCTTCAGTAATTCAAATTGCATGTAACTTTTTGATTTTTGCAAATAAAATCGGGAAAAGTTTGATTCCAAAAGTTTATATAGAAACATTTTCCTACCTTAAGGCTGTTTGGAATGAAATGCAGGTGGTTATTGAACACCGTTTTGATCAATGATGTGTATTTTGGAAAGGTATCATTCTACATAAAATCAGGATACAAATTATTTTTGTAAAACTAAATTCTTCTAAAAATATAGACTTTTAATTTTAATTAATCATGTTTAATAAAAGTGCGTTTTTAAATTTTATAGTGATGATTTAAAAGTTATAATTCAGCATTATGAAATTCTTATTTTAATATGTAATAAAAGAGTGAAAAACCTGTAATTTTAAATAAATCTACGCTTTTGAAAACTAATAATTTATTCATCCTAGGGTTTAAAAATACGCATTTCACATTTGTTTTAGAAAAACAGACATCTGTTTGAAATGGGAAGTGAACAGTTTTAATTTTATTTTGCAAATTTTAATTGAAACTGAATATTTCGGTACACGGCGAAAGAAATTCTGGTAAAATTAACTTATTGAATGGTAAAGATATCTCTGGTAAAAAAAAACCAGAACATTAATTCTGGTTAATAAAGCCAGAATATACTGTATTTAAACATTCATTTGGAAACTTTTCCATTCATATGGGAACGCTTTAGCAAAAGTTTTGGTTTTCACAATTACAGTTCAAATCAAAGCTATTTTAAACTATTATTTTCTTTTAAAATTACAGTTCAGATTCAAAGTGTAGTGCACCAGTTTAATGATTGATATGATTAGTAACTATTTATGTAGAAAATCTACAGCATTACAAATTTATAAAATAGTTTTTTTTAATTAAGTAATTGTATCTTTGATATTTAGATATTTTGTTTCTTCTAATCTAAAATTTTTTCTTGCTTGCAATTTTTGTACGAACATATAACTCAACGAATGAAGTGCTTACAGCTACCATGGTACTTTTTCTTTGGGTTCAAATATCATGAAAAATATATCTGATGGTTTATCTATTAAATAGAAAACTAGTTCTTTTTTAATAATGTCATTTCTTATTCTCTTACGTTTAAGTGCAATAGCGTGATAATATTCTATCTTTCTTCAAAATTAAATATGTGAAAAGCTATTTTGTCAGCATTGAATCGATATTAATCAATTCTGTCAGATGAGTGTCGGTCGTCTTCAAAAACGTATAGATAAACGTTTAATTCTTAGCTAGCATCTGACGTCAGTTATTGAAAAGGGAAGGGAATATTGTGATGCAAAGGGTGATTATATAACAAGTAAAATAGTATAAATAATTCATTTTATTTTCAGTTTATTTGAAACCTTTTTAATTTTTTTTCTTTCAAAATTGTTGAAATAAAGTTGAAAAGAAAAAAATTAGCTATCATGAAGTTTGAATAGTTGAATACAATACTTTGTATGAACTTAGATAGGAACGACTTGGATAGGGTGTTCTATGTTCGTAGCATGATTTTAATGATACTTCAATGATGCATGATGGCGGAAAAGAAGCTATCATGAAGCAATGAATAGTTGTATACAATACTTTATGTGATCTTAAATAGAGACAACTGTTTTCTATGTTGGTAGCATGTTTTCAATGATGTAGAAAATTAAAAGACATTGAAATCCCGTCAAATCCTGAGGTGTGCAAAGAGAATATGTTATTCGCGAGATATATCTGTTCTGCACTGAGAAAAAAATATGGTCAAAAGTACCAGAATGCAGTGAAATTTACCATGCTTCTAGCTCAATTAGAACATCAAAAAGCACGGTAATATTTGCACGGTAAAGCTCTTTGGTAATGAATTTTAATCAAATTAATAATGAAATATGGTTTATTACCTTGCTGTTTGGTAGTAAATGTGGTAAAACTTGATAATTTTATCACGATAGCTTAAAGAATGGCATAAAAACCATTTGTTCAATTAAATTTACTTTTCAGTTTTGAATCTTTTACTGAAAATATGTGGTAATAGAAACTATTAATTTGAAAAATAGAATTTCCAATGAAGCTGTACCATATGAACGGAAAATCTGCGAACTTCTTAACTTCAAGAACCTCTGAAGAAGGAAAATCAATCATCACCTTTAGGTAAATAAGTAGTTTTGGTTATATTTTTATGTATTCAAATTTAAACTTTCACTTAAGTTTATTAAGATGAAACAAAATATCATTTGTTAAGCAGAACAATTTTAAAACAGGTATTCCTTTTTTTTCCTTTAAAGTTTGTGAAAAAAATATGCCTGTAGGAAGAAAAAAAATAGCTGACATGAAAAAATTAATAACTGTATACAATGATACTTTGCATGAACTTGGATAGGAACCAATCTGTTCTGTATGGGTACCATGTTTTAAATAATATAGAAAACTCAAAGACATTAGAACCCTATCGAAATCTGAAGTCAGCTAAGGAAAAATGGACTTTGAGATATATTTCGATGCTCCTCCGCGAAAAAAGTATCTTATAATCTACCAGGAATGGTATAATTTACCGTGTTTTTTGCTGAATGAGAGCACCAAGAAAGCAGGGTATATTTTATGGAAGCGCTTTAGTAATGACTTTTAGTAAAATTAACAATAAAATAAAGTTTATTACTATGCTGTTTGGTAGTTAATGAGGTAAAATTTGGTAATTTTATCATGATACCTTAGAAAAAGGCACAAAATCCTTTATTTCGCTAAATTTCCTTGAAATTTTGTATTTTTACTAAATGTGTGGTAAAAATAAAGACAATTCTGAAAACCATGTCCGGAAGCTAAGTCATTATAACATAGAACGTCTGCAAAATCTTTAAGAAACCCAGATGAATAAAAATCAGGCATATGTCAACATTTGGGTAAATAAGTAGTGTAGATTATATTTTTGCTTAAGCAAATTTAAAATTTCAATTCATTTTAATTGAAATTAAATAAAATATCATTCGTAAAACAGATCATGAATAGCAGTATACTTTGCGTGAACTTGGATAGGAGCGAATCTCTTCTAAATTGTTACCATGTCTTCAATGATATGGAGAATTTAAACTTACTTGGAATACTGTCAAAATCTGAGGCAAACAAAGCAAAGATGGTATTTAAAAGATATTTCTAAACCAAATTAAGCTGTAAATTTTCCTTTTCTTTCTTCTTTATGTACTGTTTTTTTACGTTTAGATTTAAGGAATAAGGATTAAGAAACTACATAACGTGAAGAATTTCTGATGAAAAAAGAATCGGGCATTTATCAACCATTAGATAAATAAGTAGATTGGATTATAATTTTATTTAATTAAAGTTGAAATTTTTTATTTATTTTAATAAAATTAAACAAAATATCATTTGTAAAACAGGAACTTCTTTTCTTTTTCTTCTAAGTTTGTAAAAACATTTGCCTGAAAGAGCGATAAAAAATAGCTAACATGAAGGAATGAATAGCTGTGTACGATGATACTTTGCATGAACTTGGATAGGAATGAATCTTTTCTGTATTGGTACCATGTTTTCAATGATATAGAAGACTCAAACATATTGGAATACCGTCAAAGCCTGAGGTGAACAAAGCAAAGACGGTATTTGAAAGATATTTCTGAACCAAATTGAGCTGTAAATCTCCTTTTTTCTCTCTTTTTTCCAGTTCTATTTTATTTTATTATGTTTAAGATTTTTCCTTTTATAAAAAGAGATTTAAGGATTTTTTCAATTCATTTATTTCCCTTTTCCTGTTTCCAGCCCAAAAAACTATAGGTATCGATGGAAACTTAATCTGAGATAGAATCGAAATCGATAAATCTAGATTGTATAAAAATGAAATGTATTTTAAGAGATTTTATAGGAAAAAATAAGTATAATGAAAATATTTTTTTATCGAGTTTATCATGAATTTTGATTTAGATTTTAGAAGGTGGATTATTTTTTTTTTGTTGAAATGGTTATTTTATCTAATGTATTCATTTATTAAAAAAATAAATGACGAAAAAAAAATCACCATTGTTTAATGGGTTAGTGCATTTGTTGATTATCGAATAAAATAACACTTAAACAATGCATGTTATTCCCATAATGCTGATTTGTTTCTATTTCAAAGATAATTAACTTTCTAAAAAATGGCAAAGTGAAATATTTTAAAAAGAACATGAGAAAGCAAAGTAAAAAAATAAAAATGAGTGTTTTTTTTAATATCATAAACCAATTCGTAAAGATAAATAATAAAGCTTTCATACTTAATGGATGCAAATAACAAGGGAAATATGTCATTTTGAAACGTTGAATTTGAAGTTTGAATAAATACACCATTTCAATTAAGCTTAACTTGACTTCATTTTCCGCTGATATTTTTAAGAATAGTAAATAAAAAGTAAACAAAATGTAAAATATCACAAATGGATTTTCGTGAAAATAAGTATAGTATTGGACATTTCGGTAACTACGCCAGTCAAAACATTTGATTATCCTTGAAGTTTGTTCTTTTCTCTTTTCCAAATAGTTATTTAAATGAATAAGTAGCATGATATTATATTTTTGATAATTAAAAAAAAACAATATGTTGTAAGTCTCTTTTGTAAAATTTAATTGTTTTCAAGTATGAAAAATAAATTAAAATTTTTTTCATTATTGTTTGTTTCGTTTTTTTAAGAACAAGTGCTTTTTATCTTTCTTATTAGTGCTTTTAATATTATATTATGTTATGCGCAATAATTCAATAGCTCAGTGTATAAAAATTTTCTACGCAGAGAAAAAAATTATGGCCAAAACTGTGAGAATATGGTGAAATTTACCGTGTTTCTGGATCTATGGGAACACCAAATAGCTCACTACATTTTACTGAAACGATTTAAGGATTTTGATAATGATTTTTATCCTGATGCCTTAGAACATGGCATAAAAACCTGCTATTTTGTTAAATTTACTTTTCGTATATTTTACTAAATATGTGATAATATGAACTATAATTTTGAAAAATAGGAATTTCCGTAAACCATCACCATACGAACGGAAAAATTACCAAATGAATGGTTCAAATACGATATTTTTTTTTTTATTAAACAGAATTATGTTTTCTTCTATTAGCTCTATAAATAACGAAACTACTCAGAGTAAGTTTCGTCTTTATACTCAACTGAGTTTTTTTCTTCAAAATATTACTTACTTGATTCATAACGCTATTTTTTAAGCCATCGTTCTTTTATTAAAATAGTTCCTTTTTTCAAAAAGAGCAAAATAAATTGGTTATTACGGGAAGGCTATTTTTAGAATTTACGCTACAGATAAACGATAGTTCCGTTTACCATAATATAATTACCAAAAAATATTTATATTTAGATCGTTTGTGAAGTTTTTGGTGTTTTTTTTGGTTTGGTTTGGTGGTAGCAGGTACCAAAAATTATCCACTTTGTATAAACAACTATGCACTTTTACTTTTCGCCGAAAGTAGTAGTACACATTTGTTTATGGACTTGTTTACAAGTAAACTCAATTTTGTGGTAGAGAATATTTGTGTTAAAGTGTACTTCGATACAAAGGTTTTTTCTACAAAAATATTTACTTTTTTGACAATATTACATAGTTTTTTTTTTTTTTTTTTTTTTTTTTTTTTTTTTTTTTGCTAAGCTCCTTTATCTTTTACTCCATGTCGCAAGTTTAGTTCTTCCATTAAGTCATTTTATATTTTTCCTCAATGCTTCTTAGAGGAAAAACAAATTGTTCTATATTATATTCTTCCAATAAAATCTTTACTTTTTTCTCTGAATGTCACACATTATGGTCTTCCATTAAGTTATTTTTTTATATCTTCTCAGTATTACGCATAACCTCCTTCCACTAAATTGCTTCTTATTAGTTTTCTACCCTGCATAGAGAAAAATTTCTGGTAAAAAAACTGCATAATTCTAGTTAATAAAATGAAACCATCCGGAATTTAAAACATTAATCAATCATTTAGTACATTTTCTGTTCAACCGTTTACAATTATAGTTCCGATTACCACACATTCAGTAAAAAATGCAAAACTGAAAAGTAAATTTTACCAAATAAATGGTTTTTATGCAATACAATAAAGTTACCAAATTTTACCACATTCACCAAATTTTACCATAGATTATAAAGGCATATTTAATTATTAATTTAACCAATTTCATTGCTAAAGCACGTCGGTAAAAACTACCGGGTGTTCTGATGGACCTTGAAATACGGGAAATTTTACCATATTCTGGTAAATTTGATCATACAGTTTTTTCCGTGTAGTGTATGAAAGCTATTGGTTATATTGAATTTAATTTGTTTTTACCATATAGCCTTGTTCTAAAAAAAAACTTAGGTTTCAAAGATTAAAGATGAAAATGCATTAAAACAGTTCGAATATGTGGAAAATCTGTTGTATTCGATTCGAAGTAAATCCGGTCATAGTTACTCCGAATAATCAAATAGCTACTATTATAAAGATTCTCTTTTTCTAAATGGTTCTAGAAAAAGAGAAACTTTATAATAGTAGATTTCCAGATGGTTCTATAAAATATGTGAATTTCTTTTAAACAAACTTATTATTTTTGAATTACAAAGGAAAAATACTAATTGTTAAAATACCAAATTAAATACTTACGTTTTTTCCAGTATCTGTAATTTAGTTTCTTTCTGGAACACGTATTTATGGGAGTTTTACACATTTATAACGATTTGACTATACAAATGCATTTTTAATTTTATTCATAAAACTAATTCATTTAATTAAATAGCAACTTGGTTAATCTCCACTATAGACAATTTCTAAGGAATACGCATAATTAATTGTCATTATATCTTATCTAATTGGCTAATCTTTTCAATTTGTAATTCTGTTTTGAAACACTTTTAAAACATCACTTTAACAACTGTTGCAGATGTTAATGTGAGATTTAAAATTAAACGATAATTATCCTTCCATCTCTTTGTTATATCAACGTAAAAGCTTTTATTTGATAAGCGGATGGAACAGACGAATCGGTGTCGGATTTTAGTGAATAAATACTATTTTCTTTGTTGTAGTGGAAAAGATTTGTTGAATACAATTTCAGGATATTGAATTTGATTCCACAAATATCTCTGACCTTTAAAACTATTCGAAATTCTTTAATGATAGATTTGCAAAAATTACCACAAACTCCTTAATAATGCCTCAAATTATAAACTTTTTATTACAAAATACACCATCATAATAAAACCAGTATAAAACATTGTTTAGCCCAATAATCTTACGTATTTTTATTTATTATTTTTAAAATTCTTTGAATCAGTATTCAGATTTTTGCTTTTTAAGCACTATATTAAATATATATATATATATATATATATATATATATATATATATATATAACGTTTACAGGAAGAAGATTGCTCCTGGAAAGTTTCTTGAGAAGGTCAAGGGCCATCCTTGACTATCTACAAGTTGTAAAGAAGAAAACGTAATTCAACATAAGATGGTAAATATTAAAGAATACATTCTTCTTCACGCTGCTCTAGGTTTTGGAGAGGATTCCCAGCTAAAAGTAAACTGCAGAAAATCTGAAAAAAAAATGCAGTTTGAAGACTGTGGTGATTTGGCCAATTCCGCTGCAGAATTTTTGAAGTGGAAACACTGCAAAGTTACTGCAGTTCAGTGGAAACACTGCATAATCACTCTCAAAATTACTAAATATTTTCATGAGGTTTGTCTTGTTGGCGTGGATAAAGTTTTTTGTTTGTTTAAGCATATTCGGTAAAAACACAGTTAATAGATTTTCTCAGAGTTAACAGCTTGAATAGCTCCATTTTATGGTAATCTAAATATAATGATTGTATACGGTAAAATAACATTTAAATGAATTATTATTTAACCCTTTTTTACCAAAAATTCCTAACAATATAAATTTGAATATTTTTTTTTGCAATTTAAGTCTTGTTATTTTTCTTTTAAGTTTAATTTTTAAAAGCAAGGAGCTCTAAATGAATTTTTAAAGTAAGCAGTTTTATAAACCATATGCTCATTTAGGGACAATCGAAAATACTATGATTTATTTTTTTCCATTTTGTTATTTGTTCTATTTATTGTCAAGCAATATATATTTATATTCAAAATTATTTGTTTAATTTTTAAAGCTTTTATTTTCAAGCAATAAAAAAGATATATTGTTTTAAATTACCTAAATATATTTATGACGAATCTCCGAAACAAACTTAAATTAATAGTTTGATGTTGTTGTTGTTGTTGTTGTTGTAGTTCAATTACGTTGCACTAGAGCTGCACAATGGGCTATTGGCGACGGTGTGAGAAACATCCCTGAGGATGATCAGAAGACATGCTATCACAATCCTCTGCAGAGGGGATGGCACCCCCGCTTCGGCAGCCTGGCGACCAGCAAGCGAAAGTAAATTTTTGAAGGAGAGGTTTGAAGCTAAAAATTCTGGGATTAAATATCCATTTTTAAATTCAATTTTGTAAAAGCTTTAGATAGAAATATGTTTAAAATCTAAACTCAAAATTTATTTTCATCAGACAAAGGAAGTATAATTTTTGTTCTGCAATAATCTTAGCTTACTATGAATTCAAATAACGAAACTAACTAATTCACATTAACTACTTACCTTTACTTTAATATTGTTTTTACCATGAACTTAATACAAAAGTAGTTTTTTTTAGTCAAAAATAAATAAATAATGAAATTTAATTAAAATAAAATTAGTAATAAAATTACTAAAATACATAATTTTAGGCCTATTTTAAACTAATTAAATTGTGTCAAAATCTTACTTAAAAGTTTTCGATACTGAGCTATAAATAATTACAATTAAATCAAGTATGTATTTAATGAATTTTAACTTTTATGAATATTGACAGTGTACGTTATTTCCGTTCTCGATATATATGCTTAGAATTTTTACCTGAATATGAGAAAATAATATATAATCCAAAAAACGAAAGGATAAAAAAAAGACATACACATTATAAAAAGTTGATTTATCAACGAGGAAAGCAAGATTGAAGACATACTCTTTCAATTTTAAAACAATACAAAGTAACTGTAGTTTTTCTGCAGATTCATCAGAAAATGTACTTCTAAAACATAACTGCATAATCACTTCAAATTTTCTGCAGAATAACCACGGATTTAAAGTTTCATTTTTTTAAAAATTTATGATTTTAAAGTGACCTCACTTAAATTACAGTAATTATGTAGACAATAGCTATAAGTTCTTATGAAATAATTTAGTGATAAATTACTTCACATTAGCTGCAAAATAACTGCAGAGTTTTTATAGTTAAGATTGCTTACAGAAAATCTGCAGTTAACTCTAGAAAAACTACAAAATTACTTCAGTTCTGTAGAAAAACTGCAGTTAACTCTAGAAAAACTACAAAATTACTTCAGTTCTGTAGAAAAACTGCACTTTATTTTTAGCTGGGTTGAAACATAATATCATTCAAATTTGTTGTAACCTTAATCTGATGCAAAGTAGTACAATATTTTCGTACTTGTAATGTTGATAGCCCTAAACTGTAGTTCACGTGAATATGACACAATTTAGTACCTTAATGAATGATTTTTATGTTTTGTTGTAAAATTACTTCAGTTCTGTAGAAAAACTGCAGTTTATTTTTAGCTGGGTTGAAACATAATATCATTCAAATTTGTTGCAACCTTAATCTGATGCAAAGTAGTACAATATTTTCGTACTTCTAATGTTGATAGCCCTAAACTGTAGTTCACGTGAATATGACACAATTTAGTACCTTAATGATTTTTATGTTTTGTTGTAAAATTACTTCAGTTCTGTAGAAAAACTGCACATTATTTTTAGCTGGGTTGAAACATAATATCATTCAAATTTGTTGCAACCTTAATCTGATGCAAAGTAGTACAATATTTTCGTACTTCTAATGTTGATAGCCCTAAACTGTAGTTCACGTGAATATGACACAATTTAGTACCTTAATGATTTTTATGTTTTGTTGTAAAATTACTTCAGTTCTGTAGAAAAACTGCACATTATTTTTAGCTGGGTTGAAACATAATATCATTCAAATTTGTTGCAACCTTAATCTGATGCAAAGTAGTACAATATTTTCGTACTTCTAATGTTGATAGCCCTAAACTGTAGTTCACGTGAATATGACACAATTTAGTACCTTAATGATTTTTATGTTTTGTTGTAAAATTACTTCAGTTCTGTAGAAAAACTGCACTTTATTTTTAACTGGGTTGAAACATAATATCATTCAAATTTGTTGCAACCTTAATCTGATGCAAAGTAGTACAATATTTTCGTTCTTCTAATGTTGATAGCCCTAAACTGTAGTTCACGTGAATATGACACAATTTAGTACCTTAATGATTTTTATGTTTTGTTGTAAAATTACTTCAGTTCTGTAGAAAAACTGCACTTTATTTTTAGCTGGGTTGAAACATAATATCATTCAAATTTGTTGCAACCTTAATCTGATGCAAAGTAGTACAATATTTTCGTACTTCTAATGTTGATAGCCCTAAACTGTAGTTCACGTGAATATGACACAATTTAGTACCTTAATGATTTTTATGTTTTGTTGTAAAATTACTTCAGTTCTGTAGAAAAACTGCACTTTATTTTTAGCTGGGTTGAAACATAATATCATTCAAATTTGTTGCAACCTTAATCTGATGCAAAGTAGTACAATAATTTCGTACTTCTAATGTTGATAGCCCTAAACTGTAGTTCACGTGAATATGACACAATTTAGTACCTTAATGAATGATTTTTATGTTTTGTTTGTTTATTTTGTTGGTTTTTGGTTCACTATTCGTCGGAGATAAAATTTAAAAATAATACACTTTTGAGGATTAAATAGTTATTTATTTCGGCTTAACTTTTTTTCAAAGCTCTTTCGCCAAAGGAAATGAAACTTACAGTTTAAGTGTCCTTCACCTGACGCAAGGCTATAAAATTTAACTATATATGACATCGTGACGTGAAGAATATTTACCCGAGTTTTAGAACGGACAAATGACTTAAAACTTAAAAAGTTATTAAACGCTTTTAAAAATCGCCGATTCGCTGATATTTTTCCACCAAGATTAAAATTTTCAAAATTAATTGCCTTATTATCATTTCTTGAAAATTTTGTATAAGCACGGATTATGTATCATTGGAAACTAGACCACAAACGCTTTTCATTTTCTAAAACCCGTGGCTTTTCCTCATAGTGATATTTTGAGCTATTTTCAGAATAAGCAATTAGCGCGCTGGCTAAATATAGGCTAAACTTGATCAAACAGTCACAAGTAACTGTTGCAAACTCATAGCTGTTATAAAAATAGCAGATAATTTGCAAAAAAGCACCATTTCATGTCGCGACAAAGCTTTCGAAAATCAGTCTTTAAGTACTTTAATGTTCTTGCACCATGTTTTCAAATGATTTTTTTATTCTTTGTTCTTCGTTAACGAAAAATTAGCTAAGTTAAGAGACCGAATAGGATTTTTCTTCTTATTTTTTAACCTATGGTCAAATATTTTTTTCTTTTTTTTTGTATGTATGTGTATATGTTTTGTATATATGTAACGTATAGCTGCACGTTTAACTTTATCCTAATTTCAAAACAAAATTTCACTTTTTTTAATATTAATCTAAATACTGCTTAAAAATAAAATTTAGACCGAAATGTTCAAAAATATTATTTTTGAACTTACATTATACTACAAAGTAAAGACATTCATTCTCGCAATAGTAAATGCCGTAGTTTCTGTAACGTTAACGCCATAATATCTCATTCCTTTTCAGCTAGAGAACAAAATTATTCATTGGTGCTCAAGTCTATTTCTCTTCCACCAGATCTTCCTTTATTTGCCATGATTGTCCCTGTTTGATCACTTGCAGTAGCATGAAGAAAAAAAATCCCTAAAAAAATCCCGATAGATTAGTGCAAGAGACCGTAAAAATGCTCACAGCACTGATAGCTTAAGTGCTCCCAACACGAACACGAGTCCCGAAGGAGCTCATTTAGCGGCAACGTATCGTCCTTTTTCCCCTTTTTGAAAAAAGGGGACATAAAAAAATTGCGAAATAAGTTCAAAAAGATGAAAAAAATTACTCTTGATTTTAAATATTCATGGCTTTTTATTTTAAGAATTTCATTTTTTTTCTTCATATAAGCTTTAGAATTGAAACCTAAATGTTATCTTCATGGTTTTTTAAATTTTTTTATTGTGGAACTAGAATAATTTATTTTTTCTTATACATTTAAACTGATATATGTAACATTAAAAGGAATGAAATAAATGTTTCCTTAAAGGCAATAAATTTGTGTATTTTTATAAAGCGTCAAAAATGTATATTTTCGTAGTACTATTATATAATAACAAAGGAATTTATGTAAACATTGTACAGTTCTCAAGTTTTTCTTTAAATGTTTTATTTGTGAAATCAAACTTAGAAGGGCTTCGCAGATAAATTTAATTCTGTGAATAAAAATTTTAAAACTTTAAAAAAGTGATGTTTTAATATGGATATATCCGATTATATTCATTGTACAGTTTTCAAGTTTTTTTTTTAAATGTTTCATTTGTGAAATTAAACTTAGAAAGTGCTTCGCACATGAAATTAATTCTGATATATGTGTCGTGAATCAAAATTTAAAAACTTTAAAAAAGTGATGTTTTAATATAGATATATCCGAAAATCTGCATATATTATATTTGAATAATCATAATTTTTAATTTTTATAAATTTTTTGCACTCTAATTAGTCCTTAGCATTTTTCAAAATTATAATAAAAAAATATATAAATTTTAAAATTGCATTATTTTTTAACTTTTTCTTTTAATTTAATTAACTTTTTCTTTTAATTATTTATCAAAAATAAAAACAAAACTTTCAATTTCAAAACTTTCAATTTTTTTGTTGAAAAATAAATGTTTGGGACTGAAAGGGTTAAGGTACATAAAATATAAATGTTTAAAATTTTATGGAGCTATCTATTTTTTAGTTTTTGGAATATAATGTTTCAAAGTTGAAAAAAAACCATCATATAGGAGGAAAAAAAAGTAATTCACAGTCTCAGCCTCACTTGAAGACTAATGAAAGGAGAAAGCGAAACTAAATATTTAGTGATTTTATTTAGTTATAGGCATAACTTTTTACTATTTTAAAAAGTATTAATTATATTCTAAATTGATAATTAATAAAATGAATCCATAAATTTTCAAAACATTTTTGTACCGGACAATCCTTGATAAAATAAACTCAGAAATGTTTAAATTTAAATTTTGGTTGTTTTCGATAGTAGGACCAAAAAAGAGAAATAAATGCCAATCAGTTGTAGCATTGCAATTTGTAGAAAAACCAAATCTTTAAAGATATGTTATTGTTTTCATAATTGGTTTATTTTAATCATCTTTTAGTTCGAAAGCCATATTAAAAAATAAAATACCATACAAACTGAAGTTTGAAATCATTTTGTATGATTCAAGCTTGAGTTATGAATACCCTCATTATAAATAATTTTAACGAAAAAACTACTTGGTGGAATTGAACTTGAGAAAATATTTCAGACTACATTAAGGCATCCAACTAGTTATTGACTTAAATTTCTTTAATTTTTTTGAAGTTATGTTCATTAGCTATCGAATTTTTTTAAAATTTTATTTCTGTGGTTAATAGATTCGAAGTTGTATAAGTTTTTTCGCTTACTGATAAATGAAACAGAATAGCAATTAAATACTTTAAATGCATTTTCAGAAAAACTAGGTTAAAGAAAATATCTTTACGCTAACATACATTGCAGAAACAGTTTATTATAGAATTCTTTGAAACTTAGTATGTAGATTTTGTATGATGTTTGAATATGTTTCGTATATGTTGTATATTTTTTGATATGCTTTGTATGTGTTTTAAGTTAAAAGTGCTAAGGTCTAAGTATGGGTTTATTATATTTTCATGCTTTGATCAAGAATGCTTAAAATTTATATTTAAAAAACCATTACTGAACAATATATTTAGTTTTATTTAATTGTATATTTGATATATTTTTTATCGATTTTAGTTCAAAACACTGGTAATCAGGTTTTGGATCTAGGAAAAAAATACCTTGATATTTCTACATTATAATTTATTGCGGTAGCGTGCCAAAAAATTTTAGTTTTTATGTTGCAACTTTCCCTTATTTTGAATAAGTATTTTAAAAAAATTAAAGTTAATTTTCGATTACAATTTTACGATCCATGCATACCAAAAATAAAATTTAAATTTAAATTAAGGCTATTTTCAAAAAATAATTGGGTTTGAACCTATTCAGATATATGAATATTTCCAATTTCTTATATATTCTCTTATATATTTCAAACTGAAAAAAAAGTATCTTAAAAATTATGAACCTAAGCTTGGCCTGTTCTTACATATTGAAAAGGTAAAAATAGATTCATCTGTAAAAACAAAATATAGCAAATCAAAACTTCAATTAGCTTTAATTACATTTATACTCTTTTAAAATCACGAAAATTATTAGTTATAATAATTAGTTTATGAATATTCATACCTGAAGAATGTTTCTTTTAAAAATGACTTCATTTAAATTTTGAGCGTTGATATATTTTTAAACAGTATACTTTTAGAGGGAAATATTTTAAGGCCATCACGTAATGTGCATTAATATGTAAATTATACGAGTACTTCATGCAATACACAAAAATCTACTCGGTTTAATTCAAAATGTTAATCTAATGTAATATTCATATTCAACAATTTATTGATCGTTCATAAAATATCTTTAAGCTTCTAAAATATTTTCATTATACAAATTACGTTTTTATTTTTTATTTTCATACATTAGAAAGGTACATTAAACACGAATTAAATTAATTTGAAATAAAAGAATTTATAGAAGAAGTTTTAAATTCAATGATTATTATCATGAATCATAAAGTTTCTAACTTATTTATTTTGTTAAATTTTTATAATATGTTTTGCAATTAAATGATAATAGTATTAAAGGATTATTATATTATTAGTATAAAGTATAAGACAAAATATAGGAAAAGTTAATCATGATTTTATATTTTAAGAGCAACCATGTAAGATATAATGAAACAATAGGCTCATAAAAGATCTTAAGAAATGTTTAGTTGAGAAAAAAAAAATATAATAACATTCTGACGAATCACTATCGAGGTAGGTAAATTAAAATTAGCATAAACAATTGTGCTAAATCTTAGAAATTGTTTCTAATGAAAGGGAAATGGATTCCAATTTCACTAAGCAAAATTTTCTTTTTTATAATTTACATTTCCTTGGCACTAGTTAACTTAGATAATATGTCACTCAATTTTTTTAATTTCACTTAAAACTAACGTCTGCTAACGTGAATATTGGTGGGAATTCATGCCATACAAAACATCCTTAAAGTAGGCTGTTAAAAACTTTGAATCGTGAATTTTCACCACGAAACTTTAAAAAAAGTTAAGCAGAAATGTGCCAACATAGCTGAATTTGAAAATCACAAGTACTTAAAAAAATGCTTAATTTAAAAACCGTTTTTACCGTGAATATTATGTACTAAGTTAAATTATTTTATTCACTATTTCTGAAATCTGATTACAAAATACCACGTTAAAATAGAAACGTGGTTTGATTCAACGTTTAGATTAAGAAGTAGCATATTTGAATTTCATTTTTAGGTTGAATAGAATTTTTTTTCCAGAGTATATATATTAAAGATAATCATAACAGAATACTTTGATTATTTACTTTTTGTAATGAAAACTAAAATTCAATTTTTAGCTGTTAAAGTAATCGTTATACTAATGTATTATCTCTTTAAATCCTACTAATGTTCTAAACAGGTCTATTCAGATGTTGATTAAAGTAACAGTATAATAATCCCTTAAGAAGCGTAAATAAGTTTCTATTCTTAAAGAAGAAAAAAATTCTTCAAAACTTTGTATTGACCAAATCGCATTAAATACTTTTAAACAACTATTTCTGTCGAATGCTTTCTTATGAAATAACTCATAATGAAATCGAAGAAAAGAATTTTAAAAGGGAAAATAAAATATATTTGATTCAGTTTTCAGACTCACTTTTACGAAGCATGTTCTGGTTAAGTTCCATTTTCGTAAGTTAAAGTTTTTCTCACTTTTTACGAAGTATGTTCTGGTTAAAAACCATTTTAGTAGGTTGCAGAAACTCAGTATAATTCTTTTCAAGTGATATATATTTCTCCCAGAATTCAATACTATTGATATAGAGTATATTTTCTTTCTGAATTTATCATATATACGTTTTATTGAATATTGTAAAATATTTTATTATAAAATACGAAAAATAAGTAAGTTTTTTAATTTGTATTTCAATTTGCATTTCTGAAAATTATAGGTTTTGCCAAATACACCATCATGTGTTAAGCATTAAAAAATGTGCCTAAGAAAAAACTATCAAATGACAGCAGTTGCGCCATGTTATCGAATATTCTACTTATTTATCTCCTTTTTAAAGCAACAGAAAAGTTCCAATGGAATCCGTGGTAGAACGATACCTTTGGAATGCAAAGAAAACAAGGAAACTAATACAATGAAAACTAGGAAAATTATTATTAAATAGAATGAAAAAAATATTTTTAAATAAAATATTTATAAGTAAAATGTTTTTAAAAAATATTCAAGAATTTAAAAAGAAAATAAAAAGACGAAAAAATATCTCGTCGACAGCTCACACGATTATATCCGCAAAGAAGGACGGTTTCTAATATTGTATTAAAATAGCCAAAGCAAAATATATCAATAAAATAGAGTGAGGAGTACCAAAAAATGTTTTGAACTGAAAATGGAACATATTAAGCAAAAAATATTAAATAAAACATATCAAGCAAAAATAGAAAATAAAATTCAAGAAAAATAAATACAGAATAAAATACAAAATGTAAGATATAATAATAATTTTTCTCAATTTTCTTGTTTATAGCGTTATAATATAAACCGAAGAGCCATTACATTACGACTACCCTGCTAATAGCATGTAGGACCACCTTTAGCCCTCAAAACTGCTAGCACCCGCCGTGGCATTGATAGCACAAGGTGCTAAAAGGTAGTCTGAGGTATCTTGCACCAAGCGCTCACCGACTGGTCCTGCAATTCCCTCACATTGCGAGAAGGTAGCGTGGCAGCACGAATTTGGTTTTCCAAGTAGGACCACAAAAGCTCTATTTGATTAAGGTCAGGTGAATTTGGGAGCCAAGACATGACTTGACAGTCACTGGAATGTTCCTCGAACCAATCCATGACGATTCGACCCTTATGACATGGTGCATTATCCTGTTGGTAAACACCATCCCCCGCAGGAAAAACTGTTGCCATGAATGGGTGAACCTGGTCTGAAACTATGTTCAAGTAGCTTACAGACTCCAGGGATTGTTCTATGAGGATTATGGGTCCTAATGTGCCCCATGAAAAGATTGCCCACACCATACTACCCCCGCCACCGGAGGGTGGTCATAATGTAATGGCTCTTCGGTGTATGTTATAATATATAATTCGTTTCAAATTTTAGGTGCTTCTCACACTATTGTATTGATATATTTTGCTTTGGTTATATTAATGCAATATTAGAAAGCACTCTTTTTTGCGAATATAATCGTTTGAGCTGATGAAGAGATTAAATATTTTCATTATTTCGTTTCCGGCTTTTCAATATTTTTTTAAACTACCTTAAAAATATTTTGTTTCAATAATTTTTCTTCTTCTCGTTAACCTTTATTATTATTTTCCTGATTTCTCTATATTTTTAACTTAGCCTAAGTCTTGATTTTAAACTAGTGAAGATCGAATTAAATAAAGAAATTTTTAATAGTAAAATTTGAAATATATTCTTTGCTGTAATATATTTTACCAAATTAATAGCAAAGTTTAAGCATTTAATTGCTACTTTATATTTTTTTAATTGCGACTGAATCTGATAATTTCGGAAATAATGTACTGTGTTTTTCATTCTTTAAAAATTTAGAAAATTTTTTAACTGATTTTAGTTATTTTTCTTTGATTACAATCTGTGGCGCTACATGTCAAAGAGATTTTGATATAATATAAAAAATTGAAGGGGAAACAATTTGTCTTTCTACTTAAATTTTCGTCCATACTAAATTTTTATAACATCTGGTTTTCGATTGTAAATTTGTAAAACGTGACAGTCTAACTTAATACACATTATATTCTCTTAATAATATTTCTTCATAATACGTTTTGAAAAGCATAAAAAACACATGATGTAGATTTCATTAAAAAAAAAACGAATTTAAATCGTTATCTTTTGGACACAGTAATAAATACTATCTTCAATTTTCTACTACCAAGTTCCGGATAAAAGCTTGACGGTTGCAGCTAAAACTTATTTATCACAACACTGTCACTTTAACAAAGAATTTGGGATTGCTACATTTTCCGAACAAAAGCCGAGACTGACGAATGATACGAAATACCAAAAGAGCAAGTTAATTGCATTGAGAGTAAATGTTAGTTTTCCGTTAATGATATTTATTGAGGATTACGAAACGAAAATATATTCTCTTAAGTAAAAATAGCTGCACAACGCGAAACTGTTTTACAGAATATAGTTAAAAATTTTACAAATATCAGAAATGGAAGTGTTTTTATAATAACATAAAATTTCGTTGAAAGTTATTATTGAGATCTAATTAAACAGCTTATTTAATAATTTGTTTTGTAAATTAATTAATTTCTTAAACCCTCTAACATTAAATGACATTGGAAAAATAGCATATACTCCTTAAGAATAAGTTTTTAGCTTATAAAGCATTTTAAGTGAATTTAATACAATTGGGTCAATGATGGCAACATGTCAATCACAACAATGAAATGTGCTTTCATGAAACAAAAAAAGTATTGCTGATGTCAGCGATGACAAAATGTCAATAACAGCAATGAAATTGGTTTCAATGTATCGAAAAAGTATTGTTACCTAGTACAAAATCACAAATAACGCTCTAATAACATCAATGACGACTCAGTGCTTACTTTATTATAAATTGGCGAAACCTCAAATGAATGTCTTTATGGTATTTATTCCTATTGAGTATGATAAATATTTATTTGACATTATTTTATAGCAAAATATTTTTTTAAAAAATTAATTTAAGTTTAATGGTCGAATTTAAACTAATTTGCCTTGTGATATAAAAAAAAACTAATCTTTTTTTTATACCTTTTATATCATTTACTTCATTTCCTATGTAGTTCGAAATTATGCTAGGATTTAAAAATGTGCTAAATGGTATGGCTGTTATGGAACTTATAGATTTTCGAAAGGTGATGTAACGAACACACATGCTGCTTTTTATGAAACTAGCATACGAGAGTTAATTTAGCGTGGGCAGTTTTTGAAATGAAGACGTACATACTGGATGGAGGACAACAAATATAGCCTCTGTTGCAAATGAGAGACGAGATGCTTTCGCAAAGAAGATCGTTACTTCCAGCAATAATCTAGAAATTATTTCTTTTCTAATTGATTTTCTGAAGGAAAAAAAAAGAAAAATTAAAATATTTGATAGCAGTTTTGGATAAAAGTTGGCATGACCGGAAGACTGAAAATTTCAAAATATTCACATTTGATGAAGGATATACTCGTAGATATAGCAAAATACAGAGCAGAGATCTTTTTTCTACGCATCTAAAATGATAAGTGGTAAATAAAAGGTGCGTTTTGACCATATGAAGACAAACATCATTGAAAATATCAAAGCATGTTGAACCATAATATCAGGTAAATTTTCAGCAACTTTTAAAAGATGTTATTATTCAACTATTCAGCGTTTTAATTAATGAAACTTTTGACTAATGAACTAGTTATAAACTAGTAAAACTAGTAATGAAACTTTTTGAACGGAAATAAGGTTACCTAAGAATATTGTTTAACGCATTAAAAGTTTTCAGCAAATTTGAACGTTAGTACAGTTCAAAAAAGTACCAAAATTATCATTCTTCTTTGAATCATTTTTTTGGAGTATATGCTCCTTTGAAGATATTCCATCTTGCACCCAACTGAGCCTTTTTAGATATAAAATCATACACGAAATGGCATATATAATAAAGAACGTAAAAAGAAATTATTAAGCTCATTAACCGAAATAAAATACTTAGTTTGTTTCAGAGTGCATGCTTCTCTGAGTCATTATGTGAGCACATTAAATTTTGGTACTTAAAACAACCAATTGTATAATCAAAGAATTTCTGGAGGAGTTCTTTCTCATGAACTGAACTTTCAGAATTACAAACATGAAGAACATGGCATTTATAAAAAAGAACGTAAAAGTTTCTGTTCACCTAATAAATTATTTCAATTCTTAATAAAAATTTTAAAGTGTATGGTCCTCAGAACATACACTTTATGTATGTTCCTCAGAACATACACGTTATTCCATTTTACATGCAAGATACACAACTGAATAAGTATGGAATCTCTGGAGGAGTTTTTTCTCACAAAAAGAACTTTTTAGAACTAAAAGCATAAATGAAATGCCATTTATAATAAAGTACGTAAAAACACTCTGTAAATTTGATAAATATTTAAAGTAATTAATCGAAATAAGCAAATTACTACTTTTTTTTTAGAGTGTATGCTTCTCTGAGCCATAATGCGATTCAGTCTTGGCACGTAAGGCACCCAACTAAATAAGCACAGAATCTCTGGAGGAATTCCCCCTCACGAACTGAACTTTTTTATTTAGAATCATAAGGACAATGTCATTTATAATTGAGAATATACGGAGTTTCTATTCATCTAATAAATTATTTAACTCCTAAATGGAAATAAATTATTCACAATATTTATAAGTGTATGCTCCTCTGAACATTCTTTACCTTGGCACGTAAGTCACTCAACTGAATAAGCACAGAATCTCTGGAGGAATTCCCTCTAACGAACTGAACTTTTTTAATTAAAATAATAAGGACAATGCCATTTATAATTGAGAATATTCGACGTTTCTGTTCATCTAATAAATTATTTAACTCCTTAATCGAAATAAATTATTCACAATATTTATAAGTGTATGTTCCTCTGAACATTCTTTATCTTGGCACGTTAGTCACCTAACTGAATAAGCACAGAATCGCTGGAGGAGTCCCTTCTCACGAACAGAACTTTGAGAACTAAGATCATAAACGCAATTTCATTTATAACAGAGAATGCACAGACTTTCTGCACATTCAGTAAATTATTTCACTTTTGTAAGCAAAAGCTGCAACTTTGCTAGATCGGTATTTTACGTACTCACATGAAAATGAAACGGATAAGTCTTTCAAGGTCTTAGAGTAAGCCAGGAGATTATTTCCAATTAAAACAATGACAAGTTGTCATTCTAGGTTCCTCTATAGTTTTCAATCAGTATAACAGAAAATTTATGCAACAGGCGAATACATAAATACATAATAAATAATACATAATAAATAATACATAATAAATAATACATAAATACTTGGAATACCTAAATAAATATTAATGTTCAGTTGAATTTTAGTGAATTATTAGCGAAATACCCTATATTACTTTAACACTAAATATAAAACTGTATTTTACTTTTTCATAAATTTTAAGCTTAGTAACTTGAAAATAGATGTTACTTCATTATCTCAAAATTACAGATACGCAGGATGATTCTAATTTTATGGAACAAACATCGAGGGGATGTAGGGTACATCATAAGGATTAAATTTTGCACAAAAATCCATGACCGTAAATGTCACAGTAATCCGCTAGGGGCGCTTTCCTCTGTAACGATCTGTTTCTATGTGTGCCTTTGAGTGGGTAATTGTATTTTTTTAAAATTATATTAATTCCATATTAATTTAGTGTTTTCTGATAGTTATTGTGAAAAATTGCATTTAAATAAATGCTGAAAGAACTGTTTTATAGTAATTTAATAATTTGGCCACGCTAATCGAATTTAGCACCAAATTAAATTAAGATTAAAAAACCTCTAATACTGTACCAATTTAAGTGCAATTTTTGACAATATTTCTTAGAAAACATAAAAATAAGATAAGTAAAATTATATGCTCATTGGCACGCGAAGAAACAGTTCGTTATAGAGAAGCGCCCCTAGCGGTGTACAATGACATTTCTGGTTATGTATTCCTATACAATCCATAACCCTTATGATATGCCCTACCTCCCTTTTAAGTTTGTCCCATGATTTTAGAGTTGCCTTGTATGACTTGAATCAATCATTTATTATTGTTATAGATAATACAAGTTTCTCTAAATAACTTTATGCCATAAATCTTGGAAAAGCATTTATTAAACAAAGTCCTAATCAGATGAATTACAAATCTTTTCGTTCAATTCAATCAGTTATAGCTAAATTCTTAATCCAGGTTTGAAATATAAATCTTTCACCCAAACAGTAAGTAATTACTTTTATGAATATGTTGTATTAGCTAATGATGTATTGCATTAGTAATGTAATTAAAGTATTGTATCAATCAGTTTTACATAAAATTTAAGACATAAGTTTATGTAACAGATAAATAGGAATCTTAGTTTACATGAATAAACATTAATGTTTAGTTGAATCGCATAGTGATCGAAATACCCTATATTACTCTTACTTTATAATCTAAAATTATATTTTACTTTTTAAGAACTTTTTAAATTTGTTTTTTATTTGAAAATTTATGTTACTTCATTATTCAAAACTACAGAAATACAGAGTGATTCTAAAATCATGGGATAAGGAAAAGATAGGGCACTTCATAAGGATTAAGAATTGCATGGGAGTCCATGACCTGACAAGCCATCGTACGCCACTAGGAGCGCTTCCCTATTATGAATTGTTTCTACCTGTGCCTTTGAACAGATACTTTTATTTATCTAAATTTTATGTTTTTTTTAAAAAATATAGCTGAAAATTGCATCTAAATTGAAGAAGAAATGACTGTTTTATAATAGTTGAATGATTTGGCGGGGTTGTCATATTTGTAGCCAAATCATTAAATTAAGATTAAAATTCTAATAGTGTAAAAACTTAAGTGAAATTTTCCACACTAATTCGTTACAATCATTAAATTGAGATCAAATTATGATAATTCAGATAAATAAAAAAGTATATAATCAAAGGCACACGTAGAAGCAGTTCGTGCCGTGTAGGGGGCAGGGAACTGTCCTGGCATCAGAAAGGTTCTGAGTTCGAATCCCGGGAAAGGCATGAATGTTTCTTTCTCTCTCTGTGTGTTCTATGTCCCTTCTCTTTTGTGTGTGTGAATGTGACCCGCCCTATAAGCGGGTTTGTGGTTGTGTGAATGGTGTGGCAGAAGTCGAATTCTTGACCATAGATGGCGCTACTGAAAAAGAAATACAATCGCACCCCCTCTCCCTAAACAGGCATACGACAAAAAAAAGCAGTTCGTTATAGGAAAGCACCCCTAGCGGCGTACGATGATATTTATGATCATGGATTCATGCTCAATTCTTACTCCTTATGATGCACCCTACTTTCCCTCTACGTTTGTGTGACGCATGATTTTAGAATCATCCTATATAACTGAACACAAGCATTTATTATTGCTATAAATAAAATAATTTTACCAAAATAAATTTTATACCATAACCCTTGCAAAGCTGCTTCTGAAACAGAGCCCTAATCTGATGGATTACCTTTCTTTTCGTTCAATTCATTCAGCTGTATCTAAGTTCTAAATGTAGGTTTAAAGTATAAAATCTTTCACCCAAACAGTAAATAATCTCTTTGTTGTTAATGTATTGTATTAACACATTTTCACGGTTGTTAAGTCCTTACTTCCGTATCTTTTATTTTAACTCTGAAATAGAGGCACTCTAAGAAAAGTATTGAAACTAATTTTACTTTTTTAAACAAGTTTTTGAGGGAAGCTAACAAATATTTGCGTTACATCGAAAAAAACACAATGTTTTCCTAACTATCTCAATAAATTAAAAGTCACAGTGTATTTCCTAATTATATACATTATTAGTAATAAATAAGTTTTTCACTTTAAATGACTCAAAAGTACTTTCAATGCATCTAAATGATATAAACTTTAAATTACAGAGAAGGCAAATGATGCACTTGAAATTTTTTACACAAAAAAGTTTTAGTACAACAAATCGCCAATCACTATAATACAAATGGTACTTAGTTGCGTATATTGAAGTCATTTTTGTATGCTTATTGACAGTATTCTACAGATACAGTATTCCCTCAGAAAGTCATACCACCGTTACAAAAAAGAGACCTTACTCAGTTTTTATATTACTTTTTTTACATTACATAAAAGAAAATGAAAAAAAAAAGAAAATGAAATGATTCTATGTCTATTACAGCACCACCTACCAGTGGTTTTTAGTACCATTATCTGTTACAGAAGCATATAATTTGAATAACCTGTAGTTCAAAATTTATTTTAACCAATAGAATGCATTTTGAAGATATCTGAATTTGAAATTTATTTCTTGCTATTTCTCTACATTTGAATAGCTTAATGGCAGGAGATAATAAAGTGAAACTTTTTTCAATTTAGGATCTCTAACTTTTGAAAATATAGCTGAATCTGTTTGCAAAACAGTTTCTCATTAAAAACTTACAGCTGGCCATAACATATTTTTAAACTGAAAACTTCACCATTTTTCAGATGTCATTTAATAACGTCCTCACAGTAAAATTTTTAAATGAAGGCAAACAAAACTATAGATGAAAACTTAATATCGCTTTTCTGTAGAATTTCGATAGCTGACGGTGGAAAAAAAATTTAAGAAAAAAAAAATTAGCACAATTCTATTATCAGTAAGCTCTAAAATTGAAAATGAAAGTAGTTTAGTTATCCCTTTTGCAATAAGGGTCATCGCAACAGAAAAGAAAAATTCCCGCATTGTCATTACTAATCACACAATGCAAAATATATCACTAGATGACTTCTGTTACACAATGTAAAATACGACAGTTAGATGATTCCTGTTACATACAATGTAAAATATATCACTGAGATGATTTCTGTTACACAATGTGAAGGATGACAGTAAGATGATTCATGTTACACACAGTGTAAAATAAGCACTAAGAGGATTTCTGTTACACAATGTAAAAGATGACAGCAAAATGATTCCCGTTATACACAATGTAAAACATGACAGTAAGAAGATTCATATTGCATATTGTAAATATGATAATGAGATTATTCCTGTTTCACAAAATGTAAAACATGACAGTAAGATGATTTTTGTTACACAGAATGTAAAACAAGGCAGTAAGATTATTTCTATTACACAAAGTGTGAAACATCCCCCTTATTTTTCCGTTACACACATTGTTAAACATGACAGTAAGGTTATTTCTGTTACATACGATGTAAAACATGGGAGTAAGAGGATTTTTTTTTACACAAAATGTAAAACATGATAGTTACATGAGCCTTGTTTCAGTAATGATTTAAGATGTTATCTGTTATAATAAGTTTATTGTTACGGGTTTGCTACTCACGATGTTAAACTGGACATTAAGATGATTTCTGTTACACACAATGTAAAACATGACATTTAGAAGATGTGTGTTACATTAATATATTGCGAATTCTTATTTTTAACCGCTACACGTTCAGCAGAAATCATTTCAAATCTTGTAAATTTATTTGATTTCTTTTAGTCGTTCTTCCTCTTAAACACATTCCATATTTGGCTCATTTTTAATTAAGCGTCTTATATATTCATCAGAAACGTTGCATTTCATACATCAAATGAAATATACAATTAATTCTGTGTTTTTAAAAATTCATTCAATAAGAATGATTTATATAAAATAATTTACATTAGAAATCAACATATACCTTCCATTATTTTTTTAACGATGAAATTTAAGATGATAACTGGAAAGAAGTATAAATTACATTTTTACAAAAAATGGCTAAACTTTCCTCACAGGATCAAGAAATTAATATTCAATCTTCAAAAATTAAAGATACACCAATTCTGTTTGTTTTTCTGTAATTCTTCTTATTTTAATTATTCAAAATCTATAGTGCATAGTAAAAATAAATATAAACGTATAAAGTATGCATAAGTCTTAACAATTCTTCAACAATATGCCCATTCGTATTTTTGAAATTATTTTTTTATGAATTAACATTATTTTTTCGGTTAACAATAATTGCATTATAAGCAAGCCAGAATACTCTGAAAATATACTTAACCTTGAATATCTTGACAATTTTTACAGAACGAAAAGTAATCAGAATAATAACATTTCTTTTCGATCAATTCGATCGGTAGTAATTTTATTCTCAATATTCCAAATTCGAAGCCTTTGCAGAAATCAGGGGCTTAAGACATTAATAAGGAAAAAGGAGGAACTAAATGACGTAGATCTTTTAAATATACATGTATGTCTTTTCTGAAAAACAAAATCAAGAATGGATAAAAATTTGTGCGTTAACATTTAATTAACATTATTTATGCAATTAACAATAATTTCATTATACGGAAGCCAGAATACTCTGGAAATATACTTAACCTTGAATATCTTGACAATTTTTACAGAACGAAAAGTAATCAGAATAATAACATTTCTTTTCGATCAATTCGATCGGCAATAATTTTATTCTCGATATTCCAAATTCGAAGCCTTTGCAGAAATCAGGGGCTCAAGACATTAATAAGGGAAAAGGAGGAAAAAAATGACGTAGATCTTTTAAATATACATGTATGTTTTTTCTGAAAAACAATATCAAGAATGGATAAAAATATGTGCTTTAACATTTAATTAACATTATTTATGCAATTAACAGTAATTACATTATACGCAAGCCAGAATACTCTAAAAATATACTTAACCTTGAATGTCTTGACTACTTTTTCAGAACGAAAAGTAATCAGAATAATAACATTTCTTTTCGATCATTTCTTTCGGTAGTAATTTAATTCTCAAGCCTGAAATTCAAAGCCTTCGCATAAAGCAGGGACTTAAGGCATTAATAAGGAAAAGGGAGGAAAAAAAACGATATAGATCTTTTAAAGATACATATATGTCTTTTCGAAAAAACAATAACAAGATTGGATAAAAATATGTGCGTTAACAATAAATTATTATCCAAGAGAAACTTTCAATAAAAATTCCATCTCTTCGTTGATAAAGCAATTAATTCAAAATATCTGTTCCTAGAAAAGAAACATAAAAAATAAGTCTGATCTTTATTAAAATGGCAATTTATTGCATAAGCACAAAAGAAATCTGGGTTTATTATTTATAAAAAAGAAGAAGAATGAAATTAATTTTGTTCTCAATTTCCGGGGAAACTCTTTTTCGAGGAAGTATTTTACTATGAAAAAAATTCCCTTTGCATTAAATGCACCTCAACTAAATACAAACTTAAAGAAATAAAACTTTTGAATTTGAGTACAAAAAAAGATGAATTTTTTGTTGTTAATAACTTTAAAAAATAATAGTATGCGGGCATTTCAAAAAATTCATTAATTTATAAGTTTTACGTTAAATTTTAAATTAAAAGAATATTCTAAACTTTCATTTTTTTCATTCTCTTTCAATGTTTCGTTATTACATTTCTTTGGTAGCTATTTGCAGATTATGTAAATTCATATATAGTTAACAAATCCCCTCGCTTATAGTATACATCCAAAAAATAGGCTTACATATTTAGAAAAAAAAAAAGAAAACATAAATTAAAATAATAAAACCAAAACTATTTCAGTTTGTTGCTTATTATAAATTGACTTTTCATACGTATAACTAAGTTGAAAGTATAAAATTGTTAAATTGATCAAATATTATAGAAAAACACGAAAGGTTTGGCCAGCTTATTTTCTTTTAATTAAACTCTCATTAAATTAATAAGCATTATATTGTAGCGTAGTATGTTATTTATGTCTTTAAAACATTTGCAAAGAAATCAAGACGAAATAATCCGTAATACCATTTTAGTAAAAAAGTATTTTTTGTTGCAAGTTTAATTTCAGCCGGTATCATAAAAGTATGCAGAATTTTTTTTTCTTTGTGTACTTCCTTTAATATACTAAAAGACAGTACATCTGTTGTTTACGCTTATTTTCTATTTTAATGTATTTTTTATTTTTTTCTGCTTACTAAATGCCTATTAAAAAGATATTTGACTTACCACAACAAATCAAATATTTCAGCAGATATACCTTTCATATAGGAAATTAAGAAACAGCACAAAATGGGAAAATCTATCTTTAGATAGAAAATATCACACAATAATATAACTTTCTTCGTTTTTGACGAAACCGTTTCTTGGTGTATGCATCCATAACCACTGAGAAATAAGGCCGTTGAGATCACCAAGGTCTTTTAGTGAGGTCACAAACAGTGGTTTATAGCTGATAAGCGATTAGCCGCCAATTTCAAATATTTGTTATTCGTTGAACAACAGTCCCGTTTATTCGTCGGATATGTCGTTATAAACCCTAATCAAAAATACATATAGCATTATTTTACAACTTTTAACAATGCCATATGCATGCGCAGTTCAAAAATATAAAAGAAACTACAAAAATGGGTCTAAAGTATCAGTTTTTAAGTTTCTGAAAAGTTAGGAAATGAAACGCTAATGGATAACGAGACATTTAGCGTTAATGGTCGAGTAAGTGTTATTTATCTTTCATACTTTAATATTCGTTTTTGCAGACTTTACACGGTCAGAAATTTCTCAGAAAAAATGGCTAAATAACAATCTATTTAATTGTTATTTTACCATATTTAACCAAAACAGTCAAATCACCGTAAATAAGATGATAATAAAACTATTAACAGTGAGAAAAATCGTTTATTAACTATTTTTACCTAAAACGGTTAAATAACAATAATTTTATTGCACCAACTAAGCCCACCTAATGAATCAAATTACTTCCTTGCATCTGCGTACATATTATAACCGAGAGAGCTAATCTGCCAATCTTATGAACGACAGAACGGGGGATCGAGTCCCAGCGTTGACACCCCCATTCCCTTTAACACACATGAAGAATTTCCAGTGTCCTGCACTCTCCAATGCCCAGTATCTACCAAGAGGCCTAGCTCCTATGTCCAGTTAAATTTCTTTTCTACAGTTTTAAAACCATGGTAGTTGTAAATGGTTAAAACACCGTATAGTTTTGTATTCATTATTTTAAAACCATACTAGTTGAAAACGGTTTCAAAACCATAAACGTAAAAAATCTTCTTTACCGTAAACTTTACGGTTAATCGGATGGACAGACTGCTGCCGGCTATTTTACTATAATTTTGGAATGAAAATTCTAACAGTGTATAATAAGCTTTTTTAATTACATAAAGAAATAAGTTGTATTTAAGTATTACGTTTTAGGTAATTTTTATTGTTAGCGAATATTAGAATATAAAACTAGCAACGCATTCATACTTATGCTAAACTTTTAGAAGTGAAATAAAACAAATTTAAACATCATTTGTCTTGTTTAAATATGTATATGTATAATATATATATATATATATATATATATATATATATATATATATATATATATATATATATATATATATATATATATATATAACAAATATCAGATGTCATAAAATAGTTAAAATTTTTATTATTTAAAAAACTTGCAACAAACTGCTTTAGTTATATTTTTAAAAGAAAGAAAACATAATAACAATGTTGATTGGCACTTGAAACTTATAACAACTTATAGCTTACGATGAGTAAAATTGTACGATGAGTAACGATAGCTTACGATGAGTAAAATTTCGTAAACATTTATACTTGGAAGCAAAAAACTCCGATGCATTAATAAAAAAGGAATTTAATTTATTGTTAGCCATTTTAATTTTTGCACCTTAAAAATTTAAATGAATATTAATGAAACTCTTGTTCATATTCATATGGTACGAATAAATTTTGAGTTTGCTCCGGATTAAATGAGCTACTCTCACTTTATTCCACTTTTTATGTTTATTTTATAAGTCTGGAAGAGTTTATGTGATCAAGCTTTAAAACAATATATAAGTTTATACATATGTATGCATATTCATTCAAACGTATCTTATATATAATATATTAATGAGATGTATCTAATTGAGTAACAGGAAAAATTATTTAATAAATGTTTTTATATTTTTTCTATCTTATTTTTTTTAAAAAAAAAACTTGTAGACGATATTAAATTTAGTTCATAAAAACATTCAACATTTTCTCGTCATTTACAGTGCGTGATTTTTTTAAAATAATTATTGAACAATTTCTGCTCCAATCTCCGATGTGCTGGAGCCAGTTGCCCTTCCTTACCTTCAGCACTTGCCCACAGCCATATTTCAATAGGATAATGCGCGACCACACTTGGCACGCATTGTCCAAGGGTTCTTCGTCAATCGCCAGATTGAATTCCTTCTTTGATCAATTCGTTCTCCGAATCTTTCGCCGATAGAAAACATGTGGTCCATGATTGCTCAACGATTGACCAAGGTTACATCCCCAGCTGCCACACCAAATCAACTTTGGCAACGTGTGGAAGCTGCTTGGTTTGATGTACCCCAAGAACACATCCAAAGTCTATTTGAATCAATGCCGAGGCGTATGGCAGCGGTGATCTCCATCAATGACGGCTACTCTGGCTACTGATTTTAGCAGGAACCACACTTCACAGAATTCTACAAGTTTAATCATTTGATACTTGGTCAACATGTTATCTACAAAATAAATTTTGCTATGATATCTCTTGTCTTTCTTTGTGTTGCAATTTGGGTGGCCAGCAGTGTATACGATTAAATCTAATATTTGATTACTTATTAGAAAATGACAAATTATACATTTAAATAGGGTTTATTCCTTTGATATTAAAATTAGTTATGATGAACCAAGATTTAAAATTAAAAGAGGAAAAAATCTTATTAAATAATTTTCTATTATGAGATATACATAATATTGCTTCATGAAAAGCATGAAACCGTCCTACCTGTTCATTTTATTGGGTCATAACGTGATAAATAACATTGATTTGGTCTAATAAAAAGATATTAAACTAGCTGAAGCAAAAATATTTTACGTCGCTCAAAAGTTTGAACTATTTATTATAGTTTTCTCTTAATACAAATTTGAATACCGCGTTATCTTATGGTTGGCTAACACTTCAGAGGATGACGTCACAAATCTACTGACAGGTCTTGATTCTCGGTGGATATTCTTTGGTTATGATGCATCCGAGCGAATTTTTCGAAATGACGAAATAACTATCGTCACTTCTTTGAGGAAACGAATCACGTCAAAATCAAAGAAATATTTTTTAAAAAAAATCTGTAGTGCTTATTGTATCTAACTTTTCCAATAATTTCTCATGGGCACCTTATAGAGGGATCAATGCCGCCTCAACTGCACAAGAACTAAACTACACAACAGAGTACTAAATTACACCTATGCCCGAAGCTAGATTGGAACCCGGGTTTTCTTGGTATCTCATTAACCAATCATAGGCCATCTTATTGATCAGCATACAGGGTGGTCAACTAATTTTGACGTTTTATTTTCCATTTTTTAGTCTTCTTTCTAGTTTCGTCATTCAAATTAACAGTTCCTTTCAATGCTTTCCGATGTGGTTTCGAGTCAGGGAATCCTTTTCGTCATACATATGAGAATTCACGCTTCGTCACAAATCACATGATTTCGTGACAAAATAATTCTCAAAATTAACGAAACACAGCTCAAAGATTGATGATTCGTCAAAAGTGAGAGTTTTATTTCTGAGAGTGTAGTTCAGTTTATTGTTTCTAACTAATTTCCTTTGATTTAACAAATTGTCTAACAATTATGACCGAATTGTAATTTATAGTTAAAAATGAATAATTGACAATAGATAAAATTTGCCATATAGCAAACGCCTAGGTGTAAAACTACGAAATTATACATTTTTGAAATTTTATTTTATTGATATAATTTATAATCGATTCTTAGTTTATGCTATGAATAATTGACAAACTTATATGACCATAGATAATTGAAAATTAATAATTAATAATTAATTGACAATACATAATTGAAAATTTATAAATAATAGATAATGCATAATTGAAAATGGATAAATAATTGACAATAGATAAAATTAATATGGTATTGCTCCAAAAAGAAACCATTTGCCATTTATTGAAACAATTTATAAGTTATTCTTAGTTCATGCTATTAATAATTAATAATAGATAAAATTATTTGACTATAGATAATGGATAAATAGTAATTAATGGAAAATAGATAAATATTTGGTAATCAATAAAATTGTTCCCCCCCAAAAAAAAACATATAGAAAACACCCTTGTGTAAAACAATGAAATTATTTATTATTTATATTTAATTTTTTGATACAATTTATAAGAGATTTTTAGTTTATGTTATTTATACTATCAGTATCCTACACAGGCTATAAAAATTTCTACTACAGATAGTCAACCAAATAATACCAGATTGTAGATTATAATAAGAACAAATATTTTACGCGAGAAAATAAAACTAATGTAATTTAAAACTTCAAAAAGAAATCAAGTAGAAAATACTTAGGTGCAAAACAGCAAATATTAATATTTTATTTAATTTTATTGCTGAAATCGTGTGATCTTTAGTCAATGCAAGTTTTACATCAGTTTAAGATACAAATTACACGATTTATTTGGTTTACCGGATTATTTACCAAATAATACCAACTATTTAGAAAGAAGAACATAATTGACGTGAGAAGATAAAACTGACATGGTATTGCTCCAAAAAAAGGAACAAATATCAAAGGCTCTAATAGAAAAGAACGAAATTTTATATTTTGTTTTATTTTATTGGTGTAGTTTAAAATTGTGTGATTTTAGTTAATACAAAGTTTAATATCAATTAATGATGCAAACTGCGCTAATTTCTTTTGGCTTACTAGCTTGTCTGCCTAATAATTCCGACTAATAGATTACAGTTAGAAGGAAATTGACGTGATTAGATAAAACTTACATTGTATAAAAAAGATCATATAACAAAGGCTCTGGTGCTAAACAACAGAATTTAATAATTTCGTTTTATTTTATTGGTGCAATATACAATAGTGTTATTTTGAGTTAGTAAAAATTTAGATCTTAAGCGACGATACAAACTATACTATTTTCTTTTGGTTTACAAGATTGTCTACCAAATAATACCAGCCAGTAGATTATAGTCTGAAATAAATAATTGACGTAATTATATAAAACTAAAATTGAATAGAAAAAGAAAATATAACAAAGGCTCTGGTGCAAAATAACAGAATTTAATATTTTTTTTCTATTTTACTGATGCAATTTATAATTGTGTGATTTTGAGTTAATACAAAGTTAGATCTTAATTGACGATACAAACTATATGTACTAATTTCTTTTGGTTTACCAGATTGTCTACCAAATAATACCAACCAGTAGATTATAGTTAGAAAGAAATAATTGACGTGAGTAGATAAAACTAACATGGTATTGCTTCTAAAAAAGAAACCAGATAGCAAAGGCTCAGGTGCAAAACAACAAAATTACAGTCTGTCTGTGAGAAAGAAAAAGAAGCAGTAGGGGCAAAAGCGAGAAAAAGAGAACGAGTCAACTTTTCTTTTACCACGAGTAAGTTAGAAAAGTCGCGAACTCATTTAGATAACTTCTAACAAGGGATATCAAGCAGCAGATAAAACTAATCCTCCATGAAAAACTACCTGGTTGGGTAGTCTAACACTCAATAGTCGTAAAAATGCTCTTACTCCTATGTAGTCTTCAAGGGATTTAGAAAGAGCAGACGGAAAACAAGAAGGGTATCTTTACAAGTTTTTACGACTAAATTGGTACTCTTCAAGCGATGGTGGATGGGAAAACTTTGGGAGTTCCTTTATCCACCGAAGAATGTTGATCGTCCCCAAAAGACAAGAAAGAAAATAATCAAGAAATTGAAATTGGGAAGAGTTTTATTATATAGTTTTAAAGGGGCTGTACTAGTTTTGCGAAACTTGTAAAACATGCGTTATATAATAATTTAAGATGGGACTTAGAAAAGTTCTTGTGTAGAGGGGATTGAAAATAAGAAAGGAAACCAAGTAATGACTTTTACAATCTTTAAAATTTGATTTATGGAAGGTTTATGTGTGTGACTGAGCGAAAATACTTTTATTCCTTGTACATTTTGATATAAACTAGCTCATGAAGGCATATTTGTGCAAATTATTATTTAGAATCTTGAGCTTCTCATTTATTTCTGTTACATGTAAATTCAAATAATCAATTGTTTAAGTTATATTTTAAGTTCTAAAGGTAATAAAATATCTAATTATTAAATATTAATCTTCTTTCGGCGAACTTCTTCTATCTTGTTCAAATAACTTCTACAAAATTTGTTTTATGAGTTTGATTAAGAAAAATATTCATACGTTTCTGATGCGTTTTTAATATGAACTTGCTTATGAAGACATATTTTTTGCAGATTATTTAATAGAATTGCTAGCTTATTATCATGAAAAGTTTTTAATTAATTTACGTGTTAATATACATAGAAAATGTTCTATGGATTAAGTCATACGATCAATTATGGATTTATCTTTTAAGTTCTACGATCCTTAAAATTTGATTTATGTGGTTATATGAGTTTTAATGAGTGAAAGAACTTTTGTTCTTGATATAAAATAACTCATGAAAGAATAATTTTACAAATTACAAAAATTTGTCTTTTATTTATTTTAGTTCCATATAAAGTTATATGGTTAACTGTGAAATTTATTTCTAAAGTTCTAAAAGCGATAAAATATATAATTATTGTAGTTTAAATCTTCTTCAGGTAAGCTACTGCAATTTTGTTCAAATGACTTTTACTGTCTTTCAAATTTGTCTTATGTGCTTAATCGCAAAAAAAATACTTACATTTCTGGTGTATTTTGATATAAACTTCTTTATGATTACACTTGGGTAAAATTTTTTTGCTGCATTTATACAAGTATTTGGTTTTGCATAATTAATGTAGGGATATTTCAAACCTAAAAGTAAAAAAAAAAAATTTAAAAAAGAGACATTTTTATTCGATTTTTTTTTTTTACCAAAATGTTTAAGTTTAGAAACGGTATATATTACAAGAGTTCGCTTAAATGTTGCGGCAAACTTCTTGGGTAGTTAAGACTTATTATCAGCTATTCAGAAGCGCACGCAGAAACAATTTGTAAAAGGGCAGTGCCCATAGCTGCGTATGATGACATTTCGGGGTATGGGTTTTAAATCCGATGACGTGTCCTAACTTGCCTAAAAGTTTGTCGCATCATTTATGTGACCCATTGTTACATATAGCGTGTTTATAATTTTACAGTGTGCCAAGAGAAGCGGACCACCATGAATAACTATGATCTAATGACTGGATCATCACATTCTTGGAATCCATCTTAATGGCTCGAGGGGGTGACCTAAAATATTTTAATTAATTAAAGCAGATGATATTTGAAAATACGATATCAGACACAAAAACGTACTTTCGTCTAATTAAATTATCGTTTTTTCAACAAATACAGAATTCTGATCCTCTACATATAGAGGGTAGCCACAATCTGGGAAATATGGGCCTAATTGTTTGATCAGGAGAGCGGTAAAAAATTTAAACCCCCTAATGTTAATTTAACATTTAGCGTTTTCTACATATCTTGATAACTTTCTAAGCGAATTGAAAACAATATAATAACAATATACATACAATTATAAGACGCCAAAGATAATTCCATGCAATACATAAATTTTAGTAAATATTTATTATTTTTAGTTAATTTATTTAATAATTATAATAAAGTGCTGAATTCTAAAGTATAAAATTTTTTGCATCATTTTAAAATAGCTACTTTTACAAATTTTGAGCGAAATCGGTAGAATAGTTCATGAGATATCAAATTTTAAATATACGACTTTTTTAAAATTCAATTTCTCAGGAACTATTCTACCAATTTTGTTCAATTTCAGTACTTTGCCAAGTAAAATTAAATACTTTAAAATTATGTCAAAATTGTGTATCTTAGAATTCAAATTTTTTTCGACTATTAGTAGATAAAATAATAATAAATATTAAATATTTATTTAAATTTATTTTTTGCATGAAATTATCTTTAGATGAATGAAGTTTACAATTGATTGTTTACAAACATTTTTCAATTAACTTAAAAAATTCTCGAAATTTGGCAAAATACTCAAAAAGTAAAATTAACATTTAGAGGGCAAAACTTTGGACCGCTATATATATATATATATATATATATATATATATATATATATATATATATATATATATATATATATATATATATATATATATATATATATATATATATATATATATATATATATATATATATATATATATATATATCAGGTCGACTCAGCCTTTCATCCCTTCATGGGTCGATAAATGAGTACCAAGCATGCTTGGGAACTAAACACTGGGGGTTCCGCGTTCAGCTGACTACCTGACCGGAACATCTGCTCCTGCACCCCACCTCACGAAAACTGAGATGGTCACAGTAGGCCTTGGCCCTCTTTGGGCTGCCGCGCCGCTGAGTTTTAGTTTATATATATATATATATATATATATATATATATATATATATATATATATATATATATATATATATATATATATATATATATACGAGGTATGACAGTTAAATAACCTTAATATTTTACAAATGCTTCTTTAACATGCTTATCTTCCCTATCAATACATGATTGCATATGAGTTTTCCACGGTTCAGAGCTTTGTAGTTCATTAGATATCACCTTCTGTGCTCCCTTGAATGCACTTCTCATTTTTGAAAACCGGTAAAAGTCACATGGTGCAAGATCTGGTGAGTACGGTGGATGCTCGACCACAGTACTCCGTTTGTCCGCCGAAACCAGTTTCAAAGAAAGCGCATTGTGCGCCGGGGCGTTTGTTGCGGAAATATCCACGTGTTGTTGCTCGGCAAATCTGACCTTTTCTTCCTCACGCTTTCACTAAATATTTTTAAGACCTCAATGTAATACTGCTGGTTTACCGGTTGGCCGTGAGGTACCCATTCTATCGTGACGATACTATTAATATCGAGAAAAAAAAAAGCCAATGAGCATGGCTTTCAGTTTGGACTTGCTCATTTGCGCTTTATTGGCCTTTGGTGATGCGGAGATCTTCCAGGGCATGAATTCTCCTTTAATTTCAAGGTCGTTCTGAAAAATCCACGTTTAATCACATGTGGTGAATTTTCAATCAGTTCAGGATCTTCAGTGAAACGTCTACTATGTCAGAGAAAATGTTCTTCCTGTTTACTTTTTGCTCGTAAGTCAGGTTGTTTGGTACCAGTTTTACGCAAACCTACGTCATATGCAAGTCTTCCGTCAAAATTTTTATTGTCTCTCTGTCTATGTTCGTATAATATCTAACATCATTCAAACACTCAAGCGTCGATCTTCACGCACAATTTACTTAATTTTTAAATGTTTTCATACGAGGTCACAGGACAACCAGAACGTTCAACATCTTCAACAACCTCCCGACTTTCGAAAAATCACTTGTGCTATTTAAAAATTTGATATGCCATTTAAAATGTGACATGCAAATATTTCTAATAACCTTCCTCAGCAATTTAAAACATTCAGTTCACAAGGAATTTCAAATTGATGAGCTGCTCGACTTTTATGCTTATTATGATCGCGACACTTCGACAAAACGGTTCGAGGAACAGAATAAAGTGAAACCTGCACAGAAAGCATCATATATATATATATATATATATATATATATATATATATAATACGTGGTAATTTCAAATACGTTGACAAATATATATATATATATATATATATATTTCAACGTATCTTATTGATCTAAAATAATTCTTAAATATAATAGCATTTTTATTCCCAGTTTCTTTCAAAACTAATATTTTTGAAATTCATTATATTTTCTTAATTTAGTTCAGAGTTGAAGACATCCGAGGTTCAATATTTAAAAAAAATAGTTCTCTTTTATTCTATCATATAATAATAAGTTATAAAGTATATCTAAAAACAAAGCTCAATATAACATTTAAGGCTAACCAACAGGAAGTTATAGTTGGTGATAGTTAACAGCAAAGAAAAGCTATCGTTAAGAAAAGAAATGCGATATCGTTAGTTAATGCTGCACAAATATTGACTTCCTCTTTTATACTGAATCATTAAAGATATTTTGAATCTAGCATATTTTTTTCTTACAATACCTTTCCATGGATTCAATTAACTTTTTATTAAGAAGATTTTTAAATTGGTAGTTATTGCACCAAGTAATTCAATTTTTAATTAAAAAAATATATTGCATTCATTATTAACCTAATGAACATAGGAAATTTGAAGAAAAAAAATCGTTAAGAAATTTATGATTAAGAGTTCATTATGATAAACTTTTCTTCTTTTTTATTATCGTAAGGTGTTTATAATTTAGATAAGCGAAAGTTTAATTTTCTTTTTGGGCGAAATAAGCTAATTAAATATTATCTCAAAATTTAGCCATTAGAGAGCATTCAGAGGGCTTAGTGGTAGATGGTCTTGTAGCAGGTAGACAGCAGGAGGTTCTCGTAGTCTTCCTTTCCATGTAACGCAAATTCGGGATTTATCCAGGAGTTCCCTTGTCTTCTGGATTGGACATTCAAAATTACAAGGATACCGAGTTGATAATTGTTAGCCGCAAACTGAAAAATTCCGTCGGTTGTTCAACTACGGTTATAAAATAAAATAGTTTGAAAAATTTATTACGTCAAAACTTGTTAAACATAATGGATGTCACCAACTTTTTACCATTAACTTACAATAATTCCTAAATGACATAATCTATCATTAAAACTTAAATGGACCACACCTAAAACAGCATTTGACATTGAACACACTTCACTACTCTCAACTGAACATATAAACAGAAGAAAAACAGAAACTTTGATTGTTAACACTTTGACATTTAACATGAGACAAATATAATTGTCTGCTGAAGGTCACAAGTTCGTTTACCGAAAGCACAAAAAAACTTTAGCACTTGCAAAACAATATCTTAATGGAGCTTAAGTTAGACATTCAAGTGGTGAAATATCTTACAATGAACTAAAAGTTCAGCTCCCATACCAAATGCACAAAGTGTTTTAACAAGTTTTTGTTCGATACTTGCACTTAATTGAAAAAATGATAGATTGCTAATTTAAGTAGTACTCGTAATTAAAGTAATTTATTTATGTAGCACTACACCTGCACAATGGACTCTTGTCGAAGATCTGGGAAGCATCTCTGAGGATGATTCAATGACATGCCATCACAGTTTCGACCCTGTCTCGCCCGCTCTGGTAGACCGACACGCGTTAAGTCAAGCACTAAATGAGTTTGACATAACATATATTTTGTAATTTTACTCCACTGCGCAGTTTATGTTAGTTAGATCAGGCTACTAAATTTATTCACGCAGGGGCCTTCTTTCTTTAAGGAGGTTATAGCACTTAACGGTAGAGATTCGGGAAAGATTGCTTTCTCATGATTCGAGATTGTTGCTCATTTTGAGGTCAGAATACTCTCCTTGAATATTCTATGGATAGACCAAAAGCACTTTTAATTGGTTATCCACATTTGCCAATTTTTAATCTAAAAAACAATCATTAATCTTACAAGCTCCTCTGCAGTTATAAAAAGTAACAGTTTATTGTAGGTTTACTGCATTATTTTTCTCGGCCCTTATTTCTTCGAGGAATTAAGTGTTAGAGGTCCAATAAAATAGTTGAAAACCTGAAAATAATATGCATTGTTGTTGCAGAACAAAGTTTTTTTGGATCTAAAAGCTATCCGAATTAAAGTTTTTTTTTTTTTTTTTGAAGTAAATTGAAGCTATTTTACGTATGAACTTTTAGCCTAAGTGTTAAGGGTATCATCAGATATGGATTTACATCAGCCTTCATTTCTAAAATCTACAGCTTCTGCTATATGCAAAGCATAACCCACGAGACTCTTATCTTTAGAAACATTGGAAACATCTAGAACACCATTATTGATGTTAAGGTAAACCAAACGTTTTTACAGTGCATGCAGTCACATTTGTTTTAGTTTTGCCCTGTTATAGTTTTGTTTATTTATTTATTCATTTTGTGTTTGTTTATTGACATCACTAATTTTATGCACATTAAACTCAATTTAATGGCTTCATTGCAAAAACATTTCGCTTAAAAAACAAACACATTTCAAGTAACATATCCATAACGAATCTGCCAAACAATTGATATTTTGTCAATTTCATATAAGTTCTTGTATGATAACTATAGTTTTATGCATAAACTTGTACTTGTATTATGCATAAACTTGTACTCAAGAGCCAGAATGGTGGCAACCACATACAAAATCTCTTACAGTATGGAGTTGAACTTTATATTTGTCACAAATCATGACTTTTTTTTTACTTTACAAAAGATTTAAATTTATTCTACAGTATTAAAATTCCCTTGTTGCTGAAAAAATAGAACATTTACAGCAAAGTTACAATATTAGTTTCTCAACAAGTCTAGGCATTTCATTGCTAAAGTTTGAGAAATTATTTTTCAAGTTGAAAAACAGTTACGCATTAGGTAATGTTCCATGAAATTAATATTTAATCAAAAACAGTAAAACAATAATGAAAATCAGATATTGACCAAATAGTTACAAAAAATAATGCATGTTGATTTATACTTTATGCAAAATTGATAGAAAAAAATAACACAAAATTATATAAAAAAGCTTTAATCCGACCATAGTAATTGTGCCTAATTAAAAATAGCAAAATAAAATAATAATAGTGTTTTTCTAATCTCAAAATTAAAAAAAATTACTCTAAACTCATTTTCTAAAAAATAAGAAATTTATATAATCTTAAAGACGGTATTTTGCGACATGTTCTTGACATTTCTCAAAATAATCTGCAGTTAACGGAGGAAAAAGCAATTCTTCAATTCCAGATGTTATTTGAACCTGATGATCTTCATCGTGAGCATTATTTGTGGCGAGAAAATTTTTAAACTATCGTAAATGTAAACAAAATTTGCAATTCATTAAAAGATATGCCTTCTAGTGGCAAAATTTTGAGCTAATTTTTTTCTTAGTTCTAACAAATTCTCATTTCTTCAATACGTTCTACGCAGAATTTCATAACTTTCTGAACATCTGTTTCAGCTATAGACAAATTTTAAAAGGTTGTAATTTAAGGGCATGATAGATTTAGAAGACATTTATTATACGTTTATAAACGTGCTTCAAAAATATACATGTAGGTAAGGAAAATATTAACGCGAAAATATCATCTAGGCCATATATATTTTCTCAAACTTAAGGTGGGTGCGCTACATGCTACTAAAATTAGAAACAGAAAGAAGTAAGATACGTTAAAAATTACAATAATTTATTAGAAGAAAAAAAAATTAAGATTACGTAACACCTTTGTCCAAAAAAGTTTTACAAGTTGTTTAAAATAAGTTGTAAGTTTTATAAGTTGTATCCTGCAGCTACTATTATATACGGCTCGCAACGACGTATTAATCATGTTTGGTGTATCAACAATAACTTAAGCGCCAGGATACCCTGGTTGGTAGGGTGTTGGGCCCTTATCCACGAGGTTACGATTTCGATCCCCACCGGCCGAAGACTCCCTGTGTAGTAAATGGTGACTGATGCTCGTTTAATCTGTCTGGTCACAAAGTTCTCAATGTTCCCATATCAAATCTTACCTCTGGGGGTGTTGAAATGAAGGGTTGTGACGTATGTGTGGCTTAAGTCGTAGTCTTGGCCATAGTTAGTGCCATTGAAAAACAAGAAACTCTGCCTTAAATTCGCTTATTTCACCAAGCAGGCTCGTTATTATCGGCAGGTAACATTAAAAGAGTCGCAATGGCTCAAGGGATAGAGCGTTCGCCCTTCAATTGGGTGAACCAGGATCGAATCCCAGCGATGGCTGGTCGATATGAATCCTCATCCGACCATAGCGCTGACGTGAAATATCCTCAGTGGTAGACGGATCATGGGTTAGAGTTCCTTAGTCACCAGTCTAACCGTTGGAGGATCTCGTGGTCTTCCTCTCCATGTAACGCCAATGCGGGTTAGTACCATTAATGAAGTCCTCCACGAAAGTTTCCCTTGTTTTCTGGATCGGGTTCAAAATTACAAGGATACGGAGTTGAACATTAGCAGTCGTAAACCCAAAAATTGGCTCGGTTGTTCAACGATGAATATAAAATAAAAACGACATTAGTCATTATATTAGACAAAACTGTGACATAAGACACAGCAACAATAACTTCAATCAATTTCTGTTTCCACAGCGGTTTCATACAATATGGTTCTCAAGTAATCAGAAAGTAAAAAGGCAATTGATTACAGATCTGGTGAGGAAGGTTACAACGAGAAGGTCAACGGGAGATACCGTTATTTCTTAACCTTTTGCTTACGGCTCTCAGTATGCTGAAGCCCGACATTCTGGTCCACCCGTTATACCAGCCGTAAGGAAAAGGTTAATATGACATATGTTAATTTCTTCTTATCTGTTTCCTGACCAATATGTGGAATATTTAAAAATAGTTCAGAAGTATATAAAAGTATCACGAAAAAAGACTCAATAAAGTGAAGTATGAAAAGAGTGAATGACTGTTTTAAACACTAAAAGGTGAAGAAAAAAAAATTCTAAAATTTTTTTCAAATCAGGTTTTCATATTACTTCAACACTTATCACCTTAAAAGTCTATATTTTTTATTTTGCGATTATAAAAACCTTATTATAACTTTTATTTGCTAGTTTGATTGAGCATAATTATAATATCTAACTTAAGTATCAATGTATGATGAAAGCTTTATTATATATATTTTTGTTATATTTACTCTATCAGTTTGGCATGCTGTATAAATTAATAAGCACTATTCTTTATAATAATTTTGTCAATATCTGATTTTTAGAATTGATTTGCTGTTTTTGATTCAATATTTATTTCATAGAACATTAACTAACGCATAACTATTTTGTAACTTAAACGAATAATTTATTAAGCTATAGCACTGAAGGGTCTAGACTAGTTGAGAAACTTAGCTAACACTGTTCGGCTATTTAAACATCACTTTCATTTCGACAAACAAAGTCACTCTCAAAATGCCAGCGTTGTCAATGTGTCCAGTAAAATGCCATTCATGACAATATAAGCTTTACTACATTTAATTTATTAAATTTAATGATATGACTAATGTTAATTACTATTTTCTGTAATTACAACATGCAATTTACAAACTCGCAATAGAGTTTGTGAATGTTCGATTTTTCAACAGCAGGCTAAGTGTAATACTGTTAGAATAAATTAAAATCATTTGAACAGTGAATAAAAGTCATTATTTGTGAAACCTGAAGATTTGTATTCTATACTCTAAAAAAGATTTTGTACATGGTTGACATCATTATAGTTGAGAAACACTAAATGAATATTTATGTACAAAATGTATTTATTATGCAAACACTTATATGAAATCGTAAAAAATTCTATTGTTTTGAAGAAGTAGAACGGATATGTAAATTAAAATGTGCTCTTTTTGTAATCGAAGTGTTTTTGCATTGAAGCCGTTAAATTGAATTTAATGTGCATGGAAACATTTGTTGTCAATAAACAAACAAACAGAAATTAATTAATAAAAGGCAAAACTCATTTCTTCAGCAGGGCAGCTCCTTTAATATGATTCTTTATTTGTAAAAGAACAAAAGAAATTAATTCCATATATATATATATATATATATATATAAACATAACAAAGACAAAAAGGAAAAGAGAGAATAACGAAGATAATTAAGAAAAATATTAAAATATGTAATGAAGATTTATAAAAAAAAGAAGAAACATTATAAAAATAAAATGTTTTAAAAAGTATTTAAAAATTTTATTTAAAAAAAATATAAAAAATAAAAACTTAATGAATAGGAAAACAAACTCACACGATTATGTCTGCAAAAAAGCTTATATATTTCTCCAGATATGTTTTTTTTCTATTTTTTATTTAATATGTTCTATTTCGTTTCAATAAAAAATTTTTGGATGCTCCTTTCATTATTGTATTGATAAATTTTACTTTGGATATATAAATACAATATTAGAATGCACTCTTGTTTATGGATATAATCGTGTGAATTTATGAAGATATAATATCTTTTTAAACTTTTTAATTTCTAATTTTTTTTAAATCTTTAAATATATATATATTTTTTTTATAAATGTTTATTATATTTTTTCCTGTTCCATTAATTTTTTCATTTCTTACATAAAATTGAAAGAAAATTAATCTAGAAGAATAAATTTTAGTGAAATGAAACAAAAATGATTTTTCTTTTAAATTTTTGTTTTTCATACTCAGAAAATTATTGATATTCTTTTTTATGTATTAAGTATATTTCTCTTTTGTGTAGATTGTTTAGTACTTTGAGCAATACTTAACAGTGATAATAAATATTAATAATTAGTTGTAGAAAAGGCGGTAAACTATGTAGTAGTTTTAGATTATTTGATTTAATTCTCCTTAATCAACTTTGCGAGTTAACATCCTCTTTGGAATTCTTGCCAACAGCCAAGGAGCTAAAGTTTAATATTTTAGAGAGAATAAAAAAGATGCAAAAATATTACAATTCGCCAATGTTTTGATGACGAATACGAAATTTAAATCATCCGTAAAACTTAATTTAATTGAACCAGGAGGCGGTACAGTGAGAATTAGAAACACTTTCATATTCCACTCGACAATGAAGCTGAATTTTATATTTTTAAACCCACTTTTTTTTTTTTTTTTTTGCATGATATTAATTTTTGATCTTCAATCTGCATGTTTTTAATATTATACTTTTTCCAAAGATTTTAAAATATATTTCAGAGTGGTACTTGCTGTACATAAAACTTTAAAATTTAATATTTAAATAACTTCTGGAAAGAAAGGATAAATTTTGAGAGTTATGAGTTAGAATGAGGGAACGTTAAATGGGTGAGAGCTCATTCAAATTATAAAATTGAAAACAAACTTGAAAGCTTATCGAAAAATAGTTAAATATTTGCTGATGTTTCGATGCCATAAACAATCATCAACATTATCAAAACGCTGATTTAGTGATGATTTATTTGTTTAATCCATTTCTGGTTTTACATCCACGTAATATAAGAAACTTTTGCAATGAATAATTATAAAAAAATTTATTTAAATCGAATTAAAGTTTATTCAAATTTTGTTATCTCTATTTCAACAATATCTGACAGTTATAAAAATAAAGTTTAAAATGAAACAATCGCTTTTTTTCATTTGTTATTTTTACCTTTAAATAATATAAACCAACATAAAATTTTAGGTAAACTTCCTAAGTTTTTAATAATAAAAGATTTTAGAGCTTGTACAACAATAATTTTGTCTGATTTGTGTTTCGTAAAAAGCATAGGAATAGCTTTACTGCTATCGTATAAATATAGGAAGCTTTTCTGCATTTAGTGTGACGTTGCTGAGAAACCAGTTTTACATGATGCATTTTTTCCCTTCTGCTTAACATCCGTTTCTGTAAGCACTTCATCTACTTTAATTATAAGTAAAGAAATATCATCTATATTTGATATACGTTTTCAACCCTTTTATATATCAATTATCACATGGCAGTCAAAATAATTAACTAGATAATTCTTACAGTGTTACAAAATTTTCTAACTATGCGAAGATTACTTGATTAAAATCTTCATTCGTTTGAAATATATACAATTTGGAAATATTTAGTCAGCATGTTTCAAATATCTTTCGTTTTCGCCGTTCGCGTCTGGTGAATCTTGAGAAAGGTTCCTTTTTTGAGAACTCAAAACATGTTGAGTTTTCCAACATTTTAATTTTAATATCTAATGTTGACTTCATATTGTCAAGTAACGTTTTGTTGTTTTTATTTTTATTTTTTTGTTTGAAAAGACTTATTGAGAAAAGGAAATACTATTTCTTTCCCTTTCATTAAGGACTGAAAATAACTATATTTACTATAGCCGAAAATGTAAGCTTGCTAAATATTTTTTTTTTTATCTTATTAAGTTAGATTTTAATATTTTGTGTTTAGTTTTTTCCTTGTTTGAATTTTTTTTATTAAAATTATTTTATAAAAATTAATTTACTTTACTATAAAGGAAGTAATATTTCCTTTCGAACACACCAGTATAGTCAATTTTCTTAAAATTAACTTCTTTTCCTTTGTTTCATCCCCTTTGCTTTAAATTCGCATTAAACCTTTTCCAAAAAAAAAAAAAATATTACCAAGGGAAAGCGCATAATAATCTCTCAAAACATCCAGATTGAATTGAAAAATAATGTATCTGATTTACTAATCAAAAACAACAATCTTTCAAATATAAATTGATTTTAAAAATATGACTAGGCTAGAAAATTCATAATGAAAGCCTAAAAATGATAAATGAAACAGCTTGAAAAGCAATTTCATTACACAAAAAAATATAATTGACTGTTAAAGTAATGATTGTTTAGAATATTAATAGATTTGTTGATGAGCATAGGTTAATAAATAATAACTTGAGAACCGATGAGGTAGGATTTTGTTGTAATTGATTGCTATTCAAATCTGCGAGTATAGAGTCTACTGCAATGTGTGAATAATTTATTGTTATTATAAGTTCAGTTTTCGTTTCTCGAATTAAATTACCTCGTATAAATTTCAGATAATTGTGATATACGGCATTTAATGAATACAATTTTGTTTCGATTTCAATTTGGCTTGGTAAAATGAATTGTAATTCAACCGTGAGTGAAGAACTTCATCATTAGTAGAAATAAGTTTATTTGTATTATCCTTTTGTAATATTTATCGGTTATATTAATATTCAGGAATACGAGAGGATAAATTTCATGTTTTAATATATATTTGAGTCTTAGAAATACTAACAATTAATTAGTTTGTTAGAATAATCTATTAAAATTGCTTCATTATTAGAAGTTTCGCTAATAAACATTTTAATATAGAACACGATACCTTTAATGTTTGATTACTTTATTGACCATTTAAGGAACTATATTTTTAAATAGCTTTATTTAAAATTATTTTTGTTATTGAGATGGGTTTGTAAAAAGAAATTCATTTCAATTATTATCTAAATTAATTTGGATTTTAAGGTTACTTTTTGTGGGAAAGAGGGTGGGATTTAATTAAAATTTTGCCTCGTCTGAAGAATTGAACGTGGACTTGATCTACTGTGCTTATAAGTAAAGGTATTTATAAATTTTGAGTTTATAAGTGCAAATAAACTTAATGAGAAATAATCAAACAAATGAAACAATAACGCACTAGAGAAAATAGCCCTTTATTGTTGGCTTCTTTCATTGGCCCAACGTTAGCCTGTACTGTTAGCCACATTATGTAAACAAAACCCTGGGATTGCAGTTATTCTAATTATTCCATATTTTCATTCTTATTCGTTTTGATTTTAAATTTTTTTTCCTGATATTTCTGATTTTCATGTGTTGTCAGAAAAGCCCATATTCTAAAAATACCAAATATATAATTTTATAATAGTAGATTTGAGAAATCGGAAGGTTTGGATTTTTGACCAAATATATCTATTAATTAATAATATTAGTAGGAATCGCAAAATAAAACCACTCGCACTTTTAAATTATTCAATTAAGGAAATTCTGAACTCGATTACACATTTTAATTATATATTGGGATGAAGGAAAATTGACGAATTAATACTGATTTTTTTTTGCAATAGTCCCATGTATTATATTGTACATGTACCATGTATTGATTTGAAATTATTATGATATATTAATAAATGATTTGATTATATTGATTGATAGATTGCATTGATTGATTGATTATATTGACAAAATTATTGTGTAAACTGTTAAAATTTTGAACAAAGTAATTATGAAATTAAAAAGATTATATTTTATTATTTATTTGAGGTAAAAAGAGAGCATTTTTGAGATCTTATTTTGCTCAAAAATATGTTGTTTTAATTTTGAATATATAAGGCAGTGTTTCCCAAACTTATGACTTTTGTGTACCCTTTCCAAATTTTTCGTAACTCTGTGTACCACTAACAAAAAAATGAATTTATTTCTTACCATGAAAAAATTCCACACAAGTTAAAAATCACAACTGGCTGTTGACACCACTAATTATTAACTGTTAACTCTGCAAAAAATAGCCAATAGAAAAATACGTAATCGTAAATTTTCATGGCTAGCTTTGTTTTTAAATAAAATTTTTTGCAAGATATTTCGCATAAGAACGCGTACTCCCGCTAAACTGTTCCCGTACCCCTGAGGGTACGCGTACCACACTTTGGGAAACACTGATATAAGGTATTAAAATTCGACTATTATTTGTTATTTAATATATTTTTGCTCAATTTTCTAAAAATCTTTTTCACAGTTTTTATTCAAAGAGCAAGAAAGAAGAAGGAAAAACCCAAACCCATGCTGCACTGCCATACTTTATAGTAAAAACTTAATTCAAATATTAAAAAAATAAATAAACATTTTAACCTTAAAAATAGAGCTTTACGCTACAAAGAAAAACAGCACTTCCTTTGTCCCATAAAATAAGACTCTCAAGATTTTAACAGATTTCAGCAGCGAAATACAATAATATTTATTTAGCTCTACAATTTATGACAAATTGTAAATGGATAAAAAAGTTGTAAATCTAAACCGGAGAAAATAATGTTAAGAAATCTAAAAAGCGTGACAAAGAAAGTACTAGGTTATAGAAGGACTTTTATAGGACGTTTCTCTGGATTTTCTTCTTTATAAAAATACAAGTGCTTCAGAGCGACCTGCTTGTGACGCTTCTCTATCCTTCCGAATTACTAACATGACAGGTTGACCATATAAGGCCGCTCAAATCTTTTTACTTATTTGAGCGGAAATAGCTTGCTTTCCTCAAAATATCAAGACCTATAAAGTACAACAAGTTTTAAAGCAGAAATAATACAAATAGACATCGACGAAAGATGTCTTTAAAAATCTCAAAATGCTTTTTACTGAAAAAATAAAATAAAACGCAAGGAGCATTCGTAAATAGGTACTGTCATTCTGAAAAGTAAAGACCCATGCTTTTTTCAAAAATACGTTTATTTGTAGTAAACTCTTATCAATATTTTGCAAGTTATTTCGTAACATTTTAAAGTACTTAAAATGCCGTCAAGTAAATACTATCATTCTCAAAACTAAAAATCCATATTTTCTTTCAAACATAAATTTAGTTGTTAACTCTTAACAATACGTTACTTTTAAACATGAGTATCAGTTATTGATTATTATGACTACTTCCATTTTACTAATGGACATTAAGTGCTAAAAACAATATAGGATGTATTAAAAATGCTACACTTGCCATATAAGCACTGTCATTGAGAAAACCAAAGATCTATACTTTTTTTTCTTCAAAAATAGATTTCCTAGAAGTAAATTTTTAACAATATTTTATACTCATTACTTAATGGCCGCAGTAGCCCAGTGGTTTAAGTCCAGCCTCTTTCGGACTTCCATCCAAAGAGACTGAGGTTCGACCCACCGAGAGCAAGCGACGCTCCTAAATTTTGAGGAATCGAAATACCTGCGGTCCGTCGCTGAGAACTACCAATGATCTGGAGACAAATTCTTTTGTGGAAGAGGTTTCAAAAGTGAGTGGTGCTGCCATCTATCTGAGAAGATCTGAGTTAAGCCGTACTTTCACCCTTGCGGTGCTCCCCTTTACGGCGCACCTTACTGAATTCATTCGCAAAGGTCAATAGCAGGTGTGCTTGGCTTGTCCAAGTATCATATGAAACAATAACAGTACTTTTATATAGTTGTAAAGTAATTACTTATTATTATTTTCCTACTTCACAAATTTGAATTAAGGGATTAGAATAGTTTGGGGTGTAATCATAATACTGCACTTGCCATATAAAAAGTGTCATTATGAAACGTAAGACGCATACATTTTTGTCTTCTGAAAATGCGTTTATAGGTACCAAACTCTTAAAAATCTTTGCATGTTACTTTTTTTAGTAAATGGGAATTCAAGATTTGTTAAACTACTCCTACCTTACTAATTAAAATAAATGCTTCATATCCGCACATGATGTTTTCAAAATACTTAACACAGAATTTAAGACTTCAAATCAGAAAGGAAGACAAAATATTCTACATGGTGTAAGAGTAAATACTTAATAGTTAAATCTAGCATTAAAAATTAACGAATCATTAAAAATTAATTAGATTTAAGCAACAGAAGTTCTTCTTTTAAAATGCTTAAAGTTTTCGCTAATGTTGTTAAATATTTTGTCAAATATAAATTTAATTTAAAGCTTTTAAATTTTCATGACAGTTGAAGTTCAAGATATCAAAGTAATTTAAGCAATTAGTAACAATTTCTTCAATATTTGATAACGTTTTTATTGCTCTTTTTTGCATTTTTTAAACTTAATCGTAGCCAAGGAGAAAGAAATACATCTTTGTATTGATTTGTTTGTACATTTCATAAATATAAAAAAAAGCGTAAACATTAATAACTTTTAATCTAATGATCAGATATTCACCTTCTAAGACTCAAACCTTATGGTTTGAGGGTCTAAACTCATATATGTTAACTACCTGGAAGAGATGAAAGTTTTAGTTAAGAAATCAGACACAAAAACATATTTTTTATATACTTATCTTCTTATCAATCGATTTGGGTTCTTTACCCACAAAACATGGGTTGAGGTGCATAGCCGCTATCTTGAAAATATGGTATTAATTGGATAGGCATTATAGCGATCAACAGTTTGGGTCCGATAAACGTTAACTTTACTTTATATGGTATTTTACTACATCTCCGGAATGTTTAAGATAATCAATAAGTTTTTTCACGCAATCATAAAACTCGTTTAGTTAAAGAAAAATCAATCTTCATAATTTTTTATTCTTTTTTATGATTCAAATATCATATTTTATGATTCAAATGTTTTTTAGTCAAAAGACATGTAAAATTTTACATCATTTTAAACTTTGTAATTTTAAATGGCAAACTGCAAAATTTAAAGAATATCGGTAGAACTGTTCTCGGAAAATGAAACTCCAAAAACACTCTATTCTTAATAATATTTAACCAGTAAAGCACCGAGTTTAATTTTTGAAATCTTCCACAGGATACTGAATTAAAGTCAAGCAATGCCGTGCATACACGTCGAACGCAGGGCAAATGGACCAATTAAAAATTTTAAGAAAAACTTTCCAACAGGAATTTTTAACAGTTAGTGCATCGATATAAGACTGTTTATTTATCAAAGATAAAGTAAATACTAAAGATTAGCTTAGAAATAAAAATATTAAGAACTTATTCTTATTTCCAGAGACTCCAACTAATTGAAGCTGTTCTGAATTATTTTTTAAGGGGTGGTAAACAAAAGCAGAAGTTTTTGAAACAAACAGAATTTAAAAAAAAATAAAAATATTTAAGAATTCTTCTAATGGCCTTATGTGTATCTGTTTAAATTACTATTGTAAAGTGGTGCATAAAATTCTTTTTATTCTAATTTATATAAATATTAATAGATTGCCATTGCTATCACTAGTGAAAATATTATCTAAAAATTGGAGAATCCGTAATAGTTGGAGTCTCTGTACTACTGATAAAGCCAGCTATAAATGAAATGGTTTTGGTGCCAATTTTTATTATTTTCCATCGATCATTCAGTCCGATACCTTAAAAGTGAAGATGAAAGAGTTTTTGGATCGAATGCTGCTCATTCTTGTATTATATTTAAGAATCACTACAACTCTGTTTCGAAGAGCAAAGGGCCAGCATTGGTCCTGCTACTTATTTACGCAAATCAACGCTAACAGTCTAAGCCACAGTTTGGGCAGCCTAGCAATGTGAAATACCCAGCAGTTTTATTGGCAATATAAAGGAAACATAGCATCAACCACCAAATAAAATATTTATTGTATTATTAGAAATTTCACTTTTTATAGTCAATCGTAATTTTTCTTTTAGATGACGAGAATACACATCATACGCACTGCAATTGAGATTTGTCTCAACGTATATACTCGTCAAACGGACTAAACTGGTTAACACGAAAAAAGGGAAATTAACATTCAGTTACGGGATTTAGTGAAATAAGTATTAAAGGAAGATAACATAAAACATCCCAAATTTTCAATCGCTCTTCTGCCTGAACTATTGGGTGTCTAAAGTAAATTATTGTGAATGAGGTCATAAACCCTAAAAGTTGGGTGTAGCGCTCATTTTTCCTCTACTTATATGTTCCAGGAGCACATTTATTCTAAAGCTAAAGCAAAGAGGAAAATCTCCACGAAAAAGTGGGTCGATAAAGGCCTTTGTATTGTAAATTAGTGGTCCGCCGAGAGTATAAACATTTTTTTATGCCAATCCCACACAAGTAGAGCGCGAGAGTAAATTCTAACAGTTTATGTCAATAAGACAGATTGAGTGATAGCAAGGTGCGTAATACTGTTTTTGCTAAAAATATGATAAATTTCTCAACAATAACACATATTTTTAATTAAAATAAACGATTTTTAAAAACCAAAATTCTTACTAAAATAAAATCATAACTTTGATTTTAATTTTTATCAATTATAAATTTTTAGTGATAGGTACAGCGTAATCACTTGTTTTCACAAAGTGTTAAGCATGTAAAGTATCATGCGCAATATCCCAAATTATACCTGTCAGCTTTTACGTTCTTCAAGAAAAGTTTTTACTTAAAAGCAGTGAAATAATTCTTGAAGATATATTGTAGACAAATACTTAATTCACTTAAAACATATTAAAATAACTAACAAGTCTTCTTTGCGTATATTTAAGCTATTTAAACGTAATCGTACTTAAAATTATGATAAATCAAATTTATTAAAACAAGAATCAAGTATGAATGTAAAAATTTTGCTTCCACATTAAATATAAAAATAAAATCTTCTGGAAAAACCGGGAGAGTTGACATATAGTCAAATTACTTTTTTTAAGATGTATAAACACTTTCATAGACAGTGATTCTTCGCAACCTGGATGTGATATATGTCTAAAAAAGTCTTCTTTGCTATGCATTAAATGCAAAAATAAAACTACATAAAAAATTTTAATAGGTATATCACACGAAATATGAATTTGATGAAATGATGATTTTGATGGATTTAATGTTAATGATAGAAATTTGACGGAGTTGATGTTAACTTTTTTGCTTCTTAATCACTTATTATTTAAATTTATATTTGACACAAAGGTGCTCTAAAAATCTAAAATAATGATAAGATGTTTTTCAATCCTCAATTGAAGAATAGAAGGTTTTGGGAATACACAAAAGGCATATATATATTGTGACAAAAGAGTTTTGAGCACGATTTCGGCATTTATTGATATCTTGTAACATTACTCTTAACACATATTCTTCAAATGTTTTCTACAAAATTGAGAAAGAATATTGAAAGAGGAATTTCACTCAATGTGAAATTTTTGAGTTAAAACTAAGAATTGAATTATTATTGAAAACTTTGATTTATAACTAATGAGTGTAATTGAATTGATTGTATTGAATTTTTTAAATTAAAACCAGTGAGTTTAGTTGAAGTGATTGTATAGAAACTTTTGAATTAAAACTAATGAGTGGAATTGAATTGATTGCATTGAAATTTTTGAATTAAAACTAATGAGTGGAATTGAATTGATTGCATTGAAATTATTGAATTAAAACTAATGAGTGAAATTGAATTGATTGCATTGAAATTTTTGAATTAAAACTAATGGTTGAAAATAAATTGTATTTGTAGAAATGTTTGAATATTTGAATCTTTATGTATTTTTTTACAATGTTGCAGAGATGCTACAATTAATCTTTCGTCATTTTGCATAATGATGTTAAAAGGCAACTTATCATTTTTAAATAAATTTTTAATTTTATACCGTTATTTTTTATATGTTTATCAATTTTTAACAAGCAAGATGTGCTAAGATTAAAATAGATAAATAAGCATGATTTAAAAGCTGCACTGCTATCTTTTAATTTTTTTTTCTTGGGTGACATTTTTAGTGCATAAATCGGGCAAAATAGTGTTTGTGTATACGTTCACGCAATTTTTTTAATGGAAAATTTAAGTTTAAAACTGTTTTACATTTATCAAGTAGAATGTAACTAATTTTAAAAAAATTGGAATTTATTACAATTCTTAAACTTAACTTAATTATCGATTCAAATGAGCGAGAAAATAAATCAATTATGCGAATCCTAAACACTTCTTAAAATCTTTCTAAGTTATGAAAAAACTTTTTGTTAATTTCAAAGAAGATCCCCTCCTACAAATTTGTAACATTAATTTTAAATCTTCTTACGATTCCTATTTACAATAAAGTTAAACTAATAACGTCTTATTTTTATATTCTAAAGAGTTTCTTTGTAAGCCTTTTTTGCCACGTGTTTAAGATACATAAAACACACCAACAAAGAAATAAGAAGCATTCGAGTGGTGTTTAGAAGATTCAATTCTGCACCAAAGACTAAGTGATTAATGAAGTACTAAAGTGAATACAAATAAATGTGACGAAAATTTATTATTCTAAGAAGTTTACTGCTTCTAAGAGCGTCAACTCTAAACATATATATATATATATATGTATATATATATATATATATATATATATATATATATATATATATATATATATATATATATATATATATATATATATATATATATATATATATATATATATATATATATATATATATATATATATATATATATATGCAAAAATTAAAATTGCTAACAATGAATTAAATTCCTTTTTTATTAATGCATCGGAGTTTTTTGCTTCCAAGTATAAATGTTTACGGAATTTTACTCATCGTAAGCTATAAGTTGTTATAAGTTTCAAGAGCCAATCAACATTGTTATTATGTTTTCTTTCTTTTAAAAATATAACTAAAGCAGTTTGTTGCAAGTTTTTTAAATAATCTTATAATAATTTTAACTTAATAACATTTAATAATTTTTAGTTAATAAAAATTTTAACTATTTTAGGACATCTGATATTTGATATATATATATATATATTTATATATATTTATATATATATATATACATATATATATATATATATATATATATATATATATATATATATATATATATATATATATATATTTGCGCACATATATAACATATATTTTAAAGCTTCTTATGCTTCTTAAAGCTTCTCACTATTCTTATTTATAATAAATTTCGCATTAAGTGAAACTAATAACGCTTTTTCTTATCTTCAACAGAGTGGCTTTGTAACCATTTTTTTACCTCGTGTTTAAGGTACACAGAGCACACCAGCAAAGAAATTAGTACTTTTCTAGTGATGTTTAGCAGATTCAATTTTGCACCAAAGACTAAGTGATTAATTAAGTACTGAAGTGAATCCGATTAAATGTGACGAAAATTGATTATTCTAAGAAGTTTACTGCCTCTTAAAGCTTCAACTCTTCTGAAGATAAGACAAAACAAAGGAATTCTCAACGATAAGATTTTTTTTTCTACTTTTTCTTCATCTTTCCAGTATAGATATATTTTTTTCTAAAAGAGACATCCTTTTTGTAACCTTTTTCCAAAACAGCGACTGTTTCAAAGAAAATGAAATGGGAAAGAAGATGAAGTTTCTTATAATGCATATAATGTATTATTAATGTACTTATTTTAGTCACGAGAAGTTACTATTACCTTCTTTCAGTTAAGTCATCTAAAAAAATAATCACTATTTGGTTTAAAAGATTTCATTTTACTAAGAAGGATCAACACAGCTGGGAGAAGTCTGTTTAATGTAGTTAAGAATATGTTTAAGAACGTTCAAGTAAAAAAAAAGTAACAACCCTTTTACTTTGGAGTTTTTCTCGAATTCAAAGACATGCTATCTAAGCAGGTTATCCATGAGTCTTAGAATATTCAATTAGTTATATGTCTCCGTTTATGCTTGTAGGAATTTCCTTTTTAAAGATATCATTTTAACGTTCAGATTACACTGTTAGGAAACAGTTTCATACATTTATATTTAACTGTTGCATTTATACAAGTACTTGATCTTATTTAATTTGGGTATGGGGATTTCAAATCTGAAATTAGTTTTCCGAAAGCTACAGATTTTTTTCAGAATGGTATTTTTAATATAGTTTATTTTTTATCTGAATTTATTGTTCCCAAGGTTCATGTAGAACTTTACACATATGTATGCATTCGTCTGTTCCTTTGAAAATAACACATAAGACAAGAAAAAAGTATGATCTTAACTTTAAGCATCAATAACTGAAGTTCATTATCGATTAACTTATTTCTAACTCATCCTACGTACAAGAAAAGTGGGATCATTTCGTACTCGATCCACTAAATTTTATAAAATCGTGTTCGGGCTATTTCATTAACAACACTGTGGTCAGAGTGTTATGAAATTTGGCCAGCCTTGTCAGAGATTTGAAATTGGGTAGCTTTATTGGCTACGAGAAAAATATGTGCATTAGGTTTAACGATTTACAAACCACCTGACCGAATAAGTTAATTCAAAAGACATACATCAAAATCATATTAAATAACTACATATTAAACAAGAAGAACAATCTTTTTAGATCAATTTGGAAGCAAAGACCAAATGCAAGAAAAACGTAAAGGGACAAAACTATAAGATTTGCTGCATTTTGCTTAAGAAAACAGACAGCTTCCCCTAAATTTGTTTAAAATTAGTTACAAATTTAGTTAAATTAATTTAGTTTAGTTAGATGCTGCAATCTGCAATAATGATTAGTGTGCTTCTTTGAGTGAAAAAACTGTCCACACTATCCTCATTCTCATCTATTTTCAGTATCTCATTAATAATTCAGATAAGAAGAACAATTTTTGCGAATTTAATATTTTGATTTTTAATACTTCACAGCAAATCAATAGGACTCGTTATATACCACTGTTTATACGTGTTTAATATTTTGAAAATTGATTTTTTATATAAAAATATGCCTTTTCAGTAAAAATAATTTCCATATTTGATTCTTCATACATTGTAAAAGTTTCGTCTTTTAAAACATTTCAAAAAGCAAAAAATTAAAAGAAGAGGTGATTTTCTTATAAATTACAAATTATTATACGAAATTATTAATTCAGTTTGCAAGGAAATATGATTCTTCGGCGTTTTTTTTTTTTTTTTTTCAATTAATAGAACACCAGAAATGTTAAAAAAAAAAAAAAAAAAACTATAGCATAATTTTTTTTATGCTTGGCAAGAAAATAAGGGAAAAAAAACACAAATATTGACATCTTCCGTCTAAAAGAAAATTGATGATCTCTGGAATTTCTATTGTTCAGTATCTTTCGCTAATGCATAATTTCAAAGTTATGTAGATTTTGTTAAACTTTTAAATAAGTTACATTGTTAAGGATTTTCTAGAAAAAAACAAAAAACAAAAAAAAAATCATAAAATATCTTGACATTTATAGTGCTTAATTTTGAATAAAATGAATTCATTCTGCATTATCTGTACAATTTTGCTTTGTTGAATAAGGAATTCAAGCAAAATGAAATGATGCTGACTAAAAGCATGGAAATTATACTACTTAATAGTAAATATATATCAAAAAGTAGTATGTTGTTTTCACGAAATTGACTCTATTAGATTAGACATTGAGTAAGAAGTCGACAATGAAATACTTCATAATCATTATTAAATTTAATAAATCATTATTAAATTTAAAGAAATTGAATTACACGTGTAATTGGGACGTAGAGTGTCATTTATTTGAGTGTTATTAATTTTAAAGAAATTGAACTAAACGTGCTATTGAGGCGTTGAGTGTCATTAATTTAAGTGTTATTAATTTTAAAGAAATTGAATTACACGTGTTATTAAGAAGTTAAGTGTCATTAATTTAAGTGTTATTAATTTTAAAGAAATTGAACTACACGTGCTGTTGAGGCGTTAAGTGTCATTAATTTAAGTGTTATTAATTTTAAAGAAATTAAACTACACGTGCTATTGAGGAGTTGAATGTGATTAATTTGAGTGTTATTAATTTTAAAGAAATTGAACTACACGTGTTATTGAGACAATCAATGTCTTGCGTACTTTTAACCTCTTTGGGATGGGAGAGTCATAAATGCATTAATAGAAAATCAAAATCAGGATTTAAAAAAAAATTAAGTTTATGCTTAAGGTGCATAAAACAAACCAACAAGACAATTTGAAACTTTCGAGTGGAATACAGTGGTGATTTTTTTAATTCATTACGTGTACAGTATTAGATATTTCTTTTTCCATATGCAGTCGAGTAAATGGCGTTTTTAAGTTTTACTGGAATATTTGTACTTTTTTGTTGATATTTTCAATTCCTATTTTGCACGTATGTGCCTTAATTTTGTAGATGTAACGCTCAGATTCCTCTTTTAAGGCGTGCGTTGTTGTAGACTTGTTTATATAAACCATATAATATTGAAAATACTACTTCAGAATCATGATGGCTCAGAGGATGGAGCGTTCATCGTCCAACCAGGTGAATCGAGTTCGAATCCCAGCGATTGCTGGTCGATACGAATTCCGCACGTGGCTTAAAACCGACCACAGTGCTGACATAAATTATCCTCAGTGTTAGATGGATAATGGGTTAGAGTCTCCTTGTTGTCAAGCTAACCGTGGAAGGTTTTCATTAGTTTTCTCTCCATGTAAAGCAAATGCGGGTTAGTTCCATCAAACAGTCCCAATACTTGATCCAGGGGCTCCCTTGTCTTCTGGATTGGATACAAAACTACAAGATTATGGAGTTGAACATAGCAGACGTAAACTCAAAAAATTGGGTCGGCTGTTCAAAGACAGTTAGAAAATAAAATAAAATATTACGTCAAATCGTCGTAAGATTCTACTCACTACGTCGTAAGATACTTCTCTTCTGATAAGAAATTATGCCACTATAGAAGATTTAAATATTGCCAAAAATATTATTCAACATTTAAAACGGGATGTGTATTCGTGTAGAACTTTACGACTGAAATAGTGAAAATTCCAATTTTGCGTGAAGTTTGAAAAAGGAGTTTCATTTTAATAAAAATGAGAGTAATTAATTTTTAATAACATTCGACTTATTTTAATTTCAATAAAATTATCCTAATTATCTATTCAAATCGAGGAGAAAGTAAATCAATTAAGTAAATCCCAGACTCTTCTTCAAACCTTTCCACTGATATGAATAAGCTTCTTCTTGTGAATTTTAAACACCCTCCACTCCTACAATTTTATAACATATCTTTTAAAGCTTCCAACTACTCTTATTTACAATAAATTTCGCATTAAGGGATGCTAATAATGTCTTATCTTCTAAAGAGGGGCTTTGTAATCCTTCTTCACCACGTGTTTAAGATGCATAGAGCACACCAACAAGGAAATTAGAAACTTTAGAGTGGTGTTTAGCAGATTCAATTTTGTACTAAAGGCTAAGTGATTAATGAAGCAGTTGAGTGAATGCGATTAAATGGGACGAAAATTGATTATTCTAAGAAGTTTGCTGCCTTCCAGCGCTTCAACTCTTCTAAAGATAAGACAAAACAAAGGAATTCTCAACGATAAGAAATTTTCTCCTCTTTTGCTTCCACGTCCTTGTATGTATTTTTTCTAAAAGAAGCGGACATCATTTATATGTAACCTTTTCAGAAACAGCGTCTGTTTCAAAGAAAATGAAATGGGAACTAAGACGGAGTTGCTTAAAATACATATAATGTATTATTAATGCATTTATTTATGTCACCAAAAGTTGCCATTACTTTCCTTTGGTAAAACCACTTAAAATAATAATTGAAGTTTCTTTGAAGAAACTTAAACTCAAAAAAGCTACAAAAAGGGGAGTTGGTTTATTACAGCTTCTTAAAAAATACTATTTTTAAAAGTGTAGTTAAAAATAGCTTTATAGCATTGAGATAAAATAATGGAATTAGCATCCTTTTACTGTTTTTAGTTCTAGGGTTCTCTTGGGTCTTAGTAGAGTTATTAAATATAACTGAGATAATCAATTTTATATATTTATTAAATTTAATAACGTCATTAAATTTGCGATTATGAAATTCTTTTTTAAGACACTTTACGTTCGAAACTTTAACGAAATTTACGAAACTTTAAAGTTCAGACGTCGAAAAGGTTACAATGAATATAATATATGTACAAAAAATTAAATCTATGTAATATTACATAAAAGTATTAACTTTGTAAAAAGTCAAATCTATATAATATTATTATCTAATCTATTATCTGTATAATACTATTAGATAAAATTACAATCTTTACAAAAAAACACAGTGTGGATCTTAAAAATATTAAATGATCAATGTTGTTTCTCTTTTTAAAATTGCATTTTAGAATTTTTAAAACCTGTGGTAACCCAGAGACTACAATAACATTGAGCCGAAGACAGGGTAAGTTGTTTTTTGTTGTAGAACAAAATATGCATTGTTATGCAGTATCTTTGGCAATTACCAAATAAATAAATCTTAGCAAACTATTTTAAGTAATGTTAATACCACTCTCCTGCTGATTGGTTCATTAATCTGTTATTTTGCATAAACTCTTCAATATATTTCTTTCAAATCATGATGTTTAGAGATTATTCCTTATTCATAGAATCATCATCGTTTTAGAAATTATTCATGATTATTATTTCATTAGTGACTTCCATAAGACGATTCGTATCAAATTTGCGAGTATCAATATTTTGCCCCGTTTTCTAGTGATTTTGAATCCAATTCTGCAGGCATGGGTATTCAAAACAAGTATTGAGACAAATCCGCTTTCACTGAGGACATTTATGTGGAATGAACCAGCATTTTTCTAGATTAAAACCACCAAAAACTTCTCCATAGTTAGCGCGACTACTGAGGGATTCTTACTTTCACTGAGGACTGTCTTTCACTGAGGATATTTTACTATTTTACTACAACAGATTAGTTAGTGTGTTATAAGAATTGACTGCCTATATATAGGTGTCATAATTGTGTCACCTAATTAACTGACCAGCTATTAACTGACCTAATTAACTATTGGACCTTAGATCAAAAGATTTAAAGATCAACTAATTTAATAAGACAATTAGAAAAGCATGATGTAAAATTCGATTGTAAATTTACACCTGATTTTCTATACTATCTGAAAAAAGCTTTGCTGTCATGCTCTTGTTATGCGAGTCTAGTATCTATTTAAAATTTAATATTTATTTGGTTTGACAAAATACATTTGAATCATTTTTCATAAGAATTAATCCTTTAAAGGACGAAAATCCTTTAAAGGTAGATTTAGGTAGAAAAATGTTGTATAGCAAAGAGGCATACTCCTAAATTTAACTGCTAGAGAGTTTAATTTGAATGGCATGGCCCATAAAATGATTAACGATTTGAAAAACCAATGGAAGAGTATAGTTTAAAAACAAGTATAGTTTACTGCGTTTTGCTAAAAAAAAACAGTTATTACTATCTAAATTAGTTATACATTTCATTAAAAAATAGTGCTGCTAGCTAATAAAAACTATAATCAATGCTTTTATATCAACACCTTTTTTAACGACAAAGTGGTGCACGTGGTATACAAAATTAACAGACACGTGTGTAAACATTTCAGTTTGATTGGTCTAGGTAGGCATAAAGCAGAAAAGAGCGTTTTAAAATATACACAGTCATCAGCGGCATATGATGACGAATAGTGAGACTATATTTGATATTTATTCTGAAACAAATTTAGTTCCCTAATTAGAACATAGCAAATGACACATAACAATCACGTAATAACCTATATTTTCAAATTGATTTCATTGATTGTTTTAATACACCTGGAATTTATGTTTGAAGCAAAAGCATCATTTACAACAGCATACATATTCTGTTTCTTTGAGCAAGCCGTTGATATTTATAAGAAGCATTTTTTGGCCATTGATTTTTCATTTCAAAATATACCTGCACAATGAAAATAAATTCTGCTTTTGATTCCTGGAGGTACATTTCATAATTAATTTATCATTTGAAAATAGGCCAAAAAGTAAAACAACAAGCAAGAGAGTTTCTCATAAATTACAAATAGCTAGACAAAATTGGTAATTCAGTTCGCAATGAAATATGACGCTTCAGCATTTTTTTTTAATTTGTTGCACACCAAAAATGTAAAAACAAAATAAACTGGAGGTATCAGTGTTTTTTAAGTTTGGCAAGAAAAGAAGGACAAAAATATTGACATTTTCCATTTGAAAGAAAATTGATGATCTTTTCAAATCTCTATAGTTATCTATACTTCACAATCTTCTGTTATTGCATATTTTCATAGTTATGTAGATTTTTGTAAACTTTTAAATAATTTACTGTTATAGATTTTGCAGAAAAATAAAATTATATAAAATAACAAGACGTTTATGATGCTATATGTTGATGAATGTATTTAATAAATATAAATCACATTGTTTTGTTTTACCTGAAATCTTACTTATATACTCCTATCTTACTTATATACTATACATATATACTCCTATACATACTATCTACATACTATACATACTCCTATACGTACTATACATACTATATACATACTATAACTTTAAAGAAATCCAAGCAGTGGACAGTGTGTGGGGAGTAGGTAAATTACAATGAAATTATCTTATAACCTTAAACTTTCTAGAAATTGAACTAAAAGTTGAACAGAACTAGCAGACTTTAATTTATATGTTTGGAGCATCTATACAACTTAAGTAAAAAAAATAATGCAATGTTTTTTATGTAGCTGTTATAGTACAAGTGTTTATGTAGCAAGTAAATTACAATGAAATTATCTTATAGCTCTAAATTTCCTAAAAATTGAACTTAAAGTTATTCAGTAATAACAGGCTTTAATTTATATCTTCGGAATACTTATGTAGCTATAGTTAAAATATATGTAATCTTATTTATGTAGTTTTTATAGTTCATTTATTTATATAGTTATTATATTGAGTCATTTGCAATGAAATTATATTTCTTCCTTACATCCAATTTCTACCAGTTAGCGAAAAAACTCGACATCTCTATCTAATGTTGGCAATTAACACGCTTCTTGTACTGTTACCGATCGTCCATTACTGTGACTCTGTTCTCGATTTCTTAATTCACAGATATATTCTTTATATTGAAAATTATACTTATATTTAATTTAATTTTATTTATACTTATATAATCATAATTACAATTATACTTATATGATCATAATTACAATTATTTTTATATGAACATAATTACAATTATACTTATATGATCATAATTACAATTATTTTTATATGAACATAATTACAATTATACTTATATTTTAATTGTACAACTACAACTCATGAATATTTTTCTATATTTTAAATGTACAGCCAAAAATTAATTACAGTTCTGAAGAACTTATGCATGACTATAATTTAATTTCATTTACAGACTGTTAGTAAATAGAAATAAGTCATTTACATTTATGGAGAACTTGGGGACAATTATAATGAAACTGCATTTATGAAGTGTTTGTTACTAATTATTTTTAACTACAGTAAGCACAGAATTTGTGCACATTTATAATGAAACTACATTTATGGAGTATTTATGCATAATTATTATTTTACACAAATTTTTGTATAATTATTTTTTACTACATTTATGAAGTATTTGCTTTTATAATTACTTTTAAATACAGTTATAGAGAATTTGAGTACAGTTATAATGAAACAAAATTTATGAAATATTTATATATATATATATGCAATTATTATTTAACACAAATTTCTTCATAATTTTTTTAGTTAAATTTGTATAGAATTTGAAATATTAATAATATATATTTATTTATTGAATTTTTGTGGGTTATTAAAAGATTATTGTTTTAAGAAGCTTTTTTAATGTTTAATAATAATCGAAAACATTTATGTAGCTTTTTTTAATGCGTGACTATAATAAAAAACTATAAAATTTATATTGAAATCTGAAAACTTGAAATAGCAGGAGATTTGATTGAAATAATATACCTAGGTAAAAATTCAGTTTACGTAATTTGTACCGGATTTTAATTTAAACATTCCCACACAATTTTGGTCAGTTAGCGAAAATAACTGACTTCTCTGTCCAATGTTGGAGACGGGTTTTTTGTACTGTTATTGATTGTCTATTATTTTGAATCTGTTCTCAACTTCTATCATTACAAATATAATCATCATAATAGAAATAATAGTTAGCTTTATTTATACTTACATGATTATAATTACAATTATGCTTATATTTCAGTTTTATAATTAAAGTTTATAAATATATTTCTGGAGTTTTAGTGTATAGTAACAGGTTAATTACATTTTTAAAAAGTAATTGTATATACTATAGTTTAACCACATTTGTGAATTATTTTTAAATCGAAGTAATTTATTTACAGTTATGGAGTATTTTTGCACACTGCAAAAAATTCCTGATCAAATTAAGGTAAAAAGTACCGACATTCCGGGTGCCGATACTTTTTACTGCGAAGTCCATTTTTACAGAAAAATTTTGATATATTTGATATACCGTAATTTTAACAGTAGTAATTACTGTTTTACTGTAAACTATTGAATCACTATAATTAAATAACTATTAATGTAAAATGTTTGGTATAAAACTTTACAGTAAAAATGAGTTTACAGTAAATTGCATTTTGCATTCAGTTGATGCATTCAGAGTGTGTACTTTTTACAGTAATTTGATCTGGAATTTTTTACAGTGTATAATTATCATTGAACACAAGCTTGCATATCCTTATTTTTAACTACATTTATGAAGAATTTTAAAATAGTTATAATCTCAAGTCAATTATTAAAATTTTGGGAGTAATTAGAATCTATTATATACTAATGTAAGAAATTAAGAGAATTTGCAGTCTTGGTCGATTACCTCTAGAATTACTGGACCGATTTTAATGAAATTTGATAAGTACATACATTGGTACAATACAAAACAAATAATCATTAAACAATTATAATACACATGCATGATCGTGCGTAACACATGGCGGCGTCGGAAGGCATTATATTACCACAGGAAATGAAAAACTGCCTTATTTCAAATATGAAATCACGCTGTAAGGCCTGTATATCTGTAAGAGGGGACCATGCCCGGTATTAACCCCTTTTTTTTGTTTATTCTCCAACCGCTGTTTCATATCTTCTAACTCAAACGAGTGCTATGCATGATCGTGCGTGTGTATTACTAGAGGTTATTTGTTTTGTATTGCATCAATGTATGTATATGGATGATTCTCACGAAATATGACAATTCACTGTCCCTTGCTCCAAGATCTAATACTATTATACTAAAAGAATTTTTTTTTTAAAAAAAATTTATAAATAGCATCGCTGTTAACATTTTAAAATGACTCTGTACTAGCAATGACTATTTTGTATAGTTAAAAAATTCATAATTGAACTTCAAAATGTCATTTTCCTGGCATGTCCCAAACAATGCTTCCAATAATAACTAGCTTCAAAACTTCCCAGAAATTTTTCAATATCTAATTTTTTTTATCTCAACCGTTGTAAGCATTTCTAGCATATACGCAGAGGGTATTATTTACAAAAACTTTGTTTAAAATAATTTTTGCTGGCAATAATTTTTTTGTCCCAAAAAAATCTGTCATTTTCCTGGCTACTTTTATTTAGTGGTTTACAATCAAAATAGTTAGAGCCAGCAATCAATATCTTATGTTAATAGATTGATTAGATACCCTTTTATATGAACATGTCTTGTTACATGAATGAAGAACCAATTTTCTGGTTCAAAATCTATTTCAAAAAATTTTTCAAGTTGAGTAGGTTTTTATGTTGTCATTTTCCTGGCTTCTTGAAATCATAAATATCATAAACTACATAGATTTATCTGAGTTATTTTAAGAAATCCTGTTGTTTTTTACAGAATATAACCGTCTTAGGCCAAAATATTAATTTAAAGTAAAGTTACATGCTATAAAATGGCGAATTTGTCATTAACCTGGCTGTCATTTTCCTGGTTTATGAATGACATAAAATTGAAACAGTTACCAGAAAATTTTTTAAACAGTTGAATGTAAAGCAAATATTAACGTAATATCAAGTTTATGTAAGATTGCTATATGACTGAATGTAATCAAAGTTTTTGTTATTTTATTTAATGATAGATTACTACACACAATTTTATTCTGTACATATCAGCAACAAAAGCATTTTTGATTCTTTCTACAGTGGATAAAATAATTAGTTTAGGCAATTCATGGTCCATCTAACATAAAGGCCTAGGTTTTGTTACTTACTAATAGCTTAAAATGACTGTTTTTTCAAATTTATAAGCTAATATGTCATTTTCCTGGCATTCAAGATTTGGTGAATTTCTATTTTTTTTTCCTCGAGCAAATGTCAATAAACTACACTGCTGTCTCTAAGGTATTAATAAGTGTAACTAAAGAAGTATACAAAAAAAATTAGATTACTTTGAAGACTTTAAATTTGAAGAAATTGTTTTGGTCCGAATTGTCATGTTTTGTGAGAATCACCCATATATCGAATTTCGTTGCAATCGGTCCAGTAGTTCTAGAGATAATCGACCAAGTCTGCACATTCTTTTAATTTCTTACACTGGTGCATTCAAGCAGCTATAATAAAGTATAATTATAATTAAAAACATTTATATAGCTTTTTGAATGTATGAATGTTATTAAAAACGAAATAACACTTATTGAAATCTGTAAGTTAGAAATAACAGGAGATTTGATTGAAATAATGTATCTTGAAAGAAATTCAGTTTTCGTTATTTGTTGGGGATTTTCCTTCAAAAATGCCCGCACAAGAAAGAAGTCTATTTCTATCAAGTCATATCAAAGTATCTTGTGGAAAGACATCCAATTTCGGCCAGTTAGCGTAAAAAACCGACTACTCTGTCCCATGTTGGTAGGTAACGGGTTTCTTGTACTGTTATCGATCGTCCATTACACAAGGCTCTGTTCTCTATTTCTTACAGACATCAATGCTGATTTTCTTCGTCCCAGAATAAGTTTTTGCTATTCCTTGCAATTCAGTAGGAAAACCAAAACTTGGAATAGAAAAGATAAAAGAGAATGACTTTTTTTTTCCTAACTTGAAGTTGATTTATTTTGTGTGTGCAATAGAAGCTGCCCAAAGTCTCTATGGGGGTTAAACGCAAAAGGACATTGGATTTCTTTTGTAAGGAGGCTATACTGGCATAAACTTAAGTCCATTGTCTTTGCTTTGAAGTGGAAGATTTGTTTCTTTCTGACTATCCTCTTCTTTTTATTTGTGTTCGACGCTTAGGTGGAAGCTATTTCCACGATACTGCTATTCTACTTGCTTAAAATCACTATCAGAAAAAATACAGATAGGCTTTATTTGAATATATATATCGTATAAAACTGGCTTTACTTCAGTGGTTGATAAATTATGAGAGGTTTTCAATACATGATATTTGCACCCCTAAAATGTAAATATGAACAATTCTCTATATTCTATGCTTGACCCAAAACCTGATTTTCTTTTTCAATTTGTATTTTCTGGAAAAGCTTTAGGTAAGAAAGGAAGTTTTTGTTATTTTTTCATGTTTATATATGATGAAATTTGGTAAAGGTGGTCGAATTTAGTAATTTTATCCCTTTACCTTCGGGTAGTGGTTAAAAATGGTGCTCCGCTGAGTCCTGGGGTTTCGTGGAAGATTTAACGGGGTCCCTAGAGTTACTACTTTTTATAGTCAGGAAGGAATTTTAAAACCTCTGATTATGTTGAGATCAATCATATAATTCATAATTTATTTAATCTTACGGTTGCCTTTATGAAATTACTTCTAGTAAAATGCCATTAAAATATTAAAGTTTTTTTTTTCTTTTGGAGGAAAATATGTTATTTATATGAACAATATGTTGAACAAATTATGAAAAAAAATAGTTATAAAATATTCCAATAGTATTTGCTCTCACGCTTTTCAAATCAAAATAGCTAAATTCCTTCGAAAAAAAAAGAAGAAAAAAAATCTTGTTTTTCTAACAACCATTTTCAACACCTACAGCAGTTTTTTTTAAGTTTCCATTTCGAAGTAAACCATAATTCGGCTTTATTATTTTTTTATTTTCTGTTTATGTATATACAGCAGAAGCAAATTCATAACAAAATTAGATATAGCACAAAATAGCACAATCATAAAACGATGAAAAATCTTCATTCATCTTCTTAAATATTTTAAATATAGTGTTCTATATCTTAAAAATTTCACTCAATTAACCTTAACTTTATTATTTTATAACCGCCGTTGAACAGCAGACTAAAATTTGAGATTACGACTACTAATGTTCTATTTCTTAACCATAAAATTTCCCAAGAGCCCGATCTAGAAGAGAAGGGAACTCCTGGATCAGTATTCCCAGAGGTATTGATTTGTTATGGGAAGTTTGAAGACTTTGTGACCTCGTCATATTTAACGTACACCGGTCACAATTTAATACACGGGGTTCTTTGGCCGGCACGATTCAAATTCCCGTTTTTACAAACACGAGTCTAACGCTATACCAACCAGGCTATCCCGGCCCCTAACTATATTATTTTATGTATATGGAAAAAAGTATGGAAGACGGTATTAAAAAATAAGGCATAAAAGCCCTTTTTTCGGTTAAATTTATTTTCAGTTTCTCATTTTTTACTAAATGTGTGGTAATAAGAACTATAATTTCGAAAACCAGAATTTCTGGTAAACCGTTGACATATGTATTACCAAGAGAATGGCTTAAGTGCCGTATATTTTTATTTTCATTATCAGGACTATGGTTTTTTTTTTTTTTTACCAAAAACATCGTTGTTAAGTGTGGCAATTTTACCAGAATTTTTTTCTCCGTCTAAAATGATCTATTTATCAAGGTTAAATAGAGCATTCTTACTCACAGAAATGTGTTCACGATATAGATATCTTTATTAAGACCTTAAAACCCATGGAAAGACCTTTTTTAATTGCTATTCAACTTGCTGAAATTATTATCAGGAAAAAAAATAGAGAGACTGGCTATATTTGAAAAAAATATTTCTTATAAAATTAGTTTATCTTGAAAGTCATGAGACATTTTCAATATATGATATTTGCACAAAGAAGGATCTACATCGAGAAAGTATGGGCAATTTTAACGAAATAAGTACTTCTTCGGTAGATACAAAATTCTATCATTTGCATTTACGGAAAGAGCTTAACCGTAAAAAGCTCCCCGGGTCCTTTTAGATCCAAATCAATGTTTGGACCTCAATATTTGCTCAACTACTTTTCAGAATACCTCTCAGCTTCATGAATTTTCCACATCTGCCTCAAACCATCATCTACCAAAATTTAAAATTAATTCAACCTTTATTTTTCTTGTAGAAAATAAACCTTAATGTGTACCTCGGATTTCATTTTTTAAACGAATAAAAATTCAGAATTTCTCTTAGCTTTATGAATTTTGCCTCAATTTATTATCTACTAAAATTTAAAATCAATTCAACCTTTCTTGTAGAAAAAAAAAACTACCTTAGTGTGTATCTTGGGATCCTTTTTTAAATGAATAAAAATTCAGAATTTCTCTTAGCTTTATGAATTTTCCTCTTTTGCCTCCTTTTATTATCTACTAAAATTTAAAATCAATTCAACCTTTCTTGTAGAAAAAAAAAACTACCTTAGTGTGTACCTTGGGTTTCTTTTTTAAATGAATAAAAATTTATAATTTCTCTTAGCTTCATGAATTTTAAATTTTTGTCTCAATCTATCATCTACTAAAATTTAAAATTAATTCAACCTTAATTTTTAATGTAGAAAAAAAACTACCTTAGTGTCTATCTCAAATTTTTTAAAAATAATAAAAATTCAGAAAACCTCTTAGCTTCCTCCAGCCATTCGCATCCACCAGCCATCGCTGGGATTCGAACCAGGTTAACCTCAAAGGGAGGGAGGTGAACACTCAATCCCCTAAGCCAACACAAACGTTTTTTTTTTTTTTTTTTTTTTTTTTTAATATCCGTCGTTGAACAGCAGACCAAATTTTGGGCTTACTGATGTTCAACTCCGTAGCCTTGTAATTTTGAACCAATGCAGGAGACGAGAAAAATTACACTTAACTTTGTAACTTATTTTGGAGCTTATGAAGAATAAATTTTCTAATTTACTAAACTAAGGAAATTTCAGGAAACTTTAAGTTTTTACTTCTTCCTTTTTTTTCTTTCTTTTTCTTTTTTTGCTTAAACGTTTTTCAAATCATTAATTATTTATGGAACAACCAATAAATAAACTCAATAGCAATTCACTTGACAAACGAGTTTTTTTCCAAACTCTTTTTAAAAAATGATTATGAAGGACGATTAAAAAAATCCTTTTTTGGTAGCGGGCAATTTTTTTTTTTTTTTTTTTTTGCAATAATAATGTTTTTTTAGTAAAAAATATTTTTTTAATTATTAGTTTAGCTCTTTATAAAAAGTGCTAAATCATTTAAAATACTTCAGAATTTTACACTGTTATGAATTTACAACGAAAAATATCTAAATTGTGCTTTGATTTCTCGTTAAGTTCTATATTTTTTATCAATATAAAAAGTAAAAGCTTTATTTCACAATATTTTTTTTTGAAATCTAAGTAACACAAAGAAATATTTAAGATTTGAGATTGATAATTCGAGTTTTGATTTTACAAACTCAATCTACGATACCTTACAATAATACAGATTTTCCCATTTTTAATAAAACTGGTGATTAAAATGCATATTGAAATAATCAGACTTTCTTTTTCTTTTTTTTCCTTTTCATTATTTCTTTATATTATTCTTTTGAAAGTTAAAATCATTCCAAAGCTTTCTTTGGATAGTGCAGTTATCGAAATTGTCTTAATATAATTAATGAAATAGATTTAATGATAAAAAAATTCAACTGATAAGAAAAAAAAACTCTCATATAAAATTTTTGACATTTTTGCAACTGCTACTTACTTGCAATTAGCACAGTTACTTAAGATTTTAAAAGAAACAATTTTGTTTGCTCTTTTTAAAGTCTATGGAAAAGCTTTATGCCTGATAAGAACCAAAATTGTGCGATAAGCTTATATTTTCCAAGCATTAGTAGTAAATTTGTCAAAATATTTTTATACGTAAAATTGAAATCTCAAGCTCATTTCCATGGTTTCATCCAATTTATCTGTTTTAAGCATTCTACGAGTTTTAGTATATGATTTAAAACTATTTGTCTAGCCAAGTTCAATCCTTTATTTTTGAAGCTGCTTTGCTTAAGTCTCGACAAGTCGAATTCCTTTATTTTTTTCGATGCATCATTGATTCTTATCCTTTGCTTTTAATTATTTATTTATATTTACAGAACCCTGCAATCTAGTTGCATTCTTTTAAAAACAAATAAATTCGAATATTATTTTGTTTAAGTTAATCTTTCGAAATGAAACTGTTTCCCAAAAGAATTTTTTTTTTTTTTTTTTTTTTTTTTAGCAAAATAATATGTATAAGTTTCTTTAGATTTAGAACAAACAAAATAATGATCTTTGTTTAAAACCCAACAATACATTATTATTTTTCTATCGCTGAAGAATTAACAAAACTCTCAGTTTGGTTTTAAAATCAAAACCCTTTTTTTAATTAAAGCTAAAATTTTATTTCGAAAATTGAAACTGTCTTTAAACAAGCAAATTCCTCTCTTTTAAAAAAAAGATCAATGCATTTACTATAACTGATGGTTTAATGGCAATATAATCCTATTTTTTCAGATGCAAATTAAACAATTTGTTAGTATTATTTGCAGTCTGGTTCGTTCACTAATTTTCTAATTTTCTACAAGATGTCAGTGCAATGAAATACTAAAGAACATGCGACAATACAGTAATAACCCATAAAAAATTCCAATTTCAACACTTAAACATTAAACTATTCATTAATATTTATGTCATGCAGGTACTTAGCAAGTTCCCGGATCATCCAATAGATGTTAGCACACCAATCAGAAAGAATTTGAAATATTGAGGAACTTGAGGCAATATAGTAATAAACCAAAATGTTTTCGAATATATAAGTTTTACGCCAAACAGTTCATTAGCACTTTTTTAGGTAAGCACTTTACAAGTTTCTGGAATTTCAACTAGATGTTAGGGAAACAATATTGCTTTCATAAAAATCTTAGTATTTTCAACCAAAACTGCTTCCCTGAACAATTTGAAAGCGTGGCTTATAAACAGCATATAATTTGACTCAAAAGAGAAACATTTAAAATTCTAACAAAAAAAGCAAGTTTTGAAAAATTTAAACTAATTACACTTAATTTAAATAATAAAATTAGGATGTTTATAGATAACCTTGAATTTTGTATAGCCTTAGATGAAAAGAAAAATATGCATAATAACATTAAGGATAAATACAATTTATACTAAAATAAGTGCAAATAATTTGGTAACTTTATTACGATACCTTTGAGCATGGCATTAAAAAAAAAACTTATTCGGTTAAATTTACTTTTCAGTTTTGTATTTTTTACTAAATATGTGGTAATAAGGACTCTAATTTTGAAAACCAGACTTTCTGGTAAACTGCTATCATATGAACGGAAAATTTAGCAAATGAATGGTATAAATGGTTTTTTATTACCAGACTTAGATTTCTTTTTGAAGCAATGTCATTACCATACGGTATGGAGATTTTATCTGAATTTTTTCTCTATGTATCCTGAATATTATATTCAGGAGTGTTTCTTACTGGAGAATAAGTAAATAGAGATAAATAAGCTTATGATTAAAATTAGAACGAGTTTTTTATAAAACAAGCTAGAATTTAAATGATTTCAATGCCAGTTTTTTTTTCCTTACCTCACTGTGTTTCTCTAATTAATCACACTCCTTATAGTATTTTTTCTGTCTATGCATGTCAGAGCTGCCACTAAGTGTTAGTTAATTGATCATTAAGTAAACAAAAGTTCTTACCATGCCCCCAGATCTATGATGTCCAGGTGATTAGAGCATCGGTTATCGGTCTGTAGGGGCCGAGATTCAGCTCTCAAAGCACGGACTCACCGAGTACATGTGCTATAAATGTTCTTCAAATCTGTGGAATCGAAATTACAATGGTCGCTCACTGAGCAGTACCAGAAAGATCTGTGAAAATGTCCTTACCCTTCAGATCTATTTCAAAATTGTGTTCTCTTAAATAAGTGGTGCTGTCATCAGGCCATGAAGCTCTGAGTTAAGTCGCGCTTCCACCTTAGTGGTGCTCTCTTGTCAAACTAAAGGCGCTCTTTCGTAAATTAATTCACAATGCCAATGGCTGATGAGCTTGGCGTACTCCAAGTGTCACTAGAAACAACAATTTAAATTTCACACGAAAAGTCGATGCTGTTTACTTTTCCGACTTTTTTTTAAACTATTTTAATTACTTATATATTGTAGTGGTCAAAATGATTTTAAATCAAATTTTGAAACAGATATTCTTTTTCATTTTATATATTTTAGAAAAATTTCCTTGAAAAAATTGATGTGTGTTTGCTTTATTATATATGTTTGTCTACTTTCTCTAAATAAGCATATTCCATATATTTGACTTTCATGAATAATATTTCATGAATAAACTTATTGGGAGAAAGTATTTCAGAGAAAGAGGAGATGCTGTTTCAAAATACAGAGAAAGTATTTCAGAGAATGCAATTTTTTAATTGATTTTGAAAAGTATTTTAGTGTTAACACTAAGTATTTAGCATTTTTAGAGGTTTTTCTTCGATTCATTAACTTTATCACGATAAGTATTGATTGAAAGCAACGCCACTTTAAAGGGATTTTTTGAATTTTCTTTTTGGTTTGAAGAAGAATTTTTCCCCACAAACAAGACTGGCAAAACTGCTCTTCCGGGAACTACCTAGTATTTTATGGTATTTGAGCTTTATTTTTTAATCACTTTTACATTAAACTTATGGCACGGTAAATCTTTGCGTATTTATGAAATACATAGAACAAATTTCTAAATAAAAAGTCGAATTTATTAATTTATAAAAAGCAGAATTAAATGTTAGAGAGAACTAGGAATATTAAAAAAATGAAATATGAACAATGGAACTATAGTTCAAAGAAAAAAAAAAACTATATCTTAATCCCAAGCAAAACAGAAAAATTAAAAAAAAAATGTTTTATCTCTCTCAGAAAACTTAAAGTGTAAAAGAATCACCGTGTAACTCTCGAATCATTCCTTAAATAAATACTTATTCAAGAGGTTTAAATTTTATTTATGCTAGCTACATTTAGAAAGTACCAACAAGGCGTTGAAATCAACATTTTCCTATCATTGCAACTTTTAATTTTTTTCTAAAATATTAAAACTATTTGAATTATCTTAAATACCAAAACAAATAAAACAACTTCGAACAGAATTTCAGTCCGATGAATAGTTTTCCAGAAAACAATTATCAAAAGTCAGTAATTTTTCTGACGTCTCAGATAGTGTTACCTCTTTAAATACTCAAATTAAATAATTCTTTCATGTATAGAGTGTCATTTAAAATACGTATTTTTCCTATTTGTTCTGCTTATAATTGATACTGTATTGACTAAGCGCTTAATTACGAAGCTCTTAGGAAAAATACTTTTAAAATGAGTTAAAACTAATTAAAAGATATTTATTAAGACTCATAAGCTAAGACAAAAGCTGGATTGTTTTAATCACTCTTAAATTACTCATTTTCATTCCTTTCCCTCAACTTATTAAATAAGAGGAACTGTAATTTACATTTTGGGAAAATTTCAAGCTCTTCATATTTGCTGATTTATGTCTGGTAATCATAGCACGATCTATAATTACTTTGTTCTGACAACAAAATGAATATGTTTGCATTTTAAAGAGGAGAGAAAGTTTCCCAGTTCCTTTCATATCTAAGTAAAATATTAAATTACCTTAATTTTATCTAAAAGTGGCTCTGTAATGTATATACTGTTATTAAAGGGAATGAAAGCGTTTGAAGCAATTTTTCTTAGTTTACGAAAATAAATATAAGATTGTAATTATCAGTAGAATAAATATATTTTTTTTTCTCTCATAAAAAATTATATGAATCTTAACATTTGTAAAAATGATTTTTTTTCGAGAAAAACGCATTTAATTGTGTAAGTGATGAAGGGTCTGTATTGCACTTTGGATGCATCATGTCGAAAATCCATTTTTCCAGTTAGAACATTATATCGTAATTTTTACGATATAATTTTTTTTCTAAAAGGTTTAACAATAACGTGACTAACCGTATGACTTTGACAATGTGGTTAGCACTGCGCACAGGTCACTTTTACTTCCCAGATAAACTGGTACCCATCGTTCTGAAGCTGAGTGGACTTCAAGTCGCCATTGGGAATCGAATCTCAGTTCTTCACAACGCCAGTTTAGTTTTTTTAAAAAAACGCCATACAGCGGAAGAAAACTTTAGTAGCAAATTCTTTTTCTACTTCATTTACTAATTTAAAATTTAAAATTTAAAATTTAAATTTAAAAAAAGCGCTTACCTTTCTTAAAAAATTTTAAAGAAAGGTAAGCGCAGGCAAACCTAGAGTAGATCATGAAGTTTCAATTGCTGAAAAAAATGCTTCAAAATATTCAAATGCAAACAAATTATTGGAAGAGAGCTTCTTTATTGCGTAATCCTAAGTTAACATCGAATAATTTATTTTCATTTGTATATTTTAAAATTTTATTTTCAGTAATTGTAACATCGTGGCTTACTCTTAGTTTCCTGAACTCACTTTCTCTACACTTTAAATTGTAAATTAGAGATGAAGAAGAATTTGGGACGATAGTTTTCTTCCTCGGTATGGCGTCCTCTTAACCACTGACCCCTAGTGGCTCAATTTTTACAGTAATACTTATTTAATTCGAGTTATTCAGTTATTTTTTCGGTAATTGTGACTGTTAAAATGACGGTATATCAGACTATTTGTATCGTAACATATTCCGGTAAAAATGGATTTTACAGTAAAAAATACCGGCACCTTACGTACCAATACTTTGTAATAATACCGATACTTGAGTGCCGATACTTTGTCGGTCTACATTGTAAGAAATACCGGATTAAATTACAGTATAAATTACAGTCACTTCGGGTGCATCATCCGTAAAATCTATTATACCGTTATTTTTACAGTAATGATTTTAACTAGAGCGATTCTGTGATCTTACGGTAGTTATTAGAGTAAAAATTACCGTAACATGTTTCGATAAAAATGGATTTTATGGCAAAAAGTACCGGCATCCAGAGTATTAATACTTTTTACCGGAATTTGATCCGGAATGTTTTAAAGTGCATGGCTGTACTATTATGATATTATATACTTAGAGAAAAATAGTTTTTTATGAAAGTGAATTACTTTAAAGCACTGGACTCTGATAATACTGCGGACTTAAAATATCCCAAACGGGATATGAGTCAGAATTTTCTTGCTTCTGGACTAGTCATGATTTATTTTCGTGGTATTCCTCTCTGTGTATCGCAAATGTGGATTAAATCCAACAAAATGTCTTCCCGAAAGGTGAATTTCGATCAAAAAGTTCTGTAGTCTTATTGGTTTCGTTTAAAATTTCAAGGGTAGGGAGCATGTGACTATGGTGGCTATGCAATACTTGTTTTAAAATAAAATGTTTTATTGTAAAACTAACACATTTTTGATTGTTCCTGAACAAATAATTTGCACTTAAACTTCAATTTGAATTTCAATTACACTGTAAAAAAATTCCAGTATGGTAAAAAAGACAGGCATTCAAGCTTTTTTCCGTAGTTTGATCTAGAAAATTTGTACAATTTTTAAATAGAATAAAAAATGCATTACACAAACATTTCAATTAAAAATAATTGACTAAACTAATTTGTTGTAAGCCACTTCATTGTTGGAAAAAAAATCTATTAATAGACAGAGAGAATGCCAGACTTATAATATAAAAATATAGTTGGACATTTAAGAGAAAATGACAATAAATAGAAAAATTAAAGAAGAATTTTAAATTTAACTTCCCATTCATAAACTATAATTTTTCTTTCTTCAGAGTAACATTATTTCATATCCCTGGGATCCTATATATCGTCCCCCCCCTCCCCACAGTCGGTACAAGAGAATTAAAACTATTTCGTGGGACGACTGAGGCGTTAAAGTATTTTTTTTTTTCTCGTAAGAAGTAGTAACTCGGTCATTAGAAGTCAAGGCAGATAACTGTCTCTTGCAGATTTATTCTATATTTGTTATTGTTTGTTTTAACATTGTTTGTTATGTTATTGTTTGTTATGTCCTAAAAAGACTTTCTTTTGTAAACCAATGTTTAGATTTCGTCGGAAAACTGTTAGATTATGACAAACTAAAGTATTTACTTGGTTATCAAAGCCAAAGTTGACCACACCATCCATTTTTGATTATCAAAGCCAAACCTTCTATTTCTGTTATTGTTTATTTTTTCAAGTGATTTAGGCTATGCATAGGCTTAGTTTACTCTTGGTACTTGAATTTTGTGGGGAAAATTCTTGAAGTCAAAATATATTGATAGTTATGTTATAGTGGCTATCTGTCTGTTGAGATTATGTGAAATTATCTAAAAGAAGGTTTTAAATTAATTAGAGTTATTTAGAAATGGCTTTTAAAGTTTTGTAAGTTTATTTTCTGAAAAGAATTGCTCAATGAAATAAATAAAAATGACTATTAAGTTTTAGTTAACCTTGTTTGGAATATCTTCATAAACAACCCAAACTAAACCGACTTCAGAATATTTCGAATGTCTGTCTGTCTTAGTGGTAATAAAGTTTTTTTTTTTTTATTATTCCCAATGCTCTCCACATTTAGCAACCATGTACCAGCGTGGTACTTAACGATCGGTATTGTTGATCTCTTTTGCATGAGCACCATACAGGTGGATCAACGCCATTCCCCAACAACGTAAGAGAGTCAGACAGATGACAGATAAGAGAGAAATTTCATCCATGCCCTAAGCGGGATTTGAACTCGGGCCTCTTTGACATAAGGTCAGCTCCATTACCGTCATACACCGGTAGGCATTATTATGAATGTAATATTTGCTATTTTTAGCATATAGTTGTCTTTACAATATCATACAACTGATTATTTTAAGGCTGTTTTTCGAAGGCTCTATCGTAAATATGAAATGATGCTTTTTTTGAGAATAGCATGCTCTTTTTATAACTGCTGTAAATTTGAAACTGTTACTTTTGACTGTTAGGTCAAGTTTAGCCTATCTAAAGCTGTCTACTCTTATATTAAAAATGGCGCAAAACGTCAATATGTAGAAAAGCCACAGTTTTACGGAAATGGAAAGCGTTTGCTGTCTAATTTTTTTTTAATATTTAAAAACTTACTTCAATATTGCATAACTTAGACTTATAAAAACTTACAAAAACAGAGATTAAGACAGTGATTTTGATAATTTTCATCTAGGTGGAAAACTGTCACCAAATTGGCGATTTTTAAAAATGTTTCATAACTTTTAAAACATCTAAGTTATTTGTCTAAAGCAAAGATAATTCTTCACCGCAAGATTATATACTATATAGTTAAAATCATCACATTGCTTCTTGTTTAAGGCACTTAAACTAAGGCTTTTTTATTTTCCATAGCCTCCAGAAACAGCGTTAACTGCCTCATCTTCAAAAATTTATATAAACGACAGCAAATATTTCATGTTACAGTAGTTTTAGTTAAATAACTAAACCTAGTATAGTGATAACAATTTGCTTCATGTAATAATTGAAAACCAAATCAAATTACTTGATTGAATTTTATGACTTTTATTTTGAACTGTATCTCTAAGTACGCATGAATTCAATCAGAAATGTGTTCATCTCAAAGTTTAAGAGGAAGAGTTTGTGAAATCTAATGTTATGTATGAACGGAAATGCTCGTGCCATTCAAATATTCTGCTGCATTTAATGTTTCCATGACAACATCTTTCACCTTCAGGGTATGAATGAATGACCTTCAGCTGACCCTTTCTAAAGAGAATTACTCTGAAAAGGAGAAAGGATTCGTGATATGAAAGATAATCCTTAACTAAATATAAAATTGAAGATAAAACGGATGATTTAATTTTGATGGTTAAAATATAAACTAATTTAGTAAATCTTTTCAAGTTTCCAATAATTGAAATATTTCTATGCGAGCTGCTTTTTCTTTCAATGAAAATAGCTGGTTTACTTTTAAGGGTTATTCAAAATAATATGAAATTCTTGTGAGAAATTAAATAACTTATAGTTTTATAATGAATTAAGTTTATTTTTTTTCCATGCTAAAGGGAAAGAATAACAATAAAAGTTACGAAACACAAGTGATTTTTAGATAAATTTGGAAAAGTTAGAATTAAGAAATATACTATCTTAATTATGAAAACCATAATTGTTATGATTTTCTTCCAATGATTCCAACAAAAGCTCCTCCTGGAAGCCGTTTGATATTGGATACTAAATCGCCTATTATTAAAAAGACCTTACTTTTCAAAACTTATTTCTCGAGAATTTTTCAACCAATTTTTTTCAAATTTTGAATTTTAGAATTACAAATTACCTATGTTAATAAAATGTAACATTTTTTTTAAAACTTTATTTTACATATTTTTTAGTGATTAAAAAATAAAAATATAAAAGCACAAATAACTATTATTACATAGGCCTTAACTTATCCTCGAGTAGCATGTTTATTAATTGTGCACAGAACCGTTTTGTCAATCTTATATACTTTCAATACCATGATAAAAGCAAAATATTAAACAAGCTAGGGGGGGGGGGGTTAAATATAGGTCTTTTGTCGAAATTATTAATTCATTATTTTCGGTTTTTCCTTATATTTTTTAAAAACTCTATATATGCTTCGAAGGTATGTTTACTGAAAAAATAAGTTTTCTACCAATTCTTGTAAATAAATTAGTCTTCACCATTAATTTCTTAGCATATATAAAGTTTTCACATCGAACAATGAGATGGCTACTTGGTTAGTTAAAATCTGATCAATAGATTAAAATTTATAAAGGCTGATTTGTTGTTTTTTTATTTATTTATTTATTCATTTTTGCAAAAAGAACGATGCCTTAATCGAATGCACTAAAAAAGGAAGCATCGTGAATAACCTTTGAACTAATGATCGGATTTTCATGAATTATGACATAATCTTAACGCTTGGGGGTTCTAACCTAAAATACTCAACTTATTTTATGCAGAAAATAATTTAAATTATGAAATCAGACACCAAACATACAATTTCAAACTTGGTAGGTATTTGTGACCCACATAATTAGATCAGTGGTTTATTTTAATCATTGGTTTGGATCAATGTGGTGGGTATGTAAATACTTCATTTATGTCATCCTAGATCTGAAGAATGGTCTATCGACGACGGTGTGGGAAACATCCTTGAGGATGATCCAAATACATATTATCCTCTGCGGAGGGAAACCGCTTTGGTAGTCTGTGCGTGAAATTGTGCATTTTGCGTTAGAACAGTTTAACGAGTTCTGATACTTCACACCATCGGTCCCTACGCAGGTTGCTCTAATTGGTCACCCACCCGCTTACTAACAGCCGAAAGTGATGCTTTACTTAGCTGTTCTACTGTTAACAGTGTCTTTGTAGTCCACTGTGCGACTGTCACAATCTGAAAAATATAGCCCTACTAATTTGGACAAGTGAGTGGTTGAAAGTTCGGAACGCCTAATGTTAATTTCACTTTTTACATATTCTTTTAAGCAAAAGTAATAAGTGAATTAAAAAAAAAAATTGCACTATTATAAACAAATATAATGCTCTTAATTATTTGTTTCAATAATGAGTGAAAATGAATTTTTAAGTCTGCAAATTTTATAACTATTTTAATCTACGTAATTTTTCAAGGTGAATTCAAATCTTAAATTCAACCGGTTGATGATTACTTGAGAAATAAATTTCTCTTTATAATAAGATGAACCTGTTTGAATCCCAGGGATGGTTGGTCGAGGCGAAGTCCGCACCCGGCTCACACCAACCACTTAGCTGACGTAAATTTTTTTCAATGATAGACGGATCATGTATTAGAGTACTCTTGGTGTCTGACTAACTACGGGAAGTTTTCGTGATTTTCCTCTCCATGTAATGCAGATACGGTTTAATTCCTTCATAAAGTCCTCCACGAAGGCATATTTCTCCCAAAACTTGATCCAGGAGATCGGTTGTCTTCTGAATTGAGATAAAATTTACAAAGCTACTGAATAGAACATTTGTATTCGTAGACCCAAAATTTGGTCTCCTGTTCATAGACGGTTATAAAATATTATTATTTATGAGTCACTGTGGCTTAGATGATAGAGTGTTCGCCTCCCAAAGAAGTGGCTAGGTACGTTTTCAAGCGGTAGCTGTTTGATATGAATTCTGCTACCGGGTCGCAGCTGTTACAGTGCAAACATAATATATCCTCATTGGTTGACGGATAATGGGTAAGAGTCACCGTGCAATCTGGCCAACAGTGGGTGGTTTTCGTGATTTTCCTTTCCTTATAACGCAAGTGTGAGTTTTTTTTTTTTTTTTTCATCAAAGAGTCATCAACGAAGGCTTGTTCGTCCCAATGAATGATCCAAGAGTTCCCATTATTTCTGCATTGGATTCAAAATAACAAGGCTATGGAGTTGAGCATTTTTGGTCGGCTGTTAAACGCCAGTGAAAAAAACGTTTTGAACAAAAATTCATGAAATTTGGTGAGAGCCACAAAAATTAAGTTAACATTAAGACGTTCAAACTTGCGGGTACTTTTTATCGCAATTAATAGAAAAGAGTGGCGGATTCTTCTGTTTTGTGCTTTATTAAGACCATGTAACCATCAGGATGGACGAAACTAAATTGAAAAAATTTTTTTAAAAAATATGCATAGAAATTAGCTGATGCATCATTTAAAATAAAGATCAGCGTTTTTTTTTTTCTTTTCGTTTTTTTTTTCTTTTTAATCATTAAAGAATTCATATAAAAAGCTGCTTCATTCCTTTCTTTTTGCGTTTGGTGGTCTTAAAATGTTAGCAAAATTAACTAAAATTCGTTAAGCTTTAGTTTTAGATTGTCTATACCACTCTATGAAATATTTTGCAAAGAGCGTAGTAGTTAGCAGCCCTGCGCTAGTCTCTTTCCCCAGTACATAACCTTTGCGATTTTAATCTTTTTCAAATAAACTTTTACAAATCTTGCTCAGATGGCGTCTGTAACGCTGGGGAATATTTTGTTTTTAATCGCATCGTGGATTTCAAATCAGTAATCGATCTTTCGCTCCAAGATACAGATCTTTACTGACATTATTGCTCGAAATTTTTTTCGAAATATAAAAATTTATTGGTAACAGGAAATACAACAGGAAATAAAAACGTTATAGGTAATAGAAGATCAAAAAAAAAGTTTCTACAAAATTCTAGGGGAGTTAAGGCACTTGATCAGGATTAAAATTACATTTGAACCCCTACCCGAAAATATCATCATACGCCAATAGAGGCACTTTCCTATTATAAACTGTTTCTTAATGAGCCGTTGAGTTCTTATGCATTTTTAATCTGGCCATGGGTTGCTATACATTTTTATTCTTAATGATGTGCTCCATTTCCACTTGAAGTTTACGCAACCCTTGTTGTATATAGCGTTTTTAAACTTGTACATTTCGACAAAAAATAGATTTAAAATGTCATTAAAAACATCTGTAGCTTTAAGACCAAAACAAACTTCACTTCAGAAATCCTCAAAGTCGAATTAGGCAAAATCAAGTATTTATATAAATGCTAAAAAAAATTTCCTCAGTGTAATTTTTATTACCTTCTGCAGTCCCTTTTTTCTCTAGTTATTTCGTTTGATTTCAAAAGAATCATTTCGATATCGATGCCTTATAACTAACGTCGAAAATTTAGTTTTATCTATGGCTTCTTTCTGCTTTTTAGAAGTTTATTTCATAGAAATCTATTTCTTTATATATTAAAACTATACTTTAGTTTCCGTGACATAAAACAAAGCGCACTTTATCAAATTTTTTATAAATATTTCTTGGAATGAGAAACATCACTTGTTTTCTTTGAATACAATCCAACAATATCAAGTTCCTGGAAAATTTGGGTTGATTGAAAAGCTTCATAGGAGTTTCCGTTTCACAATAGGTGTCGTGATTGTTAACTAAATAAAAAAATAAAAGGAATCCAGACAGTTATGATTGGTTTTTGATTGAATTTTACCTTTCATACATTTTTTACCGTAACTATTATTTTTAAAGACATAGTTTTGTTCAACTCTTGAAATGTCTGTTTTATAAAATATAGATTAGTGTTTCACGAGTTATGTCATTGAATTTAATTTCTACTTATTTAGCTCAAAAATGCGGTTTTATACACTACTTATATTCCTTTAAAATATCATTTAAACTAAACTAAACTCAGTGGCGCGACAGCCCATAGAAGGCCGAGGCTTACTGTGCCCATCTAAGTTTCCTTGACCTTGGGCTCTGGGGTGCAGGAGCAGATATTCCGGTCTGGTGGTCAGCCAAACACGGAATCCCCAGTGTTTAGCTCCCAAGCATGTTTGGTACTCATTTATCGACCCACTGAAGGGATGAAAGGCTGAGTCAACCTTGCCCGGTTTAAAATATCATTGAATTGTAAAAATTTCTGAAAAAAAAAATTGCATTATTTTTATTCCCTAAAACATTGAAATACCTGCCTTTAAACAATAAATTTTAAAATATTACTACTATGTAAGTAAACGTAACTTTCAAATAATAGAAATATTCGTAATATTATAAAAATATCTATAACATTTCCTATTCTTTACGAAAATTTAAGCTATTTTTGAGATTTATATGAGATTGTTTTGAGGTGTCAAGTTTGATTTGAAACTTATTCGAAGTTGATTTCAAAAACAACATTAAAATATCAACCTACCAAGATGTATAATCAAAGTGTATGAAGTTGCTTTATTCGCACTTGATGTTGTTTTGAGGTTAATGGAAATCTACTATAGAGCAACCAGCTTAGGGAGGTTGTTTTTGTGGTGTGCGGATAATTTTTCCTACACTTCAAGCAAATACGTATATTTGAGGTGTGAAAAGTTTCACCCGATCTAAACTATTATTTCTGAGTTATATATGAGGTTGACTTTGCAAGGTGCAAATGAGGTTGAAATTTAAGTTTATTAATGAGGTTTTTTTTTGTGCATAACATAGCTTCCTTTTCTATCTCATGTGTATATTTTACATTTTTCAACCTCAAAACAACCTTATAACCACCTTCATTTTTGTAAGGGTACTTAAAATTTCAAAAGTCTATAACGTGAAAACTTAGTGGTGCCATCTATGAAAAAGAGAATAATATTAAATATTGAACAAATAACTGCGTAAGCAGCAAAATGACTTTTGTTTTGTTAGGTTTAAAGTCTTAAAAATTTATTTGTTAGTTCACAAATGGAAGAACTTTTCGAAGTATTTATTTCGTTATACCGATCCTTAGTGGCCAAATTTTAAACTCTTTACCTCAAACATTTAACAATGATCAGGAATTTTTTTCTTTTTTAATTAAGCAGAATTGTGTTAAAATTCTCCAGCATTTAACAAAATGGCAGTATCATTATTAGATATTCTACATTCATGCTTAAATTATGTGGAAGCCATATCAGTCGAAATAGTATTAAATTTACTGAAAAATATTAAAACCTAAGTTTTGCTTACCTACTATGAACTAAAGAAAAAAATGTTTAGTCTAATCCATCTTATTTTCTAATACCAATATATATGAGCAATTCTACAAATAAACGCAAGTTAGGCGGCCAAACAAGAATATATACATTTTTTGGGGGGGGTGGGGGGCACTCTATTTCTACATGAATTGTCTTCTTTTTTGCACCCTAATAAAGCAAGAAAAAATATTGAACATGAAATTTTTTTCTTTGTGACATACTTTAAATGACAAAATACCAATTTTTTCCGATTTTTTCAATTTACGAACTTTGATTAATTTTCTTTATTTTTGTTTTTTATATCAAAATATAATCTTATAGTATGAAATCTCTATAAATAATTTTTAGAGAGACATTATAAAAATATTATATTTGTGAAAAAATCGTTTTATCTGAATAAATGGCTCAGATTTATCTGAGTATGTTAGAAAGAGCATGTCATATTTAAAGTATGTCACAAAGAAAAAATTTCATGTTCACGATTTTTTCTTGCCTTTTTAGGGGACAGTACTCCTTTAAAATGTAGCGAAATGATTAAAAAATGACGGTACTTTAAAAATCTCTAAGAAAATATCAAATACAGATAACTATATGCAATTTTAGAAATAAATAACATAGAATCATAGTTTTGATAAATATAAAAAGTTTAAACCACATGTTTATGGAAAAAAAATTATAAAAACAAATATTTTGAAAAAAATAAATTTTACTTTTTGTGTATAATCATGTATCGCGCAGGATATTTCAAGAAAATTTCACTCAAATTCCAATTTTTTTTTCAAATTAAAGATAATATTCAAATTAACATTTTAGACTAAAGAATATAATTTTAATCATTTACAAAATTTTCTAGGTGGATTTAAATGGAGGAAATTAATTTTTCATAAAATTTTGAGTAAATTTTTTTTTTGTAAAATTTTTACTTTTTGCATTGGACTCACAATAATAAAATATTTGGAATAGAGTGATGTTATGCACATTTGCTGAAAATTTCAAGAGGATTGCTCAATTAGAACAAGAGATATCCTGCGCGGAAGTTGAAAAAATCATGTTTTGAGAAAAATGCATTTAAAGTTAAAATTTAACTGCAGAATATTACTTCCACAACATTCGAACTTCAATATGTATAACAAAGCTTATTTATGTATTATTACAGCTTATTTGAACAACATTTAATTATAATTGTTTATAATTTTTTTAAAAAAAGCATAAATATTTTGATTTTTGTATGACGTTATTTTCATTAGTTAACGTAATTGATCAAAACAAACAAACAAACTGCAATATTATAACTTTTAATTTCATCAAACTTAATTAACATGTAACACAAATTTATGTATTTAGTAAATATTAGACTTTTTGGAAATTATTAGACATTTATCTAAGAATTTAATAAAATAATTAACGAGAACATACTCTATTAAAATTTTCCTGCTTCATACAAACAGCCTTCTTTTTTTTCAACTTTTCCTGTTTTTCAATTTTAGACAAGCGTTTTGCACGTCTACGTTCCAATGTCATCTCCAAAGTTTGCCTTTGTGCTTGTTCTATACGTGCACCATTCAGACTTTCAGCAGTATCCACACAATATTTACCGATTTTTAAACCTAAATGTCTCATAACTTCAATTCTTCCCAACTATTGAAAGAAATGATGGCTTCATTCACAGCTATTTCTGCTATTTTTCTTCCTGATCCACTTTGTTTTGGACACATTTTCCAAATTAGAGCATTTAATGACTCATTTGGATTTTGTGTCCTTCCACCAACACACCGTCGAAGTAGCTTTGGATGAGACAGATCTTTAAAAATGCTTTTGACACAGTCCATAACTGCAGGTGGTATCACATTTGAGTGTTTATAATTCAGATTGTTTTTTTTTTTTTTTTGCAGCGTTGAAACTCGCACCACGCGTTCTTGCCTAGAGGACAGAAGTCGTGAAGAGGCTCATCATCTGTCGAGCGAGTGTGGCAGTAAATAGCCCATATGGCTTTCCGCATGTCCACCCAAGAATTCTTATTATTGCGGATGGCATTCTCATAATATATTGACCATTTATCAATAATTTTGTCTGTTAAGCGCCCTTTTCCACTAAGCGGCTTTCCATCACTTAACTTTTTGCCACTAAAGTTCTTTTTTAAATCGCGCAAACGCCTTTCCATTCTTTTTTGGACATGGCCCACATATTCAATCTTGGTGATTTTGACATTAGGGCCATATATTTCTGCCTTTTCAATTTCCAAGAAGGTTTTAGTATCCCCATCACCAATATAATTGACATATTGGCAATTATGATGGGCTTCAGAGCGTTCGAACATTCGAAGCATTCCAACTACTTCCATTTTTGCAGCTGATCCTTCATAGTTTTTCACGCAAGACTTTTCATATTCTTTATTCCACTTTTTAAATTCTTTTCCGGACTTTGACTCCTTCCACTGATCACATCCCTTGCAAAAAGATGCCATTACCTCAGCATCCACGACTTTTCCCGTCTCGGCTCCAATTAGTGTTGCAACACCAATTTGCGATGAATGCCCCCTGGTCTTCCAAGATCCATCTCCACTGACGGTGATTTTTGCATTCCCAGTCAAGCGCACTTCATCTTTGCCAGCTTCTCTCATAGAAGTTTTGGCTACGTCGGAAGAAGAAAGGCGTATTTTGTTTATATTGGTGCCATACGCGCATCTGCTAGCCAGAGGTGGCAAGTCCATAATCCCCAAAAAAGTTTTAATTCCTGCTAATCCTTGTCCAATGCACCACATGGCATACACGAATCTCAGGTGGTTCACTTCACTGATATTGCACCGTGTTCCCAGCATGTTGCAATTTCTAACAGCTGTTAACTCTTAGCAGTTATCACAATGAATGCTGAATTTTGAAGATAATCCATATGTCAGAGTTTCATTAATGTTAATATTACCGCCACATACCTTGCACACAACATATTTTGCTAATTCAGAAATTAAATGAGCAATATCAATAACCCTATATCCATTGAAATCTGAAGCTACAGATTTATTGTCAAAGCAGGAACTCTTCAATTTTTTGAATGACGCAGAAGTATTAGCAGAATCCGACTGCACTTTCGTAAAACGATTAACATAAAACTTTCGTTTTTTAGGTCGAACTCCAGACACTGGTTTATTGTTTGAAGACCTCATAATTCTCAAGAAAATTACAAGCAATTGGAATAGTTCTGAAAAGAACTGTTTTTTTTTTTTTTAGCGTTAAGAAATAATGTAAAAAGAAATTGACGAAAAACAGATGCAAACGATAGTTGAAGATTGTAAACAAACAATTGTTAAAGTGGAAGTTAAAGTGGAAGTAAATTCACAATAAAAATATAACATCATAAACTACGAGGCTCACCAGGTAGAAAAATATTGAATATATAAAATCTGTATTATTCTTTGGAATTTAAATTAAAAACTAGTTTTGGTTTCACTTCCTGGTTTCGGTTGAGTCATACTTCGCCCACTTTAATTTTTGGAGCAAATTCTGCTCGGTGGCTTCCGGAAAAAACTAGATATCTCACGAACGATATCTCGCAGAGTAAAATGGTTGGTGTCATTTTATTCAGAACAAAATGGAGTTTAATAATACATCAAAATAAAAAAAATCGATTTTTTGACCATTTTAAAGCAGTACTGTCCCCTTTAGGGTGTAAAAAAGAAAAAATTTCATGTAGAAATAGTGTGCCCCCCCCCCAATTTTTTTTTTTTTTTGGCTGTCTAATTGGCGTTTATTTGTAGAATTGCTCAGATATATATATATATATATATATATATATATATATATATATATATATATATATATATATATATATATATATATATATATATTTATTGCGCTTTTAATTACTGCAATGAGTTTCTGAAATAGATTTTCAGTTAAAATATTTTTTTTTTATTTCTCTTCATGTTTATTAATTGCATACAGGGCCGCCTTGTATTTTCTTTTTGAAATATTCAAATAGGTTGACATAGGTTCATAAAAGATCAAAGTATTTTCTTAGATGGGTAGAAAGGGACTTGATTCCCCTTAAAATATCTAGATGCAAAGCCCATGGTCAGTACAGGGCCCACACTGGGCTGTCATGCCATTAATCAAAGAAAGATTTATTGTTTTAATAAAACTAATATAAGATTACTATTAATTTAAAATAGATATGTTTATAACAAAGTTTTACAGTTGATTTTTTATTTCTACCCACACACACAGCCTCAAGTTATAGTTTTAAATGTTTTATTTATACATTTTAAACGAAAATAACACTTTAACTTTTTTTTCAATTTTAAATTAGTTTTATGAAGTATCCCCTAAAGCTAATGCGTATTGTTTTTAAATTAAGCATAATATACTAATTATAAATATATTCACAAAACTGTTATTATTGTTTACTATTACTTTACAAAAATAATTACATATCAAAAAATCAAAACAAACATATTTCATGGAACTAAAAATGGTAGTCATTTGAATACTCGTTTTTTTAATGTTGCGTCATTTGAATATTTTTTAAGATAATGTAACAAATATAAATTCATTCATTTAAAGAATGAAGTTTTAAAGCACGTTCGATAATAGCTTACGTTAAAATAGGAGAAATCAATAGAAATTCATGTTTTATTATTTATACCTGTATTTTATGATTGTAAAACCATTTACACCCAAAACTTTATCAATAAATATTATTCTCATTATTTTAAAATGTGTATTGGGGTAAAAAAGGGCATTTAAAGAAAGAAACTTTAAATGAGGTCATTATTTACTCCCAACTTTGTTAAAAGTATAATCTAGGGGATAAAAAAGACATTTTCTTCGCGAAGCTATTACTTTTGATCTGAGAGACACATTTGCTATTTCCCTAAAGCATTATATATCAAGATTTAGCTTCTTTTCAATTTGCTATTAAACCCCCTCTCACCTGACGCAAACAGAATGAATACGCGAAACGGCACGATTTTAAAGACAAGCGGAATTTATTTCCTGGCGCAAAACTTACCAACAACAAAAATTGTCGCTGGACTCGATTTCTGTGGGTTCTACTTATTCGAAATGAGATTTCGTTACTGGAGAACCCCTTCGCTTTGACAACTTGAAATACGGCTTTCCCTTTTAAAAGACGACACAGCCACGATCGCAATCTTGTTTGGCCCGACGAGACAGTACGATAAATTGGAGACAACTATCACCAAAGCACAGATGCTAAACAAGGCTGTGTTTTTTGTATCTCACCACGTTCTCCGTAGATGTCCTCGCTTTTGCATAGACTTGTCTTCTGTAACGAACTCCTCGTAAAATTGTTACACATGAAAGGAAGAAGAAAGAGATGCAGTTAACTTTTGGGAATGCTTAGAGATTAGGGTTGGGTTGTCGGCTACTCTTTTCAGCGTCTCAAGAGGGGACATAAATATGACTTGAATTTCGATTACGTCTTGAATATGAATCTGAAGGCTTGGTGGAATTTATTTCGAGTAAGGAATTCCATTTTGCATCTGAAGCGAATCGTGTAATCAAGTAGGAAATGCTACATTTGTATTACTTTGCCTTTAAATAAATAACCCTAATGTTTTTCCGTTGTTCATCCCAGGATTTTTCTTTCTTTATTTATTTTTCCTTGTTTTCGACGCACTTTTATTTTCGTTTTATATCTCGATTGCATAAAAGTTTTAAATAAGTGTGTGATTATTCTATAGCAGTTGAGTACCACATTTAAGGGTATTTTTGAGTCAGTTTCGACAATTAGCATATCTTAGTAATGGATTTATGGAAATCATTGTTCAATTTCTCAAACTTGTACTTTCTACTCGAGAAACGAAGGAAATACTGGTTGAGTCTTGCGACTAAATCATTTACTTCGCGATTTTTTATTTTTACTAAATCAAATATATTTTTCTTACTTCTGGAAGGAAATCACAAATACCTTCCAAACTTTGCCAAGTTAAAATTGGTTTTGCTATAAGTCTAATTTTGATTTGTCCGGCGAAATAGTATCATAAATTGGAGACAATCATCACCAAAGCCTAGATGATGAAAAATGATGCCTTTTTTTGTATCTCGCCACGTTCTTTCTAGATGTCCTCGGTTTTACGTAGACTTGTCTTCTGTAACGAACTTTTCGTAAAATTGTTACACATGAAAGGAAGAAGAAAGAAGAAGAAACTTTTGGGAATGCTTAGAGATTAGGGTTTTGTTTACGGATACTCTTTTCAACATCTTATGAGGGGGCATAAATATGACTTGAATTTCGATTACGTCTTGAATATGAATCTGAAGCATTGGTGGAATTTTTTTTGAATATGGAATTTAATTTTGCATTTGAAGCGAAACGAGTAATCAAGTAGAAAATGCTACATATGTGTTACTTTGTCTTTAAATAAAATTTCCTTATGATTTTCCGTTGTTCATCTTATGATTTTTCTTTCTGTACTTTTATTCCCCTGTTTTCGTGGCAATTTCAGTTTCGTTTTGTATAACGATTGAATGAAAGTATAGCATATCTTTATTATGGACTTGCTGAAATCATTGTTCAACTTCACAAACTTTTAACTCATCAGACGTGGAAAATACTGGCTGAGGTTTTGGGATAATATCATTTAATTTGAGATCTTTTTTAGTAAATTAAAGATACTTTTGTTACTTCGTGAAAACCTTTCGAACCAAGTAGAAAGCATTTTTGATGTTAGTGTAATTTTGATTGGCCCATGCTATTTAAAGAAACAAAGAAAGCTGATATTTTTTTTTTTTTTTGCATTTAAAAATATTTGTTCTATTACCTGTAAAGAAAATGTTTTCCTTCCTCTTAGAACTATCAAAATGAACGAGAATTTCAAAATGCATACTACTGCTAAAATATTTTTTTCCTGTGGAATATTAATTATAATATAATAAATTTTAAAATTGTAAATGGGCAAATTGTATTAATAAGTCTAATGCTAATAACCAAAATTCCAGACATATTTTGGCACGCGATATGTAAAATCGTAAATAAATTTTTAAAAAAAGAATATTGTGAAAAACAATGTCCTCAAGCGCATTCAATCAAATATTTTTGGATTCCATGCAAAATATTCTCTAGAAAAATCAAAATGAACAATAAATTTCTTAAAACACATACCACGTTTTATATATCTCTTAAGTAGAATATTAGAATGAATTAAAATTAATAGCACATTAGAATAAATTAATTGAATCCCTGCAGTGGAATTAAATTGTAATTGTATGAGCGTCATAACCGGCATTTTAGATTAATTTCAGTTATATATACAATCATAAAAAAAATAAAAAAGATAATACTGATAGAAGTATTTATTTTATTTAATGATATGATTATGATCCCAAATAATTACTCTCCTGAACAATCAGAATGAACGATGATTATAAAAAGCGTACATCAGCGTCTAATATATTTCAAGTAGAATGTGAGTTATAATAATAAATTTAAAGTTCAATCTGTACAAATAATTCATTAAACGGTAATAACTTGCAGTTTATAATCGAGATTTAAGCTTTGTTTTTATATATCATTTTAAATAAGTAAAAAAAAGAGAATATACTGAAAAATATTTCCTGGTGCATTCATTGATGTTTATATCGTATCATGCAAATATTCTCCAGAGCAATCAAAATGAACAATAATTTCAAAAAACACATATCAAGTCTAAATATTTTCTTAGAAACATTTTAGTTAAAAAGAAATAAAACTTAAAAGTGAAACTCATCAAATTGTAAGCTTGAATTATATTTCCTAAATTTCAGCTTCATTTCTGTACGCGATGTATGCAATTTTAAATAAGTACAAAAAGAGTAAGCTGCAGAAAAATATTTTTACAAGCGCATTCTATATTTTAAAATTTCCTAGCAAATATTCCACAGAACAATCAAAATGAACAATAATTTCAAAAAAACATATACAATGCCTGAAATATTTCCTGCAAAGTATATTAAATGGTTATAATTTGAACGTCATAACCTCCATTTTAGCTTTGTTTCTTCCCACAATGGATACAATCATAAATAAGTAAAAAGCATATATTGTGGAAAATATTCCTTTTACATTCAATGATATTTATAGGATTCCATGCAAATATTCTACAAAACAATCAAAATGAACGATAATTTCCGAAACCACATACCACGTCGGAAATATTTTCTTGGTAGAATAATAAATATATATTTGAAACGAAAAAAAGCGTCAATATAGAAACACAAACAAACGAGAAAATATACTCGTTCGTGTGAGCGTAAAAAGTAAACAAAGGAACTTTCGACCAAAAAACCTTTTTAAAAATGTATGACAAGCAAGTGCATTAAAATCGCAAACAAACGCTCCTTAAATCACATCAGAAGCTTTTTCTGCGGTTAGAACTAGAATTTTATTTTAGTTAAGGAAATATTAGGAGACAAGAGCGAGGAAATGTCTTTACTTTAAGCTAAAAGCTTCATTTTAAAATGGCACATTCTTTAAAATATTTTTATCATTTGGCGATGACTATGCAGTATTCAGTACATTATTTTTGCTCCTTTATTTTCTACTACTGGAAATAAATATAGCTGGGAAATAAATGTCAAAGTCATTAAACATTTGTGAATAATTATTTTATAGTTGTTAAAAAACACTATTTATAAAAATACAATAGAACTTTCTTTTACTTACATATAATTTAAAAAAATAATCATTAAAACATAAAAAAAAATCTTGTATATCAAAAACTCTACTATTACCTTACCAATTTTAATCTCTCAGAAAAACCGGTTCAAGCTTAAAGCATAATATTTGCACATAGAATAATATTACTTTTTGAATTTGCTGCAGCGTTAATGATGAGTTAAACTCAACCTTGTTTATGCCCAAATTTAACCATGGTATTGTAAAACCAAGTTAAAGAAATGCTATAGTTAACTACCATATTAACACCATAATGAAAAAATTTAACCAAACATTAAAATTGTTAATTTGTTAAAGTGGATTTGGAAAATTGTTAATTTGTACTATATGACAATACAACATGCTCTAAAATTTTCAGTAATGTAACTTAAAAATAAGTATTTTTCTAATGATATGAAAACTTGGCCCCAAACCTTAAAAAGTTTACTGGTGTTAAATTTAACAAAACTGCGTGTATAGAAATAGAATTTTGTGATAGACGGTTTATTATAACTTATACTTTTAAGTTTAAAACATGATTTCATATTTTCCTCAGAACGTAACAAATTTCATTAAAAATACAGAATACACTTATATTCCTTAAAACATAATTTGATTTTTGTATATGTTTAAAATTGATTTATGGTATAATTTTGGAAGCGTAAGATTCTTATTATATATGAATCATCATTTAAATATATAATATTGGTTGCTGCAGTATTTATTTCAAAACACAGCAAAAGAAATAGATGGGAAATTTGCAGTTTAGAGATTTAAAATGTCCCATTAACGTTTTTGTTTTCACCATAAATGTTTTATGAGCCGCAACTACAAATAAAATCTTTCAATTGCGTTTCTTATGAATCTCATTATAATCAGGAAAACATTTAAAGATTTTATTTTTAATGTTGTAGAATGTGTGTGCGGGTGTGTAGTATGACACCGTCTATTCTTTAAAGATTAAACACGGAGAAAAAAAGTGTGGTCAATACCAGAATATAGTAAAATTCACCGTGTTTCTAGCTCTATGGGAACACAAAAAAGCTCAATATATTTTACCGAAGTGCACTTTAGTAAAAGTAATAATAAAACAAAGTTTTAAAATGTGTAATAATGTCGTGAAATTTTGTAATTTTATCATGACACCTTTGTGCAGAGCATATAAACTATTTATTCGATTAAATTTGCTTCTCAATTTTGCATTTCTTATTAAATGAAATAAATAATAAAATCTATAATTTGGAAAATCAGAATTTTGGGTAGCCCATTACCCTATGAGAGGAAAATTTTACAATTAAAGGGTTTAAATATCGTATATTGTGGTTTTATTATCAGAATTATGCTTTTTTTTTTCTTTTTGCCAAAAATGTCATTACTTTGCTATACGGTTATTTTATCAGAATTTGTTGTGATAGCTAAATGACATTACAAATCAATTATCATCTTGTCATTGCACAGTTTATTTCTGCACCTTCTCGTACAGTTTATTTCCTCCAGCACCGAAATTCAAACCTTGGAAAACGGGATTTGATGGTGCAAGTCCATCAACTCTATTGCATGTAACGCAATAGTAAATTATAAAACTCTTTTTCGCTTACTTTTACTTGTTATTTTCACTAATTTTGAAATAAATACAGTTACAATCAAGATTATGTATTTAAATGATAATGCATATATAATTGAATGTTATGCTTCCAAAATTAAACCAAAAATCAATTGAGAGAATATACAAAAATCATGTTATACTTTGAGTAAAATATGTGTTTTCTGAATTAATTATGAGATTTGTTATGCTTTGTTGAAAATATAAAATCCAGTTTGACACTTCAAAATATACGAAATAATAAACCGTCTATCACAAAACTCTATTTCTATACATGCAGTTTGGTAAAATTTAACATCCTCTTAAGTCCAGTAAACTTTCTTTCCTAAATCTTGTCAGAAGGAATAAAGAGTTTAAGCAAAATATTTAGTAAAAATCCTACTTTTGGAGACTAAATCTTCAGATTTCAAGCCGTTTAAAAGCTATAAAGTTCCTAACGTCATCCCCTTCAAATACAATAGAATGGATTTTTTTTTCAACCCAATTTAAGAACATTTCTTACTAAATGTCTTCTATTTTCTTAAAGTATTTTAAGTATTTTCCAAAATCGGCGTAAAATAGAAATAAGTAATAGGATTACTGATGTGAACAAGAGATTGTTTTTCAGTTATTCTCAGTTATATCAATGTATATATATATATATATATATATATATATATATATATATATATATATATATATATATATATATATCAATTTATTGAAATAAATTATTTACCTGTAATGAATACGATAAATAACATTAAAGCTGAGAAATAATTCAAACAACATTTTAACTCAATACAAAAGAAAAATATCAATAAAAGAAAGAGCAAAAAAAGGACAATTAAAGCTCTGAGATATATCGCATTGTAATCAGAGGGGACATTACCATGTAGTCAGTGTGGGAACAGTTTATGCTTTGATGGAAAAATACCTCAAACAACTGTCCCAAAAAAGAGTGGCCAGCAGCTTAGCACTGTTGTGATAGTGATTTGTATACACCCCTGATCTTTTTTACTTAATTTCAATCTTGTAGCACACTCATAATTGAGGCAGTCAGAGTATGATTGTGTGTGAAATTGAACCTCCAACTGCAGAAACTGCTCCTGTGTAGACGGTATGATAATGCCCTTTGATGAGTCGACCATGTTGGTCTGTTCTTTTACTTTATTTTATTTTACTGCTTCTTTGTAAATGCTTTTCTTTTGTGTCAAACTTTGATGCTGCTTGAACCGTACACTATTTCCTGTATTTGCTGCTGTTTTTGAATATTTCCTCTTAAAATTTATTCCTCAAATTCATAACAGATAATTAGCTTATTTTGATTAACATTTTCTTTAAATATTCTTCCAGTTTTGACACTAACATCCTGGTGCTGTTGTGGTTTGGTATTGTATATTTTTCATTTCTCTTTCTACTCAAATTTCAGTCCTGTTACAGTAAGCATTTCAATTGGTATTTTATATATTTAGAGAAGATACCAGGTAGCAAAAAGTTCGAAGGCCAGTTAGAGCAAAAGTGGAAGACTCAGCGTCTGTCTGATTTCCCCAAGATATCAATTGTTTAGTTGTATACAATATATCATTCCCAGAAAGTCATATGAATCTTATTAATTATAAACGTCTTTTAATTATCCAGTATAATATTATTACCTTGTGTACATTGGGCTAATCCTTGGTAATTAATCAAAAGCGCTTCAGTACTGCAGTAAGAACACGCTATTAAACAAAATTCCTTTATTTACGCTTTTAGCTCAATTTACGCTTCTGTTTTCATATTTGTAGTCTGACTGTCTTATTACGAAAATATTTTAAATCATTCTTGAAAGTTACCCGTCCATGTAAATTCATTTGAACTCGCTACTTGCTTTATAGATTTCGTTTTGCATTTTATTCTGCTTTTTTTCTTTTTATTTTATTTTCTGCTTCTTACGTGATATATATATTTTTATTTATTGTGTTTTATTTTGTTTCAATTTTTAAGTGCCTTTTACACTATTAGATTCATATATATTGCTTTGGCTATATTGATACAATATTAGAAAGCACTCTATTTTGCGGATATAATCGTGTGAGCTGATAAAGAGAGTATATATTTTCAGGTTTTTGAGTTTTGGCTTTTAAATATAAATATAAATATATATATATTTACTATTTTTTAAAAATTTTATTTTTATAATTTTTCCTCTTCTCTTTTTATTAATCTTTAATATTTTCCATGCTTTCTCCATATTTTTAAAGATAAAGGTGTTTAAAGATAATTGCATATATTAATTGTCAATTGAATTAAATTGTCAATTTAAACTTTAGTTTTTAAGATGCAGTTTTGCTTACCGTAAGATAACGTTATCTTTTTTCAAATTATGTTACTATTATTTTCTTTATTTGCTCATAACTTTCAGAAATTACATTATGGTTTTGAACATTGTATGAATGAAATTACCATTCGATTTCATTGTTAAAATGATATTCTACTTACTTATTGTCTGTCTTTAGAAATAATTTTTCGGGTAGTTAAATTGCTAGACAATTTTATAGGGGTTGACTAATATAGTTTTAAGCAATTTTACACTTAAATATGATTTCAATGCGTAAGGCTTTTTTTTTAAAAAAAGATAAGAATAATTTAAAACTTTTTTTTCATTACCAACCACTAAAGATGCCGTGGATTATATTATTGACCATACAATTTTTTTTAAATTTTTCAAATTATATTTGACTATAGTTTAAAACATATACAATGATGTAAGAAAACAGAATACTAAGAAAGTTAACGCTAAGGTTAAGGTAAGTTTTCTTCATCTTATCATATGAACCCGAAACCTAAATCTAATCACAGAATCAGTATTAATTTGTAATATTTAAAATTGCCATTTGCTGATAAAAGTTTTGAACTAATTTTCTATTTACCCTAATGATTTCCTATTCTTTATTTGTGTTTTTGCAAAAACTCAAGATTTGTCTCAATAGACAAAATTAAACTTCGGTTATTTAGTTATAGAAATCATCTAAACTTACACAAATCAATAACCTAAAATGAATCATTATTATAAAATAGCTAAATTGACCATACATTTGTTTAGTTTTTTTTAATATCTTTCATTATAGTTTTATAAAACATATAGTTACATGAAAACAGAATGCTAAGAATATCCTAAGGTAAATTTCTTCATCTTTTCATGTCAAACTAATACCCAATATATAATACAGTCGTAAATGAGTAATTCATTAAATTACCCGTTGCTAACAAAATTTTGGATTGTTTTCCTTACCCTTATGATTCCCTAATCTTTCTTTATATCCTTAAAAAAATTACACAGTAAAAAATGAATACTCAAATGTCACGAAACTTTCATCGTTTTGACGAAACCGTTTCCTGGTATCTGCTCCGAGTAAAACTTTCGTCAAAGGAATATTTCAATATTTTATTTCTTTTCAAGAATAAAAAAATCTAGTAGTGCTTAAGGTATCTAACTTTTCCGATAATCACATCAACTTGGACGACATATAGGAGGCACTACACAATATGGACAGATAGAAAAGAGAGATAAATTACACTCGTGCCCGAAGTGGGATTCAAATCTCGAATCTTCCCAGTTCAAAGGCAACTATGTCACTACCATACCGGCCGGTTGGCTATATTCGTCCCTTTGCTTTTGATCGTTCGTATAATCTTTATTTTAATTTCGTCATTCTGGTTGACAATGTGACACAATACAATGTGATAAGGTTCGATAATTGAAAAAATGTTTTCGTTATATATGTGAGAGTTTTCGTTTCGTCACAAATCATGTAATCTCTAAACAAAATGACTCTCTCGAAATTGAAGAAATACTGCTCAAAACTTTCTGAATCATCAAAAGTGAGATATTTTTTGAGAGAGAGTTCAAATTTCAATTTTTCTCCAGTTTTGTCTGTAAAGACAAAAAAAATACTTGCTTCGTTTAGTTATGGAAACTCTGCAAGCTTAAAAAAATTAATAAACTAAAATGACGAATTAATTATATAACTAGCGTAAAATAATTATAATAAAACATCATTTCAGAGCCAAAGTCTTAAGATGTGCTGTAAATGAACTGTTTGGAACGTTGGAACAATAATACTACATCAATAAAGGTCCGCATTTCAAACTATTTTAGTTATTTAACGGAAGCCTAAATCTGCTCATAATTATTTTAGACACCATATTGCATTTAATTATACAGTTCTGCAAACTCATATACTCAAAATTAATTCATAAATTAAAAATTTAGGATTTCATTCACTAACTAATTCAAACATTCTTTGATGAGACACAAGTTCATAACGAAATCGTATCAAAAGCATTCGTCAATTCAAGAATGAAATTAAAATATAGTTTCAAATTGAAATTGCTCCATCTATGAATAGAGTTTTCCTTCAAACGAGTAAAGTTCATCAAAATGTAGTAATTAGTGTTTGAAAATCAATTAATTTTTAATGATACAAATGATATCATATTTCATATTCAACTAAAGATAATCAGTGAAAGACAATTTAATAAACCTTTAATTTGTGTTGAATATGTATTAAACTTTCTCAAAGGGATATTAATTTGTCTACCATGAAGCAAAAATGCCTAGTAAAGTTTCAGAAATGAATAATCTCATTTAATTACATTTAAACAGATCTTAAATCAAATATTTGAAAGCCGAGATGATTTTAAAATTGTTTTTAGTATGTCATTTATTTGTGAAATTGGAATATGAAAGAACATTTGCTTTTAGTTCCATTTTATTTCAATAATGTTCATGGTACCATATCTAACAATATTTTTATGATTGATATCATCTGTTTTCGAGTAGTTTTGATCACATTTAATTAATTAACACTAAAGAAGAACTTAGATAAAATTTGTTAAAGTCTAGGTAGTTTTAAAATCGTTTTTAGTACATCGCTTAAGTGTGAAATTTGAATATGAATGAATGTTTGTTTTGAGTCAGATAATGGGCTGTTTGGAAAGTAATTTCATTTTTTTATGAAACTAAAAGACGATTTTCTTAAGTGAATAAATATTTTATTTAATTACATATTGTCCATTCTGGTCAAATATCTTTTGCCCTCCTTTTTGGCAGTAGCATAATTTCACGCTCATAAAATTCTTGTTCTTTGTCGGCTGAAAACTGTTCCAAATGATTTTTGACCTCCCCATTTGAAGTAAAGGTTTTACGGCTCAAAACATTTTGTAGAAACAAGAAAATTGTTTTTGACAATCTATTTCTCGTATTAAATGATGATGCGCTTTAAAAATGGATTATTTTCTTGACATTGGAAAAGCAAATCTCAGATACGTCAACGAGACGGCACAAATTTCTTTCCGTAAGAGCATAAAAAGCCCACATGTCGAGCTTGGAGATTTAACCTAGGCGTTTCAAATGGTAATGAACGATCGAATTCGAAAGAATTGATCTCTCGGCGATCTCATGAGTTGTTATTCTCCAATTTGCATGAATTAATAGCTGGATTTTTTTTTTCAACATCAGCTTTAACTGGCTTTCCAGAACGTGGCACGTCTTAAATATCAAAATTACCGAATCGAAATTTTACAAATCGGTTTTCGCAATCTGGTGCTCTGATAATAAATCTTTACTATACATATGAGATAGCTTTTTTTTTTTTTCCTGCTTGTACGGCATTTTTACCTTTTCAATAGTAAAAAGGTAAAATAAGCCAAAATTGCAGGTTTTTATTTTCCATACTTAAAAGAGCACCAGCCAAAAACTACTGCGTAAAATCTAATAGAACTTTTTCACGAGCAAATCTTGCTTTATGAGCTGTCAAAATGTATAATGATACTACGGCTTATATGTGAAGTTGGCTTTGGAAAAATGCATTTAAATCCTTTGATGGGAGAAAAACGAAATTATTTTCCGGACAATTCAATATTAATGCAAATATTTGTTCATGGTAAAACATTTCACGATATTTTAATGATTACTACTATCTGCTTTCAGGCAATTTTGATCACTCACACACACACAATTAACTATTTTGCATTCAAAAATTAAGACTGAAAACAACATAAGTAATTTATGTCATCAGTTGGAATATGAAAGTATACAAAATTTAATATAATATATAAAACTAAGCTCAGTGGCGCGACAGCCCATAGAGGGCCAAGGCCAATTGTGCTCATCTCAGTTTTCTTGACCTTGGGCTCTGGGGTGCAGGAGCAGATGTTCCGGTCAGGTGGTCAGCCAAACACGGAATTCCCAGTGTTTAGTTCCCAAGCATGCTTGGTACTCATTTATCGACCCACTGAAGGAATGAAAGGCTGAGTCAACTTTGCCCGGTACAAGGATCGAAACCAGGACCTGTGGCACGGGAGCGTGAACCGCTACCACTGTAGTTAAACGGCAACTACCATTTTTAGTGCTGTGAAGCACAACGGATAACTATTGGTGAGGTCAAACAGCGGTAATGTTCACGTTCACTAGTACTTTTGGGGTCAAGTACACTCGTAAATAGGGTTAAGCACAACTATCATTTTCGGTGGTATGAAGCACAACGGATAATTTTACGTGTGATGAAACAGCAGTAAGATTTACTAGCACTATTTTGGTGTCAAATGCAACTGCAAAAAATATTTAAAAAATTTTTTAAATTAAAAAAAAAAGCATAAAATTTTGGGTGTACCTGTATTTTACAATTACTGGGTATTCAAATGATAAGAAAACAGTATCTTCTGCAAGAATTTATTACTTTATATAATTTTAAACTTTTGATTTAAAGAATCTTACTGTTTTATAATGTTAAATATTTTTTTATGAAAAAGTAAAAGTTTAAATGAAAAAGTTGTGTTTAAGTATACAAAAGAAACTTGCCCGACATTTCTCCAATCAAAAAATGTATTAAAGTGCTTTATTTTTGTTTAAATATGCTTTGGTACCTGATTGGATTCGTAGATTAAAACTTGTTGAAATGGCCATGGCCTGTAGTTGGCTGTAGTGTAATTAAAAAAGGCGCATAAACTATTTTTACAAGTAATAATATATAGTATAGTTATTTATTTAATCATTATTGTTAAAAACTAAATCTAAACAAAAACAATACATAGGAATATTTCAAGAAAATTTTGGCAAATTCACTTTACTTTCTTTAAGACTTTAAACACTGTTTTCATTTTTGTTAACCTTCGCAAAATTTCATACTTTTTTGAGGAACTCAATTATTATCTTTATAGCATTTTTCTTTCATGCAAAGAAAGGGAAAATTCTCAAAGGATCCATCAGATTTTTTTTAATATTTTTTGTCACAATATTTTTTTTTACGTCAACGTTTTGAAAATGACAGATAGTGCAGGAAACGTCAAACGATGAAGTAGAGGAGAAACATTCCAAGCTTTATAAATTTCCTTTTCAGCTGCGTTTAAATGTTTGAAACATTTCTTGTAACATATCAAACGTTACAAACCACAGAGAAGTTTGTGCTTTTTTTTCCGCTAACATTGTATGTTTTTTTCTCCTGACACTATTCGACTGCAAAATGGAATTTCGAACATGTTTTGGGTATGTAAATAGAAGATTTTCGTTCCGAGAAGGAAACACTAGATTGTAGAGAACCCTCAACGTGGAATAAATTTGAATGATTTTATAAGAAGAGAAAATGTCTCTTGCAGAAAGTTCACACTTAAAACTAATTCATATATTAGTTAATAATTATTAAATTTGAGCATATTTTGTAACCTAATTTCAATTGGTATAAAAATAAATTTCGATTGCAAAAATATTTATTAATCAGTTTTATAGAGAGAGAAAATACAAATTAAAACGCTTCAAAGGAAATTTTTTTAAAAAAATAATTAATATATAATTAATTAATTAAATATAGTTACGTACCTGTAATACCTGTAATAGATACAATGCAATAGTCGGTTAAAATTGTGAGCATAAATATAATAGTCGTAAATTATTTTTTATATAATTAATATATAATTAATTAATATAATCTGAATAATTTAATGACGTGAATTATTTTTCCTATAATATATATTTTACCTATTTATACCATAAAAATTTATTTTAAACTGATTTATAATACCGAAATAATAATATAAATAAGTAACAAACACCTGCTTTAATTAAAAATAATTAAAAATTAGTGCAAGATGCATATAATGTACTGCATATAATTTCATAGAATGTATTTTGTATAAATCCTGTAAGGACCATTTTAACAATTAATTCAATGTTAATTGCCTTAAAATATTTATAAATTGAGGATTTTTAAAAAACATAACTTCTTTTTGAAGTTCAAATATATTTATAAATCTATTTATTTGACATAATTGCAAATAATTCCTTCAAAACGAAGTCTTTCAAGTCCAATTAAAAAAATAACTAATCAATAATTATCTGGCCTATCTTTAAACTTTATTGTTAATTATTATCAAGATGAAATCGCTGCATTATAACAATGACAATTAAAAACTTTATCTATTTCATGTACGCATTATGTCTCTATAGGTAAAAGTTTAGAAATTCTACAAATTTAGCTTATTTATATAACAAAAAGTACAATTTTTAAAAATATAAATAAAATAAAACATATTCTGTCGTTAACGTAAATTTATACTAATCAAAAATTTTTTTTTAATGTAGTTCCCAAAAGTAGACGTTTCGTATATGGTCACACCATAATTTTTAAAGGTAAAAATTTAATAAAATTTTACATTATAATTTTAATAAAATGATATGAAAATGTTTTTGATTTATTTTGCATTGTTTAATCTCCATTCCATTTTTTCATAAAATCTGGTAAACGAAAGTTCTGGTAAAAAAAATAACAACATAATTTAGGTTAATAAAACCAAACTATTTAACGATTTATTTGGTAATTTTTCGTTTTATATAATTACGGTTTACCGGAAATTCGGACAAAATTATAATTCTTATTACCAAGTATTTAGTAAAATTAGAAATCTGAAAGTGAATTTAACCATAAAAAATGTTTTATGCCATACTCTAATTTATGATAAAATTATCAAAACTTACCACATTTACCAATTTTTATCACATATTATAAAACTATATTAAACATCTAGCAAATAAAACCATTAATCTCTGGTATAAAAACAAAAATATACGGTCCTTAAGGCAATCAATTGGTAATTTTCTCCGTGCGTGTGGTAACGGTTTACCGGAAATTCTAGTTTTCAATCCCCATTTTGATCGTAAAATCCTTATTTTGATGTGAAATATTATTTTATAATCTTTCAGTAATATTTAATTCGATTGATTCAGTAATTTCACGATAATTATTATTGTAAGAATAACGTAATATTAGAGTTTTTATTATTTAACATGTTCCAGTAAGAATGTATTTTACTGTAAACCGGTACCCTGAGTGGTGGTACTTTTTGCCATAATTTGATATGGAATTTCTTACAGTGTATACAGTTTGTGTACAAGTTTAATTGCTCTCTCGAGACTAGATATTGCAGCAATATATACCTTATTTTTTAAACAATGAAACATTAATCTTGAAAATCTGTGATTCTTGGTTGACAGCAATAACAGCAGCTGATAAAAGAGGCTAGAGCGTGTGTTATGCTGTCGTGCTAAAGATTATTCATATCTTAAACTACTTAAGGTAAAATGAATAAAAACAGGAAAATAATAAATTTTGTAATCTAAATTTAGAATTCGAAGAATTCAAGATTCACTTCTAGTAAAAAAGAATATTAAATGAAAGCACGTACGACATAAAAGAATATTTTAAGCATTTTTTATATGTTAATAAGATTGTAAAGTACTTTCTTTAAATTGTACTACATAAACAAAGGAAATATTTCATCATTTTATTAAACAAACAATACCCTCTTCGCAATATTTTTTTCTAATTTTTTAATGCACATACATGAAGCTATTTATTTTATAATTTCATACTTTCTCTTCAATTTTAACTTAAGAATTACGATTATAGAATTTAATGTAAAAACTTGAAAAGATTAATTTCTCTGTCGATGAAAAGGCCTTTACTCTCAGCTAAAGTATGGTATAAGAATAATTTTGAAATTTATGCACCTGGCATTTTTTACTCTAGCTAATGTAATGTAATTTAAAATAAAATCCATATTCATGAATGCGCAAACATAGAACTTAAAGGAAGGAGGAAAAAATTGAAAGAAAAAGTGAAAGAAAGGAATATATGCATAAACTACAGCATTTCTTTTACAACATACACCAGCGTTTTTCTATTGATCACCGATACAAAAATAACTCGTATCTTCTTCAGCTTGTAAAGAAAAAAAATATGTAGACGGCTTTGAATATGAAATGTTTTGTCCACGAACTCGTTTAACAAAGAAAAATAATACCAACCGCCTTCTTACTTTGCTGAACAATAAAAAACGAATTTTAGGAAAATAAAAAATTTAAAAAAAATCTTAAATTTTTTGCTTTTGAATCTAACTTAAATAAACCACAATGTTAGAAGTAGAAATTTTCTTCTTATATAATCTTCTTCACTGCTTCGTAGACATCCTATGGAAGTACTCATTTGTTCCCGAACGCTGTTTTGAATAATTGAATCTGCATGCCTTACTTTTTTGTTCGATATTTATTTATTCTTTTTTAACCAAATTCACTCGAACAGTTTGTCACAAGGATAAACTGAAACACGAGGAAAAGAGAAGAGCAAAATGATGCGTAGAAAAAGAGAGCTTTAATCATGCACGATGAAGAAAGAGTAGGGATAAAAATCAGAAACTCGAATTTTTATGAATGAAACTTTTTATTCTGCATTACATTTTGTAAATTTTTTCGGCATTAATATTAATGCATTTTTTTGATTTATTTCGGGTTCAGCCATTAAGACTTCAAAACGTCTCTTTTACATGGTTCTAGCGGAAAAACACCAGAGTTTAAAGATTTTCTTCGAGTTAGATAAATTACATTATGTCAGCCATAATTCTAAAATTTAAATTTCTTTTTAGTCGATTCTTCTGAATTAATTTTATTTTGTTTCTTCCTATTTTTAGCTCCAGAATTTATTTATTAGTAACTTATTATGTAGATGCAGGTTTATTTCACGAAAAATGCTAATGTAATCATAGATGTTACTATTATCCCTTTAAATAAGTTTTTAACTTTAAGAAGATAGCCTCTTTATTGGATTATGATAGGTACACAGCTCATATGTAATTTTAAAATTTAATTTAAATGTAAGGAAATCGTAGAAATTGAAATAATTTTTTTAAAACGTATGCCAATTATTATAAATGTTTTGAAATAGTGTAAGGGGAAAAGAAATGAATATTTAAATCATTTTTTTTAAAATTTGATTCATCTAGTCCTTCCAATTCAGCATTATAAAAATAGGTCATCTTTGCAGAGGAAAAATATTTTTAGACACCTTGTTCAGAAAAAGTAAGCCATTTCTTAGATATTTGAATAACAACATAAATAGCTAATGGTTGGAAATGTTTTTAAAGCAATGGCTTACGTCCAATTCTAGATATCTAAAATTAGCCTTTTTCTCGAAGGAGAGTTTTAACCGCCATCTTGAATTTACAAAGTAGGATAATGTCGAAAAGTGAGATGCTTTAACATTGTTCCTATAGTAAGGTAATGCTTCCACTCAAGAATTCCTAAAATTTAAATTTATTTTTCGGAGATGCTTCCTACATTAATTTTATTTTGTTTCGCACTATTTTTATCTCCAAAATTTATTTATTAGCTACTTATTATGTATATGCATGTTTATTTCACAAAAAATGTTGATGTAATCAGAGATGCAGGTAAAAAAACTATTTTTATATATTATTAACTTTAATTACGTCTTTGTTGGATTATGATAGATACACAGCACATGTATAATTACAAAATTTAATTTGAAAGTAACGCAATTGGTGAATATTAAATAAGGAAATTTTTCAAAACGCATGCCAAATATTTTAATCATTGGAATCACATTTTTTTTAATTTGATTTATCTTATTCTTCCGATTCAGCATTATGAAAATTTACCATCATCAAATAATAATAATTTTCCTTAATACAGCTAAAAAGTATAGTATCTAAATAATTAATTTGGTAATTTTTCCGCTTATATGGTAACTTTTCATAAGATATTTAAATTTTAAATTCATAGTTCTTGTTATCACACATTTAGTACAAAATACAAAACTGAAAAGTAAATTTTACTGAAATAATGAATTTTGGGCCATACTCTAAGTTATTATGATAAAATTAATAAAATTCATTCACTCCCAGTGGTTAAAGAATCGGACTTCGGCCCGGGTTCGATCCACTAAAAGCCACTGACTACTTGCAATAAACGTGGTCGTAAAATCTGTAAAATCAAATGCCCTGTGGTTGTTCATTGATCAGTACCATAGGTATAGGGATCATGAGAAATTTTCTTCCCCTTCAGATCTGTGTCTAAAGTGAGAAAGAGGCCTCGCGAATAAGTGGTGCGGTCATACATCCGTGAGATCCTTAGCTAAGATATGCGTTCCCCCTTGCAGTGCTCTCTTTTTAAACGGAAGGCGCTTTCCTGAATTAAATCGCAAAAGGTCCAATAGCTGGCGAGCTTGGCTTGAATAAGTGCCATTAGAAAAAAAAATATCTCATTTTATTAAACCCTATTTTGTTAAACTCATTACCAAAGCATTTTGGTAAAAATTTCCTTGCTTTTTGGTGTTTCCATACAGCCAGAAACAAGGTTTATTTTACCATATCCCGGTTGATTTGATCATACTTTTTTCTTAGAAGGTTTGCCAAATCCTCACATTCAATACTAAAGATATATTAACTGTAAAGATGTGTTGTATTAACTGTTTTGTGTTGTGTTAAAATTCTACTAACTCCATGTCATGGGGCTAGTGTGGACAAAAACAACTTTAAAAAAAGGATTATTAGAAAAGCATGTTTTGACCAATTTTTTTTCAGGGAAAGCAATTTAATATTTGGATACAATTGAAAATAATAATATAAAGAAGTTATGGAAGTTAAAGAATAGTGTCAACTGGATTAAGGGATTATATTAGGGATTGCAAAAACACTATAAATCAAAATGCTTAAGCACTGAAAAAAATACAGACATCCAGGACATTATCTATTGGGCTATAACTGGTGTCTTTTCAATTAAATATATTGAAAAGAATGTTTGAAGAAGTAATGAAAAATGGGAACTGCAAAATAAAATATAATTATTAAAATCTAAAAAACAAAATTACACAATATCGTAAACTCGCTCATCTTTTGTTATAGAACTTGAAATAATCACAATTACTAAAAGTAAAGCTAACATTTTAAAATAGAGACTTAATGCAGGAAAAAGAATTAATACATTAAAAATACACATAACATTTTTATGTTAAATCTAGCAGTTTTTGCTTTCTTTTTGCAAAATTGACGAAGTATAAAAATAAAAAATCTATTATGAAACGAAAATTTTAAAATAAAAATGATCAAATTATAGTTTTATACATTCACGCAAAATAATTATTTTTGCCACAAATTAAAACGAAAATATGCAACTCAAACGATTTAACGAAGTAAAAATAGAAAGTTCCAAGAAAATGCAAAAAAAAAAAAAAATTAAAAAGAAAATATGAATTTATAATTGAAAAGAAACATTTTACAAATTGTGCTTTATTTTATTTATTTTTTATTTTTAAAGCAAGTTCTTCAAAACCTACATCTTTGTTTAAGAATCTCTTAGAAAAATATATTTTTCACTTTAATCTATAGTAAAAAAATTTCTTATGTAAATAAATTAGTTTTAATTTTTAAAATAAATCCATCCAAATTGACTAAGTTCATTATGTTAAAAAATAAATATATATATATTTTGCTTTTTCAGTCTTTTTGAAAATTTTTAATGTAAGAAATTATTTACTAAAATTAAAAACAAGTATATTTTTATTCCTAGACAAGTTTGATCCTATTATAATTTTTCGTAGATATATATCCAAAGCTTTGTTTTGATAAAAATAAATTACGCATTTTAATTTCCAATAACATAAAAATTAAAATTAATCCAGAAATTTTAGCAAAAAAAATAACGTTTTTCCTTATTAATTCAACAGAAAAATCTAATTGTTTTAATTAGTTTTAAAATAATCCCAAAATATATTTTACTCAGTAATAAAGCTTAGTCTTACTTTTAAAAAAAATAAAATTAACAGTAGTTAAGCAAAATTAATGCATAATCTATGTAAAATCAAAAGTCGTTCTCAGAAGGAAACAGATAAATGAAAGTATTAAAAAATCTAAATATAATTACCAATTTGTGAAACAAAAAAAAATTTTAAAAATTTTCCAATTTGTTTATTATTAGTGCTATTTTAAAGAATTCTATGGGGGGAGATATTTCCTATTAAAATAATTTACATTATCAGTTGTGGCAGCGAAACTACAAAAATAAATATACCCTCGTAATTCTTGAAATCTTCAGCTTATCAGTATTAAACCTATTTTTAAGTTTTGAGGGATTCCGAAACTCTATTTTTATTTTCAATAACAATTAAATCGTATTAATAACCTCCATTGCTAAAAAATAGGGCACTTTATTTTCCGTGAATTTATGCTTCATATATATTGTTTATAAAAAGTGTATATTTTTACTATTTATTTAAAATCTGTGCTTATATATGAGGCATTTGCGCATGTGAATAAGTCGATTACTAATTTTAAAAGTTCTTTTTTTTTTCTTACTATTGAGTGTCAGATTAATTTTTTCTGCACTGAGAAAGAAAGCATGGGCAAAACTACCAGAATTAAAGATGTTTCTGGCTCTACGCGAAAAACCAAAAAGATTAATAATTTTTACCTCAGAGCTTTGGTAATTATTTCGGTAAAATTAAAAATAAAATATGATCTTATAATATGTGATAAAATTTGTTAAATGTGGTAAAATTTGGTAGTTTTAGTATGATATCTTGACGCAGGGCTTGAAATCATTTATTCGGTTAAATTTTCTTTCCATTTTTGCATTATTATTTCTAAAATGTATGGTGATTTGAACTATAATTTTGAAAACTATAATTTCCGGTAAATCGTTACAATATAAGTAGAAAAATTGCCAAATGAATGGTTTAAGTGCAGCTTATTTTGGTTCTATTAACCAGAACTATGGTTTTCTTTAAGTAAAATTGTCATCAGCAAGCAGTACGAAACTTTTTCCAGAATTTTTTCCCCTTGCAAAATTGAATTCATAAATGGTGGTTTTTTTTATATTAATGTATTGGTTATTATCATTGCATATTAGGATCGCAAAATACTTAGGAACACACTTATATTTTTTACGTTTATTGATATGTTTTGAACTAAATAAAAAAGTTATTAAAAATTGATTTACTTAAAACATCTTCCCGAATAGCCAATAGTTTGAAATTTTGTCTTTAAAATATTTGAAAATGGTAGATAGGATAATTTTAGCGAATTTTATCTGATCTGCTTAAAAATTTAAGAGCAGAAATGGCATCATAGTTATTTACGTTGCATATATATAAACAATATATTTAATGAAGATTTTGATCAGTATAATGCTTACTAAACCCAGCAAAACGTAGAAAAATAAATTATGAAATACCCCAGATTTGAAGAGGTATTACTTCTGTAAAAATGACCAAAATTTGATAACTCTAATTTTGATGTACATCATAAAGTAAATTCTTTGCATCTCAGGACACCTTATTATACACTGTTAAAAATTTCTCTGAAAAATGGCTAAACAACAATTTAGTTAATTGCTATTTTATCATATTCGAACAAAACAGTCAACTTACCATAAACAAAATGGTAATCAAACTTTTAACAGATGGAAAAACCATTTACTATATACGGTTTACATAATACGATTAAACAAACAGAATTTTATCACACTAAGGCCACCTAATGAAGCCACAGAGTTCCTTGCAACTGCGTACATATTATATACAAGATGACCAATCTTTCAGTAGCATGACTGACAGAGGTTTTTCAGTAGCAATGATCGTCCTTTTTTTTAAAGATAACAGTATTGCTGGTGCCCCTTTTATTAGTTAAACTTTTGGAAAGAAAACTGTCAGCTGGTGTGCCAATATAAAACCGTGTATTTCACAGAAAAATATTGTTATTCAAAAAAAACAACAACAGGCCCCTGTTTTTTAAGCGAATAAGTACTATTATTTTAACAAATAAACAATGAACTGCTTTATTTTCAAAATCAAACTCTACAAAATTACTTTGGCAGCATTTCGGTTGCTGCGAACAGAGGGCAGCATTCGTAAATCCGGTCAAAGCTTGGATTCGAATCTGGGCCATGGCATTGAGATGAGAGTGCTCTGATCCCTGAGACTCTCAAGTCTGTAAAGAGAACGAGAACTATTTACATTACTATTTCCCCTTGCCGCATTGTTCTTACCATTAAGAAATAAATAAAGATTAATATCCATCTTATATTATCAAAAATATTTAAATAAAGGTCTTGTTGCTTCTGACATCGATATTCGATACTGAAAAATCAATCCTCTGCTACCATTGATTATTGTCTCCTATTTTTATACTCATGTGTACTACTTAATTAAATATTTTAAAATGCAATTATATTTAAAAATATAGTGCAGTTCTTTGTTTGTTGTATGTTCATAAGTCAGAGAAGATATATACACTACAAAAAATGAAGACCTGTGAAAAGACAAATAATATCCAACTGCTTAGCTACCAAAAAGTTATCACTTTCAAAAATTTCTAATTATATTATTTTAAGTTTTTTTTTTTTTTAAATCAAAAATATTTTAATAGAGGAGGCATACCACCATTATATTTATGTATTTTGAATTAAAGCTATTTTTCTATAGTACATAGATCAGTTACATGTGTTGCAAAATGTTATAAGTTTTATTGTTCTTCAAAAAATGCTTTCATTATACAACCATACGAATATACGTCTAACTCCCTATAACATATTTATTACATGAACAACTTCACTTTGCTCTATTGTCCTTCCTATATAAAAATAAGTAAAAACTGATATTTGTCCCCATTCTGTTGTCCAAGATATCAAAGTAAAAGTCTTGTTGCGCGGAACATCCTTAGTCAGGACTTGAAGAGCTATCTTCAACTGCCCTCGATCATTTTCAGCCTTCTTCATATCTGAAGGATCAAAGTTTGCCATCTGTCTTGAAGCTCATCCAATGAATGATTGGAACTATTTCCTGTCTTTTCCTTGTTAGGATTCATGGATGGATCAAAGAGAAATTTCATTCAAGTTTTCCTATATTCTTATTTTTTCAACAAAAAAAAAAAAAAAACATAGAAAGGGACGTCGACTTTGTTTATGTAGGAAGATTACGAAATAGAAGTTTGTTGAAGAAAAATATTTTAACAATAATAAAATAGAAACTAACTATAAGTTTAAGATATTTAAGAGTTAAGCATTTTTTTTTTTTTTTTTTGAAAAAACGCTTTGTGTTTACTGACTTTTAAAACTTTCTTTTACCTATTTTAAATGTAGTGGTTTCTCAAATTTCACGAAACCTTCTTCGTCTTTGGCGAAACCTTTTTCTGGTATATGCTCCGAAGGTTCGAATCCCAGTCGATACGAATTCCGCATCCGTCTTGCACTGACCACAGTGCTGACGTGAAATAGCCTCAGTGGTAGACGGATCATGGGTTAGAGTCCCCTTGCCGTCAGGCTAACCGTGGGAGGTTCTCGTGGTCTTCCTCTCCATGTAACGCAAATGTGCGTTAGCTCCATCAAAAAGTCCTCCACGAAGGCAAAATTTCTCCCAATACTCGATCCAGGAGTTCCCTTGTCTTCTGGATTGGGTTCAAAATTACAAGGCTACGGAGTTGAACATTAGTAGCCGTAAACCCATTAAGTTGGGTCGGCTGTTCAACGACGGTTATAAAATAAAATAAAATTGTAAAGAAACATTTCGTCATTCCACTTTCTGCAAAGAAAATAACTTCTAGTGCTTAATATCTTAGTGTCCAGGAATTTTTCTATAGGCTTTTAACAAGATATGCTACCATTCAAACTCTCTTATGTGCGAGAAAGAGCAGCACACACACACACACACACATATATATATATATATATATATATATATATATTTTTTTTTTTGTTGTTGTATGCCTGTTTAGACAGAGGGGGTGCGATTGTTCTTGTTTTTCAGTGGCGCAATCTATAGCTAAGAATTCGACTTCTGCCACTCCATTCACTCAACCACAAACCCGTTTATAAGGCGGGTCACATTCACACACAAAGGAGAGAGGACATAGAACACAGAGAGAGAAAGAAACATCCATGCCTTGCCCGGGATTTGATCCCAGAACCTTTCTGATGCGAGGACAGTTCCCTGCCCCCTACACAATATATATCTATATATATATATATATATATATATATATATATATATATATATATATATATATATAAAAGCAGAATAAATAAATACAAAAAAGATAAAAAGAAAAAAGAAGAGAATTACGAATATTAACAAGTTTTATTTACTTCACTGTATAAGCTGTTTATAGAACTCATAAAATAAGCTCAGAATATAGAGAAAACATGTAAAAAATTACAAAATAATGAAAATACAAGAAATTTATTAAAATAAAAAATAAAAATTAAAAAAAAGGTAGACAATTTAAAAAAAAATATCTTCATCACGACACAAAATTAAGCACTCTTTTTTGCGGTTATAATCGTGTGAGCTAATAAGATATTATATATTTTTCTTTCTTGGATTTTTAATAATTTTTTTTAGTTTTTCTGTTATTTTATAATATATATATTATTTTAATAGTTTTTTTCTTTTCTTTTCATTACTCTGTAATTTTGTCCATGTTTTCTCTATATTTTTTGAACTTATTACTTATGGATTCTTAAGCAGTTAAAAAAAATTAAAAAAAAAGGAATTTTAATGTTGTTTTAGATTTAATGCAAAACGATGCAATTATAAATTAATAAACAAAATTTAGTTTTATATTTTGATTTGCAATAACATGATTAGAAAAATCCTTATAATCTAATCTCCATCAATCTTAAATAGAATTTTTTTTTAAATGGTCATTCAAAAGAATTAAAAAAAAAAAGGATTAAGATACTTTTGACCTACATGTTTGTGACCGGAAAATTGAAATCGTTTTTCAAGATAAGTAAAAAATATGATAAAAATACAGTTTGAAAATCGCATAAAATGATGAAAGTTCCAACAAAATTTTATCAGCAAATCCTATCCCGTTTTGATCTGAACATCATTTCCCGAAACATGATTACGTTGTTCTGGACCATGAAACTTACATTAAATCCAATTTGAATGCGTTCTTATGGAGAAGACTGTTTCTTTCAAAATCATAAGCGACAAAGTAAAGTTGATGGTAACTGCAACTGTACAATTGAGAAGTCTTAAAGTACTTCTAGATATCGAAATATATCTACGTTTCTTTAAAAAAAATGGTAGGAACATTATATTTCTAGTATTATACATGTTATTGTTTGTTACAAAAGTACATTTTTTATAACATTTGACTTTAAAACAGAAATAAATAAATAGAAATTACGCGGCCAAATAAACCAGAAAATAAATTTTTGCTCTATATATAATATAAAAAGTTATCTGGATGAATGTAATTTTTAACCCTTAGTTCTAAATTTGTTAGGTATTTTATGCGTAACAGTTTAGTAATAACAAAATATAGAACAGATAAGTTGAGCAACCACACAGGGTGCAAGGTTGCGAAGATTGACACGCTCTAAAAAAAAACCTGATCTAATTACGATAGAAAGCATCGGCACTTTATGTGCATCATTCGAAAATCCATTTTACCTTTAAGACCATGTTTACCACGAAATATTATTACTTTGCGATTTTATAGAAATATTTATATAATTAAAGTGATTCAGTAATTTTTTTTGAATGATTTAGTTATTGCTGTAAAAATTTCAGTATATCAGATTTCATATTCCGTAACATGTTCCGGTGAAAATGGATTTTACAGTGAAAAGTACCTGTGTTCTGAATACTGGTACCTTTTGCCGCATTTTAAGCTAGAGTTTTTTATAGAGCATGTGAAAGGATAGTAAGATTAAAAATGAAAACACTTCAATTATTTTAAAAACAAATAACAACGTAGAAAGCATTACATTTAACACATTACTACCTAGGGTAATTTTAGAACGCTTTTTTTTTGGGGGGGGGATAAATAAATATGCCTGCACAAGTTTTTAATTAGGAGTATTTATTTTATTGCAGCAAGTAAGTTCCATTTCGCTTAGTATAATAATAATATATTAATACTATATAATTAATGCGAATATTTATATTTGGATCTCAAATGAACGCACAATTAGTTTTTGAAGCTAAATTGCTACATTAAGTTTTAAAGCTAAAGCTAGTTATCACTGAAAACTATTACTTATTATAAACAAATAAGTACTACTACTTTTTTATTAAGGTATTTTTTGCATATAGACAAATTTTTCGACCAGGAATTAACGGATTAAATGTATCAATATGTTTTCAACTCAATATGTTTTTCTTACTTTTTTCTTCTTTTTTGATACTTAGGAGATGTAAGAAAATGTGGTCATCAACTACTGTATAAAAATTTCGGGCTTCGAGGATTAGGAAGAAATTTTGAGAATAATAAAGGTTTTTACCCAACCCAATTTCCAAATTTTATTTTATTTTTCAACATCAAAAACTGTACATTTATTTTGGAAGCTATTAGGGGATGTAAATAAACGCTTGGGTCGTTCGTGCACATTTTATTTCTACTATTTCAATCGAATGTTTGCTTCTATAAATTTTAAAATTCGTTTTTTTTTTTTTTAGAATAAGCTTTCATAGACATAAACCGTTTCTCCTCCTTAGTCTTCAATTATAAAACGATTAAAAAGTTTATCCTTGAGTCTTAAGCTTTTGATTTGGAATAATAATCATAGTGTGAAGTGAATAAAAGTAAAAACCCTTAAATAAGGGGTAAAATTATTTTACGGTGAATTAAAATCTTTATAATTTTGATTATTTTAAAGAAACTAAATTAAATTAAACCAAAGAAACTGGCCTTTCAAGAGAAAAAACTAGATCATCCTTCAAGTTGTATTTTCACTTATGGCAGCTCGATAAGATGTCTTCTCATTGGCTATGAGTCACAATAGTATATGATTTTTAGAGTATATAATATTAAAATATATCTCAAACTAGATCAAAAATAAGAAATTCTTTTCTAATGAAATAAGGAAAACTTCTTACATTGAAGTTAATAAAATCCAGAAACAAGAATTATAAATTGATTAGGAATACAATATTAAATTTGATAATATCGTCTTATATTACGAATTTTTTTTTATTTATTTTTTTTTTTTTTTTATAAATTCCACTTAGGAAAAGAAATTCTCCTAATAAGAACTAAAAATAATTCTTGCTTAAATTAAAATTCATGAAATCTATTGTTATAAATAAATATATAATTTTAAATTTGATAATAAACCCCACTTATGATATTAATAAAATCTCTTATAGAAAAAATCCTCTTAATAGGAAATAAAGAACATACTAAAACTAAAGGGATCTAAAAAATAATCTTATGTAACTTCTTGAAATTTGTAAAACCCATGGTTAAAAATAAATTTATAAATTTAAACTTCATAAAATCATCGTTTATAATCTTGATTAAGTCTCTTAGTGATAAAATCTTCTTAATTAAAATTAAGGAACATTTCAAACTAAAAAGACTAAAAGGAGCTAAAAAAATATTCTTACTTAAATTGAAATTTGAAAAATCCATCGTTTTAATTTAACATATAAATTGAAATTTGATAACATCATCTTATATAATATTGATTAAATATCTTATTAATAAAATCCTCTTAATAAGAAATGAAGAGCTTTTTATACTAAAAAAACTAAAAGGAGTTATTGAATACTCTTACTTAAATTGAAATTCGTAAAACCTATAGTTATAAATTAATATATTAATTTAAACTTGATAAATTCATCTTATATGATATTGATTAAATCTCTTATTGATAAAATCTTCCTAATAAGAAATAAAAAAACATTTCATACTTGTAATGAAATTAATAAAGCTTAGCCAAATGTATTATAAATGAATAAAGTATATAATCTTGAAGTTGTATATATACAATACGTGTTGAATAAATTTGCTCCTCTAGTGGATAAAATGTATTAAAATTAGATTCCTCAAGGATTTTGCGCTCTTCCACATTTTGTATTCAATATAATTGCATCACTGCCAAAAGAATGTGGGAGCAATTAACATGCCAACAGCAACACCGCCGCATTTGTTATTTCATTCTCACCACGTATGAAAATTAATTTCAGCCAACGCAGCGCAACATCCAATTAAACAGGATGGACCGATGCACAGTAAATGGAGTTAATTGAAGTTCGCTGAAGCGTAAGAAAAGACCAACGCATTAGCCTTTAGCACCTGGTGACAGCAGTGGGAATACAACTGAAACGAGCTGTAGGTGAACGGCTTATGCGTCCACTATCTTAAAGTGAAAATCACTGAGAAATGTAAGATATTATGCATAATCTTATTAATGAAAATAATTTCGGGAAAATTGCTTTGTATATGCTGTTGCTTTTATATAAACATTGTTCTTTGTCGCTTCAATAAACTTGTGTATTTTTAGAATAATGTAACTATAATTTTGAATAAGGTTCTCCGCAATTAATTTTAATTTGGTTTAATTTGTAAATATGTTTTTATAACTGTTGTTACTAAAAAGAAATTGTAAAACTATTGACCATACGTTTAATATATGTCATTTTAAAATTTTTTGTGTTTCATTATCTTTGAAAATTTAGAAAACAGAATGTTTTGTTAATGATAAATTTGACTTAATATTATCCAATCCACATCACAATTGTTTACTAAATTAACCATCTCAGATTGTTTACCTGAAATATTAAGCTTTAGGTGTTTGATTATTGAATTAATAAATATGCTGGTTTAGTTAAATGAGATAGGATGATATGGGTATTTTTTGTCAAAAATTAAAACGGTTTGAACGTCTTTAAGAATATAAGAGTAACTAAACTGCGCAATCAGAAAATAGAACTCAAATTATTAAAAACAAATTTTTAGGGTTAAAAAAAAGCAAAGAAATGGAGAAAATGATTCTAGAAAAATTACCGTATTGTATGTTAATGACATTTTTGGAGGGAAAAAAACATAATTCTGGCTAATAAAATCAAAATATACTATGTTCAAGCCAAAGGATGATTCCTCCGTTCATGTCGTAAGCGGTTTGCCGTAAATTCCGGTTTTTAAATTTATAGCTCTTCTTACCAAACTTTTAATAACAAATTCAAAACTGGAAAATAAATTTAACCGAATAAATAGTTTTTATGCTATGTTCTAAGATATCACGATTACCGCAATGAAATGATACGGATGAAATTTTACATCATTTATCAAATTTTATCACGTATTATATAATTACATTTTGTTGTTAATTTTGCCAATATCGTGAATAAAACGCTTTGGCAAAAATTACTGCACTTTTTAATGTTCCCATAGAGAAAACACCCGATAAATTTTACCATATTCTACTAATTTTACCATACTTTTTTCTTTTCTGAACTTTTTACATACTTTTCTGTATGAATTGATTTTTGTATGTATAATGCAATTAGGAGTGCGCTGAATTTGCTTTTTATTTCTTAAAGTTTCAATAATAAATTATAAATTCCAATTTTGCCAAATTATTCCAACATTTTTCAAAACTATTATAGTTTTCAGTACGAAATGATAAATATATATTGATTTTCATCGTTATAGCTCATAACAAGGATTTTAATTGGAATTTCTTCTTTATGAAATAATACAACTTGCTTAAAGGAATATGTTTACAAGATTTTATTATTAACTTTTCTTTATTTTTTTTTCATTATAACTTTATATTCAAATGATGTGAAAACAGTTTTTTAAATTTAAATTGTTTTTGCATTTGCGGCTTGTAATCAAAAATAAGAAGAAAAATATCGATGGTAATTAAAAGTTAAAAAATAAAAAGGGGAAAAAAGAGAGCAATTTATCATAGAATATTTTCGATTAAAGTTACAAAAGCAGGTGCCATGGTTCAAATCAGTATAAAATTACTAAACTTTGCCATATTTTCTAAATTTTATCACCTATAATAACATTATATTTTAAGGTTAATTTAACCAAAATTATAGCTAAAGCTCTTCTGTAAAAATTACAGAGCTTTTTATTGTCCCCATTGAGTCAAAAACTCGCTCAATTTAACTATATTTAGGTAGTTTTGACTACACTTTTCTCACAGTGCAATAAATTAATTTTAATTCCATCCAATTATTAGGATATTTTTAAAAAATATTATATTACTCGTTACAAAATAATAATTACACATTGAATACCATTGTTATAGTTTGAAGCGCATAACAAGGATTTTAATATGAATCTTTCTTTGTGAAATAATACAACTTAACACAATATGTTTAAAAATCTTACTGTCATATTTTTATACATAACATTTCTTTATTTTTTCATTATAACTTTATATTCAAATGATGTGTAAGCAGTTTTCTAAATTTAAATTGCTTTCGCTCTTTAAGCTAGTAATCTAAAATGAAAAGGAAAATCTAGATGTAAATTAAACGTTGAAGAATAAAGAAGCGGAGAAAAAAGAGAGCAATTTATCGTAGAGTATTTTCGATTAAAGTTGCAAAAGCGGAGGGACTTCTGAAGCAACTAATCCATGAAGAAAATTGTCTTCTAAATTAAAAATATCTTTAATCCAATCGTACGATACGGGATTTAATGGTAAATTTGAATATAAAGTTTCATTTTCATTTCATTGCCTTTAAAATTGAAAACTTTCTTTGTTAAATAAACTGATCTGTAACGCAATATATTAAGTAATTCTTTTATATTATTCATTAACTACGAATTCATTTACTTTAGAAGGAATTCTTTCTTCGTGTACTTAATTACAAAATTCCAAGGCTTGAAAAATTGTATGATAAAAAAATATTTGTTAACAGGATATGAATTTATTTTAGATTTAAATATTATCTTTAATTATAAATTCGCAGAAAACTCAATTTTATTGTGAATTTAAAAAATACTGAGTAATTAAGACATAAATTAATTTAAAAATAATTATAAAATGTTTGTAAAAATGTTTTAGATATAACATATAGTAAAAACAAAATTGATGTCTATTTTAGAAAGGAAAAATTATTGTTCTAATCTAGTTTTATATGATTAATTTTATAGATCTTTGGAATGCAAGGTTTTAACCCCTTCAGTATAATTTCGGTTACATTAAATCAACGCATTTCTAAAAGCAATAACAAACTCTAAATGCGAAAATAATTAAACAAGAAACATTATTTTTTTGCAAACTAGTTTTGTTTAAATATCATGAAACTCAGAAAAATATCTCCACATAAAAATCCTTTACCACATTCACAATGACTATTTTTAACTGATGTTGTGGTCAAAATTTGGATATATTGCTGATGTATTTTTTAAAAAAACTCTTAATTGTAACATAAACATTAAAGCTGCACATGAAAAAGATCAACGAGATCTTTTTAAAAAAAAAAATAAAAAAAAAAACTTTAACCTTTTAGCATACAATTTTTGTTAAACATATTTTTCAAATTTTTCTCAATTATTTTTTATTTATTTAGGCAAAAATAAGCAAATATTATTATATATAGCATTTTAATAATTGAAGGATATTAAATACAGCAGAAAACATCAGTGTCTTCTTCTGTATTAAATGCAAAATCGACCAAACAATATTTTTTTAAATTTTCATTTATTTGTTGTTATTTTCATCTAAGAGAGAACAGTCCTCATTGACATTTCTTTTATTCATATAAGCAATCACTGATACATTTTGAATATGAATTAAAAACTAATTTAAAACTATTTTATTTTTGAAATTTTTTATTTTAGTTGAAATATAATTTCGTTAATCTACTATTAGACTATTTTTATAAATAAAAAATAACGAAATTTATTTTTGCTTTTAATTAGCTCGTAAGAAAAGATATATGTATATATATATATATATATATATATATATACATATATATATACATGTATATATATATACATATAACTAAACTAAACTCAGTGGCGCAACAGTCCATAGAGGGCCAAGGTCTACCGTGCCCCTTGGGCTCTGGGGTGCAGGGGCAGATGCTCCGGTCAGGTGGTCAGCCGAACGCGGAACCCCCAGTGTTTAGTTCCCAAACATGCTTGGTACTCATTTATCGACCCACTGAAGGGATGAAGGGCTGAGTAAATCTTGCCCGGCCCCAGGATCGAACCCAGGACCTGCGGCACGGGAGCGCGAATATGCTTTTATATTATATGCTTTTCCCGAAGCTCTAATTTTTAAGTAGTAGAAAATAGAATAACTATAGAGTCGAAAATTTATGAAAACAAATAGTAAATATCATAAATGCTATTTTTCATTTTATGATACAACATTAATTATCAATATGTTCATTAATTTGGGTTTCATTCAATTACATTAACTTGAAATGCATAAAAAATAATTAATTAATAGTTTATTGTATAAAACCTTGAAGATTTTCTTTTAATATAAAAGTTTGCGTTAATTCATAAAACGTTGGATTCTTTTTTTAACAGTAATAAAAGTCTACACTAATATAAGTCTTTCTAAAGAATATAATTTTCGATTCTTGTAAATTTTCTGTTTAAGAAAAACTATAAAAATTAAATTGTTTTAGACCCTGCATAAAAAATATTCATTTGAAGTATATATACTTAAAATGCAAAACCTCATCACAAAATGATTTATTTTTAAAATTAAAATCAAAACAAAAATTCATTTAAATTCGTATGAAGCTTTTGTCAAACTTAAAAGATTCTAAAAATTATATTCTTAGTTTTGCTTAATTTTATTTATAGATAATGAGCTTAACTTTTTATCACAATATTTTATTTAACGGTAAAAATATATTTAAATGTTAAGACATATTTCTCTTCTTACGAAAGTAAAAACTTCAAACATCGAAAGAGTTATTAAAAGCCTTTTTAAAGAGTGTTTTAGTTGAACTAAAAAAATTTAATACATATAATTACATATAAAAATTAATTAATTCATCAAAAATAGAAATGTTGGTATAAAAACCTCGGCACAGTTGAATTTGCAGAAAAATTTAAAGATAAATCTTTGTACAGTATATTTAACAGTTATTAAAGTTCAAAATATCTATATTTCTTTAAAAAAAAACTTTCTTTAATAAATTAATCCATAAAGTAAGATAACTGAAATATGTTATTTTGTTAGCTAGTCATAATAATGTATTTAATTTTTTTAAAATGAAAATCTATTACTGTTGATTGGATTTTTTGATTTAGAAAAAAAAAGGAAAAGAAAAAGAGTTCTCAATATTGCTTTAATTAGAGTTTGTGCAATTTTCGTGTTAATAACTGTCTTTTAAACTTTTGGGAGCTCATTAAATAAATACATTTTCTTTCCAAATCATTATTTCTTAATAACATCTATTTTACTTTGTTCTTCATCGATTGATCATTTATTTTTTAATAAAATTTCTTATTTTAAAATTACTTCACTTAGTAAAAATGTATGACAAAATCTACCAGAATATAGTAAAATGTATTTTATTTCGGGCTCTATGCGAACACTTAAGAGCTAGGAAATTTTTTTCGAAACGCTTTGGTGAGGATTTTGGTAAAATGAACAATAAAATTTAGTATTATAATATGTGATAAAATTTGGTAAATTTATTATGTACTTTAGTGTAAGGCATAAGAATCAATTACTTGGTAAAATTTAATTTTAAGTTTTGTATTTTTTACTAAAAGTGTGGCAATAAGGACTATAATATTGAAAATCTGAATTTCCGATAAACCGTTATCATATTAATGGTATAAATACCATGTATTTAGGTTTTTGTTACGAGAATTATGGTTTTTTTTTACCAGAATTACCATTACCACGCAGTATAGTAACATAACCTGAATTTCTTTCTCCATGCAACAATTTACATTGATTGCAGTTTGAAATTGTTGCCTATACCTACCACAAGGTATGGCTAATAATTTCCAAGGCTGATCCAAATAAACTCTTGAAAATAGTATGTGTATTAAATACCCATTTGCAATACATTTAAGGAGAAAAAAATTCTTGTTAAATTATCATACTGTGTGGTAATGACATTTCTGGTAAAAAAAAAATCATAATTCTGGTTAATGAAACTAAATTAAACGGTACTGAAACCATTAACTTAGTAATTTTTTGTTCATATGTTAACGGTTTATCGGAAATTCTGATTTTAAAAATTTATAGTTCATATTACCTTAGATTTAGTAAAAAATATAGAACTGAAAAATAAATTTATTACCAAAATTATTACCAAAGCGCTCAACTAAAATGACCTAAAGCGTTAAACGTTAAGAATTAAAAAGTCATTCAACATAAGTGTTATTATTAATGATCTACACTAAAAATGTATAGAGTTTCCCCTATATACACGTTTCAAAATGTTTAGAGAGTTTAGAGAAACAACAGTGACAAAATTAAATAATATCATCAGTAACCTTCATATAATTATTTTTTCGACTTATTTCTAGCTGATTCTCTTCGATTTTGTTCAATAGCAGGTTCAATAAAACGCCTCTTTTCCTTGCGTAAATTATTAGGCACTATTGATACTAAAGTATAGTTTTAAATTTTTATGAAAGCTACCGAAAGTAATAAGCATAATTTTAAAAAAAAAACAAATATTGCACAGTTCACCATTTCTCATTGCTAGTTTCTTCAAATCTTATAGCTCAATTTGTTTCTGATCATAATTACCAACTTAAAAATAAACAGTTCACCGTTTCCATAGCCACGTATAAGCGTTTTGTACAATATAGATTTCATAATTAAACTCGGATCTCATGAAATCAGAGATCGCACCAATATAGTTCGGTCTTATAAGTTTATTTCAAATTATTACATTTTTCAAAGTAAATTGAACAAAAACTTAGTTATTCACTTTATGAGTGTCGGGGTTTGTAATTATCGTTTCAGTAAAGTTAGTAGTAAACTGATGAGATTTGTGATCTATAAATTGAACAAAATATATCCCCTTGAATAAAGCATGCATTTTAAATTTTGCTAAACTTTGCTTAAAATTTATTATAAAATTTAAGATTTAGATATAGTTCATTTAAATTATTGCTTTTGGATTGATTTCTACTAAACGTACGCGCCTAGGGATTAATCTGGAAACTAATCTTTGTTAAAATTGAACAATAATCTTATTCGATCTTTTATTATATTAAATAAATATTGGAATTTACAATTTCTAATGATATTTATTCATATGGGAACTTACTGTAATTAACTATTTTGTCCTGTAGTTTAACAAACATCTAATTTTGGGTTAGTTTGTATATTGTACCATGTGGTCGTATGGAAGTTTGAAATTTTAATGAAAAGTTTTTATAACATTTTTTTTTTCAATTTTAATTTTCGTGTTTCAAATATCCATGTGGGAAGACAATCAAAAGGAATCCCCATCTTGAATAATAATAATAAACATAAAAATAAACATGAATAATAAGAAACTTGAATAATAATAAACATGTTATATACAGAGTGATTCCACGTGGGATGCCACACAGCTAGAATGTTGATTGGTAAATAAAGATGAGATCACTGTGTATATGTAGAGATATAGAGAAGAAGGAAGGCCTTTTTCGAAGAGGTGTTGTGAAACTCTTCGGAAGTGGTGTAAGCAAAAATAGGAGAAAAAGATCGAACTGTGAGCAGGAGACACTGAGAAGTCAGAAATGTTGAAGGTTATGATAATTGAAGAAGTTTTGAGTGAATAGCATCAGATAGTCATTTTCTTTTGGCAAACTCTTGAAGATAACACTGATTCTTGATGATGTTTAAACGAAGCTTTTCTTCCAAAGGTGTCCCATACCTGGTCCATTTTTGTTTTATATTTAAAACTTACAGTCATTGCCAAATTATAAGACGCACTGTAAGATTTTATGTGAAATCTTAATCATCAAGTGATACTATACAGCTTTATTGCTTTTACGAGATTGACTCCTGAATAAAAACCCATTACATATATGTTTAAATATAAAAATATTGTATAGAAACTCGTGCAAAACATGTAATTATTAAGAAACTACAGTGAGTCTAATAATTTGGTCTTATCATTATAATATACTATTATAATATTTGCTATAATAAATAGTCTATATTTATATAATATATCATCTAATTTATCCAATCGTCAAATTTATATTATATATCGTCGAATTTAACCAATTGATACACGAACGTAAACAAGTGCAAACCGATTTCAGTCGTGTAAAAACAATAAAGCTGTTTAGTATCACCTGATAATTAGATTTTACATGGAATCTAATAGTGCGTCTAATAATTTGGCCAGGGACTGTATAATACTTTGAAAGGAGTCGGAAAAAAATAATTATTATTTTTATTACACTGAAATTTGAACATTTGTTATTTAGAATATATTTAGTGGAGAAAATTTATATTTTCAAGTAGGTATAAATAAATTTTTTGTATATTTAAAAGCATTTTTTCATTTTAGTATAGCTCCTTTTTATTACGCAATAAACCGGTACAACTGTTTTAGATTATTTTATGTTATTGCACTTTTTGAAGTAAAATCGAAAAAGAAAAACTTTATTTTGCTCTTCAGAAACCAATGCATTAGATGAAAAAAAAATTCTGTATTTTGGTGTAAAAATTCTGTATTCGAGATATTTCTTAGTTTCAAAACAGTATACTCATTAATCCCGTATCTTATTAAATAAGGGTTCATAATAAACCCGTTCATTTGAGCATAGTTTCTTAGCGTTGCGCAATAAACCAGTTCAACCGCATATTTCCATATTAAACCTGTCCAACTGTGATTGTTTCAGATTATTGCATTTTTCAAAGTAAACCCTATAAATAGTACAGTGTGTTTTTTAAGAAGTCAATACCTTAGATAAAAAAAAATTCTATGTTTTGGTGTATTGCTATTGAAGGTATTAGTTTAAAAGCAGTGTACTCATTAAACCCGAATATTATTAAATCGCGTTTCGTAATAAGCCAGATCAACTGTATTAAATTATTTTAGAACTTTATATTTTTCAAAGTAAAATAAAAAGAAAGAACTTTATGGAGGCCGTTACATTAGATGAGCAAAATAAATTCTGTACCTTGGTGTATAAGTATTCGAGATATTTCTTAGTTTGAAAGCAGTATAATGTACATTTTCGGAAGGAAAGAAAACTAAATTGCTTTCTTCATTCCCAAAACGTTCGAAAGTTTTTCTTTCCTTACTGGCAGAACGAAAAGTAAAAAAGACTGAATATGCAACCGTAAACAACTTGAGATGAAAAGTGTTATACGAAAAATTTGATTTAGAAAACATTTCTCTAAAAAAGTCAATTTTAGACAGTCTCACACGAGAAGATGTCGTCACCATAACGGGTATGAAGTGCTCAGGAAAAAAAAAGAAATTTTAAGAAAATATCGCAAGAAAAAAAGTGCAATTTACCTCACTTCTTAAAGCATGCAGATTTCTGGAGTATTTTTGTCCGATTTTATACCTTCTAGCAATGTGCTTTGGCGATACATTTTGTAAAACTTTGACTAAAAAATGCTGTATAAGTATATCTGTAGAACCAGTTTAGAATCAACGAATGCACAAATCGTTTGACAGCTTACAGATTTTATTTTTTATTTTTCAGCAATCTTTCTCGAACAAACAATGAAACATTTTTTTTTTCAAAAACGTAAAATATTTCAAACACTCTTGCATCTTATCCTCGGGGAACTAAATGACGTTTACTTTCTCTTTTAATCTTTGAAATCTTGTTTTTATAACATTTTCTATCCTTGTAGAGTATTATCGGTAAAAGTAATAATAAAACATTTTTACTGTCAAGTATTTTTTCTTTGGAATGATTTCTTCATGTTCATAACTTTTTTTTTTCTTTTAGACATTAATAATTTCTAATTTCTAGTTGTTTTCAAGCTGGGGAAGTTGGTTCAAGTTGGGGAATATTAACCGTTGAACTACGACATTTTTCGAAACATTCTACGTTATCCTTGGACTTAATAATATTGTATAGAAATAGATAACGGGATGCATTTTCTTAATCAAAGCAACAATTCAAATTTGTTATTTTCTTGAATGCGGCATTCTAAAGCTGGGTAAGCATTATTTTTAAGGGGTGTCAGTAGGGCATATACAAATAATGCTAAAACCGAATTTTTTTCGATGTACCTCTTCTCAGCATCCAAACAAAATATTGCTCCAGTTTTTTTTTTCACATAATATTTTTATATGCTTGATTCCACTGTGTTAACTGTTAATACATATCTTTGGCAGATATTTTTTTAAGAAATTATAAACAAAGAATTTTTAATTTTTTAAAAACGTTTCAACTTTTTGAACAAAAATCTTTCATAGCTTAAAATGTATTCCTGTTAGCGATAAAACATTATCACAGCTCACAACTCATATAATCTAAAATATCTCCAAAAAATTTCAAAGCGATATCATAAGTAATTTCTTAGAAAAGGTACATCGAAAAATGTTCTTTATGCCATTTTCTTGAATGCCGCATTCTAAATCTAGGTAAGTATTGCCTTTAAAAGGTGTCAGTAGGGCACATGCAAATAATGCTAAAACCGAATTTTTTTGATGTACCTTTCCTCAGCAACAAAATATTAATGAAATTTATTCACAGAATATTAAGTATACATGATTACACTGTTTTAACTGTTAACACACAAGCTCACAACTCATATAATCTAAAATATCTCAAAACAATTTCAAAGCGATATCATAAGTAGTTTCTTAGAAAAGGTATATCGAAAAATTTCTATTTTAGCATTATTGATATATGGGTGATTCACACGAAATATGACAATTCACTGTCCCTTGCTCCAAGATCTAATTCTATACTACTAAAAGCACTTTTTTTTAAAATTTTAATAAACAGCATTACTGTTAGCATTTTAAAATGACTTCGCATTAGCATTGACTGTTTTGCATATTTAAAAAATTCAATTGTATTTCAAAATATTATTTTTTTGGTATGTCGCAAACAATATTTCTAATAATAAATAACTTCAAAACTTCCCATTAATTTGTAAATATCTAATTTTTTTTTCTCAACCATTGTAAACATTTCTAGAATATACGCGGAGGGTATTATGTACAAAAACTTTGCTGAAAATAATTTTTTCTGTCAATAATTTGTTTGTCACATGAAAATCTGTCATTTTCCTGGCTACTTTTATTAAGTGATTTATAACCAAAATGTATAGCACCAGCAATCAATATCTTATGTTAATAGATTGATTAGAATGCCATAATATGTGAACATGTCTTATTGCATGAATAAAAAACCAACTTTCTGGTTCAATATCTATTTCAAACAATTTTTCAAGGTGAGTAAGTTTTTATGTTGTCATTTTCCTGTCTTCTTGCAATCATTAATAACATAAACTACATAGATTTATCTGAGTTATTTCAAGAAATCCTTTTGTTTTCTGCCGAATATAAACGTCTTAGGCCGAAATGTTAAATGAAAGTAAAGTTAAATGCTATAAAATGACAAATTTGTCATTTTCCTGGATGTCATTTTCCTGGCTTATGAGTCACAGGACAATGACGTGTTACTAGAAGACTTTTTAAACAGTATACTGTAAAGAAGAAAAGCAAATATTAACCTAATGCCAAGTTCATGTATGATTGTAATATGCTTTTACTATTACTTATATCCGATTTTACTATTTTTTTTCTTGAGCAAATGTCAATAAACTACATTGCTGTCTATAAGACATTAATAAATGTAACTAATAACTACACACAAAAATTTTTTTTGATTATTTTGAAGACTTTAAATTTGTTGAAATCTTTTGTTCCGAATTGTCATATTTCCAAAGAATCACTCATATGCCCTTTTAACTGGGTAAATAATGTTTTTAACTTTCAAAGCCATAATAATTATTAAATTAATAAGGTTTAATTGAATTATAGGTACAATTAATATTGAAGGTATAGTTATTAATTCATTTGTTCTTGGATGCATGAACTTTGTTTAAAACATAGGGCAGCTTTGAGAAAAATAATTTTTAAAAAAAAATCTTTTAATTTTTTGTATTCACTTAAAAAAATTTTTTTATTGAACTTGAGTTAAAGGCGTGCTTAAATATTGTAAAAAATGTTTAAAGAAAGGAAAACTTTCACATACTCTTCTTGCATCAAAACCTCGAGTAACTAAATAACGCTTTCTTTCTTTTTTTTATCTTTAAAATCTGATTTCCATAAGATTTTCTATACTTGTAGAGTGTTTTTGATGAAAGTAATAACTAAACATTTTTGCTGTCACGTTTTTTTCTTCTTTGGAGTGATTTCATATTCTTCATACCCTTAGTTTTGCTTTCTTTTGAACATTATCAATTTCAAAAAATTTTCAATTTAAAGAGGGGGAGAGTAAGAAAATAGTGACATTTAAACTGAGGCATCTTCAGAAACCTCAAACTTTATCCTTGAAATTAATAATATTGTTTAGATAAAGGTAAAGAGAATGTATCTTCTTCATTTAAAGCTATAAGTTAAGTCAAATTCAAATATTTTCTTGAATGCTACAGTATAATGCTGAGTAGGCATTGTTTTTAACTTTTAAAATTAAAATAGCTATTTAACTAATAATTAGGTATAATTGTTAATATCGAAGATATAGTACTTAGTACGTCTGTTATAAGGTGCCTCAGTCTTGTTTTAACTACGGAGAAACTTAGAGCAAAAAAATATAAGAAAAATAACTTTTTTTAATTTATTCAGTAAACTTTAAGTAAAGGTTGAGTTAAGCACGTGTTAAAGTATTGTGAAAAATATCTTAAAAAGAGAAAACATTATGCATACTCTTGCATCAAACCCTAGAGTTACTAAATGATCTTTGAAATCCAATTTCCATAGGGTTTTCTATACTTGTATTTTTGGGTAAAAGTAATAATTAAACTTTTTTTTAGACACGTTTTTTTGGGTGATTTCATATACTTCATATTTTTAAATTTCTTTCTTTTAGACATTATTAAATTTAAGAAATTTTCAATTTTAAGTAGAGCAAAGTATAGAAAAATAATGAAATTTGAACTGAGGCATTTTCGGAAACCCGAAACTTTATTCTTAGAATAAAAAATATTATTCAGATAAAGATAAAGAGAATGTATCTTTTCATTTAAAGCTTTCACTTTTCATATCTTTTCATGTTTATTTTTCTTTGGGGTGATTTCTTATTACTATTAGGATTTATTTTCTAGACATTATTAATTTCGAATTGTTTTCAATATAAAGTAGAAGAGAAGGAGCACCCTCCCTTAGAATTAAGGATATTGTTTGGACAAAGGTAATAAACATGTAAAATTTCCTTTGAAACAACAACTTAAGTCAAATTCATCCATTTTCTGGAATTCTGAAGTTTAAGCAAGTTGAACATTGCTTTTAACTTATGAATCTAAAATAATTAGTCTCGATAAATTAATAGTATCCATTCGTTCTAAAGTGCTACTGCTTAATTCAAACTATGAGGCACTTTTTAGCAAACGCATTTAAGAAACACACTCTATAATTTGTTTTATTGTTTAAGTAAACTTTAAATTTTTGTTTTAAGTATTTTCAATGCACTGCTTAATTTATACTATAAATTTCAATTATGAAAAATATTGACTTTTCTTGAAATGATGTTTAAGAGAGCACCCTCTCTCGAAGTAAATTTTTTTTATACATAAAAATTGAAAATCTGATTATTCTCAAACGCAAAAAAAGAATTGATGATAGTACTAACTGTATTGTCATATAAAAACTGGAGCAGTAAAACGTTTTCAGGTTCAGTAATCGTCGTATAAAAGTAAAAAGCATATTTGAATATTTTGCAAGCATTAAATTGATTTTAACTCGTATAATTGTAGTTGCATTTAAACTGTGTAAGGTACTTCTTACTCCTACATTTATTGTTAGATAATATTAGATTTTAAAAATATTTGAAATTAATTTCATAAAAAGCAATAGACTATTGCTCTACTTCAACGACTTAAAAGCATTTAAAAATGAAAAACGGAACACGATAAAAAATATAAACGATTCAGTCACTCTTTATTTATTTTTTTTTAATCCGAATCAATGAATTAATAATTCATTGTCATATAAAAAGTCATCTCAATCAAAATGTCTTTTTAAACACATAAAAAAACAAAATTGTTTTTGTAAATAAATATGATCCTAAACACTACCTCAATAGATAAGTAAAATCTCCAGAAATATTTACATAATGTGATATACTAGAATATAAAATGATTTTATCTGTCAGATAAAAGTAATGAAAATTGATTGATTTGATTATGATTGTTTTCCATTTTATGTTTTCATAACGTAACTAATCTGTTACTAAGTTTATTTCCAGAATTCTTTTTATTTAAGGAATAAATTTAGGATACAATTTAGTATTTTATTAGATTAAAATATTAATACATTAGATTATTATTATTTTATGGTTCAATAAATGAAACTATATATTAAAAATAAGTATAGGTTTAGATGTCCATAATTTTTTAATTACAAATAAAAGCACTAAGAATAGAAATACAAGAAATTTGTATGCATGTTTTTAATTCTCATATATCTACTCAATATGGAACAAAACTTATTGTATATTGAGAACAAAATATGAAAAAAAAGTTTTTTTTTTCCCATGCCCACCTGTGTTGACATCCGTCAATTCAGGTATATACAGGGCGATTTTGTTGGCCTCTCTTTTAGGGGCACCATATTGGGTGGGCCAACGTCGCTCCCACAGTAAGGACAGATAGTACAGAGAAGGAAAGAACATCCATGCCTTGCCCGGGATTCGAAACCAGAAACTTTCTGATGCAAGGACAGTTCCATCCCCCCTACACAGGCCGGTCGGCTATGAAAAAAAAGTTGGAAATCAAAATAACAAAAGGCGATCTCTCTATAAAATCGAGATGTAACGGAAAAGAAAGAATTGTTTCGGAAAGAAAGGGTGGAAAGGAAGAAATTTATGGAGTTTTTAACTATAGTTTTCATTTCTTTTCTTTTATATTACTGTTGTCAAGCAATTTTTGATGTTTTGAATCAAACTCACCTCGTTAATAACTTTTAATCTTTTGATGATTATTTTTTCTTAAATTGTCTTTAAATTGTTCAAATATTAATTTGTCTGTCTTATTTTGCTTATCGTGTTACCTTTATTTTTGAAAAAAGTGTCTTAAATATACATTAAGGGTAGAAATTACGGTGCACCTTGTCCATTCCTTTCTATTGTTAATTAAATCAAATCTAGGGAAAATCATTTTCAATCGTTTCATCAGATTCTAAATATTAAGTTTGTATGTCTGGTTCGTACAATTTAGTTTTAAAATACGAAATCCAGTATAAAACAATTTTATGTATAAATTATTGTTCAAATTATTTAAAAAATAGAATAAAAAAATCTTTAAATGTCATCATATCATTTGAGTTTTAACCTAATATTTAAATAACAAAGCAGAATATAATAATAATAATATTTAATTTGATACATTTTTGGATTAGTTTTATTATTTTAATTAGAAATATGTTAAAGCATGAACTTCTTGTTACAAATTACTATTACTGTACTATGATATATTATTTTAAAACTTAAATTATTTCTAAAATTTTTATCAAAAATTTTAATTACGTGTTACTATTACTATTACTGAACTATGATATATTATTTTAAAATTTAAATTATTTCTAAAATTTTTATCAAAAATGTTAATTACGTGTTATAGTTATGAAAAATATTATAATTCTAAAACCAATTTTATGAAACGAAAAAACAAAATTTTAATAACAATATTTTCCCATTCTGTTTTAATTAAATTGAATGTCAGCAAACAAAAAATATCTTTAGTTAAATTGAATAGAAATACAACTGTATCAATGAATAATAAAATAAAATTATTTAATTTCATTTCAAAACTAAAACTTAAGTTCTAAATATTAGTTTTGCTCGAATAGCAAATACACGTTTAAATAAGAGAGCAAACAACAAATAAATAATTTAAAGAGAAATATTCAGATTAATTAAACCATAAAATTCATAAATGAAAGGATTATGAGATTAATTCTCAGAAAATTTTCATCTGTTTGATTTAGCTAGCAATGTTTGGTTCATATATCAATATTTTAAAACTACTAATGGTGATTCTTTATTATGTATCTTATTTTTAGAAGGATTAAAGTAACAATATGAGGCAGTAACAATATGCCGCACTAATATTTAGAAACATGTGATTTGAAATACCTCAACACAGATTTCTCAAATTGCGCTCAGTTACTTACAAACTTACCAACGTAAACGTGAATTGTCAATTAACTGTATTGCTAAGTCATGGAAATATATTTCAACCTAAAACCTTTTTCACCTTATGAAAAATGTGAGCTGTATTATGGTTTAACATAATTCAAAACTTTTAACAAGGTGAAACTATGTAAACAAAGTGTATGATTATTTATAAGTTACCAAATCTAGTAAAAGTATATATTTTGCGACACACTAAGAACTAACAATTTCAGTAACAATAAAAAATAGACAGAATTATCTTGACTTTAACATTGATAAATTGCTTCCTTGTTAGAAAATAAATCACTTCAAAAAAGTTTATACTATTAAAAACTTTGGACTGCTTTCAATTGTAACCTAGTCTGAAGATTTTGCAGATAATTCTTCTTCAGTTTACTTACACGATAATATGGTTTTGAAACTCAAACAAATTTTCACAATAGAATGGTTCAAAGCACCCATATTATGGTTCAGCGTTGTACCACAGTTGTGTTGAATTGATAATAAAGTTTGTTTTTCTGAAAATATAAGACGAAAGATTCGGATCACCCTCAGGGATGTTTCCCAGACCAACGGTAATTGTCCATTGTGCACCTCTAGAGTGACGTTAGCAAATTACTACTTCAAACAATTCTATACTATTAAAAACGTTGGTTGCGTTGAATTGTTACATAGTATGAATATTCGGCAACTTTTTAACTTCAATATCTTGACACGTAAGTCACATTTATGCGTGAAATAGTTAGTCTTGAATTTATTTACACGGTAATATGGTTCCGAAATTCCAGTAAATTTTCACAATAGAATGGTTCAAAGCACCTATATTATGGTTTAAGGTTGAACCACAATTGTGCTGCCTAGATGATGGGGTTTGTATTTCAGAAAATGTAAGACCAAAGCTTCGTTTCATTCTTATGTCCTCGGATCACCCTCAGGGATGTTTCCCAGACTGAGCCTTGTCCATTGTGAACCTCTAGTGCGACGTAATCAAACTACTACTGCCAAAAAATTTGTTTTACATTACATAGGTTGGTATTTAGTTAAAGTTAAATAAAACAGTATTTAAGATTTATTTATTCTAAAAGGATGATAAGAGGAAATGTTACTTTTCACTTATTTAAATCAAACACCTACCCAAGAAAGAGTTCCTTCAAGTTCTAGTGTAAGCTAGTGTTGTTCTATTAAGACAAGGTTCTTATGAAGAGAATTCGAACTGTTTCTAGCACCCCAGTCACGTTTCTAAGAAGGAATTGAAGTGTCTGTGAGATAGACAGTATTCTCCCGAAAAAGATTATTCCCAGAGGTATTCTCTTGTAAGAAGTCGAGATAGGAATTTCCTATTAGAGTTTAGCCACAACACGAGAAAAGATTTTTACACTATGTCACAGATCACGCTTTGACCTCTAACGTGGTTTCGTAAAATTAAATTCGGGTTTCGTAAAAATATCAGAAAAAGACTCTTCTGGTTGAAATAATCCAAGAACTAAATAACAGTGAAAGTTAAGACATCATATTGTTAGTAATGTTGGGGCATAATGAGCAATCATATTGTTTCAATTTGACACTATGTCACAGATCAGGCATTGACCTCTAACGTGGTTTCGTAAAACTAAATTCGGGTATCTTTAAAATATAAAAAATACACTTCTGGAGAAATTATCCAAGAATTAAATAATAATTAAAGTTAAGACATTGTACTGTAATAAATGTTGGAGAGTTGTATAAATTTTTATACGATAACAGATCATGCTTTGAACTCTAACGTGGTTTCGTGAAATGAAATTCGAGTTCCGTAAAAATATGAAAAAAAAGATAATTCTGGGAAAATGATTCAAGAACTAAATAATAATGAAAGAAAGTTAAGACACTATACTGTTAGAAATGTTATAGATTAATATCGTTTAAATTTATTTCAATCCTATTGTAGGGCTAAAATGAACCCTATTATATATCGAACACATAATTACGCGATTCTGAGGCACAGCAAGAACAGATACATGGTTTAGTTTAACATTGTATTAAAGCATACCAGAAAGTTTCTAACGCATTATCATTCAAGGTACTCATGGTTTTATTTTTTAGTCCCAAGATAGGCATTTCCTATTAGAGAAAGGCACAACACGAGAAAAGATTTTTACACTATGTCGCAGATTACACTTTGACCTCTAACGTAGTTTCGTAAAATTGAATTTGGATTTCATAAAAATATCAACAACAACAAAAATACTTTTCTATGGAAATAGTCCAAGATGTAAATAATAATGAAAGTTAAAATTTCACACTGGTAGAAATGCCACAGCAAAAAAATGTTTGAATTTGCTTCAACCTTATTATAGGGCTTAGGTGAACCCAAGTGTCGTACGTCTAATACATGATTACATGATCCTGAAGCTTAACATGAACAGAAACACTGTCGAATATAACACTTTATTAAGATTTTCTATACTGTAAAATATTCCGGATGAAATTATATTAAAAAGTACCCGCACTCAGGATGCCGGAACTTCTTACTGTTAAATCCATATTTGCTGGCACATCAAAAAAATATGATTTACAGTGATTTTAACAATAATGATCAAGGTAAAATTATTTTAATTAGAAAAAATATAACTGTACAAATTTCAGTATAATACAGTACGGTAATACGGTAATTTACTATAAAAATGGATTTTACAGTAAAAAGGAGTGCACGGATGATGCATCCGAAGTGGCTGCACTTTATAGCGTAATTACACCAGGAATTATTTACAGTGTAACAAATTTGCACTGTGTTATGGTTCAAGGTACTAATACGGTTCAAAGTTTAACCAATTTTTCTTTAAATATCTGATGATGTGTTAATTCAGAAACCTAGAGTTTAGAAAAATAATTAATAAATTTTAATATATGATAAAAATTATTTCTGGGGGATTTAGAGAAATAATAATATACGTCCAGAAAATATAAATGTTTTACGATATTTTGGCAACATGCATAGGCAACATTTTTGTTTAAAAAAATGAAAAATAAACCTATTTTTTTTCTAAATTTTTATTTGTCTTGACTTTATAAAATGAGTAAGTATAATATTTAAAAAAAATCTAGACAAGTAAATAAAGCTAGACACACACACATTGTAATAAAATTATTGAAAATAGATAATAAGGTACGATGTTAAAATATTTGAGAAATTGTTAATAACGTAAATGTAATTTGTTGTCAAAATCATAAAAAGCATTGTTGCCGTAAATTGTTTAGATAACAATATCAATTTTTTTTTCCACCGATATTTACCTAATCATATAATTATCAAGATTTTACCGCATTTGATAAGTATTACTTACACTAATAAGCATAGCATCATCGCTGTTGGTAATTATATTATTTTCGATAATCATTATAAAGCATGGTATTCCTGAAACACTAACAAAATAATTTAATATATCATTATTGTGACATTCAAAAAATATCGATATTTCATGATACCCAGAAAAATATTAATAAAATTTACATTTCAGTTTTGTATTCTTTACTGAAGGTGTGTTAATAAAAACTATAATAACTAATACCAGGTTTGCATATGAACGGAAAAATTATAATTCCGAGAAAAATGCAGTACGGTAATTTTACCGCAATTTTTTTCTGCGTGTATACTGTCATATTATTCTACTCTAGTTAAATTATTGGCTGACATACCGAACTATACTAGGTAAGAATTAAACTGTAATTTAAATCATAAGTTCGTTAAAGTTTCTAAAACAACATGTTACTAAAATGTTTTAAGAGTTAATTTATATTTTAAATTTAGAAAAGTTAGAATTATAAAATTCTAAAAAAAATGTTACGTTGCAGAAAAAATGTGGAATTCGAGGCCCAACAAATAAAAGAACTATAACATAACAATTTAAAATAATATTTTAAGGGAAAATGTGCTTTAATGGTTTTTAGGGGCACATGCGGTTAGTTAAAAAATTAAATATTCCTGCCTTTTAAGTAATAAAAATCTTCATTCAAATTACACCATATACCACTACTTTGATTTCACAACTTAAAAAAAAAAACTCTTTTTTGAAAAAAAAAACTGGAACAAGAAATATTATAAAAAAATTGAAAAATAAATAAAACAAAATATTATATATTTAGAAACTTTTCTTCGCAATCTCACATGAAGTAGTTTTTTTAAATACATACTATCACATTTTAAAAGGGTTATATTAACCTTAAATTATTCTGCTCCATAATTCCTTTCTTTTCTTTTGTATAATTCTTAAAAAATTTCGGTTCAAAATGGTATTTTGGTGAAAAGTGCTGATACTTTTTATCATATCTGAATTTTTTGGAGTGTACTCTGAATGTATGTTCATTCAAGAATATTTTATCAATAATTAATAAATGTTTCAGAACCAAATTTTTAAAATGTTATTTCCTTTTCAAGAAAAAATCCAAAATTTGGTGTTTAACTTTATATTATTTTTTTTTTTTAATTTTGAAAGTACGTTTGACAACCTCATTCTAATCGGAAGAAAATGAAATTATTATGTAGTCTGCTATTAATTTCGTTGTTTATAAGTGAGAAATAAACTCACTCAAACAAGTCATTTTTTAGAGGATGAAGGGGATACTCTTCTTAACAATCCCTCAAATAAATGAAGTAAGAATATTCTTTTCAAAAGATGACGGAGCAGATCTCGCAAAACAATCTACCATCCTTTAAATCTTAAATAGTTTTTATCTTATAAATTAACTAATAACAATAGTACTATAGTATAATAACAATAATTATTTTGATTACTTGGCCTTGATATGTAATCAATCGCTTTAATAATTTTCGCTTTAAACATAAATTACATAATAATATGGTCTTAGAATTATTTAAAAGGCAAAAAGACAGACTTATCATGCTGAAATATGCATGACTTGTTTCCTAACATTTAAAAACCAAATTATTATATTATTTAATGCTTTTTCAATGAATAAAAATCATTAATATAATCTGCAATATTTTTATACCACAACATTGAACGTTTATTTTACGCCAACATATTTGAATGCGTAAGGCTAAGAAAAAGAGCCTTGGCATTAAATTTAATCAATTAATAGCCAATACATGGTTTTCTTAACTTTCTGTGGCAAAAATTATGCTAACGAGCACATTTTCGGATTTTTTGGGGGATGAAGTTGTCCTGTGGGGGTTAGCCCTGCAGCCACACTTCCTGGGCCATTTTCTAAATTTATTAATTTATAAGGAAATTTTAACGAATCATTTTTTTTTTCACTTTTGAAACTCCAAATGATTCCATATTTCTGAAATAAAATATTTTTATAATATATCGAATTTAATTTTACTTAGAGCCTTTCCTATTGTTTAAAATCTGCATCACTCTTGCGTACATCACACTGGAATAATATATCAACAATTAGAAATGCGCCAATCAACATCCTCTTCAATTTATGATTATTGCGTCAATCATCATCCTCTTCAACTTATGGTTAATCGTCAACTACTCCTAACCAAATTATTCCTGGATAAGATCATGCAAAGGAACAAATTGAGAAATAAAAAAATAAAAGATTTTTTTAAGTTTTCTAAATAAATAATAGCAAGAAATGTACTTGTTAATGTAATTTAAATTTATACCTAAACAAAAACAAAATAATAAAATAAACAGAAGAAATCACATTCAATTACAGATAATGTACGTAAATAAAAGGAGAAAAAAGATATATGTCTGTTTTATGTTTTTCATAACCACACTCAATATTCTTTCAAAGAAGAAAATATCAACAGAAAAAATAAAACAGTCGTCGAATATAAATATCGATTTCTAAAATCTCGAAAAATTTTTTAAATGACTCAAATAAAGATTCTTAATAGAATCAAGCCTATCTTTTACAAATGTCCTCAAAATAAGGTTGCATGTCATCAACCATAAATACAATTATACCCATAAATTTTCATTAACTAATTAATAAGTTTATTTCATCATCTTTTAGTTGTTGTCGTTGGCTATTGTTCTCATCGACTTCTTGTTTTTTTTTTCTGGCTCCATTTATGGCCAAGAATTCGACTACTTCTACACCCATACGTCACACCCGTTTATAAGGCAGCCTCATTCATGCATCCATTCATTCATCCACAGAACGTAATTTTGACCTGAGCCAGAGAACGTTCCATCTCCAATCCAGTGTTTCCAGGGTTATAATTTGCTGTCGGAGCATGGAGGACTTTCTGACCAGGCAGATTTACCGTGCACCAGTTACTATTTACTACACGGAGAGTCTTTGGATTCCAAACCCATTATTTTTTAATTAGTTTAAATATACGATAAAAAAAATCCCAAATAATTCAAGATGAAATATAGACTTGATAATATAAAAACTTCATTTGCCTCTAAAATTATAAAACTGGAAAGACACGCTTCAAGCGCTCAAAAATAGGCGCACGTTTTAAAGACTCTTCAGACATGAATGAGGAAGACAAAGCAGATTCGGAACAAAAAAGCAAAGATTGCCAACGAAAAAATGAAAAGAAAATGAAGGTGAAAAACGAAACTAGAAAAATTCGAAACTAGTTTAAATGTATTTAAAGGCGGAGAAAATAATTCTGGTAAAATTACCATACTGTATAGTAATGTCAATTCTGGTTTTTAAAAAAAATAAAAAAAACATAATTCTGGTTTATAAGACCAAAATATATGGCATTTGGCATTTAAATTATTCATTTGATACTTTCTCTATTCAATTGGTAAAGGTTTACCGGAAACTCTGGTTTTCTAAATTATAGTTTTAATTACCACATTGGTAAAAATGACAAAATGAATTTTATGCCACTCTCTAAGGTATTATGGTAAAATTACCAAATTTCAAACATTTACCAAACTCTAATACACATAATAAAACATTTTATTTTTAATTTTACGAAAATTCCAAAGCATTTCGGTAAAGATTAGCTAGCTTTTTAATGTTCCCATAGAGCTAGAAAAATGGTAAATCTTACTTTATTCTGGTAGTTTACAACATAATTTTTCTCCTAGTCTACTAATAAAGCAGTTTTTAGTTGTTATCCGCACAATAAAATCATTTTCAACCAATTTCAAAGTCAATGAGATGTTTAACGTTTACAGTATTTATTTTATGAACAAATGAAATAATAATATGATTTAAAAACTACTAAAATAATGAAAAAACAGCATACTACTTCATAATACTTAAAACATCTGAGTCAACAAATAAACAAAAACATATTTTATAAGTTTTCTAAGAAATGATACATCATAATGCGGTATTTCAGTTCAGACTTTACGCATAAGAAATCACATTCAATAACTGAAAATATTCGTAAAGAAAAGGAAGAAATCTTATGTATGTTTTATGTTTTTCGTATTCACCTTAACTTCTTACAAAAAAGAAAACATCAACGAAAAAAAAAGAAGAATTTTTGATGATAAAATCCAGAGACGATGCACATGGATAAAACTTCTTGCACATGCTGAAGAAAATAAAAATCGATTTCTAATATCGCGGGAAAAGAAGCAAGAGAGGATTGATTTCAAACGAAATTCAAGGAGAATACTATCGACTTTAGGAATGCGATTTGAAACAATACCTTACTACAACAATAACTCTTTTTCTTAGGAATTGAAGTAAGTTATTGATATTCTTCTATATTATTTTTCTTCTATTTTATTAGAAGTACATACACAGATAATTGAAAAAAATAAATAAAAGAACAACATGATAATAAGAGTTTTCTGTAACAAGTTATTTCTTTTATTTTTATAATTTTCAATAAATAAAAAATAATAATTTTTTACGATATAATCAATTAAAATATTTTTGACGGTGTAAAAATTTTACGTTTATTATGTTTTAATTTTTAGTGTTTCATGATTAAATAAATTTAAATGACTTACTCTTTGCATGCAAAAACTAAGTAATATAACTTACCGGCGACATAAAGAACTTTACTAGCATCTTTTTATGTATTTGCAGGGTGTTACTTAAACTACTCCCTTAATATATAATTTTAGAATCCTTGTCAAAATTACAGATAGAACATAGTTATTATGCTTCGCAAGTTAATATTGAAGCTAGATAAAATGAAAAATCCATCAAAATTAAACTAATCACTACTGAGGAAGGAAGATTATATTTACCTCTTTTGCTTTTCTGGTGTTATAATCCCTTATAATATCGAATGTATTTGAAATTATTTTTCAAATGGCAAATTTAATATTAATGATTCCAAACCCAAAAATAACCTGATATGTATTTTTCTATCCATCCAAAAATTGGCATAGAGAATTTTCGAAATAGTTAGGGATCAAATATAAAATATTTGAATTGGTTTCAATATCAAACGTTTGTTTAAAAACTAAATTATATTCTAAATAAACAAGAGAGATTAACTATTATATAGTAGATTAACAACATATTAAACTCATTTAACTATCGAAAAAATATCTGATATCTAATAGATTTTAATAAATTTACATACAAATAATGTTAACATAAGTATTAAAACATAGTCTCAAAAATAGAACATTTTTTGACGATTCTGCAACTCTTTAGCTGTGTTTCGTTAATTTTGAGAATAATTTCGTCTCGATATTGTATGATTTTTGACGAAACACGAACTCTCAAATATTTGACGACAATATTTCCTCTACTCGGAACCTCATCGCAGTGCATTATTAACTTAAATGACGAAACTAGAATGAAGACTAGACGATCAAAACTTGAATGAGGAATTAAGCCGACCGGCTGTTAGAGAGTCAGGGATTTGGCTTCATACCAGGAAGATGTACCTAAGGTTCGATTCCCGCTTTGCGTAGGGATATAATTTATCTCTCTGTTCTATCCGTCTTCCTTGTGTTGTTGAGACAACTTTGATTCACCTTTACGGTGCCCACTTAAAAGTGATTCACAATACCACCCCGTTAGATACCATTAGGCACCAAGAGACTTTTTTTTTTTTTTGAAAAAAAAATAATAAAGAAATATTACTTTGCTTTTGACGAAATTCGTTTCTTCGGAAGCAGCGATAGATAGATTCATCACTTTGATGAAATTTTCGCTCGGAGCATATACCAGGAAACGGTTTAGTCAGAAACGAAGAAAATTTCATGAAATTTGGGTTTCTATTTACTGCACTGCAGATTAAACAATAATATCATACAAATTTGTTACAAAATTTATATGCAACTTTGGGCCACGTTGTTAAATCACAAACGCTTTCCACTCTTAAATAGACAGAGGATTTTTGTTTTATTGATATTTTGCTCCATTCTCATAATCAGCTAGAGGTATATTTAACTAAAGAGCCACAAATAAGAGTTTAAAACTGCTAACCATTATAAAAATAGAATATTTTTTACTATTTAGTACTCTAAAGATATATTGACTAAAAGAGGATGATTGAGGCTTAGAAAACCAACCTTAATAAATTAAAAGACTTTATTTTAAACATCACATCAAAAATAAACCCGGTAGGCTTGATATCTCATAATTACCTAGAAATCTCACTTAAACTAAAATATTTCAAATTTTTGTTTGTTACAGACATAACAGATTTTCACTGAAAACTCCCTTTCAACTGCTTTTATCAAGCTAAAATTTGTTGAATTAAACTATAACTTTATTGAATTAAACTTAAACTGTAACTATAACTATATATTCCCAAAATATTATCCACTTACGATGGAACTTTTGAAGATCAGTTTTAAAGATATAAAAAAGACACTATTTTAATATAATTTTAAAAATAACTGCGGATTGCTTTATATCACATAACGACCCAAAACTCTCACTTAATTTGAAATATTTCAAATTTTTGTTTGCTACAGACATAAGAGACTTTCACTGAAAACTCCATTTTTCTTGCTTTCATCAAAACCAAAATTGATGGAATTGAACTGTAGTGATGCCTTGACCTCGTTTATTAAATAACATAAAAAAATAGCCTACACAACAGCTGCAGGCTATGCTACGATTCAAAGAACTCTTTTTTTATCAATAGAAGCATCGCTACAAAATACTTTCAGAGTAAAGTGCCCCCATAAACATCAAAGATAAGTTTGTTTTTAAAATGCTTTCGTTTTAAAGGTCATCATATGAGTCGTTTGTGTCCCCTAAGTGCATTTTATCGTTTCTTTTTTTTTCCGCGCGAGACAAAAGGTATTTTGGATCTTTTCTTTAAAATACATGCTACGAAGAGTAATCATTTGTCTTCTATGGTTTTTCTTCTTTTGACTTTCTCTTTGCTCCATAGAGAACAAAAAAGTAAAGCGGTATTGTTAGTCATGTGGAAAATCGACTCCACCAGGTTTTTAAGAAGAACAAACTGAGGAATGAGTTATGATATTCCGCAGAAATAAAAATACTTCTAGTCAATAAAGAGATGAAGCAAATCAAACGAAATTTTATGAAAATATTACTTCTTTCATGAAAACCAACAAAGAGTGAACTGAATTCAGATTTACCAAAATATGTATTGTTTTTGTTTTTCCAGAATAAAACAAAACAAACAAACCGACTCCTTGGGCAGAGCAGTATCTTTACCTTTCATATTTAGATAAACAGATAACCATGAGATGTTTTCCATGATGCAATTGATTTTTTTAAACTCTTTTTCTAACTTTCTTATGATCGTAATCCATTTACGAACACGAAATAAGCATATATTTATAGAAATAAAGGTTAAATAAACAAATATATTTGATATCATTCTGAATATACCGTACAGAAACAAATATGCGTTCAGGTGAAATTGCATTTGAAAAGTGATAGATTGCAAATGTAGCTGAAAAATGCATAATAATATGTCAGATATTTAAGGGTACTTTTGACACAAAACTTCAAAACAAAAATTATACAACAATCAAAAACATTTTTTAGGATACCTGGTGTCCGATAAGCTGATGATTTGACAAATCAATTTAAATAAACAATTTGATGACTTTGCTTACGAAACGAGTTAGTTAATAATACTTGGTAAAAATATCAAATTTATTTGCTAAGATCATCAACAGATGGAGCTTCTAACTGAAACAAAAGAAAAAGTATTTTCTGCCTCAAGTCCGACCGTTCCAAATACAAGTACTTACTTGTATGCTTAAGTGGTATGTTAATTCTGTATACAGATTATTCCAAATTATTGCTTACACTATTGATTATTTTGAATACATTGTTCAATGACTAGCTTTAGTTGGCAATCAAATCTACTAATGGATTTGCACAAATTTAAAGAAAAGGTCAAAATATTCTTAATTATTAGAAAGAATTCAGTTTATCAGATATAGACTTTTCAAATCGTCGTTCACTTTTGAGACACTCTAGACTTGCACAGTTTTTCAAAATTCTGTTTTAAATTATGTAACTTACAGTTCATATCGTATGCTATTTACCTGTGCTTTTGAGAGATAAAAATGAATAAATAAAATTTTTAATCAGATTAATTATGAACAACGTATCCTCACTTCAACTTTTATGAGCTTACGATGTATCGTAAACTTATAAAAGTTGAAACGAGGATACGTTGTTCATAAATACAGATAGGAAGTAAATACAAATAGGAAGTATAAAAAAATCTCCTGAATTAAACCCCATTACATGCATGCTTAAATATAAACGGATTGCATATAAAGTCGTGCAAAACATGCAATTATTGAAACACTACAATGCGTTTAATATAAACAGTCTAATTATTATAAAATACGAATATAATGAACGAAATACGAATATAATACGAATATGAAAAATATTTTATATTTACGAAACATACCGTTTAATTCTTCCAATCGTCGAATTTATATTATATATCGTCTAATTTAACCAATTGATACGCGAACGTAAGCAAGTGCAAAGCGGTTTGGCAATTAATACTAGTGTACCCTATATATGTATATATATATATATATATATAATATCCTAGTTAACACGGTCTGTAAATGGATTTTCTATAGCAAAATAGAACTTAGTAGGTTTCGCATCTGAACTATTCAACTCCTGTGAATACATATAACGAGAATACGCGTCACATTTGTGATGCAAATGAGAACGAGCACTGTAACCCTTAGAAAAGCACATTACTAAAAACTTAGTTTATCTAAATAACATACTCATTTTGTGAACCAAAGTGATAAATATCATAGTATTGCGATATTAAACATTTTTCTCCATTAGAAATACGATTCAATATTTTTTTTTCGATAGCATGGTTTTCATATTCATATTAGAACAGAAATAATAAAAATCACTGCTAGCTTTGCAAAATTCAAATATTCTGTTTGTTGGAATATCACATGTATTGAAAAAACTATGTACCTATGCGATATAGTTGCCCTTATAGAAAAGAATTTATCAATGATTTTAGTAGACTATTTCTATTACCTTGTACTCTATTAAAATACATTCTGAATATATAAAATAATCACACCATTTATATAAACAACAATGAAATTAACGATAATAAAATGTCACAAAAACTTTGAAGTTAGTTATTTTTAAAAGGATTAAAAGTAAAAAAAAATCATTGATTTAAAGATACTTAAATTTTTTTTTTTATTCAAAATGAATTTTAAGATACTGGTTAATAAGATAATGATAAGAAAATTAATTGACTATTAGGGTAATGATAAGAATATTAATTGACTATTAAGATAATGATAAGAAAATTAATTGACTATTAAGATAATGATAAGAAAATACTGGTTTCGAACCTAAACAGTTTTAATATTTTTCCGGATGGTTTCGTTAATTAATTTTTTTTTCTAATGAATTTTCTAATGGGCCGAAATTTATTGCAAAAGTTAGTTTTAACTTGTATCATTGCAATTGCCCTATTTCAAAAGGAAAAGTTTTAGTTTTCACGATTAATATTAAAATACCATTTTAAAATATTTTTATTAAAATGAATTGAAAAAAAAACGGAATTGAGAAATCGGTGTAAATGAGCAAGATAAAAAATAATCAGTGCAAATGTCTAACATATATTAGTTTAAATATTTGATTCTCGATTAATGTTTTATTTTTCATTTTTATTTCTTAATTTAATTAAATATTAGAATTGCACAATTACTTTGTAAAAAATTCTGGATCAAATTACAGTAAAAATTACCAGCACTCAGGGTGCCGGAACTTTTTACAGTACAATCCATTTTCACCAAAATATGTTACGGAGTGTAAAATCAGATTTACCATAATTTTCACAGTAATAACTACCTTAAAATCACTGAATCACTCTAATTAAATAAGTATTATTAAATTAAAATTAAATAAGTATTAAAAATTGTGGTATAATATATTACTATGAAAATGTATTTTACGGTTGATACACATAAAGAGATACTTTATACCGTAATTTGAACCATTATTTTTTACAGTGCACTTCGGTACAGATGAATGTCTTTCACACACTTTAGTTATTCTGAATAAAGTTGTTTTACAGTTTCATTGTATTTGAACACCAGATAAATCAGGCTTATTGTTCTATCTATTATAAATATAATATTAAACTAATACCTATAACTATTAATATTATGCTAAAAGCGTCTAGAGCCTCTGTTTTAAAAACAACAAAGAAAAAAAATTTCTTTTAGTATCACCCTTCCAAAGCAAATACTATCTTATATATTTATTTTCCTTTTGATACGAAGCTCTCTTTTCATGTATGAAATATTGTTCTCATTTCTAGATACATAATGATTGTGGTAATGAATGTCGCAGCACATGTGATATTGAAAAATCTCTACCATGCAAATTATGATGCAATATTTCTCTTTCAATAACGTAGCATTCTTAAGAACATTACAAGAAAAATATCAAATATTACTACCAGCTTTGTGGCAGACTCAACTCTTGTTGGCAAAAAAAATCAAGGAAACAAGGAACCTTAACAATCAATCACACGCCGTCTACCAGAATTGTATCATATTCCCCCGTCATATTTCTTGTAGCACAATAATAAATAAAAAAAGTTATAAAAAAGAATAAGTCTGCCAAAGATATTCTCACAAATGACAAAGATGTCTTGGCGGTATTAAAGATTAGCATATGAATCAAGATAGTGCTCATTGTTTGGCATGTATTACGATGACGGTCTATAACTTTGGCGGTAAAATGCAATCTCAGGGATTTTATTCTCCCTTTCAACTCGTAAGATTAAAGGGAATAATTCATTCGAAGTTTGGAATTCGAAAGAGATTTACTTATGTAAGCAAGACTTGGTGGGAATGTTGTGGTAATAACAATGATAGATGTGACCCAAGACTTATATTGAATATTAGATGTCAAATTAGAGATTTTAGTTATTTGAGAGAGTAAGCTTCTTTAAAGGCTTATGGAATACCACCAACACATTTCTAGGAGGTGTTGTTTTGAAGGCTGTGAAAAATGATGATAAGTACTTGTAATTCGTGAAATGGAATAACTTTTGGAATAATAAACTGATTCAAAGCGTTAAAGCTAATTTAAATATTAAAGCTTTCCGAAAGAGAAAATATTGATGATATATAGTAATAATTGATGATCTGTATTGTATTTTAGGCGTTTGGGTTTTTGAAATGAAAATAAAGTATTTTATAATATACCTGAGATAAAAATTTAGAATGTGTTGAATACTTGACTTTATTAGATAAAGCATTGAAAAATGAATTATTTTAATGATTTTAATTCTTGGAATCATATCGTGTATTTCTGTATTTTTTGTTAATAGAGTACGCATATATACGCATGATAGAATATTAATTCCTTCTCAGATTAGATAATACAAAAACACTTTTTACTTAATGTAAGTAATGCATAAGAAGGGAGAAAATACATTTGACATATTAAGTCTGCAATTTTATAAAGGAATTCTAAAGAACATTTTGCATAGCGTCCACTGATCATATGTGGTTGATACAAATACAGTCGATGCTCAATATAAGAACCCCTGCTCGATATAACGAATTCGAAAGGATTTACTTATTTCGGCAAGACTTTGTGGGAATGTTATAGTAATAACAATGATAGATGTGGCTCAAGGCTTTTAATGATTACTAGATGTCAAATTAGAGATTTCAGTTATTTGAGAGAGTAAACTTCTTCAAAGGCTTATGGGATACCATCAACACATTAAATGTCAAATTAGAGATATTAGTTATTTGAGAGTATAAACTTCTTTAAAAGACTTATGGAATACCACCAACACATTTCTAGGATATGTTGTTTTGAAGGCTGTGAAAAATGATGATAAGTACTTGTAGTGCGTGAAATGGAATAAATTTTGAAATCATAAACTTATTCAAAGCTTTAAAGATAATTTAAATAATAAAGTTTTCCGGAAGAGAAAATATTGGTGGTATTTATTGATAATTGATTTATCTGTATTGCATTTTATGCTTTTGGCTTTTATTGTTGCAGTAAAAATAAAGTATTCTATAAAATACCTAGGATAAAAATTTAGAAAATATTAAGATTTTGACTGAATTACAAAATTAATTATTTCATCATGAGACGTATATTGAGTATTAGATATCAAATTAGATATTTCAGTCATTTAGAGAAAAAGCATCTTCAAAGACTTATGAAATACCACCAACACATTTCTAGGAGATGTTGTTTCGAAGGTTGTAAAAATGTATTTCTTATTCGTGAAATGGAATAATTGTGCATCTTTATTTTCACGTTTTTCTTTTCTATATAACTCAAATTCTGGTTAATTCCATCAAAAAGTCCACCACGAAAGCTAATTTGTCCCAATGCTTGATCCAGAAGCTTCCTTCTCTTCTGGATTGGGTTCAAAATTACAAGGCTACGAAGTTAAACATTTATAGTCAGAATTAGGTAGTCTGTTTAACAACTATAAAATAAAATAAAATCCTCAAAGGTGTAATGAGCTTTTCAAAGAAATGGTGACAGCTTGTTTTGTGATACTTTTCAACATTACGTTTTGAATTAACAATTTAAAAAATAATAATAATAATAATAATAAAATTAAATTAATAATTCAAAATAAATATGGAAACAAAATAATTTAAACTGACTAAATTTGCAGAAACCGAGAAAAAATATTTTAATTAACGAAAATGGTGGTGTACAATATACCTTTTCAAAACGAAATGTCACAATACTTATATATATATATATATATACTTATATATATATATATATATACTTATATATATATATATATATATATATATATATATATATATATATATACTTATATATATGTATATATATACTTATATATATATATATATATATATATATATATATATATATATATATATATATATATATATATATATATATATATATATATATATATATATATATATATATATATATATATATATATACTTATATATATATGATAGTGACCTAGTTATTTTATGGACATTTTTTTAGAACGGTAGATATCTTCTTGGAAATTACAGACTAACAGTCTGTTCTTAATAGAATAACAGTAGTGAAAATAAAAGACATACAGCACTTTTCTGTGGATAAATTGTTTTGTTTTTTTCAACTGAAACCATCTGTCAGTTTTTTTTCCCGTAAATTTAAAAGATTTTTTAACATTAGGGAATTTTGCGAAAACAACATTTTTTAAATATTTTAATTTTGATAATAAGAATTCAAAAAGCATTAAATTTCCGCAATTTATTAGTCATGATGATTTCAATTGAAAACCACAATCAATCATACCGGCACCCTCCAAACTCCAACAATGAAGAAGCTTTTCCATTCATGGAGTTGGGCGGGTCAAACAGCGAGTCAGTTTTTGTGAGCGAGATTTTGAGTAAGTGAAGTTATATAACGAATTGTGAATTTAAAAGATTTTAAAAAATATTTTGAGAACCTTGACTTCACCACTCTCCTGAAAAGGTTCACTGAGTAATTATTAAATTTAAATCTTAACCACTGAATTCTTAACAAAATTGACAAAAGTACACTTAGAAAAAAATATGATTTATACCAGAATATGGTAAAATTTACCGTGCTTCTGGTTCTATTGGAACACCAAAAAGCTCGGTAATTTTTACTAAAACGCTATGGTGATTATTTTGGTAAAGTTAACAGTAAAATATGGTTTTGAAATATGTGATAAAAATTTGGCAAATGTAGGTAAATCATGACACCTTAAAGTATGTCATAAAAAACATTTCTTCGGTGAATTTACTTTTCAGATTTGTATTTTTTACTAAGTGAGACATGATAAGAACTATTGTTCTGAAAACCGTAATTTCTGGTAACACGTTACCATATGAAAGGAAAAAATTTTAAAGGAATGATTTACTTATATTATATTTTGGTTTTATTAAGCAGAAATATGTTATTTTTTTACCAGAAATGTCATTACCATACAGTACGGTAGTTTTACCTGATTTTTTTCTCTATGTGATATGATAACGCTTAAATCCTGACAAAATAAAGCAAAATTCAGGTCGACTAGGTCAAAAGTATTCAAGATTTTATTGGAGAAAACTAATAAGACAACATTATAAGATGTAATATTTGTTTACTTAATTACATGGGTAGAAAATAGTATGCGAAAATATGCATTACATTACAATAATAATATTAAAACTCCTCAAGATAATCATAGCATTTTAAATTGAATGTCTCAATTAAAAACATTAAAACTTAAAAAAAACTCAATTTAACTATAATATATGGTACAACTAAACCATGTTAAAAATATATTAGTTGCTTTTCTCCTTAAAACAATTCCTTTATTATTTTTTGATTTGGGATGATAAAAATTATATTATTTCCAAGTCATATAACAATTGCATTTATGTATTGTAAAGAACAACAAAAAATAAGGATTTAGATAGTGTTTTTATTTTTATATGATTAAGTCAAATCAACTATTATTTCGCATCAAGCAGTTGAATTTATTTAAGTGAAATGTTAACTCTAATACTATATCAACCCACTCACGAATTCTTCAAAAACTCTTCATTCATATTCATGAAATTTTGCATTTTTATTTTTGAAAAAATAAAATCTTAACATAAGGAAACTCTTACTGAACTATGACTTCTAACATTTTAATCATATCCAATATTTTTCACAAAGTTTTCTTATACGAAGTTAAAACCTAAGTGTCTATCTCAGGCTCAAATATTCGTCTTTCTAGCACTTTAACAAAATCATCGAAAATCTCTTAACTTAAGCGGGTCGTTTTCGATGAAAGTTTGTGATAAATATCTTAACGAAACGAGAATATTCGTTCCAAAAAGTCCACTTTTCCCCTATCAAGCAGGAAATATTACATTTTCATCGACTTCAGGAAGAAAACGTTGTGCTCTGTTGCGCTTAATTTTATTAAGATTCCCAGCTTCTTGGGATGTGGCTTGAGAAACCCAGAAAATTAATTGTATTACAGTTAGATATTTCCGATCTTGAGAAGTTCCCCTCGATACACTTAATTAACAGTATGGATCTTTGAAAAAAATATTAAATTTAATCCAGTCTTCAACATGAATCGATAGAAGCTTGTTTTCCTATTTTCGTTACTAGTTAGATTGTAAATTTTTATTCTTGAAACTATTTTTTGGCATTCAAACATCATGTATTGATTGTGGATTTATATAAAGACGATACTTAAATCGTCGGTGAAGTATTAAAATTTATGGAATATCAAGATCTACTAGTACTTTTTTTTCTTTGAAAATTGTGATAACTTTTGTAATTATATTAAAATGAAAATTCAAATAATAATCGATTGAAACTTGTTTTCATATTTTTATAGCTAGTTAGATTGTAAATTTTTATTTTTGTGAGTATTATTTAAAATTCACACATCATATATCGATTGTGGATTTATGTAAAGAAGATACTTAAATCGTCAGCGAAGTATGAAAATGTATGAGATATTAAAACCTGACGCATGTTTTTTTAAAAAAAAAAAATATGATATCGTTTTTGATTTCATCAACAAGAAAAAACTGCGTCAGTTCATTCATAATTCTTTAAGTAATATCCTAAGTTAGTTAAGTAATTTGTAAGAGTTAGGGTAATTTTGGAAAGGATAACATGATTATTTTGTATTATTTAAAATATTTCCATAGTTAATAAAGGAACCAGCACTGTCATGATGCAATAATAGTTGTAAAATGCTTAATTTATTTTAATTTAGTTTAATTTTTACTTGCGTTTTAAAATAAGTTCTATTTTCAATCTATCCATAATTTTTTAGAGAAATTTAATATAATTTAGGTTTCACCTTATTCCTTTTCTTTAAACAAGTTGTATTTTTTATCAATAATTGTATCCAAGTGATTCATTTATAGATGATAATTTTTATTTTAAAATAATAAATATATAATTGTTACATATGCCATCTTACAAAATCGCAGATGGAAAAAAAATAGTCTAAATTGATTTATTTAGCCAATTTTCAACCGTTGTTATGTAATTTTTAATATTTATAAAATTCTCTCGTGTCGAAAGAGATTCTCTCTTTCCTTTTTTAATGCTTAAGAAGCAAGCATTTTGTCTCCGTCGAGATTAAATGGAAAAAAAGTAACATTTGCATTCCACATACAGTAGGGAGCAGAATTTTCTGATCGATATGTTTTTCTCTCCTAATTTTTCCTGCAAGTAAAATTTCTGTAAATTAGTAATTTGTAGTTTTAATCACCCTACATGAGGAGCAACTAATAATAGACTTGAAAATTTTTGAAACAAATAACAATCGAAAATTTTTAAAATTTAAATAAAAAAAATATGAGGTAGCCTGAAACAATTCATGAAACAAATCGTGGCCTGAACCAATTCCTGTTTTTAATACTTTACTTAAATATGTTTAATAATTTCTCACAAGAATGTGCTTATTTATCTCTGGTATATTTCCTTAGTTAAAATATTGCTGTTTATTTTATCAGTTTCAGTATGAAGACAAAGAAAAACACGTATCTAGCCACGAGTCTATTGATTGTTAAAGAAGCTGTAAAAAAAGATTCATATATTGCTATCTCCACCAAACTTGGAATTCCAAAATTAACTGCTGGGCACATAGTAAATAAGTGGAAGAATTTAAAAAGTTTGCACTTCCTTTCAAGATCAAGATCCACAAGAAAGGATTCAACGTCAAGATGCGTTAATCCGAAAAAAAGTTGGTTACTATTCCAAAAAGAGCGCTTATCAAATATGCAAGGAGATAGTCGCTGTAGATAAACTCAACTCATAGGGAAATACACCATAAGATGTCGTCTAGTTGCAGGAGAATTGTGTGCACTGGTTCCTGTAAAAAAAACAACTCTCATTTGTGCAAAGAATAGGATGATCCGATTGAAATTCGCAAAAGAGCAAGAAGAAAGTGATAGAAAGGTATTCTGGAGTGATAATTCCGAATTTAATTTGATTGGAACTGATGGTCAACGTTTTATTTGCCATTCAAAAGGCATCAGATCGGTTCCCCAGTACTAATGGTCAACAGTGAAATGCGGAAACGGATCAGTAATGATCTGGGGAGCTTTCCATCATGATAGCATCGCTCCCCTCGTCCAGACGTTGTGACGCAGTCATCAAAGCAAAAAGATATGTAACGAAGTACTAAATATTTGCTATATTTTCTAACCTTTAGAGGATTTATTTCAATGTAAGTGTAGAAAAACTAAAACGTCTCAAAACTTTTAATTTCAGTTTTTCAAATACGCGTTTGGTGTCCTAAGTTTAAAGTTTTTAAGACTACTATTAGATGTTCTCCATGTAGGATGACTACAAATAACTTATCTACAAGTTACTTATATATTATTTAAATTTTGCTTACAGAAAAAGTTAAAACAGAAAAAAAAAATTCTCAAAACTTTTTCTCGCTACTGAATATGCTACTATATAATTTTTAACATTGTATAGAAATGCATTTTCATCATTGCATATTTTCTTTCGTATTTACCGTACTATATGGAAAACAGCAATACAATATATGGAAACAATAATAACAAACAAGCGAACGAGAAGCTTTTATCACTGCTTCTAATATAAATATTTAAAGTTATAATATTACCATGGAGCATTTTCGTAAAATTTTTCTTTGCGCACCTCTCCTGAATGTTACACCACAACAATCCGAATGTTACGCCGGATCATATAAAAACAAAGTTTGTGTTGACTAAAAATCATTTTGCAACATTTTGGTCAGGTCATCAGGGGAAGTTTAATAATTTTAAATTGCATATTGTTCTATGTTTTTTTTTATTATTATAAAAAAATCATTAATTCTCCATAGTCACAAATCAGCCTTTTTTTCTTTAAACCTTATTTTGAAAACATTTTTTTTTAAACTTATGACATCATCTTTTAACTTCGTTTATAAAAACTAAGAATTGGGTACTGAAAAAGCTTAATTTCAACGAAAAGCTGTTATTTTAGTTCAAATTTCGGTAAAAGAGGAGGAGAAATAGAGTAATAGCTTATATAAAGTCAAGAGCATAGAAAGAAAGAAGATAGTAAAAGACTGTTAGGAAGAAGTTAGAGAGTAAACGAATGTTTCTTTAAAAAAATTTATAAACCTAATTTTTAAAATGATTAGTTTATTTTAATAAGTGTTAATAAGAATTTCTAGAAAGGGGGACACCACCCTAAATTTCTCCAAAAATCATCTTTATATTATTTTTTTTCCTAATCATGTGTAATAATAATATAAATTTAATATAATGTGCTCAATAAATTTTCAGAAATTAAGACTTTTCGAGATATGTAATAGCATTATGAAGAAAATTTGTGGATTGAAGATGTATTTTCAATTGTGCATATTTTATTCTAGAGTGATATAATTAATCGAAAATCGCATTGTTCTTGTTGTTTCTAATGCTACTAGCCAATATCAACAGCTTGCTTGGTGAAACCAAGCGAACTTAAGGCAGAGAGTGCGTTTCCTGTTTTCCAGTGGCGCCACCCGTGACAAAGAATACGACGACAAAGAATACTTAAGAATACGACGAATACACCCACACACACACGTCACACTCCGTTTTAAAGGGCTGATCGATTCATACATAAATCCATATTCTGCAGACTTGGATTTTGATCTGAACCAGAGAACGATCAATCTACGATTCTGTACCCTAGAAGTATTATTTTTCGGGGAGCTTGGGGTACTTTGTGTTCCAGACAGATTTAACGTGAATTAGTCACCATTTACTAAACGCGAAGCCTTTGGCCGGCGGGATTAAACTCACGACCTCCTAGGTATGGACTCAACACCCTACTAACGAGGCTATCGCGGCCCAATTGAAAATTATAAACTGCTTTAATCAAGAATCTATTGTGATTAAATAATAAAAATCTTTTATCTTTGCGAATATTCAGCTCTATCAAAATAGAAATAAATTTTCATTTTCATTAATGTACAAATAATTATTGAAATAAATGGCTCTTGGGATGTGGCTGCTGGAGTGAGCCCCAAAAGACACCACCATTCACCAAGCAATCAAAAATGCAAGAGACGTGTATACGTCACAAAAGATTTTGCCACGAAAAGTTAAAGCATCCATTGCATATGCTATTAATTGATTAAATTTATCCAAAAGGCTCTTTTTCTTAGCCTTACGCATTCAAGAGTGTTCGTGAAAAATAAAGTGTGAGAAATAATAACTAATTCTAATGAAATCAAAACATTTAACAGCCTTATATCGGTTTTCGAATTCTATTCAAATTTGTTACTCAGATGTGGAGAGAATCTCTAAAAATAGAGTTTATTCTGTGCTAAATTGAAGATTGGAGTATAAAAAGAGTACCGATTTTATTAATGATTTTTATTTATTGGGAAAAAGATTCAACAATAACAATTATTTAAATAATTATTATTGTAGATTATTTAGATAGATTAATTATTTAGATAATTACTTAGTTTATTATAATAAGAAAATTATTTAATTTTTAAATGCTAGGAAATATGCTATGCATATTTCAGAATAACAAGCTTTTTTAATGAAGCCCCACTTTTAAATACTTCCCATTTACATCTCAGAAACTATTTATCCTATTTTCATTTCTTTTTGTTTGTGACTGATTCGCTCAAAACATGACATTTTACAAATTCAATGTTTTAAATTAGACACTATTCAATGCACTACGTTTTTTAATTTTTCAACTTTTTTTCTTTGTTTCATTCTTACAACTCTTTTTTTTTCGTTCATTCATGAAACATTTTTCAACATTCCTGCCTCCCAATAAGGCTTTCATATACAATTCATGAGTAAAAATTTATGGAAATATTAATCATCTTTCGAATCAGCATGCCAGTAGTAACACAAATCGTCACATGTACCTTTCACATAATTTTTAATTCCTACAAAATATATCATAAAATTTATTTGCTTTTAAATATGTTTCTGTTATGTTAGCCTGAAAATCTAACATTCTGATGAAAAACCTAAGATCTTTGGGATGCTATCATGAATACTACCTTTTCGTATATTAATTGTATTTTAGTATCAAATATGTAATCTTTATCAGATGACCTAAAAACACTCTCAAAATTAAAACTCTCATTTATGACAATTCAGCTGAATTTGGTTTATTTTGAGAATCACTTCGTCACGAAATCACCTGATATGTGATGAAACGCGAACTTTCAAATACATGACGAAAATGTTTCCTCAACTCGGCGCCTCGTCACAGTGCATTTTGGGAGATTGTTAACTTGAATGAAAACTAGACGATTGAAACTGTAATGAAGACACATTTCTTTACTTTTGACGAAATTCTTTTTCTGGAAAAAGTGACGATAGTCATTTCGTCATTTTTGCGAAATATACAATCGTGCATATACCAGGAAACTGTTTCGTCAAAATCGAAGAAATTTCGTGACACATGCCCATTTTTTACAGTGAAGTATCAAAAAGAAAACTTTAAATATAAAAAACTTTCTTCCAATTTTTTAGAGTGTCGAGTTGACAGAATTTTGCCGCCGTGTGTCATAAGTCTGTTTCCAACACCCAAGAGAGACACTTGCCCCAAAAGGTACTAAGTGAAAAGAAATTCGTTCATTAGTGAATTATTCAATGTATTTATTTATTTAATGTTTAGTTTCTTATATATTTCTATTTAGTATTTGCTCTTTTATCATATTAGTTTCACATTTAATAAATAGATGGCAGGAGGATCAAATCTAAGTTATAAAAATTGAGTACAAGTTGAAACGTATTTGTGATATGTTGTGCTTCTTAAGAAACATAAAAATAAATATGTAATTATGTCAGTAAAAGAGAACTTTTATGATACAAGATTTAGAGATATTTTCGAAACTTAACTATATATTACAACAAGTATATATTGAATACGTCAGTGAGCTAATTTTGCTGAGTTGAAATAAGTATAATTTATCTTTTCATGAGTATATATTCGATGAATAATAAGAAAATAAATAAGAAAAACTGCTAATGATATACTTATCTGCTCTCGCAAGTAAATTTAAGATCGTATACCAATTGAGATTTATAGAAAACGTCATATTTTTTAAAAGAAATTTGGTATCTTTTTAATGATACGTAAGAAAATATCTCTTGATTCTGTTGAGTTTGAAGTTCAAATTTCAAAAACTATCTTGTTTGTTAAAAAGTGATCGTTAAAAAAAAAGATTTTGGAAAATCATACTTCAATTATGAGTAAACATCTGAAATGCTTTTATTCTTTAATTTTAAATAAATAAAGTATTTCTTAGAAACTAAAATAATTGTAAATAACTAATATTGATTGATTTCGATAAATTCTTAAGTATTGTTGTTTGTAAATTAAATTTTTATAGTTAAGCCATACTTTAAATATTATTTTATAAATTATATTATTTTATTAGTTTTTTAATTTTTTAAAAAATTTATATTATTTTATAGTCTCTTATAATATTATTTTATTAGTATTTTATAAATTTGATGAATTGAAGAAAATAGAGATATAACTTTATATTATGCTTACGTTAAATATGAGTTTTTAGTGAACATGCCAATCAGAACACTGAAAAAAGGGTTTCTCGAAATTGAGCAAAAATGTGTCAAAATTACCATCCCAAAAATACAGAAAAATTTGAAAACCACAAGCACTCATTATTGAGAACAGTGACGTGCTCAAAATAGCATATATTCTTTTTTGAGAAAAAAAACTTCTTTAAACGAGAGTTAGCATAGTCTCAAAAATAAGTATATGCATGTCACTACATTCAACTACACTGGGTTGTCACTATACTCGCGTGTCACTAGGAGTACTGATTTAGGAGTATTTATTTAAGAGCTATTTTGACAAATTTTTACTCAATTTTGAGAAATATTTTTTTTTCGGTGTATTTATGAGTCATATTAGTAAAAAGAATCTTTTTGTGTATTTATGATTCATATTAGTAAAAAAATAACGTATAATTTCAAATGTATTCTTTTAAGAGATTCATTTTGGTTGTCAAAGAAATATTTCTGGGATGTTTTCCTTTATATTTTTCAGCATAATTAAGAATTATTTCAGAAATATACCAAAAACATTTCAGAAATTTTTCAATATTTTCTGATATTAGAAGCAAATATTTCTACATTTGAGTTACTAGACAAAATATTTCTGCGATATTTTTTATTTATTTATTTATTTATTTATTTAATTTTTTTTTTTTTGCTACAGGCTTCAAAACTTTGTACTGAATAGATGATCCCATCTAATTTGCCTCCTTACTCCAGAGGAAAAAAAACTATTTTTTCCCCACCTCATGTTTTGTGATGATTGATTTTTCATTAACTGATTTTTTTTGTTTGTATTAATAACATTGATTTCAATGCATATTGATGAATTTCCTTTTACTTATAAATGACTGATTAATGCTTTATAGTTTTTTTAATTAATACTTTGTTATTAATGCTTAAAATATTAATATTCATATAAATCTAATTTTTATTTTTTTTTGCTTTTTTTAAATTAGTTAATGATGTCTATTTATTAATAATTACTTTCCAAGTGAAAGATTGGGCCGGAATTGCCTGGTTATCAGGGCGCAGGACACTCGTTCGTGAAACTCCACGTGCCGAAGATTGCCCGACGATAGCCCAGCCCGCTGAAGACTCCCCGTGTAGTAAATGGTGACTGGTGTACTTTAAATATATCGGGCCACAAAGTCCTCCGTGTCTCCATAACAAATTTAACCTCTAGGGGTACTGAATTGGAGATTGATCATTCTTTGGCTCAGGTCAAGACTGCAATCTGTTCATGGATGTATGAACCTCGTATTAATTACCAATTTTAATGCTTGTAATGTACTAAAATATATAAATGTTTGATATGTAATAGTAATCAGCTAAATTTAATGAGTTGATGTTTAAGTTTGTTTATTTTCAAAAATTGAATATTCTTTCATATTAAATATATAAGGATGATTCTTACAAAATATCACAATTTACGGTCTCTTGCTGCAATATCTAATATTATACTACTAAAAGAACTTTTTTTTTTATTTTTAATAAATAACATTGCTGCTAGCATTTTAAAATGACCTTGTTCTAGCATCGACTGTTTTGTATATTTTTAAAACTTAATTGAATTTCAAAATGTCATGTTTCTGGTATGTCACAAACAATATTTCCAATAATAACTAGCTTCAAAACTTCGCATAAATGTTTCAATATCTAATTTTTTTTATCTCGACCGTTGTAAGCATTTCTAGAATATACGCAGAGAGCATTATTTACAAAAACTCTTCGTTTAAAATAATTTTTCTGTCAATAATTTGTTTGTCGCATGAAAATCTGTCATTTTTCTGGCTACTTTTATTTAGTGATTTATAACCAAAATAGATAGCGCCAACAATCAATATCTTATGTTAATAAATTGATTAGATACCATCCTATCTGAACATGTCTTGTTGCATGAATAAAGAACCAACTTTCTGGTTCAAAATCTATTTAAAAAAAATTTTCAAGGTGAGTAGGTTTTTGTGTTGTCATTTTCCTGTCTTCTTGAAATTATTAATAGCATGAACTACATAGATTTATCTGAGTTATTTCAAGAAATCCTGTTGTTTTCTGCGGAATGTAAACGTCTTAGACCAAAATTTTAAATTAAAGTAAAGTTAAATACTATAAAATGGCAAATTTGTCATTATCCTGGCTGTCATTTTCCTGGCTTATGATTGCCAGGACATTGAAACAGTTACCAGAAAATTTTTAACAGTATAATGTAAAGAGGGAAAGCAAATATTAACCTAATGCCAAGTTCATGTATGATTGTAATATGCTTGAATGTAATCAAAGTTATTTATTTATTTAATGATTGATTATTATACACAATTTTATTTTGTACATATCAACAACAAAAACATTTTTGATTCTTTCTACAGTGAATAAAAAGAATAAATTTAAGCAATTTATGGTCCATCTAACATAAAGGCTTAAGTTGAGTTACTTACTATTTGCTTAAAATGACTTTTTTTAAACTTCTAAGCTAATATGTCCTTTTTCAGGCATTCAAGATTTGATGAAATTCTATTTTTTTTTCCCTCGAGCAAACTACACTGCTGTCTGTGAGATATTAATAAATGTAACTAAATAAGTATACAAAAAAAATTAGATTATTTTGAAGACTTTAAATTTGAAGAAATTTTTTGGTCCGAATTGTATTGTTTACAAAAAATCACCCATAAATTCAATTATAATAGTTATTTTCAATTTGAGTCAATCTAATATTTAAACGCTGAAGGAAAGAAACATATAATTTTCATCAAGCATCTATGCAGCCCTAATCCTTTCAATAACTCGTTGAGCTCAAGTACTTAATTAATATCATATATGAATAGTTAAGATATTTTTTATCGTTTATTTGCAGTGATATATGTAAGATCCATATATTTATTTAATTACTCTTGACATAAGTGTTCAAAATTTCTGCAGAAAATTTAAAAATATATTTTCTCTCTAAATGGGTAATAGCATGTTTGCTGAATAGATACTCTAAAAGAGATTTAATTATTTTTATTTACTTTAAAAATTCATTAACTTTTAATTATGTAATTTAGAATGTTTGATTTAACTGATCCCTTTCCTATCTAAAGAAGAGTTAACCCAACTGCGTTTTAAAATTTATTACAAGCTGTATGAATTTTTTTTTCGAAGCAAATTTAACATAAACTATATATTATTTGATTATTTTAATTATTTAATTAATATCTTAATTATTATTCATTTTATTAGGTTTTTTATTTAAGGAATTAAATCAATTGATGGATAACTTGGGCATTTTTAGCGCTTTATTTGATTAAGAGAAATTACGTTAAGTAACTTAATAACATCGATGCATTTTTTTTAAATGTAAAGATGTAAAATTATGTGATTCATTGTTTTTGAAAGATAATTTATTGCTGCGCAATTGTCCGCTTGCATCGTTCTAAAATTAACTTATATTATTATTTGAACATTTTAAAACTAATTTGATTGATGGTAAAAAAAATGGATCTAAATTTGATGAAAAGAAATTGTATTTATATATAATAAATATGTATAATACTAAATGTATATTCTGATAAAGTGTCAAGCTTGTATTTTACGAGCTTCGAAGATATTGTCGAATAGAATATATATACAGCATCAGTATAATTTTAAAATAATACATAAAGATGTTTAAAATAATAATAATACTACCCTTTGACAGAAGAGACGAATTCTTTTAAATGAATTCTTTTAAAACTATTGTAATAAATCTCCTTCTTCTCCAGCTCCACGGCACTTCCTGTGCTTTGGCTTTCTCTAAAATAAACTTCAGCAACGTTCTCTCCCCAGTTACAAAATCCGGTACTAATAGTAGTACCAATTCTTAATTTACATTTTTTTTCAGATCTTCATCAGCCTGATCTGACCATCGATTTTTTTAAATTTTTTTTTGCGTTCTGAACTACAGTTTTGGATTCATTTTTAAAAAAGGGACTTTTTTATATAAGGAGACATTTTTATGAAAGGGGAAATTTTTATGAAAGGGGACATTTCTTAAAAAGGGGACATTATAACTGAAAACTTTTGAAAAGTCTCTCTTGATATGCAACATTTAATAAAAGAATAATTTAGCGCGAAGAGAGCTATGTATACTACAAATTGATAGCTTACACATTATATTTCTTGTATAAAAAAACTAGTTAATTTACGAAGTTATTTTAATTACAAATAGATGCCATAATTACTAAACAAGACTACTAGTAAAAAGGTAATAGTTTGTAAAGATTTTATTTACAATAAGTGAACGACATTTTTATCTTAAAAAGCGATATTTAATATAATTAAAGACATTTTAATTCGAAGCAAGACAGCAATGGTGTTAAAAAAAGGCATTATTTCCTAACTTCTAGTTTTCAGTCAATTAAAATACGAATAAAGAAATTATTAGTTTAAAAATTATGATTTTAAAATATTCCAACGCATAAAGAGTACTTTTGAATAGTCTTCTTTAAAAATTTAAGATTATTAAAACTAAAAATTAATATCATAATCAATTTCAATAAATATATTTTTTTATTATTTTATTTGCAATTAGTATAAATATCAAATATTAATTATCATTAAAGGCATCTTAATCTATGAAATTCTAAACTTTGATCTTATAAAAGAAATCTTTTCTTGCTTGAAATTTTAAGTACGTAATTAATTTAAATATGAAAATGGAAACTGAAAACAAATTTCGAATTTCAAGCATTCAGATTTCTAAAGTACTTTCGAAAAGTATTCCATAATATTTACAACATAGCTTTTAAAAAATACTCATGTACATATGGAGCATTGTGAACTTTAAATTAACCGTTCTAACATAATAATCTTTGCTTAAAAGTCTAGTTTATTTAAGGAGTTATTTTAATTAAAAATTAACAACATAATTAATTTTTGATTAAAAGAAATTTCTAGAAACAATTTTATTCGCAATTAGTAGAAATATCTGAAAAGAAATACTTATTTTTTTATTAAAAAATTCATTAATTTCACTCTAGTTAAAAAATGTATATGCATCTTCCGAAAAATATAAGAGTTTTTATTTTTTTAAACCGACCACTATTCCCTATCCCCTAATTGGCAACATATAAACCATTTTTATACATTTTAAATTCTACTTCGCCAACTATTTTTAAGATAATAAATGGGGGAAATCAGCACGATTCTTTTTGGCGAAGTTTTTCTTTCAGCAAAAATGCAAAATAAGATACATTAAATAAAAGCCTTTCTTAATAAGAAGAAATACATTCGAAATAATAGCGATAATAAATGTAATGCGACATTAGTACTTTTCCATGCCAAAATCATTAAATTTGTTTCGTGCTATTGCAGATTAAAAAATCCATTAATCCTCAAAATCCGAAAAATTATCATTAAAGGCATGCAAATTTTTTTTATTTTATCTTTATACTTTTTGTTTCTTTTAGATATCTCCCCGACACCCTTTTTACCATATCTCATTAATATTTTCTCCAGTTATGTAATAAGCACTCCTATTTTTCAGTGATGTGGAAAAATATGTGCGTTCGGAAAAGGAAAAATTATTTCGCAGAATACAATTTGCAGACGCTCAAAATCGATCATTTTCTACGCTTTTGAAGGAGATTTAATTACATTGTCAAGGGGAATAAATCCTGCTTATTGCGACTTTAACTTACATTTTGAAAGAAAATCATTTCAGTATTTTTTTTTCCATGTTGGTATGTAATAATATTAGAGTTTTATTGTGGTAAATGATTTGAAATCACTAGTTATATATGTAATAAAAATAAATATTATTTCTTTTGGGGAAAAACAATTCGCGTGTTTCACTACAGTTAGTCCATTTATGTGTTGTTAGTTCGTGAGAAATTTGATGTTATAAAAGCATTGTTCATTTTACATCGCATTTCGTGACGTTTCTTAATTTTTTATATAAATTGGTATCCATAAATGTACTCACTGTGTTATTTAGTTACCAAAGAGTTTCTAATCATATAGAATTTTTCTTAAACCTTAATCGAAGATTTTCCCTACGTTTCTTTGTAAAAATAATATTTTAAATATGGTATTCACTGTAAAAAGCGTAAATAAATATTTTAAATGTACTCTGATATACACTGATATACTCTGATATACACTGTACTTTCGTGCAGAAAATTTGCCAAAAACAACCGGATGCTACAAATAAAACACATACTATTACTAGTACGAAACATATTCCTTGACCACCATACATGTCAGTCGGCTTAATTCATCACATTATTATCGATCGTGTAGTGTTCATTCTAGTTTCGTCATTCTAGTTAACAATCTCCCACAATGCACTACGAAGAGACTTCAAGTTGCGGGAACATTTTTCTTTTATATTTGAGAGTTCGCGCTTCTTTACAAATCACGTGGTTTCGTGACGAAGTTGTTCTTAAAATTAACGAAATGTTACTCAAGGTTTGCTGAATCGTTACAAATAAGTTTCATTTCTGAGAGTACGCATATTTAATTTACATACTAATTTTATTTCAAGAATTAGTGTACATATGCATCCAATATTAATTATTCTTCCTTTATATAATCTCGTAAAACTAACTTTACTTGCTCATATGTGCATTTTATCGTACTGGGATTATAAATATTTATGTTATTGAACAACAAAAACTATGACAGCCACTTTAAACTCAGTAGAAAAAAAAACATTCTTGGTGTTTTAGTATGCACGGAACAGTCCTTGTCTCTACACTACTTTTGTGTAAGCATTATAGTTGCAACTATTTTTGTTATTAAAATACATTAAAATTTCTTTTACAGTGTACTCTTTGCTAACGAAATATGAAATTGTAAAATGCTCATCTGAAGTAAAATATTGACAAATATTCTGATAACAGAGTCGAGCTCTACTCCCTAATAATAGAGTTTAGCTGCGCTATTGATCATTAACGCAAAGAAGCTTTTAGGTTCTATTTTAAAATATAAGTGGTAAAGTTAGTTGTGATTTCAAACTTAATTGTTCATAAGAAATAATTGAAATTAATTAATTGTTTGAAATAGAAAAAACATAGAACAATGATTTCAGCTACAAATGCAAACTTGACTAAAGGTAATCATATTTCATTAACCACGTAACTATGTAACCATGCAGCCATGATAACATGTAATAAAGATTATAAACAACTACACAAGCAAGTATTCATAAATCAAAATTACAACGGGTAAATAGCAATAATAAGATGCGATTACTATTAATCATAAGCCATGGTTACGTAGAATCGTGATTACTTACAATTGTTGATCATGATTAATCGTACAAAATAATCGTATCTGCAAAGAGTCTTGAATATTTCATTGCAAATAATATTGTTAGAAAACTTCATAGCCTGATACAAATAATCTTCATACAAAAAAACATTCAAATAATCTCAATTTCAAGTAATCAAAAGTTATAAGTATGATATTATTGGTTATCAATCATTGCGTATTGCATAATGTAATTTAGACATTTAATTCATTTCAGTTTGTATTTATTTCAATAAAATATGAAATATATAAGATTAAATATATTCATGATTAAGAGTTGTCATTCATTTTTATAACATGCCCTTATCATTGCATGTATTTATTATGTGAAACGTAAAAAAATAATTCTGAGGTTTACAACGCAAATTAAGTGTTTAAATATATATTATTTGCTCAAAAAAATTGAATAAAAATAGATAATACATTACATAAAATAAATTGAATGTGGGATTTTTAGAATCTATTTTAGGAGATATACCAATTGCAACATTAAATTCTATAAATTAGAGACAAATATAATTAAATCATAATTTTTTGAGCTATTTTGCTGCATTTCTTTACCTTGGATTGAAAGATAAATAAAACACTAACTAGAAATTTATTTTCATCTCGATTTTATTCATACGCCATGCTTGTGTTTACCCAAGCAAATAAAATTAAAATCTGGTCTCACAGAAACGATGCATAATTTATTAACTAGTGTTACATATATCGTGCTTCAAAAACTTTTTTTTAAAAAAAAAGTTCTTTGAATAATTAGCAAAAAATGCTAAAGGATTAGTTTACTAAAGCATTAGCGATATAAATGACTTAAAATTATGAACTGTCTTCAGTAATGTAAGTTGAGCACCCAAGCTAGGGCAACTTCCTTTTTCATTTATTGTTAATTTTTCATCTCTTCTCATCGCAAATTTTCTTAAATATATATGGAACCTGTCATTTTTGAGTGAGAAATGATTTCACGTACCTTGTTGAGTGCCTTTTTTTCGTCAAAATTTCCAACGCAAAACTTTTCAGAATCTCTTTTATCGCTGAAGCCCTCAATTTGTACAACCCGTACCTGAATGTTTGATGTAATTTCTTTTATCTTTGAAAATTTCCAATGCTTTAAAATATAAAGCTCTCAAACGCTTTACAACAAAATATAAGGCGTTTTAGTTTTAACTATTAAAAATATTGATAAACTAAATCTGAAAAAGATTTTCTCTCAAAAGATATCCATAAAAGTTACGCATTGAACGTGATATGGTAATAAGTTTTTAAGGATGTTAGAAAAATTTGAGATGATTAATTTTCAATAGCTGAAAGAAAGGAAATAGCTATCTTACACTCATTCTTTAAAAGAACACGACAACGTCGGAACTTTTCAAAATTATCCATTTTTAGCACTTTCTGAAAGTTTGTTGAATATAAAATAATGGGTTAAAATGGTTTTATTAAATTTCAACCACCATAGAAGCTAAGAAGCTTAATGTGTAACATATACGAATTTTCAGTCTTTTTTCTGGGACCAAATGATACGTTAAAAAATATCCTTCTTATTTTCATTTTTTTAAAATAATAGGCAATATAATCACACTGAATATCCCAAAATAAACCAACGAGATAAGAAATCAATAAATGAAAAACGGAAGATGACATAAATTAACAGTTTGCTGCATACTGCTCAAGAAACCAAAAATTCCTTTCCAACAAATTTTAGAGAAAATTACAAAATTTGACAAGAGATTGCGTGACTGATTAGAAATATATATAATTCTGATGAAGATCACATCAAGTGACTAAACTAATTGCTCGTGCGAAAAATCTTTTGTTCACAGAGTGCGGCACATTGTTACTGCTAATTGTAATTATTTTAAGGCATTATTTTATACTATTTTATTTAGCAGCGCCATCTAAAGATGAGCTACATAAGTTAATTTAACATTTGTTTAAATAAAACCTCATGTCATAAGCAAAACTCAAAAACAAAGTATTTCTAGCTTCTTACGTTCTCTGTTATCGATATTTCAAAATATCTGTCTGTCAGTTTTGGGATATCTTTTGTATTATATAGGATGTAATCAACCCTGTATAATAATCGGTTAATAAGGTTATATTATATACAGGGTATTTTGTAATAAGCCTCTTTAAAGAATTTTGTAGCCGGGAGAGCCTGGTTGGTAGGGAGTTGGGCCAATGTCCAAGAGGTCGTCGTTGATCTCCACCGGCCTAAGACTCCCCGTGTAGTAAATGGTGACTGGTGCTCGTTAAATCTGTCGGATCACATAGTCCTCCAAGTTCCCATAACAAATAATTACCTCTGGGGTGCTGAATTGGAGAATGATCATTCTCTGGTTCTGATCGAAAGTACGATCTGTGGAAGGACGAATGGATATATGGATATATTCGCCTTCAAAAACGGGCTGTGACATGTGTGTGGCAGAAGACGCATTTCTGGACATAGATGGCGCCTCTGAAAAACAAGAAATGCACCCTCTGCCTAAAATTCGCTTAATTTTACCAAACAGGCTAGCTGGCTAATTGGCAAGAGACATTTGAAACAACAAAGACAAAAATTTTAATACACTACTTTTGAAAAAAATCATGCTAATATATTCCAAGAAAACACATTAAAACATACATCACAAATTAATATTTAAGTAAGGAGATCTAACAAATAGCGAAAAAAATCGATAAAAATTAATACTGAAAAATTCGAAACATCAAACTCAGAGTCATAAAAAATGACTTGAAAGTAAAAAAAAAAACATAAGTCTCATTAGGCAACAAACGGGCTTTGTTGTTTCACTCCCGTCTTCTTCATTAATAATTTGTCGTATTTTAATAATTTCGCCCTCCTGTTTTTTTTTTTTTTTTTTTTTTTTCCTTAGAATATTATTTTGCAATTTCCAATGCTCTTACTTTTTACTTTATTTTTAACGAGGATTTTAAAACTGTATAGTGAGGGTAGTAATTACGGAACACCCTTTCCATCAATTCCTTATTTTATTTTTCAACTCCATCATTAAGCTTCTTTTGATTGAACAGGAATAAATTCTAAAGCTATAAGAATCATACTACGAATATTACCATGAATTTTCTCCAAAAGGTTTGATAAAAGTTTTGCTCTGTTATTATATAAAAAAAATAAACAAATATGTTGTTCAACGCAAGTTGTCTCTTGCAGTTCAAAGCATGGTAAACTTTTTTATTCAAATTCAAAATTTTTCTCTACAATAACAAGAAAATTTTTAATGGTAATTTATAATAACGTTTTTGTTGATATCAAATTAAAGCAAAAATTATTCAGTAGTGATTTATCAAATTTCAAGACATCAACTCTTTTTTTTTCTTTGCTAGAATATTATTCTAAGCTCTCTAATGTGCAAATTTGTTTATTTCATTTTTAGCAAGGATTCAAAAAATTTATAACAAGGGGAGTAATTGCGGAACACCCTTTATATCTGCTATTTTTTAGCGTAATTAACTCCATTATTATGCCTCGTTTGAATGATCAGAAATAAATTTTAATCTATATAAGACACAAATTATAAATATTGACACGGATTATTTCCAAAATATTTGATAAAAGTTCTTTTTTCTGTTTTAATGTAAAAAAAAAAAATAACAGATATCTTATTCAATGCACATCTGTTGATTGAATTTCAAATCACTGCAAACTTCTATATATTGAAATTTGCAATTTTTCTCTATCCTTACAATATAGAATATTTTTAATGGCAATTTATAATAAAGTTTTTATTGCACATGGAAAAAAAATACTGGTAAAATTACCGTACTGCATAGTAATGACATTTCTGGTAAAAAAAGAAAATAAAACATAATTTTGGTAAAAAAAACAAAATATATGGTATTTGATTTAAATTAATAATGAAAGTATACGGTATTTAATTTAAATTAATAATTAAAGTATATAACATTTAGTAATTCTTCCATTCATAAGATTACAGTATACCGGAAATTTTTGTTTTCAAAATTGTAGTTCATATATTAACAAAGATTTAGTAAAAAATACAAAACTGAAAAGTAAATTTTACCAAATAAATTTTTTTTATGCCATGCTCTGAGAAATCACGATAAAATTACCAAATTTTGCCACATTTATTGAATTTTTATCACATATTATAACACTATATTTTTTGGCTAATTCTACCAAGATCATTACCACAGCACTTTGGTTAAAAAAAAAAAAGTGCTCCCATAGAGACAGAAAAACAGTTAATTTAACCATATTCCGGTAGTTTTGACCATACTTTTTCTCAGTGTGATATTAAATTAAAACAGAAATTATATTAAAATCCACCAAAAATTAATTTTTTAAAATCCTATTTATAAAGAATGTTTAATAACTTTCATGAAATTTATGTTTTTCTATTTTTAAATATACTACTAAAAAGATTATTAGTTGTGGTCTAAAGTAATGACAGGGCAAATTTACAGCTGTTCCAAGTATTATCCATGCGTGGAAAATAAGTAAATATGACGTGCTTTGCTAAGCTCTTTTCTCTCTAAAGCCTAAATAATTTGTTTTCCCCTGCCAGAAACTTTTTAACAGCAACGTTTTTAAGTGCGAGTCATATTACATAATTAATTTCACACCACTCTTATTAACATTCATTTTATAGCTTTAGTACATGTCCAACCGCCAAAACGATAGCGTCGAATGTCCTAAATGTGTCCTATAAATAACCTACTGTACTAAAAGTATCTACTTTTAAGTAATGAGGGGAGATAAAAGTTTTGCAGTAGGCATAAATTAACTCTCAATATTGCCTTACAATTATTAATAATTTATGTAGTGTATTTTATTGTAATTATCCATATAAAGGGAAGAGTATTCGATGAAAAATTTTTTCGAGCCCAATATATATCACTTTATCAAATTTTTATTACTTTTTTAAAAACGTAGTATTGCTATTTTTTGTAATTTTTTTTTGATGATTTAAAATTATTAGTGGTTTATTGGTTATTATTGGTGGTTTAAAATGTTGTTAATACATAATTAATTCAAATACTAATTGATTGATCATAAAAAAAATTATTTTTCGTAATAAAAGGAAATTTAATTAATTCTCCCTATAATATATTAAATATCCTTGCTTGGATATTCTGAATTATATATCTTGAAGCATGTTGAACTATAGTATGGTACAAATGTGTTCTAATCTTAATATGGATCTAAGGTGAAGCATATTATTGAACTTCTTAAGATTGATTACACGATACTATTTGACTTAAACAAAATCAATTATAATTACAAAAGCGCGAACATATAGACATCCATAACATTTTAACACCTTACTAATATACAATCTTTGGGCAAATTTAAAAATTTTTAGTTCTGCATTTTTTGTTTCACTTTATGTGTGTATTATGTAGTAAATTATGATATTTAAACAGTGAAACTTGAAAAAAGTCGAATGATAGAGGGACTAAAAAGTATTACTTCCAAAACGAACATTTTTAAAAAACCGTCTAATAAAATAAAAATTTGTAATTTCAGTCACAATTTGTTAATATTTAACTTCTTTGCTGGATATTGTTCATAATTATTAACTTAGAAAATAGACTATACATTTGACATAATATTAGTATTAAAATTATTTACCGATTATAACGCAGCGCACTCGAGATAACTCTAAAGATACATCCATGAATGTTTTTTTTTTAAATTTGGTTGTATTTGTATATATTTACTATGTATATAATAAAAAAAAAAAAAGATGATTCTGGTTTAGAAAAATATATACGGTATTAAAGCCTTTCATTTGGTAATATTTCTGTTCATATGATAACGGTTTACGAGAAATCCTGGTTTTCAAAAATATAGTTATTTTTCAAAAATGTATAATAACACATTTAGTAAAAAATACAAAATTGTAAAGTAAATTTAGCCGAATAAATGGTTCATATGTCATGTTCTAAGATATGATAGTTCTACCAAATTTTACCATATTTACCAAATTTTATACTTTTTATATACCTATAAAGGCAACTTTTTATATACCTATAAAGGCAGAAACACAGTAAATGTTTCCATATTCTGATAGTTTCAACCAGACTATTTTCTCAATGTGTAGTCTGTTCCTTAAACATATACATAGTGAACATTTTGTAAAAACTTCATATAAATGGGAATAAGAGAATTTAATCATTTAAAAATAGATTACATTACGAAAAAAAAGGTTTTAAGATATAAGGCTAAACAGACAGGTATGGCAACCTATGGGTAAATATTTTTTTTAAAAATATCATAAAAAAAAGATTAAAAGCACAAATGAAAACATTTATTATTATGACTATTTTTATAATTATTAATTAGTAAAAAAATTAACGTGACTAAGGTAGCCTGCACACATGTAAATATTTCGATTGAAACTGTCCGAAATGCAGCAAAAAATTTTATTTAAGAGGTTTTTCAGAAGGGCCGGGCCAACTTTGAATGGAATTTGTAACTGCTCTTTAACTTTTTAACTGAAAACAAACCTATTTACCCAAACAAATCGCAACTAATGCAAACATTTCTATCTTCTTCATTTTCCCATCAATTGACTTTTCAAAATGTTGTTCATTATTGGACAAACCGCTATCCAGCATTCAGTTTAATATGATTATTATTTTTGACACGAAACATGACTTTGAATTTACCCAAACATATTTAATTTTGCGTTTTCCTTTCAAATTCAATCTATACCTATATATTCTCACAAATATAACCTTCGTAGGTGAAAATACCATAAATAAAAAAATGGTAAATGTCAATCCTATTTGTACTAAATTTAGTACGAAATATACAAAATTAAATCATTTGCTTAATAGTTATGTCTTAAATTTAGAAACATTTGCATTAATTATTAAACTTCATTACCACCAACTGAGATTAAATCCATTGAAATAAACATTTTTAACAGAGAAACAAACTTCTCATAAATATTCATTCCTTTATAAGAGAAAGGCTAAGCCTAACTCTTTTAACTTAGAAAATAAACTTCAAAAGTCTGTTCGATAAATTTATTTGACTGAAATATACCAAAAGCTTTTCTGTGCCCTCTTTGTACCTAAAATACTTCTCGAGTGTTTGTTAAAATTGATTTAGATTCTGCTACGCTGAAAGTGAAAATAGCTCGCGTGAACAATGCTCTAAACACTTTGAGATTGTTAAAGAAGCCATCACTTAGGATTTTCTGCAAATGCAAACAACAAGAACTTTTGTTCAATCTAAAATGCTAATTTTAATTTTAAAGACCATTATGTTTGATGATAAAATGTTGGTTGTTAAAGTTTCTTTTAACAATAAATTTTAATGCACTAAATGATATGCGTTAATTATAGTTCAGACAAATAGTCATTTATGTTTTAAATCTTTCGAAACAGAATTATATTTTATCTTCTCTTTTAAAAGTTGGAAAGTCAGAAACTGCTTGCGCTAAAAAGTACTCTAAGTTTTGGATTGAAGAGCTGTGGATCGCCAGAAATTAAAAACAAATAATACCCTTCAATAGGTGGAGAACTCGAAAGGAAAATTTCGTACTTTTTATTTTTTTAAATCATTTTATATATATATATATATATATATATATATATATATATATATATATATATATATATATTTAAAGTTATTACAAATATAAGATATTCCAAAACTCACGCAAGAAGTAATATTCGTAGAAAACACAGATTTATATTCAATAAAATATTTGTTTGTAATTTTGTAATTGTAAATAGTAAATTTATATTGATTTCAAATTTACATTATAGAGTTATGTTTAAAATAACATATCATGAAAAGTTTTAAGTCTAAGTTTCATGCCATCAGGTGCATAGTCTCTCACCCCTTGAAGAAAGAAATTAAGCGACGTGTCCAAGAAATTTAATCTTAAAAAAAATCATTGAAAATTTCAAACCCTGTAAAACATTTTAGATCCTTAAAAGTTTACTCTATCATTAGGTATTTTAAAATAGCCTAAAAGCATGGCAAGGTTGCGTCATACATTGGTATTTAATTATCACTAAAATTTGAGGACAGTATTTACCGTAAGAAGATTATTTTATGGCACCAAATAATAAGGAAAATTTGCACAGTAAATAGTTTCTTTATTTCCATCAAATGTATTATTTTGAAGCATAAATAGTGTTTTTTAATTATTCTATTATTTGTACTTAATATGAATAAAGAAGATGTATACCATCTTCACTTAAGTTACTGTATTTGCCAATTTCTTGTCTTCAAATCAATTTCTAATTTTTTTTCAATATTTTTTTCTGTTAAACATAGACTATAAAATATATATCGGCCCCTATAGAATAATTACGATCAATGCTTAATTTTCCATCAGTTTACTATAACGAGTAATCTCGGGCAAATGAAGAAAGTTAAATATTAGTCTTTGCTTTATAATTTTTAAAACAAGGTACAACACAAAGTTATACTTTCCAAACGCCGGTGAAGTGATACGCCATTTTTTTACATTTTTTTCCATGTAAATTCCACAAATCTCTTATATGCAATCGCACAAAACGCATGCGCAATCCAGCAATCCCAGAGCAAAACAACTGAACTAAACTTGTCCAACTTCCAATCACAGAATTCTGTTAAAAACGAGTTTTCTCGGGATAATCAGGAAAGTGATTAAAGAACGAATTTTAAAAAATCAATTTGAAGTGAAAAGTTGAGAAATACAGTAAATATATTTTCATGTATTTAAAGTATAAAGTAATTATTTTGAAATTAATTTATATTTCAATTTTAAATCTTTAACTTTTTAAAAAATAAGTAAAATAATTTTTAAAAAAACAACTATATATAATAAAACTTTTTTCATTATTTGATGCAATTAAATAATTCTCAGAAAATTTTGAAACATTTTTCTCTGAAAACTTTGTATCACAATGTAAGTAAGCAATGTATTAATGTATCACAACTCGATAACTGGAAGAAATTTAGGAAAAAGATGCGATTAAATAATTCTCAGAAAATTTTGAAACATTTTTCTCTGAAAACTTTGTATCACAATGTAAGTAAGCAATGTATTAATGTATCACAACTCGATAACTGGAAGAAATTTAGGAAAAAGATTTGATTTCCGTTCCAATCACAAATAATGATGTTTTGCGGTTTTAATGGTTGATCAACATTGTTTGTCTTTTCTTCCTTTTATTTACGATTTATCTCTGAAGTGTTTTTTATTTATTTGTTTGTTTTTTTGTATTTCATTATTTGAAACATTGAATCAGTTTGATTAATGCTTTAAGAAAAAGAATTTTAAAATATTTATTTAGCGAAGAAAAAATTGACAGATAAGAAAACTGATAATTTAAAAAAAAATTCAATTAAAAATTTGATACCTTAATTAAATGTTGAATTTCAATGTAGGTAATAGTTAGTACTATTACATTAGTTAATACATAGTAGTTAATACTTATTTCGTGTATTTAACTTCACATCCACAGTAGACTTGTTGAATAAGTATAACTGCTACGCTATCTTTTTACACAACTTGATCTTTTACATGACACAGTAGTGTTGTAAGACGCCCGGTGGCTGAGTGGTAGCGCTTCGCGCTCCCGTGCTACAGGTCCTGGGTTCGATCCTCGGGTCGGGCAAGGTTGTCTCAGCCTTTCATCCCTTCAGTGGGTCGATAAATGAATACCAAGCTTGCTTTGGAACTAAACACAGGGAGTTTCGCGTTCGGCTGACCACCTAACCGGAACATCTGCTCCTGCACCCCAGAGCCCCAGGTCAAGAAAACTGAGCTGGGCACAGTAGGCTTTGGCCCTCTATGGGCTGTCGCGCAGCTGAGTTTAGTTTTTAGTTTAGTAGTGTTATAAGAAAATTGAAGATATAAAGGCAAAGTACTTTTTATTTAAAAAAAAAAAACAATAAATTTAGTCAGAAAAAAGTGAAAATAATTACGTGTCACAATTTACATAAATTTAAAATATTTATGAAAGAATTTTCGAACGAATATAATTCTAAAACAATACAGCAGATTCTAATTAGGGATACATTTATAGATTCTTAAAGAATATCTATATTGTGATTTTTTAAAAAAATATTCACTTAAGTATCCGAAAACCAGAAACTAATCAAAATTCTCCTTACTTCAAAACATAGTTTAATGTTTTTGAACAATTTTATGTAAAAAGCTTCAAAACATACGTAATTTCATTCCTAAGTAAAATCTGTACATAATATTATTAATTGTTGTTAGCAAATGAAATTTCTTTACTCCCTTTTATTTTAAAATTAATTTAGTTTCAACTCTAATGTTATATTTAAAATATTAAAAAGTAAGCTTAGAAAGTTTCAAGTAAAATTTACTTTTTCTTCAATTTCATAAAATAATACGTTCTAACAAAGCAATTTAATCTTATTGTATGTATAAAAATTTCAGCTAAATAATTCGTTTCAAATACAATATATAATGTTTGCATAATGTAATTTTTCAGTAAAATTCAATAAATATTATGCTACATCTGGAATTTCTTCAAACATCATCATACCCATTTTTTAATTTAATATTATTCAATAAGCAAGTAAATGCAACGTATTATAATGTCCAAAATATAGAAACTATTTAAAACTGTATTTAACATGTATCTAGTGAAAATTCAATCTTTAATAGAAGTTATGAATAATTAAATGTGCAGATATACGCACGAAAAACAAGCGGACCACGCTCAATAACTTTTGATATATGATCTTCACGTTCTTAATAGTTCGAGGAGGTGTTGATTTATTAGAGTAAACGATATTTTAAATTAAGAAATCAGACCAAAAAATAAAGTGAAATCGATCGAATAGTGCCTGAGAAATCAAATTTTAAAGAAGTCGTATATAAAATTCTATTTCTGTAGAACTATTTGACTGATTTTTCTCAACTTTTGTATTTTTTCCATGTAAAGTAACATTCTTCAAAATTCCACAAAAAAAATTTTATAATTAAAATTTTTTTCGACAATTATTAAACAAAATAATTAAAAATAATTAATATTTGTTCAAACTTGTTTTTCTACATGCAGATACCTGTGGATAAATGAATTTTATAATTGATTGCAAAATTTTTTGATTTCGCTTAAAAAACTCTCCAGAAATGGCGAAATGCGCAAAAATAAAAATTAACATTGAGGGATCCAAACTTTGAATGTTTCTATTAACCAAATTATTTAGACCATATTTCCCAGATTGCTACAATGTCCTATATTTTGGAAGCCAGAAATCCGTATTTTTCAAAAAAAAACATATGTTTCTTCAGAGAAAGTACGTTTTAATGTCTGATTTCATAACTTAAACTATCGTCTGCTTTAATTATATAGCATATTTAAGATCACCGCCTCGACCCATATTTAGATTGAGTCCTAGAACGTGAACATCTGGTCATTAGATCAAAAGTTATTCAAAATGGTTCATTTTTTTTTCACACTCTATTTTATCAAACTTTATGCTTTTCACTCTGTAATTCAGTCGCATTTCATAAACAAAAAATTTCAACTTAATACATTTTAAATATCTAATACAGAACCTCTAAGTAGTTTATCAAAAGCTAAAGTCAAAAATAAACTTGACACATCTGTAACTAAAAATTCATACTGCATTAACCTATCCACTCTGTAAAGCATTCTTGTTTGATAAGAAAACAATTGAAAATTGGTAAAGCATTCAAACTGTAACATATATGTAACTTCCTTCTCCTTAAGTGTTATATTATCCCCTTTGTAAATAAGTCTCTTTAATTCAGGCTTTTTCAAGAAGCAAAAGGTGTTTAATACGCTTAAAATATTATAAATATAACCAATATATGATATGTTTAGAACAAAATCCAATAATTATTGTGACCACAAGTTATCCATTTTGTAATTCTGTCTTATTCAATAAGAAAAGAACTTCACTTCTAGTCCAGATCACTTTTCCTCAAAAAACATGAAAGATTATCCAGTTTGAAAAGAAGCATAAAATGAAAAAAAAAAAAAAAAAAACTCTTAAGCACCAAAGTGTAGTAGGCTACAATGACATTCCATTCATCAAGAGGAGGCACTTTCTTTCCTGACATACTTAGCCTGCGGCGTGCAATCTCTGATGTTGAAAACTAAACACCCCAGATTGTCACCGAACATTAGAAGGAATGTTCGGAAGAAGCCACCTTCTTACCTAACGATGAAACTTTTCCTTTTTATTCTATTCCTCTTTTTTTTATTTTTTTTATTGAGAACTTATAAAGATCGATGTTTTATGAGAAACTCTTGCTCTTTGAGTATGGTTTGCCTTCTGGAGCATTACTTGCAGATCGTGACATTATTTTCCGGTACCCATGCCTGCCGGATTTCAAACAAGACAATCTCGATTGCGAATGTGCAATAAACGGGACTTATGAATACAACATATGAGAGCGAAAAGGAGGAAATGTATAAAAGAAAACCCTATTGCTTTAAAACATGCAGTGCAGTGATATTATGCATTAGACCTCTACATATTTTTTTCTTTGTCCTGGTTTGTTTCTAGAGTATTAAAAGGGGAAGAGATTTGTTTCGAATGTATCGCAATATTACGAATATTTTTGTTAGTTTACTAGTCTACATTCGAATTTATGTGGCTGTCATGACCTACTTTTGAACGAAATCAATTTTTTCTTTGCAGATTCTACATATATGTCACCCATAAAGCTGTAAAACCGATAATGATGCATCTATAATCATGAGTGCAATGCCATTTTCAGCATTACATGTTTCCTACTTTTTTAAAATTTTCGTAATTTCATAAAATTTAATTTTTTAAATAATTTTTAATCCAACTTAAATGAAATTAAACCAATTATTCAATTATTTTTCAAAAAAAGCGAATATAGATTCTTTTATTCTTTTCTTAAAAGTCAGTGCAGCAGCTAACATTTTAATTCAATATAAATGTTATGCTCATTAATTCACTAATCTATTTTTAAATTTAAGCTGCTTTATTTCTTTAACCACGAAAATATTTCGATTACAGGTTTATATTGATTTTTATAGTCTTTTTGGTGGTTAAACGGTTGCCAAATTATTTAGAAATTTTATATAAATAACGCGTAGTTGGATTTGTTTTTGGCTATTTTATCGATAAATCGCCAACTATGGATCTCCTCTCGTGCTCCTAAAGTGTCCGTAAGTGCAGTCACTAGAGCCAACACCTCCTAGAAAGAGTAGGCCTCAGCACGGGTTACCATAAATATCCTTTAGTAGTCCAAACGTAATGACATATTTCGTATTTTCAACCACTGCGCATCTTAGTTCCCCGAACGTAATGACGTCTTTCTTATTTTTCATCAACTGCGCAGTTAACTTCGTCATATCAGACTACTAAATTTATCCGTGCTGAGGCCTTCCTTCTTCTAGGAGGTGATGCTAGAGCTGTGCATTTGGAGCTAGTTATTAATATGAATACTGATTCTTTTTTATTGGGCCTTAGAAGATTTATTTCTTGTAGAGGATTATGTTCAATTTTGCATTCAGATAATGCAAAAGCATTTAAAATGACAAATTGAAATTTTTTTAAAAAATGGTGGAATCAAATTAATGATCCTCAGGTGAAAAATATGCTTGCATCTAAAAATGTTGTTTGGAAATTTATTGTATAAAAAGGTCCATGGTGGGGAGGTTTCTGGGAGCAACAGATACTTACAGTTAAAACTTGTCTAAAGAAAATTATAGGTAAATCTTCTCTAACTCTTAAAGAATTAGAAACTGTCTTTTTGGAAATTGAATGATAAATTCTAGGCCTATTACGTTTCTCTATAATGAACCCTCAGAACTCTCTCCACTTACACCTTCTCAATTTTAGTTGGAAGAAGATTGATGTCTTTACCTGTTGTTCAGTATAATCCTAATGATTTGATTGTAAATAAAGATTCATTAACTAAAAGGTATAGATATCAACAAACACTTTCGGGTCATTTCTGGTAACGGTGTAAGAGGGATAATTGACTACATCTAAGATCTGCTTAAATTTGTTCACTATCAGGTAAGATAACATCATTTAAGGTAAATGATTTTGTTTTAATCAATGATGAGCGTTATCTCAGAAATATTTGGATGTTGCTACGAATTTTGGAAGTATATCAGGGACGAGATGAGAATATTCGTCGTTGATAAAAGCTCCTAAAGGAGATATAAGATGCTCAGTTCAACTTGTAAGTAATATAGAAATTTCCCTTAAACAAAAATATTCATTATAAAAAAAAAAATTTGATTATATGCATATATTATAACTGATTGTTTTATATTGTTATCTTAATTATTGAACATTCATTTTATTATTATTGTAAATTACTGTTAAAAGATAAATTTTTAATTTTATATTTCAACTAATATTGTTCTTGAAAATATTTTATACTGCAAATTTATGGTAGGTGAACTCAAAAGAGTTCAGGTGGGGAGTGTTGCGAATTTCTGTCTGACCAAAAGAGGGCGTTGTAATCACTCACAATAATACTGTAATCACTTGTTTGGCCGGCAATGGTTTAAAATGGATGGCTCATTGGAGAGCCCCATTTCGTATCATATTGATTTGTTGTTTATTAAATTTGTTTGTTATTAAATATGGTTTCTTTATTTGATGTCCACAGTCCATATTAAAGAAGAAATAGAGTGGACACTTTGTGAATTTTTTAATTTTTTGAAAAGAGCGAATCACTTAAAACTGGTTTCACGTTAAAATATATGCGTCAAATTTTTGAAAAATGCCTACATTTGTCCAAAAGCACTAAAGAATGTCTTTAATTGAGATCTGTTTTTACCGAAACATGATATTTCTACAGTACATATTAAAGAAGAAATAGAGCGGACACTTTGTGAATTTTTTGATTTTTTGAAAAGAGCGAATCTCTTAAAACTGGTTTCATGTTAAAATATGTGTGTCAAATTTTCAAAAAATGCCCATATCTGTCCAAAAGCTCTCAAAGAATGTCTTCGAATGAGAAGTGTTTTTACCGAAACATATTTCCACTGTACATATTAAAGAGACAATATAGAGGATATTTTGTGAATTTTTAAAAATTTTTTTGAAAAGAGCGAATCTCTTAAAACTGGTTTCACTTTAAATTGTGTGCGTCAAATTTTTTTTAAATGCCTACATTTTCCCGAAAGCGCTCAAAGAATGACTTTAAATGAGATGTGATTTTACCGAAACATTAATTTTTTGCTACCAAAAAAGAATCATTTCAAATTAGTTTACCAGAAAATTCGTACCTTTGGTGCTAACAATTTTGGAGCTTATCTATCTTCCTTAAAAATCTGTCCATCTGCTGAAATAGTTGGTGCAATAAAATTTGCCGAAGAGCAAACGAAAAAAGGAAACAGATTTCTATCATCATAAAACAAGTGATATAAACTACTATTTCTATTCTTTCGCTTTATAATTACTACACAAAATATTTAAACTTTTTAAAAAGGAAAAAACGTTTATAATCGGTTTACTAAAAAGTTCGTATATTTGGTGCAAAAGATTTTAATCTTCCTTAAAAATCTATTTATCTGCTTTAATAATTTGGACGAAGAATAAATGAAAAAAAGAAACAGATTTCCATCATTCCATTCTTCATAAAACAAGTGAGGAAACTGCAATTATATTTATTTCTCTTATTCTGTATACTATACAAAATTGTCAATTTTTAAAAAATTCGTTTCAAATTGCTTTACTAAAAAGTTCGTACATTTGGTGCTAAAAATTTTGGAGCTTATCAATCTTCCTCAAAACTCTATTCACCTACTGGAATAATTTGTGTATTAAAATTTGTCGAAGAGTAAACGAAAAAAGGAAACAGATTTCTATCATCATAAAACAAGTGATATAAACTACTATTTCTATTCTTTCGCTTTATAATTATTACACAAAATATTTAAACTTTTTAAAAAAGAAAAAACGTTTAAAATCGATTTACTAAAAAGTTCGTATATTTGGTGCAAAAGATTTTAATCTTCCTTAAAAACCTATTTATCTGCTTTAATATATGTAAAATAATTTGGACGTAAAATAATCTGCTTTATGAACTATTTATCTACTTTAATAATATGTAATATAATATGCTTTAATAATATGTAAAATAATTTGGACGAAGAGTAAATGAAAAAAAGAAACAGATTTCCATCATTCCATTCTTCATAAAACAAGTGAGGAAACTGCAATTATATTTATTTTTCTTATTCTGTATACTATACAAAATTGTTAATCAATTTTTAAAAAATTCGTTTCAAATTGGTTTACTAAAAAGTTCGTACATTTGGTGCTAAAAGTTTTGGAGCAATCTTCCTCACAAATCTATTCATCTACTGGAATAATTTCTGTGTTAAAATTCGTCGAAGAGTAAACGACAGAAAGAAACTGATTTCTATCATTTTATCTTTCATAAAGCAGGGAAGGGGAAGTACAATTCTATTTTTTCTTTTTATATGTACTACACGAAATTGTTAATTCTTTTCGAAAAATAAATAATCCTTTCAAGTTGAATTCCAAAAAAGTTCGTGCGTTTGGTGCTGCAAAGTTTGAAGCAAATCAATCTTCTTTAAAAATATGTTTATGTGCTAAAATAATTGTTTTAGTAAAATTTGTTGAAAAGTAAACGAAAAGAGAAAACAAATTTCTATCATTCAATTCACAAAAAGTGTTGGTAAGCTACAATTTTTTTTTGTTCGTAATGTGAGACAAGACAATGTAAATCTAAATACGTTATAAAATTTATGCTCAATTTCTTTGAATTAATATCCCCGGTATTTACTTGAATGGAAAATTAGCTTATCCAAAATAAGACATTTCATGACAATCTTGGTAAATTGACAATCTTGTAGTCCATCGAAAGTTTATTAAAAATAAATTTTCTCTTTTTAAAATTTCACGGTTCTTGGAGCAAAGTTAACTTTCCAATTGCAATCACGAAATTTAGATGCCAATAAATTTTGAATTAATACTAATACAAGAAAAAACCAAAATCATTTTAAAGTAAGAAAGAACATTTTCTGATTTCAAACGTAGCTGAAATATTTGATGTACAAACTTGAAAAATATGGTGTTGAAAAAAAAAACGCATATCACACTTTTATGGCCCATTGGAGTAGACAAATAAAATGCTTCCCATTACATTAAGTGCTGTAGCTTCAAAAATATCATTTTAACGCTTGAATCACTATTTTTTGGTGCGAAAGGTGATTTTGTTTCTACTCAGTTTGAGACGTCACAGTTTCAGAAATAACACCTAAAATACGAGAGTATTACGCATTCTTTTCTCAATTTTAATATGTACAAAGCGGCTTTTCGTGCCAAATCAAGGATTTCCTTCAACTTTATGCCAGACTTTTTTCCAAAATTCCTATATGTTTAAGAAATTGAAATTTTAGATGGAAAATTTGCAGACCTTTCCCCCCTGTTACTTTTCTTTGCGCTTAGTTAAATACATCTAATATAATATATTCTTTTCTCAATAGTAATATGCACAAAGCGGCTTTCCATGCTAAATCAAGGATGCCGTTTATCTTTATACAAGATTTATTTCTAGAATGCCTTTCCGTTTAAGAAAGTGAAATTTTAGATAGATTTTTTACCCCTCTTCGTCTTCTGTTGACTTCCTACTTGCGCTGAACTAAATAGGTCTGAAATACGCGCGTATTACATGCTCCATTCTCAATATTAATGTGCAAAAAGCGGCTTTCAGTAGCAAATCAAGGATGTCCTTCAAATTTAGATTTCTTTTTTCTACTCTTCATCACCGTTTAAAAGATTAAAAAAAATGGATAGATCATACACATATCTCAGACCAGTCAACCTCCTTTTTTTTTCTTAACTAGATCAACACTGTAGAATAATGAACATCATAAGGTATTTAAACAAAAAGAAGTTATCAAAACGGAAAAATAGTGCAAATTCTCTCTTTTAAGGTCGGTTTTTTTTATTGCGTATTTTTTTCGGATAAGCGGAGAGAACCTTTAAAACACTTTTTCAATAACTTGGTTTGATCCAATACCATTCAGATTGGAAAATGCTATGACAAAGTGAAAAGATTCAGAATAGAGTACAATCGAGCCTGTAAATAGAGATCCTCTAAGTATACAGCTTAACGCTTTATTGATGAAGCATCAGTTGATGATTTATAATAAAATTCTCAGCCGCCAGACGGTATGGATCGGAAATTAGGTCATACTTAATGTTCATAATTTTTACCAATATTCAGATAGTAGCATGAGTTTAAGCAACAAGCTATACTTTTTCCCAGTTTTAACTGATTAGGATTATTAAAAAACGAGAAAATATTGCACGCAAAGTGGAAAAAATTCGAACCGAGAAAAGCAGATTTAAAGACAAAAATTTAAATAAATAATTTTAAACACTATACTTGAGGTTGCAGATAATTTCAATTTAGAATATGGGATAGTTACTTTTTTTTAATGAGTGGGTTACTTCTTTTTTTTTATAAGTTATCTTGTACTTAGTAATTTTTAAATCTATATACTACGCCGTATACTTATATGTCCTATACTGGAAATCAAATTTCTCAGAGTGAAACAAGTTCCATAAATGTTTTTTTCAAAGAAAAAAATTTTTTGTTAGAACAAACCTTTGAGACTCCTAAAAATTTAATAAAATTTATAAATTTCTTTTAACTGAAATAAAATGAAAGGGAATAAATTTATTTTAACATTATTCGGGCAAACTGAAAGAACTTTTTCGATACTTTTTCAATAACTTGGTTTGATCCAATACTATTAAGATTAGAAAATGTTATTACAAAGTGAAAGTATCCAGAAAAGAGTAGAATAGAGTCTGCAAATAAAGATCTTCTAAGCATACCGCTTAACGCTTATTGATGAAGCGTCAGTTCACGATTGATGATAGAATTCGGTGCCGCCAAACGGTATGAAGCGGAAATTAGGTCATACCTCAATTCCCTAGCTGAGCATTTTCTTTTCACAGCTAGAGATATTCTTCACAAAGACGATATTCTGTGCAAATGATGACCACTTTCAACATCCTATTCAACGCCATTGTCAAAAGTCAGACTTTCTTTCAAAGCGATGATATTCTGCGCTTGCGCACAAACTCATCGTTGTTAAGCCCATTGTTGTTACCTCATAACAAAAGTCTATAACTTATAAAGTATATAATTATTATATTATACTCTACTTTGTTTAAGTTTTAAATTTTATCTAAAAATATAATGCTTTTTCCTTAACCCTTTGACTCAGAGTTTTTATTAAACGTATATTTCAGACTTTTTTTATTATTTTGTATTAATTTAGATCAAAATAAGTGAAAAATATAAATAAATAAATTATGATTATGAAATACAGCATGAAACACCGGTGTCTTTTTCTATATTAAAGATAAAATTTTCCAAACACGTCTCACTTTCAAAAAAAGAAATTTTTAATTTTTAGTTATTTTCAGTTATTAAGATATAAGAGAAGCAGTTATTCTTTATTGAAATTCCTTTAATTTACAAAACCAATTATCGGTAAATTTTTTAATATGAATGAAAAAAAAATCAAACTACTTTTCTTTTGATCTTATATATTAGTATATATGGACTTTATATAATAGTAGCAAATATAATTCCTATAATGTAACAGATTGTTTCAAGTAACTTTTAGATTGCTTTATGATTAAAAAATATCAAAATATAATTTTTGCTTCTAATTAGGGTGTCAGAAAAAATGTATAAAGGAACACCGGTGTCCCAACTACGTCGAAGGATTAATCAACTATTTTGTTTAGTTGTTTGTCGTTTAGTGCAATTTTTTTTTTTTTTTTTTTTTTTTTTTTTTTTTTTTTTTTATAATATGTAACGCTGTTGTTAGTAAAAATAATAAAACAAATTTACTCTATATTGTCAAATTTTTTAAGTATACTTCATAAATAATTATAGAAGTTTTAAATAAAACAATATGACCAAATGGTATAAATTCAATGCACGCTGCTTAATTTAAACCTACAAGTAAATAAACAAATCGCATTGAATAAAATTGTGTATTTAATCAATATAAATTAAAGCAATGCACAGTAAGAATATAATTCAATTTAAACTAATATTAAATTAAATGTTGTTTAGACAGCAAAATTTTCAACCATTATCAGTAAATGTTTATGTGTAAGGCTTACTGTTAAAAATTACATGCAAAGCGATTGTGTTTTCATTAAACTCCAAATTCTAATTTTCAAGCAAAGAAATTCATATAACCCTCTAAATACATAACAAAAATGTTAAGCTGATATGCGTGAATGGACATTATTATGAAAACCCACCTGGCATCTACCTGAATTTTTAGCCTTAAACGCATACCATTTTAAATGTAATTACGCACTGATCAAACAGTTCAACAAAAAAAAGTTATGGCACTGATTTTTTTTTTTTTTTAGCTATAATCAAAAATTTAGGCAATTTGCGTACGAATATACATAGAATGAAAATTTCAAAATTTTAGCCATCTATTCCAGGCAGTAACAACGCACACAGCATCAGTACACTAGTAGTGTACTAATTTTTCAAATTTCAACTTTGAATTTGAACTTTCGAATTTGATTCGACTTTCGAATTTGAACAACTCATGAAGGAACACTTTCTTTCAAGATCAAATTGAGCTTTCAAATACAAAATTACAAGGGTGTAGTTTAAACTATAACATTTAAAATTTAAAATATTTACATCTAGCGACACACACTCATACCATACGTTGAATATTTATGCTTCTAAAAACACCAACGTTTATGTACTTTTTATATCATCTGCAGATGGTTTACAATTGACCACCAGATGACGTGTCATTGAATATATTTTCATGTTGCTATACATCTATGCAGACAAAAGGTCGTCCTTGCAAAATGAAGTCTTCAGTTGCATAATGAGCATGTTTATACTTTTACTTTTAAGTATCTGTAGACTGTATTAAACAATTTTATAATGTATGATTTCGATCCACTTATGCTTTGTTAAGCCTAGTTTGAATTCGTCTCTCTGTGCTACGCGTATGTTTGATTTACAAAAAAATTTCCTTTTAAGAATTAGTGTATACAAAAAAATTCATTCTAAGTTAAAGTTTCATACTTTACATTGCATCGAAAAATATACTTTACTGTCTCTTACGTGCTGTGTACTGTAATTATAAATAGTGTTAATGAATACCAAAAAATGGTGGCAGCTTTTTTACACCAAGTTGTGTAAGGGTTCATTACTGGTGTTTCAGAACAGAACTTTTGGTGTAAAATATTTGCTACCATTTTTAGTGTTAAAATGCACGAAAATTTTTACAAGCAAATTTTATTTTAAGAATTAGTGTATACATGCATCCTACAGTTTCGTACTTTATATTACTTTGTAAAAATCACTTTATACTGACTGTTATATGTAACATTAGGCAGATTATAAATATTCGTGTTACTGGACACCAAATATGGGGTGGAGGCTACTTCTTTACACCAAGTAGTGTAGAAGATCCTTACAGGTGTTTCAGAGCAGCACTTTAGGTGTAAAGTAGTTGCTACCATTTTTGAAGTTAAAATACACACAAAATTTTTACAGTGTGATCAGTAGTGAAAATTTGAAGTACGCTTGAAAATACTGAAACTACAATACTACGGCAAATATATGCCATCATCAGTGGAACCTGTTCGTAGTAGTACTAATATGGGAAAGAAAATAGCTCAGAACTCAAAAATTTGGAATCCAAAAAGCCCGTAAAAACTGCAAGTGCACTAAGTGGAGAACTTTCGGATTCCATGTATTGTATGAAGAGCAGCAAAAATTTCAAAACAAAATACACATCAATAACTTTTTTTCCTAATGAATGGAATTTTACAAACTGTGTGCTCATCTTGATTGTTAAAAAGTCTGGCTTAAAATATACTAATTAATATGTTCTAACTATACGACGCTAAAAAAAGAAAATATGAATATCATCGTCACCTGCTGCAAAACACTCGAACTAAAGATAAATAAAGAAAAATGAAATGGAGAGGAGTTGAAAGAACATAATTAGAAACGCTCTTTAGTTTCATCAGGCAACCACACTGATTTTAACCCTTTGCAATCGATGGTACCTCCTCGGCATGGTACCTCCTCGATGTACCTCCTCCTCGGATGGTACCTGATACTTGTAATCGATGGTACCTCCTCGGATGGTACCTGATATTTGTATTTTCTTTTTTTTAGCGTCGTCCTAACTGTACGACGCTAAAAACAAAAGAAAATACAAATATCATCGTCACCTGCAGCAAAACACTCGAACTAAAGTCACTTGATGCAAAAAATAAAGAAAATGAAATTGAGAAGAGTTGAAAGGTCATAATTAGAAACGCCCTTTTGTATCATTAGGCAACCACACTGATTTTAACCCTTTGCAATCGATGGTACCTCCTCGGCACCATAAATTACTTGCCACTCTGTATGTTAATTTTTTGCCTTTAAATGTTCAGTAACCACCTAATTTAATAGTTTTTATGTTTTACATGGTAATTGTACTAAGGGATTTTTGCTTGTAAACTTAGTGATTATTTCCACTTTTTTTTAATTGTAGAAGGAACCTCAAGAGTAAAAGATTAATGTTCTCATCTAATCTTCCTCTTTTTGCAAAGGGTCAATTTACGTTAGGGTTTCAACAGATTTCGATTGCAGTTTGTGTTTGCCTCAAATTTTAAATTACAACGCATTTAATATGTATTTTCTTACTTCATTTTGGATTACTCTAAAAATATTCATTAAGAGTAGACATTTCGAAACGGCGTGTATATAATTTGAAACCTTTGATGTGATTTTTTCCCCAATAAATCTTAATACTAGCTGTAGATAATAGATATATTTTTGGAAATTTATTTTATTCTATTTTATATCCGGCGTTGAACTGCTGACCCAATTGTGAGTTTACGACTATCAATGTTCAGCTACGTAGTCTTGTAATTTTGAACTCAACCCAGAAGACAAAGAAATTGCTGAATGAAGCAATTATTGATGATCTATGGTGGAGGACTTTTTTATGGAACTAACCCGCATTTACGTTACATGGAGATTAAAACCATGAAAACTTCCCACGAATCGCCTGACGGAATCCATGATTCGTCTACCACTTACGATATTTTACGTCACCTCTGTGGTTGCGTAAGCAGAATTCGATTCAACCAGCCATTCATTCACTGGGATTCAAACTTCGTTAGGAGGTGAATTCTCTTTCACCAGAACCATAACGTCTGTTTTAAATATTTAAAAAATATTTTTTAGAATATTTTTAATAAAAACGTAGAATATTTAATTAAAAAATTCCGAATTATCATGATACCGAAACATGTACTCGCTCAAGGTACAAAAAATAAATCAAAATAACCAAATCTAATAATCAAGATATAAAAGTTCTCGACACATATCCCTATTAGATTTCCAGATCTGAGTGAAAATCTAGCTTTTTCTATGTTTCCTACTTATTGATGCGAATCATCTATAGTCAGAGAGATCGAAGCGAGAACCTCGCCCTTTCCTGTTGTCAATTATTTTACCACTTAAAAGAGAAGCTTTAGGCAACGCAAAAGGAAAAAGAAAATATAGATATCGTCGTCAGATCATCAATAATCTGACGAACTGAGCCAAAGTCACCTGATGCAGAAAATAAGGAATGGTTCTTATTTCTCGGCGTTTCTGTCGATGTCTAGCTTCAAATTGCGAATTACTACTCAGCAAAAAATCAAAACGAATGACAGTTCTTTTCGTCTTGTTAAGACAGATACGTCAGATTTGTTTTAAGTAATCAATATTCTATTTCAGTTTTTCTACTTGCTGCACCTTTGAGCACCAATTTTTTCACGCCTTTAAAACTAATAAACGTCATTTAAATATATTTACGAATTGATACACAGAAAAGAACCTACGTATATACTTAGGGAACATTTTTTCCCCTCTTGTTTTCTGTTGCATAAGATTTTTTAACAAATCTTAGATACTTTCGTATTGGTGATTTCAAATCTGCAAAGGTCTGATATGAAAAATTAAGAACAGTTCTTATTTCTCAACGTTTCAGTCGATGTCTAACCTAATAAGGTATAATGCTAATGAAAAAAGAAAGGTTAAAAATAGATTTTGATGTAGTCTAACTTGCCGTGACAAAAATACGTTTCTTTTCTTTGTTCAATTTCTACTATAAAATTAAACGATATATATATATATATATATATATATATATATATATATATATATATATATATATATATATATATTTAGGTATATCGTATAAGTATACCGTATGCAGTATCCGTAGCTATCTGAATAAAACAGGGCAGTGATCTTTAAAAATTAAATATTATGACAAAGTTGGTGCTGATTTCTCTGATGAAGTGATAATTGATGAATTCGTTACTGTCACAAGTAATAAAAACTAAAATAACTTACATAACAAAAAATTTATTGAATAAGTCTCTTTTAAATAAAAATTAGTAACTTTTATTAAAAAATTAGAATAATTCTTTTCAAATGCTAATTACTACTAAAATTTAGATGCTCTGTAATTAATCTATTAGGGTATAACATCGACTCCTGCATTATTTTCAATTTAAGTCCTACATGCCTTGTCTAAACAGTCTTCAATATTCTTTATCTTCAATTTCTTCACTATATATATATATATATAGGTATATATATATATATATATATATATATATATATATATATATATATATATATATATATATATATATATATATATATATATATATTCATATAATGAACTAAACAGTAAGTATAAGTTTTACTTTTCATTTCGTATAGTCATTTATTGTCTTAATTACGATAGCCAATTACAAATTAATTTTGACTCAGATTACACATAAATCTTTTTAATCTGAAACAATAGGATTATTACTTTTGAAACAAAAATTGGATGATAATTATTAATTCCATATATAGTGCAGTCTGCACTGAAAAAGCTCATGAAAAATGCTTATGAGTTGTGTAAATAATACAAGGTTTAATTCCTAAAAACGACAGTGAACCATTTGAGGAAGATTTTCATGAATAAGCTCCTCTGTAATATTAATGAAATTTTCCTCCATTTTTTGTGTTGAGGTAAACTAAATATATTTTTAATTTCAGAATTATAGTAATAAACAAACGAGAATAAATAAATAATAAATAAAATTGTGACTACATGCACTGTAAAAAATTTCATTTACCTCTACACCTAAAATGGAAGCAACTATACTTCAAAATCTTTTAGAGTGTACCTTAACAAAATTTCGCCGTTAAAATATATTTTTAGTTGTATAATACAGATCATGATACTTTAATTTTTAAAATGAGAATCGTATGAGAACTGTGAATTGTATTAAATAATTTTATAATATTTAATTTCTATCTGCTTTGGACCTAGGCTTAACAAGGCTCTGAACTAGGCTTAACAAAAGTTAAAACCAGTTCAAATTCATATAGCTATTCCCCCTGTGCTGTGTGTAGGTCTGATTAATAAACTAATATTATTTGAGGAAATATTTGATATATTTGCGCCTTAAATTTTTAATTCGTGTTTTATACTTCATCGTAAAAATAAGATTTTATGTGTATCTTACTATAATTAAAACTTGTTACTAAACAGCATACATGGTGGCGGGTACTTTACACCAAGTAGGGTAAACGAAGATTCTATCTATGGGTTTCACTATACCAAAAATTATTTCTGGCTCTTAGTGCAGTGGAACATCATTTTTATCTAAAGAAGTTGCTTTCATTTTTAGTGTTAAGTTTCCCGAAAATTTGTAATCACACGAATATCTTGATTGTACGACCGTGAAGGTTGAAGCATCCAATTACGCTCTCGGTGGTCCTTGGTTCGAAACCTGTCGGTAGCCAACGAACATGTCTCTCACACTTTCCTCCCTCTGCATTACTTTAGAGACTATTCACTTTTTCTCAAATATTAGTATATTCTGTTTCAATTTTGAATACATGGAGTTTTCAAATTTTTCTTTTTTCTCGATTTAGAGAAACCCATTTTTACATTGTATATCCTCTCATTTAATGCCTTGCAATGTTTACTAAAATTAGATACGTATTTCTAAACCGATAAAAGAGTTAGCCTTCTTAAAATAAATACTATTCTCACCACCCTTAATAATCCTAATAATCTCGATTTTTTTTTTCTTTTGCATGCAGGATTTTATTAAATTTCTTTCTATTTGAAATTTAAATAATTTCTACAGTCTGACTTTCGCAGCATTCTTGTTCGATTCGATATAATTTTCTTAAAAAAACAAATTTAAATCAAAAAATTTTACGTGCAATGGAAAATAATCATTGAAGTTATTAAATATTCAAATAAATTGCAAAAAGCTATGCTGAAGAAGATTATTTGCATGTTTGAAACAGAAGTCTTGCGTATTAACAAAAATATACCTATTTGGTTTCCCATTATTCGTTTTAAATTTATTTCGAAATACATATTGTAACCTTAAAATAATATATGTTCTTCTACTTAATCCCTAAATTTACTTAAAAAACTGGCCTTTTATTAAAACTTTACAGTGACGTTCCATTTCAAATAAATACTGTTATTTGCTGAATAAAATTTAGATTTAAACTATTTAAATAACCTAATTCTTCGACATTTAGATAAAATATTCAACTTCGAAGCTACTAACATAATTAAATGTTTAAAACTTTGATTCGATATTAAAAACTTTGTAGATGCACTTGTTTAAAATGTCGAAGAAAAAAACCGTTCATAAAATAAGATAATGAAGAAGTAGATACCACACCATAGCTTCATGGAGTACCTAATCATTGTAAATCCCTGTTTTAATACCCTATGAAGACATCTTTGTGGGGAGGCCGGGGCTGTACCTAGAGCCGCCCCGGGAATCTGCGAGTTTGAGATAAGTGAAATGATCACCAAGAGGACACTATATTGCTTGAATGACTTTCGCCTGGGAATACTGCCATATACGAAAGGTATAGCAAAAGTACGGATTTAAGGAATTGCCTTGGTGATTTCTTCGATTCTTCAACACTTTCAAAATGTTATGTGGGTTTTCCTTCAACCTAATAATATTAGATTTTAATAGTAGTTTTATAGGTTTCGATTTCAAATATGCAATATTTTTTGAGTTGGAGAATGTCATCATAAAGAAACGTTGAAAAGACGTCGTAAATTGAGAGACGAAAAATGAGGTAACTTTTCTTGAGAAATAAAATAAATATTTTCTTAAATTGAAAAATTTAAAAGACTTATATTTCTTATAGATATTAAATCAATGAAATATCTTGAAAGAAAGAAAAAATTCTTAACTTGAGTTCCCCCTTTGAAAACGAACAACTGAATTTTATATTATTTTATGTAAGCTTTCATTTAGGCTTAACCACTTCAAAGCTTTCTGTAAAAAATATATTTTCCTTTACGATTTAATAAATAGTTAGAGATATTTCAGTTATTTCTTAATATCGAATTTCTGTTCGAATCAAATTTAATATTTTATAACCAAATAATTTTATTATTTTAACACTCATACAGTTTCGTTAGTTGAGAGTTTAATTATTTTATTTTTAAAAAAATGTATGGTTAGTAAAAATATGGTTTAGAGAGTAGACTCCTAATTTTTTCACTTACGCCCTGTGATATGCAATCTATACAACCTCGAGTTACTAGTGAGGAAAGCTGGGTGAAAAACATTACAACCAGTTTTGTTGTCTGGTGAAAATTAGAGGTGTTTTAAATAATCGCCTTTCAACTGCTTCCTGCTTCCTCCGGCAATACAATTTATTTTAATGTTTTCCGTTTCCTCTTCCTCAGAACTGATTCATTAGAATAGATAGCGGTTTTTTTTTATTATTATTGATTAAATATTGAATTGCGGAGTTTTTAACTCCATTTTTGAAAATGTTTTCGCTCCTAAATTTCACTTAAGTTTAGATTTCAAAAATATTTTTACGGACATTTTGCATCTTGTCCCTAATTGTTTATAAATTGAAAAAAAAATATATAATTTTTTTATCATTTTTTTATAATGCAACTTAATGATAAAAATCTAGCGACTTCTTTTAGTTAAAAATATATTAACTAAATATATTTTTTATAAAATTGCCTTTATTAATAAAAATATATTTTACAAAACATTTTTACTCTTACTTAGGCAAAACTAGAGTTACCTTTGCTTCTTCCATTACTTGGGTCATAAATAACTCAATAATTAAGACCATAGATAGCAGGATGCATGAACTACGGATCCCTGTTATTTTTAAAAAATTGGCGATCAATGATCCCGGCTATTTTTATATAATTAGAAGCACCTTTACTTTAATAATGACATAAGAATAGTACAAATAGCAAGAATAGTTTAATACTTTACGAAGGACATGAAATTTTTTTTAGCCATTAAATCTGTTTAGTTTGATAAAAATAAAAGAAATAGGAAATATATGTACTTTTTACTCGTAGTCTACGAATCGAATGATTTATTACAAAGCAACACTTACATTCCCTGGCCAAATTACTTGACACACTATAAGGTTCTATGTGAAATCTCAATTATCCGTTAATATACTGCTTTATTGCTTTTACGTGATTGAAACCGGTTTGCACTCGTTTACATTCGTGTATCATTTGGATAAATTAGACGATATATTATATAGAAATAGAATTTTTATTATATCAGGTATTATATTAGTGTATTATAATAATTGGTCCAAATTATTCGAAGTAACTATAGTTTTTAATAAATACATGTTTTGCACGAGTTTTTATGCAATACTTTTATATTTAAGCCTACATGTAAAGGGTTTTTATTCAGCGAATTTTTATATACTTCCTATTTGTATATATTTTTTATCGTATTGCATTACAATGTTAACCAATTAATAAACGAACGTAAGCAAATGCAAATCGATATCAGAAGTTTAAAAACAATAAAGCAGTATAGTATCACCTGATAGTTAAGATTTTACATAGAATCTTATGAAACGTCTAATAATTTGGCCAGGGACTATATTTCAATATTAATATCTGAAGTTAAAGATTTCTCGGTACTAAATATCGATAAAAAAAGCTAGTAAATAAAGTTTGTTTTATGTTATTTTAGCATGAAAATTTGCCCTTTCCTGCAGTTTTTATTAAACGTCTATAATGTTTGTTTTTTTTTTAATTCCAAAATTTAACACGTTTTATTATTAGTCTTTGAGTTATGTAATTCGTTTTATACTGTAAAAAATTACGGTAAAATGTACTAGCACCTTCAGTACAGCATCCGTAATATCCATATTTACCGTAAAACTTTATCCTGTAAATTTTACAATTAAATTTAATTAGCAATGAGTCAGTAATTGTACAGTAAATATTACAGAAAATATTTCGATGTATCAGATTAGTTGTTCCATAATATTTTATTATAAAAATAGATTTTGTGGAAAAAAGTACAGGCAATCTGTATGCCGGTACTTTTAAATGCTAATGCTACATTTAGATATCGAATGTTAATGATATACTATGGCCTAAATTTTCTAAAAAAGATGTTAATTATCGTTAATTTTTAGAGTCTATAAAGTTTGATTTAAATTTTTTCGCATAAATAAATGGATCATACCTAAATTTTCATAAAAGTTGAAAATCGAAAAATATTATAACAAAAATGATGCAACTTTGTGTAATAGTAAATTAACAAATTTCTTAACGCATTTATTATATTCTTAAAAATTTTCAGAATGTATCAAGTTTAATTCGTTGTTTATGATTTGAAAAATTATAAAATGATATTTATGTAAGTTTAGATATCTAAGATTAATGACTTCTCTCTGCGTTAATTTAACAAGTAAATAGATTTAAATTTAATATTTAATATTGTACTGTGATCTCTACTTAATTTAGAGATTACAGAGTTAAATTTAAGTAAATTTAAATAGCTAGGGCTAATGGCTTGTCTGTGCATTAATTTAGCAAGTAAATATATTTAAATTTAATATTTCATATTTTGCTGTAATCTCTATTTAATATATAGATTGCAGAGTTAAATTTATGTAATTTTAGATAGCTAGGGTAAAGGGCTTGTCTGTGCATTAATTTAGCAAGTAAAAAGATTTAAATTTAATATTTTGCTGCATAAGTAACAAAAGCTTCCTTGCATTAAAATTACGAAAAAATAAAAAAAATTATTTGATAAAAATAACCCTGTTTGTGCATCTTTATATTAATTAAATACATTCCTAAACGAATACAATATTTTCTTTAAATATCTGAAATTTAGTTTTGCATGAATTAAGATAAATAAATTTTTAAAAAAACTGTTTATATCCGTTTATTTCAACCAAAGAATTTTTACCGCATGTATGCTAATTTGTGTTGATATTAATTTAATACAATTTTAAACGTATACTATATTTTCTTTAAAATATATAAAATTCAGTTTTGCATGAATTAATAAAAATAAATGAAAAAAATTGTTTATATCCGTTTATTTCAACTAAGGAATTTTACCGCATGTATGCTAAAATAAAAACTAACCACTTTCAGGAAAATGCTGACATCTTAAATATACAGAGAACGACAATCAAACAAAAAGTGTTTTATGTTTTTGAAAGATGCGTTTCTTACTGTAAAGCAGATAAAATGCTTAAACAAAAACAAACAAAAAAAGGATTTTTCAATCGACAAAGAGTCTCCATGCATGAGAGATTAAATGTAGAAAGAAAAATGGAGAAAATATTGCTTTCTTTTTTGCCTAAATTTTTGAAACCGTTCAAGAGGAATTTCTAAAAGCGAACCTGAAAAACTATTTTTTTTTCTTCAAAATAGTATTTGGAATCTAGAAATTTATAATTTATGTCTTTACCTTTTTTCGAGACGCAAAACGAAAGACATCTAGCTAATAAAAGAGGAAAAGTTTTGTTTTGTATTCTTTTTAAATTCTTATATTTATCAAATTATTTATTTTTACTCAAAGTAACATCTTGTGTGAAGTGGTTGTAAAATTACTAATTTATACTCTAATTGTTTTTTTTTTTGAGGAAATATCTTAAAAGAAACATTGTTTAAATTTTTTCTGAACTTTTTGTAAAACGGAAGGGAAAAATAAAAATATGTCTTTCTTTTAAACATGTTCTGAAATATTTGCCAGTTCAAAAGGTCCAGTTTATCCTTTAAAATGATGAAGGTAATAATTGATGACAATTTTTAAGTTATTTTCAATATTTTTAAAGATGTTTTTTTTTTAAGAAAAGAATGTGGAATACAATTTATTTCATTCCACTGCCTTTTTCATCGAGTTTTAATAAAGAAAATGAAAAGATTAATGACAATGCTTTTATTCCAGATTTCGAAATGAACTTAATTCTGCCTTTTTTAATTGAATTTTTTTACTGAATTTTCAAACAATAGCATAAAATGTCCGCTAAAAGCAGATGGTATTTTATGATATTATTATTTTTTTAAAGAGATATTTAGGGAAAAAAACACTTTTTTATAAATCAAATTATTTCCATTAATTATAATTTTTTTGTAAAAAAAAATATTCCTTTTCCCATTTTGAAGGAATTGTTTTCAAAAATATCTCAAAATGTACATTAAATGGTTTTAACGTTCTTTTTTTACCACAGATAAAATCAGAAATTATTAAAAGAAATATTTCTTAAAGAAGAAAAACGGTTAAAAAATTTAAACATTCGTCATTATTTTTTTTTATTAAATTCATGTTATTATTATTCTTTCTTGAATGCTAGAAATGTAAGAAACGCAAGTTGATTTCTCATAATTATTTGCAATTCAAGTTAAAATTAGCTTAACTTAGAGTTTCTAAATTAAATATCCTTTACAAACATTTAAGGTGCTTTTGAGGTTTATTTGAGGTTGCTTCAGGCGTCAAGGTTGATTTAAGGTTTATTTGAAGCAAACTTCAGAAACAACCTTGAAAGATTAACCACTTAAGGTGTATAATAAATTGTATGAATTTGTTTTATTCACACTAGAGGTTGTTTTGAGGTTGTTGAAAATCTAGTTTAGAGCAGCCAGCTTAGAGGGGTTAGTTTTGAGGTGTACAGGCTATTTTTTCTACACTTCAAGCGAATGAGTATTTCTGAGGTGTGAATTATTTCACCCAATCTCAACTAAAAGAATTGCTGAGTTATATATGAGGATGATTTTGTGAAGTGTAAATAAGGTGGAAATTGAGGTTTATTAATGATGTTATATTCGGTGCAAGACATAACCTCATTTTCTACCTGAGGTGAACTTTTACTTTTTAACATCTGCTGACTTGAAAACAATTTCAAAAACACCTTATTATTTTGTAAGGGATGCAGAGTGTTCATAAAATGGGTGGAACCTCTATTTATGGATCTCTGGCTGTCTGTCATTCATCAACCGATTTGATTGGTTTTCATTTTGATACACTGTAAAAAAAAAATTTTATGGCATAACACCAAAAATGGTGGAAACTACTTTGCACCTAAGTGATGTAGTGAAACTCCATACATAACTCTTATAGATATAGGTGTTACATGAAAATGTTCTTTTACGCTACTTTCTGTAAGCAGACGTAACCATTTTTGTTATTTAGTAACATTAAAATTTATAGTTACATTAAGATATGATACACATAGGAATTAGTTAAGTTTTTTATACGATACAATATACAGCAAGAATCATTATTTTAGAATGTGTACGTGTATACAATATTTCTTAAAAAAAGATTTGATTGTTAATCAAATTTACACACAGCACTTAGAGAATATTAATATGAAATTGAACGATACTTTTAAAAAAAAAACGTAGCTGATAGAAATTAAATGATTTAAAATTATTTAATACAATTGATTTATGTACACCATCTTATAAGAACATAATTATAATTATCATACAACTAAAAACATAAACACATTTTTATTAGAAGTATCCTCTGTTTCTGTAAAATGTACAACACAGCGTGAGGCGAAATCAAACTTCACCGTCTCGTAAACTAAAAATATCGATCGTCTAACAGTTGTGAAATTTACACCAAGATTGGCGAAAATAATTCGAACATGGAGTGAACTTGGTGTAAGTTTATATATATATATATATATATATATATATATATATATACAAGAGAAAAAAATGCAACAAAAAAAACAGAAAAAAAAGAATAAATTACAGAATAAAACACAAAATGCACTTAAAATAAAGGCTATTTTTCAAAAATGATTTAAAATGTTTTCATAACAAGTTTGCCAGATTACAAAATACGAAAATAGAAGCTTAATAGAGGATGATGAAATCAAATTATGGCAAGTTCTTACTAAAGTAGTAAAGCGTGCTTGATTTCTTAGTTAACTTGTATTAGCTCGAATATGGGTGAGCGTAAGGTAGATAATATTATACTTGCTATTTCAAAATTTATAATTAATAAGACTAATGAGGTGAACTGGGTTCGAAACCCAGCCATGGCTGGTCGATACGAATTCTGCATCCGGTTTACAACGACCTCAGTGCTGACGTAAAATATCCTCAGTGGTAGATTGATCATGGGTTAGAGTATCCTTGCCATCAGGCTAACCGTAGGAGGCTTTCCTATATTTCCTCTCCATGTAACGCAAATGCGGGTAATTTCCATCAAAATACTCTCCCCAAAGGCAAATTTTTCCAAATACTTGTTCAAGAAGTTCCCTTGTCTTCTGGATTGGGTTCAAAATTACAAGGCTACGGAGTTGAACATCAGTAATCGTAAACCTAAAATTGGGTCGGCTGTTCAATTGCGGTCATAAAATAAAATAAAATTAATAAGACTGAATTTTAATTATAAAATTTTAATATTAATGAGGTTGAAATTTAATTATAAAATTTTTTATATTGATGATTTTAGAAAAATTATAAACATGTATTAATAAATAAAAAGAAATTTATTAAATAATTAAAGAATTTTCGTTAATCTCTCTTTCTTATCCCTAAAATATAAAATAATATTCTTGTGTTATGAATTCGATCAATTTATTTTTAAAAAACAGAAACGATATTATTTTGTTTATCACTTTGAAGAGTAATATTCCAACTGAAACTAAACATTTTTTATTAGAAAGATATCTCAAAAGCATATGAAAAATGGCACTCAACAAAGAAGTCCCGTGAATCAATTTTCCTGTTTGAGAACACGAACGGTGTCTTGAAAAATTGCACCTCACTTTTGACAGGTGCTATCTGTTTCTGAATTATTGTTGCTCTTACTCCCTGACTTTTTTTTTTCGAAGATAAAGCTGTAGTGAACGTTATGATTGACATTCCGATCTTCGTAATATGCAAGGTTCCGTGTGTCTTCTACATTCTAATGCTATTCACGAAAAAAATGTTAGATTGCCCCTCAAAAAATTCTATGACAGAAAAAGTAAAGGATAAAACAACAAAGAGGAAAAAGAAAATTAATCTGTAAACAAGCAAAAAATATCAGATTTAAATCCCTTTTCTCTGCTTATCTACTTGAAAGTCTTTCAAGCAGAATAATATATCATGATCTACAATAAATTTGAATTTAGAGTGCGCACAATAAAAAGTGCTGCACCTCAATTTACACTGTTAGAATTTTTATTCCAAAATTATTTTAAAATAGCCAGCAGCAGCCTGTTTATCCAATTAACCGTAAAGTTTGCAGTAAAAAACATTTTTTTACATTTACGGTTTTAAAACCGCTTACAACTAGCATGGTTAAAAAACCAAGAATACCATACATGGTTCTTTAACCATTTACAACAAGCATGGTTTTAAAACCGCAAAAAAAGAAATGTAACTGGGCATTAAAAACAGTTTAGCAGCTTTAAAGTGCTGCCGAGCATGAACGAGCGTATAGTATTCTAATAGCTCTGGGGTCCAAATTGTAGAGTGTATGAGACTGGAAACTCTTCTTGTGTTACAGGAAACGGAGGAAATATTGTGGTGCCAAAGCTAGGACTCGAACCTCCATCTCTGATTGTTATAAGATTGACAAATTAGCCCTCTCTGCAATAATATGTACCCAGCTGCAAGGAAGTAAGTGGCTTCATCAGGTGGGCCCTGTTGGGGCTATATAATTCTGGTTGTTTAACCGTATTAAGTGAACTCAGTTAATAACGTGATTTTCTCACTGTATCTTGAGTTTGAGTATCAATAGTTTGAATATCATTTTATAAATGGTTATTTGACTGTTTTGTTTGAATATGGTAAACTAACATTTAAATAAATTGTTATTTAACCATTTCTTTCGGGAATTTCTTACAATCTAATAGTGATCGAATTCTCACTAACTAAGATGCAAACTTATAATGGTTCAAGTGACTAATTTTGAATATCATAAATATTTAGTAGAGGCAATATATGAAATCTCAGAATCAGACAAAAAACATGTACAGACAAAAAAAAAAGAATAAGATTAAAGAATAAAACTTTTTTTTAAAAAATTATTTTACTCAGAAACTACTTTGTCGATTAACGTTCAATTTTTTCAGATGAAATTCAATTGTTTAAACTGATATAAAAATTAAACATTTTAATTTTAAAACGCTTTTTGACCATTATTATGCATTAAAAAAATTTTAACATTTATATTTTCTTAAATTTGACTTCAGCTAAATGAGTTTTATAATGTTTTGTAAAAAGCTTTTAATTCGTTGAAGTAAAAATTGCAAAATTTGAAATTAACGTTAAGGTAACTAAACTTCAGATCGCTTTCTTTACCAAACTATTTAGACTATATTTTCTGAGTTGTAGCAACCCTTCGTATTTTCCTGGTCAAAAATAAAACTAACATTTCTTTAATGGAAAGTAAGTTTTAATCCTCACAAAAAATCATTTGAATTTTTTTAATTAAATTGCTACGAAGTTCTCAAATAACTATTTTTGGGTTTTTAATTTTCTTTTTAAAAAATATAAGTAGCCTCCCATGGTTTGAAGCAAATGTATGTACTATTTGCTATATTTTTATCTAGTCTGGTAATTGTTTTTCATAAGGCTCTAAATTCCTCTGAATATTTATAGATTGTCTGCAAATAAATATTTCAAAATAGACGAATAAAAATACCAAAGATTGATTTCAGAAAAGGTAAGAAAAAGGAAAAAAACAGCATGCTTGCGCTCATATGAAGTAAAGATTTCTGGCGTATAAAATTTTTGCAAATGTTTTTAAATTTTATATGCATTAAGTTGCGAGACTTTAAACACCAGTTTTTTTTCTGGATCGTTTGTAAATAGCTCCCAATGAAAAATTTAAAATACAAGAAATCAATGCTATAGAATATAATAGAATTGGTGAAGACTCTAATCTATAGAATAAATTACTTAAATTTCTATCACAGAAAGAAGAATATATATATATATATATATATATATATATATATATATATATATATATATATATATATATATATATATATATATATATATATATATATATATATATATATATATATATATATATATATATATATTATATATATATATATATATAATTCGAATGCTTTGGTAAATATATCTTAAATATATTTTTGCATTGAAAAGAATATTTCCTCTTTTTATAAAGCACTTTCAAATGTAAAAATTGAACTCAACCGAAACCCTATGTTCATTTTAAACACATTAAAGTATTGTATATAAAATTAAATAATGCATCCCTTTAAATGTAATCAAAAAAATTATATAAAGTATCCTATTGATCAATTTAATATGCCCCAAATATGTCCTAAAAGTAATTATCGTCGTTTTATTTTTTAAAAAAAATTAATAGTACATAATTAAAAAAAGAACAAAATGAAAACTCTGTATTTTAATTAAGTTTATTGACTATATTTTTTCCTTAATACAATGCAAAGATAATAAAAATAAATTATGAGATCATTCATTTTCTTACTAGTTAAGATGATGCAATAATTTTCAACGATACTATTTTAAGCGATAAAATTTCTTTAATTATTAGCAGACACATAAAGTTACTTATAATCTTCTCGCAAAACTATCTGTAAAACAAATATTCATAAAGATTAACATTTAATTGCCAAGCACTTTTATTCTGAATAAAGACTAAATTATTAAAATAATCAATAATACTTAAATAAAACATGGTGTGCATTAAAAATACGAAGTTATCTTTCAAGCGATTACACTATAAAAAATTTCCGATTACGGATCAAATTGAGGTAAAAAATACTGGCACCCTGAATGAAGCATCTGTAAAATCCATTTTTATCCTAAAATCCATTTTTACCGTAAAATCTATTTTAACTGTAAATTCCTTTTACCCTAAAAACCAATATTACCGTAATTTCTGCACTATTAAAATAAAAATTCCCGAATACTTGTAATGAATAATACTTTATATTAATGATATAATATTCAGAAAAAAACTGATAATAATATTTTTCTGTATTTTTAAACCAGAATTTTATTACAGTAGCCGTTTTAAAATAACATTTCTTAGAAAGATTTTGAAAGTTAATTGATAGTGAAACAACAATAGCATGCAGTGTTTTCATATGCTATATTAAAATAAAAAAGTAACATCTAAATTAAATTATTTCGATTTAGTTTTCGCTTATTTTTTCTTATTTCGTAATAAACCAATAAATACTAAATTGCACAATACTTGTTTTAACCTTCCTTAAAAATGTTTGTTGATCACTTTTAGTTCTTTTTTTTTTTTCAGAAATAAATCTGGTACAGAAATATTTGCACACGATAAAAAAATCATCTTTAAAAACTGTGATTACTGTGTGGTCGAAAAAACTATCATTAATTTTAAATCTGGGTAATAATTTATTAAAAATATTTAAAAAGGAAGATAAGTTCGAAAACAATTCGAAACTATTAGAAAAGATACTAAATATGACTAGTTGAAATACCCCAACTATTATAATTAGTAAAATATATAAAATTTTCTCATAGATTTTGATTTGCCTTATTAATCTTCAGAAATGATCGTCAAATATCGTAGGAAGAATGAAATATGAGGAAACTTAGTAAATGAAAAAGAAATTAAGTAATGCGAATGTTTGATATATGATATAGTAGCATAAACTTTTTGAAGAACATTTGAATGTATAAGCTTTCCAATACGATTTATTTATTTTCCTCATAGATTTTCAAACTCATAGATTAGGTTTTACGTCAAAGAACTTATATTCTTTAACATATATTTTTCATTATTTGTTGAGAAGAAAAATAGCTTCTGCATTTATATGTTTCTATACAACTTATTACAAATAGTTAAGAAACATTGATGCACGGCACACAGATATTTAGGAATAGTTATCTTCAAATTTTAAACCTTAAAATATTTCTAAAAATATTCTTTAAATTGAAGATATAATATTGTTATACAACTCTAAAATTAATAATTTTCTACAATTTCAGACTTGCGTTTTCATATGTATTTGTCATATTTTTAAACCATAAATCGAACAAAATATTTCATGTGGCATGAATTTGGTCCCTTTCATGACCAGAAATATTTATATTTTATTTTTGAGCACATATTTTGAAAATTGAAAAAATTTTATTGAACAAATTTTAAACAAAGAACATTTTTAATTGCAGGTAATTAAAAAATCTTTATATATCTTCAATAATTCAATAAAATTTGATACTTCTGTCGTACTGTATATACATATTGTACACATAAAAAAGTTTCAAGCATTGAGATTACAAGCAAAAATAATGCTAGGAATTTCTGCAGGTTGAATTTTAATGAAATTTTGAAAATTTCATAATTATATATATTTTATAAAAAAGAAAATTTTCAATTTCCTTGCACAGTCACGGGAAGAAATTTTCAGTTGACATTATTAAATGACCGATGTAGTCGAATGTATGATATAACGGGACGCGATATAAAGAGAAGCTAAGATAAAAACTGGATATTATTTCAGGGAACACTGTACTGTGCCTCAAAAAAAAAATGGACCAACCTGAATAAAGTTTGATCTAATGATCGGATCTTTACCATTTAAGACTGAATGTTTCGAAGGGGTAACTTAAAATATGGTAAATCTTATAGTGCAGACGATATTTTAAGTTAGGAAATAAGACACCAAAACTTACTTTCTCTAAATAAACATATATTTTGTTTGATGGATTCGGATTTCTAACCTCCAAAATATAAGGGGTTCCCGCAATCTGGGAAATATGGCCCCTGTAATTTGATAAGGAGAGCGCTTCAAAGCTTGGACTCCTTAATGTTAATTTTACTTTTTGCGTATTTCGCTATTATTAAGACAATTATTAAGTTAGTTAATCGAAATATAATTCCATGAAAAAAAGTAACTTCAAGTAACGTTAAGTATTGTTTTTAACGTAAGTTAAGTATTTTTTTTTTTTTATTATTATTTTACATAATGACAGTTAAAAAATTGTAAGACATAAAATTTTTGAAATAATTTTGAAGAATGTAATTTTACACGGCGAAAAATGTGTGCAAAATCGGTCGAATATTTTCTGAGAAATCAAATTTTAAGTATCTGTCTGTTTTAAAATTCGATTTGACATGAAAAGCAGATCATTAAATTAAAAGATATTCAGGGTGTTCCTCAATTTTCGTGCACTGTACCACATAACTGAATATTATATATAATAGGAAATATTACAAGGTATGCAGTATTCAGGAATGCAGTATATGCAGTATATATGCAGTATTACAAGGAATGCAGTATGTAGGAATTAGGTTCAAAAGTGATTGTTCCATTTTTTAGACTATTATCTGAAAGAAATAATCAAATACATAAAAAAATGAAAAAGAACTATATAATCTTTTTTTGTAAACTTTTGTTTCCTTTTTTTTCTTAGCGTATCTATTTATTTAGAGGATGATGGCAACTACACAACAGGCGTGTAGCACAATGGTTAACACTGACAACCACTATTTGTCATTATGAAAATAAAAGTAACTATTGATTATTATGAAAATAAAAGTAACTATTGATTATTATGAAAATAAAAGAAACTATTATTGACTGCATGCAACAAAAAACACTCTATAATATTCCAAACAGCACCGCCATCTGTTGACAAATTTGTATATCTTTCTTGTATTAGATAGAAAATTAAACTAGTTTCTTAAGTAAAAATACACCAAACTGTGCATTTTAATCTATCCTCAAGTTTTTCTAATAAATAGTTTATCGTATCATCGGTCATTTGGGTAATAGAGAACTACTATATCATTTTATCACATATTTAAATATTATTTCAAGATATGCAGTATATAAATCATGACATGAAATAGGCTTAAAAAAAATTGATATATATTTTTAAAAAATTACTATCTTTTTTCTGAAAGAAATGCTCAAATGTATAAGAAGAAAAATGGTTTCTTCGGAACAATATTATCTTTTTTATACATATTTTCACTTTTCCATAGTGTAACAATTAATTTAGAGAATGATGGCAGTTACACGACTGGGGTGTAGCATAAAGGTCAACATTGTCAACCGCCATTTGTTATTATGATAACAAAAGGAACTATTATTGATTGAACTTAGCACTGCTTTCTTATCAAAAGAATTTCCTATCAGTGCTGATGAAAAAAAAAAACTATTGCTAAAAGAAATTGTCACTCATAAATAAAGCAATAGATTGAACTACTTTTTCTGTATGTACAGAATATTCTAGACTAATAAATAACAAATTCCTTTTATCAGAACAAATTGCTCATTTCTTCCTGGTATATTTCATTTGATGAAATCGAGATTTATTTATAAAGGGATACAGTAAAGATTGCTAATGGATTCGGCAAAAATATTTGATTCTATTTTAATTCATTTTACTCTTTTTTAACACTCACCTAAATTTCTCTCTTTCCAAATTCAATCAATTTATTTCTTCTTAACTGTTTTGATAACTGAATGGTTTCCTGGAAAAAAAGATAGAAAATGTAAGATTCATTTTGCATGAAAAATATCAAAATCAATTTCGTCAAAAAATATTTAATAACATGATATTTTATTAAAGGATTAAGTCACTGTAAATTATTTTCGAAAGGCTACTTTAATACCTTAAAGCAGATTTTCTCAACCTTTTTGTATTTTCGAACCAATTTTCAATCCTAATTCTCATCGCTTTCATTTTTCTTAAATAATAATTTTCTCTGAAATCGAGCTGTAGTTGCAATTAAATTTTTTTATTTAATTTAATTCAACTGTATTACATTTTGGGACTGAAGTTAAGAATATCACAACAAATTTTGAAAATTACTTAAAAATTAATTTTGTACTGCAATCTATTGATAGGATAAACGTTAGCATGCAAAGTTTCCTTCCCTTTTTTTTTCAATTATCACCCGGGATTTATTTAAAAGCACCTGAACACACAAAAAAAAAATTCTACTTATCAATATTCAAAATGAAATAATGGATATATCAAGTAACTAAATCTAAATGCTTCTTAAAATAACATTTTTGTGTAATAGTAAGAAGCGAAAAGCATTAATCCAAACGGTTAGAATTTTCATTCTAATAGCACAATAAAATAACAGGCAGTAGTTTGTCCATCCAACTAACCGTAAATTTCACAGTTGGGAGCATTTATAGACCTTAACGGGTTTGTTTTTTTTTATCCATTTACAACTATTATAGTTTGATTGGACATTGGAGTTAGGATTTTTGTTAGATAAGGGACATTAGAGTTTTGTTCAAATTGCCCTGGAATATCACCTAGCTAGTTTATCTGGTGGTGCCATCTATCAAGAAAGAGTGGTAATACGAATTTTTCATGAATTTTTCATGTTCTGCGGTGCTGCTGTGTATGCGTAGATGTGAGTTCCGTATACTAATATTCTAGGTTCGTCCATTATTCAGCGCAGGGCACACTTAATGTATTGAAGAAAGTGAAAAAATTTTGCAGTGCCAACGCTGCGATTAGAACTCCAGCTCAACCAGCCATAAGATTGGCAGATTAGTCTTAACGGCTATAGTATGTACCCACCTGAAAAGATTTTAGCGGCTTCATAAATAGGGCCTTATTGGCGTGGAAGTAATCTGGTTGTTTACCCGTATTAGAAGAAAACAGTCAATACACGATTTTTCACAGTTTAAAAACCATCTTTTTATGATTATTTGGCTATTTTGGTGAATATGGTAAAGCATCAATTAAATAAATAATTATTTAACATTTTTTCTGGGAAATTTCTGAAAGTTTATTACCAGTAAAAAAATTTAAATCTTCTGATCACAACAACAATTATTCAAAAATATTTGAATTAATTAATACGTAGATCAAGTAAATAAATTTAAATTGCCTCATAAAATAACGATTCTATATAAAAGTAAGGGGCAAGAGGAGTTTGACCAGATCTTGAGTGTCAAGAGTAACGTTATGCGTAGAATAGCAGAAACTTAGACCCTCTTGTAGCACACCCATAGCGATTAAAAAAAGAAAATTATAGCGATTAAAATTATCTAAATCGTCTGAACTAGATATCACATGTACTTATTCTATACTTATTTATTTATTTTATCTTTAGTTTGTGTTTATTTTATATTTATCGAATATTTGTTTTATATTTATCATATTATTATATTATTATTTTACTCTTTGATAAATTAAGGTTTTTAAAACTAAATCTCTGACTGAATCTTTTTTTATACCAGATAAAATAATAACAAATGTCGCTACTTTTAAAATTAATTTAAATGCAAATTTTAATTTGCTAAATATCGTAGCTAAAGATTCTTTTTCACCATTTTCAAAATCTAATAGAAATCTAATAGTCTATGCATTATGTAATTTAAAAACATTTACTTTCATAACAAAAATGAAGGTTATCAAAAAGGTAATAACTAAAAGGAAAGTCTTTCTTTCTTTAAAAAGGAAGTTTTTGTTATTTAATGACTTCAGTTTATAAACGTATTTAGAACTTAGATTAAAAGAAATGAGTGATTCACTTACTTAATCAAATGAGATTTTAATAATAAATGGAAGATATCATTCCGCATTTTTTAATCATAAGCAATTTTTTTTTAATTTTAACTTCGTTATAAATTATATACTCTGAAATTTAAAAAACAAAAATTTTATTTTTATTCTATCTATTTTAAAAGCATTTTTATACTCTTTCAGAAAGTCTTTGTGACTCGCTTTTATATTGTTATCTGTTTAATTCAGTGACTTTATTTAAACAAAAAAAATAGCAATTTTCTCAAAACTTTTTGTAATAAACCTGCTTTTAGAAAACATGTTTCTTATAATATTTAAAAAGATATTTTTTCTCAAAAACTCATTCAAGAAATTTACTAATAAAAAATGCTATGAATGTTTAGTCTTTATCTTTTATTTCCAGTCAAACAACTCTAGTTAAATTTTAAAGAAGATTTATTACTTATTTTTAAAAAAATAACTTTAAAGCTTGTATGTGGGTAGTAAATTTTAAAAAAATCTTTAATTAAAAATGACATTTCTTAACATTACGAGAGTAGGAATGCTGTTGCGTGAAATGATTCAATGAATTACTCCCTAAACTATCATTAATCAAGTTAGGTATAATAAAAAAAAAGAATTATGATGTAACTTTTTTCTGTAGTGCAATCACTCAGTCAGTCTGCACTAATTACAAGAAAATTTTCATCCATTAAAAATTTAAAACTATTTATTGCTAAAGGTCAACTATCTTTTGGCAACCATTACTTTTAGTTAACATAAAATTCAAGTATATTTACAATTCAGGCTCTACGATCGAAGTTTGCTAATATGCTGCCTGTCTGAAAATTTTATTCACAATTTATTGCACCGAAATGGCTTACTAATTTAGTTGTGACAATTTAATGTCGATAAGCAATTAAATCTATAATCAATTTTAATAATCATATAATTACGAAATGTTAATAAATATTTTTTGATGCCTGTATAATTTAAAAATCAAAACGCACCGTAAAAAATTCGGGATCAAATTAAGGTGTTGGCACCCTGAGTGCAGCATCCGAAATCCATTTTTACCGTAAAACTTTATACCGTAATTTTTACAGTAATATTTATTTAATTTCAGGGATTCAGTGATTTTAAATTTTACTTTAAAAATTACAGCAAGTTGGAATTTTTATTTGCCAAAAACTGTAATTTTTAAATATATTTTACGGTAAAAATCTTTGCACACCAAGTGCCGGTACTTTTTACCATTATTTGAAACAGAATTTTTCACAGTGTGATCATTAGAGCCCGGATTTTGATGACCTAATAAATCTCAATTAATGCCCTTAAAAAGTGCAAAAAATGCCCTTAAAAAATGCAAAAAATGCCCTTAAAATGCAAAAATTGCGCTAAAAACGCCTTATGACATGACTTAAATAAAGTAAAAATATTGAACTAAAACAATTTTTTACTCTTTAAAATAATTATTAGTCATTTCAAAAAATATAAAGCAATGCAATATTTGTTCTACGTTCATTAAAGTTTGAAAAATATGTTTTATATCCTAAAATAACAAAAAAAAGGAAAATATATTGACTCCAAAACATTTTCATTTTCTATAGAAACTTTAATGAATATAACAACTTTCATCTCATAATATTACTAAATATCAGAATTACATTGGATTATAATTTTTTTTATAATATTTTGAAATGTAAACGAGCGTTTCTTGTCTGAAAATTAATTTTTATACCTGAAGAAGCTTCTTTCAACGTCTACTGATGTTATTGGTGCGTACTTGAAAAAGACGGTCTCACTTACTGACAATTCTTCTTCAATTTGAAAAGATGTTGCATCACCTGTTAATATCCTAGAGATTTTCTTCATTGTTTAGAAGCCAGTGTAATAATGAAAAATGATAAAAAATAATAAAAATTGGAAAAAATTAACAAAAAATTTAAAAAATGCTTTAAAATGCAAAATATGCCCCAAAATTTAAAGAAAAATGCCCTATAAATCTCAAAAAAATGCTCTAAAGGACAAAAAATGTCCAAAAATGCAAAAAATGCAAAAAAAATGCAAATGTCATCAAAATCCGGGCCTTAGTGATCATGAACCAACCACCTATCATTTAGAGAAAGTAAAAACTCTAGTGCAAACCAAACACAATAGGTGTCCTATTTTATGACCCTCACACTGAGAAAAAAAAGTATGGTCAAAGCTACTGGAATATGGCAAAATTTACCGTATTTCTGGCTCTAACGGAACACCAAAAAACTCGATGATTTTCTCCGAAGTGCTTTGATAATGATTTCAGTAAAAGTAAGAATAAAACATACACTCAAGAGCCAAAACATCATGACCACCTCTTAATAACGAGTTGGCCCACCTTTAGCCCGCAACACAGCTGAAACCCGCCTTGGCATGGATGCCGCAAGTCCTTGGTAGATCGCCGGAGACAGATTGTACCAGATGTTTAAGCAACGGTCGCGCAAATCCGAGATATTGCGACTTAGTGGCCTTTGAGCTCTAAGCTGCCGTTCCATGACATCCCAAATGTGTTCGATCGGATTGAGATCCGGTGAGTTAGGTGGCCAGGACATTAACTGGAATTCAGCATCATGTTCCTGGAACCACTCTAACACAATTTGAGCCTTGTGACACGGGGCGCTGTCCTGTTAGAAAATTCCATTTCCAGCTGGAAAAACAGAGGTCATGTAAGGGTGCAACTGGTCCACAATGATGTTTCAGATACCCTGTAGCATTCATGGTTTGCTCTACCACAACCACGGGTCGCAGAGACGCCCAAGAGAACGTCCCCCAAAGCATAATACCGCCACCACCGGCCAGTGTATGACCTACTGTACATTGAGGGAGCAACTGTTCGTCTGGAAGACGGCGTATCCTGACACGGTCATCGGCGTGATGAATGACAAACCGTGATTCATCTGACCAGGCAACTCTCTCCCACTGATCCATGGACCAGTCGCGATAGTTAGCGATTTTGGCGATGTTGCTTGGTCAGCAAAAGCACACGAGTGGGACGTGCTGCGTAGCCCCATATCCAACAGTGTCCGCTGAACAGTGTGCTCTGATACTATTCTACTTGACCTGCATTGTATTGGGCTGTCAGCTGAGCCAATGTCTGGCTCCGATTTTTCTTCACCAAGCGAGACAATCTCCGAAGACCTCTTCCTTTGATAGCGTTAGGACGTCTAACACCATATCGTCTACTGCTAGTTTCACCGTCATTCATCCACTTTGCATAAGTACTAACAACTATAAATCGCGAACAACCCACGAGTCGTTCAGTTTCGGAAAAACTTGTTCCAAGCCTTCGAGCCATTACAATCTGCCCTCTATCAAAGTCGCTTGGATCCGCAGCCTTTCCCATCACACACAAAAGTAAATTAAAGAATGATTCTTCAAACTCTCCAGCAACAGTTAAATACCACTTCCACCTGATCACGTGCCTTCCACGTCATCCAGGAGAGTCATTGCAAAATGTTGGGGAGGTCATAATGTTTTGACTCTTGAGTGTAGTTTATAAAGTATATAATATAAAAATTTATAAACGTGGTAAAGTTTGGTAATTTTTATCATGATACATTAGATCATGATATAAAAACCCCTCTTCCGGGTAAATTTACTTTTCATTTTTGTTTTTTTACTAAATGTGTGATAATAAGAATTATAATGTTATAAATCAGAATTTACAGTAAATCGTTACATTATGAATAAAAAAATTACTAAATGAATACTTTAAATATAACTACAGTTTTATAAAAATCAGAATAATGGTTTTCTTGCCAGAAATGTCGCTACCATAAAGTATTGCAATTTTACCAGACTTTTTTCATATGGGTAATATCATAGAATTTGGAAAAATAAATACGATCTTTTCTACTAGAAAAATAACATATTATATCCATTAAAATACGCTTTAAACATGATTAAAGCAAAGCAGTGTAAATTAAGCACATAAAGGCATAAAAAAGGACATACTATAGTTTAGTTTCTATAAACATTAACCTTCCTCACTGTCGAAACAGAATATCACTGTAGAAAGAATGCAATGAGGAAAAAAAGGGTTTAACCAATTGGGGACGAGTAACAAGATAATAAAAAAAGAACGTTAAGATGTGAGAAAGTTGGGCAGCCAACATTTTCTTTCATTTGAATTGTGGTCGCATTTTCACCTTATGACAGTAATCTTTCCAAAATTTTCATCACATGTTAATAAATATTATTTTTTCATTAAAATATGTATTGTTTTATACGCTTAATATAAATAATTAAGTAAAACGCAATATATACATATATATATATATATAAACATGTGTGGTTTCTAGTAAGACCACGATAATACAATGTTAGAATTTTTTTCTTAAATTACGGTAAAATAACCCTCAGCAATCTGCCTAACCAATTAACCATGAAATTTACAGTAAAAAAATATTTTACCTTTACGGTTTTGAAACCGTTTTCATTTAGTATGACAAAAACATGAATACCAAACTATACGGATTTTTAACCATTTACAACTAGCATGATTTTAAAACTGTAAAAAAAGAAATTTAACAGGACATAAAAGCTAGTTTTTTGTTAGGTAATGGGCATTGGAGTTAGGTTATGATTGAGCATGTTTATCAAGAGAACCGTGGAATGTTGTCTAATTAGTTATCTGGTTGTTTCACTTGTCGTATGACTAGACTTGTTGTGGCACTGCCATCTAGGGCAGTATGAGTGTACAGGACACTGAAAACTCTTCAGGTGCTGATGGGAATGGAGAATAAATTCTGGTATCATCACTGGGATCTTCTATCGGTCATGAGATTGACAAAATAGGCCTCTCGGCTATAATATGTACATAGAAACAAGGAATTAAGTGACTTCATTCAAAGCTCTAATTAGTGCGATGAAATTCTGGTTGTATAACCGTATTAGATCAAATCAATTAATCAACGGTTTCTCTCACAGTTAATATTTCGAATACCATCTTATTTATGGTTAATTGACTGTTTTGTTTGAATATAATAAAATAACAACTAAATAAATTGTTGTTTAACAATTTTTCCGAAAACTTTCTAACAATGTACTAAATGTACCATATATTCATTTTATGCATTCCTTACATAGTAATGATATCATTTTTTTTATCTATAACTGCCGAAAACTATTATGATGAAATGAATCGATTCACGACTGTTAAATGAATCGATTCACGACTGTTAAATGAATCAATTCACGACTGTTAAAACGTCTAAGTACGTGAGACATACGTTTAATACACTTAATTTTGATTCGTTTTGTACAGCAATACGATTTATATTTATTTCAACTACAATAATTTGTAAAAAAATTAATACAACATTTAACGCAAAGTTTAACCAATCTTTACATTGATAAATATCTAAAAAGAATTTACTGTGAAAATTCCAAGAAAAATGTTTAAACGTGAATTTAAAAATTCTGCTGATTAAATTTCATTTTAAATTTGGAAAAGAAAAGCAACAAAAAACCTCAGGAAAATGAAATATTTATAAAATAATCACTTTAATGAAAAATTTACATAATCACAATATAAAAAGAAAATAAATTAAATTCATGTCTTAGTTTTCTTGTATAGAAAATTAAAAATTTGTTTTCCATAAAAATATTTTTTTCTAAGAATGGTTTTATTAAGAATTATTATTTTTATCGCAAGTAATAAACTTTCTTAAAAGACTGTTTATCTTTTAAAACAAACATTTTTCTTGAGCAAACTATGTAAATTAAATTATCTTATAAGAAAAATCTCTTACATAACTCATGTAGTTTTATCATAGATTTAGCGTCAAAAAAGAAAGCACTCAGTAGAATTAGTTTGAGATTAAATTGAACTTTACACTTTAATTCAAGTATTTTGTCATTGATTAACTTTAGCAAGTATTTGGAAATAGTTAAGTAAATTAGTATCGTTAAAGAATCAGATGTTTCGATATTTTTCTCCTTATTTTTTTCTGAACTGAAATTAAACATATTATTCTTGTACAATAATATACTTTTTGACGCATTTTAAGGGATGCAACATCAGAATATTAAAAAAAAATGCTTTCCATTTTAAATTTTGCGTAGAAAATTGTATTGACGATAAAATAAACCAATTTTTTCATTGTAATAAAGTCTTTGGGGAACATTTTAGTCAAGGATTCTAAATTATACATTGCAAGGGTTAAGTTAGAATAATACTTTTTAATATTTTCGAAAACGCTTTCTCAGAAATAAAACTCCCATTTTTGGCTATTCGAAAGTTTTTGTGTTTTATTTTTTTATTTTTCGATCATCATTTCATCATGAAATCATGTGTTTTTAGACAAAACCAGAAATCTTAAACGCTTGACAAAACTGCTTCCTCATTCGTATGTCCTTTCAACGCATTCTAGAGTGCGCTAACATTTTGTTTATTTACTTTATGAGTTTAAATTCTTAAGCCCTGTATGACAGATTGATGTAATGATTCGTGCATTCACTCGACAAGGAAGTTTCCTGAATTCGAACCCTCGTGTTGATTGAGAACTTACTGAATCATAATCCTTACACTTTATATATCAAAATCATGTGATCTATATGTTGCATTAAGCTTATCGCTGTTGTCGAAATATCTTGATAAAAATTGGTTAGCAAAATGTTTTAGGAATTTCGTGTATCCATTTTTTTAATTCATCCTAATATAATTATCTACCAAATATGCAATAGAATATTTCGAATTAAATCGAAAATATAATTTAGCAGATGTTCTGTTAGTTGACGCACTGTTTGAAACTGATCTACTATCAATTGTTGACTATCGGTACTAATGCATCGGTAAAGAAAAAAAAAACTGTGATATTTGCTTTATTTTTTTTTCCTTGGGATAATTGCATGAATTTAACCACACGTCTAAATCTTTTAATGAAATTCGCATCTTCAAACAAATGAAAAGAAACCTCAATTTTTCGAAATGTTCACTAGAAACAGTTCCCTCATGGCAAAAAAAAATTCCGGCAAAATTAAAGTATTGTAAGTTAATGACGTTTTCGGTAAAAATAAATAAATGAATAAATAAATAAAAATAAAGAAATAAATAGATAAATAATTTTGGATCATAAAAACCAAAATATAACCATTCATTTAGTAACCATTAACCATTTATTTTAAACCATACATTTGGTTACGTTTTCTAAATGAAGCTATTCATTCGACAACTTTTCCGTTCATATAATAACGATTTACCGAAATTTCCTTGTTATAGTTCTTATTACCACATACTTAATAGAAGATACAAAACTGAAATGTAAATTTATTACAATAAATGGTTTTTATACCATGCTCTAAAATATTATGATAAAATTATAAATTTTTTCAACATTTACTAAATTCTATCACAGATTATAAAATCATAATTTTACCAAAATCAATCTTCGGTAAAAATATCTGGGCTTTTTGGTGATCCCATAGAAGCAGAAACATGGTAAATTTTATCATATTCTGGCAGTTTCAATCGTATCTTCTCTGAGTACAAATCTCTTAAAAAATAAATAAAATTTTGAGAATACATTTTTGCAATATTTCTCCAACTATCAATCAGGAGGAAAATTTAAGTAAAATTAAAAAGAATGATTTGACAAGAACTGTGTTTATCTACTCTTTATTTAAAATACAAAAGTTTTTGTATTGAAATAACTCGAAACATTTCATCACACTGTCAATAGTTTTTATGCATCGGTAAAAAACACTGATTTTGGCTTCTATTTTGACATCATAAAAGTAACTCAAACTCAATCGCTAATGCAATGAGTATTCATGAGAATGAGAATCACTCTTTGGACAAATTTTGCAACTTCAAAGAAGTGAAAATATTAATTTTCTAAATTTCATGAAATGTTTGACTGGATTCCAGAAATGATTTTGTCAAAAATGAAGACAATTACGTGAATTTTGAGTATCCATTTTTTTGCAATGTGCATTCATACACCACAAGCAATTGTAAATTATAAATAAAATCCAAATGTTTTATCAAAAGTTGTTTTTGGTAAAATATTTAGTGTTTTAAGGCTCATTGTGTAGTTAAAAAAGTGCGTTTTATGTAATAAAAAAACCACATATCTTCAACACTCTGAAAAATTTCCGTGTTTTTCAACGTCAAAAATTATGGCAATTACTCAACACTTAAATGGTGTTCCACAAAGTATTCCACTTGACCAAGAATGTTTTTTTACACTACTTGTTGTAAAGTAGTCTCCAGAAACACTAAAATTGATACTCATAATAAAATAAGATACACATAAGAGTCAGTAAAAATATTTTTTTAATACAATGTAAAGTAGGAATCGTCAATTTAGGATGCATATGACACTAATTCATAAAATAATTAGTTTTTAAATTAAACATACGTGTAGCACCGAGAGAAAATGAAGACAAAGTTGAAACAGGCTTAACAGAACGAAGACAGTTAGAAATTATATATGATAAAATCAATTAATACGGTTCACAGAGATTTAAAAATTAAAATATCATCATCCTTCTTACACAAAAAAACATTAATGCATATTTTAACGGATTGCTTTTTTTAATGTATAGCAGAGTCAAAGACTTCCAATAATTCACATCAAGCCTTTCTCGGTTGTAAACAATGTGCTGGTGACATTCAAATCTCGCCAATATCGGTATTTTTTAAAGCTAGAATAATTTTCGTTTGGTGTGAATGAGGAAGAGTTTGGTGTAAATTTATTCATTGTTTAGAATTAAATTACACCCTAATATGATGTATATGAAAGCTTAATTTGGTGTAAACCTGTAATAAAGTGCTTCTTCATCCAATTTTTTTGGTTTAATCGACATTATATTTAGAGATATTTATTTCAGTACCGTTTTTGCAGTGAGAGTATCAGCAAATCTAGGGCATCAGTGAAAATCCCTAATTGTGATTTATATTTTGACATCATAAAAGTCTCTTGTAAATTAAACAACAAACATTTTCAAATATACCAATCAGCTTTTAAAAAAAATGAAATAAAACTGAAGTATTTTTAATGTGCTTAAAAATTTCTTTCTCAAAAGAAAAAATATTTCATTCTTCTTCTTAAGAACAAAATTACCTTAAGAACATTTCAAACATTAAGAAAATTTATCGCACAAATTTTATTTATCGAGCACAAAAATGCTTAAACATCTTCAAGAGGCTTAGATAACAGCAGGGAAAATAATGCATTATCAGAAACAAAAAACAAAGCAAAGTAGATTAAAAGCTAGAACTACTTTTTTGTTCGCCTTTACTTTCTTACAATTGTTCCTATTTATCCCAGAATATTTAACAAGTGCAATAAATTTTATGACAAATCTTGTTGAAATAAAGAGTTTCGTTCAACGAGCTAAAAAAATAAAAAAACACTTTCTTATCCTCATGTATAATTCACTAAGAATCAGATAGCACTAGCGTGTAAACACAAGCGTTTACTGAAACAGCAAAGGCAAACAAGGGATTTATTTCACAACTTGGCGATTATTTAAAGACAAATAAACAAAAAGTAGAATAAGTATGAATTGCTTTCTTTAGTTTATCGCGTAAGAGAAGCTAAGAAAGCGTTGAAGTGGAAAAGAAAAAAATATATATTCCAAAAATCATTTGCCGTATTTGAAAATTCAAAACTGTTTCGATGATGATATGAAATTTGCATAACTTTCTTTTACTTGAGTTAGTAAATGAAGCTTATAAGCGATTTGTAATTACAAAGAAACTAAGCGAATAATGATAATATTTCTTCTCTTATTTCATTTAATTAAAGGCAACCAAGTGTTGATGAAATATTAGGGTTATAAAGAAAGCATGGTATTTAAAATACTATGAAGTATTATTAAAAAATGAAGTGAATACTATGAAGTATTATTAAAATACTATGAAATACTATTAAAAAAAATTAGCTATTATTATAGTAATAAGTGGGTTTTTCCCCAGTTAAATTTTATAAGTAATTTGTATTGTTAGAAAATCGAATACATGATGGTAATGAAATTTTGTTCATCTATTATTAAATTATTTTTAAATTATTATTAATTAGGAAATTTTGTTAATTATGTGTTATGAGAAATCATGATGAAATAAAAAGAATTTCAACAGAATACAAAAAAAAAAAAAAAAAAAAAAAAAAAAAAAAAAAAAACAGAACATATTTCATCCTCGTGAATCATTCACTAAGAATCAGATAGCACCAGTGTGTAAACATAAGCATTTACTGAAACAGCAAAAGCATATAAAGAATTTATTTTACTACTTTTTTATTTTACTACTTGACGATTATTTTAAGACAACTAAACGTAAAAATGGAATAAAAAAGAATTAGTGTCTTTAGTTTAGTTAGTGTTCGCGTAAGAGAAGCATATATATATATATATATATATATATATATGTATATATATATATATATATATATATATATATATATATATATATATATATATATATATATGTATATATATATATATATATATATATATATATATATATGTATATATATATATATATATATATATGTATATGTATATATATATATATATATATATATATATATATATATATGTATATATATATATATATATGTATATGTATATATATATATATATATATATATATATATATGAATATGTATATATATATATATATATATATATATATATATATATATATATATATATATATATATATATATATATATATATATATATATATATATATATATATATATATATATATATGTAATACAAAAATTATGAATACTTCTGTATTAATAAAAGAATTAAAACTCTTTCATTTTCATAAAATGTCTTTGTTGAATAAGCGTAGAGATATTCTATTTTGGGAGAATTCAAGGCTGAAAACATACCATTGAATTATAATTAGATTTATATTTCAAAGGAGGAGTTATTTTTAGAATCTTGTCCCTCTGTCACTTCCATATTAGGAAGTCATATTATTCGGTCACTTCCATATTCCTCCTGTTCTAATAGTATATAATGAAGGAGCAATAGTTTTGGCGTGTCTTTTGCTGAAGAATCTTGCTAATCTAACCGTCGCCGTTACTGTCTTGATATTGGTCCACCCCCCTCCAGCTGGGAGGTGGGTGAGACCTCTGCTTCTACCATTCAATAAAAGCTTGTAAAAAATTATGGCCTTCTGAATTTTCCTAATTTGACTAATAACCATCCAAAAAATAACGGGACTGGAGCCCAGCAATCACAAGTCGACAGGATTGTCTTCGTGGAGGCAACATTTTGAAGAAAACCAGTGTTAATACATTTGAATCTTAGGCCTATCGTATGACTACGTTGAAATTTCCCAATCCCCATCACACACGCAGGGAAAGAAAAGAAAAAAAAAATTCCTGTTCGGAGTCGAAAGAATGAAGGAAGGAAGGATTGATTTCACCACTCGATCGTTTTCACTACCAGTACCCGCCGCTACTGGAATGTTGGCTGGAGACATGAAAGGGACCTTTCACTTTCAGATTTGTAATTACAAAGAAACTAAGCAAATTATGATAATATTTCTTCTCTTATTTCTTGATGAAATATTTGGGTTTTTAAGAAAACAAATACTATGAAGTTTTATTTAAAAAAATTAATTTATTGTTAATTAATTAGTAATAATTAGGTTTTTCAGTTGTTTAACCTGATAAGTAATTTTTAGTTTTATGAAATTCTTTTAGTTTATTAAAAAAATATTTTAAAATTCATTATTCGGTAGGAATTAAGTTATTTACTTTCCTCATGTCAGTAGTGCAGGAGGACAATAAATAAATAGACTATAAACAAAGTTCAAATCCAAATATTTTTATCGCTATTTAATGAATTTACAATTTACTGCGATTCTGCTTATGGATATATTATTCAGTATAATTTTATTATACAGGGTGTTTATAAAGTCCCGGACCCATTTTGATGTTTAATAACTCATAAAATAATAAAGATAGATTAAAATTAATAACATAAATGGTTAGATAGACTCAAAAAGTTTCATGACCCTTGTCAATGAACTTCCACGTGTGCCCCCTTCGTCGCACGGAGAATATCAAGTCGATAGTCAATTTCACGCCAGGTAGCGGCAAGCATGTCAGCATCCACAGAGGCTATTGCGGTTGTAATTCTGGCTTTTAGGTCAGCAATGTTCGACACGATCCTCCAGTAAACATTGTCTTTTATAAATCCCCAAAGAATAAAGTCCAGTGGCGTTATATCAGGTGATCTGGGTGACCAAGGAATTGGACCTCCTCGCCCAATCCATCTTCCTGGAAAATGGTCATTCAAAGAACTACGAACGATGATACCCCAATGAGGTGGTAGACCATCCTGTTGCATGTGGCTGAAGCTCCTAGTTGTGGAAATACGAAGTTTTCCAACATGTCTAAGTATATGACTGATGAGACCGTTTTTTCTGTAAAAAAGAACGGCCCAATGACTCGGTCGTGCATTAGTCCACACCACACATTAATCTTTGGGGAATCCCTTTGTGTCTCACGGTATTCATGTGGGTTTTCAGATCCCCATATGTGCATATTATGGCGATTAACAATAATGCCATTGATGCCATGAACATTGATGACCTAAAAGCCAGAATTACAACCGCAATAGCCTCTGAGAATGCCGACATGCTTGCCGCTACTTGGCGTGAAATTGACTATCGACTTGATATTCTCCGTGCGACGAAAGGGGTACACGTGGAAGTTCATTGACAAGGTTCATGAAACCTTTTGAGTCTATATAACCATTTATGTTACTAATTTTAATCTATCTTTATTTTTTTATGAGTTATTAAACATCAAAATGGGTCTGGGACTTTATAAACACCCTGTATAATATCATTATGTATAATTCACTATAATTTTATGAAGGAATCCAATTTATGTATAATTCATTATAATTTTATAATATAATCAACTGTATATATTATATAGTTGTTTGTCTGTATGATATAATTAACGGTACGTATGATACATTCCACTTTCATTCAATAAGAAAGTTGATTGCCCCAACGTGTTAATACAAGTGCTCACTGAAGCACCAACAGCAAACAAAGAATTTATTTCACAACTTGGTGATTATTTAACGATAAATAATCAAAAAGTGGAATAAATATTAAATTCTTTTTCAGTTTCTCATGTAAGAAAAATAAATTTTGAAATATAAAAGAAAAATTAATTCCACAAATCATTTCCCGTTTTAGAAAAATTCAAAACCATTTTGATGGTTATATGAAATTTGCAATTTTTTTCCTTTGATTTAGTAATCGAAGTTTAGAAGTAATTTGTAAATTCTAAAAAACTGAGCAAATAATGAAAATTATTTCTTCGTTTATTCCACTTAATTAAAGGCAGCCAAGTGTTGAGTAAATATTTAAAAAAACGATTCTAAAAGGAACATAGTGGTTGGAATCCATTCCAGTTTGGAGAGTTTGTGGAGTTTCAATTTGAAATTTTTTCATGAAAAATATATTAATAACTATCAAATATTATCATTAAAGTTTAATAAATAAAATTAATCTTATTAAAATTACTTTTAGTTGCCTAATTAGTTGAGTTAGTAGTAGAACCTCATAAATGTCTTTTAATTTTCTTAAAAAAGTCTATAATAATTGTTCGAATAAACTATGATATTTTAAAAAACTGTTTTCGTAACTCTTGAAAATATGATGTGAATTGCTATCCATTTAATATCTTTTAAACTTGCCCATCACCTGCTGTAACGTACTTCTGTATTAATATGTCAGAGATTTAAAAAAAAAATATTTTTATTATTCTCGTTAAGAACGCTCTTTAATTCTCTGGATTCCATTCGGGATCTTTTAATGCCTTTGACAGCTTTTAACTTCGTTCTTTAATATAAATAATTGCAGATCAAATTACGGTCAAAAAATTACCGGCATTCAGGATGCGGGTACTTTTTACCGTGAAATCCATTATAACCGGAATATGTTGCAGACCACAAAAATATGGCATGCCGTAATTTTCATAGTACTAATTTCCGTTAGTTTTCTGAATCACTCTCATTAAATAAATATAGCAGTAAAATTTACAGTATAATATTTTACGGTAAAAATGGATTTTGCGGAAAAATAGATTTAAGGATGTCGATACTTTGACCCGTCTTTACCAAAGTGTCGGTACTTTTTACCGTATTTTGATCCCGAATTTTTTACAGTGTTTTAGCAAATTTTTTGGTTCAGAAGATTGTGAAAGTGGATTATTTCCCATACTCTACAAGTGAATCCCTTGCAGACCCCAAAATTGAAAAACTGCTAAAGAAAAATATTTAAGAAAGTCATAGACGTAAGGAATGCCAGAATTGAAGACAATTCCGAAAAAGGACTTGAAAAGTTATCTCATCTCTGAAATTTTTATTGCAAAGCATCGAGATGAATTTCATATGGTGTAGGTTATTATGAAACATTCAATAGGTATGTAATTCGCGTAATTATTTTAGGAGTTATTAGATCAGTAATAGAACTAACAGTCGCACCTTGTAGGAAAATTAATTTTCTCTCTCAACACATTTTTTGATATTTACAAAGTGACAAGAAATTTCTTGAGCGCAATTTAGAACCAAATATTTTTATTTCGTTTTAAAAACCGTCGTTGAACAGCCAACCCAATTTTGAGTTTACGACTACTAATGTTCAACTCCGTAGCCTTGTAGTTTTTAATCCAATTCGGAAGGCAAGGAAACTCTTGGATAAAGTCTTGAGAGAAATTTACCTTCGTGGAGGACATTTTGGTGGAACTTACCCCGTATTTACGTTACATGGAGAGAAAAACTACGAAAACTTCTCATGGTTAGCCTGACGGCAAGAGAATTCTGACCCATGATCCGTCAATCACTGGAGATATTTTACGTCAGCACTGTGGTCGGTGTTGTCCAATTGTGGAATTTGTGTCAACCTACCATCGCTGGAATTCGAACCCGGGTTTACTTCATTAGGAGGCAATCACTCTATAGACAGCGCATATTCTGCACATGATTCTGCTTTTGCACGCACACACTGAGAAAAAAAAGTTTGGTCAAAACTATCAAAACATGATTAAATTTACTATGCTTCTGGCTCTATGGAAACATTAAAAAGCTCGGTAATTTTTCCCGAAGCATGTGGGTAATGATTTTGGTAAAATTAAAAATAAATATATAGTTTTATACAAAGTGATAAAATTTAGTAAAATTTTGATAGTTTTATCACAATGCCTTAGCATATGACATAAAAAGCAATGACCTTTTATTCTGTTAAATTTACTTTTCAGTTTTCATTTTAAACTAAATTTGTAGTAACTACAACAGTAATTTTGAAAACCAGAATTTCCGATAAACCTATTACCAAATAAATTGTTTCAATACCGTAAATTTTGATTTTTATTAAGTGAATTATGTTTTTTTTTTTTTTTTTTTTACTAGAAATGTCATCAAGTATGGTTAGTTTGATAACATTACCATGAACAGTAATTACCGCGCATCCGTATAGTTCATTGCTATACAGTACGGTAATTTTAGTAGAATATTTTTCGTTGTGCAGTTAAGAACACTTAAGATTGGCTCTAGGCACATCTTATTGAATTCTTCATAGCACAAAAAGGTCACCTTATTCGCTTAAATTAAAGGATTTTTCCACTAAGTTTACATTAGAAACAAGTGTTTGCGCTAAACACCATCAGATTTTAACTGCATTAAAAAAGTTTTTGTGTAAGAAATTGGATCATAAATACGTGACAGTATTCCTTACAAAAAAAAAACCGCTAGATTCTTTCATGTGTTGTTTTTCGCCTTTTTAAGGTAAACATTCCTTAAAAAAGCGAAAAAAAACCCGCTAGATTCCATCTCTCTATAACATATTTGTGTATTGTGCTGACATCTAGTAGCAATTCTATAAGTAGCTATCCTTAAAAAATGCTAATTAATAATTTAAAGTAAAAATGTTACCGCTGGAAAACAGGGCTAGGAGCTGATTATCACTAAAGCACTTCATTTTTTTTCTATAAAATTTAAAATAATAGAATAAAAATTGAAGTTTAAAGAGAGTTATGTAGAAATACTTGGTTATTATTAAGCGCGTTTCTTTAAGATCAAAGATATAGAATTTGCGTTATTGAATTGAAAGGGACTAAATCCTTATTCATTTAAAAATATATGACAACCCAAAAAACACAAATAATGCAAAATAAAGAAAATAAAAAATAAAAAATTTGAAACACTTGAAACATTACCAAACCATTTCAAAAAAACAATATAAATTATGTTTTTGGAGCATAAAATATTTAAAATGCAAATGCTTTGTACATATTCTATGCATTGTAGTTGAATAAAGTTCATAATTAGTGTATTCAAGCTTTTTTTTTTTTAATTCACTTCTCTATTTCTTATTCTTTTTCAATTCACAGTTACTTTTCTCTTTTTAAATTCTCACTTATTTCTTCGCTTTTAAATTCACAGTTTACACCACAGAAATCTTACAAAATCTAAAAAAATCAATAGAAAAAAAAACATTATTTTCGATTATACAGAGAATAAATTTAAGTTTAAAGATTAAGGACATAGTGAAATATCAATGTAAAGTATTCGTTCTGAAGATTTTGGCGTATTTTCTCGTGGAAATATATGATGTAGAAAGTGAGAGCATAATAGCACTTTGAATCGAATATTTCATCACATATTTTTAATAGAGTTATATATATGCACATTTAAATAAATAAAATTGTCACGCAATAATAAATTTTTAAGAGAAAATAGGTTTTAAAAATAAAATAAAAATAATTAATATTTCTGCTTTATCTATAAAAAATAGTTATATCAACTTTCAAATTACATAAATTTCTATTTTTGACAAGCCAGTTGCGTAATAAGTAAACAATGTAGTGTTTCTTTATGAATATTTTGGTTTTTACTTTTTGGAAATAAATACTGTGAAAAAAGTACGGTCATACTACCAGAATTTTGCAAAATTTATCGTGTTCCTGGCTCTATCAAACTCCAAAAAGCTCGGCAATTTTTCCCGAAGTGCTTTGGTAATGATTTTTGCAAAACTAGCAATGAAATATAGTCATATAATATGTGATAAAAATTACCAATTGTTGGAATATTTGTAATTTTATCCTGATACTTTAGAGCATGGCATTTAAACCCTTTTCTAAATTAAAATTTCTTCTCCATCTTGTACTTTTTAACTAAATTTTGTAGTAATAAGAGTTAATATTTTGAAAACGGGAAATTCCAGAAAACAGTTATCATATGAACAGAAAATTTATCAAATGAATGGTTTAAATACCTTATATTTCGGTTTCCTCAACCATAATTACCACTTTTTTTACAATAAATATCGTTACCATACAGTGCGGTGATTTTACCAGTTTTTGTTTCTTCGTTGCAAAATTTGATGAGATATAATTTATGATCTATTATGTCATCACATAATTTTAATAGATTTGTAAATATTTTAAACTATATAAACTTGTCATTCTCTTCTGTAATTTTTCAAAATAAAAATAAACTTGACAAAACAAGAAATATAAACATATCTGATGTATTTAAGAACATGGACTCTAGTTTTAACAGTCTTCAAATATCATAAATAATATTTTTTCTCTGAACCACTAATTAGTGGTTGCAATAGAGTACTCGCAAAATCTTTTATTTATTGAAAAACTTTAAATACATTTAATTGATAAACTTTTTATTCATTGAATCCTTAATTAAAATGAGTTATTAATTATTAATTTATTCATCAAAACAAACACTCTGAACAGTCCTGCACTTAAGAACATGAACTCTAGTTTTAACAGATCTTAAATATCACAAATATTATTTTACTCTTAACCACTAATTAAGATTTGCAATAAAGTACTCGCAAAAACTTATATTGATTGTAAAATTTTAAATACAATTAATTGCTCAACATTGTTATTCTTTTAATTATTCCTCCGGTTAATTCTTAATCCGATTTGGTAGCTTGACGACCAGCACGAAGTCGAGCACTTTACGGTAGAACAGTTTAACGAGCACCGATATTGCAATCCCTCGGTCCCTACGCAGGCTGATCAAAGTGATCACCCACCCTCTTATTGACCGCAGCCACTGATGCTTGACTTCGGTATTCCACTGAGAACGGTGTCTTTACGATCAGGACATCCGCAGGACATCCGTATTTAAGAACATGAACTCTAGTTTAAACAGCTCTCAAATATCATAAATAATATTTTTTTCTCTCAACCAATAATTAAGAGTAGCAATAAAGTACTCTCAAATATTTAACTTAATGTAAATTTTTAAATTAATTTAATTATGCAACCTTTTTATATTAATTTAAAGTATTTAAAAAGAGTCATATGTAACTTTTTTCCATATCTTGCATTTAAAGAGACAAAATATCCTAGCAGTTAAATTTCAAATCTAGATTATTATTATTCAGAGCTCTTTCTACTCTACTGTCAACTTGAATCTCTAAGATCGTTTAAAATGTAGCGCAGATAAAAATGAGAAAAACAATTCTTTCGATTATAAAGAGAGTAAATTTCAGTTTAAAGATTAATGACAAAAAGAACAATCAATGCGTACTTTCTTTAGGAAGATTTTAGCTTTTACTCTGAGGAAATAGTATATGATGTAGAATGTGATGACATAATGGCACTCAAGGGCTTTCATTTCTAGCAGACTGTATATCTCCTACTATAGGATTTGTTTCCTTTCATCCCGTGAGAAAAATTAAAACTTTGTCTCGAAATTTCTATGAGACTGACTTTGAAAGTTTAATGAGAATTATATAATTTACCCAATTATGTATTTGTCGTTTTCAACAAGAAGCAGTTTCTCTAGTTATGTGATTACTGAAAATTTATCCAGAATTGGTAAAGAGATGTGAAAAGAAATAAACGTTAAGAGCTTCGATAATAATTTGTTACATTATCGCCTTTACAATCAAGCTCATAAAATCTCCAGATTACATTCAAGAGAAACGGTGGTGATGATTCTTTGCTGTATTATTTATTCAAAGCTATCATTATATGTTTCAAGAAAAGTGAATATTATCCACCGAATAAATCGAACGCTAAACGAAAGCAATTTTCTTAACAAATGTTTCTTTGTTTCTCTTTCGTTTTAGTCTTGTAATTATTGAGTAAAAAGGGCTGCAATTACACAAATACAAAACTCAATTATTCTCTTTGGTACAAACTAGTTTTCCCTTAACATGAGCAATTTGTTCTCAATTCAATTTATTTCTTTGTTCACTAGATTCCATAAATTGAAGTTGCAGTTCTTTATTAAATGAGGATTACGTTCTATAAGCAACAAAATATTCATAATTATAACTAAATGCATTAAACAAACTAAGCAGTTTTATAGAAGTAAAAAATATGCTTAAATATTTAATCTATCGTGAAGTTGAAATGAATAAGCAATCTAAAGAAACTTCATTGACACCAAGGTTTTGGAGAAACTAAGTTCCTTTCTAGACTTCCTATGCACTGTTAGAATTTTTATTCTAAAATCATGGTAAACTAACCGGCAGCAGTCTGTCCGCAAAGTTTACGGTAAAGATCATTTTTTTTTAACTTTACTGTTTGAACCGTACGGTTGAAACCGTTTACAACTAGTGTGGTGAAAAAAACATGAATACAAAACTTAACCATTGACAATTTAAAGGTTTTTTAACCATTTACAATTAGCATGGTTTCAAAACCGTAAAAAAGAAATTTAACTGGACTTTGGAGATAAGCTGTCGTGGACAAGTTTCGTTTTATTATTTGAACCTGGAAATTCGGTTTAAATAATTTATTTCACTGTTTCTCCTATCAGAAGAAATGGGAAATAATGGAATTTAATTATTTGGATAAGTAGCGCTATGATGCTATTATCTATGCGTGATTGAAAGTATCGTGTTCTAATAGTCCAGGATCACAAATTGGAGAGTACAGGACACTGGAAACTCTACATGTGCTGAAGGGAATTGAGGAAATATTGTGATGCCAACGCAGGGACTTGAGCCCCCGTTCTGTCAGTCATGAAAGTGACAGATCAGCCCTCTCGGCTATAAAGTGTACTCAGCTGCGAGGAACTAAGGGACTTTCATTAGGTGTACCTAGTTGATGCGATAAAATTCTAGTTGTTAAACCGTATTAGATGGAAGCAGCAGATTGTCTCACAGTTAACAGCTTGCAATCTATCCTAATTATGATTATTTAACTGTTTTGTTTGAATATAATAAAACAACAGTTTAAATAAATTATAATTTAACCATTTTCCGAGAAACTTCCAGCTGTGTAAGCAATAAAATATTTATAACTGTATCTAGTTTCACCTTTATAATTTTTATGAAGAAAAAAATACGTAATAAATTGAAGTTGTAATGTATAAGTAAAGAGGTTTAAAACAAATAGTGCCAGATATGCAATAAAATAAAATTTAATAAGGTAGTCTCTAAACTAAATTAAAGATGATGCAATATTGTTTCTTTACACTGAATTCATTATTTTGTAACTTTTTTTAATTATGGTCTGGTAAAAATTAGTTTTCCATTAAAATTAGCAATTTTTTTCTCAATTTAGTTTCTTTCTTTGTTCTCACGATTCTACTAATTGAAGTTGTAGTTCGTTATTAGATGAAAATCACATTCTATAAGAAACAAAATATTCATAATTACAACTTAAATACTAAACAAAATAAGTAGTTACACAGTAATGGAATATAATTTTTAAAAATTTCATCGATCACAAAGTTGAAATGCATGAAATACTATCCAGGTGGTATATGTATTCAAAAACTAAGTTTTTATTGGATGAAATTAGATTTCTATTGATGACAAAATATTTGTATCTATAACTGGAGAGATTTTTAAAAAAGATAAGTAGTTTCAAGAAAAAAATATTTTTATTACTTAGTCGATCACGAAATTAAAAGGGAAGCAAACAAAAGAAAGTTAACAATCTAATAAGAATTATTAGAAGAATTAATTTCTTTATTAGAGAAAATTAACTTCCTATAACCAACAAAATATTTATTGCTAGAAATATTAATCAAACTAAATAGTTTCATAGTAGTAAAAAGTATGTTTAAGTATTTATCCTATCAGGTTGAAATGCATAAGCAAACAAAGGAAAAGCTAATCGCGCGGTAAAAAGTAATGAAAAACTGAGCTCTTTATTAGACAAAACTACCTTCCTATAAGCAACAAAATATTTATAGCAGTAATTAAATGCATTTGAAAAAAATAAGTTGTAAAAAACAATAGTAAAACACAGTTCACGTTATTAAAAAGCATTTTTAAATATTTAATATATCGTAATGTATAAGAAATTTAAAGAAAAATTATCTGCATAGCAAAAAATATTTAAAAGTTAAGAAATATATGCTAAAAAGATAAAATAAACTTAATAATGTAATCTCTAAATTAAATTAAACATGCCATACAATGTCCCGTTGCATAGTTAAATTCATTATTTTGTATCTTTTTTAATAATAACTTTCTAAAAAGATGCAATTATGTTTCAGTAATGCTGGCTAATTATCTTAACTCAAATTAGCGATAATTTTATTTTCCTTAACAATTAAGGTTTAAATTGACAATTATGTGGAATTAAAAAATAAACTGACAACATCTCCACTGATGTCCGCCTTTGCAGCAGAAAAAAAAATTACGAAATAAATACATTGTATTATTGACTGTACTTCTGCATGCATTGTGTATTGAAATTCCTATCAAAGAATTATTTATAAGTACAGTAACATCTTTTTTCAAAGTGCTTGTTTTGCGCGTTGAATGATTTTTTAATTTTTGATTCCCTGGTATTGTATATTTATGTATTTTATGTAATGTGTATTTTATATATTATATATTCATATACTTTATGTACATTCTTTGTATTTTATATGTTTTATATATATGAGACTATTAGATCCCCTCTACATGGGCCAAAATAGAGCTTTTATTAACTCATTTACCCCTGGACTTTTCATATGCTGTTGCGCAAAAAGAGCTTCTATTAAAAAAAGTGTTTTTTTTTTTTTTTAACTAAATGACTATTTTCTTCCATTATCTACTACTTGATTTCTTTAGAAGAATAAAAAAAATATTCGCTTGCTGTGAAAACAGTTCTGTTTCAGATAGGAATTCTCATCTAATTCTAGTAATTCCCGTGACGTATTTGTCACTCATAGCCACAATGGGCAAACAAATCTTTTTTTACAAGGTAAATAAAAAATATGTAAATATGTTAAGAGTTGTGACTAAAGAACACCCTGTATATATAACTATTAAATTGCAATATGAGAAACCATGTTCAATGGTTTTATCAAAATTTAAATTTAAATACACAGAAAATACAAAATGATTTTCATTTATGGAAAAGAATTATATTTTATTTTTGATGTTGATATCCGATTAACATGACAAGATAAAAATAAAATTATAAATAATACCTAACATTCAAAAACTAAATTAGAAAGGTAATTAGTTGTTTCAGTAATTCAACCATTGAAGAAACTAGTTGTCCAAAATTGTATCTTTACAATTTACTCTTCGTTTTTATACTTGAGTTTCTGTTAAAATGTAGCATGATATAAAATTTAAAGAGTTTTGTAAGTAATAGTTTGAATAAGAACAGTCTAAACTGGAAAATCAAGTTAAATATAGTTTTAAAAAGAATAATGTTACTAAAAAGAGATATCACATAAAAAAAATTCTAGTAAAATTACTGCATCGTATAATTATGACATTGCTGGTAAAAGAATATATATACGGTTAATAAAACCTAAGTTGGCTGATCGTTGGCTGATGGATCCCGCAGTTGGCTGATCGTTAAGACACTGTTCCCCGCAGATCACCGAAGTCAAGCATCCATGGCTGTGGTCAGTGTGCAGGTGGGTGTCAGCCTGCGAAGGGACCGGAGTGTGCGGTATTAGTCCTCGTTAAACTGTTCTACTGTAAAGTGCTCGACTTTGCAAGTGGATCATCGTGCTACGAAGCAGAGTGCCATGCCCTCAACAGAGGATCAAAATTGTGATGGCGTGTCTTTAGATTATCCACAAGGATATTTCCCTGGTCGTCGCCAATAGCCCATTACGCAGTTCCAGTGTGACGTAAATAAACAACAAAACCGAAATATACGGTATTTAAACCATTCACTTGGAAAAAATTTCCGTTCATATGCTGACGATTTACCAAAAATACTGGTTTTCAAATCTGTAGTTTTTCTTACCACACATTTCGTAAAATTTTATTTTTTTTATTTATTTTATTTTTTTTAATGGCGGGCACTTGGAACTATTGTCTATTGGCCACAGAAAGTGCCAGAATTGCTAGCTCTCTTTTCGTTACCCAGTGGGCACCTGTGGCGAAGCCACGGCGGTGGAGCAGCGTCGCCCACGTCACACTACCACAACCCGTTTATAGGGCGGGTCACATTCACACATAAAGGAGAAAGGACATAGAACACAGATAGAGAGAAAGAAACATCCATGCCTTGCCCGGGATTCGAACCCAGAACCTTTCTGATGCAACACAGGCCCCCTACACAGGACGGTCGGCACATTTCGTAAAAAATTCACAACTGAGATATAAATTTAACCAAAAAAATTCGTTTTTATGTCAAGCTCTAAGGTAGCATGATAAAATTACTGAATTTTGCCACATTTACCAAATGTAATAAAATGTCATATTTTATTGTTAATTTTGCCAAAATCATAACCAAAATTACCTAGATTTTTGCTTTTGGCGAGATTTTTCAATCATCTACTATTTTTCTCACAAAGACTAGGGTTTTTACAATAGCTCTGTTTAAGAGAAATTGAAATAACAAATTTGGCAATATGTAGACCACTTACTCCTTGTTTTAACTTTTGAATTATTCTATAAAAAGAACTATACTTGACTCACTTTTCTAGCTTAGACTATTCTTATTTGAACCATTACTCACAAAACTGTACCAATATTTTTCATACCCCCAACTGCCTTTTTACATTTTATTTCAGATTTTTAAGAAAAAAATTACCTTCCTCCCCCTTCCCGGAAAATAATCTATTGGACTTAAATATTTTTATTCTTTCTCACTTACATATTAATTGGTGTTGGTGTTGTCGTTGACCATTAAAGCAGAGGTTGTGCGATTGCTCTTGTTTTTCAGTGGCGCCATCTAGGACCAAGAATTTGACTTTTGCAACATCCATTGTCACACCTGTTTATAGGGCGGACCCATCCATACATCCATTCATTCGTCCATAGATCGTAATTTTGACCTGAGCCATAGAACGATCAATCTCCAATTCAGTTCCCCCAGAAGTATTCATTTGTTATGGGAACATGGAGGACTTTATGACCCAACAGATTTAACGAGCACCAGTCACCGTTTACTTCACGGAGAGTCATAGGCCGGTTATATTCAAACTCCCATTCTCACGAACGTGAGTCCAGCGCCCTTCCCACTAGGCCATCCCGGTCACATGTTAATTGGTGACCCTTAATATGTAGATTTATTCTTATATTAATTTTTAGAATAGTAAATACCAAACCATCAGTATAACTAAGCTGTATTGCCACACATAATCAAGCATTTTTTAAATCAGAATTATAAAAATGCATACATTGAAAGCAGTAACTACGCAATACCTAAAATGTTTTAAACATTTAACATTTTTGTATCTAATCAGTGTATTTCAAACAAAATATAGCTTAATAGCAATATTAAAAAAAACTAAACTAAGTGGCGTGACAGCCCGTAGAGGGCCAAGGCCTGCAGTGCCCATCTCAGTTTTTTTGACCTTGGGCTCCGGGGTGCAGAAGCAGATGTTCCGGTTAGGTGGGCAGCCGAACGCGAAACCCCCAGTTTTTAGTTCCCAAACATGCTTGGTACTCATTTATCGACCCACTGAAGGGATGAATGGCTGAATCAACCTTGCCCGGCCCGAGGATCGAACCTAGGACCTGTGGCACGGGAGCGCGAAGCGCTACCACTCAGCCACCGGGCTAATAGCGATATAAGAAATTTTAATTTTAATTTACATGTTATGCTTAAAAAGCGTCTAAAGTCTGATTTACAGGAAAAAAATTGCCTTTTATTCTTTTATTTTTTTCAATTCTTTTATTTTCTTTTTTTTTTTTTTTTTTCAATTTAATCGCATAACCACTAAACGGTGAAAAAGAACTCTCAACAAATGAAACTCAACATTCAAAAGTAGAGCTGTAAAGTTAACTGTTTGTTCTAGTAATTCAACCTACAGTCAAACTACTCGTTCAAACATATATCTTCACTATTTACTCTTCATTTTGCACTTGAAATTCCTTCAAAAAGAACAGCAGTAAAAATCCTTGTCTTCAAAAGAAAATTTTACACGGTATCTCTTTCGCCTTATTTAACATTAAACGTTTAAAATCTTTATTTGACTTCCTTTTGAGTAGAAACTATTTTTATTTAATCCGTTTCTTACAAAACTTTTCTTTCATTTTCCATATGCATTGCTATCACTCTATTTATTTCAAATTTTCCATCAAAAAAAAAATTTAAAAGTCACCCCTTTTATAACATTCCTCGAAAATTATTCGTTGAATTTTGACAACAATTTTCTTTTAACTCTCTTACATATTAATTGGAAACTGTAACTGTATTTTTTTACTTCATTTTAGATAATAGGGAATACCAGACCCTCTCAATCAATATTATTGTAGAGCGACATTAACGCTCTAATCAAATCCTTTTTAAACAGTAATTTTAGAAATATATATCTATATATTAAAAGCGGTAACAACAGAACACCTTAAATAATTTGAATACTTAATAATTCTGTGTATAATTATTGTATTTTAAATTAAAAAAAATAAGCCTAATTGCAGCGTAATTTTTTTCAAAAATTAAATTTAAATGTACAGAATATACATATAGAAGTCTAAAATTCGCAGAAAAATATTGCTTTTACTAAATGTTTTTATTTTGATTTTATATTTGCATGTCATCACATAATTTCAATAGGTTTGTAAATATTTTAAACTATATAAACTTTCGTTATACGACCATATAACGAAAAAAAAAAAATTCATTACAAATAAAAATCAACATTACAAAGAGGAATTATAAAGTTAATTATTTGTTCCAATAATGCAAACTTTAGTAAAAAATAGTTTTTCAAACATTACATCTTCTCTATTTACTCTTCGTTTTAATGCTTAAATTTCCTAAAAACGGAAATACACTGAAAACCCTAGTCATTTAAAGAACAGAGATACATGGCATCTATTTCTCCGTATTTTGACGTTAAACTTTTAAAAACTATACTTGACTTCTTTTTCAAGCTAAGACAATTTTTATTTGAACCATTACTTTCAAAACTGTTCCAAAATTTTCGATACCCCGAACTGTCACTTTTTTTATTTCAGGTTTGTATGATAAGTTTAAAAAATAAACTGCATCCTAGTTTAACATATGACAGCCTATTGATGCAAATATTTATATATAATATTTTTAAAATGTTGTCCATATAAACCAGATATCTCTACAGCATATATTGATGAGAAATATTGACAACTCTCTTACACTTAAAGTTCACTAAAGTAACTGAAAATTTTAGAAATTCATACGCATCAATAGATCATTTCTAGTTTAATCATTTAATCTGTTTCTAAACTAGAATCGATAAGAAGATATGACGTAAAAGAGAATATGATGAAAAGCCTGAAGATAAAAATTATAACTAAATAGAAAGCCATCAGCGTATTTGATAATAAAAGTATCCTGATAAAATTTGACAGCATATAAATTCAAAAAAGTAATATATTGATTGCTTTATTACATTATATTATGTTTTTTTTTTTTTTAATTTCTGTTCCATTAAACTGTAAGCACCACAGTTACTGTCAAAGAACAATATTGAAGTGTAGAAAACAGTTGTTTTTCTGATTATCTAGCTAAAATACTTTTTTTTTAATTTTTGTTCCATTAAACTATAAGCACCACAGTTGCTGTCAAAGAGCAATATTGAAGTGTAGAAAACAGTTGTTTTGCTGATTATCTAGCTAAAATACTTTTTTTAAATTTCTGTTCCATTAAACTGTAAGCACCACAGTTACTGTCAAAGAACAATATTGAAGTGTAGAAAACAGTTGTTTTACTGATTATCTAGCTAAAGTACTTTTTTTTAATTTCTGTTCCATTAAACTGTAAGCACCACAGTTACTGTCAAAGAACAATATCGAAGTGTAGAAAACAGTTGTTTTGCTGATTATCTAGCTAAAATATTTTTTTTTTAATTTCTGTTCCATTAAACTGTAAGCACCACAGTTACTGTCAAAGAACAATATCGAAGGGTAGAAAACAGTTGTTTTGCTGATTATCTAGCTAAAATATTTTTTTTTAATTTCTGTTCCATTAAACTGTAAGCACCACAATTACTGTCAAAGAACAATATTGAAGTGTAGAAAACAGTTGTTTTGCTGATTATCTAGCTAAAATACTTTTCTTTTAATTTCTGTTCCATTAAACTGTAAGCACCACAGTTACTGACAAAGAACAATATTGAAGTGTAGAAAACAGTTGTTTTGCTGATTATCTATACAATACTGAACAAATAGGGGGAGCGTTTAAGTGCCATAATATTGTTTTATTTTTCAAATTACCTTCATTAAAAAATTCTGAATTAAATTATGGTAAAAAGTACCGGCACGCAAGGTGTCGGAACTTTTTGTCCCAAAATTTATTTTTACCAGAACAAGTTACAAACAAAAAATTAGATAAACTGTAATGTTTAATGTAATAATTACCGTAAAATTACTAAATCTCTATAATTAGGTAAAAATTACTGTATAATATTTTACGGTAAAAATGGATTTTACGATGATGCTTACCTTAATGCTTACCGAACTTTAAACCGTAATTTGATCCGGGGTGAAAATAAGATCTTTGCTGAAACAACAGTTTCGTTTTTTTGCGCTTAAACAAGCGCCATGCCATTTATTTATTTTTCGCTATAACATAAAATAAAGTTACTGCTATCAATCAACAACAGTAGTTGATAGAATCAATCACTTTAAAAATATAATAAAATTAATAAAATAAATTGAGGAGACAATTAAGATCGAATCTTCTCAGCCGAAAAATAAAAGTCAAAACTCTACAAGACACTCAGACTTCCTGTACTACTTTATGGAGGCAAAACTTGGACCCTAAATTCAGCTATACAGTGGTCACTCGACACCTTCGAAAAAAAGAGTCTCAGAGCCATCTTTGGGTGCAGTTCAAGAAAAGGAATGCTGGCAAACCAAATAGAACTTCGAGGTCTCTCAACTCTATAAGCAGCCCAAAATTACACAAATGATCCACAGTAATAGGCTGAGATGGCTGGACCATCTATGGAGAAGTCCTGAAAATAGCGTCATGAGAATCGTCACCTGTATGGACCCCGAGGGGTCACCACCCAGAGCTAGACCCCCTACTAGATGGCTCAACGACATCGAAAATGACCTGAAAATCCTAAAAATTAGAAATAGGAAAGGAGTTGCCATGAACAGAAGGCGCTGGTGTTTGTCATCTGTTGAGGCAGCCAAGAAGGAGGAGAAAATGGTTTTAAATATAGTTGCAATTAAATTAAATATAATTACAAATAAACATAATGAGATTTATTTATTTTTTGGAATCATAAGAATCAAGTCAATACAATAAATAAATTAACTAATAGGATGAAGCAAACTTTTGAACTTTAACGATAAGAAGACCATTCATGCTCTCATCACCTAATAAAACTGTAGAAAACCCTTGATTCTGCACTTTAGCCGATCTCTTTAGTTAATCTGCACAATATTTGGGCAATGTGGCTTATTAACGGTTTTTGAGCTTTAGCTGTAACATTACAAGTATTTTGCAGAATTCAAGACGCTCCAAATTATATTTAAAGAAGTAAAAGAAACCAATTAATCAAATTAACCTGTTAATATCCATTCAAAAATTATGTATATCTTGTAGGCTAATTAATAACTAAGCTCTTTACAAATGTCACAGCATTTTATAATGTGCTAATTCCAATTGGAAAATATTATATATTCTCTAATCTGCCTGATATTATTAAGCTTGTTACAATCAGTCTGTATGCCTTGTAAATGTAAATGTGTATGTAGCAAATGTGCGGAAAATTAATCAATCAGCTTAACTTTATTTGTTACTTATCCATTTTTTCAGAGAAATTTCGAACAGTATGTTCCAATTATGTAAAACTCCAATATTATGACTCAAAATTAAAGTTATTTTTCTGAAAGTGTACATTGAACTATCATAAAAATGTTTACCAGATTTATTACATTTTGTTAGAAAATTTATCACATAAGATAAAATCAATATTATTTCATTTTTTACAATAATTAGGATATAGTCTTTCTTTAAAAATATATTGCTGCATAAATTTCAATAAGGTATTTACTTATTAGGAATTAGGTATTATTCAATAACTGAAAGTCTAATTATATTCTAATTCACAAATAATTTAGTTATTTCTATTATACAATTACTGTAAAAATACATTTTATTTTCAATACCAAAATTAAACAATCTAAATCTTTTACGTTTGAATTTTTTCTAAGATTTAATTTTCTTAAGTAAACAAATTTTCCACAAAATTTCACATCGGAAATAAAGAAGAATACGAAATAAATGGAAAAAAAATCCATTAAAATAAGCTTAATGTGCTCAGACCTTTTTATAAGTTTTCTCCACTTTTTCTTGCATTACTAAAAGCATTGCTTTAATCATAAATTTTTACTGATGCTAGAAAAGATTTTGATATTTTTTTTTTTGGTATAAATCTTCATTTTTTTTTTTTTTGAATCGTGCCTGGATTCTTCAAATATCATTTTTTTAAGAAAAATATACTTTTTTTTTCTGAGCGCATGCAACTTATTGAAATATTTTTTTCTTCATTTTTCTACATTGTAGGTGTGTGTCCTTTCTTTTTTATTTTTTCTATGCATGAATATTTTTTCATTCAACCTAAATATTTTCCCTCAAAGTGCATTAATATTTTTAAAGTAAACTATTTTCTACCAATTTCTTTACAATATTCCAGGTTTTAAGTATTTTTAGCTTAAGGTATTCTATTGTGCTGAAATTTCAAACTACATTTACGTAAGGTAAAAATAAAATTTTAATCTAAATACCTATCAAAAAATTTAAATGCGTTATTTAATTAAAAAAAAAACTGGGATAAAAATTAAAATTGTACCTCAAAAACCTTAAATTAAAAATCACCTACCTCACAAGCCATGTATGTTCATATTAAATAACTTTTAAAACTAAATATGTTGGTTTAACTAACAACTTTAAAAACTTATTCGAATCTCTTTTTTTTCAATTATGTTAATATAAAAGAATAAAATAATTTATAACTGAGTATCTGTTAAAAGAAAGTTTGTAAGTTCGGAAAATAAACTTTTATTTATATGCTAATTTATATTGGTGTTTTATTTTTCGAGTATATAATTTACATTAATGCACAAAGGAAATCTGTTAAACTATTTTAATTAGCTTTAACTATATTCTACAAAACCAGGAAAACTTTAATTCGAGGAAGAAAACTTTTTATTTTCTTTATCTTTTTACTACTATTATTTTTATTGTTATTACATGAAAAAAAATTCTGGTAAAATTATCGTACTCTATGGTAATAGCATTTCTGATAATAAGAAAAAACATAATTCTCGTTCGCTAGGTAATTTTTCCATTCATATATGTAACGGCTTACCGGAAATTCTCTTTTTTAAAATTATAATTATTAAAAGTACTAAACTAGAAAGTAAATTACACCGAAAAAATTGGATTTTTTTCCAGTCTCCATGATTATCACGATAAAATTATCACATTTTACCACATTTACCAAATATTAACTATTATAGAAGGATATTTTACTGTTCATTTTATCAAAATCCTTACCAAAGTGCTTCAGTTAAAATCTCTGATCTTTTGGTGTTCCCAAAGAGTCAGAAACACGGTAACCTTTACCATATTTTGGTAGTTTTGGACACACTTTTTTTCTCAATGTATTATTATTATTATTGTTGTTGTTGTTATCGTTATTTTTGTTATTGCTATTATTTTTATTATTATTATTTCGTTGCATAGTATATCCTACTACCCCTTTTCGACTTGAAGCATTATTTAATAACTAATCACAATTTTGAAAAAGAGAAGAAAAACATTTATTCAAAACAAAATATGTATATAAAAAAATTAAAATTTGTACGAAATAAATTCTGCTTTATAAATTATGGTTTGAAAGGCGCTTCTATCTTACATAAATTTTTTAGCATGGGAAAATTTATTTTTTAAAAGCACGTTTGCATACAGTTTTGGCCGAAACCATATCTATTTCGGACATAAATTTAAATAAAACTATATTGTAAATAAGGTTATGTGTTCAAAAACGCATTAAGTTCTAATTTGAAAATTACCTTTTAATCCTTGTAACTGGCAACAACAACAAAATTAGCTCTTATCCCAAAGCTGAACATTTTTTAGAAAAACCCTCTCTGATCTAAAAGATTTACATAAATCAAAAGCTGACATTTAAATAATTTCTAACAGATTAAAGCCTTCTTCATTTGCTATAATATCTTTGCGAGTACTTACAGAGGGAGTTTTAACTATTTTTTAATCAATTCAAATTTATTCCTTAAACATAAAACTTAAGATTCGTTTCAAAAATTAGAAATAACACTTTTCATAAAGTTACTTAAAAGTTGCTTAAACTTACACACTTATGTCGAAATCTCATTCCTAAAGTTTTTAAATTTAGATAAGTTTTTGTAAAGCTCTCAACATTTTTTAATGGTAAACATTACATTAAATAATCAAACTGACAACCAATTTTTGAAGAACTGAGATTTTTAAAGTCATATATATTTGTTTAAAGACTGAATTAAATATAGTACACTGAGAAAGAACTGTATGGTCAAAACTACCTGAATGTGATAAAATTTACCGTGTATCTTGCTCAATGGAAACACCAAAAAAGATAGGTAATTTATAGATTTTTAAAGTCATATATATTTGTTTAAAGACTGAATTAAATATAGTACACTAAGAGAGAAATGTATGGTCAAAACTACCAGAATATGATAAAATTTACCGTGTATCTTGCTCAATGGGAACACCAAAAAAGATAGGTAATTTGTAGATTTTTAAAGTCATATATATTTGTTTAAAGACTGAATTAAATATAGTACACTGAGAGAGAAATGTATGATCAAAACTACCAGAATATGATAAAATTTACCGTGTATCTTGCTCAAGGGGAACACCAAAAAAGATAGGTAATTTGTAGATTTTTAAAGTCATATATATTTGTTTAAAGACTGAATTAAATATAGTACACTGAGAGAAAAATGTATGGTCAAAACTACCAGAATATGATAAAATTTACCGTGTATCTTGCTCAAGGGGAACACTAAAAAAGATAGGTAATTTATAGATTTTTAAAGTCATATATATTTGTTTAAAGACTGAATTAAATATAGTACACTAAGAGAGAAATGTATGGTCAAAACTACCAGAATATGATAAAATTTACCGTGTATCTTGCTCAATGGGAACACCAAAAAAGATAGGTAATTTGTAGATTTTTAAAGTCATATATATTTGTTTAAAGACTGAATTAAATATAGTACACTGAGAGAGAAATGTATGATCAAAACTACCAGAATATGATAAAATTTACCGTGTATCTTGCTCAAGGGGAACACCAAAAAAGATAGGTAATTTATAAATTTTTAAAGTCATATATATTTGTTTAAAGACTGAATTAAATATAGTACACTGAGAGAGAAATGTATGGTCAAAACTACCAGAATATGATAAAATTTACCGTGTATCTTGCTCAATGGGAACACCAAAAAAGATAGGTAATTTATAACGAAACAAATTTGGTAATTATTTTGGTATAATTAACAATAAATTATAGTTTTATTATCTTTTCTTAACTGTTTACCCTTAATACGGTTGAACAACCAGAAACTTTTGCGTGGGAACTAGGCTCGCAGCCATTGATTATCAAAAGTGCAATGTTCTTCAACAGCTGGAGGCTAAATCATATTATAAGGATAAAAAATTCGTATTTTTATTTTCCACTATCGAATGCCCTCCACAAACAGTAGATTTCTAAAATCTTATAGTAATAATTGCGTGGTGAACACCTTATAAAGCCACTTGGTTCCCTCACGCTGGTTGCATACTTTAGCCGAGAGGGCTAACCTTTCAATTTCATTACCGGCTGAATGGGGGTTAGAATCCCATTATCCCTTCAACTCATGAGAAATTTACTGTATTCTGCATCCCATTTATTTCTGAGAGCCCCAGACAAAAAGCTTCAAATTCGTTTATTTTAGTGAAAAGTATTTCATCGAAAAAATGAATTAAAAACTTATAGAACAATGTATGATAAAGGAAATTTAAAAGTGATAGTGCTATACGTTACGTAGTTAAAACAAGAATAATAAATTTAAGTAAAATTGAAATTTCTCCATTCATTGTGAAAAATACATACTCAAATGTCCCGAAACTTCCCTGGTATATGAGCCGAGCGAATTTTTCGTCAAAGCGACGAGTCAACAATCTTACTTTACTTTATAACCGTCGTTGTACAGCCGACCCAATTTTTGGGTTTACGACTCTTGGTGTACTCCGTAGACTTGTAATTTTAAACCCAATCCAGAAGACAAGGGAACTTCTGGATCAAGTATTGGGTGTAATTTTGCCTTCGTGTAGGACATTTTGATGGAACTAACCTGCATTTTGGTAACATGGAAAGGAAGACCACGAGAACCTCTCAAGGTTACCCTGACGGCAAAGGGACTCTGACCCATGATCCGTCTACCACTGAGGATATTTCACGTCAGCACTGAGGTCAGAGAAAGCCGGATGCGGATTCATATCGACCAGCCATCGCTAGGATTCGAACCCGGTTCACCTCATCGAAAGGTGAAAGCTCTATCTCTTGAGCCATCGCGGCTCACGAACTAACTGTCATCACGCCTTCGAGGAAACGAATTTCGTTAAAATTAAAGAAATAGTGCGCCATTCTATTTTTATATTAAAAAAAACAACTTGTATTACCCATAACTTTTCAATCATTTTCTCGTGGGCACTACATAAATGGATCAAAGTCGCCCTAACAACACAAGAAGGAGAGATAGAACAAAGAGATAAATAATAAAATATGCAACCCTCACGCTGGCTGCATACTTTAGCCGAGAGGGCTAACCTTTCAATTTCATTACCGGCTGAATGGGGGTCTGGGATTCGAACCCGGTTCACCTCATCGAAAGGTGAAAGCTCTATCCCCTGACCCATCGTAGCTCACGAGCTAACTATCATTACGCCTTCGAGGAAACGAATTTCGTTAAAATTAAAGAAATAGTGCGCCATTCTATTTTTATATTTAAAAAAAAACTTGTAGTATCCACAGTTCTAACTTTTCAATCATCTTTTCGTGGGCACCATATAAATGGATCAAAGTCGCCCTAACAACACAGGAAGGAGAGATAGAACAAAGAGATAAATTGCACTCATCTCCAAAGCGGAATTTGATTCCGATATCTTCCTGAAACGAGGCGAACTCCGTGACCACCACTCAGCCCAGTTGACTTACTTCGTCACTTTATTTTCTATCGTCTAGTTTTCCTTCTAGTTTAGTCATTCTAGTTAACAATCTTTCACAAAGCTCAATGAAGAAGTTACGAGTGGAGGAAATATTTTCGTCTCACATTTGAGGAGTTCACATTTCGTCACAAATCAAATTGTATCGTGACGAAGTTATTCTCAAAATTAACGTAATATAGATCAAGGATTGCTGAATCGTCAAAAGTTAGAGTTTTATTTCTGAGAGTGCGTAATAAAGAGGATGTGTTATGAAATCTAAGGAACCAGGTAAGAAAGTAAGTTACATGACTTACAACAAAAACTTCTATTAAAATTTTCATGTGATAGTGAAATTGATTGATTGATTATTGAATATCTGTTATTAAGTCCATCAAATCAGATTAGATAGTAAATTACGACTTAAATCAAAACAACTAAAATAAATTTTTGTAAATTTGTTTTTTTTTCCACTTCTTTGAAATAATAAATTTATTTACTTAAATAATTATTTTTTAAAAGTTTTTAAATATGTATTTTGCCACAATGTTAGTTCCAATTAACATTATTCCACTCTCAGTTTGATTTATTTATATTCTCTGCAGATAATCATTTCATCAAGTTCATTAATTAACTACACGCTAGACTTACCTTAATAAGTCTTCACTTTAAAATCGTACAAAAAAAAAAAAACCTTTACCAATAAACCAAAAACTTGATTAATCCACATCCTCGCTGGGGGATTGAATTTTAAATTATCTTGAAACAAAAAAAATATACAATAAAATACTGAAAATTTGATGCGCACTTCCCTTTTTTCCTATTTTTTTTTTTTTTTTTTTAGTAAGCCAGACACAAATCTTAAGAATCATTTATTTAAATGAAAAGCACTGCAGCGTACAATGAATTAAAAAAAATGAAATGCCTCAAGCGAAAGCAAAGCTAATCCTTAAGGTAAAAAAAATTGGTAAAGAAGTATCGAACGCTGAAATCAAAACAAGCTTACCTCTGAGAATTCTTTTTTTCTTCTAATGTTCCGATAACGTTGCAGGAGCATTTGCGAATATATTTGAGAGAAATAGCTAAGACATTTCTATCTTACATGCCATAAGCGACAGATTACTTCCTGCGATATTGTCGCATGCTTTGAATACTGGATGAGATTTCGATGATGTAGCGGTGACAGAAAATCTTTATTGCTTTTTTTTTTGCATGAATAAATAAGGTAGTACTGCGTCATTTCCTGCAACAACAGATACGAAATGCTCTTGAAGACAGTCAAAGAAAAGTAATATCAATTGAACTTCATCGTAGCAGATTTTTTTTACTTTATTCGCGAACACCTTCAAAAGAAAATGTTGTCAATAGTGAAAGGGGAAAAAAATATATGTACAAAAATCTCATCAATTCAAATATGTATGTTTTTGTTTGCTTCTTAAACTAAACAGTTATAACGGGACAGTAGAATGCTTCATAAAAATTTTAAAATGAAATTTAAAGTAAATGGAGAGAGCTTTAATTAAAGTTTTGAAAGTGCTTCTAAATATTATTCTATCGTCAAACTACTTTTCTATAAGGTAATATTTAAAAATAAGTTTGCTAGTTAGAATTAAGATGCAATCTAATTGTAAAAGATGCAATCTTTTCTTCCCGTAAAAATTAGTTTTTTCCCAATGTGTTCTGGCAATGTTCCGGAGTCATGAGCACAATATATTATTTCGTATGGTATGCACTTAAAAACTGTTAGCTTGATATAAAAAATAAGATCTTTAAAACTGTACAATTTAAGAAAAACGTAACGTTATTTTCCAGCGTGATAATATTTTTGTCCACAACGTACCAGTAGCATTGCAGGAACTGTTGCAAATATATATAAAAATGTATAGTTCATACGTTTTCATTTAACGTGCCATGAGGAACAGATTACATCTTTTGATATTGTCTGTCGCAGGCTTTGAATTCAGGATAAGATTTCGATGATGTAGGTATGACAAATAATTTTTATTGCTATATTATTTCTTTGGAAGAATAAATAAAGTTGTACTGGGCCATTGCCTTCAACAACAGATACGAAATAGTGTTGACGATAGTCAAGGAAAAGTGATATCAATTGTATTTCTATAAAAAAAGTACAATTGGTGCAAAACTAAATGTTTTCTTCCAGCAGGGATGTTTTCTTCTAATATGTACCTGAAGCTTTCCGGTAGCATTTCAGGAACCTTTCCAAAAATATATGAGAAATATAGTTTAAACATTTCCATTTAACAAGCCATCAGTAACATATTACTTTCTGTGATATTGTCGCATGCTTTGAATACTGAATGAGATTTAGTTGATGTAGAGGTGACAGAAAATCTTCATTGCTTTTTTTTGCATGAATAAATAGCGTCATTTCCTGCAACAACAGATACGAAATGCTCTTAAGGACAGTAAAAAAAAAAGTTATATCAATTGAACAGCATCCTAGCAGATTTTTTTTTTTACAATTACAGAAAAAAAAAATTTCTTTTAATAAAACTAAAGTATATAGTAATATTAAATTACAGAATTTTAGAGCATTAATATGGTACTTTGTCAGTTCATATGGTAATGTTTTACTGGTAATTCTGGTTCTTAAAATTATAGTTTATTTTACCACAAGTTTAGTAAAAAACGCATATAGCGCTCTATTTAACGAGAAAAAGTATGAATCATCGGAAAAATAGGAAACTATAGCAATTTAAAACAAGAAAAATAATTAGAAATGTTTTACTGCCCTAAATATGAGTTTCTTGTGTATGTTATATGCGATATTAGCAACAATAAAATACATAAATTATGCAATAGTAAAAAATATGCTCTTCACAGCTACGTGGGGAAAAAAAATTCTAACAAATTATCGTACTGTATGGTAATGACATTTAAAAAAAAACATAGTTCTGGTTAATATAATCAAAATATATATCATTTTGTTTTCATTACCACTCATTTAGTAAGAAATGCAAAACTAAAAATTAATTTTACGGTATAAATGTTTTTTTAATGCCATGATCTAAGGTATCGTGATAAAATTACCACATTTTATCACATTTAGCTAATTTTATTACTGATTAAACTTTATTTTATTGTTATTTTTACAGAAAGCATTACCAAGCGCCTCGGTAAGATATACCGATCTTTTTGTTGTTGATCCTATTGAGCCATATACATGATAAATTTTACCATATTTTGCTAGTTTTTACCATTCTTTTTTCCAGTGCAGACAAACACTTAGTGATAACAAAGTTGGGCTTAATGTAGTTGATCGCAGTAATTAATTAACCTGTAATCAATATTATGTCCCTATAATTAGAATCGTAATCAAGGCTATATATATATTCATAAATACTACCAATCATAGATCATTATTCCGTGGATTTGTAGTTAAGTTTCAGTAGCAATTAGGTTGCAATTACGTTGATAATCGAAATGGTTTATTTACAAGTTCAAAATACAATTACAAAATTTTTTTTTATTTGTAATCAATTACAGCTTACCCAATTCTGATTGATATTTCATGCTGCAAGTATCACCTCTATAGTATGGGATTTTATTTTTTAATTTAATGGCTTCAATATATTGGCTGCCGAGATGCTTCATAATTTTAGATCTCTTTCAAAGTAAAGAAAAATAATTTTAATTTGTTTTTCTAACTTGTTTTAATTTAATTTAAAAAAAACTTTTTAGCTTTTCTGAAACTTTTAAACTATTCTGAGATTATTCAAGTTGGTTGCTAAAACTTTAAATTAAAATACTTTAGACTCTTTACAAAGTTACGAATTAAGAATCCTTGATTTATTTCTGGCTGTAAGTTTAATTTTTGTTTTCTTTGCATTTACGATTAAAGTTATTTTACAAAATTTCTTATAACTCGTTAATAGTTGGGAAATTTTAAAACTCATCGATCATTTAAAAATTACGAGAAAAAGTGTAAACAGCAATCTGTTAACGACTACAGAAACTTACTATAAACTATGCGATATAAGCAATGATTTATTTAGTAAATATATTGATTTGCTTGTGATCCAGTTAGAGATGTAGTGATTGTTGAATCATTGATTTAATTAATAATTTATATGATTAGTTAAGTTATTTGATAGTTACTGATTTAATATGTGTTTTGGAATACTGAAAAAAAATTATGGTTTAAACTATTAAACTATTATAAAATATACCTTGTTTTCTGGCTCTATGGAAACACCAATTTTGTACGATAATTTTTAATGTAGTGTTTGTTAATTACTTTTGGACAAATTTCTAATAAAATGTGATTTTATTATCATGCTATATGATAGAAAATGAGCTAATATTTGGTAATTTTACCTAAGGAGTTGGTAATTTTACCAAAAGAATTAGTAATTTTTATCAGTATTAATACATTTTAAGATAGCGAAAAAATGTTTTATTTGATTACCGATGACTTTGTATTTGTTGGTATGTTGTTTTCATTTCTATGTGAGCTATAAGCTAACATCTAGTGATTTTGAAAGACCAGAAAAAAAACCAATAGTCGTTTTTAACATAGCCCAAATAGTCGTTTGTAACAAAGCACTAAATCATTTGGGAAACTTTATGTTTCTTTAGTCACAAAAGTTCTTAAAGAACAAAAAAAAAACACCTTCCAACGGGATTTCACTCCAGGTGAAGGTACTCAATTAAAGTGCAAGGCAAATGTTTCAGGCTTAGAGCTCTAGAAAAGATGCCAACATATTCCCCAGACATGAATTTTAAGGATTCTTATGTTTGATTCATCATGGAGGCATAAATTTTTACTCAACTTTCTCCTTTTTGAAATCTTTAAAAGTTTAGAGCTAAGAGTGGGACAAAATATTAAAAGGGGAAGTGTGTAATAAAGCATAAAAACTTTGTAATACGTTAGCAATTTTGCATTTAGATATATATATATTACGAGTACTGTTGTTATTATGTCCATTTTAATACTAAGCTATGATATTTAAATAGGCATTTGATTTTGTGATATTTTTGTTGCTCTGTAATGTTAATGGCACACATATTTAAGACAATTTTTTAATGCTTGTAGGATTTAATAAAAATAACTTTTGCACCCGAAAATACAATATAAGGAAACTCTTTAAAATAATTAGAGTTGTAACATCGTTAGTTTAGTCTGAGCAAAATACAAACACAGAGAATTAACACTCGTAATTTTAAACTCATGAATATTCATTATGAATTGCAAAAATAAGTATGACAGCACAGCGAAACACAACAAGAAAGCCATACAATTAGCTGAATTCTAATCACAACCGTAAACTTTTGCCTTTTCAAAAGTGAATAATACATTTCGTATGACTTCTGTACACCGGAACAATTACTTAAACTTGAATCACCAAAACCAATGGTACCCTCAAATAACTTTGTGTAATTTAAATTAAGGTACTCTCGAGTTGTGTCTTTATCCTTTCCCTGTTGCCAGGCTTCATTGTCATTCCACGACATTCCTAAGGGAAATATTTCCGTAAAACATTTTACGGAACAGAGAATTTAGGTAAGCTTAAAATCTCCTTCAGTAATTTACAAAACTTTACAAAACAGAGAAAGAGAATAGAATCCAATGAATCGAAATGCATTATTTAATGAAAGCTTTGAGAGAAAGAACAATAGTTTTTTGTTTTAAAAGTTGGAATGAAATTTTTTGGATTAAATATTTCATAACAATTTTACTGACTCAACAAAATGTCTTGCCTTAACAATTAATGCTTTGCGTTAAATCTGACGAAAATGACTTAAGGCTGTTTTTCGAAGACTCCGTCATAATATGAAATGATGCTTTTTTGCGAATAATATGCTATTTTTATAAATGCTGTGAGCTTGAAACTGTTATCCATGACTGTTAGCCTATCTAAAACCAGAACTGTCTGCTCTTTTTTTCTTTTTTAAATGGCGCAAAACGTCAATATCGAGAAAAGCCACAACTTTGTGAAAATAAAAAGCGTTTGTCGCCTAATTTTTCAGTATTTAAAAACTTACTCTAATGCTGCATTAACTGGGCTCATAAATATTTACAAGATTGAGAATAAGGCAGTAATTTTGATAATTTTTATCTAGGTGGAAAAATGTCGCCAAATTGGCGATTTTGAAAAGGTTTAATAACTTTTAAAATATTTAAGTTATTTATCTGTTCTAAAGCCCAGATAATTCTTCTCTGTAAAAATATATATATAAAGTTTATAGAGCCGCGATTTCTCAGGGGATAGAGCGTTTGCCTTCCAATGCTGCGAACCGGGTTCGCCGCAGTCGATACGAATTCCGCGTCCAGCTTGCATCGACCCGATGCTGACGTCAAATATCCTCAGTAGTAGACGGATCATGGGTAAGAGTCCCCTTGCCGTCAGGCTAACCATAGAGGTTCTCGTGGTCTTCCTCTCCATGTAACGTAAATGTTGGTTAGCTCTATCAAAAAGTCTTCCACGAAGGCAAATTTCTCCCAATACTCGATCCAAGAGTTCCCTTGTCTTTTGGATTGGGTTCAAAATTACAAGGCTACGGAGTTGAATAATAGTAGTCGTAAGCCCATAAAATTGAGTCGGCAGTTCAACGACGGTTATAAGACTATAAAATTAAAAATATATATAGTTTATAATCATCGCATTGCGTCAAGTGTAAGGCACTTAAACTATGTCTTTTTTTATTTTCCTTGGCGATAGAGCTTCGAAATACAGCGTTAAATGGAAACTTAAAATTTCGAAATCATGGCCAAGAAGAATGTTTTCGCCAACACAGAGTTCCCACGTTACTTAAAAATTTATAAAAGTAATAGCAAGTTTTCAATAGTATTAATATGAGTTTCCTTTTTTAAGAAACTCCTTAGCGTTTAAAGATCAAAGAGCTTAAATTTTTAAAACACGTCTATATCTTTTGAAAAATAATACTTTGTGGTGGTCACAAATCTATTAAAATATTGACGATTGTTTCATTTATGTAACCACTTTCAAAAATTTGAAAACCTTATAGAACACTATTTGAACTCGAGGAATGTCTATAGCTTATTTTAAACGTAATTCTCCCTTCATTTTCTACAGTAAAGCGTTACAGCAGAAGCCAGTTGGGGACCAGGGGAGTCATGGAAGTTAATGCTTTACAGTCACCAGTGGCATGATGGGGGAATGTGGCAGTATTACGCACCGGCCGCTTTACTTCCCAGAACAGATGGTACCCATTGATTTGAAATTTGGCTCTGCTCCAAGCCGCCACTGGGATTTTAATGCAGTTCTCTTCCTTAGACAATGAGCCATCATTTTCCATAGCACTGAGGAGTTTTTAGTTTTAATTTAGTTCTGATCAGCAAGTCCATATCCATTAAAATATAAATTATGTAACAATAGAACAGTTTTCATTGTACAAATTTTTATTCATCTTGCAAAACTGTCTATAAAAATTATGACTGGGTGTCCCAAAAATGTCTGAAGATTTGAAAAATAAATGCTAGAAAAACACAAAGAGATGCTTAGTATGCTACATTCTACTCGGAAAACCCAATACTCATTCTCGCCAAATTACAATAGTGTTTACAAATTCGCCAACAAATGGCCCTACTTATCGAAGAAAACAATAAAATAATGTTTTTAATAATTGGCATTAGCAACAATTATGTTGTGCAGTCTCAAGAAAAAATAAACAGACATCCGTGACTATATTTCTGTTGGAATGGTCTGACATGCCGAAGAAAATATAGTTATAGTTTTTAAGATCATTAGCGCCATCTGTTGACGAGCTTTAAAAAATTTTATTAATAAATTCTCTGGTTATTTAACCCATTTTCAGCCAATGGGATGTAAACGCACTATTTCTATAAAAAAAAAATTTTTAACAATAAGACTGATTTTTCACTAATTTTATTTTTCTACTATTTTTAAGAGCTCTGAAGACAAAATATTAGGAATACGATTGCAGTAAATAGTTTCTATTGAGAAATGTTCTAACTAAGCTAGTGTTTTAACTTAAAACGTCTATTAGCAAATTTGGCTTTTTGAAAATGTAAAATTATTCCACTTGAGATTAATCACATGTTTTTATGATAGATAAAAGTTGCAAGCTCTGTAAATATAATAAAACTAGAACAAAATTCTTAAAAAAAACTAGTGTATAACTAAATGGTTAGTACATTAATTTGGTCAATATTACATATACGCACTATTTTACTTCTTAAATAAGTAATTTTTTAGGCACGAAAATTTTATTGTTTCTTTATGAATGTAATTTTAGCACTTTTCAATGAGTGTAATACCACATTTGTGAAATGTCTACTTGGTCAAAATTGGGTTGAGAAGAATTAAGTAAATTGTATTTTTTTATTGTCCTCATTTTTTTAAACTTATTTTTTTAAGTAATATGCCTTTTAGGACAAACTACAAGATATGAAATAGTCTCAATTGTCAACTAAGTTATCCAACAGACAGCATTCTTGCTTAAAAATATCCTCTTTTTATTAGTAAAACTTCAAAACTATAAAAGCACATGCGAAAAGTATTATTATATTGCTCTATACTGCTTTAGAATCATACTGATATATGGTGCAAAGGCTTTAACTTTCACAAACACAAAATTGTACAATAAGTATTCACATACCAATATCAGACAAATGGGATGTCCAAAATTCTGTTTCTTGCTCTGAAAGCCTTTTCTGTCCATTGGGAGCTAGAAGAAATATAAGTTTTATTTATCTCACTTTAACTTGACAGGTTTGATAAAGCTGTAAAGACATGTAACATCCATCGCAATATAAAGTGTTTTCCTTTGTGATTATGAAAATACTGAACAATATATCATTTTAAAAACATTTTCATAGATATTATGTTAAATATTTTCCAAATCTGAAGCTTCATATTTAGTGTAGGTTTATTGCAAAATGTTTGTTCTAAAACATTTTCTTCAGTCAACATGAATTTTTTTGCTGATCTGCCTTTTACTAGAAAAAATTCCTTTTTAAAATAAAACAGAGATTTTAAATAAATAAGTATATAAATAGAGCTATATATTTTATTGTTTTAAAATATTTGTTGGGTTTGGTTTTGATATGGATATGCGCATTATTATATTGTTACATTTTTAAATAGAGTAAAAGATATTTAAAATACAAAAACTAATAAACAAAACTGCTTGCAATTTTTATTAAATGTAAATTTAATTACATGTCTTTTTGTTACATATTTAGCGTAGGTTTATTATAAAATGTTTGTTCGAAACCATTTTCTTCAATCAACATAAATTGTTTTGCAGATATGCCTTTTATTATAAAAAAATTCATTTCCAATATAAAACAGAGAATTTAAATAAATAAGAATGTAAATAGAGCTATATAGTTTATGGTTTTAAAATCTTTGCTTGGTTTGGTTTTGATATGGATATACACGTTATTATATTGTCACATTTTTAAATAGCGTAAAAGATTATTAAAATATAAACATTCGAAAACAAAACTGTTTATTCTTTTTATTACATGATTGCTGTCTGAATCAGAAACCATTTCAATGCATAGTGAATGTTAAAACAACTGATTTTGTTTTACAAATTACATATTTTGAATGTCATAGCATTTAAATTTGAAATTATATTAGTCTTTGTATAGTAGAATATATTTCAAACTTTTTTCAGCATTAACGTGCTGACGAGTAATTTAATTTGACACAGTGTTATCCATTTTCGGGGCTAATACACTGCTAGAATTTAATTTCTAAAATTATGGTAAAATAACCGGTTGCATTCTGTTTATTCAACTAACCGTAAAGTTAACTAGCAACTGTGAACATTTTTTTCCTTACGTTTACAACTGATCTGATAAAAAAAAAAAACTTAAAGGAAGAACTATACCGTTTTGTAACCATTTACTACTAGTATGGTTCCAAAACAGTAAAAATGAAATTTAATTTTACATTGAAGTTGAGTTGTGGTTGACTTGTGTCTTATGCCCTGAACCATAGAATATGACTTAATTTATTAAGTGGGGCCATCTATTGTGAAAGATGGGAATTCTGTGGAGCTATCATCTATGAGTAAATGAGTTTCTTATTCTAATACTCCTGGGTCACAAATATGGGAGTGCAGGATGCTAGAAACTCTTCATGTATTGAAGGAATGGAATAAATATATTGGATAGGAACCCTTCTTCAACCTGTCATGAAGTTGACAGATTAGCCCTCTCGACTATAGTTTGTACCCAGCTGTAAGTAATTATGTGGCTTCATAAGGTGGGCCTAGTTGGCACGGATAAAATTCTGGTTCTTTAACCGTATTACAATCAGTAGACGATTTTTTTCATAGTAGAGAATTTGATCTCAATCTTTTTTTTTTTAATTTTTTAATTATTATTTAATTACCATTTAATTACCAATTATTATTTACCATCTGCTTTTTCCAAAATATTATTTTCCAAAAAAAAATAATGGCCATTTTTGTTAGCTTTAAATTAAAGTATAAGGGCGCTCTTCAAGTATATAATGTATAGTAGCGTTTCCATAATACTACTCCATAATACTATTTCCAATATTAGTCATATTTGGTATAAGTACTGAGGGGGGAAGGAAAAATCACAAAAAAAATCTATGCAATTCATTTCAGCTTTTTCCTGGTGCAAACCATCGATCAAAATATAATAATAAGTGAATCTTTAATGTACACTCCAAATGTATCCCCGATAATGAAATATGTTTAGGAATAATCAGGTTAATTTGCTCAAATCATTTAGAGCGATTAAACTTCATCTTATCTTATGATCTTATGATGAACGTTATCTTATGATCTTATCTTGTCTATCTTATCTTATCTATCTTATCTAATCTATCTTATCTAATCTATCTTATCTAATCTATCTTATCTAATCTATCTTATCTAATCTATCTTATCTAATCTATCATATCTAATCTATCTTATCTTATCTTATCTTATCTATTTTATCCTAACTATCTTATCCTATCTATCTTATTTTATCATATCTATCCTATCTTATCTATCTTATCTAATCTATATCATCTAATTTATCTTATCATTCTTTTTTATCGTATCTATCTTATTTATATTATCTATTTTATTTTATGTGTTTATGAACCTAACCAATTTTTAACACAATTGAATAAACTCGCTATATTTGATTATTCAGTATAATTTAAATACCTTTTTAAAAATTAAATTTATAATAATCTTATAAGCTTCTAATTAGAATAGTCATATTCTGGTCCAATTTTGTGAAAATCGTCGATAGCATTTATTTAAACAATTTTAAAGCATATCTCCCAAGTAATTTGTCTAAGATAAAATTTATCATTCAAAATTTTCGTATAATCGGAAATAATATTTGTTATAAAGGCATTTAAATGCAAACTTATCAAATATCGAAAATAACTGTGAATTTAGATTACAAACAAATGTGTCTGAACCGACATATTGCAATGATGTTTGGCTAATGATGTGTTTCATTATTCATGGATTATCTATGAGAACTACATCAAAAATCAAATAAGATATATGGTAATATTACTGCTATGAATTTAAGAATATTGGGATTGCGATAATATTGCTGCGTCCAAATCACCTCATTATAAAAGTTCTCGGATGTGTAAAAGTATAAGATGAAACTTATTAGAATATCTCATCTTCTTAGTACTACATTACATAGCTTTAAGAAATGTCCTTAAAATTGGAAAGAGTAAGTATTTCATTTTATGAAATATAATTGAAATGCATTAAATGCCTATAATTTTGTTCTTGAATCTTAAAAATATAAACACTACTTTATTTTTCTCGTCCGCCTTACATATTAATACATCTGCGAAAATTGAAGTATTTAAGAATGAAAAAATTAGAAAGACGGCCATTTTGGCGCTTCCACACTCAAATCCGTACTCAAATATGGAGTATTAAAAATAATGCATCTGTGATTTACTTAACAAAATAGATGAATGTGAAATCTGTGTAACGCTTCAATTGCGAGGTGCACGGTACAATATGGAATACTGTTCACTAAGCAAAGTAACTTGTAATGGTCTAACATGTGGCAGAACATATTGTTTAGCAACTTTTTTCTTGCTAAAAGTACTATTTTTGACCACTTTTGTAACTAATTTTTTGACCATTTATGTAACTAATTTTTTGTAACCATTTTTGTAATAAATTCAAAGGTTATAAATTCTCAGCTATCTTAATCCGAACGTAATAATCTGTACGCTTACATTAAATAAATAATCTTAAACTTTAGTGGTAAGATATTACTTAATTTCATAATACAAAATGGAAATAACATTCAAGATTTTTCAAGCGCTCAAAAACAGGCACTCATTTCAAAGACTTGCTTGACGTGAATGAGAAAAAAAGCAAACGTGATTTAAGAAAAAAAACAAATCACTTTTATTTTTTCTCATTCTCGTCTGGCAAGTCTTGAAAATGGGTACTTTTTTTTAGTGCTTGAAACATGTAGGATGTTATTTCCTTTTTGTATATTTTTGAAGCAAATGAAGATATTATTAAAGTAACTTACAGTGAGCCAAAAAAAACGGATTACCATTAAAAACGTTTGATATAATTATCGGATCTTCATGTTTTAGGACTCAATCTTATTGGTTCGAGGCGGTGACTTCAAAAAGTCGTATATTTAAAACTCTTTTTCTCAGAAACTATTCAACCGAGTTCGCTCAAATTTTGTATTTTGCCATGTAAAATTATATACTTTAAAATTGTGTAAAAATTTAATAACTTACAATAAAAAAAAATTTCGACTGTTGTTAAATAAAATTTTAAAAATAATTAATATCTTCTATATTTTATTAATAATTAATATCTTCTATATATATTTTTACATGGAATTATCTCTGAATAAATGAATTTTATAATTTTGTGCAAAAAATTTTCAATTTGCTTGCGAAATACACATAAAATAAAATTAGCATTAGGAGATCCGAACTTAGACTCGCTTTCTTAACCTCACAATTAAGACAATATATCCCGGATTGCGGCTATGCCCTATATTTTCAGGAGCAGAAATCTGAATCCGTTGAAAACAGGTATGTTTATTTAGAGAAAGTACGTTTTTATGCCTTACCTCAAATATGGTAATTAATTAGTGCAGACTATAGTCTGTACTAATTAATTACCATATTTGAGGCCACCCCCTCAAACCATTGAGATGGAGACCTAGAATGTCAATATCTGATCATTCAATCAAAGGTACATTATACAATTTTACTACTGCACATTTTTTCACATACTTGGTCATTTTGTAGACCATTTATTAATTACCTGATATTATTCTTCTAAATAGGATAGAAAATGAAATACTCCTAAACACAAATTCGTCTAAAATAGCTTTTTTTAATGTTTTTGGACAAAATAAAGTGCATACAGCAAAATTTTTTAAAATATTGTTGCTATCAGTTACACGTTCCACTAATTTATTGATATAAACCAAGAATAAATTTTGCATCAAGTTCAAGCTTTAAATTCTTTTTTTTCCCCTTTTTTTCCTGATCCTTGTAGATGGAAGATTTGAAGCGTAATCCGAGAATTCAATCTGATTATACTATATTATATTTTGCAAGAATAAAAAGAAAATCGATCCTGAGCTTCAGATTTAAAAATCATTTACTAGGCAGAGAGTTTTATATATCTATAAAAACGATGCATACCAAGCATTAAGTTAAAAAATTTCTAATTCAGTTACGGAATTTGTGATGTATTTTCACTGTAAAATCTGATGCATAAAATACAAATGATTTCAAGTGTTAAATAGAAAACCAATATCAGTGAATTTTACACTATGCTGGATAAGTTAAATTCAAATTTTAATTTGCAAAGTTTAAATGCATGGGGCAGAACAAATTATTTTGTAATATTTTCAGTCACAAGTGGCATTTATACTGATTTATAATCTATTTTTAAATTTAGAGGCAATAAATTTCATGCAAAAAATAATTTTTATTTAATATTTATTAAATGTCGAAAACATTTTGAATTGTAAGGTATAGAAACTCAAAGAATGCAATTTTAAATAGCAAAAACAAAATTTGAACGAAATCGATCGAATAGCTCCTGAGAAATAGAATAATAAAAAATTGTATTTTTAAAATTCAATTTCTCAGGAACTATTCGACCTATTTGGCTCAAATTTTGCATTTTAATATTTAAAAATGTATTCTTTAAATTAATGTGTAAAATTGTAAGCCCTACAATTTAAATTTTTTTCAGCTAATATTAAATAAAAAAAATTAAAAAAACATACGTGTTTTTAAAAAAATTATTTTTTGCATGGAATCATCTTTCGATAAACTAATTTTACAATTATATGCAAAAGTTTTTAAATTCGCTTCAAAAGTTCTCCAGATATGGTGAAATAAAGTAAAATTAACATTAAGGTGTCCAAACTTTGTACCCTCTCTTCTGACCAAACTATGAGGACAATCTCCCAAATTGCGGCTATACCCCATAGTTTGGGGGACAGAAATCCGAATTAATCGTAAAAAAGGTATGTTTATTTAGAGAAATTCCGTTTTTGTGCCTCATTTTATCTACTCGATCCATTAATGTTGAGTCCTAGAACGTGCAAGTCCGATCAATACATCAGACGTTATTCCGGGCAGTCCGTTCCGTTTACTTTTTGTACTCTGTACATTTACATATTTTTATTACTGCTCATTTTTTCGTATGTTTATAATTTTGGAGATCATTTAATAATTGTCTGATATTATTCCTCAAAACAGGATGGGAAAACGAATCACTCCTAAATACAAATCCATTTTAAATAATCAATAATTTAGTTTTTATCGTCATTGGACAAAGGAAAGTGTATAAAGCAACATTTTTCAAAATATTGTAGCTATCAGTTACACGTTCTTTTAATTTATTGATATAAACCAAGAGTAAATTTTGCACTTCCTCACTCAAGCTTAAAATCTTTTTTCTTTCTTTCCGAAGATGCGGGATTTGAAGCGTAATCCAGGAATTCAATCCGATTACACTATATTATATTTTGCAAGCATAAAAAGAGAATCGATCCTGAGCTTCAGATTTAAAAACCATTTACTAAGCATAGAGTTTTATATTTCTATAAAAGCGGTACATATCAAGCTTTAAGTTAAAAAATTTCTATTTCAGTTATGGAATTTGTGATGCATTTTCACTGTAAAATTCGATGCATGAAATACAAATCATTTCAAGTGTAAAATAGAAAACCAATATCAGTGAATTTTACACTATGCTGGATAAGTTAAATTCAAATTTTTATTTTGCAAAATTTAAATGCATGAAAGGTTAACTGGAGGTAATAATAACATAATAATTTGGAAATAATTGACTTTCTAAGTACTTAAAACAAAAATTTAAATTAATAAAAATTAATTAATAAAATTTAAATTAATTAAAAATAGAAAACCTATATCAGTGAATTCAACTCTACGCTGGATGAGTTAAATTCAAATTTTCATATTGCAAAGTTTAAATGCAAAGAAAGAAACTACATGTAATAAAAACACAATAATTTGAAACTAATAGACCTTGCAAGTAATTAAAACAAAAACTTAAAAGTACTTAAAATTGAAAAACCAAAGGTTTTTATGAAATCAAGGGTCTTGTGTACCGCTTCTGAAAAATCGGTAATTGGATATATCAAACAAAATAATGCATATTCAAAAAACGCGGTTAAAATGCAAAAGCAATTACATTAACTGCAATTAAACTTTTACCCAGCCAAATCACCATATTTTACAACAGAATATTCTAGGAACGGGATATAGATGAACTTAACCCTCATTTCTTAAATGCATGCCATTCTTATGTGAGCTAACTTTGTAAATGTGTGTGTTTAAGTTTAAAATGTTTCTCAGAAAAAAATTGGGGCCAATAATGAAACGGCAAAGCATATTTAAAGAATAAAAATCACACAGGAACATAAGATTTCAAATGCTTTCTTGTTCGCAATGTTCCACAATGACCAACTATGGAGCCCTTCAATAGCCATTTTGGCGTGTGTTTTCGAATGACGCCAAATACTGACTATTAATCTCGTTCTTTCTCGTATTTCACGAGATTACTCTCGAAACGCTTTTCTGCGCATACAAACTGCATTTTTTTATATACAATTTTCGCAAGAACTTATGTGTATGGCGAAATTGCTTGATAGATATTTTAAATTAAAATTAATTACTTCGGCTTTTTTTGCGATATATTTAGACTGAGTCAAAAATCGCATTGCTTACAGCAAAGGGTTGTCAGAGTCGCGCTACCATTCGTGAGGGTTGTCAGAGAAAAGTGATCGTAAAAGTTAACACGAATAAGTTTGCACGGCTTGGCGATGAAGTGCTCCATACGCTGTTATTGTTGAGTATAGCGTTCAGAATCCATAGGGGATTTCAAATTATATGTGTCCCATATTGGCCTGATCGTAAGACAAGGTTCCCAGTAGATCACAGAAGTCAAACATCATTAGCGGAGGTTGGGTGGGTGACCACTTCAATCAACCTAGGAAAAAACCGAGGGTAAGCGGTATGGATCCTTGTTTTCCTATTCCACCGTAAACGCTCGAATTAGCGTGCAGGTCGTCGGACTGCCAAAGCAAGGGAACATCCCCTGTGGTGAGGAAAAAAATCGTGATGGCACGTCTGTGGATCATTCTCACGTATGTTTTCCAGACCACTGCCAATAGCCCATTTTGCACCTCTAGTGCGACGTAAACTACTACTACTACAATTATATGTAATATATAAGGGCAATAAACAAAAATCCTTTTACATCATTTATTATCCCTGTATTTCTAAACATAATACAAATTTACGACCAATACTTCGATGAGAAATGTTTTAAGTTTTGGCCAGTTTATTGAGTCAATAGGATATAATCGCAACATATCTGCTGTTTAATTGTCAAGATAAGAGATTGCAATCAAAGTTGATATAATCCATATCACCAAGCATCTGACCAAAACTTCCTTTTTCCACTAGGAGATTGCGAATCTCTCTTAGTAGCAATAATATAGTTTCTATTTGTTATATTTAGTAGCCCTGCGGCAGGTGGTAACCTTTGATTTTGCCCTATTATCAGCAAATATTTTCAAGAATGCTAGTAAACATTAAGATAAATATTAGCATTTCTATTTGATAAAGTAGCTACAGCAGTGAAGAAGAATTTATTTTGATTTGCTTATTTTATATCGTACTGGAACTAAACTATTAACGACAGTCTGATTTTTATTTAACCAATACATTGAATAAAATATAACCCCATACGTGTACTACACCACTGCAATTTTGATTTAAAGAGTGATAGAAGTAGAATTCAATCTTCCAACCACGCTTCCCTACAGCACAACCATTTTTTTCTTGATTCTGACATTTTTTTGGCAAACAACAATCGGATTTGTTTTTAATTCTTTTGATCACATCTTACTGCTTCAAAACAACCAAATCACTAAAATACTATCAGAAAAAAGAGAAAAAAATCTCATTGGGCACCCTGGCTTTCTCTTAGAGATATAAATTTCGCACAGAGAAAACAATTCTGATAAAATGACCATTCTGTAAAGTAATGAAAAGAACCATCAGTCTGGTTAATAAAATCAAAATGTATGGTACTTAAACTATTGGCATGATAATTTTCCGTTCATATGGTAACAGCTTAACGAAATTTTTGGTTTTCAAATTTATAGTTTTTATTACCACTCATTTGGTAGAAAATGCAAAACAGAAAAGTAAATTTAAACGAATAAATGGTTTTTATGTCTTGCTCTAACCATATTTTATTTTTGATTTCACCAAAATTATTACCAATGCGATACAATAAAAACTACCAAACATTTTTGTGTTCCCATAGAGCCAGAAATACAGCAAATTTTACCGTATTCTGTAGTTTTGACCATACTTTTTTTCTGGGTGTGAATCAAGTTATGAAAAATTAATACACCCTCTATTGTACCGGCTAAATGACTAATCAATAGATAATTCAGGCAATTTCTATACAGTTCTCTATAATTATCCGATTTAACCTCTTTCAATTCCCAATTTAATGAAAACATTAGATAATACAGAGTGTTCTCTTGTCACAACTCTTACCGTGTATAAATAGAATCCTTACCAAAGTCAGAACTAAATCATCAAACCAGTTGAAATGACTTACAAAACTTCAAAGTCTTTCTTGTGGTTTATCATTCTTTCACACTCACCTCACTTTTTTTTAGCAATCTAACAGTGTTTACTGCTTTTAACCTTGCATATCTCGTTAATGATTAATCAGATTTTAAAGTTTTTCTTTTTTCTCTATTTTATAAATTGACGAACATCGAATGTATTTTTCTGACTTCACATTTTACAAGGATTCCGAAAATGTATATTAAGGATGGAAATAATTAACACCTGTATCGAAGCAAACTTGATAAAATTAAAATATGTAAATGAAAAAGATTATTTCTTGAATATTTTGACTTATTACAAAAAGCATCTATATATATTATCCTATGACATCTATTTAATAACATTTATATTTAAATTTTCATTACTTTATTGCAATTTCGTTTCTTCTTTAAGAAAAAATAATTATAGGATGAAATCCCTCTAATAAATTTTTCAAGCAATAAATGAACAACTAAACAAAAAGAAACATAGAAACAAACTACAAAATGATTTAGACTCAAAAATTATTCATTGTTGATATAAAAGTTTTTAAACAGGAAGTGAAGACAAAACCAAATGACATTTTCCTTCCCAATGGTGTTCCGCAATTGCAGCCATTAAAATGTCCTTTAATAATCCTTGCCAAAAATCAAGTGAAAAAGAATAAACCTTAAGCTAAACATCGAAGAGAAGCGAAGAAATCTATTAAAATCGAATATATCCCTAGAAAGATTGGGCTCAAAAACAAAAACATGTTTGGCTGCGTGTATAAGCAAAGAATAATTTAAAAGCAACGTACAGAAATAACTCCAAGTTTCATCCATCAATCAAGCTGCTTGTAATGCTTTAAATCCTGCTTCCTTCACTTGTAATTCGACAGATTTTGATAAATTTTCAATATTCAAAATCTTTAAAGCGTATGTTTTTTTTTTAATTTCGTTCTTGAAAAGGATGATAAAAATATATGTTATTGGCAGCCATTACGAAACACCCTCTATCTAACAAATTTTAATCTGCAAATAATTTTTGTCGAAAAATCTTCTTCTGTTAAGCAATCACTCACATATTTAAAAATACAAATCATAATCTATATAATTCAAGTGGAATGAAAATAAAATTTACCTGCATTATAAAAATAAAAGGCATAAAATTCAGTTTATATCCCTTTAAAAATATCTATATTTCCTATCAATTTAAAATATACCTCAAGCATAAATTTATAAAAACCCTCTTTATGATGCCGTATAACGTTATTTCTGAAATTTGTTTTCCATATTTTAAGAAATATTTCGTATAAAATTCTTTAATGTTTGAATGATAAAATGTAGCATTTACTTTATTTCTGAATTTATAGCAGAAAATGGGTTTAAAATATCACTGGTTATGTATATTGAGAAGCGCTTTATTGATGTAACTAGTTACATTGTTATTGTATGATAAAATTTTTGTTATGGTGTTTCATGAAAATCGGTTTATTTTTATACTGATTTTTAAATTATGCATTCTAGTTTGTTTGAAATAAAGTTTGATATATATAATATATATATATATATATATATATTGTAGGAAGCGTATTCCACACGTCATGCACACGCATATCATTGCGCACCTCCTCCGCGCAGTGAAGGTAATGGAAGCTGACGAGGCAGACGGCCTCTTCTCGCTTGTGATTGTTAAGTATCTTGTGTTGTGTCGTCCTGTATTAAGTGTTCTGTAATAAATGTTATTCGTTAATGTAGTTAAGGTCCTTGCCTTTTCCCATATTTTGGGGGCACGACCGATCCTCCTGCATTCCTAAAAAGAGACGTTACCCCTAGAAACCTAAAGCTGGTTGCCGAAAAATGTGTATAGACGTTATGCTTTTTTTATGAGACGCTCTGAATTTTATGAATTGCTTTAAGACGTTAAGTTACAGACGTATTGTGTTAATAAAGCAATAAATGAAGTTCTTCTACTGGACGATATTAAAAGACGATACGATACAATATTTTTTTGAAGGACGGACTGCACCCAAAACCCAGGTAGGCGAATTTACATTTATTTCTTTTTCAAAATTTTTATGTTAAATAGAATTCAAGTCAAAAGATTAGTAATTTTAAAGAGTTCCAATTTCTGCGTTATTTGATTGGAATTGCTTAAAACTTAATTTCTGTTTATCCAATTTCGATTTGTTTAATTTTTCATTGTAAGTTCAGCATGGAGTTAAAATTAGGAGACATCCCCCTAATTGCCAATTCTTTAAAGTACGGAACAACTCAGGCTGTTAAAGCTTTAAATTCCATATTGGCACTCCCTGTTTTCGATAGAACTTCGAGAAAAAATATAAGAAATTTTGCGGCATTTCCGAATGATTTTGATTTGGAAAAACATAAGGTAAATTTGTTATCTATTCTCTCTTTAAAAGAATTTGTTTCAGTTGCTAATTTGTTGCATTTAGACGTAGAAGGTGATGCAGAAATTTTTTGGCAAAATATATTAAAATCTTTATCGAATATTAGTGAATTTCAAAATACATTAATCACAGATTCTTTGTCGGAAGACGAAAATGAAACTGGAACTTATAATCCGGTAAATTTCCCTTTTTCAGCAGGCGCCAATCAAGGCCAGCCAACTTCCTCGGTTAGTGAAGAGCTCGCATTAAATATTCAAGGTCTTTCTTTTTCTTCAAATCAAAATGATTCATTTAGTAGACAAAATAATGTAAACCCTTTTTCTTTTTCGAATGAGTTAGCGAATTCGGGAATGAATTCACAGTTCTGGTTACTTTTAAGAGATATTTCTTCTAATTGTAGAAAATTTTCGGATGAAGATTTTTATTCTATTAAATGTTTTTTTCGAGATGTTGAGGAAAATTTTGAATTATTCCCTGCTATAAGTTCTTCTCAGAAATTAATTTTTGCCGAGCGTTTGATTTGCGGAACTGCCAAATCGTTTTTGTTTTCAAAAAGAAATTTAAATACGTATGACGCGTTCAAAGAGGAATTAATTAAAGAATTTTCAGATACTGTTACTTCAATAGAAATTCACCGAGAACTTGAAAAACGCAAAATGTTGAAATCCGAAACTTACATACAATATTTTAATTCAATGCGTGAATTGGCTAATAGATGTGATTCTACTATTGATGAATCATCTGTAATTCAGTAATTCAGAACACATTCTGAAAAAATTATTCTTTATGGAGCGAATTCTTTTTCGGAATTTAAGCAAAAATTACGTACGTATGAAACTGTTGTAAACAATGGGATCAATATTCCAAATTCATCAAATTTTCCCCATACACATGATAGTCTAAAACAAAACAACTATAGAAAACCTTCAAAACTGAATGTTTCAGAATCAGCTAAAGCTCCTCAACGTTGTTTTAACTGTAATGATATCGGTCATTTATCGAAATCGTGTCCTAATCGTTCACGTGGTCCCAAATGTATAGCATGCAATCTGTTTGGTCATAAATCCACAGAATGTAGACGAAACAAACGTAATGATAATTCTGCGCCACATGCCAATGTAAATACAGTTCACGAATCTCCTTCTCATATTAATATGTGTAAAGAAGTAATAATTTCTGATCAAAAACTTAACGGTTTAGTAGATACAGGTAGCAATTTGACATTGCTAAGAAAAGCGGCACATACAAACTTAGGCGCGCCACCATTAAAAAGAAACAATAAATTTTTAACTGGTTTTGGTTTTTCACAAACAAACATCATCGGTTCTTTTGATTCCGAAATTATTATTGATGATCAAAATTTCCCTGTAACTATTTCTGTTGTACCGAATAATTGTACAAATTATGATTTTATAATAGGTTGCGACGTTATTCAACAAGCAAATCTCTCTATTTCACCTGCCGGAGTTCAATTTTCAGAAATTTCTAAACCCTCTGATAATGTAATTGAAAATTTCGTTATGACAATTTCTGACGATTCTCCCCCTTATGATATCGGTCCTAGCGTTTCGAAACAAACTCGTATAGAAGTTGAGCAACTTTTGATGGCGTATTCGCCAGAGAAAATGAAAACTGCTAATATTGAACTTGATATCGTGCTAACTGACGACGAGCCAATTTTTCATAAACCCCGACGTTTGCCATTTGCTGAGCGTGGCATTGTAGACGAACAAATTGACGAATGGGTTAAAAATGGAATTATTGAACCATGTTCATCCCCGTACGCTAGTCAAGTTGTGGTAGTTCGTAAAAAAGATGGTAAATCTCGAGTTTGTATTGACTATAGACGTTTAAACCGAAATTTAATTAAAGATAACTACCCTCTACCTTTAATTGATGATATTTTAGATTGTCTTCAAAATTCTAAAATATTTATTACGCTTGATCTAAAAAATGGGTTCCTACACGTTCCGGTTAACGAAGGAAGTCGTAAATACACTAGTTTTGTTACATATAATGGTCAATATCAATTCAGACGTATGCCCTTCGGTCTTAGTAACGGTCCTTCAACTTTTATGCGTTACATAAATGCTATTTTTCGAGACCTAATTGCTAAAAGTATTGTTTTGCCGTATATGGATGATATTGTTATCCCTGCTGCTAATGAGTCTGAAGCTCTTGAATATTTAAAAATTGTTCTTGAGGTAGCTCGTGATTATGGACTTGAAATAAATTTTCAAAAATGCAAATTTTTACACAATAAGATTGAATTTCTTGGACTTATAATAGAAAACGGTAAATTATCACCTTCTCCGTCTAAAACTAAAGCCGTTCTTAACTATCCAGATCTCAAATATGTTAAAGACGTACGACGATTTCTCGAACTTACTGGTATATTTTAGAAAGTTTATACCCTCGTATTCCACTATAGCGAAACCTTTAAGTGACCTCCTACGTAAGGACAGCCCCTTTCAGTTTAAAACTGATCAGAAAGACGCATTTCAGAAATTAAAATACTTACTTTCCCAAAAACCTGTTTTAAGTATTTATAATCAAACTTCTCCTACTGAGATTCATACTGACGCATCAATAGATGGTTTGGGGGCAGTCCTACTTCAAAAATCTATACATGACAACCAACTCCACCCAGTATTCTTTATGTCAAAGAAAACATCGGACAATGAAAGAAAATATACTAGTTTTGAACTAGAAGTACTTGCAGTTGTAGAAGCACTAAAAAAATTTCGTATTTACGTGCTTGGTACCAAATTTAAAATAGTAACTGATTGCGACGCCTTAGTTAAAACTTTAAACAAAAAAGAACTTAATTCCCGTAATGCCAGATGGGCAATATACCTTCAAGAATTTGATTATTCTATAGAACACAGAACTGGTACAACGATGTGTCACGTAGATGCTCTTAGTCGCTCTCCACAGTGCATGGTCATTCAAGATAGTTTACATCTTCAGCTACTAAAAGCGCAACAAACTGATAACCAAATAACCGCCATAAAAACTCTTCTTCAAAGTACACCACATGATGATTACATACTAAAGAACAAATTATTATACAAAACTGTTAATGGAATCGATTTAATTGTAGTACCTGACGAAATGCAGACCAACATCATTAAAACTGCTCACGAACGTGGTCATTTTGCCGTATTACGTACTCAAGAATTGGTCAGCAAAGACTTTTTTATACCACATCTTAAAGAAAAAGTTGAGAAATGTATTAAAAATTGTGTTACATGTATCCTTACAAATCGAAAACGTGGCAAACAAGACGGTATGCTACATCCAATCGAAAAAGATGACTCACCTCTGCAAACTTTTCATTCAGATCATCTAGGTCCGCTTGCAACCACCTCGAAGAAATATAAACACATTTTCACTGTTATAGATGCTTTTACTAAATTCAGTTGGCTCTATCCCAGTAAATCAACAGACGCGGCAGAAGTCATTGATAGACTAGAAAAACAAATTCATATCTTTGGAAATCCACTTTGGAAATCCAGCAAGAATAATAACGGACAGAGGATCTGCATTTACCTCTGCTGCATTTCAAGACTACTGCAATAAAGAAAAAATTGCTCATGTAGCCATAACAGCAGGCTTACCAAGATCTAATGGCCAAGTTGAGAAACAAAATTCCACCATTATTGCCGTCCTTTCTAAACTCTCAGCAGACAATCCAGAAAAATGGTATACCCATGTTCCCAAACTGCAACAGATACTGAACTCAACGTTTCAGCGAAGTATTAAGATGACGCCCTTCGAACTCCTCATTGGTACGAAAATAAAGTCGAGAAATGATATCAAGATCATAGAACTGCTTAACGATGAAACAACAGCTTATTTCCAACAGCAACGAGATGAACTACGCAAAAACGCAAAGAACCAAATTTACAAAGTTCAAGATGAAAATCGCCGTTATTATAATCTCCGCCGTAAACAAGCAAAAATGTTCAAACTGCATGACTTAGTAGCGATTAAGCGAACACAGTTTGGTCCAGGTTTAAAGTTAAAGCGAAAATTTCTAGGACCTTATAAGGTGACAAAAATCAAAAATAATGACACCAATGACGTAGAGAAATGTGACTTCGTCGATGGACCTTTCAAAACCTCTACTTGTGCAGAGTATATGAAACCATGGCCTGACGATAATGAAAAGACTTAATTTTCAATTTGAAAATAGTCACTTTTCTTTACATGAAAAACTCATTGACTTTATCAAGAAACTAAACATTTTATTTTCTTCCTTTAATATCATTGACTCTAAATTTTATATTTAATGATTTATTTTTATCTTGTTTTAGAGAATATTTACAGTTACAGATAAATGTTACTGAAATGTGAAAAGCTGTTATTGAAATGTGAAAAAGCTGTTACTGATATTTGTTCAACTATCGGTTATGTATGAAATTCTTCTTATATTCTAATATTTCAGAAGATAGTAATGTAAACAGAAAATTGTAATGCTGTGTTATGTAAATGTTTCATAATTGTTTTGCCAAAATTTTTCAGATTAATTTGTCAGATTTTTTTTAATTGTATTGGTAAAAAGTTTTCAGATTTAAATTTATTGCTTATGTATCACCAGGCGAGCTCGCCTTACTGGTCATGATGGCCGATGTAGGAAGCGTATTCCACACGTCATGCACACGCATATCATTGCGCACCTCCTCCGCGCAGTGAAGGTAATGGAAACTGACGAGGCAGATGGCCTCTTCTCGCTTGTGATTGTTAAGTATCTTGTGTTGTGTCGTCCTGTATTAAGTGTCCTGTAATAAATGTTATTCGTTAATGTAGTTAAGGTCCTTGCCTTTTCCCATAATATATATATATATATATATATATATATATATATATATATATATATATATATATATTATATATATATATATATTATATATATATATATATTATATATATATATATATATATATATATATATATATATATATATATATATATATATATATATATATATATATATATATATATATATATATATATATATATATATATATATATATATATATACTGATCCAAAAAATTCCAACACCAAGAAAAAATTATGGCAGAGAAATAAAATTGTCCGAGTAACATATTTAATTGATTAAAGTTAAAAGATAACTGGTTAATGCAATTTAGAGAAAACCCATTCCAAATGCGAAATACTGGTACTTTTATTAGCGGTGTGACCTCCGGAATTTTGAATGCAAGCAAGCAAACGGGCATGCAATGTGTGCCTCAGATGCCGAATGATATTTTGTGAGATAGAGTTCCATGCCTGTTGCACTGGGTCAGTCAATACAGGAATAGTTCATGCTGGCTTTGGATGATGCTGAAGTTGTCGTTCAATGATGTCCCATACGTGAGCTAGATTGGTGAACGATCTTTTGATCTAGCAGACCTAGGCAAATAGCTGGCATTTTGTAGAGTATGTTGGGTTACAACAGCTGTAGCGGACGAATATTATCCTGACGGAAAATGCGGAAAATCCCTTGAATGCTGCTCATAAATAGCAACAAAACAGGTTTAATCACGAAATTGAAATACGAATTTGAAGTCAACATGCGTGAAATAACCACAATAGTTCTCCTGCTGTCATCGGAATTTTCTCCTCAGACCATAACTCCAGGTGTAGGTGTCTATTGTGTTTCGGCCGGAGACAGATCCGTAGCAGGCGCTCACCTGTCTTCCTTCTAACAAATATACGGCTATAACTAGCATCAAGGCAAAACCGACTTTCATCAGATATCCACTCTGTCTTCCAGTGAGCTCAAACCCTACACCACTCACATCGTAAACGACTGTGGTTTGGAGTGAGTGGAATTCAACTTACAGGGCGTCTCGCACGAAGCTTACTTAAAGTAACCGATTTGTAACAGTTCGTTATGTCACTGCAGTGTCAACTGCGGCTCAAATTTCTGAAGCAGAAAAATACGGTCAGCCACAGCCATACGTGGCAAACTTTCCTCTGAGTAGTGCAGCGTGGGCACCAAGAACCCATTCTTCTTGAAGCAGTACCATCCCTTGACCACTGCAACGCAACTAAGGCAAAATTTCGCTAGACATAACGCTTACGAACTGTGGAACACGTATTTAAAGCAACCCTGATTTGCATGTATACAGTGGATATATATATATATATATATATATATATATATATATATATATATATATATATATATATATATATATATATAGTGATTAAATTTTCAGGATATTTGGATTTTGGATGTATAGATCCTGAGGAATCAGTACTCAGAGCAGTTTCCCCTGGAAGCAATAACAGCAGCTATTCTCCTGGGCATCGAATCGAACAGAGATTTGATAGCATGGGCGGGTACAGCATTCCATGCAGCTTCAACATTATTCCACAATTCTTCAACCGTAGTGACTGACGAGTGGTAGGATGCCAGTCGTTCGGCAACCATTGCCAGAGGTTTTCAGTTGGTGAGAGATCAGGAGAACGTGCTGCCCAGGGCAGCAGACGAACATGATATGTGTCAAGGAAGGTCAGGACAGTGTGGGCAACATGCGGTCGTGCATTGTCCTGCTGAAACGTAGCGTTATGAAGGCCTCGAGGATAGAGACGACGTCAAGCCTTTCCTGCGTCTAGGTTCGTTGCTGACCGCACCATTGGAGACGCTCCTGCCTGTGATGCAGCGTCAAGGGTAGCGGAAGTCATGGTCGCCGTGCTGAAAATCCATGCTACTGCAAACGTCGTCGAACTGTTTCTACAGACACTTGTTGTCTTGCAAATGACCCCATTTGTTGACTCAAGGTTCGTGACGTAGCTATGCGATCCCTTAAGATCATGTGGATAACCTTCTCTGCCTTCTCGGCTGTTAGTGATGGGTGCCGCTGAGATCGCAGGAGTAGTTTCTGCGGTCGGTATCAATATAATACAAACAACCATATACCCGACTAACCCAAGAAAGAGTAATGAGCAGGAAACAATATCAAGTCAAATGAAGATAATATACTAAGATTCTGAAAATCGAAGTGGAAATAAATATATTCGACTGAAAGGAAACTCGATTTTTTTCGATAAATGTCGCAGGTTTGAGTATTAAATTAGCTTAAAATCAGTAATGGAAAACCACTAAACTACAAATAAATGTCTGAAGTTGTTGAAGAGAAAAATATTAGAAAAATACTGAAAAAAAATAATAAAAACCAAATTAATCAATTGGAAATACAGACAGGTATTTAAACCTTGGATCGCTTTGAAATACAATTTTTTTAATATTCATTACATAGAAATGTAACTTTGATCATTAATTTCTTAATAATGCATTTTATATCGATACTTGCTAAAAATTTCATTATTTTCATTCCTTACTTAAATGTCATTTTTTTTCATTTTTAATTATAAAAACTGGCATTTTTATTATTATGTCGATATTTATTTAACAATAAATCATTTATGATATATCAAAAATATAATTAGTCAGCGATTGAACAAGATTATTAATGTATTAAAATATTATTGTTTTTCATAATCAGTAGTTTAATGAGCATTCAATAGTTTGTGTATATGAAAAGAAAAAAATATTATTTTACTTTTATTAAATTTTCTCATTGCTGGAAGTGGTTTGAAGCATTTTCTTAGAAGCAATTCTACTTTTATTTACCATTAATATTATAAAACATCATTTTAAAAAACAGGATTTCAATATAGAAAATAATCATTTTACATCAAAAAATCTTGAATGTTTCATGCCAACAAAGTAACGAACAGAAAAAATATTTTGATGAAAGAATTTTAATCCTCTACAAAAATTCTTTATGCTTTTCTTTCGATATACATTCAATTCATTTTTAATCTTCCCTTTATGTTCAGTAAAAAGATTTTTAAAAAATTAAATCAAAATAAATTTAAAAATTCTGAATATTTTTTTTGCAAAATCGCATGCATACATGTTCCTCTCAACATTCTACAGTGAAGAAATAAATAATGTTATATTTGACTTATCTGCGAAATATATAATATCATTTATTGATTGCGCGTTATTTAAAAAATATAATTTTCATTTTCAAAATAATTATTTAACTGTAAAATTGTCGCAATTGAATATGACTGTCTGTGATTGAACATTACTTTAAACATAAAAATTGTAGCTAACAAAATAATAATTTAACAGCAAAAAAATCTTTAACTTTTTATGTGAACAAAATGATAAACAGAAAAAGTGCGACAGTCAGTATATTGATGAAAGAATTTTAATCCTTTTCCAAAAATTCTCTGTTTATGTTTTTCTAGATAAATTTTATTCATATTCCTCCTTTTGAACTAAAAATTTCTAAAAAGCAACATTAAAAAAATCAGGTTTAGATTATGCGAATTCCCTTTTTGACAAAATACATGCATGTATTTTGCTTATAATAAAAATATTTTGCCGAAACACAAGAACAAAAAAAGAACATATTTTAAGTTTTTCATTTTCTAAATAAGCTTTAATGAAAAAATGAAAATAGGTCATTTTAGAAATTAATAACTTAATTATCTAGCTTTAAATATCAATTACTTAAAAATGTATTTTTTATCAATTTTTGCTGAAACTGTCATTTTTTTCATTGCTTACTTAACATGTCAATTTTATTAGATTTTACTTAAAATGTCTTTTTGTGACATAACCAAATAAAAATATGAACATTTTTACTATAAGTTAATATATGTTTTAATTTAAATTGTAAACGAAATATAAAAAGAAAAATGACTTTTTGTGATTGAACATTATTTTAAACATAAAAATTGTAGCTTGAAAAGTAATCATTTAACAGCAAAAAAAATCTTCAACTTTTTATGTGAACAAAGTAATAAACAGAAAAAGTGCGATAGTAAATATTTTGATGGAAGAATTTTAATCCCTTTCCGAAAACTCTCTGTTTATGTTTTTTCGATACATTTAATTCATGTTCCTCCTTTTAGGCTCAAAAAAAAATTTAAAAATCAAAATGAAATAAAAGTAAGTTTAGATGTTGCGAATTTCTTTTTCGTGCAAAACACATACATATATGTTCTTCTAAATATTCTGCAATGAAAAAGTGAAAAAGCAGCATCGGAATATAAAAGTGAAACGGGCTTATTGATATCTCGTAAGAGTCAAGTGAAAGAAAAACAAAATATACATATTGAACATTGTTTTGAGAATCTGGAGTTCTATATTCTTTAGTTTTATTGAAAAAACGCCTCTATTTATAAATATATAAAGTGTGATTTTCTGGCTCCAGGGCATAACATTTTGACCTTTTTCCGCCATGAAACAACACTAAATGTAAGCTTCACAATATTTTATTTTTATTCCGATTTATTTGCTTTATTTATGTTCGTAAAGTGAAAGAAATAGATTTTATTTTTCAGTTTCTTCCTTTTAAATCTCTTGCAAACTTTGATATACAAATATTTATCTAAAATTTAAAATCAAAGAAGAGTTTGAGCTGTTTAATATTTAATGAACTTAATGAAAAAATCTTTAATTAATTTCTGAATAAATACGAAGTTAATTTTAAATAAATAGGAAAGTAATTTTAAATTAATAGGAAATAAGCTTAATAAACATAAAACCTATTTTTTATCTGGTTAATTTAACTTTACATGTTTTTAATTTGTGTTTATTGTGTCAGGTTTAAGAAACTAGAATTTCTCTAATTTTTGATATTATTTTATCTCCCATCATAAGCACATTAGGAGTTAATCTTTATTGAATTATATCAATTATTAAATCTTTATTGAATTATATCAATTATTAAATCTTTATTGAATTATATCAATTATTAAATCTTTATTGAATTATATCCATTATTAAATCTTTATTGAATTATATCAATTATTAAATCTTTATTGAATTATATCAATTTTATTGAATGGTATTCGGAGGTTCATCAATGACAATAATGTCAAATTGTGATTGAATTATCAAAGAAATAATTTTTGTTATTTTAAGAAACTTAAAATAACGGCAAACATAATTACAAAGTACCTATTTTATGATTAAATAAAATTTTTAGAATTTTTTTTTTTTTTAAAAATCGCATTTTACTCAAAGTATAAATTTTCCATACATGTTGAGTCACCCTAACAAACAATTTGAACTTCATTTGATTTTTCACTACGTTTGTTTTTGAAAGTATACTTTTTTATGCGATGCATCACTTGTGCTGCAATCAAACATTCTTTTATTTTACTATCAATAAGCCACAACAACTCCTTAACATCCCTCGTCTTAAAAAAATAGTATTGGATGGTTTATCAATGACAATAATGTGGAATCGTGATTTAAATATCAAAAGAATTTAATGTTCTCATGAATTTAAAATAACGGCAAATGAAATTGCAAAGTACCTACTTTATGATTAATTAGTATGAATTATAAGTTTATTATAATTATTATAAATTTTAAGGGATTATTAGTTATGAATTTTAAGGGATTTTTTTTAAGCAAAAGAACCGTATTTCGTTTGAAGTACACATTTTCCGTACTTATTGAGACACCCTGAGTAGAAAATTCAACTTCATAGGATTTTTCGCTGCATTTGTTTTGACTTTTCACACAATGAACCACTTATGCTGCAATCAAATATTCTTTTTTTACGATCAATAAGCATCTAGCATCAATTATTAAATTGCTGCCTGGTCGGTATTATCGATTGATAAAAATCTCCTTCAATTATTAAATTGCTGCCTGGTCGGTATTATCGATGGATAAAAATCTCCTTCATCTTTACGTCGTCATGCAACTTAATACGAAGATAAGCGTATTACTTTAATCTACTACGGGAATAAACTAGAGTAGATGACTAATCCTATTTTAACAGGTTTTTTAAAACCAGATTTGGTTAAAATGGTCGAACCAGATAGTAATGAATACGTTTAACACAATCATGATTACCTAACCATATTAGAAATGTCTTGAAAAAAATGTTAAATAGAAATTTATTTATTATTTTCCCATATTAAAACAAAACAGTAAAATTACGATAAAATTACGGCAATCTAACTGTCAACTGTGAGAAAATACGTTTTCTGACTTTTTTCACCATACGTGGTTAAACAATCAATCGAGGCCAACCTGTTATTCTTAAAACCAGCTGAACGAGGTTTCGAATCCTAATGCTGACGCCACACTGTTTCCTTTAACACGTTAGGAGCTTCTGGTTTCCTCTACTCCTTAATTGGTAATCGTTGACTAACGAAATGCGAAACTCTCATTAGCGCGTAGATGTCAGCACCAAAGAGCTGTTTAACGCAAACTTCCCATATCTCACGATAAATGGCACCACGTTATAAACTAGTTAAGCTACAGTTCACGGTTCACTTGACAGAACACAACTCAACCACAACCATACTCCAATGCCCATTTTTCAACGAAAAGTCTAACATTAACCTAACTTCAATGTCCAATTAAATTTCATTTTTACAGTTTTGAGACCGTGCTATTTGTAAAAGGTTGCAAAACCATATGGCTTCGTAATCGTGATTTTTTGACGGGTTGTAATACGGGTTGTAATCGCCTTCTAACCTGCAAAGGTAAAGAAATGTTCCTAACCATATACTTAATGGTTTTTTGTATAGACAGAGTGCTGCCAATTATTTTACCATAATTTCAGAATGAAAATTTGTACTGTGCATAACTAACAATGATTAGTTTTTTTTATTTATTTATTTATTTATTTATTTGAATTGAGAGGTTTTCTGCAAGAAAATTCTGTAGGTCAAGATTTACAAATTGTCTGTCAGAACTGAACCGCTTAACGTGAGCAAGTATAGTATTTCCCATCGCTCACGATAGATGGCACCACTTTATAAGCTAAATAGGCCACATTCGGCCGTTTAATTGATAAAACACAACTCAACCATATTAAATTAAAATAGATGATAGGTTTTTACAGCTTTTCAGCACACTATTTACGATATGAGAAAATGATGTCACAAATGCTGCCAGACTTATTTAGTTTCCCAACTACTCAATTTCTTCTGACACATTTTTTCCCAAACTGCGTGAAAGTTAAAACGAGAAGCTACATTATCGATTAAATTATAAGTTAACCACAATTTTTATACATTTCATAACGTATAATTCATTCTTAATAATCCCTTGTAAGATAAAAATAAAGAGCAATTTTGTTGGAATAATTATAAATTGTATCAAGACAAAGCAACTATTAATTACTTTTAGTTAGTTAAAATATCCAAGCTAATAAAAATTTATTTCCGTGTCTCTTAAATACTGGATTTTTCTTTCAATTTTTTCTATCACTCTCTCAAATGCTTATTTCAAATAATACTTTTTATTGCTTGCTTGGATAAAAGTTACTCAAGTTAATGATGAGAAAAAAATTATAACCACCTTTATTTAAGATCTTTTTACAAGCTCTGGCGCAGATGGAACAACACTTAAATTGAAAGGTTATAATGCGATAACATTTTATTACACTACAAGAAAACAAGATCATTTAACTACAAATAGTTAAATGTTTAACAGCCTTTTTCTGTACTTTCTTTTTTCTGTTAAAGTAAAAAAAGCAATGTTTTATTGAAATGTTCAATGTAATTGAAACCGTCTGGGACCAATAAATGAAATTTGCTTCGTTGAGTTTCATTAATTATAGATGAGTGAGAAAATAATAAGGCGTTATAATTAGTTTCGAGTGAACAATAATGTAATAAGTTTATTGCCCTTAATTTATCAAATATTTAATTGCAAATAAAATTAATCATTTCCCTTTTGCTTTAGTTGAGATAGGGATTAACATCCTATAAATTCTATAACATATTAGTCCAATTATACAAGGCGCAAATTAGAAACGGAACATCAAAATACCTTTTAATATAAGGATCAGATTTCTAATCTAAAGATTTAAAGATTTTTTTAATCTAAAGATTGGAAGCTAAATTGATTTACGAAATGAGACAGAAGAATGAGCTTTTTCTGAATAAGAGTACCTTTCTTTCTTACCAACAAATTTAATTTCAAAAATATGGTCCGAATACTTTAATCAAAAAGGCAAAATCTTTCAATGCCTTAAAGTAAAAGCCTTCCCACAACATCCCATCGTGAGCCAGGTGCTCCTAGGGGTTAAGGCTCAACTATTTCGTGACCAACAACATAATGGTGACAATGTGGTCAGCATTACTCCCCGAGCGAAGTTATTTCCCAGACAAGCAGGTATACACTGATCTGAAGCTGTGAGGGATTCAAGCCACCACCAGGTATTGAACCAGAGTCCTTAACACAGTCCGGAGCCTAATTGTAAATAAAATTAATTTACTTAGTTACAATTAATTTAGGAATGGTTAATGAAATTGATTCTGGAATATTTCATATATAGCAGAACATTGGACCGTAATGCTTATAAAGTTTTAAATTTCTATGCATATTTTATGAAATTTTTATTATTCATTTTCATTTCTCAAGAACTATGAATCCAATTTCGTCCTAATTTTGAGTTTTGCCATTTAATGTTATGTATTTTAAAATGGTATAAAAATGGTAATGGCTTTCCAATTTAAAAAGTTTAAATCATTTATAAATTAAATAACAATAAATAATTGTATATTTTTATTTTTTATGAAAATATATTTGGATAAGAGAATTTTATAATTTTTTGCAAGACGCTTTTGATTCGCTTAAATCGTCGCAGTGAAGTGCTAAATAAGTGCTAAAGGAAATTAATATTAAAGGGCCTAAAATTTCAGTCAATCTCCTAGCTAGACTATTTGGGTCATTTATTTTAGAATATGACTGCACCTATACTTCGATTCCTAAAAATCCGAACACATTGAGAAAAAGACATGTTTATTCAATAAAAATATGTTTTTGTGTATGATCTCATAACTTAAAGTATAATCTGCACTAGTTAGTTAGCATATGTAAGGCTACTTTCTATCAATCGTTATTAAGAGAGCCGTGGTGACCCAGTTGTTAGAAAATCGGATTTCAATCTGGAGGGGCCGGGGATTGATCCTCGACTCTACTAAGACCCACTGAGTACAATTTAGGATTTTTTTCAATTGAGAAAGAGGCTCGAATGACTGTGTGTGACGAATAAGTTGTGCTGCCATCTATTCTTGGGGTTCTGGGCTAAGACGTACTTTTCACCCTTGCGGTGCTCTTTTGAGAAACAAAAGGCGCGTTTTCCTCACCTAATTCTCAAAAGGCCAATTGTTGGTGAGCTTGGCTTGTACATGTGTCATTAGAAACAACAACATCGTTATTAAGATATTTCGTTCTAATTTCAGTCACAGTATGCATATACACGAATTACATATATTTACAGATTAATATAATAAAGGATATTCCTTTATTTATAATTCCGTACTTAGCTTCCATAATTCATAATTGAGGAATCAAAATAGCACACATATTAGGGGTCACAAATTAATATTACAGATGCTACTTTGTAAAAAATGCTTGATAAAATTACAGTAAAAAGTACTGGCACTCTGAGTACAGCATTTGTAAAATCCATTTTACCGAAAAATTAATTTTTACAACAAAATTTTATACCATAATTTTTATAGTAATATTTATATAATGGCAGTGATTTAGTGATTTGACAGTACATCTTATTATAAAAATTATGATAAATCAGATTTTTTTTTTTGGTTCAGTAAAATTTTAAGATAAAAATGGATTTTACAGGGAAATGATGATACACCTTGAATGCCAGTACTTTTTACCGTAATTGGATTCGGAATTTTTTACAGTGTATGGATCCATTCTGGGATTTGGGAATCTTTTCTAGGAATTGATTAAATGTGGATAGGGGTAAATTGTATATTTTTAAGTAATTTTCTTTATTTTCTGAAAAGAAAAAAATCACTTAACTGTTTCTGACTATAACTATTTACAATTAAAATTTTAAAAAAGGTAGGTATATAAGTTATTTCAACTTTTAAAAAAACGAGAACTGAGACTACGGTTCCGAGTTTTACTTAAAAAGAAACAAACCTAATAGAAATCATAAAAAATTATTTTTCAGTTTATTAACCTCGACTCACGCAATTATTCCCAATTCATAAGCTATAAAATGTTTTTAATTAAATAAGTATAGTAGAAGTTTTTGAATTTTTAATGGTTAATTATTCTTACTTTTTGAAAAGTCATAGTTTTATCTAAAACTATGTATTAAGGCGTGTTAAAATTAATAAACCATGTCAAAATGGATTAAATACTTGAGTTCTATACATCAGTTGAGTTGACTACATAATTTTTAATCAATAATGAATGTTTGAAGAAGAGGCTAAATACGAAAAGCCTTATATCTCGGTGACTCCAGACTTCTGGAAACACTCATTACATTACAGAAAAGGTTCTTCAAAAATTCGGAATTTAATATTGCTAATACAATTTAACTAACCTTATGATTTAGGAGGGAAATTGGACTAAATTAGAAAAGTGTTTTTTTTTTTCGAAGAAATTATAGCTTAGAGTATATCAAAATACTTTCTTTAGAAGTGAATATATGGTTTAAGTCAATTAAAAATATACATTTTCATATAAACAACTTTACAACGAATCATAATCATACCCTATGAAAAATCCCGGATCAAATTATGGTCAGTACCCATGATACCGGTACTTTATACCATGAAATCTATTTTTACCGTAATTTTTGCGGAACAAAAAATCTGATATACTGTAGTTTTTAAAGTAATAATTATTGTAAAATCACTGAATCACTGTAGTTAAATAATTATTACTGTAAAATACAAGGTGTAAAATTTTAAGATAAAAATGAATTTTTCGAGGAATTAACCTTATTATTAATTATCACCTTAAATTGCGGTACTTTATACCATAATTTCATACGGTGTAGAGATCCATTCTAGGATTTAGAGAAATTGTTTCGTTTTTCTTTGCATTTAACTAAATGAGGATATGGTTGAATTTGTATATTTAAGTGATTCTTTTTCATTTTCTGAAAGACTATAACTACATTTAAAATTATAAAAAAGGTATGTATGTAAGTTATTTAAACTTTTAAAAAGAACGAGAACTGAGACTACGGTTTTGAGTTTTATTTAAAAATAAACAAATTTAATAGAAAACATAAAAAATTATTTTTCAATTTACTAACCTTTGTTCAGGCAATTATTCACAATTCATAAGCTATAAAATGTTATAAATTAAATTAGAATAGGGAAAATTTTGAATTTTTAATGGTTAAATATTTTTATTTTTTGATAGCTCTAGATGTATTTAAAACTATGTATTAAGGCTTGATAAAATTAATAAAGCATCCCATGTCAAAATGGATTAAATACTTGAGTTCCATACATCAGATGAGTTGACTACATAATTTTTAATCAATAATGAATGTTTGAAGAAGAGGCTAAATACGAAAAGCCTTTTATCTTGGTGGCTCCAGACTTCTGGAAACTCTCATTACGTTATAGAAAATACTCTTCTTCAAAAAATTCAGGAATTTATATTACTAATACAATTTAACTAACCCTATGATTTAGGAGGTAAATCGGATTATATATTAGAAAGATTATTTTTCCAAAGAAACTGTAACTTAGAAACTTTAACAACATGCTTTTTTTTAGAATACTTCTTATAAATCAATTTACAATTAAATTATGCCTCTTTATATTAAAACAACTTCACAAAGATTCACAATCCATTTTACCGAAAAATTCACTTTTACCATGAAATTTTTACTATAATTTTTATGGCAATATTTATATAATTACAGTTATTCAGTGATTTGATAGTACATCTGACTATAAACATTACGGTAAATCAGATTTTTTTTGTTCCGTAAAATATTACGATAAAAATGAATTTTACAAGGAAATGATGATACATTTTGAATGGAAATTCTTTTTACCGCAATTTGATTCGGAATTTTTTATAGTTTATAAATCCATTCTAGGATCTGGGGATGTTTTCTAAGATCTTTGCATTTAATTAAATGTGGATAGGCGAAGATTTTTATTATTGAAAGTGTTTTTTTTTATATATATATATATATCCTGAAAGACTACAACTACATGTAAAAATGCAAAAAAGGTACGTATGTAATCATTTCAATTTTAAAACGAACAACAGCCAAAACTACAGTTTTGAGTTTTATTTAAAAAGAGACAAACATTTATAAATTTAAAAAAGGAAAGCATGTAATTTATTTCAACTTTAAAAAAAAAACTAGAATTTAGACTACGGTTTTGAGTATTATTTAACAAGGAAGAAATTTGACACATATCACAAAGAATAATAATTACACACTGTAAAGAAAATACAAATAAAATTACGGTAAAATGTACCGGTACTCAGAATGACAATGTGTTTTACCATAAATTCATTTTTACCGTAAAATTTTATGGAGCCAAAATTCTGATATATCATAATTTTTTACAGTAATATTTATTGTAAAATCGCTGAATCAGTGTAGTTAAATAATTATTACTGTAAAATATACAATATAAAATTTTACGGTAAAATTAATTTTACGTATGATGCTTTCAGGGTGCCGGAACTTTTTGCCAGAATTTATTCCGGAATTAATAAATAGAAAATTTCATTTTTTGTAAATTTTTTAGAAAACATTCACAGGATGATCCATAATAACCAATAACCATACTTACAATATATGATTTTTATTAAAATATTAAAAGGAGAAAAAAAATATTAAACTTTCACCAATCCATTAATGCTGCTTTTGCACTTTTAACAATGCCTACTATCCCCCAATTTACTTTAGTTTTATATTTAACTGCGAAAAATTTTGCTTCACCTTTATTATGTGCATACAAAATGTATAATCTGAATTTATTTCCAAAATAGATAACTTTTTAGCAAAACAATAATTAACACTGTTAATGTATGCAGCCAATGTCCTATTATGCATAGAATATTCTGAAATTAATTTTAAAACATCAACTTTAATATTGCAGATTAAAAGTTTTCATTTGGATTTTGAAAGCTCAACTGATTAAAAATTTAAATGTGTTTTTCTTTAAATATTTACTTATGTTGATTTAAATGCTAGCAAAACTTTAAAGTTAGTTCCGATATATCCTCTAGATAAAATAATACATGCATTCCTCCAAATATTCTAACTCAACTTGACAAACATTTTTTGATAAGCTCGTGTTTGTATCATGTCATTGGCAGCATCTAACCGAAAAAAAGGTGAACAATCTTTACTTTGTCGAAATATTTCTTTACTAGCTTCTTTTATATCGTAGGTTCATTCTTCAAGTAAGCAAAATAAAATGGTTCCTGCTGATAAATTTGAAGCTATTTTTTTTTTCCAATATAAATTCTTAGGAAAATGTACAATCAACTAGAGCTACTTTCCCATTTTGTAGTAAAAATTGGGCCACTTCTCCACTAGTTAAAGATATAAATATCATTTCTTGACTTTGTTTAAGGCTTAAATAATCAATACACTGTTAGAATTTTCATTCTGAAAATACGGTAAAACAACTTTCAGCAGTTTTTCAGTCTGATTAACCATAAAGTCTAAGGTTAGAAAAAAAAATTTACCTTTACGGTGATTTAAAGATCGTTTAGAACTGGTACGATTAAAAAAACGTGAATACAAAACCATACTGTTTTGTAACCATTTGCGACTAGCATATTTTATAAACCAGGAAAATGGTACTGAAATGGACATTGGAGCTTTGTTGATTCTGCGCCATTTCTGCGAGAAAGATAGTTTCGTATTCTAATAATCCAGGATCATCGATTTGAAAGTCAGAACACTATAAACTCATCATGACTTGAAGGAATGAAAGAATTATTGCAGTATCAACATTGGGATTCGAACATCTGTTCAGCCAGTCTTGAGATTGATCGATTACCCTCTCAGTTGCAGTATGCACCCAGCTGCATGGAGCAAATGGCTTATAAGGTGGGCCTAGTTAGAGTGAATAAAATTCTGGTTTTTCAACCGTATTAGAAAGAAACAATGAATAAACGCTTTTTCTCACACTTAAGTTGAATATCATGTTTTTTTTTTATCCTTATTTGACTTTTTTGGTTAAATATGATAAAATAACAACTAAATACATTTTACCATTTTAACCAAGAATTTTCTAGCAGTGTATATGTTATAAAAATGTATTTTCATTCAGTATAAATTCAATAAAAATGAAAGTCTTGGTTAGCTTTATAATTATTACCTTTATTACATTTGCTTAGTCATTATCGTCATTAAAGACGTTTATTCCAAATTTGGTATTTTTTTCATCTTGCGCTAATTACCTAAGAGCCACTGAATTAATATACCACAGACATCCCTGGGGATTTCTGCAGCAAATACGCCTTTACTGAGACACTCAGTAAAAATAATATTAAGTGATATAAAATTACTTATTAACATTAAATTTCCCTTTTATTTCCAGTTTTTTCGGAATTTTTATTAAAATTGATTCGGTTTCGCTTGAAGTTGCGTAATTTTTAATGCTGCTTTGCTATGCACTAGTGCAAAGGTTCTCAGTCCTATATGCTCTTGAAGAGAGAACAAAATTGTGACGAAGCGATGCAAGAAAAGTCAACATGCAATGTCAGTGTTTTTTATTCATAATATCAATTTTGTATCATGCAATACAAATATTAAATGCAAAAACTTTCTTTGAATTAAATTATTTCATAATTTATAGATTCTGGGAAATTTAATTGGCACAAAACGCACGTCTGCAAAATTTTCTAAACCCCATAGTTTTAGAGCTCAAATTCTCGATATTGTGATGTTTGGTGCGGTTTAAGTATTTGTTGCATTTTATTGAAGAAGAGATGCAATATTGTTGGTTTGCAGGGTTAGAATTTGATTTTCTGGCAAAAAAATACTTACCATTCCAGTCTGGATGGTTCCAACGGGTATTGACGATTGATTTATCACACAAAACAACAAATTGACGACTAAGGCAGATTGTAAGAACAATTAGTTTTCATTCCTAAATGAAACTAAACGAAGAGTTCTGCATGTAGATGAAAGAAAATCTTTTCCATAATAATTTTTAATGAAATACAAACTATAAAAAGTGGATATAAAAATGAAAACTAAAAGTAGACGGAACCCTGTCAGTGCACATTCTCCTGTTATCAAATCATAAAGCTAAACACTTTAAAAAGATCCTCTGGAATGCATTGTTTGGTTAGTAATAGCTGTTGATTAAAGCCAAAGCTATAGTTCTCCTTCAATTTAAGCTTTCAAAGTTGGGAATAAGTAATGACCAGCTTATAAAGTTTAACGATTCTCGAATATTTATGCAATTGAGTTATCAAATAAAGAAAGGATGACTATTTATAGAATTTCCTTTCCTTTGCAAGTTTTTTCTAAAATATAGAGCTAATTCATATTTTTATTGAAAAAATAACTAAAGGATATTAAATACAAATTTAGTTATTAAAAGGTAGGATCGTATTTCAGCAAGACGCATAGATTCTGCAAAAAAATAGAGCAAAGAAACCATTTTGAATAATTAGTGGAGAATGATAAAGAATAGGCATTTTGTTGGTTGTGTTATATAAGCAATAAATAGAGAGGTTTTGCATAAGATTCCTCTTACATTGACCGTTGGTAGGTCACTCACTGAGGAAGCAAACAATAATAAAGAGACATACTGGTGGCAAATCCCAATACTTTTGCATTAGGATGCGCTGAGGTAATTTGCACTTGCTAATATACAAATGCTTGGGAATCTACCTTTCGTATGCCTCTTACTTACCGATCGATCCCCCAGTGTAGCTTACCTAAAGCCGATCTTGTTTTTTTAAATGTGGAAAAAATTTCGCACATACGCTGAGAGGCTGAGCGTTAAAGTTAGGGAAACCATAGCGCTTTCCAAAAGCTCTCTAATATGCTACAGTACTATGGAACAACAGGGAAAAAATGAGGTAGTTATAATGCAACAGGGAAAACAGCCACTCAAAATTTATCAGATTAAACTATTATATGTTAAAATTTTGTTGTTTTTTTTTACGAATAACATCTTTTAAGTGTTCCCTTACAAAAAATAAGGTGGTTTTGAAGTTGACAGATGCAAAAAATACACCGGCGATAAAAATGAGGTTATGTTTTGCCCCAAGAATAACCTGGTTAATAAACCTCAATTTCAACCTCATCTACACCTCACAAAATCAACCTCATGTTTAACTCAGAAATAATTTTAGTTTGGATCGGAGGGAAATTATTCATACCTCAAATAAAAGCATTTGCTTGAAGTGTAAAAAAATAATTCTTACACCTCAAAAACAACCTCCCTAAACTGGTTGCTCTAAAGGAGATTTCCATCAGCCTCAAAACAACCTCTAATGAGAATAAAACAACTTCCTACGCTTTGATTATGCATCTTAGAAGGTTGATCTTTTAAGGTTGTGTTCGAAATCAACTTCGAATAAACCTCAAATCAACCTTGACACCTCAGAACAACCTCATATAAAATTAAAAAATACCATACATTTTTGTAAGGGTTATTTTGTTTTTAAAATAAAATAAACACTTAAAATAGTTAGAAGCACGCTTACTATATTTGTTGAGGAATAAAAAATATAAAAATTTCAACACATACCAAAAAAATATGAAATAAAAATATCTTTCGACTATAGAATTATCTATTATCCGTTGCAACATTTTTTGAGTGTTATTTTGTTTTTTAAAATAAAATAAACACTTATAATAGTTAAAAGCCGGTTTACTTTATTTTATGAGGAATAAATCGTATAAAAATTTCAACACATACCAAAAAAATAAAAAATAAGAATATCCTTCAACAACAGAATTATCTAGCCTAAAACATTCTATTTCATACATTTATAGAATTCCAAACTCTAACATCTCTTGATATGCTACATAACTTGGACGATACCATTGTCATACATTATTAGAGTCGTAAATAAATTTGACAGTGCGGGGTCTGTACACAATTTCGTTGGTCTCAATTCAAACATTGAATTTAAAGCAATAAAAACATGTCAAATACTGAGAATAACTCTTTTTGATATGCTAAGAAAAAAAAAGTAAAAATAGTTCTTTTAAAGCTTATTCGATTTTCCCCACACGGCAGGGAATAGAAATACTTTTTGCGAGCTTTATAGAGAGGATCCCATTTCAAAGTTTGCCAGAATAAGACTTTTAATGTATTATGTTTCTAATAAAATAAAAATCTGTTTTGATATTGGATATCTCTATTCTTAGAAATTTACTAGAGAGTATTTGTAATGGAATTTAAAATGTAAGAATTTGTCCAAAATGTTCGTGAGTTAGTTATATTCTTTTTAAAGAATCTACATTGGGAATTTTTTTCTGGATAGTTTTATAATACAAAGTGATGTGTGGAATATTTATCTTTAGAAACGCAGAATATAATAATTTTTCTGTGCTCAACTTTGTACACTGTTAGAATTTTCATTCTAAAATAACAGGTAAATAACCGACAGCAATCTGTCCATTCGATTAACTGCAAAGTTTAGAGTTAGGAACGTTTTTCTCCCTTTACAGTTTTGAAACCGTTTGTAACTGGTAAGGTAAAAAAACCGTGAATGCACAACTATATGGTTTTGTAACCATTTGCAACTAGTATAGTTTCTAAACCATAAAAATAAAACTTACACAGTCTTTGAAACTCTGTGGGTGTAGTGCCATTTATACGCGAATGATAATTTCGTATTCTAGTAGTTCAGGGTCACCGATTCCAGACTGCAAAATACTGGAAACTCTTCATGTATTGATGGAATAGAGAAAATATATGGTTAGCTTAGTTGTCACTGATAGAATTCTGGCTGTAACACCGTATTAGGTGGGGGAAAAACAATCAATAAACATTTTTTCTCACACTTAACTGTCTGAATATCATCTTTTTTATGGTTATTTAAATGTTTTGGTTGAATATGGTAAAATAATAATTAAACTAATTGCTATTTAGTCGTTCTTACAAATAAATTTCTAACAGTGTAATTATAATTTAACTCGGTGGTTATATTTTAAACAATATTTATGAATTAGACGTTTTCACTTAAAACGGAACTTCATGACTCGTTAAATTTAAAAATATTAACTATGAAGTAGCTTGATGTTTAGAGCTCCTCTTCATAATTAAACCCAAAAGGCGCTAATGTTTATATTTAAGGAATATGCACTTTCTTTATCCAAAAAATTAAAGCTTAATTATTTCATTTATAATATTAATTTTGCAAACCTTGAAGGTTGGTGCTTTTAATAATACATTGGGATAGCAAGAAAGTAATTTCGGCATTTTAATGCAAAATAAAACTAAATTTTTTTTTCTCTACAAAAACTAAAGTTTAATCAGTCAAATATCTTCCATTCTGTTGGATGACCTTTTTTGCCATCTTTCTGATAATTTCATAACTCAGATAACTTCATAGATTTAATTTCCCTCCCTTCTCAGCATAATCCTCCAAGTGAAATTTTAAGTCATAGTCATTACTGAAATTACAACCATTTAAAAATTAAGTTAACTGCGAAATAGATTATAATTCGATGGTGCAAGATCAGGGCTATATGGGGCTCGTTTATCGTAAATGAATTGTAATCCACCATGATAATGCGGGAAATCACAGATCTTCATCAATACGTACGGAATTATTGGAACTTAGTTGGGAGTTGATGTCGCGTTTAGTTCCAACATTGCTACTAAAGTTTAAAAAAACTTTTTTAACTGTAAAGATTTCAGTAATGATAATGACTTTCAATCGCGCTTGGTAAAATTTTTTGCAGATAAGGCCCAGAGCGAGAGATCATGAAGTCGCCAGAAAAGGGCAATAGGTCATTGAAAAAAGTAAAAAAGTAGAATGGAAGGTATATGAGTAATATTCATTTTTTGTCTAGTAAAATTGGGTTTATTTTCACACTGAAAACCGAAATTTTTTCTTGTTAATTCAATATATAAACATAAATAATTTTATATAGATTAGAAAACATTCGAATACAATTGATTTTAGTAGTCAACTATTTAAGCACAATTGTCATATGATTTTTTTTACATATAAACATTGTTTTCTCATAATTACAATTCGTTGCTTTTACCTTCCTCGGCTGTCTAATTCTTTCGCTGTTTATTTTTCAAAGCTTATTATAACTTCATAGAAGAAAATGTGAATTGAAAAAAAATGAAGAGAAATATTGAATAAAAATGGGTTAGATATGTATATAACCCATTTTTATTCAATTTTTCTTTAACTAAAATATTAATTTCTATTCAATGTTGTTACTTTAAAATAAATAATAATCTGATTTATGTTGTATTTAGGCGGATTAATTCAATTGGCTAATTTGTTAAATGAACTGTATTGATTAATTAGTTAAATAAATGAGTTACTGATTCATTATATAATATTAAAAATATTTAATTTGAAAAATTTTTCGGCTAATTTGTAAACTTAATTTTATTAAATTATTTGTGCCATAATTTTTTATTAACTTGTTTAGCAAATTTTACTGAAAGATTTAGGCAAGTAAGTTTTATTGAATAACTTTTTTACATAAATTAAACTATTTCTGAAGAAATTCTTTTAAATTATATTAGTATTTCTTTCTAGTGACTTAAATGAATTTTACTTATCGATTTATTAGTTAAATTTGTTTGTCCATGAAATAAATTGTGTATTTAATTTGAATAATTCTGTGGTCTATTGGTTAAACAAATTTATTTACTTTTATAATAAAATAAAATAAAAAATAATAAAAAATGAGCTTTGTCTGCGTAATAGATAAAAAATCTATAAAAAAAACTACTAGATAAAAAAATGTAAAAAATCATTGAAACCACTGCAAGACATTTTTTATTTATCTATTTTTTTTGCAATAATCTGAATAGTCTTTAATTACCCTATGTTGCGGTATTCAAATATGTGTTTGTGCGATCTGTTTTTATTAAACGGATAATTAAATCAATAACATTAAACTAATAACATCAATACTGTTATTTTTTGTCATTATAATATCGTAAGTCTGAAATTATGAAAACGAATTCATTGGAATTTGTTTTTTCATAGTATGTTTTTTACATATAGGTATATATAAAGTATTCCTTCATTGAATATATTTATTAGTAGTAAAAAAAGCAATAAAGATAGTAATTTTGATGGAAAATTATATATTTTCTTTTTAATTAAGTTTAATTTTCAACCTGAAAATAGCCTCAGTTATAAAGCATATAAAGCTTTAAAATTGGCAATTTACAACTCAAAAAGGCTATATATTTTGTTAATATTTCGTTAAGACGTTTATTACCTTATGAAATAGGGTTATACGAGGCATTATTTACATTAAACTGATATTTAATTTAATAGGGTGCTTTGACGTTTTAACTTGCAAAGTTTCGCAACTTTCTGATATTAAAAAACTGCCGATGGATAAAGTTTTTTCTAATTCGTTAGGAGATTCAAACTTTATTTTTCTTTCCATACATAAGACAACTTTTTTATATTTTATAAGAAGATTAAACAAGACATCAAACACATTTTTTAATTTTTATGGAAAACATTCTTGATTAGTTGCTTTACATCATTTTTTAAAAAAAGATTTAATGAATATAACAGAGAAGATACCCCACGCTCGTGAAATTTTCGTGACATATAAACATGGTGTGATAAGCAAGCGATTAAATTTTCAATGTATCCTTATTGAGCAAGCAGCAGTATCCACGCCTTCAATACGTTTAAAAACAGAGGTTCGACAGCAATTTTCTCATGCTTAATTCGAGCGTTGTTTTTGACTTAAAAAGTAGTTGAAATGCCTCGAGAAAAAAAGAATGTCTTCCTGCATATGTCTGACTTTGATTTGGGAAGGATTAAAGCCTACAGGGGATTGTGATTTATTGTTCTGCATTTCTCATGTTGGCCTGTATACCTTAACTGTCCACAGAACATGGAATAGGTGGGTTCTGTACGGTCTTACGATATACCATGCAGCATTTTAGCGACCTCAAATACTAAGAACCAAGAAAAAAAGACTTCTTATCCGCATGACCACAAGGGATCACACCACTGCATTATTAACCAAGAGTATAAAAATGATGATTTTTGCAGGACATCAAGTTTGTGCTTATACAATTCGACAACGTTTGCTACAATATGGACCTCCAAAGTGGCTACTAAGGCTTCTGAAATCATTGACGTTGCGTGCCAGCCAGGTGCATATTTAGTAATGTGATCAAAACCATGCATCGCGGTGTTATCTTAACGGCTGAATATCGGTTCTGTATGCAGGGCGATGATGGCGGCATTATGGAGAACGTATACTTGCATGCAACATCTTACGTAAACGTATATTCCAACTTGCATGCAACATCGCCATTATGAACGCTATTGGTTACGTTAGTCGATTGCCCTTTGTATGCATTCCCGGCATTTTAACTGCCAACCGTTTCATTTCAGGGGTGTAAAGACCCGTGCCCTATCTTTAAGGCCTATCTAACGTTATTTTCAGCAAAAAATATTAGCGACTGTATGTTGCCTGTATTGTTCTGACATACCTTGTTACAAAACATAATGTCACCATGGCCAGCACGTTCTCCTGATTTTTGAGAATTAAACATGTGTAGTTAATGGTTGTCTGGTTGCTGAGTGTCTGACTCACCCCGAAGCACCAATTACTAATGCCAATGAATTGTAGCAGAGTCCTGTTTTGACAGAGGTCCCCGAAAATGTCATATAATCTCTGACTTCAGTTACATACGATTAAATACTGTTATTTCTGCAAGAGAGGGCAACTTTTGGCACTGATTTTTTAGGACCTATATTCCTAAATTTCTTGTACCCACAAATTACTCAGAGTCCAAAAAATACTATCCTGCTATTTGAATTCCTTAACGCTTTTAATGGCCAGTAGTGTGTCTGTGTTGCCAGCAAAGCAAGAAACGTCTGCATTCTATGGAATGCTTAGACATTGTATATAATATTTAGGCATTCTATAGAATGAGAAATGAGATTTAGACAAAGTATAAAAAATGGTCCCTAAAAGGCGTGCATTCCTTAAAAATACAAATTTAATTCGAAAAAAATAATGAGTGTCATTAAAAAATTAATTCAAAATACGTAAAGAAAAAGGAAAGTTGTACAAAAGAAAATTATGCCTTTTCGGGATAACAAAAGTTTCAAAAGGAAGAAGAAATTAAAATTAACCTACTTATACTACAAAATAACATACCATAAATAACCTACTACAACAAAATAGTAGGCATGAATGACACTTCGAGTTTCATTTTATTACATTCGAAGCGAATCGGAGATGTATTTCCTACTTTGCCGGCTGGTTTTAGGCATTATATACTATGCATTATATACTATGCAGTCTATCAATACATATATATACATATATATACCTATATATATATACGTGCACGCAAACAATTGTCATGGCGGTAGTGAGTATGAGATATTTGCTTAGTGTAGTTATATTTTGTACAAACAAATTTTTGTGCAATGTTACATCTTTTTTTTCTCTTAGATTAGTTTGTCTTCTAAGAAATAGTTGACTGCAAAAAAAATTTATTATAGCATTCAAAATGTTTATGAAATGTCTTCCAACTTTTCAAAAACACAAATTGGTATTTTTAATAACAATATCAGAATAACGTATATTGTTATTTTTACTATATTTTTTATTGAATCTTTACTGGCATATTTGAAAACTCTTTTATGAAATTTCCTATGTTTTACCTATTTTTACATTTCTGAAATCATTTGCATTAAAATAGCGTAAATAAATTTAAATATTTAGAACGTAAATAAATTTAAAAACAAAAAAAAAACTCGAAGAAAATTTTTAATGGTTTAAAACTTATTTCTGAAAGTTCCTTTTACATTTTTAAATTATGAACATTATAGATATATCGAATAATTTCATTCTGAAATGTAGCAATTGTTCAAGTTCCTTTGTTCGTTATTACCATTTGTCATTAGGTACTGCATACAAATTAATTTATCCAATCATTCAGCTACTGTGTTAAACACAAGAAACTCTCTAAATTATTATGTACTAACATAAAACATTTCTGTAATACCCCTTCGTAACATAAATACAAATAACTATTCTTATCGCTTTGAATAAATAAAAGACAACGTATTAAATTTAATGGGGAGGGGCACAAAATATACGCATATTCTTAAGATCTCAGATCGAAAAATTATTCGATCAAAAAATTAAAGATCGAAATTTCATTGAGTCTCGAAGACATAGTATTTAATGCCCTAAATTATCATTGTGAAAGACCGAGGCTTTATCGAGGTTTCATTAACCCACACGATTAATGCAACGCACCCAGCTTTGAGGCTCAAAGTTGGGTGGTTAATGGTGTTAATGGTTAATAACGGTTAGTGCTTAAGGCTCACCCAGCTTTGCATTAACTAGTACTTGTTTGTTAAGCAGTAGAAGTGACCGTTTTAATGTAATGCTAACCCAATTTCCACTCTCTTACCGTTAGTTTCAGAATTATTTGGCTATTAGGTAAACCTAAAACAGACTGTTGCAAACGGGGTATACTTTTTTAAGGATATTTTTGATATAAACGGAACTTAGTGCAGTTTCGAAATATAAACTGATATGTATTACACTATAAACTAAACACTTCTATCTGAAATCTTTAAAAATAAAAATAGGCTGGACTAAATTCTATAAATGTATTTTAAATATAAAAAAAAGGAAAGCTTATATTGAATAAAGAAGAAGTTTTTCCAAACTAAACACTTATTTTAACTTAAAATACATTTTCCTGACGTTTAATAGAAATTCCCAAATTAATTCTTTAGGCTATTTTATCATTTACTTTATTTTTAAACTATATTGATAGCTCGCATTTTATTTGAATCTTCAAAACTGATCTCTTAAAAAAAAACTCACATAACTAAGATATTCCTTATAAAAAAATTAAAAGGACAAGTTAAAATCAGATTTTTTATATTTTTGAAAAAGATAAATTTTGTAGCACACTCTAAAATAAAAATTAAAATACCTCCAGGAAAATCAAATATCTTTATCTTAATATCAAGAATAAAATAGTTTTGCAAGAAGAATATATTTTTTATTGAATCGGCGCAAACCGTTTTTGAAAGGATTAGAAGTTAATTGTTTTTAAGGACAAGTATAGTTCTTTTATGTCTCGAAGATATAAGTTTATGCTGAATTTTTTTATTGGTTTGAAATAACAAAGAAAAGTAGAACTTTTATTAAATATGCCACTGTGCTGAAAAAGCGGGTTCATTTAATTCGTTCGTGTTCATATTGCATTTTTTCATATTGCACATTTTAAAGAAAAATACATATAAGTTCGCTTTTAGAAGAATAAAAGATATTTCTTATTTTAGCGCAAGTATTATTATAATATGTAACGAAGAAATTAAAAAGTATTCAACAATTCTAGTCATTAAAAATTTAAAGTGATAATGTTTTATACAATTCTGAGAGAGTCATTTTAAGCAAATTGTTATAATTATCATTCTAACATTCTGGTAAAATAACCAGCAGCAGTCTGTCCATCCAATAAACCGTACTATATTAAATTTTAAGGTAAAATACATTTTTTACCCTTACGGTATTGAAACCGCTTACAACTAATATGATTATGAAACCATGAATACAAAACTATACTGTTTATTTAACCATTTACAACTAGAATGGTTTCAAAACCACAAAAAAGAAAGTTAACTGGACATAGGAACACGGTTTTTCGTTAGGTAATGGGCATTGAAGAGTACATAACACTGGAAACTCTTCATGTGTTAAAGGGAATGGAGAAAATATTGTTGCGTCAGCGAGGAGACTCGAACCCGACATCTGTTGCTCTTGAGACTAACAGATAAACCCTCTCGGCTATAATATTTACCCAGCGGCAGGGAACTAAGTTTCTTCATTAGGTGGGCTTAGTTAGTGTGGTAAAGTTATGGTTGTTTAATCGCATTTCGTGAAAGTAGTTAATAAACGGTTTTTCTCATAATTAATAGTTTAATTACCATCTTATTTCTGATTATTTGGCTGTTTCGTTTGAATGTGGTAAAATCACAATTATATAAATAGTTATTTAACCATTTTTTCCGAGAAATTTCTAACAGAACAAGAAAGGAATGAATTTTTTTTTTAAATTTGAAATAAAATAAAATGCATTACTGCTCAATAGTTTCAGTACTATCAGAATTTTTTTTTAAAATTTCCCTGAAGTTATGCAAAATACGGTACTTTAAAGGGATAATCACATAGCTGCTACTAACACTTCTGTTTCCTTTATTAAAATCATGCAAACTTCAGTACTTTATTACAATATTCGACAACTGCTGCATGTAAAATACCTTCCGTTCATTTCTGTGTAAATAATATTCGTAGAAATAGCAAAGAATATCTTTTTGGTACGCTGTATTAAACTGAAACTTTTTAGCAAAACTTTGATAACTTCATAACCTCATCGTAGTGAGCAGAATACTTCTGAAGTTAAGTAAATCTTTTGATCAAAATTAAAACAAAATATAAATATTACATGAAAAATCATCTACTACTTTTTTTTTCTTCAAATGGTATGAAATGAGGAAATTTGATCCGTAATATTGGATAAATTAAAATGCCCCGTGTATGTGAGACAGTGACAACTTCTAAATGAGGTTACTTTGATTAAAAGGAAATTTATAATAACGGTAATAATGATAATCATAATAAAATTATGATATTGAAATGATTATGAAATTATGATTATGGATATGGAAATTAGGGAATTATTAAATTTAGATTAATGATAATCATAATGAAATTATGATATTTGCATGCTGAAATTGTCTTTTTACTACATTCATATGAAAATTTATTACTTTGTATCCCTTGAAAAACATGAAAAAAATAGGTGCATCAAAATTATTCAGTATTCATAAGTGTACATCCCTTCTTTAGATTTCTCTGAAAATTTATCTAAGCGCTTTAATGTTCATAATACTTTAATTTTTTTAATAAAAAAAATATAAGCTGTTTTTCAGAAATTCCTTAGAGACTAAAAATCTTAGGCTTGCACAAAAACATTCTACGAATTTTAGAGAAAATTTTAGCTTGATAATCTGATATTCCCTGTGGTTTCTAAGCAACGGATTCTGAGAAGGAATCCCTTTTTAAATCACGTAAAGAATTCTCCTGATATTCACTTCAGTATTCTTAACAAGTAGACGCGGTCATAACCAATTTTTTTTTAGTTTATTTTTTTCTACTTACCAAAAAATCATCCCGGCAATTCAGCAGATTTTGATGTCGTGATTTATTTTCTGACTTAACAAATTTTCAAAAGCATAATTATAAGGAGGAATGGTTACAGATTCAATGTGTTCAGAAGTCTGGATCTATGAATAAATCTTTTTCTTTAAGATGTCCAAAATCTTCTTTAAGTTGTTTGACAAAATCTCAATTTGTTAGAGTGCGTGACAAATTTTTTAATCGATAATAGCATCTTTTAGTATAATTGAAATACGTGATATTGTATCGAAGGAAAGGAGAGCTCCGGTGGTGCAGACGGTAAAAACATCGTGCTCAACGCTGGTTGGAAAGCAGGGGATAGTGTGCTCAATCCTAGAGGCTGACAAAACAATCTGCGTAATTGCGAAGCAAAGTATATGTAAAGTGTACAATCTGTCGTACTAGAAAGTCCTCTCGTTTGCTGTGTTGTGGAATTTAGAAACAGAGGTATCAGCTCAGGTGCTGTTCATGCTATCTAACCAGGGTCTAAATCACGTGGCATTCCTTCCATGAACGCTTTAAGATCAAGCTTTGAAAATGGGGCAAGGTGCTTGGTCATGGTTAAGTGATGATCATGCTTTAAATGAAAGCTATTACAAATTTGGTTAAATATGATAAGCAGAATCCCCCAAATACAAATTTTGAAAAATATGAGAGCCTTTAAACAAATTTTTTTTCTTTCACTTGAGTTTGAAACTCATTGATCATTAGAAAACTTTTCTTTATTTGACAAACTATTTAATCGAGTTTCCCTTTAAGTGTGACTTAATTTTTGTAAAGAAAATTTAATCTCGTTATGATCAGAAGATTTGTATAACACAGCTCCTCCTTGCTTGTTGGTTGCTGATAAAAAGAACAAAATGAATCATTGCCCTAGTAGACAACTCTAGTCCTTGCTGTGAACCCTTCTCCCCGCAATACTCGTCTTTGTAGAGAACACTAGTTCATGCAAAGACTCTTAGTCCATGAAGGAAACCATAATTCTGTAATTCTGCATTTCTTTAATTCGTTCCTGTAAATCTGTTGTGAACCCGCGTCCAGAGAATCCTAGATCCTATAATGAACTATTGTCCTTGTAATTAAAACTAGGCCTCGTAATGAGTAATAGTTCCTAAAGAGAGTCCTAATCCCTGTAGAGAATTCTTATATCTGTAAAAAAAACTCTAGCCCTTGTATAGAAGTTTATTTCCCAAACAAATCCCCAATCGCATTAAAAAAAAGCAGCAAATGTAGATTTCGAGCTATACAGCTGTGCTATTATAATTTTAAATATAGATTAATCAAAATTATTATTCCTAGTTTGCCATTGTACTATTTTAATATACATATTGTCTGAGTTAAGGAACTTGTACTTCACTTTATTTTACAGTAGGAATTTTAAAGTAAATAAATGTGTCTAATTAATACCTACCTTAAGAATATTATGTTTAAATCATAAATTAAAGTGTTTATGCATATTTAAAATGAATGAGAGAAATTTTAAACCATAAAACCACATGAAGATTAAATGATAATTTCAAACAAACCAGTACTTCATATTTAAAATACCTCGCAGATAAGCGCACATTTTACCATTAAAAGAATTTTAATTTCAAGATAGCAAATTGGTATAATTTCCACAAAAGCCACTAATATAAATATTTTAATTATTCACACGTTTGTATTAATGAGGTTTTAGAAGATTTTACTATAGAAGCTCATAAATTAATTTGACGAAATGTAAATTTCAAATGAAAGTAAATTTAGTAATCTTCTTTTGGAATGATATTCGAAGGGAAAACGAATCGTTCGATTGAAATAAATAAACCTTTTCTCGTGTCTTTCAAATGTTTTGAAATTAAAACGGAAAATTCTCCATTTTAACAGCATGCCTATCAGTGATTAAGTTAATCGAATTTATCAAATTAGAGGATTATGGTAGATCAAAACTATGATTAAATCCTATAAGGCATGCAAAATTTCTATGCCAGACGGTTGCAATAACTTCTGGTCTGATTTGGCAATAAATTGTTACCGTTTGATACCCAATTACAAATGTTCATCGATTTAGATGTCCGAAAACCAAGCTCCATTGTTGTTCATTTTTAGAAACTTTTTGGATATATAACTATCAAAAAAATACATTACACGTTTTAATTTTAGAAAAATTTTGGATAGGCGACTATCAAAAAATATACATCCCGTGTTGTAATTTTAAAAAAATACTTGATACATGACTATCAAAAAAGTACATTCCGTGATGTAATTTCGGAAAAATTCCGGATATATGACTATCAAAAAAGTACATTTCGCATTGTAATTTCGGAAAATTTCTGGATATTTGACTGACAAAGATACATTCCGTGTTGTAATTTTAAAAAGTCCATAAAAAAATAAATTTTAGTATAGTTTTGAATGCATGACTATCATTCAATCCAACAAAGTAAATAAACTCTTACATGTCCTTCAAATGTTTTAAAATAAATTAAATTGGAAATTCCCCTGTTTTAAGCCTACTAGTGATTAGGTTAATCAAATTTGTCAAATTAGACTATTACGGTACATCGAAACCATGGTTAAATTCTATTAGGAGTGCAACAATGTTTTGACAAGCAGTTTCAATGAAAAACTGTTTATTTAAAATCATAATTTTGGAAAGATTTATCAGGTAATTACCAACGTTTGAAAATCTAAACACAAATGTACACCAAAATTAATTTTTAAATGTTTTCTGTGTTTTGAAATCCAGCTCCAGAGTGATTAAGTTTTAGAATAATTTTGGATCTGTGACTATCAAAAAGAACATTTTAAGTTGTAATAAAAAGGACATTCTATTTGGTTTTATGAACAAGAACATTTCCTCAGAATCTAAACATAAAATGATTTGTTTAGACACTGAAATTTCATCTCTAGACACTCAGGAAGGTTCTTGTTTGTAAAACCAAAACTATAATATGTCTATTTCTGTGCCATCATTTGAACTTTTTTTCACGTTGTCTGTTTCATACTTAAAGTAGCACTAAGTATACCCTATTCTTAAAATTCAAAGATAAAAGTATGATTACATTTAAAAATAATTTTTTATAAATAAAAATGAAAAATGGACATTTCTTGATGTAATTTAAAAATATAGGAAAAGACAAATTGAAGAATGAAGAATTTTTATGCTTTTGTCACTACTAATGGTGTATTAGTGGAGGTAACGTGGTCGTCAATTGCGCGTCAGCCGCCAACGAAGGAGATGGAACCCCAGAACTTCGTAACTATTGTATACCTTAACAACTGAGTCACCGTGAGTCCCATATTAGTCTAATACAATTAATTGATCAAAAGTCATTTATAACTTAAATTTTATTCCGCATAAAAATTTTACTTTATCCAGAAATATTCAAAAAATTTAAACACTACTTTAAATACATACTTTTTACTAAATGTACCAAATTTAGCTTTATCTTCTCAATGTCTTTTTAAATGCACCGTTTATCTTTTCTCTAGGTTACATAAATCACATCAATTCAGAAAGCTAAGTCCCGGTCATTTATCAAACCTAACTTAGCAATATCGCTAAAAATAACATTGACTTCAAAAAATATTGTAAGGATCGTCAGTAAACTCAAAAAATGATATATGTTTTGAAGGATTTCTAATTCAGCATTCTCCATAACTTTCAAAACAGCTTCTTCATGTGAATTGAGTTTGAAAAATCGTATAAATGTATCGAAAAAGAAAATGAAAATTTTAAGTACTTCGGATAAAATATTAATTTTAAACTTTTGTGAGATTTGCGTTAGAATATTTATATAAACGGATTACGAAACATAAAAATAAACCAAACTGTTAGTTTATAGTTTTTATAGAAACAAAGAAATGCATTAAAATCTAAAAACTTTCTTTTATGCAATTGTCATTTAGTGTTTTTATAATTATATTTTTTATCACAGTTTAACGCTTAAAACTTTATTTAAATCTACATCAGACAAGTAATGGATTGTCCAAAAATATCCACTGATTTTAAAAATACATTTAACACTGTTAGAAATTTCTCGGAAAAAATAGTTAAATAAAAATTTATTTCATTTTTAGTTTACCATATTCAACCTAAACAGTCAAATACCCTTAAAAAATATAGTATTCAAACTGGTTACTGGAAAATCATTTATTGACTGCTTTCACGTAATACGGAAAAGAAACCAGAATTTTACTCGCGCAACTAAGCCCACCCACTGATGCTACCTAGTTCATTGAAGCGGGATACTTATTATAGCCGAGAAGGCTCATCTGACTATCTGACCGATTGAATGGGAATTCAAATCCCCGCATTGTCACCACAATATCCATTCTTTTCATTCAACAAATGAAGAAATTCCAGTGTTTTGCACTCCCCAATTGGTTACCCTGTACTATTAGAATGCAGTACTCTCATTCACGCATGTATACCAGCACCACAAAACAAAACACAAAAAAGTGTAGTATTTCCCATCACCAGATAAACTAATTAAACTAAATTCTACGATTCATTTGACAAAACACAACTCAAACATAGCCTAGCTCCAGTGTCCATTCCCTATCGGAAAAACTATCTCTTATGTTCAATTAAATTTTTTGATACTTAAGTTTTCGAAACCATGCTAGTTCTAAATGGTTAAAAAAACATATAGGTAAAAAAATCCCTAACGTAAACTTCACATTTAATAGGATGAACAGACTGCTACCGGATATTTTAAAGTAATTTTAGAGTGAAAATTCTATCCTTGCTTTGCTCGAATACATTGAAAATAACTTCTTTTTATAGAAGTTTAAAAAAATATTTAATCCATCACCCATACACTAAATTTGCGGTTCTTAGTGGAAAAAAACATATAGAAAGTTATTTTTTTAAACTAAAAATGTCATTTAAAGGAACCAAAGTTTCAATATAATTACCATGTTCGGCTATTAACCACCTAGTTTTTGAACAAAAAAATAATAAGCTTGCTTTGCTCCTTTTAATATCACAAAAAATCTTGACATCATTATACATTGTAAATGATTTTTTTTCTTATTCTTATGATTAATATAATTATTTTATTAATTGAATTATATGATGCCACTTTTATACATTATTTATCTAATTAATTTTATATTAGATTTCTAATTAACACTACTTAACTTCAGATTTTCCAGATTTTTTTAAAAGATTCGAAATTTTTCTTTTACTTATCTCTGAAGCTTCTCGTGAATAAAGTCATTATGAACATCGAATGCCTTTCAGCAATGGAAACTTCCTAAAAATACTCAATTTACGCTATTTCTAGATTCTTATTTCAAATGACACAAACATAATTTGCAAGTTTTATATGTATTTAGAATGTATTTTACGTGTAAGCAATCGAGTTTATTTATCATAAAAAAAGAACTTTATGTATGGGAGGAATAAGCCTTTGAAAATCTTAAATGATATTTTAATAATGTCTTCAATTTTTATTCCATTTTATTAAATCTATAAGAGCAATATTTCAAACATATCAATGCCAATTCAAAAAATTTTCTTTCCTTATGCCACAACTTTATTCAAGATTCCTTTTCAAAAATCTTATGCATAGCAAACCTTGCATCAAATATATATGAATTGTTAAATATTTACTCGAATCAGATGAAAATTTAGGATTATGCCCTACCCAAATTTGCTAATGTCTTCAAATAGAGATATATGTCATTCACTTTGCATTCTTGTAGTTAATATATTTTGCTTAATAATATAAAAATAGGTTTTAGTTATTAAGTTAATATTATAATTAAAATCATTAGAATAATATTTTTTTACTCATTATACTGAAAAGAAAAGTATGGTCAAATGGCCAATATGGTAAAACTTACCAAGTTTCTGGTTCTGTGGGAACATCAAAAAACTCGGTAATTTTTACCGAAGCACTTTGATAATTTAACATGTATGGTTTATTAACCGTATCAATTGTAAACAGTTTCAAAACCGTAAAACCAAATAAATGTTCCTAACTATAAATGTATGGTGTATCGGATGGATAAACTGCTGCTGGTTATGTTACCCTAATTTTAAAATGAAAATTCTTAGAGTTAAGAGAACCGAAAAAATGTACGGTATGCGATTTTCTAAATCAAAGTATTTCTTCTCACAGTCACAAAGTTATTTACAAATTTTGTTCTAAAGTAGTGTTGCAAACAGAAACGCTGTAAAGCAGTGTTTCCAAACTAACCATCACTGGAAGCAACGACATAGCACAGACTGTGGGCAAAATTAGCAGATCTATATACAGTAGAAAACGTTGTTTCTTAATTTTTTCAAACAGAAGCGCCATCTGTTGGCATACCCTACATCTAATTTGAAAATTTAGTGGTAACTAAACACAGAAAAATGTACATTTCTATTTCTTCCATTTTTTCCTCTGTTGATTTTTCAAATCATCGATCATTTCTGGGACCAGTGTTGTTACCATTGAGAAATACAACTTACATAAATGTTCATAAATTCTTTAACTGTTATAAAAAAAAATTTGAAGTACTTGTTCGTTGTAATTTTAGTGATCAACTGCCAACAAATATTTTTTTCAGAGATTTTAGTTTTAGGTAAAGGTTGGTTAGTGAAATAAACAGAAATACTCTCTTTTATTTATTTATTTATTTATTCGTTTATTTATTCATTTATATATTTTGTTTTATTTTATTTTATATTTTTGTGGCCTCCTAAATGTTTTTATTATTGGGAAAAATTGGACTGGAGAGTGGAATGGAGAATGTAAATAAACTGGAGAATGTAGTGGGTTGAAAAAATAATGGAATGGAAATACTCAAAAGACTTCTGTTATTTTTGACTACTAAATAGAAACATTTAAAGAAAGGTTTATTTGTTGTTTCATCTAAAGAAAAGGGTGAAACAGGTATTGGAAGGTTTATTTTAATAAGCCAATGAATAAAACCATAGAAACAAAAAATCTATTTAACAATATGTGAACTGTGAACCTGAAGATCTGAAAGGTAGAACATGTGAAACGTAATCTTAGAAGCACAAATTTAGGAAAATATTACGGTGCGCTGTAAGAATACAGGGTCCACACTAAAATTTGAAATCAATCTCTTAGCATCTGCTATAGCTGTGAGAGTGGTGCCTAAAAAATAAAAAATCGTAAAGCCATTCTTAGCCGAGTTTTTAATCGTGAGCATCATAGTAATTATCTTTTTTCATTTTATATTATAAGGGGTTTCGATATAGGTTAAATTTTGTTCATCACAGTTATTGATACATTAAATGTGCTTTAAAAAATCATTTAAGCATATTTGGCAGGTGAATGAACTTTCTTTTTATTTCGAAGTGAAAGATTACTCAATCGAGACAGCTCAAAGCCTACTGTGACCATCTCAGTTTTCTTGACCTAAGGCTCAGGATTGCAGATGTTCCGATTGGGTGGTCAGCCAAATACGGAACTCCTAGTGTTTTGTCCCAAAAAATGCTTGGTACTCATTCTATCGACTCACTGAAGAGATGAAATGCTGAACCCAGTCCGAGAACAGAATTAGACCTGTAGTACGTAAGCGTGAAGCGCTACCACTCTGTTACCCAGGTTGGTGTCTAAATGGATATTGAAGTGGTGTAACTTGATAAGATTTCTTTCAGCGCCATTAGGAAAAAAACCGGATAGCTCGATAAGAAAGATAAGATGAAAAAGTGAACTATAAAGAAGAAAAGAATCATCGGTATAGTTGTTGAGCATTTAAAGATATGATCAGTGAATTTTTTATGGAGATAACCTGTTTTCGAACTTGTTGATTTAATTATGAAATATAATAACTCTCCAATTTAAAACACAGAATCTACTTGCTGACATTATAAATATAAAGACATTATAAATATAGTACCTTATAATAATGTAAGAAACACTTTCATTTTTTGACATATTTTTTCATAAATTTCTCAAAAATTACTAAGAGGATTGATTTGTAACTTAAAGTGTGTTTTGGTCATGCAATTTTTCTTCCCTAGTGATAAAGTTTAGAGCTTTCAAAGGCTTGAGGGACCGACAATAAATTACGAAAGAAAACAAGTACTTTCGAATACCCTATGCTAGAAAATCAAGCAATAAACTTGTAACATGTATCGATTATTTTAGTTATTATTTTCAATAACTTCATAAAATTTTATATACCTAGCTTAAGTATTTATGGATATATGTACATTTCATTAAAAAAAAACTATTATTTTTACTTGCTTTCCTATTTTCTTTTTGAAATAATTATTAAAAAAAATAGTTTTTTTTTGCTATAATTATAAAAATATTCAACGAAATTTAACAATATTTTAGGAGATATTTAAAATTATTTACAAAGTTATTGTTTTAAAATTTGAAAAAAAAAAAACTCATGAAAAACTGAAACTGTGCAAGGAATGAGTATTTAAAGTAGCTCTTTTATACAGCGCATGCGCGAAAAAATGTTAGTTTTTTTTTTCATACTTTTATAGTAAACTAATTAAAAAAGTCTAATTTAAGTATCTTGCAAATCTGAAAAATTTCAAGCAATTTTTAAAGTAATTTTTGCACTTTTTGAAAGAAAGCTAAAAATGAATATTTTTAACAAATTATATTTTGTACTATTAAATGATTAAAATGATATTGGCCTCATGGAGGGATCTTCTACCGTAAAAGTATGTTTTTTTCATGTGTTTTCTTTCCTTTACACATTTGCGTCTACAGATGGTTACTGTAAGGTATTATTATTTTTTATTAAATTTTGTCTTATACAAAATATAAATGATACAAAATAAAATGTGTAGAAAACCCTTTTATCAATTAGAGCTTTCTTTTAAGAAATACAAAAACTACCTAGAAAAAAATGCTTAAAACTTTTCTAGGTAGTTTTTGTAATTTTTAAAAAAAGCTCTAATGGATTAAGAAATACAAAAACTACCTAGAAAAATGCTTAAAACTTTTCTAGGTAGTTTTTGTATTTTTTAAGAAAAGGTGTAATGGATTAAGAAATACAAAAACTACCTAGAAAAATGCTTAAAACTTTTCTATGTAGTTTTTGTATTTTTTAAAAAAAGCTCTAATGGATTAAGAGTTTTCCACAAATTTTACTTTGTATCATAAGACAAAATTTAATAACAAATAATAATACTTACAGTAACCGTTTGAAGATATTCAAATCAAATTAAGATAGAAAAATTAATTTTTCAGATATTCAAATCAGGCTTTTTTCATTAGCTGACAATTACGATTTACTTCAAAATTGTGAAGAAAAAAAACGCATGATGATTTCGTATTTCTTAAGAGGGGTTTCTGAAGAAGGTATCCTACTTCAAGACTCATGGTTTTATTTAATTGTAATAACTTTACATTTTAAAATACGAAATCTACAGGCTGTTATTATACATAAATCAGTGTGTCGATCTTGTATTATCGTATTTTTCATGTTCATAAAATTTTTAGTTCGAAAAATATATGAATATTGGATTTATCATTAGAAATAATCTGGTTTTAAACTCAGTGATGCTACTACAAACTACATTAAATCTACATTTCAAAAAAAATCTAAATGTTGAGCTTATAAATGAAGAGATCAACAATAAATTTCCTATGAAAATAGTCTGTTTTTGGATTCAGTAACTTAATTATGAACTATCATAACTCTAGATTTAATATCTACACGATCTACTCACTTATTTTTTAAACAAAGAACTGAAATATGTTTATCTGTCATCAAAACAAGCAACATATTTCTCTAAAAAAACTAATAAATATGCAAAATTTCATTTTTATCTTCAATTGTAAGAAATATGTATTTTTTATGCGTGAGAAAGTTTTTTTTAAAAATTTTGAACTTATCCTTTATTTGTATTGGTGTTGTTGAAGACAATAGGTTTAAAACAGCGATAGAGAGTGCTTGCATGGATTACGATCTGCAAACATTTTTCTTTTCAAAAAAATTGTTAGTTCGTAAAATGCTGTCCTAGTTCAAATGGTTTTCTTAGGATGAATAGTGCATCATGTGGTAAAAGGTATTCAACCAAACTGTGAAAACATTTCCATTATTTTCCGAACTCAGTGAAGCGAAATATTAAAAGAGATGCAAGAAGTATTAGAAAAAGAAGAATAACGACACCAGGAAAAAATATATATCAAAATAAATACTTTGAGAAGAAAAAAATTTATAGTTGAAGCGATGGAACATATTATATAGATTGTTTCATTCAAAAAAAAGTATTTCTGATAAGAAATACTAAGTGTTTCAAGCGAGCCCTATGAAAATAAGCATAAATTGCAAGTCAATTTGCAGTTAGGCCTCCACTTTTTAGGATGTTCATAAAATTAATACTATGAAACAAATGTATATTTGAAACAATGCAGTACATATTATATAAACTGTTTCATTCAAAACTATTTGAGATAAGAAATATTCAGTGTTTCTAAAAGGACTTATGAAAACAAGCTTAAATTGCAAGTCAATTTGCAGTTAGGCCTCCTCTATTTAGGATGTTCATAAAATTAATTATTTAAAAAAATGCATACATTTAAAAAACAACATAAACACTTTGAAAAGATAAATATACATTTGAAGCAATGGAATATATTCTATAAATTGTTTCATTCAAAAGTTTTTGTGATAAGAAATATTTAGTGTTTCTAGAAAGCCTTATGAAAGAAGCATAAATTGCAAGTCAATTTGCAATTAGGCCTCCTATATTTAGGATGTTCATAAAATTAATGCTTTGAAAAAAATTATACATTTCAAAAACAACATAAACACTTTGAAAAGAAAAAATATGCATATGAAGCAATGGAATATATTCTATAAATTGTTTCATTCAAAAGTATTTATGATAAAAAAAATACTTAGTGTTTCAAGAAAACCTTATGAAATAAGCATAAATTGCAAGTTAATTTGGAGTTATTAATCCTCTATATGAGAGATTCATAAAATTAGAATTTTACTAAGCAAAATACCTTAAAAAGAAAAATAACATATACTTGAAACGATGGAACATAATATATCATTATAAATTATTTTATTTGAAAAAGATTTCTTATTATTTGTGCCAATAATATATAAATTGGTGATAAGACATAGTCAGTGTTTCAAGAAAGCATTAAGAAAATAAACAAAAAGTAAATTTGGAGTTATACATCCTCTAAATGAGATTTTCTTAAAATTTGGATTTTACGAAGCAAAATACTTTAAAAAGAAATATACATATGTTTGAAGCGATGGAACATAGTATATTATTATAAATTATTTCGTATAAAAAAGAAGAATTCTTGGCATTTAGGATACAAAAACATTCATTATTTCAACAAAAAATTAAGGAGGAATTGCAAGTTATATGAATATGACTTGCTTCATATGCAAGTCATATTGAAGTTCTGCATCCTCTATATGAAATGATTATGTATCCTCTATATGTTTATGAAGTTAGGACTTTAAAACTTTAAAAAGAAATATGCATGCATTTGAAGCGATGTATATTAATATAAATTATTTTATTTAGAATAAAAGAATTCTTAGCATTTGTGAGGAGCAATATTCAATATTTGAAAAACAGAAACCTCCATGAAAATAAGGATAAATTCCAAGCCAATTCAGTGTTTTGCATCCTCTATATAGGATGTTCAGGATGCATGTTTTAACTTCACTCTGGAAAAGAACTACGAAAGATACTACAAACTTGCTAAGAACAATAAGATTAACTTTAAAAATGATTACAACAGATGTTCGAATTGGCACCCGTTGACGTCACTGTATACTTCACAACTATGTAAAAACTATTTGTTAACGTGCTCGCAGATGCCAGGTATGCTTTTAACGTCTGCCAAAATGATGACAATCCACAATGACGTTCGCTTTTCCTAATTTACAACGTGATTTGTGACTCCATGTTCTATGGTAAGTTTTCATCCTCTTGTCCTCTTATAGCCTTTTATCAACCCCTCCCCCCGTTGCTAGGCAACTGAGAAAAGTTTTATAAAATTCATTGATTTTACCCTCCTACAGTATAAAATTTTTCCCTGTGACTATCAAGTAAAGAGACTTGCATGAGAAGAATTTTCCCCTAAACACCATAGAGAGAGCTTGTATTCTGGTATTGCTTCAATGAATATTAATTGAATGTATGTATATTAATCAATATATATGTGTCAATGTATATGAATCAATATATATATATATATTGATTGAACAACAAATTGCATGAAATTAAGTCATTCATACAAGGCGAAAAAATTAGCTTACAGAATGGGAACATTTCTGGTAAAAAATAAAAATAAAAACATAATTTTCAATAATAAAACTAAAACTTACACTATTTAAACCATTCATTGGGTAATCTTTCGTTCATATGGCAATGGTTAACTAAAAATACTGGTTTTCAAAATTTTAGTTGTTATTACCACGTATTAAGTAAAAATTACAAAGCTGAAAACTAAATTCAACCGAATAAATGGATTTCAACAGAGAATGGTTTTAATAAACTTGGTTTTCAAATTCAACCGAATAAATTACCAAATTTTACGATATTTGCTAAATTTTATCACATATTATAAAACTATATTTTATGGTTTAAATTACCAAAACCATTACCAAGGCGCTTCGGTAAAAATTACCGAGCATTTCGGTGTTCCCATAGAGCCAGAAATACGGTAAATTTTAACATATTCTGGTAGTTTTAACCATACTTTTTTACTAGGTTTACTCATATTCTAGACAATAGCCAGAAGACCTCTTTTCTAGATTACATACTGGCCTTACACCTTAACAAATACGCATCTTCAAATTAATGAAGCAGCATTTATCATACATTTTTGAGCTTGTAATTTTATATTAGTTTTTCTAAAAAATATTTGATACTTCATACTTTTCCATACTTTTCCAAGGTTTTTTCAACTATTTCACCTCTTGCAAAAAATATTAAGAGACATTTTAAATAGTTTACATTCAGTTGAGTTTGTTTGTTTTTTTTTTTTTTTTAATTTTAATAACAGTAATATGCTTTGTATGCTTTCTAACAATAATATGCTTTGTATGATGCAAAAAGTCAACAACTTCAAAGTTGCGTTATCAACCAAAACCCATTATTTTCTACTATTCTTGTAGTAGTATTCTCTTTCTAAAAAGTTTCAATGTTGAAATCGGTCAAAATAGCCCGATCATCGTTTTATCCAAATTCATTATAGATATGTTTACGCTGGAATTGCTTTTCCGCATTTTCAAAAGAAAATCTCAATTCCTTTTTTCGAGCTATAAATACTTCCATTTTTAATATGTATTTTTGGAAATAAAAGAAAAAGGTCTTTAAAATCATATGAAAGAGTTTTAAAATAACTTGGTAAATTAATAAATCATTTTCGACATAGATTATATTGCTTTCTTTTTTTTTTCAATTTAATTCGTTTGTCTTAATTTTAATGTCTTAATTTTAACAAAACCATTACGAAAGTCCTTTCATAAATGTACTGAGTATTTTGGTGTTCCCATAGAACCAGATATATGGAAACTTTTACCATATTCCGGTATTTTCTACGATACTTTTTTCTCAGTGTTTTCTTATTTGGAACAGTAGCATGTATGGTTGATTCTCACGAAATAGGACAATTTACAGTCACTTGCACCAAGATCTAATACTAAACTACTAAAAGAACTTTTTTTTAAAAAAATTTAATAAATAGCATTGCTGTTAGCATTTTAAAGTAACCAAGAACTAGCATCGATTATTTTGTATATTCAAAAAATTAGATTGAACTTCAAAATTTCATTTTTCTGACATGTCACAAACAATGTTTCCAATAATAACTAGCTTCAAAACTTCCCATAAATTTTTCAATATCTAATTTTTTTTATCTCAACCGTTGTAAGCATTTTTAGAATATACGCAGAGGGTATTATGTACAAAAACTTCATTTAAAATAATTTTTTCTGTCAATAATTTGTTTGTCGCAAGAAAATCAGTCATTTTCCTGGCTACTTTTATTTAGTGGTTTATAACCAAAATAGATAGAGCCAGCAATCAATATCTTATGTTATTAGATTGATTAGATACCCTCCTATCTGAACATGTCTTGTTGCATGAATAAAGAACCAACTTTCTGGTTCAAAATCTATTTCAAAGAATTTTTCAAGGAGAGTTGGTTTTTGTGTTGTCATTTTCCTGGCTTCTTGAAATCATTAATAACAAAAACTACATAGATTTATCTGACTTATTTTAAGAAATCCTGTTGTTTTGTGTAGAATATAAACGTCTTAGGCCAAAATATTAAATTAAAGTAAAGTTATATGGTATAAAATGGCGGATTTGTTATTATCCTGGCTGTCATTTTCCTGGCTTATGAATGCCAGGACATTGAAGTTTTACCAGAAATTTTTTTTAACTGCTAATAATGTAAAGAGGGAAAGCAAATATTAACCTAATACCAAGTTTATGTATTATAATAAGATTGAATGTAATCAAAGTTGTTTATTTATTTAATGATTGATTATTTTGCACAATATTATTCTGTACATATCAGCAACAAAAATTTTTTTATCCTTTCTACAGTAGATAAAAAAATTAATTTGAGTTATTCATGGTCCATCTAACATAAAACCTTAGGTTTTGTTACTTACTAATAGCTTAAAATGACTGTTTTTTCAAACTTCTAAGCTAATATGTCATTTTCCAGGCATTCAAAATTTTGTGATTTTCTATTTTATTTTTTTTTCCCTTGAGCAAATGTCAATAAACTACACTGCTGTCTGTAAGATATTAATAAATGTAACTAAATAAATATACCAAAAAAATTTTTGATTGTTCTGAAGACTTTAAATTTGAAAAAAAATTTTGATCCGAATTTTCATGTTTCCAAGAATTACCCATATAACACTAGACTACACAATAGCCACACGCCTTAACCCATACGCATCCTCAAATTAATGCAAATTAATGAAATAGCATTTATCATACAATTTTAAGTTTGTAATCTTATATTAGTTTTTCTTAAAATATTTTTATACTTCACATTTCAGAAGTTTTTAGAAGCATTTCACCTCTTGTAAAAAGAAATTTAAAACCATTTTAAATAGTTAACATTCAGTTGCGTTCTCAAAAGATTTTTAAAAAGATAATTTGCTTTGTATAAAGTAAAAAGACAACAACTTCGAAGTTAAGTTATCAATGGAAAACCCTTCATTTTTTATCATTCTTGTTGTGAGATATATATATATATATATATATATATATATATATATATATATATATATATATATATATATATATATATATATATATATATATATATATATATATATATATACATATATATATACATATATATATATATATATATATATATATATATATATATATATATATATATATATATATATATATATATATATATATATATATATATATATATATATATATATATATATATATATATATATATGATATACGAAATTGCTTTTACGTATTTTCAAAAAAAATCTCAATTCCCTATTTTTGAACTACATATGCTTTATTTATAATATGATTTTTGAAATTGTAAGAAAAAGATCTTTAAAATAATGCGAAATAGTTTTAAAATAACTTGGTAAATCAATAAATCATTTTCTACGTAGTTTATCACGCTTCCTTCTTTTTCTCAATTTGTTCTTTTCTATGTCTTTAAAAGCGAGCCATAAAAAAATCGAGCAAGAATATCAAAACTCGGATACGCACTTATGTTTCATCCGTTAAGCCGTCGTGATCTGACAAAAGGGATTAATCATTATCGTAAATACAAATCCATGATATTGTCACTTTATTATCACTTAAATTAAGCCACGCATGGCAACTCTGAAATCAATTAAACAACGTGAAATAACAATTAAAATAATCTAAATTTGTTTAATTTTACCTACACTTAAAAATTTCACTACCTGATTCAATAAACCATTTTAAAAATCTCTTGGTGCGTTAATAACAGAAAAGGTGAATCATGTTACTTAAAAATATAAAATTTACTCTTTCGATACATTTGATTAGGTAAAAGTTTTTCTAATATCTAACTTATATTTTTATATTAACACATGATTGTGTGCAATAATTTCCTGAAGTATTGCAAATTTTTACTGTTTATTTCAAAAAAACTTTGATATAGATATATTCAAAAAAATTTATTATTAAAAACTGTATGACGTGTTTATCTTCATGATTTCTTCATCAACAAATTATATACTTACATGTCTCTTTGGTAAACTATCATCGATTTAACTAAGACGAAAAAATAGTACATTAACTATTATAATTTGCAGTAAAGTAAATATTTCTCATTAAAGCATCATTTTCACTGAATAGTATTAATTTTCATTTTATTGTACTTCTCCCGTCTATGTTCCAAAGCAATTTGAAAAACCTTAATTATTTTTTTCTTAACAAACACTATTTTAATATTACACTTTCTATTAATCATTTAAACTCAATAGAAAAATTTAAATTTCAAAGATTTATTTTGTTTTTAATTATCCTTTTATCAGATTTGGATTATTCTTTTAATTTTCCTTTGTACATATTATTATATGATGTACATATTATTATATGATAATATATGTACATATTATTATATGATAAAATATGATAGCATATGATAAAATATAATAATATATGTAGCTTAGAAAAAAATAAGCTCATAAATGCAATAAAATGATTTCCTTAAATTCAATAAATTATTTTTGTTAGTTTTAATTATTACATTAAAAAGGATAAATTTTAATAATTAGCATTTTTTGCATATTTTTATTTTGTGTTTATTCACACTTCGGTCACGAAACAAATTCCACAACACTCATATAATAATATATATGGCATAAAACTGTTCAAAAGGTTACTTTAATTGAGTTTCTAACCTTTCGTATAATTTTTCATTATAATAAAAAACTTCAAGGAGGATAAATTCAATTATGTTTTTACATAGTCAATCACTTTGTTTTTATATAGCCATAGCTATCTCCAATCACATAAAAACCGGAAAACAATACTAAATTAATATGTTTTAGGTGATAAAATTGTATCAAATGTTGTCCAATGTATTACATGCACATTATACAATTATTTGAAAATCCAATTATTAGAGAAAAAATTTATTGTCAGAACTACCTGAATAGGGTGAAATTTACCGTGTTTCTGGCTCTATGAGAACATTAAGAAGCTCTGTAATTTTCTCCAAAGCGATTTAGTGTTGATTTTAGTAAAATTAACAAAATAATATGATTTTATAATAAATAATAAAATTAGTTAAATGTGGTAAAATTTAGTAATTTCATAATGATGTCTTTGAGCATGGCATAAAAACCATTTATTCAGTCAAATTTTCTTTTAAGTTTTGTATCTTTTTACTAAGAAAAATCTGCTTGTCAAGTGAGCCCACTACTCTCTGTACCATCCCAATATACTAATACCATCCAGGGTAGCCAGAATGCACTAAGATGATTTTTCCCATTTAAGACTACTGTAGCGAAATGCAACCTTTTTTTTTTATTATGTAAAAAGTACTTTATGAAAAAATTAATGGAACATTTATGCTTAGACTAATCTGATATTTTTTAGAGTTGGCTACCACTTTTATTTTAAAATAGCTCAATTATCTAATTCCATATCGATGTTTATGTGAAATTTTTTTTTTGAAAAAAAGCTCATGGGAACGTTTGTGCATAATGGGTTATAATGGGATTGCTGCCGGCCAGGTGGCCGAGCGCTTAGCGTGCCTGACTGTGAAGCAATGATAGCGGGTTCGAATCCCACTCTGGGGATCGATGTTTCTCTCTATGTGTTGTCCTCTGTTGTGTGTGAATGTGGCCCACCCGATGAAAGGATATCTGTGGCGGCGTGTGAAATGTTTCTTGTCTCCGTGACTTAGGTTCACAGGTGCTGACTGGGTAACGTTAAATGCGCAACACTTCCGGCATCTTCCAAGGTGAAGAACGAAAGTTCAGTACCTGCCGTTAGAGAAAAAAAAAATATAATAATGTGATTGATATATTTAGTGACATAGATGCAGTAAATTTTCCTCTAATAATACCAATAAAATACTAAAATCACCATTTTAAAGATATAATTTAGTATTAGATAATTGCCCATCTTTAGAGTTTTGAAAACGTTAACTACGTTTTGGAAATATTAATTGATAAATAAAAATTACCAAAGAACGCCGAAATTTTCCTATTCCAGCAACCACTTTAGTTTAAATATTTAAGGTAGGAAATTTCTATGAATTTATTAGAGTTACCGAATTATTGTAGTGATCAAGGAACATTTATAATACATTTAAAAAAAAAAAAAAAAAGAAACTTATGAAATAAATTCCTCTACAACTTTAACTATTTTAAGTCTTGAAATTACTGAATAAGACTCTGTTCATATAGCAAACATATTTTTTTAAAAATAACAATTATTTTCATTATTACAATCATTTTTACTCTAATTTCTTTTTCTGAAAAGTATTACTTTATATAATTATGATAAATACTTTTTTTTGTGCTTTTTTAAGTAGGAGTCAAAGTCTGCTATAAATAAATTATTATTTTTCCTTTAAAAAATAACGAAGAAGGGAAAATCTTTTTTAATGAAAATAAAGGAAATATAAGTTTCTCACCTATTTCGTTATCATATATTTTTGCAGAAGCATAGCGCCATCTTCTGACAAAGCATTAAACAATTTGGACTGTTTGGCTGAAAAAACATCACAACATAATAAAACGTTTTAAACAACAAAAAGTATATAAAATATTGTATTAAAAAAATTTTCGTACTTAGAAACTAAAAATTCAATCTTAAATAAAGCTTAATTCGTGTTGTAAATTTTTTTTTTAACCTCTAAGAAAGCAACGAGTAAGAAAAAAAAAATGTGAATGTATTTTGAGAAAATACGGCACATAAAAAAACACTGGAGATCGGTTTTTAAATTATATTTATTTAATTTTGCGAAGTAAAAAAAATCTATTTAAAATATCCGCTGCTTTATATTTTAAAATATATGTAATTGATGAAATTTATATGAATGCCATTTAAGATAAAAATTCAATTCTAAATTTTAAAAAATATGAATAAGTACATTTTTTCTTTAGGAAAAATAATGAATCTTGCAATATGTCCTGATGCAACATTGAATATATAAGCCCTTAATATTGCTAGATTTTTATAACGTGGAGTTTTTTTTTTTTTTTTTCCCCTTCTATCCACATTAATGGATTAGGACATTCTGTTTAGCAGTGAATAAATGCACAATCAAAAAACGAGTAAAAAACAAAAAAAATCACAAAAAAATTTTCAAGTACCTTATTATTAATTATTATACTTCAGCAGCGGTTAGGGAAATAAACCCTCAGGCAAAGAACATAGAAAAAAGCGTATATTTTTTGTATATTGTATGTTCTTCTATCTACAGGGGATGGAGAAAATAATAGAAATACTTCTATACTAATAAACATGCGATTTCTCAATCAATCAGGGGTGATCAATGAAGTTTATGACTTTTAGTGGTTCGAGGGAAAGACAATAAATAACAAACGGAAAATAGTGTTTTTGAACACCCCATGCCAAAAAATGTAGCAATGAATTTGTAACATGTAGCAATAATTTCGGTTACTAAATGCAATAATTACACTAAATTTCGTAAATATTATGGTGATATGGACATTTTTATGAAATACCAATTTTTTGTCTTACGTTTTCTTTTTCTTTTTTTTCTTTTTTTTTTTTTACTATGACTTTAAAAATATTCTATAAAATTAAACAAAATTGTTAGAGCAATTTAAAACTAATTACAAAATTTTTTCTTTAACCCTTTGGCAACGGTGGGCACAGCATATGTGCCGCTCAAAAAATTTGACCTTACAACGGCGTGGTCACAACAGTTGTGCCGGCTATTTCTTTCCCCTGAACTTGTTTGACCACCCATTAACCTGTCATATTAACACACTCCTCTTTTAAAAGACCCTTTTGTTGGAAAATGGAGCGATGTATATCAGAGTCTTCTTTGACTTGGCTGAAAGAAATTCAGATTTTTTTTTATTTTTTGGCGAATTTTGAGTGCTTATAAACTTTTCATTGTCTTTATGATAGCTGTGCTATTATTTAACTATTTGTTTTCATTTGAGATCTATTTTATAAAATTATTTAATATTTAATTTATTATCATTTTTTTTATATTTATTTTGTTTTATTTCAGATTCGGAGTCTTTTCTTTATATTATTATTCCCCATTTGTGTTTAGAACTTCATGAAAATTTCAATTATTTTTTAGTGAAAAAAATTTATTTTCCATACTAAATGTTTTATACGAAATTTCATACATAAATATTTTGTTTAAGAACTAGAAAAATTTTAAAAAATTAAAAAAAATAATAATTAATTAAGCTTTTATAGTTAAAATGAGCTTCTTTTAAGATCCAAATAATTTAAAAATAAAAACGCATTTAGCTCCTCATGGCAAAAAAAGAAGAAAGAAACACAAATTTCTTTGAAACTAAATTGCACTTTTTCTGATCTAAAGGGAAAAAAATTATTTTTGATGTAATTATTATTATAGAAAATTAAGAATCGGACGGCCAAAACTGAATCTAACTCCCTTTTTCAAATTCAGATTGTTTTTAATCTTGTTCAAAAAATAATTAGTTGAAGAATTTAAAACCCTATTATTATTATTATCCCTTTTTAGTATGTACTGCCAGAAGGAGACTTGATTCATTTCTTTTTCTGCCACTTATCCATTTTCCTATATTCTATATATAAACTCATAACTATATATAAACATAACATAACTATATATAAACTCAAACATAAATATGATTATGAGCTTTTTTTATTGGAAGAACTTCTGAAAATCAAAGAAATTCCTAATAAAAAAGAGTGAAAGAACAAGTATAAGTTCTTTATATTGTATTAAAGGGGAACAGATATAGGTATAGATAACTAAAGATCAATGAATAATTAAAATGATTGAATTCTCCTTTTAAAAATTAACAATTCTCAAATTTGTCAAGTATGATGCATTTTAAAATTATGCAGAATCCTTCCTGTTTCAAAATAAAAACGTTAACGCACCAGACGAGACTTTGGAGGTCTGCAAAATTGGCATATGAATGGAAAATTGAGTTCAATATAGATTTTTACTTCACAAGACCACCTTAAATGATAATGGTTGAAAAGTGAATAGAGTTGCCGGTGTAGATAAAAAAAAAAAGCGGCTCAATAAAAAGGATTGCAGTCTAAAGATAAAATCATTCAAACTGTGTCTTTTCTTGGTAGTTGTCATGCGTTTGGAAGGCAGAAAAGTTATTATGTGAACATCTATAGGATTGTTTTTAATATGTGACCTTGAACAACAAGTTTACTCTCAATGAAATAATCTCCATTTCTAAAAATGCCACCCACATGATAAGCTATTGAACTACGTACTGCCCCCCGCTCTATTCTCTGAGAAACATATTTTTCTTTCTAAGTTTCCAGGAAATATTTCTATCCGTGCCTTCACAGCTTGCCACAATGTAATTTACTTCTCACAAAATATATTGTTTCCCTTATTTAGAAAAAGACATGATATCGAAATCATTTCTACCTTTCAGTATTGCCTCTTCCACAGGCAAAATGGCATTTCCTGCCTCTTTGTTTAGCTTCAGAAATATTGATAATATATTTCGGGATCTGTCATTTTTAAAATTTTTAACAATAGCTAATTCTGGACACCTGAGGAAAGGACCACACAATTATTAAAGTAAATGCATGTTTTGCCTTCAGTATGTCAATCGAGCTTGTATGGATGTGTTTGATAGATGACCTGAAACTTTTTATTTTTAAAGTATTAGTTGTAAAGGATTTGAGGTCAACAGATACTTTCTTTTGAACTGAACTTTGCAGTTTTTAACATAAATAAAAATGAGTAAAACTTCTAATTATATTATAAACAAATTATCAAATCTTAAAATAAACATTATCAAATCTTAGCGATGTAACATTGGATATAATGAAACATTTAGCATACAATACGTACCGTTATTAAAATTTTAAACATATCAAATGCTCGAGAATTTTGTTTTAAATTTCATTTATTTTTTTAAATTTTTTTCTTTTTTTTTTTTTTTTTTGAAATGTGACAAATTTTTTAGGTAAATAGGCTCGCGAATTTTTGGTTTGAAAAATGACAAGTTCATTTTCTATTCGAGAAAAAATAAAGAAAAAATTTATTAGAATTATGTACACAGAAACTGTCATATGCACGTATGTCATATGCTCATAAGTATTAGCTACATAGCTTTGTTCTTGTCACCAGTATTTTTTCGTAAAATAAGAAAAAAACTGAATATTTTAATCATTAAGTGCAAGTATGAAAAATAAATAATGTAGTTAAATGAATAAATTATAAGTTCTACATGCAAAATATTATTGCAGAAACATCCCGTTTATTAAAAAGGATTAAATAATTAGCATTAAACTTATTCAATTTTGTCCAAGAAACAATATTTAAAAATTTATTTTATGTATAAAAAATATTAATGATTTAAATACAATTTTTTATCTCTTATGATATTTGTCTTAAATTTTATAATAGTGTACTTTATGCGATCTTAAAGGGGAAAAACACGTAAAATAGTTAAACAAAATCTGAATAAAAAAAAATTGCATTTGGCATCACTTTTTAAACCGATAAATGAAATGAACTTTCAAAATATAAAAAATAAAAAAAAATGCCGCTCACTGCTTTACTCACATCTCATTTCAAACAGATTTGAGTTTTTTTTTTTTTTTTTTCTTAGACAATATCATATAGGATAAATTTGTTTATAACTTTAAGACAAAAATAAAACTTCAAACAAGGTTCTATTTATCAACGTAATGTGTTTCTTTTGTAGCGGTCTATTTATAATCCTTCTAGAATCAAGCACATGAATATACACGTTTTAAAAAAAAATAAAAATTTTAAATAATTTATAAAATGTTTGCCTCTTTTAGAGAAATTGTAAATATACTTGGAAAAAAATTATCTACAAATGCTTCATTTGTAGATCAATATAATCCTTTAAGAATCAAGATTCCTAATATACACCCTGTTTTTAAATAATAAATATTTTTAATAATTTATAAAAAAACTTGCTTGTTTTTTAGAGAAATTGTTAATATATTTAGAAAAAACTTTTAAAAAATTACATTTCAGCTTTTCTCTACATTAGAAAAAAAAAAAAGCAAGCCAAAATATGTATAACTATGCCAAAAATAACTACAGGTCTATAACCCTGCTTCTTCTCCCACCATGAAAAGTGAGGTACAAATTGCAACAAAATATTTCCTATTCATAACTGGTTAAAGTAGTTACCTCCCACAGACTAAGTGGGGGGATGAATTTCGGTAAGAAAGCGCCGTGGTAAGAGGAGAATTTTTTCATCTTTGTTGCCGTAGCCAAAAGGTTAAAATTTAAGGGGGAAAAATCGCTGAAAACTGTGCAATATACACCGAAGAGCCATTACATTATGACCACCCTGCTAATGACATGTAGGACCACCTTTAGCCCTCAAAACTGCTAACACCCGCCGTGGCATTGATTCCACTAGGTGCTGATAGATAGTCTGAGGTATCTAGTACCAAGTGCTCACCAACTGGTCCTGCAATTCCCTCACATTGCGAGGGGGTAGCGTGGCAGCACGAATTTGGTTTTCCAAGAAGGACCACAAATGCTCTATTGGATTAAGGTCAGGTGAATTTGGGGGCCAAGACATGACTTGAAAGTCACGGGAATGTTCCTCGAACCAATCCATGACGATTCGACCCTTATGACATGGTGCATTATCCTGTTGGTAAACATCATCCCCCGCAGGAAAAACTGTTGCCATGAATGTGTGAACTTGGTCTGCAATTATGTTCAAGTAGCTTACAGACGTCAGGGATTGTTCTATGAGGATTATGAGTCCTAATGTGCCCCATGAAAACATTGCCCACACCATACTACCCCCGCCACCGGAGGGTGGTCATAATGTAATGACTCTTCGGTGTATAAGTACTAATTAATATAGTTCTTTTGTATTGCGCATGCGCAGAAAAAATTAAGCTTTTTTTTCATAGTTTTGTAGTGAATTGTATTTGGCATATAACAAAAAAAGCCCAATTTGAATTTGAAAAGTTCAATTTGAATATTTTCAAGATATTTAAATCGGACTTTTCTTATTAGTTGCTAAACATGATTCATTACAAAATTACGTAAAAAAAAATTAAACTTTTCTCGCTAATGCTCTGTATAACAGAACTACTTTAATTACTCATACCTTTCGCAGTTTTAAGCAAATTCTTCTCAAACTTTTAAACAATTATTTTTTTAATTATTTCAAATTGCTCCGGAAAATTCGTTTATTTTTATTGAACATTTTTAAAGTTATAGAAAAGCAACGTACAACAAAAAAAAATTGATTTTTATAAAAAATATCCATATTTATCTAAATATCTAAGATAGATTTACGAAAGTTTGTGCAATAATCACATATAACAACCAAAATAATTGTAACAAGTTACAAATTTATTGTTACATTTTTCGGCTTAGGGTGTTGAAAAACACTATTTTCCATTTTAAATTTACTGTCGGTCCCTCAAACCTCTAAAAGCTTTAAACTTGATTGATAAGTATGAGAAATTGCAAAGCTTAAACACTTCGAAATTTATTAAAGGATTCTTTGGGTATTTTTTAAAAAAAATTAATAAATGTATGAGTATAGAAGTGTTACCATTATTTTGTCATACTTCTGTATATTCTTTACCTAAATTGCCCACGTTTTTGTCTAGCTCAGGGTAGCTCCCTTCCAGAAAAAAATTTAAAAACTGGCAGAAATAGATAAGAGAAGACAAAACTTTTAAACTAATTACTATCGATTGAATATACAGGGTGTTTATAAAATCCCGGACCCATTTTGATGTTTAATATCTCATAAAATAATAAAGATAGATTGAAATTAATAACATAAATGGTTAGATAGACTCAAAAAGTTTCATGACCCTTGTCAATGAACTTCCACGTGTGCCCCCTTCGTCGCAAGGAAAATATCAAGTCGATAGTGAATTTCCCGCCAGGTAGCGGCAAGCATGTCGGCATCCACAGAGGCTATTGCGGTTGTAATTCTGGCTTTTAGGTCATCAATGTTTGACACGATCCTCCTGTAAACATTGTCCTTTATAAATCCCCAAAGAAAAAAGTCCAGCGGCGTTATATCAGGTGATCTGGGTGGCCAAGAAATTGAACCTACTCGCCCTATCCATCTTCCTGGAAAATAGTCATTCAAAGAGCTACGAAGGAAGATTTTTAATCGCCATAATGTGCGCATATGGGGATCTGAAAACCCCCATGAATACCGTGAGGCACAAAGGGATTCCCCAAAGGTTAATGTGTGGTGTGAACTAATGCACGACCGAGTCATTGGGCCGAGTCTTTTTTACAGAAAAGACGGTCTCATCAGTCGTATACTTAGACATGTTGGAAAACTTCGTATTTCCACAACTAGAAGAGCTTCAGCCACATGTCTTTTTGCAACAAGATGGTGCACCACCTCATTGGGGTATCATCGTTCATAGTTCTTTGAATGACCATTTTCCAGGAAGATGGATTGGGCGAGGAGGTCCAATTCCCTGGCCACCCAGATCACCTGATAAAACGCCGCTGGACTTTTTTCTTTGGGGATTTATAAAGGGACAATGTTTACAGGAGGATCGTGTTGAACATTGATGACCTAAAAGCCAGAATTACAACCGCAATAGCCTCTGTGGATGCCTACATGCTTGCCGCTACCTGGCGTGAAATTGACTATCGACTTGATATTCTCCGTGCGACGAAGGTGGCACACGTGGAAGTTCATTGACAAGGGTCATGAAACTTTTTGAGTCTATCTAACCATTTATGTTATTAATTTCAATCTATCTTTATTATTTTATGAGTTATTAAACATCAAAATGGATCCGGGACTTTATAAACACCCTGTATTTGCAAATTAAATATCTGTTTTGCAAATGATCAACTGAATTCCAAAAATTGACATGAAATTATAAAGCATATAAAATTTACAATAACTTCATATAACATTTGTCTTCACGTTTTAAATTTTTCCCGGGGGGGAGGGGAATCCTGCAGCTTCAAAAAAGTCTAGAATCTTCGCTACGATCAATAACAAAGCACGAACGTGGCCAAAAAACAGTATCAAAATCTACCTAGTTACTGGAGCGCAACTATGGTTAGAATTCTCCATTAATTCATTACCTTCAGAAAAATTTCAACGCGTAAACATTCTAAAGAATATTCTGTCTATGGATAGAACTCCTCCCGCGGCAGAGTATGGGGCTGTTTGCTGCTATGGGAACAAGTTTAGTACATTATAGAGAGGGGGCTTACGATATTTTTCTGACCAACCCATGTTTTTTTTCCCCTTTTATGGGACCTGTAAACATAAATTTTCTGAAAAATTCACTCTGTTTTCAACCTAAAAACATAATAATGATTGGTTTACTCCCTAAAAAATTGGTTTCTCGTAGCAAATATTTAGGCTCGTTATGGATATCGCTTCAACAATTTATATTAATTAATTGTATCACTACTCTTTAAATATTATTTATGTTATTGATTTTAAAATGCTTCATAAAATCATCATAAGAGCAACTTCAATTTATCTTAGAATTTCAACTCTCCGACAATATTTTTTTTTTCTTTCAGATGTCAGTACAGGCTTTTAGTGAAGAGTTCTACTAAAATTTGCTACTATTTAACAAAACACTTTTTTTAAAGTCTTGCCATTGATACTAAAAGATGTCAAAATGAACAACGCTTTCTAACATATTTCTTTTAGTTCGTTATTAAAGTTGAGTGTGAGAAAGATTTTCGTTTTAAATTTATATCATTGAAAATGTAATACATTGTGTTAGTTACGAATAAATAATACAATTAGTTATAATGAATAACAGTGTTAACAACACTTTTGTTTTTCAGGAGCACATATCATCGTTGCTCTATACCAAATTATTTCGAATGCCTACTTTAGAAACTAAACATCATAGAATGTAGTTACTTTTAGCAATCAATGCCTCTATCTTTTTTCCTACTTTAAAAACTAAAAAAACTACAGAAACTATCCCTTTGTTGAATATTAGCTCAAAGAAAAAATATTCACCTTCAAAGAAGAGGGGGAAAAAATCTCGTAGATTACCAAATTTTTAAAAAATATAGCTTGAGCAAATAGCAAAAAGAAATACGAGCGGAAACGAAATAACTGCATTGTGTCAACAAAAAATACAATACATTCCAGAGGAATAACAGTACTTTTACTAAAACGCTTTTCTCAATAAGCTACAAATATGAACTTCCCTTCTTTGGCAAGAAAAAGGATGCAAGAAAAAAACGAACTTTCATCCATTCCCCGAAAATGACAGATTGCGTCAATGTTTGGGCTTTCAAAAAAAAAAAAAAAAATGAGTAAAATAAAAGCTGAAGCTTCCCACGAATTCATTTCTCCCTTCCTTCGATTAATTTTCGAAGTGGCAAGGACCAGTTATGATTTATTGCTTCGTAAATTGCTTCTGATCTACACGTTGTATTACCTTGAAAGTTTCTCTTTATGTTTGTTCTTTCGAACCATCAAGAAGATTCACTCGATTAAAATGCTCACTCATACAGACTTGCCTTTTTGTCACTGATACAAAGTAAATTGAGTAAGAAAGGAGAAAAAAATCTCCACATTCTTCAAATATTCGATTAACCTATACTTCCCGAAAAACAAACATAAAAATTAGTTTCAAAAGGTCTTTCTTCGTTGTCTCATTCACTATCTGACCTGGACAAAAAAGAAAAACTATCGTTGTTAATGTTCTAGATTTCTTTTTTTTATTATTATTCTTATTTTTTTTTTTTTTTTTTTTTTTTTTTTTTATTGACAAAACAAAGATTTGAGTTTTGTGTTAATGTTTGTGGAAAAAATACTTCCTGTTATTTGTTAAAAATTGAATTAGGGACTTCAGAGTTTTTAAATTCATTGAAGCTATTTTTTAGTATTTTAAACCAAATTATAAACATTTCTAAGCAATACATAATCAGAAAGTGATCTTGCCAGTTATGGTCATCACACACTTAAGTCAATAATTTGAAATAGAATTTTAATTAGAATTTTAAGCGGAATCAGATGTCCCCAAACTACCTGTAACAGACAAATTCATGGCAAATTTTATAAAACATGGTGTCTTGAAAAAGCAATAAGCAATCAGAAATTTATCTTGCCGGTTATGATCATCAGACACTTAAGTGGATTATTGGAAGTGGCATTTTATCTAGAACTTTAAGCGAAACCAGATTACTTCAACTGCTTGGTGTAGACAAATTTAGATTAAATTTTACGATGCGTAGAGTCCCAAAAATGCAACAAAAATTATTTAGGTAAGACCCAGCAAGGGCCTCGATTGCAGAAATCCTCCAGCACGGCAACGAGCACCGTTGATAATCAGAGCATCTAAAGATGATTTTTCAGCTCAGAATTTTTTTAAAAAAATATTGTCACAGCACCTGAAGAGTTTTCCATTTAAGATTTAAAAAACAAGTCTACAAATTTATTTTTAACTCCTAAACTCAATTAAATACTATTTGTTATACTACTTGTAATATTTGTCCTTATCAACATTTATTTGCCAATCTGCAGATGCATGTATGATGATTATGCAGATGATACTTTATGAGAAGGAAGATTTTTTTCCATTTTTCATCATTCCACCTGAAGATATTTTCCATTTAAGATTTAAAAAACAGGCCTAAAGAAAAACAAATTTTAACTCCTAAGCTTAATTAATTACTATTTGTTATTTAATTATATACTTATGATGCAGATATTGCTTTATAAGATTGAAACGAAAGATGATAACTTTCAAAATTTTCACTAATTACCTTTAATTGTCTGGAATTTCAAAAAATAAAAAATTTAAATGTAGAGACAAATTTTAAAAACAAATTTTTAATTTCCCAAAAATCTAGACCCTTGTTTATATACTGTGTACGGACTTATTCAATTTTTATAACTTTCAATTATTACATTTTTAAAAATAAAATTACAAAAATATAATAAAAATAACAAATTTTACAAAAGATTGCGTATAATCTTATTATCTATCTCACTTGTTCTAATTTTGCTGTAACCATGTTAGATTAAGCCTAATTTGTTTAAAAATAATATTAAAAAAATTTTATTAAAATTACAAATTTTCCAAAAATTGCGAATCTATCTCACATGTTCTAAATATGCCCTACACATGTTAGATTAAGCCTAATTTTTACAGTAGTCTTTGTCGCATTACATTAGGGTCACTGGCAAATTTAAATTTATGAAGACTTTATAACACTTTAATCATAAAGTGTTACACTTTATATAGCCTGCCCCCCCCCCCCCTCCCACGTCACATATCACGCTATATTACATAAATATGTTGTAGAGAGGAATATATATTTTTCTTCTCGGCAGAAAAAATAATTCTTCAATACTTGCGCCAAAACACTTCTCTCGCCAAGTTATCTCTTTTATCGCTTTTAGCGAGTAGGCGAATGCTTAGCGCGGACCTTGCTTTTGCAATAAAAGAATGTTTTGAGATAAGAGTTTAGGTAAATCTAGAGAAAACGTTTTTAAAGTATTAACAAATAATTACATGGTTATTCTCCAACTGAGTAATAATTTGTTTACGTTTTGATATTTCACAAACATTTTTTCAGCATTTCGAACTTCATTGTTTACTCTAGGTTGACCTGAACTCACTTTTCTCTAAACTTTAAATTACTTATGTAGGTGATAGAGAATCTGCTATGAGAGATTTCTCCCGCGATATAGCTATCGTCTTTTTAAATCCTGATAAAAGTTTTTAAAAAAATCATTTTGTTTTTAAAGTTTCTGCTGTAGTTCAGTACCACTGAAAAAATAATATGCAAAAACCTCTAATGGTAGAGGATTTGTATATGTTGGGGGTGGTGTTTACGGTGGTCTTAGATGACTTTTCTAACAGTTAAAATATTGTATATTAACTAAAAGAGGTTATTCATATGACGACGAAACTTTCGAAAAATAGGCTTTCTAATGAAGATACTTACGTGGTCCCATGGCAAGCTCTAATTTAGCTGGTGCTTCTCCTCGAAGTGTATGTAGATAACCACGCATTAAAGTTACTTTTCTGTTTTTTAAAAAAAAAATAATCAATATCATGTTATTTTATGCCATGAAGAAATTGTAACTGTATTTTTGTAAAACTGAAATTTAATAAATAATTTTAAAATTAAAAATGTCTTCATGGGCCAAGGAACTAATTCAAACGCTTGAGGCAATACATTAACATTTCACACTTTATCCAAAGGTTAAATTTTTACTTCAAGCTGTTCCTTAGTATTGTTTCCAGATATATATTTTACCTGTTTCTGTTGACAGCTCAATACGCTAATACATCCTCGTTTACCAAAAATACTCTTCCGTGCTATTAGGAAGGAAAAGTGTGGCAGTGACAGCCTGGTTGCCAGGGAGCTGGACTCATGTTCGTGAGAACGGGAGTTCGATTCCATCTGGCCGAAGTCTCTCCGTGTCGTAAATGATGACTGGTGCGAGGTAAATCTGCCGAGTCGCAAAGTCCTCCAGGTTCCCATAACAAATGATACCTCGGGGAGTACTGAATTGGAGATTGATTGTTCTCTGGTTCAGGTCGATATTCCGATCTGCGGATGAATGGATGCATGAATGGGTCCGTCCTATAAACGGGTGTAACGTATGGGTGGAGGAGAAGTCGAACTCTTGGCCGTAGATGGTGGCATTGGAAAACAAGAGCAATTGCACCCTTGCCTTCATGGCCTACGACAACAACAACGTTAGAAAAAGTGGCTTATCATGACTATGGAGCATGAAACTATTTCATAGAATTGCTTTCTTACAAGGTCAATGCTGGAAAAATCATGTAAGCATCATTTGATATTGTGTAGTGGCTTATCATGATTATCAAACTATTTTATAGTAATACTTCCATACAAGGTCAATGCTAGAGAAATCATGTAAGCATAATTTAATACTGCCTCTGAACTCGATATTCACCTATAGCGGTTAGGACGGAATCCACGCGATTTTGCAGTTATGTTGATCCAGCTACGTTGATCTTGCTCAAATCCACCAAATTACTGAAATACAGATTTCGCTTTTTTTTCTTTTTTTTTTTTCCTAATGTCCACATATCCCACGGAATTTCTGTGTGGTTCAAAGTGAAGTGATATTGTAAGCCAATTGGTATGCAATACGGTGTGTGAGTCTTCTTAAAACCAGTCACTTATACTTACAGCCCGCTTCAATTTGCTGCTTTTATCTTGAATTGAAAAAATAAGGCTATCGATCGATAGCAAGATAGAAAGGTTGATTGACTTGCAACAACTGATTACCCAGAATATTAAATAAGCATAATTTTATGCGTACTGACTGTAATCTTAATGTGTGTGTGTGTGCGTGTGTATGAGAGAGAGAGAGAGAGATGAACTCTACCTACAATACGTTAAGATACGTTTCAATATGTTAATTTATAATGTAATTTCACTCTTTAATTTAAAAATTCCTTTTACAGAAATTTTTTTAAAGTTCAATATTGAAAGAATTTTGTGCATTCACGTTCAAAGGTTCGGGGCACTGCAATTACTTCTGAACAATCTCTGCTCTCTACAGAACTTGTAAGAAATCTGTTTACGTGAACGTGCGAAACAATATGTTAACAGTGTTTTCTATAAATAAGATTTAAAAAACAAGAATAAAAATAAGATTTTCTATAAATAAGATTTAAAAAAAGCCACAGTTAAGTACTTCACACTTGGGGCAAAGTTTAAATTATATATACTATCATTATCTGGGCTTTAGAACGAACAAATATTTTAAAAATTATTCAACTTTTTTTTTTTAAAAAAAACTCAAATTTGGTTACATTTTTCTACCTAGATGAGAATTATAAAAATCAATTAATAATTCTTTTTTTTAATTTTATGAGTCCAAATAATGCAGCGCGGAATTATATTTTTTAAATATAAAATAATTACATCATATGCATCATATACGAAACCTGCCACTACTATTGTAAATATGACTTTCTTACTAATTCATATTTTTTCTTTTGGGTTCCAATACTTCCAAGTTTCAACAGGTAGACAGAAACAGTATTTAAAATAATTCTGTTGGTTTGTAAAAAAAAAAATTTTTTAAAAAATGAAATTTTAGTCTTAAATAAAAGTAATTTGAATTTCAGCTGACTAATTATTTAAATTTGCAGTTTTATAGCTTTAAAAATTCAAGCACCTTAGACATCTATCTCCTAAAAATATGAGTTTCCACAATTAATTTTTCCTAACTGTAGAATTTTGATAAGTGTTATTTCAAGATGATTTAACTCAATCTATTAAAACTACAGAAGAATTATGCATTTGAAACTTTCTTTTATAGCTTAACAAAAGAAGCAATTACTACCGAAGGTTTAATATTAAGAACTTCAGGTTGATAAATAAAGATCTCTACTAGGGAAAAATGTAATGAAATACATTATTCTTCATATAATATATATAATATCTTTATATGTATATATTATATTCTTTACATAGTGAGGTTAAAAATTAATGAACTTGGATAAATAAACACCTCACGGTTGGGAATTATTACCTTCGTAGGTATTAAAAAACACAGCTTTAGGTTGAGCTACATAAGCCTGAAGTGTAAAATGTCGCATATTAGGTTGATAAATTAATACTTCTAAAAATACAAAAATATATAATTGAGGTTACGAAATAATTACCTGAGGTAAAACATGGAACACATGACGTTAATAAAAAATAACCTTTCCAACTGTCAAAATATACACTTGATAATACACTTGATTTATAATAACCAAAAGTGTAAAATGGCACACCTTAGGTTGATAAATGAATACCTCAACAACTATATAAATCTATAACTGAGGTTGAAAAATAACAACCAAAAGTAGAACATCGAACACCTCCCGCTCATATAAATCAAGCTATCCAACTGTCAAAAAATACTTTTCAGGTTGGTTTATAACGACCTGAAATGTAAAACGGCAAACCATAGTTTGATAAATAAATACCTCGACAAACATAAAAATCTATACTTGAGATTGAAAAATAATTACCTGAGGTCGAACATAATACACTTCACGTTAGTAAAATATTACATTTCCAACTGTTAAAAAATACACCTGAGGCAGATTTTTAATAAGCTGAAGTGTAAAACGACGCACCATAGGTTGATAAATAAATACCTCTACACGCATAAAATTAGATACATGAGGTTGAAAAATAATTACCTGAAGTCGAACATAATACACCTCACGTTAGTAAAAAATTACCTTTCCAACTGTTAAAAAATACTCCTGGGGTAGATTTATAATAACCTGAAGTGTTAAATGAAACAACTTTACTTCCACAAGTGTTAAAATATATACTTACAAAAATAAAAGTTGATAAGTAACAACCTAAGGTTGAAAATGAAACACCTTAAAGTAGTAAATATCTACCTTGTTACAGGTATAAAATTAAACACCTCAGGTTGGTACATATATACTTCTGGAGGTATATTTGAGGTTAATTTTGAAGTATTCATTTGCAGCCTTTTCAACCTAACGACGTATTTAAATAACAACCTCCTTTATACCTTTGAAAAATACCTCATTTATACCTCGATTTTTTCGTAAGGGATGTTTGTTTTTTCATAATTTTTTTTTCTTCTTTTTATTAATTTCCCTTTCCATCCCATTCTGCCCCATACTTGGGGTAGTGAAGACCCTTAATATAATTGTTTTTTTTTTTTTTTTTTTTTTAAATTTTTTAAATAAAGAATTATTTTTTTTAAAATATCATTTCATTTTTTCGAATATGAAAGCATATTGTAGTCATAGAAACATTTGCAGCTCTCTTTTACTTAATTTAGAACTTTTACAACATATTTTAATCTAGGCAACCCTTTCTGCCCCATCTATCTTTATTTCTTGAAGAAAAAGTCTTACGTGAAGATTCCCAAAATAGGTTACCCTTCCACACGAGCGGAAAAAATTGATAAAGTAATCAACATTGATAAAGTAATCAGCATTACATTCCAGCGCTAGTTATCTGATTGAAACTGAGAACTCAGACAATTCAAATTATTCAAAATTTGAGTTTATAAACATACTTATCGAACTTATTGGCGATCGAAATGGGCTGCAGGTGGCGTAGAGCAGAACTCTCTATCTAGGGCAACCTATCTTTATTTCTTGTAGAAAAAGCCTTACGTGAAGATTCCCAAAATAAGTTACCTTTCCACACGAGCAGAAAAAATTGATAAAGTAATCAACATTGATAAAGTAATCACCATTACATTCCAGCGCTAGTTATCTGATGGAAACTGAGAACTCAGACAATTCAAATTATTCAAAATTTCAGTTTATAAACATACTTATCGGACTTCTTATTGGCGATCAAAATGGGCTGCAGGTGGCGTAGAGCAGAACTCTCTATCTATGGCAACGCTTTGCATGCTTTCCCCATTAGCGTATGGAGAGTCAGAGACGAAGAAAGTATGTTTGTTTTCCTCTTGATTTTCATATAGATTAAAATCTTTCAAGTTGGAAAACTATATGGAACTGAAAACAACATTAAACATAGTTCTAAAGAAAAGATCAAGGAAGTTTTAAAAAATATTTTTATTTAATGAAAAGGGAAAATATCGTGTAGTACATTCCTTTACAACTGGAAATAGGAAGAGATGGAAGGGAGAAGGGCCAAGAACATGAAACCGGTCTCTTCCCAGATGGCGTATTCGAGCGTCGCGATCGCCAATACAGACAGCACGTGACTTTACTTCATCAATTGAACTCATGAGTGGTGATCGAAATGAGCTGCAGGTGGCGAAGAGCAGAATTCTCTACCTATGGCAGTAATTCACGTGCTTTAATCATAAGTATGAGGAGAGTTATTGGACCAGGAAATATGTAAGTTTCTGTCTTGATTTTCAAATAGATTAAAAACTTTTAAGTCATGAAACCATATGAAACTGAAAACTACATTGGACATAGATGTAAAAGAAAAAGTTGTGGAAATTTTAAAAAATATTTTTAACAAGTAAATATGAAAATTATAAGTGGAAGGGGATTATATCGTAATACATTCCTATACACTAGAGAAGAGGGAAGAGTAAAGACATGGAACCGGTTTTCTCCCTAGATGGCGTATTCGAGTGTCGCAATCGTGTTGAGCGTTGAGCGTTGCAATACAGCGCCACATTTAAAGAACAGACTTGTAAAGCTAGAAGCTAACAAAAGTATGTATTCTGCGTTAAAAACAATCATCAATCCCATTGATGGTTTGATTTGTCGGTTTATGAAATCGAGAAATATCTCTTAGTGAATCGTTTAGAATTTAATTGTTTTAAACTTAAAAATTGTTAAAAAAAATGGCTTCATCGGAAAATTTTGATATACACGAAGCTATTAAAGAAGTTTTAAGAAAGGTTGAGGAAGCAAAGGAGCGTCGTTTAGAGGTACAAATACATATTAGAAATGATGTTCTGTTTTGCTTTTTTAAGATCTAATTATGGACAGTAATATATATTATATTCTGTTTATTCTCAAACTTACTTCTTTGAACCACACTTTATTTCTGTATTGTGCTTATCTCTGTAAATTGTTATTTATTTACTCATCGTTTGATTTGAATTAGAATGTTGTTACTGTCTGGTGGCCTCGTTAATTGCGTTTTAGATAGATTAGGCAAGAAAAATTTCAATTATGTTATACACTGTTTTATTTTAGAAAGAAGTAAGATCCTAGCAAAGCATTGTATCCTAATCATAATTATGAATTATAAATATGAAATAGTTATTTTGTTTAAAAGCTAGCTAAAATCTTATGTGCATATAGGAGACAACAAAATAGTTAAAACTACTTTTTTCTATAAAACCATTTGACTGAGTTTCCTTTTCAATTGGAACAAATAAAAGAAGTTTTAATTTTTTTCTCTTAATCTTTTCTTAATTTAATTTTTGTCTCTTTCATCATTAGTTCGTATTGAACTAACTGCACAATCAGTCCTATTAAATTTTAATATGTATTATGAAAATATAAAAAAGTAAAAACCTGTATAAGGCATTCTATTAATTTAATGAAAAATTTTATAGAGTATTTTTTAATATTGTTGCTTTAATGATGATAATCTTTTTTGTATAGAGTGAGTTCTTTGATGTATGTGTGGTAGCAGTTTCTAAAACCAAGCCCAAAGAAATGATTATTAAGGCTTATAATTGTGGCTTGAGAGACTTCGGAGAAAATTATGTAAGTTAATCTTAAAAAATGTAATTTTTTTTTATTGCATGGATTGTTTCCTTTCTTTAAAGTTATGTGTTGCAATGTCACCTAGCACTAAATCATGAATGAATACTATGAAATTAACAATGAATTTTATTAATTGAAAATAATATCTAGAAACTAAAAACTCTTTCTTTTATATAGTTAGAAAATAGAACTTAAATCAATCTATCTCCTCACATTCAATTAATCTTCTGATCGTCATTACTTACTATTATTACCTTACTCTCATTATTTAATCATTTTTTCAAAGGACATAGTGAAAAGTTTCCCTTTTCTTGGCTAATCTTACCACAAAGTATGTTGTAAAAGGTTACTGCTTGTCAAAGGCCACATGGCAGGATCACAACCAAATTGTCGCAGAACATTACAGAGTTCTTCCAGAAAGAATTTTTCTTTTGGAAGTAAAAAAAATGGTTTTCTTTTATACAGAAATTTTCGAAATTTCTTTTTCTCTGAAATTATATTTAAAAGATGCTTTTTTCGCTCATTGGAGTAGAAAGAATAGTCGTGATTTTTCTATTGATATATAGGAATAAGAAAGAGGAAGTAAAAAATGATTGGTATTCTTTCTGCAGAGGTTTTCAAATAGTTTTTATTCTGCAAAATTATTATATAACAAATCTTTTACTAAATTTTTCATAAGATTCCATTCACACGCATCAGAGGGTGCTTGTGATTTTTAGATTCTTGTTTAGGAATAGAAAAAATTCGATAATCACTGCTTTCAGCTAAAATTTCAATTACAAAATGTAAGGGGAAGAAAAACCGAAATCGCTAAAGTTGGAAAGATATTTCCATTCTAGAAATCATGTTCTTTGATATATTTCATATATATATTTTCAAATACACCATATTTTACATTTTTATAAAATTTTACTGTGAGTAGAGATTTTATAATAAACTACGATTTGTAGCAAAATAATGTGCTTTTTTTTTTTAATTGGTTTGAAATAAAATCAATCAAATATTTTTTTTTTTTTTTAATTACGCGCATGAAAATTTTTAATCAAGCATTTGAGTAGTATTCACTTTGTCACTCAGAACTTGCGCCGATTCCATCGTAAATATGTGTAGTGTTTTAAGTTGTTTTTTTTAGCAATTGTTGTCACGAAGTTTTGCTTTGTTTTTTCTAAATTTTTTTGGAACTCGAAATTTGAATTGCAAATTCAAGTTGTCATTCTTTGGCACACTCATTTAGCGCCAATATTCTAGTTGATCCGTGTGGTGTTTAAAATGTTCTTTTGACTGTTCGTTGGTTCGAATTTTTAAAAAAATTTCAGATGCTTTTATAAGATTTAATTATACACGAAACTCAAATCAATTCTTTACTTTTATTGTGACGATTTTATCGTTTTGTTTTGCTTTTGTTATACTAGTGCTACCGAATTGCAGGAGGTTTCAAAATTCTGGTGATTCTTCAGTTGATATTATTTCTACACATTAAATTTTACTTGCGCATATAAATAATCGCTTATTGATACGCTCAATTTAAGCTGATACTATCGCATATCCGTGTAGTGTTTTCATTGTATTTTTGGTAGTTACTGATATTGCACTTCAGAAAAAATACTGATTTACCTGCGAACAAAACGGACATAACTCAAAAATTATCAACATTGGATAAACTTCAAACAAGATTAGAGGATCTACGCAGCGAATGCTATTCTACTTAGTCGGATGAGGATTTGCTTGATTTTGAAGCAAGTTTAGATGGACTGCGAATTGACCTCGAAACATGCGAAGTAAGCTTTCAAAAACTTCTAAATCCAAATTCTAATTAAAATGAAAAAAGTTTGTTCTCTTGTAGCTGTGAATTGAAATTACGGTCAATTAATCGTTGAATTTTGAGGTTTATATGTTGAATGATTGTCATTCAAAACAGAATTTATGTCTTAACAACAGTCTGATAACAAACAGTTAGAACAACAAAAATTGTCTTATCTTCAGTCGGCACTTAAGAGTAACGCTAAACAATTAATTACAGTAAAATATCTGTACAACAGTTTATTCGAAGCATTGAATAAACAATTTGAAAATACACGGTTGCTAATTGTGAGTTATATTGGTGATTTAATTTTTCTAAAGTTAAATGTGAATCTGCGTGTAGTTTAAGACAGATGCTCGATAAAATTGTAAGTAATTTGCAATCCTTAAAACAATTAGAATTAGAAACAATGTAACTCTTTGCGAAGCAATGTTAATTTATATAATTATTCAAATAATTTATATTGATTCATGTAAATTGTATGAAATGGAATTGAGTTCCAAATTACCGAGTTGGGAAAAATTTACGGAATTCTTAACTTAAAAAATTAAGCATTAGAAAATTTAAACAGAAATTCAGGAGAATTTAAACGGGAACCAACCCCGAAGTTCAAAACTCTTATGGTGTAAAACAAAAATAATTGTTTATTAGGATGCATGGCATGGAATCACACCCTATTTTCAGATGTAAAAAGTTTATCGATTCTTATGAAGATGATAGGTTAAAATGTGTTGTAAGCTATAAATTATGCTTTAATTGTCTCGGATTTCATACAATGTCTAAATGTAAGAAAATTCATTTAAAATGTAAATCTTGTAACAAGAATCATAGTACAATGTTACAAAATCAAAACAAAAGTGCGGGTGTGGCGCCAATAAGCAGGGAAGAAATAAATGATTCAGTTTCGGAACAAGAAGTTGCGCAATTAAAATATGCAAGTTGGAATTTATAGACGCACCATGTTTATATTCCTTTAATGGAAATAAATGAGTTCTTCTTTCTACAGTGAAAGCTAAAATATTGCAATTGAACGGAAAATATTTGCATTTGACAGGGCTATGCGATTTTGGAAGTATGAAACCTCTTATTACTGAAGAGGCAGTTAATTTATTGGGTTTAAAAAGATCACATTGTAGGTCAAATTTAATTGGATTAAAAAATACAGTATTTCCGATAACTGAAAAGATTTATTCGCGTATAAGTAATGATGAGGAATCATTTAGTAAGGAACTCGAATTGTTAATTTTGCCAAAAATAGCCTGAAATGTTCCTTTGGAAAAAATAAACATTTGTAATTTGAATTTACCCAAAAACGTTAAGTACGCTAATCCAAATTTTTATTTACCGCAAAAAAAATTTTGATTCTTTTAGGAGGTGACGTATTTTATAAATTGTTAAAAGGAAATCAAATTTGACTAAGGGGTAATTCTATTATTTTAATTGAAACAGTTTTCAGATGGATGGTTACAGGTTCAATCCCCTCTACACACCCACATGATTCTAAATGTTATTTCATACAAGACAATGTTGATGAAGGGTTAAATAAATTTTGGGAATTAGAATCAATTGGGGTAGTTTCAAATGATAATTCAGATGAGGAAAGTACTGTTTAGCTCTCTTTAAAAATTCTGAAGATTACTATGAAGGCAATGATATCAAGTAAGGCTTCCATGGAAACATGATTTAGGGAATTAAACGATAACTGTAGCCAGAGGGCGGCTAGATTACTTGGTTAGAAAATTTGAGAGACGCTCAGAACTGTATGAAGATTATTGTGACATCCTGAAAGACCATGAAATTCAAGGCATCATAGAGGAAGTCCTAAATCACAAACTAAAGGCAGCTATTTTATCTACCATTTTCTATGGTTTACAGAGAATCAGTCAGTTCTCGTAAATGAATAGTTTTTGATTCCAGCTCACATGAAGAAGGTGAGCTTTCCTTAAATTATTGCTTATACGCAGGACTTAGCCTTAATCCCCTGATATTTACCATGCTTATATTTTTTTCGCCTGAATGCTGTGGTGATCTTTGTTAGACAAATAAAGGTATGAGGTTCGATCTCATGCATTCAACTTGTGTCGGTGAGGTCATGGTCTGCGGGCATCGGTTAGTTTATTTTCATTTACTGTTGGTCGTTCTTGCGTGGATCATGACGTCACCCGTTGTCAGTATTTAAGCTTCTGTTGAAGATCATTTGTGTATTCTTTCTTTTCGTCACTCTGTTTGTGACAATTTTTTTTTATGTTTTTAAATAAACTTGTTTCTTCAGAAACTTCGTTTTTCCCTTATTTGTTTTATTAACATACAAAGACGATATTCCACGACAATCTTGGATGTCATGGTTATGGGCCAAGTTTTAGGCATAACCGGGATTTATTTTCTATCGTCTTGAATATTGAATTTTCCTTAGCCTGGACTCAGCAAAGTCATTGTCAACTTCAAATGGAGAATCTTTAAGATGGGGGCCGTTCCCATACGCCATTTTTTTGCAAAGTGAATCATCAGTAAAATCTCAAGTTGGTTATGGTGTACTTAAAGATGCTGAGGATTCGAAGAAAATAAAAACAATAGAAAATTATCAAAATATGACTCTTCTAAAGAATTTTTCTCCAGTTGACAAAGCTAGTAGTAAGAGTTTTTAAAAGAACTTTTGTTCGGAGTATAAGTCTGCACATCCGAATTTGATGGCTACTTCTAAGGATTACGAAGTTTGGTATCTAGTCTAGAACGATATTCCCTTTAAGAATCTTTGAATTGTAACTGTTTCATCATAGAATCGAATTTGCATATAGATTTCCTGAATTCGTCAAATTGGAGTACATGGAAAGAAAATATCAGAGTAATCCTCATGGACCGAGGAGTGTGGAGTTTTATCTCCAAAACTGTGCCTGCCCTACCTACAGAAGCAAGTCGAAAAGAAAGTCAAGAATACCTCTGGAGACGTGACAAAGCGTACACGTCGATATTTCTTAGTATTGAACCCGAATACCGAAGTGTGATCTCAGCGACAACTGATGGTGCTGAAGCCTGGGAAATCCTAAAACAACATTTTGAGCCAACTACGAGAGCGAGAGTTGTTCAACTCCTGGACCAATTCTTCGACCTGAAATACACCCCAGGAGAAGAAGTTGGAATATTTGCAGCGAGATTGAAAAACCTGGTTTCTCAGCTGGAAGAAGCAGGACATCCGGTGGACGACCTATACCAAGGATTCCAACTCATAAGATACTTACCCAAAGACTTTCAAGGTATTGTTCAAATTATTTATAGATGGGAGGACACTAAATTTAAATTTAAGAACATTTTAGACGAATTACTTTTGGAGGAAAGTAGACTTAAGCAACTAAATTTTGATTTAAATAATGTTAGTGATATTGCTTATAATGTTAATTCAAGTTTTAATGAAAAGTTAAGTGTAACTAATAAGTTTAAATCTGGTTCTTCTAATAGTAAGGGAAATTTAGAATCTGCTAATATTAAGTCTAAATTCAAAACTAGTTATGATAAATCTAAGATAGGACCTTGTTATCGTTGTAATAAATATGGTCATTTAATATCCGATTGTAAGCAAAAATTAAAGTATTATTCAAAGAATATAAAGAGTAAATTTAAACAAAATGCAAGTGATAATTCTTACTGTAATGTAACTACAAATGTTTTAGATAATAGTCTTTATATCGTTGAAGCAAATGTTGGCAATGTGTGTCATGAAATTGAGAAAGAAAGTTGGCTTTTTGACACTGCTGTTTCAACACATTTTTGTAATAATTTGGATTTATTCTTTGAATATGAAACTGTAGAAAATGCTTCTATGTCGTTAGCTATAGGTGACATTGAAAGCCCAATCTTAGGTATTGGAACTTAGAAGAAATCTCATTTCTGGTTCTGTAATAGAGAAAGCTGGAAGTTATTTTGTAGGTGCTAAAAATTGTATTTCTGTGTATAATCGAGTAAATGAGAAGATTTTCTATTGTAAAAGAATTAATGGCTTGTATTATTTTAAACCTAATGCTTAAACTAAGCCTGATAAAGATTTAATTATTGATAAAAATGTTAGTGACTCGAATGAGCAATTGTTTAATGTATCTGTTCAGATAAATGATCTAGATGTCTGGCATTTAAGATACTGCCACATAAATTGTGATTATATAATTCAAACTAGTAAAAATTCTAGCGTGAAAGGATTACTTAATCTCAATTTTTCAGATAGTAATTGTATAGAATGTAAATTAGCTAAATCTAAAAGAATTTCGTTTAAACCAAATTTAAGTATTAGGTCTAAGAAACCTTTGGAACTTTTACATATGGACGTATGTGGTCCAATGCCTGTCGTTTCACATGGTGGAAGTCGGTACTTTCTTTCTATTACTGACGATTTTTCAAGGAAAGTTACTACTTTTCCCATTAAAAGGAAATCAGATGTTTTTAATAGTTTCATAAGATATCAAAAGCGAGCTGAGAGATTTTAAAACTGTAAAATTGTAAATGTTAGAACTGATAATGGCATGGAATTTTGCCATAAAGAGTTTAGTGATTTTCTTGAAAATGAAGGCATAAAAGCTGAACGTACTAATGCTTATACGCCAGAGCAAAACGGTGTTAGTGAACGCTATAATTTAACTGCCTTAGACAATATTAAAGCAATGTTAAAATCTAGTAAATTAGGAAATGCTTTTTGGGCTGAAGCTTTACTATGCTTTACTTACACTTTTAATAGAGTTTGTCACAAAAACCAAATTAAAACTCCCTTTTAACTGTATAGTGGTAGAAAACCATCAGTCACTCATTTGAAAGTATTTGGTTGTTTAGCATTTGTGGGTCAACCAAGACAGTTACGCAATAAACTTCAAATGAGAGCTAAAGAAGGTATTATGTTAGGATATGCAATGCAAACGAAAGGTTATAGAATTTGGCTTAAAAACCAAAGAATTTGGCTTAATTTGCCCAAAGTGAATATTTAGAAGAATTTAATGCTTTAATGAAAGGTGATGGTGTGAAAGGTAAAAGTAAATTATATTCTCTTAATTGTTTTATTGATAAAAAAGGTCTTATACATGTTGGAGGTTGAATTTTAAATTCAAGTGTTAATGATTATACTAAACATCCAATTATCCTTCCAGCTAAACATCCCTTAATTTATATGATTGTATATTATTTTCATTTAAAATATTTACACATAGGAGCACAAGCTTTGTTGTACTTAATACCTCCAAAGTATTGGCCTGTGATCGGTTGAAATTTGTGCAGGTTGGTAATTCACAATTGTGTTACGTGCACAAAAAACAAACCGGTTTTATAGCAACAATTAATGGGTCAGTTACCTAAAGAAGGCATCAAACCTTCTCCATTTACCAAAACTGGTATTGATTTTTGTGGACCATTTTATATAAAATTTAAAGGACATAGGAAAGGTGTATTAAATAAGATATATGTTGCAATTTATGTATGTTTCTGTACTAAATGAATGCATTTAGATTTTGTGAGTGACTTAACATCAGCAGGGTTTATAGCTAGCTTAAAAAGATTTTTTTCTAGAAGGGGCAAGGCCTCTAAAATTTTCACTGGTCCCTTGGACGAAATTTCATTGGTGCAGACGCTGAACTGAAACGACTTTTCAAAATTATTAATTCACCAGATGAACCTTTGGCTCAATATTTTGCTGAGGAAAAAGTTTATTGGCATTTCAACCCCCCAAGATCACCGAATTTTGGAGAATTAAATGAAGCCGATGTTAAGTCTTTTAAATTCCACCTAAAACAGATAGCAGGAAACTCATATTTTACTTTGGAAGAGTTCATTACGGTTTTAGCAGAGTTTGAAGGAGTATTAAACTCCAGGCCATTGTCAGCTGATTTTGAAAACTTTGTAACCCTAACACCTGGGCATTTTCTTATTGGGAGACTCATCACTTCCATAGCTGAACCCCAACTTGCAGATATCAATAAAAATAGACTCAGTAAATGGGAAAAGATTCCTAAAATTTCTCAAAAAATTTGGAGACTTTGGAGGAGAGATTATTTAAATAATCTCCAAGAATGCCACAAATGACAGTTCAGTAAAGTTAAGTGTTGGTAAAAGAAGAAAACTTGCCAGGCACTAAATGGTTAACAGGAAGAATTGAGGAAATATTTACGGGAAGTGATGAGAAGGTAAGAGTTGTAAACATACATTTGACACAAGGCGACATGCTTAAAAGATCAGTGCGCAATATTTGTATCTTACCTGTGAATTAATTCTTGTGTTAAATTTTTCATTATAATTGTTAAAGTTGAAATTACATTCATGTATATTTGATGTTTTTGTATGAATATTGCCAAATTTACGTTTTATTTTAGAATATACCTAGAATTGTAATTAATAGTTATTGGATTTAAGCATCCAATCGGCGGGGATTGTTAAGTATTGAGAAATTATGCCACGATACGGCGCTCAAGTCAATATTATTCTGTTGCCATTCAACTCTGGAACAGGGCGCATGTCCCTGTCACTTCACAATGATCTTGTTAATTTTATATCTTTAAATTTGTAAATAAATTATTATGTGTGTTACAGTCCACTGATTAATAGATCGATACATCATAAACACTAAACAGTACTAGAGAGAATTGTCGCAGAAAGCTCAAAAAAATTCTGCTACATGGTCAGTATTTATTATTTTAAGAAAAATACATTTAAATTTTCAGGAGCAATCAAACTGAAAACAAATTTTTCCATTTTGGTTTAAGATTTTGCAAAATTAATGTGGTTTAGTGAAAGTTGTGTTATACAGATCTTCTACAGTAATTAAAAACCAATTTGGAATAAAGTTAAGAATTGTTATTTAGTTATATAACTGTTTTTTAAATTTGACAGATATATATATATTTGTTAGTTAGCCAATACTTAATTTAAAGTAATAATCAGTGTAAGAAATATGAATGTTAGTGTAATTGAAAGGCATGAATTTTTTTCTTAACATAATTTCTTTTACAGTATTTAGCATATTTTTTATTACAGTGTAACAATTTCAGATATTATTCATTACTTTTTCAGGGTTTTAGGAATTATTTTAAAGTGTGTATAAAAACTCTGAGCATAAATATCTTGATCTTGGTTTTTTGTGCATTTAAAAAATTTCATTTTTTCTTCATATTTTGTAATAAATAATTTAGTGTTATTTTTGTTTTTCTTAGGTAAATGAATTGGTTGAAAAAGCTTCTGATCCAGAGGTAAATTATTTAAATATATCAGCTTCAAAGTAATGCCTCTAAATTATATACCGCGTATAGCATTCACTGAATCAAATTACCGTGGCTCAAGACTTTTCGTACAATTTGTATCAGATAAAAACCAAAATCTCAAAAAATATTTTATTAAATTCTTGACAACGTAATATTGAATAGTAAATGATAAAAAATTACCACATCATGACCACCTATTTTAACAACTAATATGAAATTGAGAATCTTCTTTGGATTTAAAAAAAGTGCAGATAAGTTTAATGTTATGAATATTTTTATTATTCTGAATTCTCCTTACAAATCTTAAAAATAAACTATTATTTATAATAACATTTGTGCAATATGACAACAATCCCTTATTTATTTACTGAATCATGTTTAATTTATTTCATTTTTGTAATTAAAATTTAAAAAAGTATTTTGATACTTTTATAAGCTTTTAGTCTTAATCTTTATAAATTAAATGTAATGATGCCTGCTTAATTGTTTGATGTATATTTTTTCAGAAATATTAATTAATCTTTTGTTATTATTAAGCAAATTTTCTCTGTTAGTAAAAAAAAAATGAAAAAAATTTTCCACAGCTCTAGTGTTTTTTTTTTTTTTTTTTTTTTTCTTTTCAACGACCCTGGTCTTTTTTTTTTTTTTAAAATAATCTTTTTAGAGTTAATTTTTTATTATTTTTATTAATCATTTTCATTTAACTAGAACCAAATAAAAAATATTTTACCATTCTTAAATTATGATTTTATTCTTATTTAACATTTTTGTAATGTATTTTTTGTGTTAAAAAAAGCAATTTAACAAAAAAAATGTGTAAAATTCATTTATAAAATTTTCATTTTATTTTATTTAATGCTGCATTATATTAATAAGCAACTTGTTGACCTCTTAGTGAGCTAAAAAAAAACAGGATAATTGTTTATTTGTACAGTATACATATATTAGATTGCTTTTAAAAAAGGACTAACAACAAACTAAAAAAAGCATACTTTGCTCCATCTTAAATACAATAAAGGCCAATTTTATTGCAAAAATTACTATTTATTTCTAGAGTGACTAATAAAAAATAAGTTTTAACAATTTTTCCAGTAGAATTCTATTGATAGAGCTTCAATTGATTAATAATAATTTGGAATCAATACTTAGAAAATTTTAATGGTACTGTTCATTAAAAAAATAACCAGTAATATTTTTTCATACCAATATTTATTTAAAATTTGCGAGTTTATGATTTCTTTGATGAAATGTTATAAAGAGGGGTTTCAATAATTTTGAAATCATAACACAGTGAATATATGTCTTAGCATTTGTGTTCAAATGTAATTTTCTGGATGAATTATTAATTAAAAAAACAGGATAATAGAATAAAAATCCAAATCTTTAAGTTATTCATACTGGTTTTCTTATGAACTGCATTAATATTTGACGCACACAAATTAGATAGATTAGACAGAAAGCGAAAAATAAGACAAATAACGATAAAATAATTAATCAGAAAAATTAAATTTCAGGACAACTAGAAACACTAATATAATTAGTGGTGCAGTCAGTTAAAAGGTTAAGGATTTAGTTAATTAAGCTAAGGAAACCTTACTTAATCTCATTAAAATGTGTTGTATAAGTTTTGTTTTACCTTCTGAGTCTTAGCTTCAGTTTTTTACAAACTTCAAGTTGGTGCTCTTCTTTCTGAAAAACTAGCTTTCTTTTTGTTGTTCAAATAGAAAAGTGTGTGTTGCCAAGATAATTCTGTGCAGTTTTGCCGTCAATCAGTATGCTTCAAAGGTTAAATTGCTTTGACAATTGTAATTTTTTAACTTGTTATGAACAGAAGATATAAATAAAAAGGTGTTTTTTTTCCCTATATCTATAAAATCAACAGAGTCTCAAGTTATCCTTTTAGCCCTTGTATGTTAGTATTGAAATTGCATTATTTTGCAAGATATTTCATAAAGACCTCCTTTAATATGTATTCTTAGAATTCTTATCAAAAATTTAAAACAAAAACTTTCAGAATGGAGACTGAAAATTATTATTTGACAAGGAAAAAAGCGAAAACACTATCAAAATATAACAAATCACAGTACAAAGCAGTCATGATAGTAGAATGAAACATAGAGAAATTGAAAGACAATTGTTAGAAACAACCTTGCTCAAGTATTAATTTCTGATCCGGGTGTATATACTTTTCCTGTTTCATTTTTGATAAAGATTCTAAAAATGTACATTAAGGGAGGTATTTAGGTAATACTCTGACTATCTCAATAGTTGTAAAGTAATTATGGTGTATATTTCTGACTATTTATGTGCTGTATTTATTTTAATTCAGATATTGGAAATGTGCCCTGATATAAAATGGCATTTCATCGGTCACTTGCAAACAAATAAAGTGGCAAAGCTGCTGAGTATGTTGTTTAAATTTCATCTTATTAGCATTTATAAAAATACTGACTTTTTAATTCTGTTTATAATATATCTACTAACTTTTATTTCAAAATGCTACAAACAAAAGACATAGAATTTACACTGACCTTTTCAAACAAATGGATTGTAGTTTATCCAATTTTTTGAAAGATCACTCTGAATATCTTTCTGATGAATGAAAATACTATTCTGATAAACTTGTTTATCTCAGCTTGTACTATATGAAAATTTTGAAATTATATTCTTGTGTTTTTTAAATCCTTATCGAAGAATTTTAAGTGATCAACCGAAGTATGATTTTTCTTTATTTAAACTTTAAGTCAGCTTTTGATGTACATAGGTGAAAGAATTCTGTGAAAAAGTGGAAAGCGGCTTTATTCTCCTAGTTTTTAAATTCTGACAATGTTCCAAAAATGTAATTTTTTAGGGAGTCTAATTATTAGTCTCCTTAACCGTGGAAACATAAGCCGCTTGAATGATAGCCGTACTTAGAACAAACCTTTTTTCCTTTGCTGTAGCCTCCTGAAAAATAATGATCATCAGGAGAAAATGGATGGAGCTTCAGCGAGTGTGTGGTTGCTTTGATAACCGCTACTTCCGCTGTAGAGAGGAAAGGATGAGGTTCTTGGATGCGGAGTTCTAATCAGTTTTGTTTCAGCCGCCAATATTTGATCCAGGGTTTTCCTCATTAGTGTGGCTCATATTGAATTAGTGCATCCATTCATTATAATTCTCTGAACTCTGCTAGCTCTTATTTTTGGACGTTCCTGTGTCTGCCTGTGCAATTAGTTTTCCATTTACTTGTGTCCTTTTTCGCATGATGCATTGTAAGATGAATGTATTTTAACAATTAAAGTTAATTTGATGGCTGAACACAAAGTGTGTACAATCGATGTTGCTAAAAAGTTTTGATTGGTTAAATAAAACAATCAAAGTGACTAAAACTGTTAGTAACAATCTATCAGAAGTTTTTGAGGCGAAAGTTAGCGACTGTTTTTTTTTTTTTATATAAAATGTTTGGCAATTAATTTATAATGATGATTATTAAGCCTTATATATTGCTTAATTTTCCTTAATATAGTAGTGGTCAAATAATTGAAGTAGACAGTGAAATTTAAATTATATTTAAAAAATAATTTAAATTTCACTGTCTAAATGCTTCTGTCACTTTTAATATGAAATCAAGATCTCATGGCAGGATTAAAACCTATGTTTTTATAAATTTTATTGATATCAGAGTATTACATAGAACACTCCCTCCCCTCACCTTCCTATGGTAATGTTGTAAAAGCTCAGCCTTTTCTGTTTTTTTTTTTTTTTTTTCCACCTGCATGCTGGGATATATTTTTCCAAATCTGTTATTTGACCACAACGTAAGTAATCGAATATGTAATCATGCAATCAGGGGTAGATAAAAGTTTGCAATTTGTAGGTGTTGGGAATTTCTGGTACAAAGAACAATAAAATAGCAAGTTTAAAATAGAATAAATAAAAAATTGTTTCAAAAATGATTGAAATTTATGCATCCGTTATAAATTGTGGTTTTACTGGTAATGGGAATTTGACTACCGATGTATATCAGTTTTTGCTATGTCTTTATTGTAATTTTAATAAATATTTTCATATATATCCTCTTTCTTTTTTATTCTTTAGGTGTTCCAAATTTATACATGGTGCAAACAGTTGATTCTATAAAGCTAGTAGATGCTCTTGAACAAAAATGGGCTGCAACTGGTAAGGAAGAGCCGTTAAATATAATGATTCAGGTCAACACAAGTGGAGAAGAGGGTAATTTATTATAAATTATATGCTGACAATTCTGTTCGATTCCAGCACTTAATTTATTTTACTTTCTTATTACTTTATATGGAACAAATTCTAAACATTTAATGTCTGCAGAAAATTATCTCAAGCACAGAATTATATACTAATGTCAAAAATTAAAGTCGCAAATACATTGTATCTCATTCTTAGTTTGAAGTCATATTATCTGATATTTTTTTAAACAGAGAAAATGCATTCTGATCTTTGATATTATTTGAAATAATAGTATATAAGAAGATTAGAAGTTTTGGAAGTTAAATGAATTTATTATTTTGATTTCAAAATGTCGTGATCAATAGAGTTGCCTATAACAAATGGCATATACCCTTTCTCATTTTAAGATATATATAGTTCTGTGTCTGTTGTTGATTTAATGTTTGTTTATAAATACCATTTTCTACTCTTCATCATAAGCCAGAATATAAAACTAACTCTTTTAGAATAAAATTGTATTTGGATGGTAGTATATGTCACTTAAACTGTCAAAATTTTCATATTTTTGAAATTTTTGGCATATCTGTTGTTGAACTTAAATGAAATTTTATATTCCATTTAGGCCACTGGCATATTTTATTTTCTCCTGATTTTAACAAGAAAACCTAACTATTTGGCCTTTTTATTTCTAATTAGGCAGATTAAGTGAAAGGTTCAGTTTGGTGTCATAATAACCTAGTTTGCGAAAGCTCTTCATCACAATATTTATTTTTAATCAATATTCTTAATGATTTGATAGTAAAATAAAGTTTGGGCTAAAAATATTAGATTTATTTTTATAGAAGTTTAAATTGTTGCGGTTTTTTTATCTGTTGTTAGAAGTGGTTTTTATCTGTTTTAAATTAATAAAGTTTAAAATTTTAATATTCATTGAGTTCAATATTTTTCTTTTATAAATCTTTCTACTCATTTTTTAGTATTTAAGTAGTAATAACCCTTAGGTAAAAAATTCTTGTTTTTAGAGTGATTTAAAATGTGTAGTTGTTGCTCTGGTTTTGAAATCTCAGGGGTCTGTTTAGAAGAAATATAAGCCCTTTAAATAATTCCTTCAAAAAATATTTTAACATAAAAATGGATCCTTCACAAAATACTTTATTTTTCAAACAGACCATTCACATATCTGTTTATCTTCATAATTAATGTTTTGCTTTAAAATTAACTCTTCCCAGTAAAAAAACAGTTCTAAAAGAACCGCAAAGTTTTTTTTTTTTTTTCACTATCCCTCTTCATACTGTTCTTCCTCTCTTCCAAATACTTTATTATTTTCTAAAACAAATATTCAAGATTTAAGCTGAATTGCTAAATATTTGTTGCAATCCTGATCCCTAATTTAATAATAGCAATTGGTATTTACTCTTTAAATTTTAAATAGGTTTTTTTACTGTAATTTTACAGTATTAACGTAATCTTTTATCTATTTAAAATTTAATAACTAAAATTCCCTGTTAAGTCTTTTTTTTTTTTTTTTTTTTTTTTTTTTTTTTTTTTTTTTTTTTTTGATTTTCACAGTAATAGGACAATATTTGCACAAATTCATATTAGTGAAAGAACTAAACTAAATGCTAATTTTAGATTAATTTACATTTAGATTAATTTAATTTAGTAATTTTTTTACAATTATATGAAAACAGAACAACGTGATCTTTTACAAACTGTCTGGACCGACTCCTAGAAATTCCTAAAACATTTTAATCAGCATCCTAATAATGGTCTTCAAATTTCTTGGATCCTTTTTTTCGGTTTTTAATTATGTACCTTTGCAACATTTAATTTCTTGAAGGTAGATAGGTGTATAATTTGCTGCTGTATTTCTATTTAGGATTATATTTAATAAATTATGTTATGATTTACCCTAAAACATTTTCTATGTACTTTCTTACAACTTTAGGTAAAAGTGGTATCCCTCCTGATCAAGTGATAATGCATGTTACTCATATTATGGACAAATGCCCTCATTTGAGTTGTGTTGGCTTAATGACTATAGGATCCGCTGGCCATGATTTGTCTTTGGGACCGAATCCTGATTTTGAAACTTTACTTAAGTGCAGAAAATCGTTAAATGAATCACGTAGAATTGTTCCTTCAGAGGTTGTGTTTGTGGACACTTGCGAGTTAAGTATGGGAATGTCTGATGATTATGTACATGCTGTGAGTTGATTTAATAATTATTTATATTTTAAATACAATTTAGTTTACTTATTTTAGAAATAAGTTAGCCTAACTGTGTAGTAGCGCAATTCCCTATAAATTTTGGCTGACTGGCCAAACTTGTTACACTCTCGTGTGTACTTGCAAAGAAAAGCACTAGATTGTTAAGAAGCAAGTTTTAAAAAAACAAGATTTTTGGAAAGATTGGTAGAGAAGTAACTTTTTACTTGTCCTTTTAAACTATTTATATACATTGTTTTCAATGGTCAAAAGATATTATGATACCGCTTTAAAGCTTAGAAATCTAGTAGCTAACAGCTTTCTTCCAGATATATTTCATTATTATAATATATAGTGGTAATGAGTTTGTTTTATATTAGTTATCACTATTAAATTTTTTAAGAGACAACCTCCTGATTAGTTACTAATTTATATTTATTTTATGAAATATTAAATTTATTTATAATTTTTCTGTAGTTTATTTATTAAATTGAATTAACTTTTGTAAAGTGGCAAATTTAATAAAAACTAATACATTATCTAAGGCTGCACAACCTGGAGCCTGCCTTAGGGAAGATTTCCATATCCTGGAAGATTTCCACCCCTAAACAAACCTATACATGTTTTTTTAATTAAAAAAATAACAAGTTTAAAATTTACTTCTTTCTTCGGTGGTTGTAGTTGTTGCAACAGATCACGATACGAAAATATTGCAAGCATCTGAACATAATGTTAAAAAATTGATATCGTTTTTTTTCTTTTTTGAAATACAAAAAAAGGTCAGATAGTTTGAATTGAGAACTCGAGTCATCTTTTTTGAGTACTCACATTGTGCAGATTCCATCATAAATCTGTATGAGTTTTTAAAATCCTAATATCTTTAATATGATATTATTTTGATGCATAAATTTGTGTTATCAAGTTAGTATTTTTTTATTTGCGTTAGTTGTATCCATTTCATTGTTAATCTAAGTAACTTTTCAGTTGTGTTTTTGGCAGTTATTTGTCGGATTTCTTTGTAGTTTTTAAATTCTCAATGTTTTTAATCCTACTTCTTAATTTTCTTTCTTACGCATTTTAATAATTACCTTTGTGCTATATTTGAGTCAATTTCATCGTAAATCCAAGATATTTTCTATTATTCGCAGTTATTTATCCGCATTTCTACATGATTTTGAAAATCCTGATATTTTTAATATATATTATTATGACATTCGAATCGCGCATTGAAATAATGGTTTCATATTTATTTCATCACAAATCTTGAGGGGGGGTATTGTTCTTTCAGCTGTTATTGCTATGCTTTTACACGTAGTTTTGAATATTTTTAATACAATGTTTTAGTATTTTCAAGTAGAGTTTCACTAAATTATTTTTGTCACTATAAAACGAAATCAATTAGAATTGAGGAAAAGAATTACTTAAAAACAGAATTTGGTTGAATCAATCCAGGCTTCTATTTTTGATAGTTTCTGTCTAACACAATTATTCTGTAAAATGTTATTCTGCAGGAAAAATTGATCTAAGAGTTACTTGTGTTAGTTCATTATGGATTACAAAGAAATAATTCTTCAACCAATATTAAATACAAATAAGATACTTTTGTTTAAAGATGTTTTTTTTTTATTTGTAGAAATTTTATCCAAAGATGTAGTTGTACTGTCTCATTTAATGCCCACTACCAATATGCCACCCTTATTAGTGAAAAATATTCATTTTAAACATGTCTAACCTTTTCGCAGAGCACTGAAAATTCTTTTCCAAAACATAGCTTGAAAAATCTCTGATTGAGATAATACACGAAATTCTTATAAATTTATAAACTGATTAGAAATTGAAATGAAAATGAACATTTTTGATATTTCACAATTTCTTTCAAAATAAGCATGTATCATATTGTAGAAAATATATGAGATTGTCATATTGATTGGGATATAATCAATATGACAATCTCATATATTGACTATGTAGATTGTCATATTATAGAAAAAAAGCTTTACAAATTTGATAAAAACATAAACATTAACTAATTATTAATTTATATTTTCTTTTTCATTTCATTAAATTGAAACATAATATTATGGATTTCTTTTACTTTAAATTTATTGCTATAAAATTTGCTGTTTAGAAGGTTACTTATCTAACTCTGTCTATTTTCTAAAATATTGTTCTAATTAACTATTTCATTTTAGAGTAAAAGGGAGAGTACCTTTGCGTGAGGAGTATTAGTTGTGTTTTAGAGTCTCTGTTAGAAAAGAAAGGCATCTTCAATTCACCTTACAACCCTCAAATAACTTAAATCTTTCTTTTTTTTTTTTCTTTTTTTTTTTTTTTTTTTTTTTTTAACTTTGCATTAAACTGTCACTTATGCATAATAAAATTTAATACAGTAAATAATATATAATTTTCTAGCTTTCATAATGTTCTATTTCATCATATTTCATTTAAGATTGAGTTGGGAAGCACTTGTGTAAGAGTTGGTAGATGTATTTTTGGAGCTCGTGATAAAAAAGAAAAGTAAAAAATAAACTACTTAAACAGAATTCTAGTCTTCCAGTAAGTAACTTTTTTCTTATAATTGATTAAATGATTTAAGTTTGTTATACTGATATTCTGATTAATTATTTTAAAATGATCTATAGCAGTAAATTTTCTTTCTTTATGCTCTTTTTTTATTGAAAATTCTTCAAATTTGTATGTACTTTAAAAACTCTGTCTAAAACCTAAGTAGAATTTAAACCATTTTTCACTGATTAATTTATGTTTGGCTTATAGTGGTTATTGCCTTTTTTTTTTTTTTTTTTTTTTATATCTAAGGTTTGTCCAAAAAACATAAAACAAAAATTCTTATTATTCTGAAATATAATTTTTATTCTGAGTTTTTTGTTTGTTAGTTATTTAAAGCTATTTTTTTTCTCATTTTTGTAGAAAAAAATTATTAAGACTTTTATTATTTAAGACATAAAGCCTTGATCCATTTTTCCCATATATTTTGTTTTCCTGTACATATTATCTTGTTTTAACAGTCCCATTACGAATGCTATTTGTATAATGTCCCTGATGAGAGAGACCATTACCAAAACTAGTGGATTCCCACATCAATATTAAAAATACATTTTATGGACCTTGAAGAGGAAAATTGTTCTTATTATGACATTTAGAGTATGTGAACAATGGGAGAGGTAACAGGGAAAACCAGTTACTTCTTACTAGATTCACTTCTTACTGTTCTAAATTTTACCTAGAGCATGTGTGTGAATTTGAAAAAGTAAAGGTAGTTAGAATCTAAAATAAAATAACAATGGAATATTCTATGTAATTCAAGATTAAATATTTAAATTCTTAATTACTATAAATTCATGTAAGAATTTTGAACTGTGTGAATTTTTTTTTATTATAACCAAAAATATAGCTACGATTTATAACAAATTTTGTCTTTGTGCCCCTTTACAAGATGTCAGACATAAAAAAGGTCTGGCTTTTAAGGAACAAGTATAGAAACTGAAATTCACCCCTCTTGGTATGGCATTGTAAAATGCACATTGAAGAATGTTATGCAAATTTTAAATCATGTTTTTTAAATCAAAGTACTTCAATAACTTCATAAGTTTTCTTTAATAAGATCAACATATGTGTGGTGTACATTTGGTGTGTACTTTAAATTGATCTTAGAGTAGCAAGAAACTGAAATTTAGCTTAATTTTTAAAATCAATAACTGCCTTTGCCAAAACTGGACAAGTATAGTACTGGTGGGGGAAAGAAACCGTTAGTATATCAAGATCAATTCACAGATTTGTGGTTAATGTGTTTAAAAGTTCCACAAACCACAAGTTTGTGGTTTCTAGGACTTTTACATAATATGGCTCAAAACTTTAAGGCCTCTACCTATTAAATGAATACAGAAACAATTGTGGAAAATCTGTAGATTATTTTTAAAATATTTGATTTAGTTAAGAAGTTTAAACTTTTTTATAATAGCAGAGCAAATTTTAATATATATTTATTCGCTGGGCATTGCTATCCAGAAAAATGAAATAGATTTTTTTATAAGCAACTAATATGTTTAAGAGTTTTAAGTAGGTAAGTACATAGATAATGGTATTTTTATTCACAAATCTTTTTTTTACTTTTATTCTGTTAGTGAACTGAAATGTTCCTATTGATTGCTTAAAAGCATTGGAATCAATACCTCACTTGTCTGGATAGCGATGTCAGATGACTAAATAAGTATGAGCCAGAATTTGCTCTATTTCTGTCAAATTGGATGTGATTTCTTTCTATTCAAAATAGAAATTTACATCAGAAAATTAACTCCAGTAAAAATTTACACCGGGTATTATATATCTTGTCTAGGTACCAATAGGTATCTTTTGCCGCCACTCTCCCTCAGTAAATTTTAAATAAAGACTAAAGCTCACCTCAGGGGTGAATGTTAACTTCAGATAAGACTTAAATCACATTTTTAAAACAATTTTCTAATTTTCTGTATCCAATTACTCAGATACAGGCCAAGAAGTTTTGGGCCATATTGTATAAAAGTTTATTTAGTAACCATATATTTGCAGATTGATTTTGTTTATGCTATGGCTTCTTTTTCAACAATGTTTATACTTGACGAGTTTTGATGAAAGCAATTAAAGACCTTGAAAGTTGTGTATAATTTCAGGTTCTTCGTATTTTAAAGTTAATTTTAAGGTCATTCCAAATGTACACCACACATGTTAATGTGTTTAGGTTTTATTCATTAGTAGATATTCACAGAAATATATGCCTTTGTAGTTATAAAGTAGATTTTGACAATGTCTAAGAGAATGTCCTTATTTTGAATGACCTTTGACCTTCAATGTAAAGGTCCACTGAAATTATTTATGTTTTAATAGTTAGTGTGGACGCAGAAGAATGTGAAATAATGTTCAGTGTTGTGACTCAATCATTTCACAAAAAACACAACCAGGTTTAAATAGATGTGGTTTTCTTAAAATTCCAGAGGATCTTCAGTTTTGACACCTATAACCCCCTAAGAAAAAAAATCTGCAAAAAATAAAAATGTGTCTAATAGTTTTACATAAAGAACAATTCCTGAAAATTTCAACAAAACCAAAACTGTCAGGTAGTCAACCCTGCTTAAAAAAACTAGTTCTTAAATATTAAATAGCTTATATGTTTTGCTAATATAGTTTCTTTTAAATAAAGATATTTTTCAATTAATATGATGATGTCATAAAAGATAATGAAAAATTATTATGATTAAAGATAAGAATGAACATTACAATAATTATAGACTACCTGTTAAAATTTGAAGTAAATTAATTTTTTAAAAAAAATAGAAATTGTTGAATAAGTAGTTAGCAAGTGAAACAGGTGTTATCAAAAAGAGAAAAACATTTCATTGAGAAATTATGTAATAATTATTATGTTACATGAAAAATTATGTTATGTATCACCCTTCTCCCTAGCTATGCAGCTGATTTTGTAGGAAATCTTATCTTCAGAACCAATCAACTACTATTCTGGAATTTACTGTATTAGAAAAATCATCTAAAAGTTTTTACGAATCACAAATACAGAGTAATACACATTCTCAAACAACAATTCTATATATATATATATATATATATATATATATATATACATATGCAGAGCTCATTCTAGGCAGAAAAAAGGGCATTATTATTCTAAAAAGGCAATAATTTCTCTCTATAGGCTTTATACATTCTATTAAAAATCATTGTCAATTAGTAAAAGAAAATAAACTGTTTTTACTTTACAAAAAGTAGCAAAGCAATCATATTAATTAAAAAATTTTATTAATAAATTAACATAAAATCAAATTAATGAGTTAATTAGCTTAGTAATTTATTTAAAATGCATGCATACATTAATACAATAACAAATGTGTGTTTGTACGAGGGTTTTTTTTTTCAACCTCCGATGGGCTGTAAAAAAAAGACGGGTCAATATAAAAAAAAAGATATTATTACCAAAAGTAGTGTACAATACAGCTCTTTTCTCTACACAGATCACCTTGACGATTAAGGCATTTGTCATATCTGTGAACAAGCTTTGCAATACCCTCTTCATAAAATGTAGCTGCCAATGATTGGAAGTGAGTTGTGACGGTTTCTTTGAACTCCACGTCAGTTTGGAAGCGCTGCCCGCCAAGCCACTGCTTCAGTTCAGGGAAAAGATGACAATCACTCGGTGCTAGGTCGGGACTGTATGGTGGGTGTTTGAAAATGTCCCACTTAAGCTGCTGAAGGAGTCGTTGGGTTGTTGAGCGCTGTGGTGACAGGCATTGTCCTGTATCAGAACAATTCCAGAAGTCAGATTGCCTCTTCGTTTGTTTTGAATAGCTCTTTGCGTAAGCATCGCAAAGTTTCACAATATGAATCTGCATTAATTGTTGTTCCAGGCTGCATAAACTCCACAAACAACACACCTTTTTGGTCCCAAAAAACAGTTGCCATAATCTTACGGCTGTTGAAGGTTCGTTTGAATTTTGTGGGTCTCATTGGAGAGTTTGTGTGCATCCATTGTTGTGATTGTCGTTTCGTTTCGAACGTGTCAAATTGAACCCATGTCTCATCACCTGACACAATGGATTTCAAAAAATCTTCTCCATCAGTATTGTAACGGTCAAGAAAATCCAAAGCTGCACCCATTCGGAGAGTTTTGTGGTTGTCAGTCAACATCCTTGGGACCCAGCGAGCGCAAACTTTTCTGTAGTGCAACCGTTCAGTAACGATAGAGTACAGGGCAGATCTTGAAACACCTGGAAATCTCATCGATAATTCACTTATGGTGAACCTTCGAGTTTCCCCAACCGCTTGGTCAACGCGCTGAAAAATGTCGTCTGTAGCGACAGACTTGTGTCCTTGACCGCCTTCGTCATGAATATCAGTTCGGTCATCTTTAAATTTTCGACACCATTCACGAACAACGTCATCACTCATAAAGGTGTCTCCATACACTCGACTCATTCTTCGATGAATTTCCGCTGCACTGTTCCCTTCTGCCTGCAAGAAACGATTAACAGCTCGCAATTCGCAGTTAGCGGGAGAATCAATAGAGACAGTCATGTTTATGTGACTGCAACTCAACTGGAAATGACCTGTTGGAATCGGCATGACAGAGCGTTTGAGCGGGGAAGATGCGCAGTCGCCTACTGCGCACACCAATCACCTGCTGCATTCCTGGCCATCATACTGAGCGATCGGAGGTTGAAAAGAAAAACAACCCTCGTAGTAATGATTTAATAATTTAAAGAATGCCTTTAAGTTCTTAATTTTAATAATATATATTATATAAAATAATAATAATTCAAATGAGCTTAGGTTTTTAATACCATAGAAATAAAAAAACTTTTTTTTAAGATTAACTAAAAAAAAAATAACATACAAAATTCAATAAAGCATCTTACTTAGTTCTCCTTCAATATTATATTAAACCAATTTAAGAAACTATTAAAACATGGATTTAATGATGGTCTATTTTTATTTCCACCATTTTTTAGGTAAGCCTGAAAATAAAATCTGCTTAAATTAACATATTTTATAGTGATACTTTGTAATAAAGTTAAAAAATTTTAAAAAAATTTTAAAATTTCATTTTTTTTCTTCATTTGATTATATTAAATTAAAAATTATTTATGCAAGAAATAAGAATTTAAATTATTAAAGATATTTTCATAAAAAGACTGTTTTTAATACCATACAAATTTTAAAAAAATTTAAAAGTTTAACTATTAAATAACATACAAAATTCAATAAAGCATCTTGCTATAATTTATGCTTTCAATTATATAGTAAGCATATTGTTAAAATAAAAAAAAAAGCTATGAGAACATGGATTTAATGATGATCTGCTCAAATGAACATATTTTAGTGATATTTTGTAGTGTAATGTCCAAAATTTAAAAAAAAAAAAAAAAAATTATTTTTTATCTGGTTTTATTAAACAGGGGTGTTTGTGCTCCGGGGAAACCCCGGAATTCCGGGGATTTTGAACTTCGATACCCGGAAATTCCGGGGATCGTCGTTCAAAAGGAAGTAGGAATAATAATGAATTATTTATTTTGATCTGGGTATTTTTGTTTGCTTTGAAAGCAGAAAACGCAAGGTTAGTGTGTGTGGTTTTCATTTCTTCCTCCAAAGGCAGTGATAATGCATGAAAAGGGGGAAAAAACTTCTTTTTTGTTCTTTCCTTATTGCGAGTTACGACTCATTCCCCCCGGTTCTCGGACATTCTCTTCTGGATTCTTTTCCGCAAGTAGGCGCGGCAGAAAAAAAAGGGAGCGACTTCGTTCGACCAGATGTGCGATCACGTGACTCTGGGTTCAAAGGTCTTATCTCTCCTGGCGTGGCGCCAATAAGTAGAGAAGGGGGATTTTTCGCCGTATTAGCTATTTGTCATTCATCGCTTCACAACTTTTTTTTTCTCCGCTGTGTAAAATTTTCGTTTCATTTATTGATGTACGTGTAAATTTTTCGTTTCGTTTATTGAAATATTTTTTTATTTATGTACGCAAGAGAATTTCATTATGAAATTTCTCGATATACATAGTGATATTATACAATTAGAAGAAGGTGTCCGGAATGCATTTAGGTGGAATTGGATTGAACGGAGAGATGGTAATGGGGATACCATCGGCACATGGTGCAAGAAAATAAATGTTGCTGGACAAGCATATTGTGTTTTTTGTAACTCACTGCTGAAGTATGGTGGGGAAGGATTCAAGGCTTTCACAAATCATTCTAAAACTGTGACGCACATAAAATATTCAAAGTGCATTAGACATTCAATGACTTTAAGTAATTATGCTAATTCAAAAAATACTGATGACTTACTGGAGACTGATGCTCGGCCATTGGATATAGTGACAAGAAAAGCACGCCAAGAGGTATTAATAACTTCGTTTATCGCCGAGAATTCTCTTTCTTTCAATGTAGCTCCCAATTTAATTGAACTCTGCAAACAGTTGAGCCGCGATCAGACGGCACTAAACTCGTTGAGTATGTCCAGGACTACTGCATGTTATAAGATGAAATATGGGCTCGCAAAAACTATTAAGGAAAATATCATTAAAACTTTAAAGGAGACTCCATTTTCTCTAAATTTGGATGAAAGTACTAGCAATGCTCAAGAAAGTATACTGGCAATATTGGTGCAGTTTTATGACAACAATCAAAATGAAGTTGTAGTTCATCATTTTGCATCTCTAAAGTTGGAATCTTGCAATTCAGAAGCTGTTTTTAAAGCAGTTGTTAATACTATTGAAGATAATAATATTCCATGGACAAACTTAATTAGTGTATTAATGGACTCATGTAACACCATGCGTGGAAAAAAAAAGGGTGTTGAAACCAGACTACGATCAAACAAAGCACCCCACTTATTAGATATTGATGGTGACACATGTCACACAGCTAATAACTGTGCAAAAAAATTTGCTTCATGTTTTGATAGATACTTAGAAGATTTGTTTGATGACATCTATTTTGACATGAAAAGCTGCAGTAAAAGAGAAAATTTTTTCAAAATCTGTGAATCCCTTGCCATTAAAAAACTTAAGCCCTTGAAGAGACCAGACCATAGGTGGGTGTACATTTTATGTGTTTTAGAAAGAATCAAAGATCTGTGGGATGCTCTTATTGCATTTTATTTTCACTACTTGGATAAAACTGATAAAGGGGTTTATTTTTCTTATGTTGAAACTGTATACAATAAAAGAAATATTTCTGCAGCTCAGAAAAAAATTGTTGAAGGTGTGTATTCTTGCTTGCATTCCCAACAACTCACAAAGGATGCTTTAGCTCGGAAAAAAAGAATACTAAATGGGTTATTTGTTATGCAAAACAAAACTTTATTGCATATGGCATTATATTCAGCAGTATTGCCAGAGTTCAACACATATATTAAATTATTTGAAACAAAAAAACCAATGCTTCATTTAATACATTCCAGTATTTATAAATTGATGGCAAAATTTTTCTCTTTTTTTATGAAGCCAGAAAATATAGAGTGCACATCTTATACTGATTTATTAAAGATTGATGTCACAAATCCAGAATTCCATCTACCTAGCAAAGTAATATTTACTGGTGCAGAAGCTTCCACTCTCCTGAAGAAATTATCAAAAAATCATCCAATAGCAAAAGAATTCCAAATTTCTCTGATGAAAGCTTATACTAATACAGCACAGCATATGAAACAGAAATTACCCCTTAAAAATTCATATCTAATTAGTTTTACAGCATTCGATCCAGAGCTAAGAGGTAAAACCAGTACAATATTAGCTTTTGAAAAATTATCATCTTTTATGTCCCATATTTTTAGTGATAATGAAAAGTCAAAAGTAGAAGCTGAAATAAGGTTATACCAGAGTGATATTGACATCACCAAAGAAATGCTCTACACATCTGATGAAAGTGGAAATCAAGTCAAGTGTACAATTGATAAATATTGGTCTAAAGTTTTTAATTTAAAAGATGATTTCACAAATGATTATAAGTATCCTACATTGGCTAAATTGGTCAAAGCCTGCCTTAGCTGCTTCCATGGCCCATTAGTGGAAAGTGCATTCAACTTAATGGATACACTTGTCACTGACTATAGAACCTCTCTTAAGATTGATTCCCTAGATGCAGTGCAGACTATTAAATATGATTTAATGGCTTCTAAAGAAACCTCATGTGAAAAATATGGCTCAAAAAATCCAATGACTGATCCAATTCACAAAGATCTCTTACTGAATATGAACAGAAGTTGGAAAACATATCAAGAGGACTTAAAAACATGTATTTCAGATGAGTCACCTATAAAAGTCTCTGAAAAACCTTCTACATTAGCAGAAAAGCAAACTGCTTCTACCTCTGCATGTGCAGTTCTCGAGAACATTTCTTCAACTGTAAATGAGGAAAATAAAAGTCAACCTTCCTGCAATTATGAAGTTCACCACAAAAGAATGACAAGCCCACAAAAATCAGAAAATAAAAAAAAGCAGCAGAAATTAGATAATTTTTTTTTAAAGAGTTAATTCAGGTAATTTAAAATATTTACATTAAATGTAGTAGTTTATATGTTTGAAATTTATGGTTATTAATTTTGCAAAAAAAGTAATTCATTGAACTTTTATAATTTTGTCATTCAATACTTCATAATTGTAATTTTTCATTCCCCCCCCCCTGCCCTTCTCGAAACTCCAAAATGTCGGTAGTAAGTCCGTAAAAGTTTCAGGGGATTTTTTGGGGTCCCACAAACACCCCTGATTAAATTGAATTTAAATTATTAAAAATATTTTTTAATAAGAAAAACTAGGTTTGGTTATTTTTAAAAAAAATATTTGAATAACTACTTAAAAATATTAAAATAAATAAATATCATTTATGAAAATATGCTCTTCCTCATTTCTTTACGGCAGCAACAAAATTACATTCGTTATTAAACTTTAGTATCATTTATCCATTAATATTTTCAAATTTTAGAGAATTTCTTTTATCTATTAGAACTAATTTAAGTTATGAAAACACTCTTTCCACTTCTGCATTAGAAACAGGTAAAATATGTCAAATCTGATGATGTCAAAGATGCTGTAAACATATTATGAGAAAAAAATACTTATTGATAAAAAAGGCATCACAGTTCCAATTCTGTGTTATTTAATTTAATAACATAGACATTTTCATTCTGTGATTTGAAATTAATGTGTAATAGTTTAATAATGTGTAATAGTAAAATAATAATTTAATTTAAAAATAAAAGTATAATTAATTTAGAACACTGTTTTAACTTTTTAAATCAAGATAATTTAAATTAACAAACCCTGACCGTGCATTCATTTTCTCTGTAAAAAGGAGTAATGCAAACTCAGAAAAAAAAGGGGGAGAAGCGAATTAAAAGGAAAAAAATTAAAAAGATTTTTTAATTTAAATCCGCATTAAATTTTATTATATAACTGAACGCGAAAATTATTCTTATGTAAAAATTCCAACAAAACGTTCATTAATGCAAAAAAAATATCAGGGTAATGACCTGAAACTTCCTTATTAAATATTTTTTTAAATCCTATTTTATTCTAGATTTCGCTTGAAACAAATATTAACCTCATAAAAAATTTGATATTCTAGTACAATTAATACTGACAATATAATAAGCGTACATAGGCCTCGATTGGGTGCCCCTTTGGTTGCAAACTTTTAACTCTTTCCCCCTATCTCTGACCGCCAGTATTTCTTAAAAAGTCATAAAACAATATGGTTGAAATAAACTTAACATTAATATTACAAAACTTTTGTTTGTTTTTTTTGTTTTGTGTTTTCTTTATAAATCTATGTGTTGACAGCAATGACAAACTAAATAAAGAGTTGAAAATAACAAAAGCTTAAGAAATCCTTTGTAGAGTTTTGGGAAAAAATGAAGAAGGGTTGAGGAAAGAAAGGGCAAAAAGGGTATGGAGTCTATTACATCAGGGCACTAACTTGCTTCAGGGGGCAACAGGGCCGATCCTTTTGACTAAAAGGGCAACAGGGCGCTCGTCCCGCTAACCCTGCCTAGAATGACCTCTGACATATGGTTACCATACATATATATACATATGGTTCTTTTTCAGAAGTCATACTATAAACGTTTAAAGACTCACAATGCAGTTGTAATGGTCAGCTGAGTTTTCAATTTGTTTCAGAAATAGCAATAATCATTACTCTTCCAACCATTTTTATATATTACACATTATTTTATCACTGATATGATTCATGGGGTTCTTTTTATCTTGAAAATGTTCTCTTTCACACTTTAGAACTGCAGTTTTTTATTAAAATATTTTACTTCTGCAGAATTAAACTTAAAATTGCCATTTTTACATAGGTAAATTTTTTTTTCTGAATTGTTTATAATTTTAATTTTTTTTCTTCTTCAGTGTCAAGAGATAATATTCTTGAATTATTTCCTATTGCTGTAACTCATATGTCGACGGTGTGTTTTCATCACAACAAGAAAACTAGCCATTGAATTAGCTCATTTTCATATTATGTGCATGTTTTTCATTAAAATGTCTTATATCCTGTTTTTTATAATTGTTTTAATAAAGGCTTTATTTAAAGCATTGGAACTTTATATTATAATAGTGTTGCTTGTTTTAACTACTGAACTACTCACTCAGATTAAAAATTCTTAACACTTATAAATTAGAAAAAAAATTAAATGCAGAACAGGGTATACAAAGAAGCCACTCCATTGTTTACTCTATTTCATTGTTTACTTTTTTAAACACTCTAGGTTTGGAGGTTTCTTTTTGTTGATATTATTAATTTCGCCTTATTCTTGTCTTATGAAAGTTTAGGATAGAAATAGATTGTTTTTCTTACTGATCTCCTTTTTTTTTTTTTTTTTTTCAAAAAATAGGCAGAAATAAACTTTTGATAAGATAATTAGGAATATTTTTTCTAAGTTCGCCTTATTAAATATCTTAAAGCATTTCCACTTCTGCTGTCCCATTCTTAAAATTCATAGGCCTTATTGAATACCAGTAACTCTATACTAAGATCAACCTTAAATATGATGTTATTTTTAACATTTTCTGATGCACTAAAGTTAGATTTTAAATATCAAATATATATCCTCCTGGAACTGAGCATCTAATCTGTTTAACAATATTTGGTGCAATTTAATCGCTTAAAAAATAATATGTTTTGATTATTTTTTCTGTTAGTATGCCTTTACAAAGCGATTGTCTATGTAAAATTATAATTGGATTTACCTTCATTAGTCAGAGTCTTTAATTAAGATCAAAAATTTTAAGAAAGGTAAGAAATTTGATTCAAATATCCTTTTGTATAGTATTTTGGCATATAAATATCTTATTTAAATCAAGTAGGTTTTTATTCATGACCAAAATGTAATGAAATACATTATAAAAATTTCCTGCAGTTAGCAAAAAAGGCTAAAAAGTTATCATATATTATGTAATAATTAAAAAATATCAAGTTTAATTATTAGATATTTTAAAACAAATTATTGTATTGTATTAATATTGTATTGATTTTATCAGTTGTATTTTCTTTCAAGCTACACATTTCTTTGTAATAATTACATTTTCTGCCCTTATTTAAAACTTCGGTTTTTTGGAGGAAAAGTAATGAAATAAATCATTTTTGCAATTAAAATTTAAACAATAATTTTCATTAAAAAAAAAGGGTATATTGTTGTGATCCATGAAATGCCATTAAAAAATTAACTTTATAGTCATAACATTAAAAAAACAAAATCAATTATTTAGCTTTTTTGCTTTATTTTGATTTGACCTACAATTAAGTTTCATGACATTACTTTAAAATTAATCTCAGTCAAAAATCACACTGAAGAGGTGTCTTAACGAGTGAAAACAAGTGAGTTAGTGTTAAATTGCTTATTAAGCAGTTGTTAGAAAATAACACACAACTTTTTGAATTTTTACATCTGGTCCTTAATTACGCCGCTGCTGTTTGTTTTCTAACATTAAATATAGTATTCCTTCAGTTAAAATAATCTAGATTTGTAGAATTAATCATTATTTTCATGATAAATTTATTAGTATGTTCCTTGACGTGACTGATACTTCTGATTTTTCAATATTTTAACTGAATTCTCTAATGTTTAAGTGGATATTTTTTTTTCAATAAGTAATTAATCCCTTCTTTGAGTTTCATAAAAATGGTGAAACAATAATTGCAAACATCTGCTAGCAAAATTGTCTGTTATGCAAAAGTATTAAGAAACATGCAACTCCTCAATATCTTAAAGTATGCTGTACAACACACATGATTAATAATACTATACCATTTCATATTTTTTTCTATTCGGTCACATATTTTTAAATAATCTCATAAATGAAAAGCTAAAAAATTATAGAACTTCCTAGGAATATTCATTGGTAGTAGCCGATGAGCCGTGGGTGGAAAACGAACTATTGGTCTTTTAAATTTATATCAGTGGTGGTACAAATTTCATTTTTTGGTGAAAGTGCAAGATTTTTTTTCCCTTTAAAAATAGTTTTATTTAAGTAACAACTTGCATGTATTTTTGACATGTTATTGAAGTGTTTTGACTTACGTTAGGCTAATTTAAAAAGAAGAAAAAGACTGTTGTTTCCCTTTTTATGCATGAAGCCTTAGACTGTTAAGCATTGGATGAGATTCCTTGTTCACATTATATAGTTAAGTTCAGTTTAAGTTGAAGAACAGGAGTGGAGTTCCTTGCAGGCTTAATATTTTAAAAAAAAAGGTATGTAATATTAGAAAATCCAATTGTTTTCAATTTAAAAAATGCCTTAATCCATTTATTTAATTTTAACAAGCAATATTGTTATCAGCCATTTATGTACATTGAAAGTTTTTTTTAAAAAAATAATTATTTGACACTAAAAAAACAATTTTTGCACAAATTTTAAATTTTTGTCGTGTAAGTTTAAAATTAAAAAAATTATACTTTAAAAAATTCCAGAGTTTAATTTTGAATAATTTGTTTTTCTTTTTCAAATTTTATCATATAATCATTTTTTTTTATTAATTTTTTAAAAAATATATTTTATGTTCAGTTTTTGATTATGAGTTATAATGTTATACATTTGTTCAACAATTTAATTTATTTCTACAGTTTCCAAAAGTAAAAGAAAATTTATTGGTAATTTTAAAATAAACAAATTTAAACTCATTTTTTAAATGGAAACATTAAATTTTGTTTCTGGATATTTTCAATGTTCACTATTTCAAAGAATTTTGTTACATTTTTCCATCTATTAAAATTTTTGCTTTTAAATTAAAATGTTGTGCATTTTAAATTAAAAATTATATATAAGGTTATTTTGATTTCCTTGAAATGTACTTTAAAATTGTTACTTTTTTTGTCTTGTACTTTTTACTCGTTACTTTTCAAAATTAAAACTTTTTGCTCTTTACTTTTGCTTAAATTACTTGCGCTTGTTACTTTTTTAAAGTAACGTTCCCATATATGCTTTTCTGTTAATAAGATTAAAAACACTTTGATCTAATAGAATAGTTTTTATTTAAAACTAGCTTTGTAAATATGAATGAAAGATTTATTTAAATAAATTAAAACTGATTGATACATAATGTGATATGAAAAAGAAATGTGTATTTTAAGAATACTCCTCTCAATTTTAAGAATACTTGCTAGACGTACAGTTTTCGAAAGTAGTCTCAACCAATCCAGCACGATTTATATTTAGAGTATCCAACTTGTTATAGATGGTTTCTTTATGTTCTTCTGATAATGTCTTGTTGCGTGATAGTATCCATAAGTTCTCTAAGCAAAAATCAAAACAAATAAAATATTAAGTCATATTGAATAGATCAAAATCATCAATTTAAAAAGAAATTGTTGATAGAGAATTTTTATATTTTAAATTATCCTCTCCTTTTCTAAAGGATTTTTTTCTAAAAGTTTTTTTTATTTTTTCTATTTAAATAATCGCCTACTACATTCATAATCAATATTTACAAAAATTTTTGAAGTGTCCAACTTTGGCTTTCATGCAAAACGGAAAATGTTAAATAAAATTTGTGCCATAGGATGTAGCTCAACTGCTGATATTCTGTCCCTTTTTTGCACAAGAATATTTTTAGGATGTCAAATTCTTATGAAATTTTCTCAAGACCTTGTCTTTCAAATGAATCAAACAGAAAAATGTGTTGAATTCTCATCTGGTGAATAAGGTGGCCCTAGTGCTGTACGAAACTCAAGAAAATGTACCTTGCACCATTCTTGAGTGCCCTTAGCTCTGTGTGCTGGAGCATAATTTATAATGCAACCAACTTTTATACATATGTTTGGATAGACAATTTATGCAAATTTCTACTTGTGCTAACAACTGTCTGGTTGCACAGCTGCCCCTTTTTTATACGTAACAACATGAAGTAGAATTCTATAAAAAAAAATAAAAAAATGAAGACAAATGGTGCATGTGTTTGGGTGTTTGCTTTGATCAAAACGTAAGGTAAAAAATTTTAAAATTTTGGTGATAGATAAAAAAAATGGATGGATACAAACTTGGTCCAAGTCATTTCTTATCTCAATGTATATATCTAAGGCAATGATTAAATGAACTACCAATTTCCCATATTGACTAACATTGTTAGATTTCTATAGTTTATGATACTGACCTGTATGTCCAAGGATAGGACTGTATTTTGGTGATTCAAAACATCCCCAAATAACAGCATAATCATCATAATTTGTATCAATAACATGGTATTGCAGAAATAATTGAACTGAAATATCAATAAAAAGATATTAAAAATTTCATAATTGTTCTTTAACTAAAATGAAAATAAATAAAGCTTTATAGGTATAACCGCTTAAGTATAAACCTCATAAGACCCTTAATATACACCCTTACTTAAAAGGTTAAAGTGCAAGATTTAGGGAAATCTTTAAATGCTCCTATATTCCTGTGCAATTGAAAAATCAATATAAGTGCTTCACAATAGATTTAGAGAAAAGTGACTTCATAAATATTTTCTTTCTATTGCACTGCTATGAAAGCTGAAATAAAATTTCAGAAAACTAATAAAACGAAATTTTATTTTTGAAAAACAAATATTTGCAATATGTAGCTTTTTTAACATTTATAACTCAAGTCTCTTTGGAAACACGGAATAGCTAAAAAGTGGTATGAACATTATTTCGTTAATTGCATTATTATTAAAAAGTGTATATCTTTAATATGTTTTTTTATAATTAAGATGATAATCATGTTTGTGGCTGGTGGCCAAATTTTGAGGAGAACGATATTAAAATCACTGTCTTATAAATTTCACACATAAGAAAATAATTTTCTTATATCTACAAAAGATTAGTAATTTTTATATCTTTCTCGTTTTTAACTTTGGTGAATTTAAATCTATGATGATTCTTGAATTTTTTTTTATTTGTCTGCAATATTGAGGGGGAATTTTATAGATTTCTAATTACTTAGAGGACATATATTCGTACTGTCCTCCCCACCAGCAATACCCATAATGACAACTAACAGAATAAATTGTAGACATAGTTTAAACAAATAATTTCCAGCTTTTTTCTATCCTAAAGCTTTTCTTATATCTTTTTGTTTTGTGTCTTTTTTGTATATTTCTGAGTAGTAGAGGATGAAGAAATGTAAGGTTAGATGAAAGGCATTTGAAAGAAAAAATCATCTTTGTAATCAAATGTATTTTAATCACTTCCTGTCAAAAAACGGGGAAAGTTTTGCTCTCTATTTCTCATGCAAATGAAATTTCTGGATTGCAGACCTGCCAACTCGCAGGATTTTGTGTCCAGTTTCAGTACCTCAGGCCAGGAGTGCCCATCCCCCCCCAAGGCATATAGGTGTATATATATATATATCCTACCAAATCTTAGAAAAGCCCCCCATTCCAGTTAACACAAAAATGGGTTAAAATTCTTTTGTTTAAACATGAACAATCTTTTATAGGAGCAAAAAAAAAAAATTTTTTTTTTTAAATTATATAATATATCTTCTATGATGGTGTTTCATATTAATATAACAGTGAACAGTAAGTAGGCTCTCAGAAAATAAATCTTGTTTTAGGTTAAAATTATTAACAAAACTGATAAAGTGTTTACTTTCGAGACAATTATTTAAAAAAATCACTACTTAAAGTTTTATTTGTATATGATCACAGTATGACAGGTGAAATCATTGAAATTGAGCACGTTTTAAGAACTCCTAATTTAACTGACAATTTAATTCAAATCTTTTTATCCAGTTTATTTTGTAAACTTCAAACCAGTTTTTGCATATTAATTAATTTTTTAAATATTTTAATAATATGTATTCGAATTATTGGGGGAGAGAGACCAAGAGAAGTTATAAGCTTTGAATTTTTTATTTTAATGAAAAATATATACTAATATGTAGTTTGTATGACTGAATATATACAAAAAATAGCATCAATTTCTTTAAGTGCATGTTTTTCTTGTTTTCAACATCAATTTCAGATATAACATAGGTAAAATAACACTGGCAAGGGGTTAACTATATAATTTTTTAAACTTAGTTCAAAACAGATTAGTTGAACTGTGATCTAGAAATAAAAAATCAAAATTGCTTTATATTTTTAAAAGAAATCCCATTTTTAAATTGTTATTCCTTGAGTGTTATCAAAACGAATTATCCATGCATTAATATTTTAATACATAAGTACTAAAAGAATTTTGTGTGTCCACCACTACATATAAAAAATTTAGAGAGAATAAGAACAAAAAATTAGCCATGATATTAATAGGGCGTTATGCTACAGGAGAAATGTTTCCTTGCAAATTCTGTTTCACCTCCATTTCAGCTAAGGACTTCAAATTATTAGCCAAAGACGAATCTTAACAATTTTTTATGATTGATTTTTTCCCGTAAAAAACTTTAAATCAAAATACAAATTTACTATAAATTGAGTTATTTTATGAAATGTAAATTCAAATCAAGAGTCAATTTGCAGTTGGGGAGGAGCAATGAGTGAGAAAGAAATAGTATGGGGATAATTTTTGATTACTTCTTTGACTAGAGTAGTAATACAAGAATAAACCTGAAGCAACACTATGTTGTTGTCACGAGAAAATATATTTACTGCAAAAATGAATGATAATATGCATCTTGCTACCACTTAATCTGTTTTATTGACACAAACTGTAAGAAGGAATTTTGTTGCGCTATTCGGAAACTAACGTATTAATAATTATTTTACGGTAGTTTGTCTCTAACTTACGTAATATCTATTGTTGCTTATGTATCTAGATTTAATAGGTAGGTACGTACTTTATTTACGTCGCACTAGAGCTGCTCAATGGGCTATTGGCGACAGTCTGGGAAACATCCCTGAGGATGATCCGAATACATGCCAGCGCAATTTTGATCCTCTGCAGAGGGGATGGCTCCCCTGCTTTGCTAGCCCGACTACCTGCACGCGAGATCGTGCAGGTAGTTCCAAATGCAGGATTTGTTCCAAAAAATATCCCTTTGACCTTTTTTTTTCTATTATTGAGGGGAATATATTTTTTTCTTTTCGGGAGAAAAAATCATTTGTCAATAATTGCGCCAAACACTTTTCTCGCCGAGTTATCTATTTTATCGCATTTGGCGAGTTGGCGAATGCTTAGCGCGGGCCTTGCTTTTGCAATAAAAGAGTGCTGTGATAAGAGTTTAGGTAAATCTAGAGAAAACGTTTTCAAAATGTTAACAAATTATTACATGGTTATTCTCCAACTGAGTAATAATTTGTTTACGTTTTGACATTTCACAAACATTTTTTCAGCATTTGAAACTTCATTGTTTACTCTAGGTTGACCTGAACTCACTTTTCTCTAAATTTTAAATAACTTATGTAAGTGATAGAAAGTCTGCCATGAGGGATTTCTCCCGCGATGTTGCTAGCGTCTTTTTAAATCCTGATAAAAGTTTCAAAAAAAATTTTTTTTTCAAAAGTTTATGCTATAGTACAGTACCGCTGAGAAAATAATGGGCAAAAACCTTCAATGATAAAGGATTTGTATATATTGGAGGCGGTGGTTATGGATTTTCTGAAGTCACTTTTCTGACAGTTAAGATATTGTATATTTTCTAAATAGCGCTATTCATATGACGACAGAACTTTCGAGAAATAAGCTTACTAATGAGGATACTTACGTGGTCCCATGACAAGCTCTAATTTAGCTGGTGCTTCTCCTCGAGGTGTATGCAGATAACCACGCATTAAAGTTACTTTTCTGTTTCTGAAAAAAAATAATCAAAATCATGTTATTTTATGCCATGGAGAAATTGTAACTGTATTTTTGAAAAACCAAAAATTTAATTAATAATTTTAAAATTAAAAATATGTGTTCATTGGTCAGGGAAATAATTCAAACGCTTGAGGTAATACAATAGTATTTCACACTTTTTCCAAAGGTTACATCTTTACATCAAGCTGTTCCTTAGTATTGTTTCCATGTGTATATATATTTACCCGTTTCTGATAACAGCCGAATACGCTAATACATCCTATTATTTACCAAAAGTACCCTTCTGTTAGAAAAAGTGTGGCAGGGACAGCCTGGTTGGCAAAGTGCTGGACTCACGTTCGTGAGAAGTTAGTTCGAATCCAGCCTGCTAAAGTCTCCCCGTGTAGTAAATACTGATGTACATTAAATCTGTCGGGTCACGAAGTCCTCCATGTTCCCATAAAAAAATTATACCTCGGGGAGTATTGATTGATCGTTCTCTGGTTTAAGTCAAAATTCTGATCCGTGGATGTATGAATGGGTAAGCCTTATAAACGGGTGTGGCACTGGAAAACAAGAACAATCGCACCTCATGCCTTAATGGCCTGCGAGAACAGCAGCATTAGAAAAAGTGGCTTATGGCTTAGGAACATGAAACTATTGCGTAGTATTGCTTTCATGCAAGTTCAATGCTAAAGAAATCATGCAAGCATAATTTAATTCTACCTCTGATCTCGATACTCACCTATAGCGTTTTGTAAGGGAATCGACACGATTTTGCTCTTACGCTGATCTTTCACAAATCCACCAAATTACTAAAACGCAGATATCATTTTTTTACTTACTGTACCTACATATCCCACAGGATTTCTTTGTGGTTCATATCAGGTGATTTTGCAAGCCAATCGATATGCACTACAGTGTTTGAGTCTTCTTAAAACCAGTCACTTATACTTGCAGCCCACTACTATCTTGTATTGAAAAAATGAGGGTATCGACATCAAGATGAAAAAGTTGATTGACTTGCAACAACTGATTACCCAGAATATTAAATAAGCATGCTTGTGCGTGTTAGAAGTCACCTTAGTGAGCGGACCCAATAATTAGTGTAAAAACACTCCAATACCACCTCAATTAGTTGACTCTTTTCATACTGAGGACTATTAATTATTTATTTTATATTTTTGTATGGTGAATTTTGTCTGCAATATGTGACAATAGGTTAGTTTTTAATGTAATTTTACTCTTAATTAAAAACTTCCTTTTACGGAAATGTTTTAAAGGTTCAATATTTTAAAAAAATTGCACATTCACGTACTAATGTTCTGTGCACTGCAGTAACTTCTGAACTATCTCGGCTCTCTACAGAGGTTGTACCGAATCTGTGTACGTGAGCGTACAGGACAATATGTTATCAGTGTTTTTCAAGGCTCTTTCTGCCAATAAAATTTTAAAAAAAGCCGCAGTTTTACGTACCTCGCACTTGAGGCAGAGTTTAAACTATATATACCTCCATAATCTGGGCTTTAGAATGGACAAATAATAAATATTTTAAAAATCACACATTTGTTTACATGTTTTTACCTGAATGAGAATTATTAAAATCGATTTTAAAAAAATATATAAAAATTTATGAGCCTAGATAATACAGCGATGAATCTTTTTTTTTTTTTTAATATAAAAAAAATTACATCACATATGTTTTTCATATGGATGGTTGACCGTGTAAAGCTAGGCGCTGGGGGTTAACATTCGTCCTAAGATTTCCGGGTTACTACTTCCAACTTATTTTACGCCTAAGCTTGAAAAAAAGTACCATCTAATATTATTATACTTGTAGTGTTTTCAATATAACGCGTTCTTTCTATATAACTTTCAATGAAACAAACAACAAATGAATTCGGAAGACTTCCGCAAGCTTGCTATGATGCTACCCAAACATTAACAAACGGTGTTATTTTCACTAATATAGCCAAATAAGGGATAACACTCAAAACATGGTTAACCTTACACTTTATTAATGCTGTGATATTAATTTTCTGAAATTTGTTTTAGACGCACGTCCTGTTAGAATTTATAAATTATTGAAAACTCTTATGAATGTTTAAACTGCACCGAAATTTAAACACAATAATAAAATGTCTTAGGACATTAAGCCTGTTCACACATTGTAAGCGAAAAGATGCAACGGAAATTTTCAATTTGGTTTTAGGAAACTTGTTATTCTTTACATTCAGCCAACCATCCATTCAGAAAATCGTGACTTTTCTTCATTATGACGTTTCACATCATTTTCAAAATTAGCATAAAGGACGCTGTGGAGATTGAAATGAGCCGCAGAGTAGAACTCTCTACCTAAGCAGAAACTTCTCATGCTTTCAACATTAGCTTATGGATAGTCATAGATGAAGGAAATACGTTCGTTTCTGTCTTTATTTTCAAATGGATTAAAAAAAATTTATGTAAGGAAGCTATATGAAACTCAAAACTACATCAAGCATCGATCTTAAAGAATGCATCGTGGAAATTTTAGAAAATATTTAATATTCTCATACAACTGAGCAGTGGAGGAGAGAAGGGTCATGAAATGGAACCGGTCTTCTCTCCAGGTGGCGTATTCGAGCTTTGCGATGGCGAATAGGCTTAGTTCATAGTAGTTATAAAATTTCGAGATCGCATCACTCGAATGTGCCATCTGGGGAAAAGACCGGCTCCATGTCTTGATCCTCCTATGGGAATATACTACGATATTTTCCTCTTTCATAATATTTTTCGTATTTAATCCCTTCTCTGCCGGCGTCGCATCTCATTCGTTCGGCGTCGCATGCTATGCGACGAAGAAAATAGTTGTATCATTGAAATTGAATTTGTCGCTACTTGCACATCTCTTTAAATCCCGTGATTATTTTTGTATTTCTGAATTATTGCTAAGAGATGGGGCAACTATTCTCAATTTCTTCACAATGAAATTTACCGCCGTGAATTGAAATAAAAATCATTTCGTATTTTCTGTTAATTTCGCTTCAATTAGTATTACCGTTGCATATCAAAATTGGTATGATGCATTCAGAGAGTGAGTCCGAAAACAGTGAATTTATTATCTCTCAGTCGGAAGATGATAGTTCGTATTTATCAAATAATAATTTTCTAAAATATTTTTTACCTATTTTTAATGATTGTTTTATGCATAAATTTTTCTTAAACACCTCAGTTATTAAATATATAAATGTTTTTTTTTTTTTTTTTTTTTTTTGAAGGTAAAACTTGGATGCTGGAGATCAGTGGACAGGACATCACACATTTTACCACCAATAGGTCAAGCAAAAAAATTGCCTGCTGTCAAAAATATTCTGCAGTTTCCAATTTAGGATAGAACATATATTTATTTTCAGCAAAAAAAAAAATGCTTTTTTTTTTTTTTTTTTTTTTTTTTTTTTTTTTCAATTGTTAGAAATATTTTATAAAATTTCCACCAGGCTTTTTTTTTAAACTATGTTTAATGCAGTTTTCAGTTCCACAGTAGTTTCCTAACTTAAGTTATTAGTCTATTTGAAAATCAAGACAGAAGAAACTAACGTACTTCCTTCTCCTATAACTATCCATGGTTATATCTAATGGTTAAAGCGCGCAAAGTATTGCCATAGTTTGAGAGTTCTACTCTGAGCCACTCTTAGCCCATTTCAATCGCCAAATGAGTATTATTAGCGAAAACGTGTTACTTAATGCTACGATAGAACCTTCGAAAAACAGTATTAAGTTACAAAATCTCACTATTTTAAAGAAATGATGATTAAATTACAATATATTGACTCCTGTCCGTCTAAAAGAAGCTCTTAGTCTTTCCTTATTCGCTCCACTGATCACTGTTTTAGCACATTTCAGCCCACCTTCTGCGAGAGCAAATGTACGCTGGTTTTCATACCAAACACCATCAAACTAAAAATATATATATATATATAATAATAAAGTAAAATCATAATCATTGTTTCCATCAAACACAATTAAATAAAAAAAGAATTTGGGGCAGTAAACGATAAGCCACAATTTCAAATTGTTCAGAAAAACATTTGTGTTAAAAAAAGAAGACATTTTTTTTAGGGAGCAATAAGATGTTTTTGTATACTGCCCTTTTGACGAAGGAACTTTTAAACACAATCGAAAATTTGTGATTTACCTATTTGGTTATTTTTAAGCAGCTTGCTGTAAAACTTTTGCATGTGCAAAAAGCCCTGCTTATCACTTTTTTCCCAAGTTCACCAATTATAAAAAAGATTGCTTGGATCATGAACGATTGCTAAAAAAGAAAAAAAATTATCATTTTTGATGCCTTTAGGTTTTGTTATCTGATTTTCGCAAGCTAAGATTCCACTCACATTTAATACATTAATGAGGTGACTAACTATTTAATGCTAACTCATTATTAAATAAGGCTACATGTGAATTAAGTAAGGAAATGAAGCATATGAACGTAGGGGTTTTTTTTCCCTCTCAAATTTGATTTTGACTCACAAAATATAGTTCCAATAACATAACCAGGGGAGCTATTAAAACTCTGGTCCTCTTATTGTTAATTTTATTCAGTTATTTTAATTTTTGAACATTAATCAAAATATTCTTACACCCATTTAAACTTGTTTACCCAAAAATATTTTGCACAAAAAATAATTTTTACTAAATATTTTTTATTTTTTACTACTTAATTTAAGCCAACCGGCCTGTGTAGGGGTTAGGGAACTGCCCTTGCATCAAAAAGGTTCTGGGATCGAATCTCGGGCAAGGCATGGATGTTCTTTCCTTCTCTGTACTATCTGTCCTTACTGTGGGAGCGAAGTTGGCCCACCTAATATGATGTCCCTGAAAGAGTGGCCAACAAATCTGCCCTTCAGGTGCTTGTATGACCTAGGTCATTATCCAGGTGGACATTGGAAACAAGAAAACTACTTAATTTAATTAATGAAAAAAAAAATTATTGTAAGATATTTATATTTTGACTCCCTCTTAAATAATTTAATTTTTAATTACAAAATCTGGAATTTCAACGAAAACAGTTAAATAATTTCCGAGAAATAGAAACTTCAGCAATTATAATTTTATTTTAACAGTCTTAAAAATTTTCACCTGATTTTTTTTCAGCCAAGTAGCATTAATTTTTTATTAATTATTTCTGCTACTAAAACTTAAAAATATAACCTTATTTTTAATTCATTTGCATAATTTTTTTACTTGAAATAGCCTTATAACAAGACAATTAACATTTCATTTAAAATAAATTAACTGCGTTGATAAACTTTTGATTTTGAACATAGCTCAAAATGCATGTTCAAAAAATGGACTTTGTTCAAAATGCGTATTTAAGAAAATGGACGCAACTCAAAATAAATATTTAAGAAAATGAACACAACTCAATGTTCGTGTTTAAGAAATTGCACATAACCTTTGATTTCCTTTTTCAAACTCCTTTTAGAAATAATATACAGGACTTAACAAATAAAACCAAATAAAGTCGAAATATCTAAAATTACCCATTTGTATAAACCACTTTTTTTCTTCTACATTTCTTTTTAAATGTAGTCTTTTTTAAGAGACTTTGAAGGTCTATAGTTTTTTTTTAAATGTTTGCCACAGGTCTTATAATTTAATAATAGTTATCGTAAAAGTATATTAAAACTTGTTGAAGTTTAATTTTTAAAATGCTACTTTATCGTTCAAAGATCTGAATGCGAAGAGAACATTTAGGCAAAGGTGCAGCCACCCCCAACTACAAAATATTGAACACGAAGACTGAAAAAAGGCTTTTGAAAACATTTTATGATGTCACAAGCCTGTAAAAAGGCTTGTCAAGCTTTCACTATTCCTGATATTGAGAGCCCCACCTTGCGAGGATTAGTGAAAAATAACCACGTGACGTAAAGAGCCATTAATCATGCACCCGAATTTCGAAGTCGTCTTCCCGAGCAATTGGCGATCGAAACGGGTTGCAGGTGGCATAGAGCAGAATTCTCTACCTATGGCAACACTTCACATGCTTTCATCATTAGTATGTAGAGAGTCATAGGAGAGGGAAGTACGTTAGATTCTGTCTTGATTCTCAAATAGATTTAAAACTTTTAAGTAAGGAAACTATATGGAACTCAAAACTACATTGAGCATAGCTCCGAAAAAAGTGCGGAAATTTTAAAAAATATTTGTGACTATTAAATACGAAAAATATTAAGAAAGTGGAAAATATCGTAGTACATTCCTATACAACGCAGAAGAGGAGAAGAGGGAAGGGTCAAGCCATGGAATCGGTTAATCCCCAGATGGCGTTCCGGTCGCAATCACTGGCTTGAAAGCAGGCTAAAACAATTGAGGTGAAAAATCAAGTTTCCGTTCGTTTTGTGACATCACTAGCTTGATGTCAGGCCTCGGCAAATGGGGTGTAATAAGTATGCATGCAGTGTGTTTAAAAATGTGAGTAAAATCCCTTGTTCAGTTGTTAACATTGAAAGGGCACATTTTGTGCAATGTCCGTATTCCTAAATTTACATTTTGAGCCAAGTTCATTTTCGTAAATGTGCATTTTGAGTCATGTCCATTTTTTTGAATACGCATTTACTGCTATGTCCAAAATGAAAAATATATACCCCAAAAAATTTTTCCTTTTTCGAAAAACAGTATTAAGATATTGGGAAAAATTACCGATTTATACACCAACGTTGTGCGAGACTCTTTGTGGGCATGAATGGTAAGAAAAAAAATCCTTAAAACAATAAGCATTTGTTTGTTCGCGATTTCTTACATTTTGACACGACAAAACGATCTCAGGAAAAAGAAAAAACTAGTTATCACAAGCCACCAACCTTCATTTTTCAATATCAAGCGCTTAAAAAAGTTTTAAAATCGAAAAAAGGTATCTTGTAATAAACATTTTTTTTCTTAAATTTTTAATCGAAAGTAATCTGTGTCGTCCGGATGTATGAAATTTCGTACATACAAATGCGTTGTTTTAATCATTGTTTTCTTGACTCTAATCTCAAATAGAAGCCTGTCTATTCATACTAAATCGATGATTTTCTTCAACTTTCAAATTCTTTTCTCCTCATTTCATGTGTGGTTTTTGAATCAAAAACGCTAATTCCGCAGTTTCAACCAGGTGGCGCTGTAACTGGTCTCATCTGATAGTGCATACCTACTTCATTCTGTAGACTCCACCTATAGCTGCAACCTTTTGAAAGTTAAGATGGAAAATATGAGCTATATAAAGCAGCCTGTACATGTGACGCGATATATTATCATTATAGCAAGTTCGCATGTTCCAGATTCAAAAAGGTCTTATTTTCGAATCTTTTGCCGAATTTTTCGAACGAATAACCAAATCATTCTATATTACGTTCGTTAGGAAAACAGACATAGTTAATCAAAACCTCTATAAAATTATTACTAGATAACCAAAAATTACCACATTAAACTGAGAAATATTTTCTCCGTGTAACAAATATTGTAAAAGATGTTATAAGATTTCATTTTTGCAAAAAAAAAAAAAAAAAATTAAAATTCAGAAAGAAATAGCGCTTTGTTCTTTAGTCAAAACTATCAAGATTTTGGCCAATTAAACCATCTAAATTTATGCCGAATCGCAAGATTTCATGACGCTTTCGCTGTTTTGTGTAGTTATGCTTTGCACGTTATTTTGTTTTTCTACATCGATCATAGAACATTAGAGAGAGTAAAAGTAACATTAATAGACTTAGAAAGAGTAACATTAGTAGAGTAAATAGCGCCATTTTTCATAGTGTGGTGATTTTTTCACCTTTTCATAGAATATAAAATTAAATCACCACGTTTATAGCACTTGCAAATTTCACAACTCGTTGGTTACGAGCGATTAAATTTCAAAGTGGCAGAATCCATAGCCACCGAGAGTCAAGGCCTCTCAGTAGGTTTGTGACGTCATCCTCGAAAGTGTTAGCGAACCATAAGATAACGCAGTATTCAGATTTGTATTAAGAGAAAACTATAATAAATAGTTCAAACTTTTGAGCAGCGTAAAATATTTTTGCTTTAGCTATTTAATAGCACTTAAATATTTTGAAGTGGTGAATTTTTAGCTTTTTATTAAAATAATCAATGTTATTTATCACGTTATATTCAATAAAATGAATACGTAGGACTGTTTGATGCTTTTCATGATGCAATATTATGTGTATTTCATAATAGAAATTTATTTAATAAGAATTTGTTTCTTTTAATTTTAAACACACACATTCATAAAATTTTAAGTCTTAAAATAGGTTTTAAAGAATTCATTCTGAACCGTATGATATACATTTAAATTTCAAGTGGAAATAATCTGAATATAAATGCAATTACTTACAAATAAATGAAATAAGTTATATAAAGTCTATAGTTATTAAAAAGTCTGCAAAAACGAATATTAAAATGCAAAAGATAAGTAACACTTACTCGACTATTAAGTTATTTGTTAACTGTCTCGTTTAATGGAATTAATCAATTTTCGTTTAATTTCCTCACTTTTCGGCAGCTTAAAAACTGATACTTCAGGCCTATTTTTGTAGTTTCCTTTACATTTTGGAACTACACATGCATATGGCATTGTTAAAAGTTGTAAAATAATGCTCTATATATTTTTGATTATGGTCTATAACGACATATCCGACGGACAAACCAAACTGTTGTTCAATGAATGACAAATATTTGAAATTAGCGGCTTATCAGCTACACACCACTGTATGTGACGTCACTAAAGGACCTTGGTGATCTCAACGGCCTTACTTTTCGGTGGCTATGCAGGATCACACTATTGGTTGAAAATGACATCACTACTTGAGGGAAGGATGATACGGTATCGGCTGGCGTGGAAGGGATTTTGAAAAATTACTGAAATTTTGCCTTTAAACAAGTTGGTTTTTGATTTTCTTTATTCTTATTTAATAATTTATTATTTATTTCATTATAGTCTCAAGATATATAACTACATTAATTTTCTGATTTGTTTATTAGCCTAATATTTTAAAAAAAAAAAATTTTTATATAAAAGATAAGCTTTTCAATACCGAAAACAATGACGCCATTTATTAACTTTTATAAAGGCACTAATGACAAGAAAAACCGCAACAGTACAACTAGAATAGTTGTACTGTTGCAAGTTATTCTAAGAATAGGTAAAAATATAAATACTACGAGTGCAGGCAGTATTTTGTTTTGTTTATGTTTCAAATGTTATAATGTATAATGCATGTGATTAAATAAATATTTGTTTTAATATTCAAAATAAAAATAATTTTTACAATTCGCACAATTTTGTGATAATTTCATTTAGAGTTAAAGATCATGGAAATAAAACTTACTGCTGATATTAAGTGCGTACAAGTGAAATGAAATCTTTAGCCTAAGTCAAGTAAACGTCTAAACTAAGTCAATTGAAATCTGATGAATCACTATTGAGGAAGACGGGTTTAAAGACATTAAAATAAATTTGATTACTGGCTGGAATTAAAGGTGTTTCGTATAATCACATTTTACCTCCTCTGACAATCAAGCAAGTTTTGATGTTTTTGAAAAATGGGCCGTTATTACAACTTGGCTCTATAGTCATTGAACTCAGTTTTTCTCTAGAGCAGAAACTTTGGATTTGACTTTTTTTTATCTGTTTTTTTTAATTAATTGATTTATTGATATCAATTTTTGTTCTATAAATTCAATAGTTAAAAAAATTAATCTATTTTATTTTATTTTCATGCTCATGAATTCTAACTGGATTTATAAGCCTTAGATTACATGAAGGGTATGAGTCCTACTTAAAAAAAAATAGAAAGAAAAGATTGAAAATAATTTGAATGACTGCCCAATTCGATATAAAATTATATTCCATCGAACGATTAGAGTAGTACAAATAATAATTACAGTACATAATTCATATATAAAATGGATAAATACTTATTGAATACTAAACAATTTCTGAAATGAGAGTCATGTTCTTCCGCATAAAAACTGATTCAAACTAAAATTTATGAATAGATTACTGTTTTTATGCATTTTTGTTTCTAAAAGTAAATGCTGGAATTAATTATTTAAATTCGTACAAAGTTGAAGCTCTTGCAATTTTAATTAAACATTCTTAAAAAATAATAACTTTGTTTATCTTTTCAATGTCAAAATTTTTTATGACATTATAACAAGGACAATTAGCTGTATAAAGTTAACCAATTGTCAACCTTGCCAAAACTTTTAAAGGAAAAAAGAAAATTTTATCGCTTTTTCAGAAAACATTTCTGTATAGAATTTCTTTGAATTATGGTTGTTCTTTCACTAAACAAAGCCTTGTGTCAATAAAAATGATTGCTCGAAATAATTAATTAAATTTATACTTAATTGAAGCTATACTAATTTTAAATTTCAATACATTACGTTGAAAAATAATGCTATTTAAAATAATGATTCATCATGTTAAATAACCTTTTTTTACCTTTTCAATGTCAAATTCTTTCATGACATTATAATCAGGACAAGTTGCTGAATAAAGCTGTAAGCACCATGTCAAACTTATACGAAATATGCAAAATTGCAATGCTGTTTAGAAAACATTTTTTGTATATAATTTCTTTGAATTAATGTTGGCTCTTTTACAAAACATGATCTAATTTTGTTAAAAATAAAAGTTGCTCGAGTTAATTACTTGGATTCATTCTAAATTAAAGTTAGACCAATCTTAATTAACTGTTCATTTTGTTAAAGAAATAATGTAATTTAAAATAATGATTCATCATGTTAAAAAATAACTTTTTTTTATCTTTGCAATGTCAAAATTTTTCATGTAATTGTAATCAGGACTAGTTGCCGGATAGAACTGCAAACACCATTTAAAACTTGTACAAATTACGTAAAAAAAAAAAGGCAGAACATCATCGCGGTTTTAGATAACATTTTGTATATAATTTCCTTGAAATACTATTGGCTCTTTCTCGAAACATGATCTAATTTTATCTAGTTTTGCTAATAATTATTATTAGTAAATTGGTTGAATTCATTCTGAATTAAAGCTAGGCCAATTTTAATTACCAGTTCATAATGTAAAAAAAAATAATGCTATTTGAAATAACGATTTAAAATGTTAAAAAAAATAACTTTTTTACCTTTTCAATGTCAAAATCTTTCATAACATTATAATCAGGACAAGTTGCTGGATAAAGCTGCAAACACCATGCCAAAGTTATACAAAATATAGAAAAAAGGTAAAGTTGCATTGCAGTTTTAGAAAACATTTTTATATATAATTTCTTTGAATTACGGTTGTCTCTTTCTCAAAACAAACCCTAGTCTAGATATCTTATGAGCTTTTATACATTTCTATTGTTGTTCTAATTTGAGATTTACCCGGAACAAAATCGTGATTCTTCTGTCCTCACATTAACATTGACCTCATATTCATCTGATAATCAGTTGACCGGATGGTAATGTTAAAAATCTTCTTTTAACGTTTAGGTTTTATTTGATCTAATCTTTTTTCTTTTTTTCCTTGTCTCATTTAAGACAGTGATTGGTCATAGAGATCAAAGGAGGCCCAGGTACCCAAGTAGTATGTTATCAAAGGGTCAGAAACAAAAAAAAGGTGGGGACAAAGCTAATGGGGACAACACTAGACTTAAAACAAGGTCTAGTGTTGTTTTCAGGGGGCATTCTTCCAGTAAATATCTTTAGTTTGTTCTCCCTACATATTCCTCCAAATCTTGTTTTTGAGATTTATTTATTGAAAAACTATATTTTATTAATCATTTGGTATATATATATATATATATATATATTATGCATGGAAAACAATGAAGAAAATACAATTTTAAAGAGAATAGGAAAAATTACTAATAAATAAAATATTTTAAAAATATTGAAAAATTTAAAAAAAAAATTGAAATTTTTTTTTAATTTTTAAACATTTTTTTGAAACTTTTAAAAATTTTTTAAAAACATTTTATTACTTCATTACATTTTTAACTTCTAACATTTTTAACTTCTTCTCTTTAAAATTATGTATTTTTCCTTGTTTTCTTGATATTTTTTACTTACTTTATGGGTTCTATGTACTTGCATCTTTTGCGCAGAAATGTGCGCACTATTATTTTTTTTTTTTTTCTTAAAGTCGGTCTTTTAGTCGGGGTTTAAAAGAAAAAAATAAGCTAGGTTAGCTAATGGACTAAAATTAAAAGTATATTTTTTCGAATCGAAAAGGAATGGAATTTTTAGTATGCGACTTTCTTAAAATTCGATTTCTCAGGAACTTTTCAGCTGATTTCGCTCAAATTTTGAATTTTGACATGCAAAATTACATACTTTAAAATGACGGAAAAAATTTTATTCCTTGCAATTCAAAAATTTTTTGACTGTTATTAAATAAGATAATAATAAATATTTACTAAAATGTATTTTTTGCATGCAATTATCTTTAGATAAACGAATTTTATAATTGTGTACAAAAGTTTTTCGATTCGCTTAAAAGGTCCTCGAGACATGTCGAAATACGCAAAAAATAAAATTAACATTAAGGGGTTCAAATTCGGGAACTATTTGACCTATTTTGCTCAAATTTTGTATCTTGCCATGTAAAATTATATTCTTTAAAATTATGCAAAAATTCGTATAACTTTACAATTCAACATTTTTTCGACCATTATTAAATAAAGTAATAATAAATATTTACTAAAAATTATTTTTTGCATGGAATTATCGTTGGATAAACAAATTTTATAATTGTGTGCGAAAACTTCTATTCGCTTAAAAAGTTCTCGATATATAGCGAAATAAGCAAAAACTAAAATTAACATTAAGGGTTCCAAACTTTAAACCGCTTTCCTGACGAAACTATGAGGTTCATATTTCCCAGATTTCGGCAACCTCCTATACTTCGGGGGTCAAAAATCCGAATCCGTCTCAAAAGAGGTATGTTTATTCAGAGATATTACGTTTATGTGTCTGATTTCATAACTTAAATTATAGTCTGCACTAATTAATTAGCATATTTGATTTCACCCCCTCGAATCATTAAGATTGAAACCTAGAACGAGAAAATCCGATCATTAGATCAAACAACGTTATTCAGGGTAGTCCATTTTTTTTTTTTTTTTTTTTTTTTTTTTGTGTGTGTGTCCTACATAAAGTGATAACCTTAAATTTCAAGTTGAATAAATAAGGAATATAATGTGAAACTATAATATTAAAAATAAAGAAGAAAAATTTTCCGTAAAAGGCAGTAAATAGTTTCGATCTTTTCTTTCTTTTTTTATCTATGAACTTATTTTGTTTAAATACCAATTTAGTTTTTTTTTTTTTAAAAAGTGTAATAGGTGAATTTCAAATCGTATTTTTTTATGTATAACTGCTTTGTGATAATCACGATTCCCAGACACTTATTTATAAAAAGGAAATTTTGTCACATCTTTTTTGGCCTTAAATACCTGGCTTATAATTGTTTCACAATGAAATCTTCAAATATTATTTGCACTTACGAAAAAAACCTTTTTCCTCTGAGTTTTTAGGTTTTTTTCGTGTGTGTAACTGCTTTATTTCACCCTTTCATAACTGGGGGAAAAAAACCTTAACAAATGGATAATACGCAAATGTGTGTGTAATATAAACTATTAATAAAATATAAAGAATTATCACCCTAATTTAAGTACTCTAGTCAAAAATAAAATAAAATAAGTATGCACATTAAACTTCTCTGGCTCAGTGTAGCAAAACTAATTGAATAAATATTGCTAACCACTAGAAATGTAAAACTAAAGATGTTGCTTTTAGAACCACTAGAAATGTTGCTTTTAAACATTGTCAGATTTTTAGTATCTACTATTCTATACGTAACAAAGAACTAATTTATGTCGCTTCATTTAGCTGTCACTTACTGTCTAAGATCACACTTGCTAATGTCCAACTTCACTAAACTTTCAGTCGGAAACCGCTGTTCCGGAAATAGTAAATCCACTGCAAATTAAAATTTAAGGAAGTAAAAACAAAAACGCTCTCAAGAACTGTTGAATCTCTGGAAAAGTAGCAGGAGAAACTTCAAAACGAATTTGAATGCCTGAAAAAACTTAGAATTTTTTTTTTTTAATTATCTTTCAACTCTTCTCTCTTTCTGCCAGCTATCAAACAGGTTTTGATGTTACCAGTATCGCCCTCTTCATTAGTCATTAGTTAGGTTATAACAACGTTTTTGTTTTTTCTTCACTTAAGTTTTACTTTGACACCCCTGATATACAGAATTTTGTTTTTATTTTTTAATAGGATTCTAACAATATATATCAAACGTGGTGCGTACGGAACACTATACATACTAATGGCCATTAAAAGTTTTTGATGAAGGTGTGGTGGTAGTCTACTATATATTTCAATTACTATACTAGAGATATGTTAACAGCTGGTAGTACATTAAAAATTAAATTTGTAGTAATCAAATTATACTTGAAACTTCTTAACACCTCGCGTCATTTTTAAAGAACAGTTTTTAAAAAGATAAATATTGGTTACGAAATTGTTTTATCATTATTATTTATATAGGAGAAATAAGACATTTACACCTGTCATAATATATATTACTGATTAAATTTAAAATCATATGCAGCTGCGTCTTCTTGAAAATAAAACGGTAACTAACTAAGTAAAATAACCAGTTAATTTAGAAGTAAATACAATACCTTCTTTCTTCCATAAATTCAACCTGTCATAAATAAAGTCAAAAATATACTCATGTCGGGGTCGCAAATTAATATTTAAACGTAGAAAAACAAACAATTCTGTTGACAATTATATAATATAAAGGTTTGGTCGTTGAACCAGTTTAATTGCCTAAGAAAACTTTGAAATGTTTCTAATAACCTTCCAAAACCTCTTTATTCTCTAACTAGTTTTGATGTTTTTCTATCCCGCTTTCCTCAGTTGTGATACGTTAAATTTCAATTTCGATAGTATTTTTTTTTCTTAGCTCAATATTAATTTACGACTGTGTATACTTATTTTTAAAAAAATTAGAACAGTTAGCTGTCCGACTGGGTGAAAATCAGCAATTTCGTCAGAAATTCCGATTTTTTTTTTTTTTTTTTTTTTTCCATCTTCAGACGCTCTTCGGCTATTCCATATTTTAAATACATTTTCAGAAACGTTTATTTTGAGAAAACCGTTTATATTAATACACATTGCAAAAGAAAAAAAAAAAAATAATATAGAATTATTTAAAACTTTTCATGTGCATACTGTATAATGTTAGCTATGTTTTGAATTAAAAGTTAAAGTCTAAGCGTGAATTATTAGTTTTATCATGCTCAATAATATTTAGAATTTTTATTTAAAAATCAATATTGAACAATATCTTTAGTTCTATTTCATTATATATTTGAAATTCTCCAAAGATTTTAGTCCAAAACACAGGTAACCATATTAATGATCTAGAAAAAAAAGAAAAAAAAAGGCTATTTATACATAACAATTCGTAGATCTGCTGGCATAATAAAATTGCTCAAATGCAAAAAATAATTTATAAATTTTTAAAGTTTACTTTAGATTTATAATTTTAGTATCCCTGCTTACTAAAATAAAATTTCAATTTTAATACTATTTTCAAAAAAAAAAAAAAAAAAAAAATTGTGTCGAATCTAGTTGGATACCTTAAGAATAATAAAATATTTATAATAGGGACATCACATATAATAAAAAGCTATGTTTTATTATAGATGTGCTTAAACTTTTTCGGAAGAGCTTTCGAAGCCCATAATAAAATCAGTTTTTATATCAATTGATAATAACTTAATTATTCTTTAGTATAATAGGAACAATATCAGTTTGTCATAAAAATTAGAAGATAAAGCATATATAACATTTTTTTAATTAAAAAGCATTTATAGATTTGCACACTTTGCCTGCATGAAATTAAATCTTTGTAGGTTTTTAGTTTCCTTTGCAGAAAAAAAAAATTAAGTTATCTTTTTTTTTTATCTATCTTTTTTTTACATACATGTACCTGTTTAACTTTTAAATAAATCTGTACATGTTTAACTTTTAAATAAATCTGTAAACTAGATTCATTTTTAACATGTTTTGGTTAATGAAATATTTCTTTACCAAAAAATGAATTGAAGCCTATACATTAGTACCTATACATTTTGGAATTTCAATATTGCAATTTCAGCGTTTTTGCAATTGATTTTGTTAGAAGGCAGAGGTTCCAATACTGACCCTCAAGGGCCAAATTAGGCCCCTGCGTCAAGAGCTGTGCAACCCTATTTATTGTGTGTCAGTTATATTTTTGATTAAAAATAATAATATATGCTGTAAAATCAGCAAAAATAATATCAGTGGACTCATCATGCTTATGATTATGGGAATAAAAAAAAATGAGCAAAATTAAGTACCAGATAATTATACTTGTTGAAGTTTGCAAAACTTCTTTAGAAATCTAATGTTGTCAAATTAGAAACATATAAAAGCTTTTAAGTCTATTTTTTAATTTTCTACTTTAATTGGCATAAATAATATTTACTTCTTATGACTGAAAACTTCAAATTATCTGATAATTTTTTCATTAAAAAGTATTAGTTTCGGAGAAAATAATTTCGATCGGAATAAATTTGTGTATTAAAAATAGGACTTAAAAAAAATTACAAAAAAATTCTTTTTTTTTTCTTGATAAAATAGAATTAATTTATGTTTTGGGCCGCTTGAAATTTGGAGATGTTTCATACAAAAATAAATAAATAAACTACAATCTTTTTATGTTACAAATATGCAGTCCGTCCGAATTTTTTTTTAAAATTAGGTATTCATTAAATGTAGCTCAAAATTTCTAGGACATATCATTAATAATATATCAATCACGTGATAGTGATTTAAGATGTCCTTTGATTTAAAAATAAATTAAAATTTTGGGACATTAATTACTACTGTTTGATTTAAAAATTATAGTGGTTATTTAGGGCATTATTATTGGAAAATAAAGAACATAAAATAGGATAGTCATACATTTCAAACCATGATAAAGAAATTTTCAATAAAAAAAATACTTTTAATAAAAAAAAAAAAAAATTTTAAGAATTTAAATATTTTTGTTCAAAAATGTAATAATATTTCATGAAATCATCTAATTTATTAAAAAATAAACAATCATGGAGCTTTATAGTTACAGGGTTTTATAAAATTAACAAAGGGCATTACTTTAAATATTACAATTTAAAAAATTTTTAAATTCCTTCAAAAATAAAAAACAAAATTATTTCAACAATAAAAAAAATTTCAAAAAATAAAAAGCAAAATTATTAAAGAAAGCAATATTAAAAAAAAAAATCTGAAAGCGATTAAACAATTTCTTAAGTTTTTAAAACAATTTTTTTATCACTAAAACCATTTGCAAATATAAAATAATATTTTAAAAAATCACCTGATTTAAGATTAATAACAATTATTAAGTTTAAGTATTAAAGAATGATTTAAAAATAACACTTGTTATTTGGAGCTTTATTACCAGGAAAATAAAGTAACAAATTACAATCAAATATCACAGGTATTTATTTCAAACCATGAGAAAAGAATTTTTGGAGTTAAGAAAACATTTAAATTTTTTAAAATACTCTAAAATAATAAAATATAAAAAATTTTAAAAAAAATTCGAAATATTTGTAACAAAATTTAAATTTATTTTAAGTAAAAGAATTAAATATTTTTGAAATTTTTAAAATCAAATTTAAAAAAAGTTTTTAAGAAAACTTTAAAAACTTTTTTTGCAAAAGTCAGATTAATTTAATGTAAAAAATTAAAAATTCTTTTTTAAGATCATTAAAACCACTCAAATGCAAATATGTGATAATATTTTATGAAATCATCTGATTTTAGAATCAATTAACAATTACACGGGTTTACTGGTTCAGGGTGATCCAAAAGTTACTGGATTTATTTGTAGAAATTACTATTACTAGTAAACTATCAAAAATTCGAAAATTTAACAACAATTAAATTTATTTCATGTAAAAAAAAAAAATTATATTTTTGAAATCTTTAAAATCAAGTTTAAAAAAAGTTTTTAAGAAAACTTAACAATTTAAAAATAAAATTTCAAAAATATATATAGATTTCAAATATATATATTTTTATGAAATCTTTAAAATCAAGTTAAAAAAAAGTTTGTGGAAAACGTAGCAATTTTAAAATTTTTTTTATGAAAGTCAAATTAAATTAATGCAAAAAAATAAAAAATTCTTTTTGATATCATTAAAACCAATCAAATGCAAATGTATGATAATATTTTATGAAATTATCTGATTTTAGAATCTAGTAACAATTACGCTAGTTTACTGCTTCAGGGTGACCTAAAAGTTACTGCATTTATTTGTAGTAATTACTATTACTAGTAAACTATCAGAACAAATTACGTCACTGATCATTTTTATATCAGATCATAGGAAACATGTTTTTAGAAGCATTAAAATTCCTTACAAATTCTTAAAACGTTTTCATGGTTACATTCATATTTTTTCATAATATTTCATTTTTAAACTATGTTTTCCCTTAATACATTTCTAATAATAAATCTCAGATTACCATGCATTAATCTATTATGATGATATTTTAAAAGCATTGATGAATTCTTATAGTCTATTTTATATTTTTATAAATCAATTTAATAGAATAATATACAATAAAGGCACTTACTCTTTTCATTAATTCTTTAAAATCTCGTGATTCATTGTAAAATTATTTATGTTTGCTTTTTACCAATATTATTTAAAAATAAAGAGTTGAACACTTTTTCTAATTACATTTTAAAAGTGTGATTAGAACATTTTATTTCACAAATTAAGTATATTATTTATAGAAATTGTATTTTAATAAATATTAACATACAAAATATTATTGAAATGGAATGTTTTATTTTAAATAACTGAGAAATTCTTTTAAGCATTTCATTTCTCAATTCTGAATATTGTGCTCAAGTATATCTATTAATATATATATATATATATATATATATATATATATATATATATATATATATTGATGGAATTTTAAAATACAACTAATGTATAGATTACAGATACTTCCTCATATCTTAAAATCTCTAAAACCAATTATTGTGAAAATTTTCACTCACGTGTATAATGGGAATATTTTTTTTTTTTTTTTACATCAAGTGCCAATATCAATGACACTAAATGCCAAATATTATTGCCAAACAATGGATTTATAGAAAGACTTTGAAAATGGGAAGATAGGATCTTGTTGCATTTTATACATTTGCTTCTGAAACCGAAGCAAACTATTCTATTCATGGGTTTGTGATAAAATACGTAGCATTTCTCAAATGGAATATGTCAAACGACCAATTCTTTTTCCTTTTCGCAAATATCGCTTGCTTTTGCTGTCAATCATCGAAACCGAATCTGAGATTTTGGAAATAGGAAATCAGGATCTTTAAATATTCGCTTCTGAACCAAAAGCAAACTACTCTGCTCATAGGTTTGAGATGAAACAGTTAGTCACACTTTTCAAATGGAATTTGTCAAACGACCATTTCTTCTTCCTTTTCGAAAATATCGTTTGCTTTTGCTGTCAACAACCGAAATCGAACCAGGAGTCGTGGGCAAGGTTGTCATATCCATCGATGCTTGTAAAACTTGCGAAGATGGTTGAGTCCCGTCAGTATAATTGTTGCGTTGCATATTTGGATTCCACAAAAAAACATAGTACAGAGAAAGTACTATAGCTGCCAAGGACACGGAGAATACATAAGCAAGAACAGTAAGTAGACGAACTAATTTTTTATTCTGCTTTTTTTCTTCGTATATTTTCGATCTGCTAGTCTCTCCTGGAAAACGAATGTCTCCATCAGCAGTAGTCCCAACTCCCAAATCTGATTTGGGATCATGACTACCGCCCATCTTTTCTTCATGAAATTCCTCGCTGCTCTCAGTCAACATTCAGATACTTTTCTGACAGCTCCCGAACGTTGCTTTCACTGCAATAACACTATTGATCTGGGAAAATTTGAAAGGGGCGCCATCTACAGTGAGGTTAGGTAAATGAAAATGCAGCTTAAATTAGATACTTTTTAATATTAAACAAGAATGTGCGTGTGCGTTCTTCTTTGGAACTAAGCTTAATGATTGTTAATAAAAGAAGCGACTGCTAAATGAGATTTTCTTTGAAAAGACTTTTGTATTTGCGTTTTTGTGGAACATTAATCTAGAAACTTTTTTTTTAAACTTATTAATTTATATTCATTTTCTTTTCATGGTGTGTGCATAAATATAAAAAGTTTATTAAAAACTATTTAGAAACATATGCGCAATGTCTGTGGAAAAAAATATCTAGGCATTTTATTCGTTTAATAGGATAATAAACATTGCTCGTGACCTTTAAAATGTTTGAGTTTTTTTCTTTCTTTTTTTTTTTTTTTTAATTATTCCTATAATTTTAACTGATGTAAAATTCCGTTGTATATTTTTTGAATTGCTTAGCTTAATTTTGAAACATATATTAAATTTAAAAGAATTTCTTTTGATATATCCAGCAAGATGTATAAAAATTCTGTGACAATAAAAAATAATAATAATTCCTCACGAGTCACAAATCGCGACAAAAAAAAATCTTCGAATTTTATCTATCGACGCATAATAAGAATACAAATTAATACTCAGTTTTTGTTTAATTTTAGTAGTGTTCAGAAAATCAATAAAAAAAAATTAAAAAAAACACTTTTAATACTTTTTTTATGCAAAATCATGCATTTCGATGCACTAAAATCTCAAAAAATTTTAATAATGATCATTTCAACAAAACAAAAAAAATTCAAAGTTATCTTTTTAATTATAATATGAAGCTCATATCAAACTTATATGAAAATTAATAAAAAAAATTGAGACGCCATTCGCATCTAAAAGTAAAAGAAGAAAATTGAAAATTAAAAGTAATTTTTTGGGAAAAAAATTCTAATTATGAAAATTGCCAACATAATTGTTATAATACATTTAAAAACTAATTTTTTTAAATTTTATTTTAACACTGTATAGAAAATGTTTAAAAATCACTTTTAAACCTTTTTTCTATGCAAAATTATGCGTTTTAATGCAATCAAATAACAAAAAGTTTTAATTATGATAATTTTAACAGCAAAAAAATCCTGAATTATCTTTTTAAATCATTATATGAAGCTCTTGTCAAACCTATAGAATATTAATTAAATATTGAGATGCTATTTGCATCTGAAAATTAAAGAAAAAAACTGAAAATTTAAAAAAAAAAAAAAATTACGGATAAAAATATAATTATGCTAATTGCCAACATAATTTTTCTAATATCTTTAAAAACTGTTTTTATTAAAGAAAATGTCGATACTCAATAGCAAACGTAAAATGTCTTTGTTTTTTAGATTTATCCATTTATTCGAAAATTTCACGATTCTTAAGGTTCCGTGTACTCTTAACTCTTTATGGTGTTTTTCTTTCTAGTAATGTTATATTAAAATATTTTGTGGTTGAGAATGATTTATAAAAAATTTAAAAAAATCATTTAGCTTATTCCCTAAAATTAATCTAAATTTAATGACCATTTTTTTTTATTTATTTATTATTTATTTATTTTTTTAATTTTACTGAATGGAATTGGCCATACACTTGAACTTCTGTATTTATAAATAACTGAATTTATAAATTCCGTGTTTATAACTTCAAATAAACTAGGGAAGAAATTATCAAATAAACGAACGCACACCACAGAAGGGAAAATAGCTTCCCAGCATTGGCCTATCTTCTAGACCCCATGCTAACCTTTACTGTTACCCATATTTTGTAAACAAAGTCTTTCTGGAGTTATTAGCAGGTGGCGGCACAAGCCATACGGGGGAAATAGTTTCCTATCGATATTTAATAATTAGTGAAGTTGGTAGTAAGTACTTACCATAGATTTATAAAGGATTATTCGAGTTTTTGTTGTCATTGCTTATTAAAAGGCTACTAATTATGTTATGAATAAATATAATTTAGCATCAATTTTAAGGGGGAAAAAAGGTTTTATTACTTATAATTATCCTATAACAACGAAGAGCGGGTAATTTTATATGAGCACCCGAAAATCGAAATCACAAAATACTCCTTATGACTCTTTAAACCAAATCTTTTTTGATCATCAAGCTCTAAAAATTTTATAATTTTTTTATCGACCCACTTTATAAAAATGATAAGAAAAGAAACTTGTTTTTCAAATGTTTTAATTTATTATGATAAATTCAAATTTTCACATAAATCAATGAAAATATATGCTTGATGACGCTTTGCCAGATTATCATATTTGGTTTATAATTTGTTATTTTCAGTCTTAAATCGCTTTAAAGCTCCACATTAAATTTATTTCTTCGGCTTTACTAAAATTGAATTGACATATTTTTTTCTATTCATCCTTCCCACCCCCTCCTTCTCTTAACTAAATTACTTATCTTTCTAACAAATGTTAGCATTTTTTACTCATAATCTGTTTGAGATATTATTTAAACTTACTTAATAATTATAAAAGAAAAGTGTTTCATAGCTTTTTTTTTTTTTAATTTAGTAGCATAATGCAAAACAATCACAAGTCACAAAGCAGAAGTGTATAAAACTAGATTCTAGGGAGAAAGTTCTAAGATGTCTTAGAGATTTTTATTTTAGAATTTTTTCGATGATTCAGAAGTGGTGTTTAACCAAAACATGAAAAATAAATTAAATATAGCATTATAAAATAAAACTGTTTTGCATTTTTTTTTTTTTTCAAATTTAGTGACATAGTGCAAAATAATAACAAGTTTAAGTTGTATAAATTCTGCTTTTAGGGAGAAAATTCTAAAATCTCTCAGAGATTTTTATTTTATTAATTTTCTGATGTTTAACAGAAACACACACAAAAAAAAAATCAAATTTATACAAAACGAATAACACTTAGCGTTATTTTTAAATATCGCTTTTAGTTTGTGGTTGAAATAAATTTCCATATTGGTTAGAAAACGTAGAAGCCTGTTATTGTTTTACAATTAACCCTTTAGAGCGGTGATGGCTTAGGGGATAGACCGTTCGCCTTCCAAAGAGGTGAACCGGATTCGAATCCCAGCGATGGCTGACCGATACGAATTCCGCATTCGGCTTGCACCGACCACAGTGCTGACGTAAAAATATCCTCAGTGGTAAACGGATCATGGGTTAGAGTCCCTTTTCGGGCAGGCTAAACGCATGAGGTTTTCGTGGTTTTTCTCTCCATGTAACACAAATGAAGGTTAGTTTCATCAAACGTTCTCCACGACGGCAAAATTTCACCCAATATTTGATCCAGGAGTTCCCTTTTCTTCTGGATTGGGCGTAAAATTACAGGGCTACGGAGTTGAACATTAGTAGTCGTAAACCCAAAATTGGGTCGGCTATTCAATAACGGTTATATATATATATTAGAGTCCCCTTGCTGTTGGGCTAACCGTGGGGGTCTGTCATGGTTCTCCTCTCAATGTTACGCAAATACGAATTAGTTCCATAAAAAAGTTCTCCACGAAACCAAATTTCTTCCCAATACTTGATCCAGAAGTTCCCTTGTCTTCTGGATTGGGTTCAAAATTACAAGGCTACGAAGTAGTCGTAAAACCCAAGTGATTGGCAAACCAAACCAAGTGATTAAAAACCAAGTATCCAACTAAAGTTATATAAAAACAAATTAAAATTAATTAGTCGTTTGTACAGTATCCCCGAAAAAATATACCAAAGCTAATTACTTTTGGTTTAATGATTTTATTTTTATTTACTAAGGTGTATCATCTTTATAGTTTGAGAAATAAAACTTAAATATGCCCAGTAATTAACGTGGCGATATTTACTAAGGTGTATTATCTTTTTCGTTTGAGAAATAAAACTTAAATATGTCCAGTAATTAGCTTGGCTATAGTTTTACTCACAAAATTAGATATAAAAAACGTATTTCTCTGAATTCACATTTTGTTAGACGGATTCGAATATTTGATTCTTAAATATGACAGGTAAGTACGTACAATTCGAGAGGCATGGTCTCAAAAGTTCAAGAAAGTGTGCAAAAAATTAAAGTTTGCATGTTTTTTTTTTTTTCTTTTTCGTATTATCTCTCGAACTATTTTAGCGAATTAAAAAGCATTTGCACACAATTATGAAATTCGTTTATCAAAAGAATAAATGAAAATAAATGTTTATAATTTTATTACTGCTTAATAATAATTTAATGTTTTGTGACTTGTATGGAATTTAAGTTTCCACTTTTACACTATACATTCTTAAATGACCACATTGAAAAGTGTAGTTGCATCTGTCAAATAGTTTTCGAGAAATAAAATTTTAAAAGTAAAAATACTACTTTTTTGAAATTTTATATTACTTAACTTTTCAACCGATTTCGTTCAAATTTTAAATTTTTGAATCTAAAAGTTTATAAGGCAAAAATGTTTGATCAATATTAAATGAAATAATAAATTATAAAAAACTATTTTTAATAATTTATTAATTTATTTATCTTAGGATAAACTGTCTTCGTAATTATCTTTACATAACTATCGTGTTACATTTACATAAAAAAAGGTATATTTATTCAAAAAGAATCGTGCTTTTGTATTTTAAAATGCCATCTGCACTAATTAATTAATACTTTTAAGGTTTATACCCAACTATGAATATTACATTTCATTACAAGAAATCGGATCATTAGATCAAAAGTTATTCGGATATTTTCATTTTTTTAAATATTTTATTTATTTATTTGCTAATTTGTTTGTTTATTTTTTTTTAATTTCATTACGTATATTTTGATATGCTGCTTACAATAAATTGTAACTAATTTTGTTTAAAGTATTAATACGCGATATATAAACATTGCTGTAGTTTCAGTAATTCACGTGTTGATTATTGTTAAGTAATGATAGATTTCGCAGTTAATACTGCTCCTGCGCAAATTAACCAGTATTATGAGAAATTCAAAGATGTTCCTTTCTATAGCAGTTTTTTGTAGTCGTAAATTACTTTTATAACCTTAACATTACCATATGTTTAGACAATCTAAAAAATATCAAATATAATACTATCAAACATTAAAATAAGAGCATTTTATGAAAATTCTATCTTTATTCAATTTAAATCCTTAAATGAATTTTTTTGAGAAACAGAGCAATTATAAATTCCTTAAATATTACATTTTTAAACGTTATAAGCTTATTAAATACCCAATTTTAAAAAAAATAATATTTACATATTCGTCAATATAGTGTTACAGTGTGTTTAGTAATCACCGTCCTTAATATATATTTTTCTAATTCTTGTCAAAAATGAAATTATTTTAAGCTTAATCCGTTTTCTTAAACATGCATTTTCAGCTATATTGTCCATTGACAAAAATGCATTTTTATATAAATTGGAAATCTGACTTACTTTGGTTCGTGCACCTTGTCCGTCGAAATTAATGCATCAAACTTACAGCCAACTATAACATACTCATAAAAACAACAATATATAAGAAGAAAATGTGTAGTAAGAAGTGCAAGATACTATTGTGTGGTTCGTGAATCAAAGATGACAAAATTATTATTTTATACTTGCAGCCAATCATAACATATTCTTAAAAATGGTACTGCATAAAATGAATATATTCACATTACATAACACAATTACTAATATATTGTGGTATGTTATTTTTAATACTTTTTTTAATAAAAATTAAGTAAAATCATCCTTGACATTAATTTAGTTCATCATTTTTAATTAAGAAATATTATTGACTTTAGATTTTTAAAATTACATATAACTCTAAAAGTTTACTAAAATAATCTTCATATAAAATTATATATAGATTGATCATTAATATGTTATTATTTATACGCAAATGAAATTCTTATCACTTTGATAAGACCAGAGTGGTCTTATTAAAGTGATTATCATCCCATTACCATATCTACTTCATCAATATGAATTAAAAATTTGAAGAAAATATAATACATAGAATTTTACACAAAATAATTTAAATATTTGAATTTAGTGGATTTGAATTTTTCGATATAAGCAATTTTCTCTTATTAAAATACAAATTTTTATCAGAGTTTAATTTTCAGAACTCAACATTTATATAAATTAAATTATTAATTTTATATACATAAAAACACATTTTTTTCTCGATTTTTCCAAACCATGCCTTTATCACACGAAAAACGTTGGTATATTTACAAAACATTTTTAAAATACTTGGTTGTGATTTTAACAATTTAAAACGTATCAATTATCACAATGAACTTGTCTTTTACACCAAAACAAGTTTCCTATAAATAAAATGTAAATAAAAATATTTGAGCTTTTAGGGAGGTTTTTAATAGTCACTTCCAAGTAAGCTTCTTGTTAGTTGCCAAAAAGAAAAAGAATTAGTTTCAGTTTCAAAAGAATTCATCGTTTGAAGAACACCGCTGATTGTTTCATGGTTTTCTAAAGCATCTAGAATGTTTTTTAGAATATTAGTTTGCAAAATTTTACTGTTTGAACTCTCCAACAATTGCTTCAATATGCTAGACAAATCGTGAATCATATTTAGTTCCTCCGAGCAAGTTCTTTTATTGTCGTTTGCAAGAAATATAGTTCTTTTTCTCATAAGACCGTTTTCAATCACCAGTCTGTCATGAACAACGAATATATTATCTAAACCAAAACAGTTATATCGTAATCCTCGAAACAATATATACCTAAGAGCTTCACAAACATCTGTTGTCAAACGAATAAAAAATATGTCTGGAATCATTTGATTTCTGTTGCAAAATACATTCCACAGTTGTTCTAGGGACGCATAAGGTTGGTCGTAAACATAAAAAACATTTTCAGTCGTTAGATCTTTCACAGTGGCACAAATGCACATTATGTTTTTATGTTGTACTTGCACCCATTTCTCATGGCTATATATTAGCTTTAAATCTTCCACGGGACTATAACCATAAGAAATCATGTATTCTTGTCCATCTCTTAAACACATCACACGATATGTTAAAGCTCTGTGGAAGAAATTCAAACTAAAAATATCGCTGAAAGGAGCACATTCTATTTGTTCGAAATCCATTGTAGTTAATTCAGTGATATACTGTGCTAAACGTTTTGGTAATGGAAGTTCCATAACACATGTTGCTAACCTCCGTAGAGTTATGCATTTTAAAATAACGTTCTTACAAAGTTCTTCTAAGCTAAATGTTATATTTTTTGATTGAGATTTTAGAAATGGAGAGTAGCAGTGTACTCCAGGACCAGCACTTTCAAAAAGTACCTCCATAAGTTAATTTGTCAATGTTTCATTAATAAAACACTCTCAACCGATGCTTTGAATGAAATGTCATAGTAAGCCATTAGGTGAAGACCCTTCTACCTGCCTTGGCAGATACACAAAATTTTGGTGATTACGTCTCAGTTGGCTTTTGTGTCGTAAGTATTAACGGTTGCGTCACTTTCATAAAACACGTGCTCCGCTCTCCTCTTCAAGTTCTCTAAATAGAAAGATTCGGCCAAAGCCCTTGCGCAGTTGGCAAAGGATGGACAGATAATCCAAAAGATTCTTTCGTCGGGAATCCAGGCATAAACACTGTCTCGATGTTAGAAAAAGAAACATCAACAGGATTATGCAACATGTTGTGGTTTCGTCAGAATTTTTTTTTTTTTTTTTTTTTTTCCTTCAAGGATGGTTCGGAGTATTTTTTATTTTAAAAACGATTTTAGGAAACACGTAGTTAGTTGAAGACTTTGAAAATAGAACATTTCAGTAAATGTTTTAAGTATTCAATGAAAAGCATTTCTTTTTCAGTAAAGGATTTATTTTTTAACACTTTTAGCAAAGTGCGTTTTAGGTTGTTTAACAAAACACATCTTGCCTTACAAAGAGTAAGTTTGTGTCATTGACATCTCTGACACGCACTCTAATGTATTATGCTTATTGCAAGGACGGTTGTCATGGGACCTAGGCTTAAAAAGAGCCCAATTTGAGTTTATAACAAGAAGTGTAATGTTTTTTTATGATTTTAAGACAAAAGTTGTAGAGAATTTCTTTTTTTATTTTTAAGTGTTTAACAAAATTAAATGAAATTTAATAAGATAATTTTACATAATTTTAATTGCTATTTCACTTCCACTTTCTGTACATTTTATTCTTTAAATGGGACTACTGAAAAATTTTCAAAATGGATCAATTTTTTACTTTTACAAATTTGATTTCAAATTCGAGAATTTTATCCTAGAAGAATAAAAAATAAGTCTTAAATACAGGATGAAATTCAAATAAATAAGATTTACAGCACCTTTTCATTGACGCATGTATAAATGAAATAAAGGTTTGCAAATTTTAATTAGCTTTTTTTTCAAAATATTTTTTATACTTTCAGTCATGATAACTTATACAATTTTCATTAGATTTGCTAAAAAGTATTAAAATTTCCATAGCATGCTGATTTTTTTTCTTTTTTTCTTTCTATGAAGTGCTTATAGTTGTTGATTAATTATTCTTCTGAAACACAGCGACCAATAGATAGCCAGCGTTTGGTGCAATTTTATCTAGGTCGGAATTTCGTATAAGCTAGATAGGCTATAGCTTAGGGCCCTGCCCCCGAAACTGAAACATCTTCTTTTCTTTTTTTAACATTGCTCGAATCCCTTCAAAGTTTGCAAAAGCTCCCCGAAGCCCTCAGTACAGTTTTTTTCATTGTTCAGAAACAAAAAAAAACTTTGAAATATTATTTAAGTCATAAAATTTCACCCAATGTCTACTATATTGGTCTCTAGGTTTTAAAGGGTTATACAGTTGAACTCCGCTATAGTGAACCATGTGCGGGCCCAGCAATACGTCTGCAATAAACAATGGTTCTCTACATTGAGAAAAAAATGTACGGTCAAGACTACCAGAATATGATAAAATTTACCGATATTTTAGCTTTATGGGAACACCAAAAAGGTTGGTACTTTAAACCGAAGCACTTTAGTGATAATTTTAGTAAAATTTAAAATGAAATATTGTTTTATAATGTGTGTTAATATTTGGATAATAAATTTAGTTATCAGTTTTGTATTTTGTATCAGTTTTGTATTTTTCAGTAAATGTGTGGTAATAAGGACTATATTTTTGAAAGCCAGAAATTCTGGTAAACTATTTACCATATGAACAGAAAAATTACCATATTTCTTTTTTTTACTAGAAATGTGTTTACCGTAGAGTACGGTCATTTTGCCAGAATTTTATCTGCGTGTATCCAATTTTTTTTTAAATATTTTTTTAGCATAATGCTGGAAGTAATGATTGAGTTAGTACTCAATTTGCTTATAAATCAGGTACAGTAAAAAAGTTATAAGAAGTTATAACGAATTTTCACACATCGCTTCAGATTTTTGGAATTATTCTGATGTTTATCTTTTTGGTTTTTTTTTATTTTTCAAGAAAATTACAATTTAAAACTGGAATTTCTTACGAGCAATTCGTTGTTTTACGTATACATGCGTGCATTCGTTGAAATACCCGCATTATTTATTACAGCGATAACGCGTAGCAATAGAATTCAATTAATAAAATTAAATTACTAGTAGCTCATTTATAATATGTGTTAATGTATGCTATTATTCTTTTTATCAAAAATCAAAATTATGTATTTTTGAACCTATCACATAAACTTAAAATTTTGCATCATTTATTTAAATAACTGCTAAAATGAAAGTTGAATCCACTATAAACAAACTATCCAATATAAGCAAACTTCTCTTCAACCCGCTATGAACGTTAAAAAGAAAACATTAGTAAACCCTTTGTCGCAGAATTTTTATTTATCCTATTTTAAATACTTTTTCGTTATTTTTTATTAATTTAGGTCAATAGAAGGGAAAAATATTATATTTAGCATTTTTATAATTTATGGTTTTGAAATACAGTATGAAACACCGATGTCTTTTTTTTTGAGCTAAAGAAAAAATCTTCCACACACGGCTCCCTTCCGAACAATAATTTTTCAAATTTATACTTATTTACAGTTATTTAGATATCATAGAAACAATTATTCATCATTGAAATGTCTATAATTTACAAAATCAATTATTAATAAATTTATGAATACAAACGAAAAAAAAAATTTCAAATTAGTTTTTTGGATTTTATATTTTAGTACAAATATAATCCTGATAATCTAGCGAATTTTTATTCTAACTTTTATACTGTTTTTTATAATTAAAAAACACCAAAATATATTTTAACTTGTCAGAAAAAAATATATAAAATTAACACCGGTGTCCCATCTGCATCGAAGAGCTAAATAGCAGTTCAGACAACACTCTTTAAAAAGTTTATAACTGAGTGTCCGCTATATCTCAGGTTCGTTATAGCGGGGTTGGAGTGTAGTAACAGTTCAGACATTACAGAAATATATCGAAAGTTCTTTTCATTCCGACATAACTGTAGCTTTTCTTTATATAGCGTTTTCATAATAAGCACATACGACGCAGTCTAAAAGTGAGCAAAACTTTACCTAACAGTCGCGAATAACTGTTACAACAGTTATAAAAGTAGTGCTATATTATTCTCTAAAAACATTATTTATATAATGGCAGAGCCTTCAAAGATCAACTTCAAAGCTAAACACTTGTTTGACAGGTTCGAACATCGGAATTCTTCATACCAAATACATTGACCTTTTGATTAACTCTAAGCCGGCATTTTTCTAATTTAAAGATGGGGGAAAGTTGGCGATTTCTTCTTTTTCGTTTAGAAATCATGAAGTACTTAAGTAAAAATATTTATCTAACAATTTTAACGTTATTGAATATTAGCAATTTCATTCATACGGCACAGAGACCTCACATATTTTTTATAGTTGCTGATGATTTAGGTGAGTAATTTCATGGTATGAATATTTTTATGTTTTTGGTTTTTAAATAATATTATTTAATGTTTTACCCCTTTCACATCTACACTCTTTTTGATGAAAAAAAAAAACAATTTTTTTTTTGTTTGGGACAAAAACGGCTTAAAAACATACAAATGTCTTTGTACTATTGTAATTTTTGTTATTATTATTTTTTCATTATAATTTTAATTATTATTATTTCATTATTATTATTTTCATTATTATTATTTTCATTACTATTATTTTCATTATTTTTATTGTTATTATTTGTATTGCTTTTTTTTATTTCTTTATCATTATTATTTTTATTATATTAATATTATTATCATTATTGTTATTCATTATGATTATAATTATTATTATTATTTTAATTTTTACACAAGTAGATAAATTCTACTTTTCGTTGATATGATTTTCGTTGATATGATGATATGATTTGCGTTTTTTTCATAAATAAATGAATTTCAATATTAGATGATGATTATTATCTGTTCTTTTTTTTTAACTAAATTCCATTTTCGATTTTCATACAAATTTTTCGAACAAACAAATTTCTTTTTTATCGTCTCTCAGAAATTAAATATCCGAAATCTTCCCAGCGGTGACTGGTTGATGCGAATTCTGTTCCCGGCTCACACCGACCACAGTACTGACGTAAAATATCCTCAACTGTAGACGAATTATAGGTCATAATCTCCTTGCTATTAGGATAACCGTGGGGGGTGTGGGTTTTCCTCTCCATGTTACGCAAATACGGATCAGTTTCATCATAAAGTCTTAGGCAAATTTCTTCCACTACTTGATCCAGGAGTTCCCTTGTCTTCAGGATTGGGCTCAAAATTATAAGTAACTCAAATTAAGTCGGCTGTTTAACGATGGTTATAAAAAACAAAAATAAAACATACGTTTAATTTAACACACAAACTCCGAATTTCTATACTGCAATGATGAGAAAAGTGCTCTCATTTATAAATTCGTAATACGTTTACATTTTATTCATCTAAACATTTTTTTCTGCTAGCTACGCTTTACATGTAGTAAAAAATAACCTTTACATAATTTCATATACATTATTGTTTTTCTTTTTATGTATATATACTTACATAAAAAGAAAAACTGTATATGAAATAATGCAAACGTTATTATTTTATTATATCTATTTTTTTTATTATTATTATTTTATTATTATTATTTTTTTTTTTTTTTTGTCATATATCTATTTTGGTGTGTTGCTTAAGTAAAGGATCTCTCCTCAAACGATAACGATGTGTTGCTTTTTTTCGTTTACAGGTTGGAATGATGTTGGTTGGAATAATCCAGACATTAAAACGCCTCATTTGGATGAATTGGCTAAAAATGGGGTTATTATGAACCAGAGTTATGTTCAACCTATATGTACACCGTGAGTACGTACCTTATTTCTTTACTTTCTACACATTCAGGGATTCCCTACATACATTAGGAGTGACTAATTTCCAATCTGTTGAGCTTATATTTTAATGGAAAAGACCTAAATTGTTTACTATTAAAACAAAAGTATTTTTAAGAAGACTTTCCATGATTTATACAACAGTTAACTAATTCCAATATTTTTTTAAGGTCAAGAGCAGCATTTATGACTGGTTACTACCCATACCACATTGGGAGACAGGTTAGATAATTTTTTTAATATTATTTTTATACGTTTTGGCATTTTTTATTTTTTTTTTTACGATCTGTAGTCTTTTTAAATAAAGTAAGTTTTCTTCCCTATAAAAAGCCTCCCTATACCCCCAAGATGTCTCTAAATTATCATAGTCATCATCTTCATTAACATCTGTATCTTCCTCAGCAAGAGCATTCATATATGAATGTCCTTTACGATTTTTGCAAATTGTAGAGGATTTTATGCCTGATTTTTGACAATTTCAAGCTGCTCTACAACCTTTTGTGCTATCACTGGGAGGATATAGATTCACAATCTGAAAATTTCTTTCGAAAGGAATACTTTTATATTTATTTTGTTTGAAAATTTAGTTCTCTCTTTTTGTGAGACCCTCATTTTTTTTGGGTGATTTATTATCAAGTTAAAACCTGTGCTATTCATATATTTTTATTGGCTGTTCTTGTTGTGTCTTCTTCTTTTTCTCTGTTAAAAAATTTCACGAAAAATATGGTTAAAATGCAATTTATTTATTTGTTATTTTATCATATTTGATCAAAACAGTCTAATAATTATTAAAAAAAGATGATATTCGAATTGTTAACAGTAAAAAAAATCGTTTATTGACAGACTGTTTTCACCTAATATGGTTAAACAACCAAAATTTTATCCTGGTCAATTAGACCCATCTTATGAAACCACTTTGTTCCTTGCAGCTGTATACCGTGCGCCAGAACAAAAAACGGACCACCCTGTATAGCTTTTGATCTAATTATCGGATCTTCTCCTTTTAGGACTAAATCTTAATGATTTGAGGAAATAACCTCAAATATGCTAATTAATTAGTACGGACGATATTTTAAGTAACGAAATCAGACACAAAGACGTACTTTCGCTGAATAAACAAACCTTTTTTCAAGGGATTTAGATTTCTTACCCCCAAAATATTAGGGGTAGCCGCAATCTGGGTAATATGGTCCCCATAGTTTTGTCAGGAGAGCGATCCAAAGTTTGATCCGCTTAACATTAACTTCGCGTATTTCGCCGAATCTCAATCTATAAATTTCGCCATATACGTTAAAGTTGGCAGTATTCTATATGTTCCAATGCCCTATACTCAAATTTATATTACGTAAGTTTGCCACACTACAGTTGACAAACAAATAATCCTAACACTTTATTAAAATCGTAAAATATTTTTCAATATGAGAATTTCATTTGTTTAGAACTGTGTGGTCATAGTTTTGGAACCAACAGGAGTGTCTATTAAATATCCTTTCTTGTCTCAGAAATTAAAAGAGCTTCATTATTCAACTCATGTCATAGGAAAGTAAGTTTTGATATATTTTTTATTTATTTGTTATTTTTATTTATTTATTTAATTTTTTACATAATTTGCCATTATAACTAAAAATTATAATACATTTTATTCAATAACTTTTATTAAAAGTTACAATATTACAACTTAATAAATATTAAAATTTAAAAATTACAACTTGACTACAATAATTCTTTTTATGGAAATAATTAACTATTAACTACAATAACTTTCTAAACTTTACTCGCCAATAACTTTTTTACATAACTATAATATAATTGTAATAACTATTTTTTAAAAATTTGGGTATTTTGACTCTAATGACTACATTAACTTTATTTACGTGATTCGTCAATATAACTAATTGTCATTATAATTTTATTTACATAATTTGCCAATATCACTAAAAATTATAATAACTCCTTCTATATAACTCGTCAATATAACTATTAATTACACTAACTATTTTTATCTAACTAGCTAATGTAACGGATAATTACAATAACTTTTTACTAAACTCGTATAAAATAATAATTTTTTACTAACTTTTTGTCTTAACTAGTAGTAATGATTAGTAATTGATTTTACTATTTTCTTTTAATTTTTGTTATTTTAACTATGAACTACAATAACTTTTTTTACTTAATTTTCAATATAAATAATAGTCATCATACTTTTTTTTAAAAAGAATTGTTAATAAAACTATTAATTACAATAACCTTCTTTCTAAAGTTCTTCAATAAACTAATAAATACAATTCCTTTTTTGGACATCTAACTTAAACAGTTCAATGTATAAAGAACCAGAGAAAACTTCACTATTATGATCCCTGTTCATAAACATACGAATAAACAGTTCATAATAAGGAAGCGCCCCCAGCTGCGTACGATGATATTTTCGGGCATGAGTTCCTATGCAATTTCAATTTAGATGATGTGCCCCAACTGCCCTAGAAGTTTAATGTATCATTTACGCGACTACCTGTTATATGTAACGTTTTTAAAATTGTAAGTTTCGACAAAAAATTGACTAAAGAAGTCGTTTAAAAAAATATATGTAGCTTGAAGAGAGGAACCGGTAGCAGATTTGAAAAATCAGCGACATTAAAATGACCAAGATCCGTTTAAAAAATATCATGCAACAAACAGAAAATAAAAATTGCCGTAATCTGTTTGTTATTTTTATAATAAGGATCTTGTTATATGTTGATCTTGTTCAAATAAGTTGTTTCTTAATGACACTCTAAATCTATATTTTTGCAATCCTTTTCAAAAAATTAATTAAAAAAAGTATACATATTGAGTGTACTATTTGCTTTGTTCTTGTTTAAACAAGGTGTTCCCTAATGGCACCCTAAATATATATTTTTACAATCATTTTGAAAAATTAAGACAGAAAAGTATACATATTGGTAGTCGCAAATTAATACTTGCTCTAAGAAAATAAACACAAACACTATTGAAATCTGGCAAATCATTATTGAGGAGGGCGGATGTGCAAACATCAAAACCTGTTTGATTGCCAGACTAAACTTGAAGAACTTATTATCATTTTTCATTTCCTTTTAATTCCCTGTGGCAATCAAACACGCTTTGATGTTTTTTACATCTATCCTTCTGAAGAGTAAATGGGTAGATTTTTATATCGTTTTTTTCTTCATAAAATAAGCATATTTTTGGTGAGTCCTTCAAAGCAATAAATTTGCAAAGTATACGAAAATCCTATCATTTGATAAATAGTTATTCAGAGTTTAACTTCTTTATGTACTGTACAAATTTTATTTAATAATTTACATTACAGATGGCATCTAGGTCACTGTAATGATTCCTACACACCTACCCATCGAGGATTTGATTCATTTTTAGGATTTTACTATGCAGAGGGGGACTATTATACCCACACTATAGAAAGTAAGGCTCACTCGATTACATTTTTTTTACTATATAGGGTATTAAGACAAACTTTTATTCTATACATATGTATACATATAATACAATTTAAGACAGAGATACAATCATAGTGAAAATCGAACTAAAAGTATAAGATATAAAATTCCAAGCTGAAACAGCGCCAGGCTGCTAATGTCACAGCTGGAAAAATATTTGAAGAAAATATTATAAGATGAAATAATTTAAATTTTTACCTCATAAGGGAACTAAAAGTATCAACACAACAGAAGAAAGCCAAAATCATTAACACGAAATAACAAACTAAATAACAAAGAACTACTGTAAATAGCAAAACTAACCATCAAAAAGGGAATATATTTAAAAAGAAATTATAGTGGAGGCAGTGACATACATGGTAGCATCGTCATTCCACTTTAATTACTTTTTGAATATATTTCCTTTTTGATAGTTAGGTTGCTATTTCCAGTAATGCTTTGTTATTTAGTATGTTATTTCGTGTTAATGATTTTGGTTTTCTTCTGCTACTTTTAATTTTCTTATTTATTTTTTTACTTATTTTATTTCATCTTATAATATTTTCTCCAAATATATATATATATATATATATATATATATATATATATATATATATATATATATATATATATATATATATATATATATATATATATATATATATATATATATATATATATATATTAGGAGGACCGGAAAGTAATGTCGTTTCGTCGGTGTACTTGATATTTGTTATCAAGATTTTATTTTTAATCAATAATGTATTCACCCTCGTTAGCAACAACCTTTATACAAAAACCAATGCCGGATCGAAAGTGAATCGAAATGGATCGGGGAAAAAAGGAATTGCTTTTTAAGACTGACGAATATTTAATGCGTCATATATTATACATATATATATATCATGTATTATATATATATATATATATATATATATATATATATATTAGGGGTTTGATGGTATTGGGTGCCATTGTATACTAATTTCAATGCAAGAACATTTAAAATTTAGTTCTACTGTTAGCCTTAGCCTATCCTGTCAGTAACCTACGATTTATTAATATTTATTTCTCTATGTAATTTAATAAAAAGCAGTTTTAATGATTTACAGTGTAAAGTGGAATATAGTGTCAGTTTGGCTACATTTTTTTTAAGTATTAACTTGAAATATAAGGTGTTAGATTTAGTACAAGCTTACATTTTTTCCACAAATAGTATGATTGAGAAAATATTTTTATCTTTTATAATAATAATAATATAGAAAAATAACTAATACCAAATGTTGATAACAATAATGTAGGTGCTAAAATTGGGATGTTTATTGTTTCATGTAACTTATTTCTTTTTTATTTACACATTTTTGAGCATTGGTACTAGAGGGGAACATAATGCAGATTGAAGTTAATGTTTTATGATTTTTTTTCCATTTTATGTTTTAAATCAAAAAGTGCACTGCTGTTTTAAAATTTATGTTAGACCTGTTAATTTCAGTTGCAGCTGAAATTTTTATAAGTAGAAATATGAAAGTTTAATTTTTAAAATGGCTTCGAGAGTTTTCAAAAAAAATAATTAAACAATTTAAAAAAAACTGGTGTAGGACATAAAAATAAACTTGGATAAGTTCAGTAAAAGAATAGTGGATCGAGCAAGAGCATGCATTGACCCTTTGACGCAATTGGGACACTGGGGTCCCTGTTATATATTTTTTCTGATCCTCTAATTACAAAAAAATGTATTTTGATAATTTTTAATTATAAAAAACTGTCTAATAGTTACTTAAAAATTTGTGAGATTATCGGAATCATGTTTTTACTAAAATATAAAATCCAAAAAAAGGTAGTTTGAAAAAAAAATTTTCATTCATATTCAAACGAATATCAATAATTGATTTTATAAATTAAAGAAGTTTCAATGGTGAATAACTGTTTCTCTTAGATTGAGATAACTGCAGATAGGTGCAAAATTATAAAAAAATTATTGTTTGGAAGATAGCCGTGATTGAAAAACTTTATCTTTAACGCAGAGAAAAATACTGGTGTTTTATACTTTATTTCATAACCATAAATTATTAAAATGCTAAATATAATATTTTTCGCTTATTTTGATCTAAATTGATACAAAGTAATGAAAAGAGTCTGTAAAATATGACTAATAAAAACTCAGCGTCTAAGGGTTAAGAGAACAAACAATTTCAAAAAATACTTTAAAAATTATTTTTTAATTTTTTTTTGAAATCATAATTATTTTTCTACGTATAGAAAGCTGGAAAAAATATTTGGGTCAAATAACATTTTCTCTATGACTCTCTTAATAATCCAGGATCAAAATTGCGATGGCATGTCTTCGGATGATCCTCAGGGATGTTTCCCAGTCCGTCACTGATACACTGATACCTCATAGTGTAGCTCGAGGGCGACGTAAACAAACAACTCTTAATAATCCAATAATTAGAAGTTCATTGTAAAAATCTTGCAATCCACGTTTATTGTTTTAGATATTACAAAAATAATATTATTTTCTCCTTTTTCAGTCCACTTAAATAGCGTAAATTGTAAGAACAATTTTTTCTTTTTACTGTTCTATTTTTTTTATATATATATATATTTATTTATTTATTTATTTTCCCTTTTTTTTTTTTTTTTTTTTTTTTAAATTCGTGTTTCCTTTTTTTTTTATTTTTTTTTTTTTATTCGTGTATGTCAGACTGTTTTCTATTTTTAATTGGCGATAAATTCTATTTGGCGGTAAATTCCGCTGATAAGTTCGAGAAACTGTTGAAGTTTTTGTTGTTATCCAGTATAGCTTCAGTTCTGGCTGAAATGTGGTCAGTGTAGGTGCAGAAAAGATGGTTGAACTGATAAATGGTTGAATTTTTGATTAAAGAAACTAAATTTGATTTGGCAAAATAATGCCTATAAATTCTGCTTGTATTCTGCTGCGATTGAAACTTACATTGATAACCCGAATAGAGATCTAGTAGAAATATGATTCCTTAAGCTGGTTGGAAAGTGATCGAAATTTTGATTGTAAAATTGGCATTTGAGAAAAAAAACAAGTGAGTTACGTATAATTTGTATAAGATTGAATCAAATCATTGTAAAGTTCTATTATTTTAAAGTTTCGTAGTTATCTACGCAAACACAACAATTTACATTTTCAAATTTTAAAAAAATGCTATAATGCTTGAAAAATACTTTAATGTAAAAAATTTTAACAGAATTAATAGCTCGATTGTAATTTATACCAGGATAGTATATATTTACAGCAACCTGGTGAAATTTCTCGTTCATTTATTTATTAGTTTAGATATTATATGAAGTTTGAAAAATTTGAGTTTCTAGAAGTTCGCTTATAAAATTTTATGAGAGACAATAAATGAGATGTTTGTCTCCTTTATTGTTTTAAAAGTTGTCCTGGTTGGACATGTGCTTTGACGCAAAATTCGTGTCATATTTTTTTTTCTAACACGGCTCACTTTCAAACATTTTTTTTTTAATTTGCAGTTTACTTAAATCTAAGAGAAAGTTATTTGTCATTGAAATTTCTATAATTTAAAAAATCAATTGATAAATTTTTGAATATGAATGAAAAAAGTAATTTTCAAACTACTTTTGTTAGATTTCGTACTTTAGTCCAAATATAATTCCGATAATATAACTATTAGACTGTTTTTATAATTAAAAAATAATTTATAAATAAAACGTCAGATAAAATATATGAAAAGGACACCGATGTCCCATCTGCGTCAAGGAATTAATAATACGGATATATTATCATTTAGCTGCTCTTAAGAAATTTATTTTCAAAATTTCAAGTTTTAATTTTATATGTTTCAATGTTTTAACCTTTACCTTTAGAATCTGTTCAAATTTGGAAAGAACTATTAGACTTTCATAAAGATTTAGAGCCAACAAATGCTTACAGAGGCATATATACAACGGTGAGTGAGTAAATTTTAAATTTTTACCATGTATAGCTTTATAATTGAAATTTTTTACTGAAGATAAACTACAGTTTAGATAAATTCTCGCATTCTAATGATAAATTCTCACAGGACAAAATCTCATATTGATAATTCGTCCCACATGGTTGTTCTGGACTTTGCTCCGTAAAGATTATGCTTGTTTAATGTTTAAAAAAAAGTAAGCGAAATCCTTGGTTTCAGTTTTTAAAAATTTGGGTTTATGATCGAAAAGGTGCATTTCGTGCTGTGTCCATTATCTAAATAACAACTTTTGAGCTATATCCATTTTCTTAAATACGTATTTTGAGCTGCCAAATGTTCATTTAATAAGGATTTGGAGCAATGTTCATTTTCTAAAACACGTATTTTAATCTATGTCCGAAACAAAAAGCTGTCCGACGAGCTGTTGATGCCTATTCGAAAGTATCTTCCAAAACAAATAAAATGCAATGTTGTTGCATAATCAAGATAAGAGAAAATGTAGAGGCTGTTATAAAATAGCTCAAGATTTTTTTTATTTATTCCGAAATATTGATTTTTTATATACATATATGAAGAGCTTAGTGGAAGAACCGGCTAAGTAACACTTTAGTGAATTTGAATAAATGAGCGCTATTTATACGTTCTTCCTTTTTATTTATTTTTTTTTTCCTTCAATCTTCGCAATGTTGATTATTACCGCTTTATTGATTAGTTAGTTTTATTTCAAAAAGAAAAACTAGTATTTAGCGAGTAAAACAATAATAATAAACTGGAAAAGTTGTCTATGCTTTGCTTTGAGAAAAAAAATAACAAATATAATTTTATTTAATTTATAATGTATTTAAATATTTATAAATTTAATAATGTATTTAAATATTTATAAATTTAATAATGTATTTAAATATTTATAAATTTAATAATGTATTTAAATATTTATAAATTTAATAATGTATTTAAATATTTATAAATTTAATAATGTATTTAAATAAAACTAATATAAGAACTTTCCTCGAGAAATCTATTTTTTTTTTTTTTTCTTAAATTTCCCTTAGCCGTTTCTTCCACTAAGGTCTTATAGGACAACCATTTTTTCTTATGTCAGTATTGAAAATTCAATTAATATTGTTTTATGCTCGATAAAAGTGTTTTTTAACTAAATTAATTGTATTATTTTAGTATAAAACTAGTGCACATTTATTTTACAGGATGTTATGAAAACAGCCGTTACGGAGTTATTGTCGAAGTCAGACCCAAATGTACCACTTTTTTTGTATCTTCCTTTTCAAGCAGTCCACTTTCCATTGCAGGTAAAAATAGTTTCATCACAAATGCTACCTCATTTTATTCGTTAGTTACTTTATTTTGGGAACGTAGTACTATTGCAAATTTTTTCTCGTACGTTGGTGCAGCATAACCGCACCCGACTCTTGTGGTATTGAACTCTACATTGTATCCAACTTCCTCCAGTATTCAATTGTACATACTGTGCATGTAACATGATTGTTTTAATCACTTTTTCCTTTATTATTTTCAAAAACAATTATTATTCTCAAATCCCAATGTGTATTCCCTGTATTCATGCTATAAAATATGTTAAATATTAATTTTTAATTTCAGGTACCAAAAATATATGAAGATCAATATATGAATGTTAAAAATAAAGAAAGAAGAATATTTAGCGGTGAGTTCGATCCTGTAATTTTTCCTGTTTTATGAAGCAATTAATTTTTAAAATTCCATTATGATAATTTTTTATATTGAAACAAGTTAAAATAATAAAAGTGAAAGGTGGGCGACATGATTTTTTTTATGTTTATGTAATGCTCTCATCATTATATTAATATACTGCTCATATCAAAATCATTGGTGAAATTGTATCTCAAATCTTTGAAACTCATTGAATACAAAATAAATATCACGTAAATTTTTGTGACCAGTTGACATCCTGGCCATTTTTAATTGATAGAAAAATAACATCATTAGTGCAAAGTGTTTATTAATTATTCAGCATTCAAGATATCCAGTAAGTTTATCTGGAAAAGAAAATTTGAAATTAAAACTCTTTCCTATATTTAATATGAGAATATCATGAATTATTTAAAAAATTTTATTCCAATTCTGACAATTTTATGTTATAATAAAACACTTTCTTAATGTTTTATTATAATGCTTTAAGAAAATGAAACTTTTAAACTTGCTTTAATTGCTTGGAATAATTTATCTCTGACTAAAGTAATTATCATTTGTAACTTTACAGGTATGGTTACAGCTTTGGATGAAGCAGTTGGCAGTCTAGTCACTGATATGAAAAAATACGGGTTCTGGGACAATTTTCTGATAGTATTCATTTCAGATGTATGTTTCCAATATACTTTTTATTTATTTTATACAATAAGTTTAACCGTTGCATCTCAAATCTTTGAAACTCATCGAATACAAAATAAATATCACGTAAATTTTTGTCACCAGTTGACACCCTAGCCATTTTTAATTACAAGCCCACAGTAGAGGAAAAGGAAATTAGCACAGTAGGCAATTTTAAATTTAAAATAAGAAAAGAAACAGAAATTAAATCAATATTGATTCGACAGGATTTAAAAGGTATTAAGTTTAACTAACAGTGAGTGATCATAGAGTGAAAAGGGTTAAACTAGAGATTGATGTGCTTAACTGCCTAAAATTAATTATTGGCTTTATTTTTGCGTATTGATGGAGCAATCTGTTAAAAAAAAATTCTTTTCAAATAAAGCATTTTTTTAAGATTGCAATTACCTTTTATGAAGATTTATAACTAAAATAAAAGCTTTTTATTTTACTTATAAACCTTTTTTTAGGTACATATTTACGTGTTTATTTTTTTTAATTTTATATCAATAATTGATTTTTTTGTATCTTTAAAATTAATTTTTTTATTAAAAAATTTGTAAAATTTCAAAAATATAATTTTTAAAGTTTAAAAAAAAGCTTAAGTATTTTTAAGGAATAGAGAATTAACAGAAAAAGAAAGTTTTTGAATATTGATTCAGCAGTTTCTCAGAAAAAACCCACAAAGTTGACCATTATTTCATGTGAAAAAAAACTGCAAATTCTCTTAAAAAATCATAATTCATTTAGAGAATCAGGATAGCTCAACTTGTTCGAAATCTTAGTAGCGACTGGTTTTAGCTGTCGTAAAGATAGGGCAAGCGTTTCATTTTCGCCGAGCCTTTACCATGAATATGCAATAAAGAACTTTTTTTTTTAATATTTATAAAAATTGGATGCTTTTAACGAATTTAGTTTTGGCCTTAAAAATTCAAAAGCTTTTTATTTTAATCATATAGCATAGATGTATTAACTTAGGGGTGGTCCCCGAAGGCAGAAGTCTCCACATTATTAGAAAGTAAAATCTATTTCAATATTTTAATTCCGAAATTCCTCACTTCTAAAAGGCCGTGCCAGATACGTTCTTAATAAAAAAAAAACTTAAACTGTTAATCCAAAAATCGAAAAAACAATTTAAAAAGTGATAATAGCAAGTGAAAAATTAATTTTAGCAAATTAGGTGAAAAATCTAACTGTATCCTTACGTATCCATTGTTTTGAGGTCTGACAAAATCTAGCTACAATTGTGCAATTGGTTATTTTGAATTACCATTTCCGGCACATCAACCACACATTACTGAGACAAATATCCGTAATAATAAATAATACTGCATAAAAGTTGGGCTAGTCAATAAAAATTATTTATAAACTTCTCAAATGTAACCCAAATGTCGATTAATTTCCCCTAAAGTCCTAATTTGTCCTGGATTTTTTATGTGTTTAGGGATGGTGTACATTTTGTAATATTTTCTTTAGCCCTTTAATGAAGATAGGACACCTGTGTCCCTTTTAAATATATATATTTTTTGAGGCTGTAATTACGAACAAAAATGTAATCTGGTATTTTTTAATTATAAAAAACAGTCCAAGAGCTAGTAAAAAAAATCTGTTAGATAATCGGAATTATTAATAATCTGTACTAAAATATAAAATCCAAAATTCATATTCTTATTTTCATAATTTTAATTCATATTTAAAAATTTATCAGTAATTGATTTTGTAAATTGTAGAAATTTCAACAATGGAATATCTGTTTCTCTTTGATCTAGATAACTGTAAATAAATGGGAATTTAAAAAAATTATTGTTTTGAAGTGAGCCGTGTTTGGAAGATTTTACCTTTAACGCAGAAGACACCGGGGTTTAAAACTGTATTTCATAAATTATTAAAATGATAAATACAATGCTTTTCTCTTATTTTGCCCGAAATAAATATAAAATACTGAAAAAGCTATGAAAAATATGTTAAATAAAATTTCTGCGTCAAAGGGTTAAGGCAGGGGTCCCCAACCTCTTTGTACCTAAGAACAAATACCAGAATATCGGTCGAATGGTGGGCACCATTTATTTCTTCAAGATAAATTTATAGTTGATAGACATAAGTCACAAAAAATTTAATTGAAAAAATTAATTTAACATATGAATATAATTAATATTAATATTCTTATGTAAAATAAATGATTACTAAATTGCTTTCAAAACATACGTAGTATAAAAATTATTTATAAAATACAGTTAATGTGGTCTATGGCATGGCATTTCGCTGGCCCGCGTTTCATAATTGGGAGAATATGATGATATTCCTGCTCGCAAGCAATCATCAAGGTGTTCATCTGTAAGTCGGGATCTATATTTTGATTTTATGATATTCATTGTTGAAAACAATGATTCGCACAAGTATGTGGAACAAAGAAACGACTTTATTTTATGTGCTGTTCTTTTTAAGAATGGAATTTATTCCTTCAACTATATTCCAGAATTTCTCATCTGATATAATAGTTTTGAGGATAAAGTCATTCTGAAGATCCACAATTTCTATCTCCACTTCTTGCTTTACTTGAAGAAATTCTGAAATGTATGTTGCTATTACGGTTACGTTTGGTTGGTAAAAGGAATAACAAAAAAGGGTATAAAATTGTTGAAAGCGCTTTTTAAGTTGAACTTTTTTAAGCAATTGGAGGTTGATGACAAATGTTGAAAAGTCAATTTCATTGTCACCTATCATTTTTTTCATGTTTGGAAAATGCACAAGAGACTTCATTTTCAAATGTGATATCCACAAAACTATAGCTTAGCTCTGAACGAGTTTATAGCCTCTATCATTTTTGCTATATAATTGTCCTTTCCCTGCTGCTCCAAGTTTAAATTATTTAGTTTTTTCATTATGTCCGTTTTGAAAAACAAATCTGCTAGCCAAAGATGATCTCTTAGTTCTAAAAATGCTTGACTTTTGGCTACAAGATAATTTTTTATTTCTTCAATTAAATGTAGAAATCTATCAAGTACTTTGCCTTTACTGAGCCAGCGTACTTCAGTATGTATTTGCATAGCAGAAAATTTACATAGCATTTAATGGGAAAATGGAAAACTGAAATATTTTATCGTTGGGCACAAGCAGCGGACGCACCTTGACCGATTGACGAGCGCCATGGTGCCCGCGGGCATAGGGTTAAGGTATCGAAAAAGAGATCTTTCTAATCTGTGTAACCCACAGACAAATACAAAATTAGACCATTGAGAAGATTCGGACAAATTTTATTTGCCCCTGTTTTTTGCATCGCCGCGACAAAATCTCTCTATAAATAGTAATTTGAATTTAAAAACCTTATTTTTTTATTTTAAATTGAAAATAAGAATTATTTTTTTGATAATGAAGATACTAAGATCAGTATTGCAAGTAAAAGAATAAACATGAAATTCTCATTTTTTTTTTTTTTTTTTTTTTTTTTTTTTTTTTTTTGTTTATCGTATAAAAGGATCTTGTTTATTTAGTCATTTATGTGACTGATTTCAGCACATCTGTACTCGCAAAATATCAGTACTGTTTCATTTGCGTGATAATAAAGTTGTTCTATGAAGTTTTATTTCAAAATAGATCTTTGGGTCGTGAGCTGATCTAAGATCAGTCACTGATATAGAATAGTAAAAATAAAAAAAAATTACAATAAACTGAAGGCTTATTTGTGGCAGGCTTCTCAAGCTTTCAATACTTAAAATCTTTAAGGAATAAATTGTTTCCCTTTAGGTTTGTTCATTATCGCTCTGGTCACTGTGGCTAAAAAATACGATACGGTTTCATTTTTTTTTTTTTTTTTTTTTTTTATCTTTGTTTTAGCAATATTTTTTTATATATATTTTTACATTTGTTATATATTTTTTTGCATTTATAAACAGATAGACAAAACAAAAACACAGGTTACTGTTTTTATATTCAATAGTTAAAAACAATGACTTGATTTATTTTACTTAATTCTCTTTTTGACAGATGGCGCTTGAAGCCACAAGTTTGGTGCTTCCTTGCAGTCTCCCAACTGAGTAATCACAAGATGTTTCTTTTCTTTATTATTTGTCTGTTGGTTAGTTTCGGTCGGCCTCTTTTCAGTTTTCCATCCGGCGTCCATGTCAAAGCTGTTGGGTCTTTTGAGGCACATTCTTAGCGTGTGTCTTACTTAAGATCATCTTCGTTTTTTCATTTCTATTGCGGTGTATTTGGGTTTTGTTTTATAGCAGAGTTCGCTGTTTGTGATTTAATTTGGCCAGTATATCTTTAAAATTCGTCCGAAGCATTAAGTTTAAAAAGTATCAAGTTGGTTTTCGTTTTCTAATTTATTTCCGAGTTTCCATGATTAGCTGCCAATAAGAGCGTAGATTTAACTATAGAATCAAAGATTTGTAACTTGAGTTTAGTGTTTAAGTAAGATGATTTCCAAATTCTTTGTAGTTTTCTGAAAGCATATTGGGCTTTATTAATTCTTGCAGTGATGCCTTCATTTGAACTTCTTTCGGTAGTTGAAATGTGCTTGTTCAATTTCATTTCCTTTTCTAAATATATTATCATTTTTACTTCTATTATTTTTTAATATTTTGGTCTTCTCATTAATTTGTAATCCAACCTTTTTTTTGCACTTTCTTCTTTCAATTTGTTTTGGTCTTAAAGTCCTCCAGTTTGGAAAACAACAATACAATATCGTCTGAGTAATCAAGGTCTTCTAGGTTTTCATCAAAATTCCACCGTATTTGAGTGTTTTTTTTTTTTTTTCCTTTTAATGTGGACCGCATTATCCAGTCAATGACTGTATTAAATAGCGTTCCAGACATTATACAGCCCTGTTTGACCCCAGTTCTTGTGACAATAGTAAAAGTAATTTTCATTTCATGTTAAAAAGATTTTGGAAAGCGTTACGGTTCTCCTACAATTCCCCCTAACTTAACGTTATTTGAGCTTCCCAGTGCATGACATAAAATTTCCCAGAAAAATCACTGTGCCACTAAGGGGGGAAAATAAGATTAGCGTTAAGGTTAACTGTAAACAAAAGGTATGCAAAATCTCTCTATTAATCTTGATTTACCCCATATTATCAATGCAACTTCAAATGCTTTCTTTAACTCTAACACCAAGGCAAACACAACACTTAATTTGTTAATTTCATGTGCGTTACTATAAGAAATGTTTTTGGTTAATTAAAATTTTTAACTATTTTAATTTTATAGAACGGTGGCGAAGTTTTAAGTGGTGGTAGTAACTATCCGCTTCGAGGTGCAAAAATGACATTGTGGGAAGGAGGAACAAGAGTGCCAACTTTTGTTTATGGAGATATACTACAGAAGACAGGATACATTAATAACAAGTAATTTTTTAATTAATTAATAATTTCTTTTAATTAATTAGTAATTTTTTAAATTAATTAGTAATTTATTCTTGCATTTTAATGAAAAAGTTAGTTTGAAAAATAGTATAGAGAATTTTAAAATATGAAACTATATAAAAAATAATGAAAATTAACTCTCAAATTTGAACCTATCTATAAAACCTCACGTTTGGATAAACTAAAAAACAATTTTTTTTTTTTTTTTAAATGAAAAGAAATGAGCAAATGGTTTCAGAACGAATTTTGTAATAATTTTCATTGCTTATTTAATACAAATTTTGCATCTGTAATGAAAAAACTTTAAAGTAACTTTGTGTTTTATTCAGTGTAACTGATACTTTGCGAACTGTTAATTTAATAGTGAAAAAGCTAATAATGCGAATTGTGTATATGAAACAGATAATTTATTCCTTTATATTGAAAACTTGTTTTTAAAAATTTAAAAGATGATTCAACCAAATGAAGTTTAGTAACTCATTTGCAGAAAACTTGATACTTATCGAAGTTTTTCCTCAATGTTTATCATTGCTTTTTTAAATTGCATGTCCCCATAACCGAGGTAAAATAGGCAAATTTGTTTTCATACTTTGATACCCAACTCAATATTTCTTAGTCGATAAAAATTAAACCAGATTAGCGAATGAGAATTGAGATATAAGTGCTCAAAAATAAAAAATATAACCGATCATCCTAAATAACTTATGTTCTAATGATCAGATTTTTACGAGATAAAAGTCAATCTTAATTATTCAAAGAGGTAACCTCAAATATGTTAATTAAATAGCGCATGCCATAATTCAAGAAACAAAATCAAACACGAAAACGTACTTTCTCTGAATAAATGTACCTTTTTTCGGTGGATTTGGATTTTGAACTTTCAAAATATGGAGGTAGCTGAAATAGGGTCCCAATAGTTTAGTTAGAGAAAATAGTTTAGTTACAAGAAAAATAGTTTAGTTATAGAAAAAATAGTTTAGTTAGGTAAAAAGGAAAGTTTTTATATTTTATAACTCTCGTTGAACAGCCGACCCAATTTTTGGGGTTTACGACTACTAATGTTCAACTTCGCAGCCTAGTAATTTTGAACCCAATCCAGAAAAGAAGGGAACTTCTGGATCAGGTATTGGGAGAAATTTGCCTTTGTGGAGGACGTTTTGATGGACGTCACCCGCATTTGCGCTACACGGAGATGGAAAAAAACGAAAACTCCTATGTTTAGCCGCGCGGAAAGGGGACTCTAACCCATAATCCGTCTTCCTTTGTGGATATTTTGCGTCAACACTGTGATCTGTGCGAGCCACGGGCGGAATTCTTAACGACCAGCCATCGCTGGGATTCCAACCCAGTTCACCTCATTGGAAGACAATCGCTCTATCTTCTGAGCCACCACGGCGTATTTCATTAAACCTAGGGAAGTTTTCAAACGAATCGAAGCGACAGTCTGGACTGATAACACAATCGTACCCTTATACACCTCCTGGAAAAGAGAAGGGCTCATAACGGATCAATTTAGTAGTCTGGTGTGACGAACATAAACTGCGCAATGGAAAAAAAATAAAGATCTGGCTATTAAAGTTGCGCAGTGGAGGATATACGAAAGATGTCATTACGTTTGGACTACTAAATGATCAAATTTTGCTGCCTGCCTATGCTGAGACCTTCTCTCTTCTTGATAGTATACCTTTTGCAACTTATACCAACGGTGACCGCCTCTCATTGGCAGCCAGATTTAAATCTGTTTCCTTCCAAAAATTCGTTATGGCTGCAGATAATCGCTCCCGATGAGAGCTACAAAACAGTTTTAGCAATTTTAGTCCCTTTTCCCTTATATTCTAGCTTTTCGGTCCAATAACCTCTTCAGAGCTGTGGTGGCTCAGGGTATAGAGCGTTCGCCTTCCAATGAGGTGAACTGGGTTCGAATCCCAGCGACAGCTGGTCAATACAAATTCCGCACCGACCACAGTGCTGACGTAAATTTTCCTCAGTGGTAGATAGATCAGGAGTTGGTGTCCCCTTGCCTTCGGCCTAATCGTGGTAGTTTTTCATGATTTTCCACTTCATGTAACGCAAATGCGGGTTTTAATTCCATCAAAAAGGCCCCCGCAAGGGCAAATTTCTCCCAATACTTGATCCAGGAGTTTCTTTATCTTCTAGGTTGGGCTCAAAGTTACAAGGCTACGGAATTGAACATTAGTTATCGTAAACCCAAAATTGGGTCAGCTGTTCAATTACAATTATAAAATAAAATAAAATAACTTCTTCAGGATCCGCGATAGAAAAGAAAAAACACTTTCCAAATCGCAAATACAAAATTATTGAACCGAAATATTATGCAAGACGTAATTCATCCAGATTATTTAATTTTTAATAAGTCATATTTAATCCTTAATACTTCACAATATTTGCAATATCCTTAATATTTGAACTTTTTTGTATTTGACTTTAACTCTATCTGTTTAAAAGCTAATGACATTTATTTGAGGTAAAATATAAGTTAAATAATAATATACAATTTTTTTTTAACCATTAATCGAGTACGTAGTTAACAACTATGTGACATTTTAAAGCAATATTTACCTTCTAAAATCAATGATTATTAAATCTAACAATTTTAAATAGTTTTTATATCTATCGAGGACTTTAAATGTTATATTAGACTTGGTAATATCGACTCGGTTAGAACGAGGGAAGGATTATAAAAATGAACTGAACTGAATTAATGCTTGGAAGGACGGCAAATTAAGAATCCACCCTAAGCGCTATTTTCCAATCCAGGGGCCTTTAACGACCCGCTCTCCTGCTCGACTTTTTTTTTTTTTTTTTTTTTTGAAAATAAAAAAAAAGATTAACTTTTTTTGAAGTTCAGGTAGCAAATTTAAAAGAAAATAAAAGTTAGCATCATAATTTCGACCAACAACGGCCAAAAGGAGAAGCTCCAATAAAAAAAAAGCGAGCCGTTAAAGGCCATTGGATTGTAAGTTTTCGCCCTGGTATGCAAAATCCTTTGCTACGTCTCTGGGAAAGAAAAAAAAAAGGACCCATAACGCAAATTTTAAATATGTTTTCGGTATTATATCCCTCTAAGACCCAGCTTCCAATATGCAGGACAACATTTGGCAAAATTTTATTACTTATTTGAAACCTTTGAATCTTTTTTTAATTACTGTCAAACCCCGCTATAGTGAACCTTCAAGGGACCGAAATTTCGGTTCACTATAACCGGGAGTTCACTATATTCCGTTCCGCAAACAATTTCAACTAATGGTTCCGATCTCCTTTTTATTAAACATTATTTAAATAAATGACCAATAAAATGAAATACAAAAATGACTGAAAAATAATACGTAGTAACAAAAAATGTGCTAACTTGCTTGTATTTTTTATTACTCTTCGTCTTTTGTACAAAAAAAAATATTTGTTATCTTTAGCTGATGCAGGGAAAACTTTTTCCATAGATCTGGCCTTTGTTTAGGATGGAAAAGTGTGGTAACAGAAGCAAATAAGAAAAAATGCTCTTTGCTACATTTCACTGTATAGATGGCTTTAAAAATCAGTATAAGTATTTATTTTGAAGTAGACATTTCAAAATTATTTTTAAAAAAAATGAAGGCAAAAAATCTGCCGAATACAAAAAAAATTCATAGTATCTAAACTTCCTCACTTTTTTAGTTCACTATATCCACAAAAAATAACGTTATACATGTATAGCAAGGCACGGGACCGAACATTTCGTTCACTGTATCCGGGAGTTCACTATAGCGGGGTTTGACTGTATATTGAAAACTTTTTTTTTTCTGTGTCTGTCTTCACAACGCGATTACTTGCCCATCTAAAAATATAATTGCATCGTTTGTCGAACTTTCATAATGAAAAATAAATAAAAAATATAAATTATTAGAAACGTAAGAAATAAGATTCAAGTTACCTTTTGGACAGATTTATGGCATCTAAATATCGTATTATTTGAGGCTATTGAACTTTGTTTCTTGATCAAAATGTAAGGAAATTCACTACTATGAAATATACAACATGATGCAAAAATTACTAAAAATTAGATAAATTATTTTTTAAAATAATAATTAAAAATAACTAAAAAAAGTTAATTAGGTTTAATTATAAGTTTTTTTTTTAGCGTTTAACCGTGTATATAAATTTTCGGCTATTATTTAAATTTCAGATTGCAGAAAATTATTCAATGACTGCAGACGACGCATCAACCTTTCAAAAAATTAATATGCTCAGTATTTTCATTTTTGTAACGAAAGTTAATTATTTTAAGGCTCAAATATGCAATAAAACAAATGTTACTCTTAAGGAAGGAAAGGTTCAAAATCAGTTCCAAACTCAAACTTAAATTACAGCAAATATTTAAAAAATAATTCTTCTTAAATTGGATGAGATTAAACATCTCAAAAATGTAAAGTTAGGATGAAATATATTATTTAATTTTCATTGCAGTTTAATTCACGCAGTTGATTGGTTTCCTACTTTACTAGCTGCTGCAGGAGGAGTAAATGAAGGTAACGTAATTTTGTGATCAATTAAAAATAAAGATGTTTTGTTATTAATTTGCAATACCTGAAAACAGTATTAATAAATAAATAGATCAGATCCTGAAAACAAAAGGATGAACTTTATTTCCTTACTCTTCTAAAAATCAAAATGAATAGATAAGTCACTTGTACAATTTTGAGTGCTTATTCTCTTAATGAAACCTAACAAATAAACCCTTTTTATTTAGAAATATTAAATAATTTGTTTCTTGTCAATAATTCCCTTATTTAAAAATTTTCATAATCACAGAATCCGACTACAGCTTACATTATACTTCTTTCAAGCAGCCCCCGATTAAGGGCAGTGAAAAGTCGGGAGTGGGGCAATTTTTGATTTAATGGTCAGATTTTCACGCACTAGGACTAAAATTTGATGATTTGAGAGCATAGCATTAAATATGTTAATTAAATAATGACGACGATGTTTTAAAGTAACTAAATCGGATTCAAAAACTTTCTTTGTATTAACATACTTTGTTTTCTACGGATTTGGATTTTTGACTATTAAAATTGGGGAAAGCTGCAATCTAAAAAATAGGGTCTCTATAGCTCAGTCGAGAGTCCCTTAATGTTAATTTCACTTTTTGCATTATTCGCCGTATCTTGAACTTTTTAGACGAATCAAAAAAATTTTTGCACAGTTAAAAAATTCAACTAACCAAAGATAATGTTACGTAAAAAATAATATTTAATCATTATTCATTAATATTTTATTTCATTAGGACTGAAAAAAATTAGAATCGTAAGTTATACAAATTTTTGCATAATTTTAAATGACAGAACACAAAATTTAAACAAAATTGGCCGAATTATTTCTGAGTTATAAAAATTTCAAAAAAGCTGTATTTTTATGCTTTCATTTCTCAAGAACTTATCAACTGACTTCTTTTGTCTTCATGAATTATATAATTTAAAATGAAGTAAAAATTTGTATACCTTAAAATTAAAAAAATGTTTTGACCCTTATTATATAAAATAAAATAAAAAAATAATTACTGAAACTTATTTTTTACATGAAATTATTTTTAAATAAATGAATTTCCTAACTACGTTTCATTCATCAATTTTCGATTCATTTAAAACTTTACGAGGATGGCGAAATACACAAGAAGTGATATTAATATTAAAGGACACAAACTTTCTCCCGCTCTCCTGACCAAACTATTAGATTGGAATCATATTTCCCAGATTTCCTTTCTCCTGCTCTCCTAACCAAACTATTAGATTGGAATTATATTTCCCAGATTACCTTTCTCCCGCTCTCCTGACCAAACTATTAGATTGGAATCATATTTCCCAGATTGTGGCTACCTCTATATTTTGGGGTTAAAGAATCTAATTCTGTTGAAAAACAAAAATCATGATAATTCAGAGAATGTACGATTTTGTGTCTGGCTTCGTAACTTAAAATATTGTCTGTGAACTAATTAGCAGATTTGAAGTTCCCTTCAAACCATTAATCGTAGTACCTAAAAACCCGATCATTGAAACAAAAATTACTTAGGGATTTTTCTTTTTTCGCATTGATATTCTGATATTCCCTACCTAGAAAAGTGTTGTATTGTTTCCTGTGTATTAAATTTTTTTAGGTTGAAAAAGTCGGCAAAACTAATAGTTTAGAAGTTACAAGAATTTTGGGTGCAAAGAGTAAAATTTATTACTAAAACATTTTACACATAAAATAATCATTCCCTCTAAACTATTAGTCCTATTGACTTAGTTTTTGTCTCTTTTGATTTAGCAGAGGAAACACCTTAATTTTCTAAAAAAAAAAAAATTTCCCCCCTTTTCCCTCAGTAAATTCAAAATGGTGGCTAAAATTCACTTCGGAAGATGGGGCAATCTTCAAGTATCCATACTGGCCCTAATCTCTAACCTTTAAAATGATTATCAGATTTCTCCGAATTATTCCTGGATTCAATGTTTAGAAAATGGTTTTTAACAAAGTGATGTACAATTAAATTACAAATTCGTATTAAGAGAGATATGATTTTCCTAAACTATTTGGATAAAATTTTATTAAATTTTGGATGCTCTTGACATGGCGATTTCATCATTAACTACATGCCCAGCCTTAATTATTTATACTTCATTTTTATAATGAAGATAAAATAAGATAATCAGAATTCTATTAGATGTTGCACTATTTTTTAATAAAAAAAATTACAATTGAAGCATAATTCTGTAAGAATAATTTCCTAATATTTACTAAAATATTTGGAAATGTATATTAGAATATTAACATAGTAGTATTACTTCTAAGTTACTTCACGGATTATAAGTTGAGTTGAATTTTTAAAATTATAATACATATTTCTAAAATATACCTACTTTGTTCCAAAAGTGACGTTTGAAAACGTTATTTCAAAATAAAGTTATAAATATTAGGTATAGGGGAGAGTCGGGTAGCCCCGCCCAATGTCAATTTCATATGTATAGAATATTTTTTCAAGTCAATGGGCCATCGGACTATAATTGTTATATAAAAAAAAGATTTTTTTCAAAGTTTCAAGTATTTATGCAGCTGGTAACATGGTAAACAATAGTTTTGAAAATATGTTGAATACAGTTGTCATGATATTAAGAAAAATTGGTTGAATGTTTCGATTAAACTTCATTTTAATATTAAAAAAATAATTTTTTTTCTATACATACAGCATTAAAGTATGTAGTCTTAAGTTTAGTTTGCACAAAGAAGGAAGTTTATTTGTGAAAAATTGTTCGAGTAATTACAAATTTTCAAAAAAATTGGATTTCGGGTAGCCCCGCTCACATGAATGTTAGGTATCACAGCCCACTTTTATTTCGTCGATAAATGTACGGTTCCAAAGATTTACTTAAATTATATTATTTTCTTTAAATATTTAATATAAATATATATTAATATTATAATATATTAATATACATTAATAATAATAAAAAATATAACATTTGTTGTTAATAAATGATAGAATTCACTAAAAGTATATAAATATGTAATAAAAAAAAAATAATTTTGTGATAAAAATGATAAATAAGGTTTATCTATTGTCAATACATTGGTCATTTTCATTTACACCTGAAAAAACAATCAAAAAACATAATTTTTGTAACTGGGCGGGGCTACGCGACACATTTTGAAAAGAGCTGAAAAACATGTTTTTTTAAATTTCTATTTTTTTAAGTTAAACTAGTCTTTTTTTGGTTTATTCTTTTTGTATTATTTAATTAAATGATAAAACAATAGAAACATGCAAAAATCTTGATTATTACTCAATATTATACAGAAATATAAGCAATAGTCCTTAAGTGGGCGGGGCTACCCGACTCTCCCCTATATTTAGTACTGTGAGAGAATGTTCTAACACTACTTGATGATATCTATAATAATGCCAAAATCTAGAAAATATATCATAGTATCATGAAGAAAAAACACGATTTTATATAATATGGAAAACTAACATTTTTACAGATTCTAAAAATATGGATGGATTGAATTTGTGGAATATGATAAGTAAAGATGGACCAGGAGTTAGAAATGAATTTATTTACAACATTTTTGACTTGGAATATCAAAGAGCGGCCATACGGTAATAAATTTTCTGCCTAAAAGAATTATAAGTTTTCGACTGCTATATTATACATATTACCTTATAAAGGAAATGTTTCCATATGATACTGCAACTCAGGAAACAATTCTATTTCCTAAGTTGCTGTGTCATATTTCTGAAAATAAATGTTATCTTCTTTTTTTTTTCTTCATACTATTCATCTGTTAGTCTTTAATTTCATTCTTATCAAAGAAACGAGCACTAGTATCTTTGAAATGTTCTCTGTCAATTTGTTTTTGTGTGCAAATTGAACTCTGGACTAATGTCATGCAAAAATAACTAACATACTTTATATCGAAATCATATAAAAAAAATTGAGCCCCGCAGTGGATTGATCGTTAAGACACGGTTTCTTAGTAGATTACCAAAATCAAGCATCACTGGCTGCAGTCAGTGTGCGAGTGGGTGACCCCTTGGATCAGTCTGCAAAGGACCCAAAGGTGTGCGGTATTGGTTCTCATTAAGCTGTTCTATCGTAAAGTGCTCGACTTCGCGTGCAGGTAGCCGGTCTACCGAAGTGGGGGATGTCATCCTCTCTGCAGAGAATCAAAATTGTGATGGCATGTCTTCGGATCATCCTAAGTGATGTTTCCCAGCCCGTCGCCAATAACCCATTGTGCAGCTCTAGTACGACGTAAATGAACTACAACAAAAAAGTAATTATTTCATTCAATTATCCTTTCAATAAATGTAACTCATTAACATATTTTTTATTCAGTAACCTTGGAATGTAAAAGGAAATGTATCTATTTTTCTCTTCTTTTACAACTGCTTTCAACATATTTGCATAGAATTTGAAAACAGTTACCCTCCATAGAGGATCAAAATTGTGATGACATGTCTTCCGATTATCCTTAGGAATGTTTCCCAGACCGTCGCCAATAGCATTTTGTGCAGTTCTAGTGTGGTATATATAAAGTACTACTACTACTCAAAACCCTTACAAGGTAACAATTCATAGCCAATGCATGGATTCCTTAAATTCCCTTGGCGAAAAATAAACTAATGTTTCCGTGCACTTGCTTTTACAATTTCATGCCCGTGGAAGATGTTTTGAGAGGCATATGCCTGGAAGCCACACATTCTGGGCCTATATCTGAAAGTTCCAACATTTTATTATTTAAAACTTATTTTTGCCAATATATATATATATATATATATATATACAAATATATATATATATATATATATATATTTGTTTGTAAGAATCATAAGTTATTTCTTTATATCTGGTGCTCTAGTGACAATAAATAAAAAAAAAATAATACTAATTTACCAACTTTTTCATCTTTAACTATTTCATATTTCATCTTCAAATCTAGATTAACATAAGCAGATGTTACGATCTGCTAATGTTAATACCAGTCGTAAGGGAATGTCTAAAAATATATTAATTTTAACTTGCATATCAAGGATACCAAATAAAAAGGTATTAATGAGTAATATTTATTGAAAAGAAAATTTAATTATTTAGTTTTTAAATGACAGAAAATATGTTACGCTTATTTCTGCAAGAAAACTAAAGCCCTTTCGATTTCTACAGAACTTCCAGAAACAACTCTTATAATATTTTGCTTTGTTAATCTCTTTAGGAATATTTTATAAAACTTTCCATTTTTATCAAAACAATTTCAATTAATTCACTAAAATCATTGATATCTATCCTAATCCCATACAATGAACTCCATTTAAATAAAAAAGAAATGACTTATGAAACATTGATCACGAGTTTCCAATTACAAAAGATAACACTCCATTTAAAAAACTGGATTAACAGCAAGTAATTTCAACTTTTCAAATAGTTTTAAGTGCTGGTTAAAAAAATTTTAAGAAACGGTATGCAAAATTTTAGTTTTAAGAACCTGTGCGCAGATAAGTTGTAGTTCATTTACGTCGCACTAGAGCTGCACAATGGGCTATTGGCGACGGTCTGGGAAGCATCCCTGAGGATGATCCGAAGACATGCCATCACAATTTTGATCCTCTGCAGAGGGGATGGCACCCCCGCTTCGGTAGCCCGACGACCTGCGCGCGAAGTCGAGCACTTTACGGTAGAACAGTTTAACGAGGACCAATACCGCACACCCTCGGTCCCTACGCAGACTGATCCAAGTGGTCACCCACCCGCACACTGACCGCAGCCAGTGATGCTTGACTTCGGTGATCTGCTGGGAACCGTGTCTTAACGATCAGTCCCCTGTGCGCAGATAAGAACAGATGAATCCGATCATTTGAAGCAAAATCTAAAATCATTTCATAGCTAAATTTGCAACGTCACAAAATGCATAAATTGTGCGTTGTCTGTTGTAACGAGTTTACTTTATGATCAAATTTTAACAAATTTGATCATAAATTGATCGTTTTCCACTCTTTTTGGGAAATCCATAGTTCCAAGAGTTCATCTTCTAGTTATACCTTCTATGAGATGGAAATAATTTAAATTAATAAAGGTAAAAATGTTTAAGATGAGAATTTTTTCAACTATTTAAAGAAAACAACAAAAAAAATCGTATTAAATCCATAAAAAATAGAAAACATAAATTTTAAACTTTACTTTGAAAGGAAGCAACATTTTTTTTTAACACATACTGTATCGTTTGGATTCATTGTATGGGATCATTACATGTTATTTGGAAATTAACTTATTACAGTTGATAGTTAAAAGTTAATATTTTTGAAAATAATCAAGAATTTTTATTAATGCTTTTGCACAGAGTGGGAGACTATAAATTAATCATAGGCTATCCTGGATTACCTTGTGATTGGCTTGAAGTTTCTGAATTGGAAGAGGGGATTGAACTTGAAACATCTTGCAATAAGTCTCACATCACGGAAAAAGGTGTCTATCTTTATAATTTAAAAAGTAAGTCTTTTTTATATATCTTAAAATTTACAAATAAAAATAATGAAACAGAATTCATTTACAAAAGGGGAAGCATTGTGAAATTTAAAGACATTTCTTAAATAATTTGAAAGTATATACATAATTTTTCCAAATGTACTATATGCTCCCAATTATTCACGGTCTAATCTTATGACAATATCTGGTGTGTACAAAATGTCACGGTAAATACTAGCTATGTGCGGAGTCCTAAAATTTTGAAAGTCCCTCTAAATAAGAAACAAAACCAAAGCATTCTAAATTTTTTCTTGCTAACTTTTCCTCATCTAATCAGAAGGAAAATCCTATTCCTGTTGCTTATTGAGTATATTATAAAATATCAGAAAAGTGTGAAATTCTGGTTATTAAGCATCAAAAATAAACAATTTATGTTTTAATATCCTCTTTTGTATACAAATTTAAGAATATATTAACAAGGAGAGTTAAACAATGAAATGTAGTTTTAAAAACTATATTTTGTTACTTATAAAAATTCTGAAATTATTTACTGTATTAATAGAAAATTGTACAAAATATTATAAAAATTTAGCAATAATTTATGCTCATTTTTGTATTTAAAACTTTAAATGTCTCTGAAACTTTCACGGTAAATTTTTTTTTTTAATATCAAGTTTAAGACATCGCCTGAAAAGTTATATTTATAGTAAACTCAGCATTATTCCCCAAAGCAGGACTTAGCTGCATAATTATTGCGTTTTGTGTTTAAATGAATTTAAATGGCACATTTTTGGCAATGTGCATTTTGAACTATGTCCTATTTTTTAAGCACTTATTTCGAGATGTAACCAGAATAAAAAGCTCACTGATAATTCAGTTTAGCCCTAGAACCATTAAGATCTCAATTTAGTATGTGACAATCTGATCCCTAGATCAGAAATTATTAAAGGTGTACCATATTTTATTTTGCGCACTGTATATGTTTACATTTTTGGTTGACGATGTGCAGATAGTCTTTCCAAATAGTAAAATTACTCTCTAAAATTTGTTACTTCAAATCTTTGTCTTGAAATTCTGTAAAACCAGAAAATAAATTTATTAAAATTAATTTCAGGCGATCCTTTAGAACAGAATAATTTAGCATCAACTGAAAAAGTTGTTTTACGTCGAATGAGACACCGTCTTGATCAAATGCGAAGATCCATGGTGCCTTCTGATGATCCACTTCCAAATTTCTTTGCAATGAGGAAATTGAGCAAAATAGGTGCTTTAGTTCCAGGATGGTGTCAAGCAAAGTGAAATTCTTATGCTTATTTACAAATGTTTGATTTATGAGATTCTGAAAAAGTACATGAATGTAATGTGTTATTTATAAAAAGTTTCTTAGTTTGCATACTACTTATTTATTTATTACACACAATTTTAACTCAATTTAAATATCATGAGATTAAAACTAAATAATTGGAGCAATTAATTTGAGAAAAATATTTCATTCAATAAAAAGCACTTAAACCAAGTTGTAAGTACCAAAGGGATGCTGTCAGAGCACGATTTAAAGCTTAGCTAGAGTGAATTTGATTCGAGGAAATATTTCGAGTGTTTGAACAATATTGAATGCAGACAAATAGTATGCCATTTACAAAATTATGTTATGATTAAATTAATTGCATTAAAATCAATTTAAAGAAAGTGATTAATTTAAAATTTTGAAACTATAAATTTCCATTATGCAAAATTTATTTCTGCATCTTTAAACGAGTAAGAAAATGGATCCTCAATCCACCCAAAACATTTCAAAATAGATTACATTCAACAAATTCTATAAAATCCAAAAATTTTGAAACAAATCAAAATAGATAAGATGCCTCAATCACTTTTGTACAATCAATCTGTGGACATTCCACCAGCTCAAAAAGTCAAGTTTTGCAACATTAGAATTGTTAAATTCTTAATGTGTCTTAATTGAGCAAAGCAATGATAATTAAATATGTCACCACTTAACATGTTAGATAATTAAGACTTTAAATCAAAGCAAAGCATTAATGACAAGCCTTCAAATTCATACACTTAATGTAACTATTTTTAATTATAAGAAAATGCATCAAAATAAGCATTCTAGATGCCTATGAACCTCTTATGAAAAGTATGATGTATAATATTAAAAATTTGCATTGCTGAAAAAGATTTTTGCCAGATTTATTGATACATCATCTCAAGTTGTAATAATATTTTTTAGTCTGAAAATTATATCTAAATTCTTGTATTTCAGACATAAATTTACTAAAATCCTTTGAAGAAAAGTTTCCAGTAGAATAAGCAGTTTTCGCGATAACAGGACAATTCAAGTGACAGAGTGTATACAGATCTACCACTTGCAAGCAGTCAATAAGATTGAATCCAAATTTAGCATTTAACTACACACAGTAGTTTAATTAATTCTGATGGCAAATGTCTTGGATAGTGCAATTAGGGTAAATTTATTTGATTTTCCACCAAGTAAAAAAGTCAATAAAACAGTAATTCCAACTCACAGAAGCAATGACTCAGACTCATAAAAAGTGAAAGAAAATTTATTGACTGTAATTGCCATTAAAATAACTGTAAGAGAATACAAGTGACAAAAATATTTCCTTTTATTCAGAAGTATTTAAAAGCCTTCAGTTTCTCTAAATGAAACATCTTCAGTAAGATACCTGCATAATGAGCCTTAAGATATGTCCATTACACAAATCACAAGTAAAATCTGTCAGAAGGAAATTAAGGAACAAAATATTCAGATAAAAGTAAAACATTTAATTACCATTAACAAAAACATATCAATAATAACTACGTACATCCCAAATTAATTCATTGTTTACATACTATAATATTGATTGAATAAAAAGAAAAATAATTGAGTAGAAGTGTATGTGAAATTGATTCTAATAAATAAAAGGAAACATGACTAAATATTCAAGCAAATGCATATAAAATATATTTATAAAATATTAACAAACAGAGCAGATGTTGCTCATAAAAATAGACTACAGTATAAAACCTCACTAACTTAGACTAATATTATTAATGGCTATCTCAGAATATGTTTATTCTATGATTAAATAAAACTTTCATTAAGACTATGATTCATCAACAGTTTAGAGCATTATAATTAACAAAGTTATAAGTGAGCTTTTTTTTTAAAAAAATATTAATGCACAAATTAGTTAATGTGCACCAAACTTTTAAATATCCCTTTAAAATATCTTTATCCTATACATAAATAAAACTTTTATTAAGGTTAAGCATTATCAGCTTAGAACATAATTATTTTTTATTGGGTTATGAGTGAGCTTTTTTTTAAATTTAATGCACAACTTTGTCAACGTGCACCAAACTTTGTAGCAATTCAGATTAACCAAACAACACATTTCTTTCAAAAATTCTAAACAATTAAAAAATATTTTCTAATAGAAGCTAAAAGTCTAAATTGCCATTTTTTATTACTGACTCATAATATAAATTCAAAAGCAACTATTTTAAGAAAGAAAAAACACATCTAAATTACCGAGGTTTCACAGAAGCCAGTCAAAAAATAAATAACAAAAAAAGTAGGTAATTGAAAAACAGAAAATCCTATTTTGACAAGAATGTGACCACATAACTACATAATATGGCACACTGTTCAGGCAAAATAAATTTATAAAATATTCACCACAAAACTAAAATTTAAAACACAAAGATACAAATGGATCCTAAGAAACTTCAGCTTCCAAGATAATTTGATCATAAAAACAGGCAAAACAATATCTAATTTATATTTCAGGTTAAATCAATCAGTGAAAATTATACATCATTTCATAATAATCAACTACAAATATTTTTGTTGATACATTATACTTAATTTAAAAGCGCTTTGCCATTAAGCGATAAATTTTTAGATTTTAAAATGCAAGCCTTATCAAGATACTAAGAACACCAAAATTTAAAAATGTGCAGGTTTAAAGTATTCTTGAAAATTATTATTTACGTAAGAAGTTGTAAATCTGAAAGATTTTTCGAATGAGCAATTAGAGTAAGATTTTTAGAAAAACTTAACTTCATTCATTAAAAAATTTAAAGTGCTTAAGTTAGCACTTCTATATTCTCATTTTTGGCAAATACTTTGCTGAAAATATATTTTAGGATTTAGCAAAAAATGTAAAGGTGTGTAGAATTTAGACCTCAAAATCAAAGAATTCTCACAGAACTAGCACTAAGAAAGTTTATAAGTTGAATGGAAATCAATTCTTATGAGTTACTAATTCATGCATTAATCAAAATTTCTTAACACTGATGCTGATTCAAAATAGTTAACTGTTTACTAGATTACACTGATTTATAATTCAAATCCCTTTGATGATTTTCCCAAACTAATATGCACTTTTAGAATTTAAAGATAATTAACTTTAAAAATCATTTTTTCAATTTTAGAGTATTATTGGTTTGCATGTCTGTGTGGAAATTTGTTTTAAATACAAATAAGAAAAATTCTGACAGTTTAGTACTTTTAAATGCCAAATATACAGAGTGTTCCATAACTACTGCAATCAATATATATATTTAGGAACCTTGGCGAAAATAGAGATGCATATTAAGTATACACGTAGAGGACACAAACTCACATGGGATTGCCAACATGGATAGGAAAAATCTAGATTTCAAGAAATATAAATTTCATGATAATTGTTGCATAATATACTAAATATTTAACACATAGGGAATTTTATAGTCATCAAAAACTAATATTTTCTAGTTATGAATCACATTAAATGAACTTGAAAAGCTAAGTATTATATTTACTCATAATTTTGAAGTAATAGGCTTTTAATTCTAAGATAGTTTAAAGACTTTTTAAATAATTTAAAAAGGGAGTTCTGAATTAAAAAATAAAAAAAACTGAACATTTTAGAACATCAAAATGTTTTCAAGTGATTTCTATAAATGAGGATTGTTTCATTATGTATCAGCAATACGAATTTCAATATTCAAGCCAGCAATAATCAGTGCAAAAATGCTATTTCAATAATGATTTTTTAGGAAACTTACTAAATAAAAATATTAAGGAATTTTCTAACAATGTACAAAAACTAGGAGAATTTTTTATAGACCAGGTGAAACTGGCAAAATCCAGTAGTCTACTGGAAAATCCAAGAGTTGCCAGCTATGCATCAATATTAAAGATAACTGAGGTACAAAACACCAATACCTGTTAATTGCCAGTTGAAGCTTGAATGTATTTCAAATTTGCTTTCCAGTCTTATTCATTTTATCAGGCAATCAAACAGGTTTTGATTTTGTGTACCTTAAGAATGATGCAATAATTTTCAATTGTGCTTTTTCTTGATGTTAATTAGCAACTTCTTTTCTATACACTTTTTAATCTTCATTTTTGACAAAGATTCTAAATTTATATACTAAAAGCAGACAATATGGAACACTTTATATAAAGAAATAAACAAGCTAAGTTACTATTAACTGTAGTGTCAGCTGACATATGACATGAAAAGAATAATTTTAACATGTAAGATTTCACTTTTCAGATATGTTTTTAAAAATACAGAATCAATAAAAAAATACAGAATTATTAAAACAGTCTACTTAAAAACTTATTTACAACATACTCGTTCAGTAAACAAAGAATGATGGCATTTTTAAATTTCAAAACAAAAATGACACATTAAGTTATAGGCCTTTAGATGTTAAAATCCAAACTTAGTTTGGGGCAAGATTACAAGTTTTTTTCCCCACATCCTTTAACAAAGACTGGAAAATGTTTACCAAGAACTTTTTTGTACTATTCTGCCCACAGAGCTCGATAGCTACATGATTAATAGCTAAGATGCATCTTACAGATTGATAAATAACCTTCATTTTCAGTCAACAACACATTTAATAAATAGCCATTTATGTATAAAAGTGTTGACAAGTCACTTTAAGATGTTCTTATTTACTGAATAAGCATTTTCAAATACATAACAATCAAACATTTAATCTAATCACAAATTTAATCTTTGGTTTGATAACATTTGATGTGAAGAATTGTTAAAAGGTGTAAATGATAGTAATAGATTTACATTAGGTGATTTTTACAAGTTGAGTATATATATTTCAAATTCGTAAAATATTACACCAGTTTCAATGTAAAAAAATAGCACAATACTGAAATAATCCATGGGAAAGCAGCATATCATTTTAAAAGCTTAGGCTTGGGTTCAATAAGAACAGCTGAAATTTGCCCTCTTCCTTAAAGTGAACACCAGTAAGCATGTTTTAGCATGTCACCATAGTAAATTTATTCAGGGAAAAGGGGTCAAGGAAACAGACACTTAAATATTGCTATCTAGACTGGTTCGATTTTATTAACCAAGTTTCTTTTTTATGCTGAATGAGTCCAAAATTGAGCTAGTAGGATTATAATATTAGACGTTACAAAGACTTAATGTATAAAAAGTATAATTTTTTACTTCAGAAATAAAGCCCTTCCATCATACAAGGAGAATAGGAATATCCATATTCAGCCTAAAACACATTTTTTTAAAAAAAAATTTAAGCTTTCCTCTAATTAATTTGTACTTAAATCCATAACTGGCCTAAATTACAAAAACAAATTAAATGGATTCAGATTAGTTAAGAGAAATATTCTGGTCTTAAATATTTTTTTTTTTTTTTCTTTTAGGAAACTTAGGCACTGGTTGACAAAGTCCTTTTAGTGACACAAATCAAAATAAATTTGCCTATATTCCACAAGGGCCACAAAAATAACTAAACCATATGCTTAAATAAACCTTAAGATCTTTTGTCATTAGTAATAATTGATACACAGAGTTAAGATCCCTATGGCAGAATTATTTCGAGCTATCTGCGCTAAAACTCTAACAATATTATCGTTCTGCAAGATACTATTAATAATAACAAACATATATGTTACTAACTTAAAATATCAAAAGCACTGTGTTTACAAAAAAAATAGAAAACTATCATTTTTTTAATAGAACTTGCAATAATTTTTTATTCTAATATTATGGGTGATATTCTCACATTTTCTTGAGAGGGGGGGGGGGGAACGCACAAAGTATTTCTTTCTTTGTATTTTGAAAATAATCATCACAATAAAAATATAATTAAAAATCATGAAATCCGTAGTAATAATCCGTAGTAAATCTCAAATGCGTATTTCGTTTGAAGATTTGGTTGCTGTTATAAATAATATTGAATAAAAATATATTTGATTAAAAAACTATAGAGAAATCAATAGCAATAACTGTCAAAAATTTGATAGCATTATTGCCTTAAAAAGCATGTACTCAAATGCATGATTCCAATTTTCCCTATTATTTGAAATGTATCGGAATATTTAAAATTCATTTGAAAATCAATAATAATATACAATTGAAACATTTCATTGATTTACGATACTAAATTGAGCACATAAAAAAATGATTATCTAAATGCATGATTCAAATATTAGGCGAAATTTCTGCAGAAAAGAAAATTTTTTTTTAAATTTTTCAAAAGAAAAATCTTTCTGCAAGAGCTTTATAACGTTCTGCAACAATGTTGCCTTGTCACTGCAATTCTGCCAAGGCGGTTAAGATTTTTGGATGATATATATTAAGACCCCGAGCAGTCCCAGATTATAGTAGATGCAGAATAATTATACCTTTACAATGGAATGAATAGAAAATAAGACAAATACATAATAGAAATAATAAAAGATTCAACACACAATGGATTTCTATTCGGAAAAAAATAAAGAAAAGAGCTTAAGTTTCAAAAGAAACTTAATTTAAATTTCACATCACACAAAATTTATGAACCGGCAATGCAAATCTTAAAGGAAATTTTCATATCCAACACAAGAACCACTAATTAAAACAAAAACATTCTGTGTGTGTATATATATATACATTATTAGGCCTGTTTTTTTTTGCAGAAAGAGAAATTATAATTTCCCCAAAATTACCAAAGTGTAGCACAATAGCTTACTTTTTATTCCAAAACATGAAACGTGTTAAATGTAATATAACAGAAAATCCCACAATATTATATCCATCTAAAATTAAAATAATCTAAAGTTTACACGAAATAGCTGCCAAGAAACACACAAGTGAAATCAGCTACAAGTACTCGTAGCTTTAACAAGTTAAGTAGAATGAACTCTTGTGAATACTTATTTCATCAAGTTTCTAAAGTTTAATTTTTTAAAAGTTACTGTTCTAAACAAATTTGTACGAAGTTTACCTTGCTCAAAATTATGTTTTACAGAATTACGTTTTTAAAACTGGTTTTGTTACTAAAAGCAGAGAACTTAATGCAAAACCAGAGATGCCAACTTGCTCCGGACAGCAAATAAATATTTTAAAGTGGCAAGTTTATCAATTGTGATTCTTGGTTTAATAAATTTAATATAGTAGATTTTTATCCACCACTATTTCTAAATAATTCGTAATAGATAAAATAGACTTATATAATTCACCATTTCATGTCATGCTATACCTTTTAAAAAGCAAGCAAAAATAGTCAAATATTTGCAAAAATTAGTTTGTAGTTATTTATTGTTTTTTTTTTAATTATGGCGTGTCCGGAGCAGCCGACATCTCTGCAAAAGTTTTCAAAATACAGATTTTAAATAACCTCTATAAGTTAAGGATGCAGTAATTTAAAAAAAAAAAAAAAAACAATTCCTGAATATCCATTTATGCAAATACATAAAATATATGCCTAACAAGTAAAAGCATACAATGTAAATGCAAAAAGGTGGCATTTTATTGCATATTTTAGTAACACTGGCTTTAAACTTGATACTTTTCGGTTTTTTTAATTAAGTTCTTGATGATAGTACTCATTAATTTTCCAATAAACGTTGATCGTTTAACTTTAATGTTCTTTTGAATGTAAAATACGAAAATTAGCAGATATAAAAATAACTTTTTTGTAGAAACATTTTCTTTAAAGTAAAGATGTGGAGAACAAATCATCTACGATGAAAATTTTGAAATTAAAGAAGCAGCTCTAGCTAATCAGAGTCTCACAAATCTGAACTAATATTGTGTGTCAAATCAGTCAATGGAAAGATTTAAGATACTGAAAATGGTACAGGTGTTTTTAAACAGGTTGCAGAACTCTATGGCTTTCAGATTATATAAAGCAACCATAACATGCATTAGGACAATGAGAACAATTATGTTGAAAAAAATAACACATAATTAAATAGTATCCAATGATTTTTTTTTTTTTCATTTTATGAATAAAAATACTTTGAATCACCACCAGGTGTTTTATCTAAGCTTTTCAGATATACCTTACATAACAGAATAATATTTATTTACTTAAAGTTCTATCAGCAATAGAGGGGGAAATGAAAACATAAAAAACGTTAATGATAAGCCTTATATCAAATTTGATAAATTTTTAAAAAAATCAGTGATAAGAGAAAGTGGGCTTTTTTAACCCTTTGATAAAGAATTTTAGTTAAACATATTTTTCATACTTTTTTCATTATTTTATAAAAAATTTAGAACAACATAAAGAAAAAAATTTGTATTAAGCCTTTTAATATTTCATGGTTATGAAACACAGCATGAAACACTGGTGTGTTTTTCTGGACTAAAGGTAAAATTTTCCAAACGCAGCTCACTGCTAAACAATTTTTCAAATATGCACTTATTTAGGTCTAAGATAAACAGTTATTCATGATTGAAATTTCTTAAATTTACAAAATCAATTAATACATTTTTGAATATGAATGAGAAAGAATTTTTTTTCTAACTACTTTTTTTGGATTTTATGTTTAGTACAAATATATTTCCGATACTCTAACAGACTTTTTTTGGTCACTATTACTGTTTTTTATAATATGAAAATACCAAAGTATAATTTTACTTGTAATTAGAGATTCAGAAAAAAAAAAATACTTAAAGAGACACAAGCCATCCATCCACTTCAATGAATTAATCGCTAAATAACTGGTTATCCTGGTGATCTTTTAAATCATTGCTTTGATATGCTATGCAGCAAAGTAATAACTACAGGGGATGGACAAAATAATGGAAACACTTAATGAATCATTTTATAACTTCAGAAATGTTTACATCATTCGATTTTGCATGAATAACAATGAAGTTTAAAGTGTTTCGACACAACAAATCACAAAAGGAAAATAGAGTTTTTGAACACCCTATGTCAAAAAATGAAATTTTTATTTTGTAACAATTTTTGGTTATTATATGCAACAATTGCACTAAACTTTGTAAGCCCAGTTTAAAAATTTATGGAGATAGGGACATTTTTATACAAAACTAATTTCTCGGTCTTAACGTTTTTGTTATAACAAAAATATTCAATAAAATGAGACAAAACTTTTGGAGCAATTTAAATTTACAAATTATTTTCTTTCAATTCTGAAAAAAAGTGTTGATAACTGAACAACATATAAAGTAATTAAAGTAGTTCTTTATAAACTGTGCATGTGTGGAAAAAATGTAAATTTTTTGTTAATTATTTTGTAGTTGTTGTTACACACCCCCCTGGAGAAGGAAAGCCTAGACCAGGTCCAGAAAGCCCCGTCGTGTCAGTTCCCGATACAACCGCCGAAAGCCCCAATCAACCAACAGCTGCTGATAAGAAACGCCAAGGCAAGAAAGAAGATGATCAGGACTAGCAGGTTGTGAGCAGGAACAAGGTTGGAAAGTCTTCTCCCCGTTTTGAAACCCTAAACTCTTAAGATGGCGACTAAGAAATCTGGCCATGGCCGCAGCATGTTGATGATAGGCCAGGGCAGTTGATTATTTTGTAGTGAATCATATTTGGTAACTAATGAAAAAGTCTGATTACTTTACAATAAACGTTCATATACGATAATGCGATAGTAAAAGGAAAGAAAACAGACGAAAGAAAAGATACTTTTATGAGGGATGATCCTAAACAATACCTGTCATTTTTAATAAATCTTGTTTAATAGTACAAAATGAAATTTGTGAAATACCTCTTATCATTATTAGTTTTTAAAAAAAAAAAAAAAAAATGAAAAGTATATAGGAAATCGCTTGAAACTTTTTAAATTTTTAAGATATTAAAAGTGAACTTTTTTCATTATTTGCCAAATACCATTCACTACAAAATTATAAAACAAAAAAAAAAAATTTTTTTTTAATTTTTTCCGCACATTAGTAAAAAATAACTATTTAAATTACTTATATATTGAACAGTTTTCAATGAATTTCTTTTTAATTTATTGAATATTTTTAAAGTTATAGCAAAAAAATGTCAGATGAAAAAATTTGCTTTTTTAATAGAAATGTTGATGTCTCCAAATATAAGCTAAGCTTACAAAATTTTGTGCAATTATTGCAATAACCAAAGTAATTGTTACACTTGACAAATTATTGCTAAATTTTTTTGACAAAGGGTGGTCAAAATCACTATTTTCTGTTTGTAATTTATTGCCGGTCCCTCAAACCTCTAAAAGATTTAAACTTCATTGATAAGTATGAGAACCTAAAATTATCTTAATTAAAATTATGATTATCTAACTTTTTTTTTTTTTTTTTGAGAAAGATCAAAAACCCTGTTAGTGTAGAAGTGTTTTCATTATTTTGTCTAACCTCTGTATGTTGTTAAGTGAAATTTAATTTGATAATTCATAAAATCGTCAACCATATTCATAAACCATTTTAAGAAAGAAAAATGGCTACACTCAGAGTTCATCTAAAAGAGCACTTTTAACAAATTACAAGCATATTTTGAAAGGTCAGCATCAAACTTTTTCAATTAATGTGATTTTAGTCTAGACAAAACTTATAAAACTTATCATTTCCAGAAATTGCATTGATGGTTCGTTTTTCTTTCGAATAATATAAATACTTAAATTCTCAAAAGTTTATAACAGCTAGTAATATTTTTTGCCTCACTTAAGTTTTTACCCTAAGAAGTTTAATTTCAAAACAGTACACAAGATTTAATTATGTCACTTACTGCAGGTAAAAAATATTGCAGCGACATAAATATCATTTTAGTGACAAAGTAGGCAAACAGTTTAAACAAATAAAATTTTAAAGTAAAACAGATGGGAAAAGCATTGTTATTTTTAGAGAAATATCACATTGATGTAAACTTCTGATTAAATATCCCAAAAACTGTAGCGAACTAACTAAACTAATAGAACTTTAACAATTCATATAAATTCAAAATAATGACATGTGTATTGAGCACATAAAACATGTTTCGCAACAGGACAATTTAGCATGTCTTAAATGTTTTGTGTGCTAGAAACTCATTGACTGCATTTGATTATTTATGTAGAGTTTTAGTTCAATAATATGCGCCTCTCAAACGTGTTTCTTTTTTTTAATTTCTTATTTTTGATCAGCACTGACTTAGAAAAAAAGAAAGAAGTGAAAAAGTATTCATTAAAGAAGCAGACTTTTCCAAGCAATCATTTTTGATTTCAAGAAGACTATAACCAATTCTAAGAGTCCATCTTAACATTAATTTTAGGAAAAATCTTACACTTTTAATATCATAATCACTAACTGCTTATTAATTATAGATCTAAGCGTACACATATGCTGAATTCTAACAACACACAAACTGATTTATAAAAATTTAAACAGAATTATATAAAGATTATACTATTAGATCTTAAATGCTGAATATTAATTAAATCAAATTGAATTCTTGTTTTACCAATAAAAAATACCAATTACCAATACCAATAAAATGCCAAAAGAAGTCTAAGAAACTTAAGAAAAGCACATTAACAACTAGATACATTTTGCAGCAGAAATATAAAAAAAAAACTTTAATCTATTTAAAAAAAATAATAATTTAATCAGATACGTGCAAAAGTTATTTCTACAATGCACGAAAAAAATATATATATTTTCTCAATGCTTAATTTCTATAGAAATGTGTTATTGCATTGATTTTTGATTTTAAAAAAATAAATAAGAAAAATTTTTAAAAAAAACTTATTTTCAATCTAATATAAATTAATCTAACACAAATACAATTTTTAATTTAATACAATAGTTAAACTAGCTACTGTAATTTTGAAAAATAAATAAGGTTTCTTTCAATACAAACATATAAGATTTTTCAAAAATGAATATCCACATATGACCTACATAGTTCCAGACCAAGTAGAGTTAACATTAAAAACTTTATTAAAGGAGCTCAATAATATTAAGAAAAAAAAGATTTAATCAGAAGCAAAGAATTTCAACTAAGTTCAAAGAAAAAGCATTAGATGATTGATATAGGAAAGCTTTTTTTTTTACTTATTAGACTTAACAGCAATTAAAACCGTAATTACTACATTGGACAGACTAGTTCTCCCAAAACAGATATCAGAACCAATAAATTAATATGTTCTAGACACCTTCAACATACAAAAATTTAATGTTCCTTAAAACATAAGAAATATGCATTTTAAATATAGCATTATTTTAACTTGAAAATGTTCTACAATTGGAAAGGTTGACGGAAAATCAGTAGACCGAAATCTCTTAGATGTGCGTTACAATGAGTACAACTCATTTTTTAAATCAGTAGCTTTAAAAATTTAGGTATTATTATATTATTAAATAAAGAGGATTAAACTTTACACTCTTGTCATTAAATCTCATGTTTACCCTCTTATAATTAAATCTCTTATTTATCCTCTTATAATTAAACCTGCTAACTTACTATGAAATCTCAAATAACTAAAAAGTGTAATTATATGGGTAATTCTCCAGAAACATAAGAATGGTAAAAAAAAAAAAGAAAGACATAATACAAAAAAAATTTCAAGACATAATTTTTCCTATCTAAGCTGATCCATACAAAGAAGATTATTCATTTACTTTTTCTATAAAAAAAACTTAGAAATGACTAACTGCAAACTTTGTTTAAAAATTTCAAATTTATTTTTAGTAATCTATTAAAAAGAGTTTTTTTTAAAATTTATTTAAACATGCAACTTATCAAGGTCATAAGGTTTTAATCTCATTATCCTGGCCTACAGAATTTTTCAATAAAGTGAGGGGGGGGGGAATGAAATATTTTAGATTGGCGTAGGGCAACACTGTTTAATTCCACTATTTTGGTGGATTTATTGAGTTAAGATTTTTTTTAGATTTCACTTTAAGAATATGCTGTTTGAAAATGTTAGGTTTTTGGAGAATCACCTTTAAACTAAAAACTATATCTTGTAAAAGCTGAATAAAACTTAAGATTAATGAAGGAAATAAACAGTCCAAATATATCCAACTATGCATGTTTTCAAATCATAAAATTTTACAGCATAAATATACCTCAAAAGGATAAAATATTTCTTATACTTGTAAAAATGGTCAGATGCAATGCCTTAAAACAAATTTGATCCAAAATCAAATAAAACCTTTTTATAAGTATTGAAGCATTATCCAGATGCAAATCTGACTTTCATGCTATAATGAAGACATACAACAAAATTAAGTCATTTTCAATATCTACGAAAAGTTTTCAAATTCAAAATAGTTACACCAAATCGGTATTTATCACAAGAGGATTTACTCACGACATAACAGCCAAGTACACATTATTACATGGACTAGATCTACATTTAACTTTTCATTAAATATCTTGCTGATATAATAAATATCAACACATTTTTGTTACAGCAATGCACTTATATTACATACAACCCTTCAAAAAGTCAAATATTTACTATATGAGTTTCTTAATTACAATAAAAGCAATTTCCATTATTTTTCATAATTGGAATAGAAGGACAAAATCACATTCAAAAATTTAAAGAACAATAACAGTGTTTGTGTGGAATGTTCAAAAACTGACATCACCTGTCATTAAAAAGGCCACATGAGTATAATACTCAATTATTCTAGTGGTAAAATTGTATTCAGTGTTATGTATCACAATATTAAGCAAAGTTAAGGGAAAACAAGGCAAAATTAGAACAAAAAACTCTCAGCCGTTTCTTGACAGGAAAACATTTGACTCAAAATTTTAGACCTGAAGTTGTTGATACCTGAAAATAGTTCTTTTTCTATTAGATCATAAAGGAATTCAAGTTTCAAAAACATTCACTTAACTAACATTCACACATAACAAATTGAGATGAGAAATAAAATCACTCTTTTCCTTCCTTCTTCAATGAAAAACAATGTATCTGGAAATGGCGGCACATCTGTTGCACCTAAATAAAGTAAATAAAATTAACTAGATTAGAAATTACATATAAAGTTTACTTTTGAAATTACTTATAAAGTTTCATTTGAATTCAAAAGTAAAAAAATAATCAAAGCCTTGTCATTTAAATACAAAATTTTAACACTTTTGTGATATTACCAGATTTAAGGAATTCTAGTTTGAGAATAGAATCATTTGCTTATTACTGAGACTGTATTCAAAGCTTCAAAACCTTAGACCCATCTTTTTCAAAAATAAGCAAAATTAAAGTGCAAGTTTGCATAGACTTGTAACACTTGGAAAGGAAAGATAGTTTGAATAGATTTATTCATTTAAAAAAATTTAAGCTCCATTTAACTAACAAAAATTGAACTTAGATGTTTTAAAATTGCCACAAACTTAAGGGAAGATGCAGTAAATATTTAGCAGATATAACTAGGTGGTATTAGAAGAGCTAAGTTTTTAATAAATTAGTCGCACATAAAATGAAAAATGGTTTTAACTTTCACACAGTATGAATTATTCAGTCAGAATTCCGTGTAACTGTTTATGTTAATTTTTAACAACATTATGAAGCTCATTATGAAGAATTAGAAAACTATATAACATAACTTAGATATTTTAAAGAAAAATGAAAGGGTCCAAGATTGATCAAAGAATAATATTTTTAACAAGAAAATGTGCGGTGTATGTTGCATTGAATTCTTAACATCTATGCTAAAAAAAATTTAAGACAATAGTTAATCTTTTAAATAAAAACAAATGAGCCATTTACGAATTAGGAAATGTTAAATTAAAATGCTAATCAATAAGTCTTTAGCAACTTTAATTATAGTACATTAGGAACCTAAATCCTGAAGAAGAATATTCAATTCAAAACTTCAATTTTGTAGAATGCCATTTCAGCAAATAAATTAAAAAAAAAATTTTTTTTTTTTCAAAATTCCATTTTATTTACTCTGCAAACTATCAACTTTACATTTTATATATATCAAAAAAATCTCAATACTTGTTTCCTTGACTCCTAAAATTAATTCTTTACCATCTTACTCCTTTGGCATTTTCTTGATTATATTTTACCTTAGTCAAATATTATTTTAGTTTAATCATATGTTTATATACATAGCTAACGCAATTGATATAGTTTCATATAATTTGAACAATTATCTTTTTAAACTACAAATGAAACCGTAAAATTTAACGCAACTAAATCTGCACTAAAATCTGTTTGCTTTATAGTTTTAGTCACTAAAAGTCTAGTAGTTCCAAACCTGCTTTATGTTGGGGCTGATTCTCCAGATGAGAAAAACTTGTGCCATCAATCTTATGGAGGGTTTCCACTCAAATCGGGGATAAAATTCTCAGTGTTTTCCCAGTACATATTGTACACAATATATTAAGAGGAAAATCACTGTGCTCTTTTAGGAACTGTATTGGGCTAACTACACAAATTATAACTGCTGGAAAAGCTTAGAGAAAAAAAGGAATATCTGAACGTACTTAAATACTGCTATAGTGAATGAAATAGTTTCGTATAGCTGAAATATTATCCATAAATAACTCATAGATTATGCATCAAGTGGTCACCATTTTTTAATACATGAAAATAAGATAGGAAATTTCCATGTTTGTAAAGAAAAAAAAAATTAAAATTTCCTACATTTTCCCTATTATTTTAGGTGATTATAAAATTCCCTGTATTTTCCAGGTTTTCCAAATTCTCCCTATGAAATGGCAACCCTGTTACGGGAAATTCTATAAATTTCATGCTTTATCAAATGGATCTTAATTCAGATTTGTTTGTTTACATTTTATCAATGACAAAAGAAAGATGCATCCACATTAGGATGCACATCTGTGAGCCATCAATGTTAGTAGCTTTGGCACTTGTGAATTTTGATAATTTTTTTGGTTCGGAAGCATATAACAAAATTAACTCTTTTTTTTCTTGCATTTGATTACATCATTAAAAGCATTGATATTTTTTATATCAATGTTTATATAAAAACTGTCTTTACATTACAATGAGATTTTGTGAAGGTGAATTTCAAGAAGGAGCTGAAAAAAAGTGAGACTGAGCACGATTTCTTCTCTCAAACACAAGATCATGATTCTCGTGAAGAACCTTGAAAATTTTAAAATTTACTCTAAATTGATATCAAGTCACCAATTGATTTTTTTTTAATGAATTAAAGACTTCATTGCAATATCTTTTGAAAAACATGAAAAATTATAACTTTTTTGCTTTTCTTTAGAATTTTCTAACTTAGTTTTATCTTAATGTCAAAAAAGCTGAAAACAACAAAAATTAAATAAAAAATTTAACAGTTCAATTCATAAGAGCATGTGACGGCAGAGAATCATAATTCCATTCTAAATAGTTTTTGATAAACTGTTCTGCTATACAGGTGAAATTTATCAGCCTTGACACAAAATAAAATTTTCCTCTCAAAATTTTCGCTTAACATTTATCTAGAAGTATGTGAAATTTTGTATTATACTCCAACCATTTTTATGTTCTGAGAAGTTCACGCATCAAACACTTCATAAAACGAAGGAAGAGTAGCACTATTCTTTTTAAATTCAGAGAAACAAGAAAGATAATACAAAGAATGTCTAAAAATGAAACTCTTAAACTCTTAAATTTCAAAATAACAAAGAAATATTATAATAGTGCCACCGTTTAAATTTAATGACACTGCCAAATATTTATATTAATTGTTGCAGTTCAGAAAATGATTTTGCATAATCCATTACCAAAGTTGTAAAGTGAAGTAACCATTTTTTCTGGTAGTATAAAAAAAAGAAAAAACATTTTTAACAACTAATTTATGAAAATAAATTGAATTCTACCCTTTATTGAAGACTATTAAAGTTATAGAGAAACTATTAGTCACTACTCCAACATTTAAGCATTTAAACAGTTAAATTTTTAAAAAAATATTCTCTTCAGATGGTCGAATTATCGATCTACAGTATTCATGTTCCATTGTTTTCATTATAAGAATAAAAAAATTCTTCTTTGTAGGATAGATGGGAAACTATTAAGTTTTTTTAAATATACAAAAAAAAAATTTACATTCATTTAGCATATAATAAAAAATAGAAGTTCTTGATCTTATCCTAATAAATTAATTTTGAATTTGAGAAGAGCTACACTAAATATTTTTACAACAACTTAATGAAGAGGTAATAATATTTCATGCTTATAATATTTTGTTTAAAAAAAAAAACTTCATTTTAATATTTGCAATTTTAAGTTAGAATCTTTTTGTTTATCAACTGGTTGCAGATATGCACTTTAGTGATAATGAGCAACAAATCTTCACCTTAAAATACAATATTGATACACATGAATTCATTCAATTAAAAATATATGTTAAAAATCCTTTAAACATAAAAAATATTATAAGTTACTTACAACGCAAACTCCATAATGAATGTGAGCAACAACAGATAATATAAATAAAGCCCAAGCTACTTGAATCTCAGTTTTACTACTCTTATTTGGAGAATAAAAAATGAAGGTTATAGCAAAGCCAATAGGATAAAACAACCAGTTAAAAGTTTCACAACGAGTTGAACTCATCTGGCTGACAATTAATCGACACTGAAATGAAACATTGGGACAATTAATAAAAATTTATAGACATGTCAAATGCATGATTAGCATTAAGAACATACATTTTTTAATATAGTTAGTTTATCTGACTTTCATGTAATCTATTGCAATCATGGAAAGGCAAACATATTATTTTGAGTAAAGTTAGTAAAAAAAATTTAAACTTCTTAAATAAACAAGGGCATAAAACTCATGTTTCTCACATGATCTATGAAAATTGGGTATTTTAACTAATATAGGGTATTTAACTAGCCTTAGAATATCTTAAAATTATAATTCATAAATTATGGACCCAACTATTTTTGATCATATAATAATTTTAAAAAAATTAATAAATAAATACTCTCTTAGTTCTGTAAAGTATTCCACTAAAAATTGAAATTCAGTAAAAAGGCAAAACTGTATATAGATTCTCGTCTCGGTAAGAGGTACTTAAAAATATTTTTATTATTTTTACAATATCTGACAGTATGTTGAATCGTACAACCACATAATTTGTAAATATTCACGATAACCATCTGACATTCAAAAATTATTTCCAAATGATAATATAAAAAAGATACAACAAATTTTTTCATTAATACATGTTATTGATGATTTAGCACCATTCCAAAATCTGCAAATCTGGCTATTTCCCCCCCCCCCCAAAAATATTGATCAATATGCCTAATTAGACAGATCTTTGCTCATACTACGTTTTTTTTTTCCCCTTCATTATTTATGACATAATCACAAAATTTAAGGTTATGTCTTCTTCCTTTTTAAGTTACGTTTTTGTCATAGAAAAACATTGCAACTAATCTTTTTACAGACCTGTATCTTTAATGGTATGCAAGGTGCTCAATAGGGTTTTATACTGGTTGATGAAGCCATTTTGTGTTGTATTAAGGCAAGGATTACCTTTATATCATTGATTTAGTCATATTACAATACCTAGTACTTATCTTCCTAAGAAGGGTATTGATTTTCGCTATGGTGTGCTATGGCATGTTTGTTTGCTTAATCGTACAGCCACATAATTCATAAATATTCGTGATTAATAAATGCTAAAACATCTTGCATCAACATTGAATATTTGTAGTGGACATGAGAAAAATTATGTATTTATACTAAACATTTAAAAATTTATCTTTTGATGTTAGTGTACTTTGTAATCTTCTTAGAAGGATGTTGATTTTCACTATGGTGTGCTATGGCAAGTTTGTGTGCTTGACCGTGCAACCACATAATTTGTAAATATTCAGGATTAGTTTTGCTTAATAAATGTTTGACGTTATGCTAAAATGTCTTGTGTCAACATTGAAAATTTGTAGTGGACATGGTAAAAATTATGTATTCATACTAATCATTTAAAAATTTATTTTTTGAATGTAAGTGACTGCAAACTATTAGAATAGTCAAATGCAAATTGGGGATGTAACTTAACAGAAGGATACTTTAACAGCAGTTATATATTAATACTTGGATTATGTTCTACTTATGTGACTTCCTGTTTTCAACAAGATAAGTCTGAATAACTATGACGCAGTTTGATGTAGAATAGTAATCTACTATTGATGTCATTGTGATGTTTTTATTTAATGGCAAAGTCAGCTGTAGCATGTTTTATGCAATAAATACTGTTTTCTATCTTCAAGCTTGGTCCGGCTTACTTTGCACAAAAAGAATACAAAAATAAAACGAAAAGAAAACGAGCATGCAGAGCACTTACGAGAATGTGCATGCTTTTGATTACAGTTTTAGCTTAGTTATTACCTTTTTTGTTGCGATTCAAAATAAATTCTTAATATTTTATTGAAAATTTAGAAATATTGTTAATCACTCAATCATGAAAAGAGTGTTTTTCATTCTAATGAAAACTTAACCAGGGAAGATGTTAGTAATTTGCTTTCTTTTCACAAGGGAGCAATGCTTATTCTCTTTAGCTACAAAAACTCCCTGTTAACTGAAAAAATAGAAAATAAATTATTAGAAAATAGGAAAAAGTTGCATGGAAAAATATATAACTGGGCTCCTAATGTCATTTTTGCTAGAAATTAGTATTTAGTGTCTAAAATCAACAAAATATACTAATGCCATATTTAAACAGTCCCTAACCAGAACAATAAAGATTGTCTACTTACAGCAATATTAGAAAAAACAGTTCCAACTAGCCAATAGAATACTCTGGGATCATTACTTAAGATATTAGTAGGAGACATAATTGCCCACACAGTTGTACTTAAAAACAATAGAGTTATAGGCACCAATGGACGCATAGCTTCCCACAGAGAATTCTGTTTTAGCTCTCCTTTTTTATGGGCACTAGACAAGAAAAGCAATAAAATTAAAAATAAGGTTCTCAGTTGCTATATTTAACATTATAAATAAAAATTTTATTTTTAACATTTCTGAACTAGCAATGGAAATTACGGTAATTTCCGATTGAAAAGCTACACTATTGTACGCCTTGCACCCGTAAAAGATATCGCCAAAATTTTAAATTGTCAGTGTGAGGCAAATCGTTGTGAATGTCACACTTCCATTTCTGTTGCATTAGTCTTCAGGCACTATTAAAAAGAAGAAGAAAATTAGACTTTTAAGCACAAAAAAAAATTAATGCTTTTCTCTGGAAGATGGAGATCGGTAATAGGTCGATTTGTTTTTACTACTGTTATTTTTTTTAACATTTACTTATTCTCATAAATATTAAGAATTTAGAAACTTAAATAATTTAATTTTATTATCCTTTATTAATTTTTATCATCCTACATGTATCAAGTAATTAAATCATCATACCAATAAATATAAAAATATTCATGAAGAATTAAAGATAAGATAAAAAAACAATATTTTTTTACCAAAAAAATATATATATCTATTACTAGATAACAGACATTAGAAAATTTCACCAGTCCATCTATTTAAAAGAAATGTGAGAACAGCTAGAATTTTTATAAATGATACAAATTTTTTTTGGTTGCCTCAGCTTTCAGGAAAAACATTTTAGTCTTGCGATTGGTTAGAAAATTAGTTTCTCCTTTATTTATATTGTCAAGAAAATTAAAGAAAATACAATATGTCTTTGTTTTTTTTCTTTTTTTAGAGTATACCTTTTGAGGAAATAGACTTTAAACCTTTCTCTTTTCTTTATAATTTTTTGAGTACAGGTAAAAGTAGGCAGTTTCAAAGAACTACTTGGCATATAGTTTAAAAAACATTTTATTAGTGTACTTCAATGAAGTTTAATAATAAATTAAACATAAATTTTATAACAAAGATAGCCTTTTTCAACACATTTTCATATCTTATTCTTTTTATTAAAATAATAATAAAAATCATATGTACTCTAGCCATATTTTTTTTTTTTTATTATGTAAAATAAAATAGAGCTCCTAAAAACATTCAATTAAATTCAGTTCAGACTTGCGTTACTACTACTGGATAAGAAATATTTAATGCTGTATTTTGTATAAGTTACATAATACAGTAGAGAACCATTTATCCGGTATCCAGATAACCGGGAAACCAGAAAACCAGGAAAAAATTTGCTTGGTTTTCCCGCCATTTTAAACTAGAACGATTATGAAAAAATGCGGAAATTGGACTCATCCTTGAAGTTGAGTAGAGGAAAATGTGAGGAAGGGGAGAATTTTTTTCCCCGTTTACCCAGAGAAACGTCATTTCTTCTCTGACCTTGACGATCTTCAGATCGAGAGGAGGCAGGGAAGGGATGAATGTTTTATTTTCTCCTTTAGGCCGTCAATCAAACTCAAAGGAGTGGCATGCTGACTTCGTTTTCTCTGATTTATGAGGGGGTGGGGAAAATGCATTGCACGTGCATATCAGTGAACAGAAGATGAAAGAAAAATATATTTATCTATTTGACATCGATTAATAAAAATAAAATATTTTTCTTTTGAATAAATTCTGATTCTTTGGTATCATTTGCAAGTTTTTCTTGATGTGGAATCACATCTGCTTTCGTTAAAAATCGTGTTTTTATGAATAAAAAAAAAAAAAAAGGAGAATTGTTTATTAATTTAAACATACGATTATTTTATGAAGCAGATTGCAGTTTTGTTTTTCTGATTCCACTACGCTTGATTTTTTTTTCACGATAAATTTTGCTCTTAATAAATTAATTCTTTTTATTCATAAATTTTATCATTAGGTTTTTCTTTATTTTTTTAATTCCGTTGATCTTGCCTTGTTCCAGGCTTTAATATTTATGTTAGTGCCTTTTTTAACGATCGTTTCGGTTCGATAATTTTCGTTGTTTTGATTTAGATTAATAAGTTTTCCTTTTATTTTATCGTTTTCCCCCTGTATAATTAGGTATTAGTTAATTTAGGAATTGTAATTATTTTTAAAAAATAAATATGAGAATTTTGTATTTTTTAAACTTTTTTTTCTTTTCTAAACTTGCAAATTATTTTTATTCTTTTAAATTTTATTTTTCTACCATTTTTTTTTTCTTTTTAAATTTAGGATTGCCTACCTTTTTTCTTTTACTTTAAAATGTGTTACAACATTTCCTTGTAATTCGGGTGCGATAAAACATCGATTAACGACACTTTTTGGTTGATCCAGAAAACCGGGAAATTCAGACATCCGGGATAGCGATGGTCCCGAGCATCCCGGATAATTGGTTCTCTACTGTACAAAATCATAATTTCAAGATTTATATATTTACATCTAATTTTTTTTAATTAGCGTTTTAATGTTATTTGCATGTAACTATAACTTTTACAGAAATAAAGTTCAATATAAAATACAAAATGATTATTTAATTAAAGCTCTTGCAACAACCAGTTGGGAGCCAGGGGGTCAAGGCTGGGATGTAAAGGCTGCCGGTGCGTAATGCTCACCAATCTGCCAAAAGTATGCCATTGGTCTTAAAATTGTACAACAAAATTTAATTACATTTATATAATTCTAAGGTATAAAAATTACTATTTTTTACAGCATATTAATGAGTTAAAAAAATTCACTGAATGATTCACTGAAAATTGATTGTACAGTAAAGTATTAGTGCTTACAAAATAAGATAAATCACAAAAACATAATTACCAATATATATTGTACAGACTAACTGGTAATGACATGGCAAAAGTTCCTCCTAAAAGTTAAAAGAATAATAAAATACATATATCACAACACAAATAATTTTTAACATCAAAAGAACAAAATTAACTACAAATAACTAATAAATAAAAACTAATGCTACTTATGATTTATTCCCAATGAAATAAATTTTAGTAACAAAGCAGCAGAGTTCTGAAAATTTCTCATTTAAACTTTTTTTTCATTCTGGTAAGAATAAGAATGGAGCCACGATGGCTCAGTGGTTAAGGCACTGAACTTGTCATTCTGGAGCAATGGGGTTAGAACTCCAGTAGCAGCTTAAAGACGACCCAGCCCAAACAAGCTGGTACCAAATTAAGAAAATTTTTTCAAAAAATTAATAAAAAATTCTAATTTTTTTTTTCCATAAACTAGCAGGAACTAACAAAATGCTATTCCAGTAGAGCAATCAACTATAAAGTTTTTAATTTATTTTTAAAAATTTAAATTTAAAAAAAAACTTATTTTAAAAAATGATTCAAAACATCGATCACTTTTTTAAAAGTCCATTTAAGTAAAAAAAATACAGTTGACCAAATAACCTGTTTTTAAAGAACTTTGATTATTAAGAACAAAAAGAATAGCTTTTTTAAATAAATGAAGAATATGAATTTTTAAAACAAGCTTCATAAGATTTTCATCATAAATACTACATTTTTCTTCTTTTAAATGTAAGTGATTTAAAAAAAAAAAAATGCAAGAGCCAGGTTTTAGATGCAATACCTAAAACTAGAATTTGCTATAAAAATGTTTTTTTTTTTTTTTTTTTTTGACAAATGAATCATTTTTTATATTGCTACGAATTATATTATTTAATACATTATAAACTAAAATATTATAAAACAAACTATAATTCTTTAACTGGATGTTAATAATCTTTACTTGAATTAATGATATAAAATCAGTCCAATCACTGTTGTCCATAGTGCTACAACTAAGAGAATTAATAATTACATAAATCTTGAAATTTAAACTTAAAAATACATAAATCATTCATCAAAAAATAATCTATTTTAAAATCTAAATCTTTGATAAAAAAAATCTTTCGATTTCAATATTAATTCGATATCTTAATTTAAAATATGATTTAATAGCAGTTTAAACTTTCTTTGTGACATTGTTTTTATATCAAACATACATCACCTTCTAAAAAGCATTTTCCTATACTCACGGATGAGATTGGCCATGCGAGTAAATCTTACGTGCGTGCAATCGTTTGATAATAAATTTCAGACGATTCATGATAATAAATAATTATGTGCTGATATAAAATTAATTGTGTACTAATTTATTAATTGTGTACTAATTTATTAATATATGTATAATTATATCGACTCTTAACATTTTGTAAAAAGTAAAATTACAAATTGAAAAAATAAAGCTGGAAATTATATTTTTCTTGAGTCACAAAGGGGTCAATTATTACTGCCTAGTTTAGCACACTATTCTATTGAGAACATACATTAACATTTCAATTTTTTTATAAAAAATTACTAATATGTGATTATAGCAAAAATAATCAGAAACATATTCTCATCCAGTTTCACTGATGTTGTAATACCTATATATATATCCCAATAATCGTCAATAGAACAACTGCCACCTATATAGTAACTAATTCAAGAAAAAAACTTACTTCTTACAATAAATGTGATAAAGGATTTTGAAATCGCGAGAATACAAATAGCGATTTTGGATTTTGAAATCATGTGAATACGAACTCGATATTGGATTTCAAAAATGTGAAAACACAAATCATGATGCCTTATTTTTAGATCGCGTAAATACGAATCACGATGCATAATTTCTAAATAAGTGAATACGCCCCCAAAGCCTAATTTTTAAATCACATGTAAATACGAAAATTGATGTTTGATATTACAACCGCATAAAGGAATCACGACATTGGATTTTAAAAACGTGTACATACGAATCACTACATAGGAATTTAAAAACGTGTAAATACAAATAGCGATATTGGATTTTTAAACCTCGTAAATAAGCAATGTACGATATTGAAATTGCATGAATAAGAATCGAAATGCACAACTTTTAAATCAGGTGAATAAGAAAATCGATGTTTAATATTAAAATGCAGTGACGTCTGACTTACGAAAATATGAGATATCTGGTAAAAATGCGGAAAATCTTATTTTCTGCTCGTAGAAGTGGAAGAAAATAGCTAAAATTATTAAAAATGCGGAAAGGTTGGCAGCTATGTAGTTTGAATTTTCTGTTTATCTTTGAAAATTGAAAAAGAAATATAATTATTTCATTTTAACGGCTGAATTTTCAGAAAAAGCGGAATATTTAGATGGAAAAAACACTTTTAGATAATCCGAGTTTTTGATAAAAAGGCTGAAATTCAAGAGACAAAAGCAAAAAAGGTGGAAATCCGCTAAAAAGCGGAAAAATCTTATCCCTGTATACTATAACACATGTTAGCTTATTTCTAAAGCATAGAACTGTAAAAGGATTAAATCATTATAAATAATTTTATTTAATCAAATCTCAACTTTGAGATAAAATGATTTTATAAAACAAAAGGATGAAAACAAAACAAATTTCATTTATGCTGTTTTAAAGAGAAAAGATTACTTGTTTGCACAGCATACAAAAAACAAAAAAAATACCTACATTTTAATTCTTTAAATTATGGTGAGTTAGTTCAAGGAAGAGACAAAAAAATTATCAAAGGGGCAGAAGTCCAATATCAGGCTGTCATCTTAAGTTATCTGATAGTTAACTCCTTATCAAATGGCAAAATGTAGCAGAAAAACCTGCTAGCTGTCTGAATTGAAATCTATAAACCAAAAAACTGAATTAATCCTATTTATGGAAAAGAACTTTTGTAACCTGACCATCTGTCTATACTGTATGTTAACTAATGAAATAAGTAGAGTTCGTTTTAAATACTCTAATAATCATACCTTTATAAGTTGACCGGGGAAAAAAAACTCTTTTTAGGAAATTTTCTATACTGTTATGCATACAATTTTACTGAATAGAAATAGTACTAAAAGCTAACCAAACCCATTTGTGAGTTGACCATACCGGAAGCTATTGAAAGCTTTTTAAACAAATAGGTTTCTATGTACAAATCAATTCTAATATGTTGAAATTAATATAAAACTAATTTTTCTAATTTAGCATATGTTTTGTATTGTACGTCTAAAGAAATCATTTATTATAAATAATTGACATGAATGACTATCAAAATATCTCATTTTTTTAACTAATTAAGTTCAACATTTTATTTATATAACACTCTAATGTATCTATTTATGTAGTAATCTTATGTAACGAATCTTTTAAGATAATTGGGTATTTGCCAAATAAAATTTTAAAGTCTTGTTAAAAATATAATTGCACTTATCTTTACTTTGAATGTGAATATATAAAAAACCTGAATAGCATAGTATATATAAGAATTACACGATAAAAGAAACTATAAAAGAAACTATAAAAAAATTGACTTATCTTCTGCCTTAAGTTTATCACTTCAAAATTGACCACTAAAGCAAAACGCAGCAAGCTGTCAAGTTACACAGGTTTTCTTGCATATATACATACTAGGGATAATTCTTGCATAGATCTTAGCAATCATATTAAAACTATCATTGAAAAAAATCTCATTTCCCAGACACAAATACAGAGCACGTAAACAAAAGGAACCTACTTCTTTCTTTATAATTTAATTAATACATTTAAACTTTATAATTAGAGTTTAAATTTTAATATTCTAACTTTATCTAAAATTTTACTAAAATCAAAACTTAAGTTGAAAATATACATAAAAAATCAAGAATATTATTTTGTTTCCCAAAAAACAAAATATTTTATTTAATTTAATACATCTTTGAAAAAATAATTAAATATTTACTAACAACTGCTTAGATAATTATTGTAAAATGATCAATACTTACCATATATGAGAAGTTCGATAATCTGTCCACAACCCATATTTAGCAAAGGAACAGTAAATTTCCAATATTGGTACGATTTAAAATAAGTAATTAAAAAAGCTCCTAATAAGACCTGCAATATAAAGGTAATCATTCTTTAAAAACATAATTTTCTAAAATTATTTATAAGAAATCAATTATTTAAATAAAAGAATAAAAAATGAGCTATATATACATTTTTGCTACATAGGCATAAATGTTTTATGAACTGTGACAAATATCCTTTGATTTTTTATGAAATTAAAGTAAATAATATTCTCTTCATTTAATTTTTCAAAATAATATTTTTAATTAGTATTCTCGTCTAGATTCTTCTATACAGGAAACATTTTTTTTAATATTCTCATCTAGATTCTTCGATACAGGAAAAAAAAATTTTTTTTTTTAAGAAATAAAAAAATTTGAATCACTGGGAATACAAATTTTTAAAAAAAATTCAAAACTGAATTTTTTCCCAGTTCTTGTAGCTAAATAGTATTAACAATATAAAAATTAAGTTATTTAAAACTATATCTGCTCTTTAAAGGTGAATCATATTTTATTATGATGATTTGGATGAAAACTAAGTTTACCATAAACACTAATCTAAAAAATTTGAAATGGTACTTTTTTTTTTTTTTTTTAAAAAAACTTTTTTTGCTGACATTCTCTCAATTATAACTTCAATTATTTCAAAAGTAAAAATTTCATTACTTTAATAAATAAAAAAATATCATATTAGATGTCAATCACAACAATGTAACTAGGTTAACTTCAAGAAGTTTCAGAATTGATAAACAGATATGAATTGATAAATATAATCAAATAAAAAGTTAACTAATTTTATGAATTTTAACTAATTTTATGAATTTTAACCTTTATGAAAGCTTCAAAATTTATTTACAAAAATAATCTTGATTAAAATTTGTCATAAATAAGTGCAAATACTCTTCTCCGTATTTCAGCAAATATCTAAAAAATAATTTTAGATAATAAATTTTTTCAAACAAACTAATTTTATGAATTTTAACCTTTATGAAAGCTTCAAAATTTATTTACAAAAATAATCTTGATTAAAATTTGTCATAAATAAGTGCAAATACTCTTCTCCGTATTTCAGCAAATATCTAAAAAATAATTTTAGATAATAAATTTTTTCAAACAACTTAGAATTATAAAGTGCACTTGTATCATTACTAAGCTTTCCCAACAACCATTAGACTCAAAACACATGCTGCTCACTATCACTGTAGCCTAATAAGTTTAAACAGGGATGAGATTGGCAAAAAGAGAAAAAAGCAGATTCTACGTCAGTTATACAAGAATAATTCAGTTATCACTTTATAACGCAATCAATAAGCTATCTTTCCTAATTGCTCTTACGACAGTCATTCATCTCTTTTTTGATCATTTCTTAATAGTTTCCATGGACAAGCTTGATTTTAGTGGATTTTTTCATAAATTCACGTCATTTTCTAATGGTTTTTCAGCTACTTATATGTAGATTTTCAAATTCTGACATTTTAAATAGGATGTTGTATGCAAATGTTGAGTTTAAGTGATGAATCCACGAAGCGCACAAATTGTAAAAATTCCACCATCAGTTGACATTGTTTTTCAATAATTTGTAAAGCAGTTATTCCTTATTTTTCCCGGTCATTTCCACGTGCTTATTTTAAAATATTACGGCATCAGAGCTTTCAATCAAAATAAGGACTTCCACATTCGTGAATTGTGATAATTTTATTAAAAATCCACGAAATTTTCCATTTTTTTTTTTTTTTTGCTTTGGCTATTTTCTTGAGTTTATTTATTTATAATTTAGTTCTGAAGTAAAGCAATCACACTCTTTGAAATTTTCAAATAATTATTATTCCATTGTAAACCCAAAATCTTTTTTTGGTCATTTTATTTCAGCCATTGTGACATGGTTTTTCTAGTTCCAATATTTTTAATATGTTATGACACATGAGCTTCAAATTAGACTAATCAATTTTTGACGCCCTTTATTAAAGACTGTTCCATTGTAAATCTACGCTGCTTAAGATTACTTTTTTGCCATTTCCACTTTTTTTTAATTTTGATACTCTTGAATTACGATGAATCCATCATAAATCTGCTTTCTTCTGCTAATGTATTTAATAGGGGTTTCTGCTTTTCAGGCAAAAAAGTAGTTATAGTCGCCTAAGGCCGAAAATAGTAGCAAATAGTCGCATTTTAGTAGTCTGTGGCAACCCTGAAATAAGAATAGAAAAATTAGAAGCATTTATTTCCCTTTGATGGGCGAGAAAAGCATCTTTTAAAAATAATTCAACAGAATAAAAAATATCTTTCAAAATATTTCTGCAAAAAAGTTTAAAATTTTATACTTCTTGCAGGAAAAACCTTTCTGCAAAAGCTCTTTAAAGTTCTGCGACAATATCACAGTTATTATGGCACACTATTATTAATACTATCTAGAGTTTAATTTCGGTTTCAAGATTTTTCTAAAACATTAATCGAAATCAAAAATGAAAAAAAGTGTATCACTATCTAATTCCTCTTCATGCTGTTCGACTTTATTTCTCCACCACTCGAGTTAAACATGAATTGGCAAGCAGACACAGAAGCTAACGTAATAAGAATTCATGTTTTATGATGCTCTGTCCCATCCACACACCAAATTCAAAACAAATAAATTGAAAAACAGCAATACTTGACCTAGAGTCATTATTCCATTTCCTTGATTGTCAATACGTTCAAAGGAGAAATATCATAAATGACAGATGATTCTTTAAAAAAAAAATAAGAAAAAGTAGGAAATAGGAAATAACAGAAAAAAAGGAGGGGTGCTGAAATAATAGGAAAAGTGGGGAAAATAGGTATGCAGTCCCTGAATGTTCTAAATCAGTGTTCCCCACGCCCCGGTCTGTGGATCAAATGGTACTGGGCAGCTGAGACTGAACATTCATTCTCCCACTTCCTTGCTTTTAAAATAATTCGAGCGCTACTTCACAACCACAAAAGACCCATGAACTGGTAAGGAATAAATCTGTGACCCATTTGTCAATAAATCGGGTTAATCTAGCATGCCTGTGCAAGAAGAAAATCAACTGCTGGAGATTGCAAATAACGGCGGCCTTAAAACTACATTCAAGACCACAACTCTGCCAGTGTTTTGGATTAAAGTCATGGCAGAATACCCCAAGATTGCCACCACAGAACTTAAATTCCTATTGCCATTTCCGACAACATAGCAACCTATCTGTGTGAAGCGGGGTTTTCTGCAGTACAGCAACCAAAACAAAGCTATAGAATAAACTGGACATAAGCAACACACTCCGGGTGTCATTGTCTCAGATTACCCTCAGGTGAAATCGTCTCATTGCAAAGAAACAAGCTCAGGGTTCTCATGATTTAACGTTCTAGTAGGTTAAAATGTTAAATTCCTTTATATTTATTTTTTGGTGTAACTGTATTATATTTTGAAGGCATGTTTAAATACAATTAAAATTATAAATCAAAATAATTTAAAATATAAACAATAAACACTCCCCTTAGCAGGCCGCAGCAAAATTATCAAATGTTGACAGGTCCGCGGTGATAAAAAGGTTGGGGAACACTGTTCTAAATCACAATGAACAGAAGTTATTGTAAAGCATATGTAAAAACAAACTGCTTTAACAAAATATACAGCCAAACACAATCAAAACATATTTATTTCTTTAAAGCTTATAAACAGCTTACCATCTGAGATATATCATAGCCCCATGGAAGATAAAGCACTCCAGTGTTGTATTTCTCCCAATGTGAAAATATGAAACATAGATGAACGCTCCACAAAATAAAGAAAACCCTAAGAGGACTACAGCTGTACTCTCCACAGCCAAATACAGAATACATGCATGTTGGCATAAACAAGGCTGCCCAGCTGTCAAGCCCATGATCCATTAACTCTCCTAATGGACCAGATGACTTTGTACGACGCGCATGCTTTCCATCTATACCATCTAAAAGAAAAAATTCTAAATATTATTGATTGCAAAAGATATATATCAATTAAACAAAACTTATCCTCTATCTATAATAGGTATAATACAGCTATAAAATTTATTGCTCCATTCTAAGGTTAATAAATTAAAGGTTCCATTCTAGACATAACATGGGTACCACTAAACTTATTAACTAAATAACAAGACTTTACTACTTTTTTGAACAACTTACAGAGAGTTGTCTTCCAGAAGAAAAACTTTATTCATCTAAATAACTCTAACATCTTATTGTTAAAAATTTCAAACACAACTTACAAACTTTTCAAAAATAAAATTGTAAGCTTTTTTTCTTTTAGGGGGGATCTGGAGACATTTATAAATTAAGAGGGGATTGTTAGACCAATTTGGGCTAGTGAATAAAACCAAAACCCAGACCGTCAGATAAGATTATTGCTACCATTCATGAGAACTCATATGAAACCAGTTCAGCACTCACCATGTTATTTTAAGAAGAATGAATGACAGCGTAGGCTATCTGTCAACGTTTTGATAATTTTGATCAGAACAGTTGATTTTTACACCACTGATTTTAATGTAACTTTTATTTGCTTGGAGATTTATTTTCAGGAAGGTCAATATTTGATAGCACCTTTCTTAGCAATATTTTTAAATTATTAAAATATGTTTTGAATACATGCATGCTCTATTTTTCGTTCAATGACATTTCTGGATAAAACTGACATTTAGAAGCAAGCTCTAGTTTTAAAAAACTTAAGATTGAATTCAGTACCTCAACTGTAAAGGATGAGCATTAAAGCAAGTAACAGCACAGGCAAGTATAATCAACGTAATAAGATTTCAAAACTTACATACATTGACCAACTAACTTTATTTATTAAAATTATAAAGCAATTAATTTTTTTTCTTGACTTTTAAATCTCCACATGTTTCTCAGTGTAGAGAGGTCACTGTTTAACTCTATGAATAAATAAATATTTCTAAGGGAGAAAAAGTTGGAGAAAGGAAAAAGTTGTGATCGCTTTATTACGATCACTGGTTATCCATTGTTTTTTGTTTTTGTTTTTCTGGATTGATTCTGATAAACGCCACAACATTTCAAATAATGTGTTGCAAAAACTGCCTTGATGTTTGAGTCCAATTGGTTTTCAAATCTTGCCTATATCCTTGTTTCAAGACATCACCTTCCTTTTTCAATATTCATATTTATATTAAAATCACCGTAAAGACAGTAATTATAAGTTAATAAAAAGAATATTAAAATGGGTTCAATTATTATGTCAGACCTTTGTAGAAAAGATTTCAGGAGCAATGATTAAAAACATCATTAGTTTTGGGAGTCATTTCAAGAGTATAACACGAAATAAATTTAGTTATAAATTTCATACAATCATAAACATTCAGATGTTAATTCTTTTAACAAGTAACTGCACTTACATTATTTTCTATTTATGTTATTTTCTTTCTTATTTTTTTAGATTATTCAAATATATAAAGTTTGCAAATGAATACATACATGTTAATATTTCTTTTTTAACAGGAATTTTTCCTTCAGATTAATTAAATACACATGAATGAATATTTTAGACAGCCTCCAAATAATGTTAACAGATCAAAATAAATGTAATACATAAAAAATTCTTCTATGTCATTTGAAATAGGATGATACAAACGGTTATACAATATTTCTTTATTCAATGAAGGAAATTTAATAAAATATTTGAATAAAATTTTTGTATTTTGAACTATTTCTACAAATTGCAATAAAGTATATTCTTTTTAAAGCCTAGTATAAATAATAATTTAAAATCAATACAAACATTTCAAAATATGGTTAAAAATAAAGCTATTATCTATACTTTTATAAACATTTAAAAGATGTTGATATTTTAAGATACCACACTACATTAAGAAAAACCAATAACGATCCTGATTTTAACACTATTTTAAATCTAATGAGACAAATGAAAACTTGTACAATACTAAAAATAGATGTAAATTAATTTTTTTCTTTTACTTTTTCTCGGATTAAATAAAGGAAATAATTTTGTAAGCATATTAAATTAAGAAATAACGAAAAAGAATGTTAAAAAATAAAGAAAGACTAGTGAATTTAATTACTCAGAAATGTTACTTAAAACACCATTGTGAACTAGTGTTCTAGAATCATTACAAAATATTGATTAGTTTTTTGAAGCTAAAATACATATGATGAAACATTAAAGAAATTAAGTGTTTTACAATTAAAATTAAATCCAACTTTTAGTAAAAAAATTTAGATAAATATATTTTCACTATACAGTATAAAGATTGACTGGAAGTAATTCACAATAAGTTTTGTTTCTATATTTTAATTTTTAGTACTAAATAATCAGATTTGCATGAGAATTGAGAATTTTTTTTACTTCGTAAGCTCTTCCCTATATACGGGTCCCACTAAATTGATATTTTAAAATAATATATGCACTTATTCAAAAACAACAAATAAAATTTTTTTAGAAATTACCTAATGTATGTGCAAGGAAATGATTTATGGCACATATTATCCAAACCCACTGTGGAATTGGTGGATACGAAGGAAATGAGTCACTGGAAGCACAGAAGCGATAGTCATATATTGAAAGTAAAACAGCATTCAAAAGTGTCAAAAAAAATCCTGTGAATGTCAGTAAATTAGGTGCAAGCCATGTCGGTACTAGCTACAAAGAAAAATTACACAGCATTATTTCATATCAAAGTATGCTTAAAATGTTCAAATAATAATACAGTCGGACCACTATTTAACAAAGTCACTAAATCCCGATAATAAGTTTGTTAAATGAAAAATTTGTTGAATAGAATATCACCTTTTTAAATATTTAAAACACGTAAAACAGGTTTTAAATTCATAAACACTAGGCATAATTAAATTAGCTATTGATGCACCTTTGTAAAGTAGTACCATTTATTTTATAAATCTTAACCATAAAAGAAATCTGCATGGAAAGCAAGAATAGAGCAAAACATTATCCAGTGTTACACTATCATGCTATACACATTTTCAGCTATAAAAAAAAAGAAATTTATGTATAAAATGATAGCTGCATTTATTCTAAAAGTAATTTCAAACATACATTATCACATGTGCTATTAAGTTAAATTGCTACTCATAAAATCTGTTAATTTGGTCTGAGATTTTCCTTTGAAATGCAAACAAAAAGGAAAAGAGACTTTACTGTTTTCTCTAAAATAACTTTTAGAGAAAGCAGTAAAACATTACTTAAAGCAGTTTCTTCGAAAATTAATTCAAGGTCATTTCGTCCATAAAATTCATTAATAAGTTTCCCTATTTTCAGAAAATTTTAAAGTGGACCTCCAAGAAAAGTTCGTTAAAAAGAAAATTCCCTTAGCTATTTGGATGTTATTTTACGAAAAAATTTCCAAACTGTTTTTGGTTCCTCGAAAAAATTCGCAAAATGGAGAAATTCGCAAAGTGGAAGTACGTGAAATAGAAGTTCGACTGTGGAAGGATTTTCAGGATGGGCTGAAAAAGTCAAGTATCTTAAATCTGAAAGTATTAGTGAGGAAAAATTGCCCTCTACCATCATTAAGAATGCAAAATCTTATAAAATATTAACCAGAAAAAAAAAATTTGAAAATTAAACAAAAAAAAAGTATTAAAAAAAAAAAAAAAAACAGACGCTGTTAATTGTCTTGTAGTACGACCTTAAAGATAGAATTTCTTATCAAGACCATTTGAAGATCAAGTAGGTAGAATGGTTTTGAGTAAAAACAACAAGAATACACAGACAGTGAATTTTTTCCCCCCAGTATGGCCTATCTTCACTGTGTAATAACTTTTGAGAAGAACTGATTGTCAACGTTATTGATTAGCCAAAACTCAGTAATTCTCACAATGCAACAGATGTCACTACAATCATTATATTTGTCAAAAATTAATAAACCGTTCCTTACCCTGGATCTTCATTTGTACTAATTTTTTGGAATCAGAAGCTAATATTATCTGCGGCCTCAAAAGAAGCTGATTTTGAATATTAAACACCAACTTTTTAACGCATACAAGCAATGACTTTAATGTGAATAGAAACTAACTTTTTAAATAAATGATAAATATATTGCATATTACTTAGAATTATAAGCTTTCTTTAATTTTACATCCCCTTCTTTTTGACAGATTTCTATCTAGTGTGATCAAGCTACTGATGTATGCTAGTTGTAGTGCTGTCAGATAGTACTTGACTATGATCAGTACGCACATCAGTTTCTAAACAACCAGTTTTGCAGTTACAACTAAGTTAATTCTAGGCGTAAAGTGGCAATCCTGTTTGCTCTTTAAATGAAAAATATTGACCAGCATGATCCTTGAAACAGATAACGTGCCCAGTCTATTAAAGAGAAAAGGTTTATTCACGTTGATTATTTTGTAAATCCATGTGGTGTTCTCAATTTCTTGGCAGTAACAAAGCATTTCTAATCTGTAATTAATAGTTTTTTCAACCTTTGTCAGATTATTTGTCAAATTCAATATTTTTAATACAATGTTGTTATAATGTGCCAAGTTTCAATTTATGTTACCACTTTTTGACATGTTTTGACTTTTTGACAGCCCTTTTACAGCCCTTTTTTTTTTTTTTTAAATTTCAATATGTTTTTTTATACCATGTCATTACAACAATCAAAATTCGAATTTGAGTTATCACTATTTGATTCAGGATGATTCCATTGTAATTTCACGTTGCTTAATGCTTTTGGAAACTATCATTTTTATGCCCTTTTTCACATTGTTTTTCTAATTAGATATTTTTACTCTGACGTTGTTAGAACTTGCAAATTTGCATAATCACTTTCTGAAGTGTTCATTTCCTTTACATTATCACTTTTTGACGCGTCGATTCTGTCACAATTTCACTGAGTTTGATAATAGTTTATGCTTAATACAATATTATTTTGGCAGTGTTAATTTATTTTATCGACCAGTTTCACACGGTTTTTCAATTTCCGATATTTATAAGATATTAATACAACATATGATTTGTGATGATTCCATCACGTGGTCAGATGATATGGAGTTGTTCAGAAAGTTCTTATCTATTTAATAATACTAGATAATTCAGATATCTATTTAATAATACTAGATAACTAAATAATTCAGTTATATTATTTTTTGGTTATTTGCACATGGTTTTTGTTTTTCCCTGACATTTTTATAAGATTTAATACATTATTCATTTATAATTGTTTTTTTCCAATTCCCATAATTTTAATATGATTTTATCAGGACGAAAGTTTTTCAATTTAAGGGAGTCACTTTTGGATATGATCTATACCTAGTTATTGATCATTTTTTAGAACCTATATCATATCTATTGTATTTTTTTAAGCATGTAAAACATGTAATCGTATTTTTTTATTATATAATTTCTCCCCCATAGCTGCTTGACTAACTTCTCATGATTTTTCCAATTCAAACGTAATTAATATGATGTTATAATAAGTGAATTTTGATTAATTTGCGAGTATTCCATTGTGAATCGAATTTGACTTTAGATTGCAGTTATTACAATTACTTATCGTTTTTTCTTTCATTTCAACATTGTTTTCAAAATCGACATTTTATCTCGATACAGGTTTTCAGCAGTTATTTATCATTTTATCTGCTCTTTTCACATGATTTTTTAAATTCTATATTTTTTAATACATTATTACGACAATCGAAATTCAAATTTGAGTTTTTACTGTTTGATATTTTTGATTTGTGACTGTTCCATTCGTAATTTCACATCGTTTGATGATGTCTTTGGAAGCTATCATTTTTTCAGCCTTTTCCACATGGTTTCAAATTCAATATTTTTAATATGATGTTGTTATAAAGTACAAATTTAAAATTTGCTTTAGCACTTTTTGATGGAAACTTTTGTGATCAATGATTTTTTGAAACGTCAGAACCTTCGATGTCCGGAAACTTCCGGATCACGGTTAGCGAAAAATCTAGAAAGCATCCGGAAATCCGGAGCACAATCAGCCCTGTGTATTTAAACCATGATGCTCAAGGCAATTTCACACCGTTTGATGATGGTTTTTTCGGAAATTATTTATATATTTTTGGTCCTTTTACATAGTTTTTCAAATTCATTATGTTTAATACATAAATGCGACATTTGATTCGTGATGATCATATGACAACTTTTCGTTATTCGGCAGTTACTTATCATTTTATCGATGCCTTTTGCTTGGTTTTTCAAATTATGATATTTTTATTACAATGTTCGATTTGTGACTATTCTAATTTAACAGGATCATCAAAATCACGAGGAATAGCATCACAATACTTGCAAATAAAAAAAGAAGGGGTAAAACTTGCTTAAATTTAAGATGAAATCGACACGAATAAAGCACCTCAGTATTTATTTAAAAGAGCTCATTAAAATTAGCATCATCATCATCAATGGCTCAACAGCTCAGGGTGGGCATTGGCCTTCTCAGGAAGTTTTTTCCAGGCTAACCTTTTTTTCTGCTAGTGTTCTCCAATTTTTTGTTAAGATCAAAAGGTCTTTCTCTAGGCCATCTATCCATCTCAAATTCGGCTTGCGTCTTATTCATGTGCCAACTGGTCTGGCATTAAAAACTCTTTTTGTGGTACGGTCTTCGTCCATTCTGATAATGTGGCCTGCGCATTTTATTCTTTGTCCCTTAATAAAGTTAATAATGCCAGGTTCATCATATGAGTGATAAAGCTCTAAATTTTGCTAATTAAAATTTGCACGTTGTAATAAAAATCTTATTTTTAAAATCACCTAGGAGTGCAGAGCAATAACTGACAGCCGAAATAGTTGCAAGAATGTCAGTGCAACTAAATATTAACATTCATTGAAACAAAACAATGTTTTCATGGTAAACGACTATTTAAAAAGATATTAAAATTAACAGACACATTGCACTCTGACAAACAGAGCAATAAAACAAAAATAAAAAGTAAGAGTACAACATATCCATCTGCAACTAAAGCTTAAGTACTCTCGTAAGGGATGACATCGTGAGCAAGGCGTGATCAACCAACAGCAAAAATGAAAGAAAAAAAAATTGGCCTACCACTCTCAAACCATGACATCACCGACGAAAGTTTATAGCAGGAGAGCCCTATGTCACCAAAAATCAGGTTTCACAAAACTGAAGATCTTAACTTTATTACAATAGATCAAACAAAGAAAAACCATTTTAGCATTTATTTATCTAACAATAACATCCTAAGAAATGGATGAAAAATACGGTAGATTTAGGATGAAAACGGCACAAAGAAAGCAGATCAAAAAGTGATAACTTAAAAGAACGATTTAAGGCTATCATAATAACCTCTTTGTAAAAATACAGGATTTTCAAAAGCATATAGAGAAGCATAGCAATAACCCATCAATCAAAATAATTTTTAAAGATGAAATTGATGCAATTAAAGCCCATCAAAAAGTGTTAATTAAATGTGCGATTTATAAGTCACAAGCCGTAATATTGAATTAAATTTATTTGAGTTTTAAAAACCACATGAAAATCAGTATCTATAACAGCAAAAAAATTTATATATTAAAATAAAATGATCGAAAATGATTGGATGTATCATGAAATTGGCAAAAATAAAGTAAGACAAAAAATGATCACTCAAATTCGAATATTGAAATATAATATAAAAATATTGGGGAGTGAAATCATGGGGAATTCCAAAGTAATTACCAAGGAAAAAGCGATCGAGAAACAACAAAAATTAACAATAGAATTTGTGCAAATTGGTAGAATTACAATACAGTAGAATTACAATAGACTCAAATGTGCAATTAAAAATTTGAATTTTTTTTCTTATTTTTCAAAAAAAATAATTTTTTTATTGTTTTCATAAGCGCCCTCAGGCCCGCACATCAACAGTCTTAAAATCTCATGCTTTACTGTTTTGGGATCATTTAAATACAAGAAACATTTTACATTAAATCTTATAAAAGACACTTGATATTTAAAAATTTGCATTTTAAAATTCTTTCAACTTCTAGATTTCAATTTTAAAGGATTCTAAAAAATTTCCCACTGCACATAAATGAATAAACAAAATTTTTTAAACCATTATTAATAAAAACTATCTCATGTAAATTAACTTATTATGGAAAGAGATTACTGTTGTTTTATGTATGAATCTACTACTTATAAAACGAAAGAGACATATTTGTTTAGACCTTTAAACAAAGATGGGAATCAATATTCCATGATTTCAAAAATGTTCAAATTTTTACTTTACACTGGTAAACTAATCAATTGGAGGAAAAAAAAAAAAAATAAATAAAACACTGTAGAAACATTTTTTTTTTTTTTTTTAAATTAGTTACAGCATCAGCTGATTTGTATGCAGCTCAAATTATAAAAATTAAATAAAATAGTACAAATTAACAATACCTTCACTACTTGATTCCAAAATGGATGCATAACATAATTGCTTAACGGGCTTGTGTCGATTGCACTATACTAAAAAACAAAAACAATCATTAAACAATAGGAAGAAAGGAAGGATAATATAAAGAGATAAGTAAAACAGTGCACACATGCCTCACCTAACCCTTTCTAAAACTTTTATAATCATGTTCATATAACAAATACATAGCTTACATAGAATAAGAAATGAAATTATTCACAAAATTAATCTAAAATTAATTCTTTTTGTAACAAGATAAGTTGTCATTCCTTTTTTTTTTGGTAAAATATTGTGGGGTACTCACACACTTTAAATCAAGGTTGAAGATTTTTTTTTTTGATTTTTCATCAATTTAAAAAGTCTTATTTATTTGATATAAAACGTAATCTTTATTTGAATTGAATTTTCTATTTTTCTTTAAAATATTTTTCTACTTTTCTTTAAAATATTTAAGAAATTCAGTTTATAATTAGTTAAATTTAATAAATATAGTTACAAAACATTAAAATATAATTGTAAAAAAAATAATTCTAACTATACTAAGGCATTAAGTTTTATAGCAATGCGTAATCCATGCAGACACACGATTAAAATACATAGAAAATGTGGTACATATGCATTATCTCGTGAACCATTTTTGCTGAAAATAAGCCAAAATTAACAAAACATAGCTTTGGCGCCAATATTGTATTAGTATTACATTTTTATAAGACAGTACGAAAAAGTGTTAATTTTGAAATGTTTTTAATATTCTGTACTTTGTCAATGTGAAAATATAATCATTAACAAGTATTGAGAATTAAAAAAAATTCCACAAGTTTAGGCCAGGATCAGACAATTCAGACATGTGATTGCTGAAAGAAAATATCTGAAATTTTAAGAGTGCAGCTTTTTTTTAGTACTTATTTTTAGATATCTTATATCTAAGACAAATAAGACTCATTTTCATATTCATTATATTATTAACACTTCATTATTCATAAAAAAAAAATTTAAAATTCTTGAAATCCATAGCAATAACTGAAAAAAGATTGATGATAAGACTGTGTATTTAAGAAAAAATCACATAAATCGGACATGTTAAAACAAAGTTAACTAAAAGTACATTTCGAGATTCAACTGTTGTAATATGGTATTATATTATATTACAATATGATATATTATATTTCTAATGTTCAACTTCATAGCTTTGTAACATTGAATGCAACCCAGAAGATTAAGGAACTCCTGGATCAAGTATTAGGGGAAATTTTGACTTTAATCAAGACTTTTTGATGGAACAAACCCGCATTTGAATTATATGAAGAGGAAAACCATGAAAAATGAATTAACTACAAAGGGAAAGGAAAAAGATCAAAACATGGATGTATGATGGTATCGAGCACATTGAAATTTTCATGTTGTATTATCATATTAAAAATCAATCTAATTGTAACCAAATAAAAAAAGGGGCAAATATATAATATTGATTAAATTAATTCTCTTGTTACAAATCGGAATTTGTAACTCATTAAGAAAATGAAAAAAAAACACCATTTTTTTCTAGTAAGAGTCAATTTAAAAAAGATTAAACCAATCAACCAGTAAAGACAAGTTTCTTCTAAAGGGGAAAACAAAAACCAAAAGAAATAGATTTCTTCCAGCCTTAGTGGAAAAAATGAATGAAACATTTTCAAAAAGTAATATCAAATAATAATAAAAAAATAATCAAATTTATAATGTAATTTAAACAGTACTTCTAAGCTATTAAAAATATAATTTTTAACCAATTAAGCATGTATGACGGATATACAAGTCAGAAATGCAATATGTATACTCATTACGTAAAATTAAAAATTACCATTGAATATAAAAACCCAAAATTTCAACAAATACATTAAGGAATATTTACTTGATGGTATACTGCCATTATACTAATAATGGAACTGCAATGAATCTATAATGCAATCTTCAGAGGGCTCACGACTCGAAACCGATCACGTAAGTAACTAGTGTCTTAGACAGTGAGTTTTGATTTATGTAAACATTACCATTGATATTAAATAAACAATTAATGGGTCAATACTGGCCCTTTGCTCTACAACATAGACATAGTCATAAAAATTCTTGGATAAAATACAATAATCCAAAACATTCGACTTAAAAGCTCTCTTTTTGCTTTAAAAGCATCTCAAGCAGCGCAGAAATTAAGACAGAAAAACTGCCATAAACCATCTTTTCACTCATTTCATAGCTACTTTCTGTAAGGAGTAAAAGAAGCTCTTACTATTTTCAATTATAAGCTAATTATCACTATTCAATCCATTTTGGATTTTAAAAAAATAATATATCAGGCATAAGAACACACAATTAAATAAAAAACTGAAAAAATTTGGAATTAAAAATTTATGATATTTATGTCATCCACCTCTTTGAGAATCAATAACGCAAGTGACAAAACCAAATTTATTATTAAATTTTAACTGCTTTGAAATAAATTTTTATTTCAAATTGTATCCTTTGACAAAATGCCGGTAGCCATCTTGCTCTCCTACTCCAATTGCATGTACTCAATTGATATTTCAATCTAGATCATTTAAAGGTTCCTTCGGAAAAAAAAAATTGGAAGCCACCGTTCTAGGTTGTTTTTTGGTTTCAAAGAAATAAAATCTAATGCATAATGAATGACACAACAGAAATGAGAAGAATCTGACAATGTACAATACTTTATACTGCAATTCTGTTCATTTAAATAAAAATATTAATATTGCCAGAAATTAAAAGAAAAAGCTTTTGTTGTGTATTTTTTAAGCTTTTGTTTTATTATTTGCACAATTTCTGTCCTTTACATCATTCATATTATATAATAAATTTTTGTGTATTTATAATCTGCATAAATTTCAAAATATCAGTGAATTTTGGGACTTTTTTTCCCGCTAGAAACTTGCCGCCCTAGTCATAACTTACAGGTAAGCTTAAAAAGGGGGTGACTCTCAAATCAATTCTTTTTTGACATTTAATCAGGAAACTTTTACTATGCTGCGCTCAAATTTTGATCAATCTTTTTGGCTGATAGTATATTTTTTAAAAATATTTTTACATAAATTTAGTGGAATATTTCTTTTCTTCCATACATTATCGTATTTACCTTTCACTGACATTTTATTCAATTTTTAATAATAATTTCCATACCTACATTTAAATCAAAACACTTAGTTGTAAAAATGATTCATTTATTTATTTTAAATGGAGTTTCTTAATCATTTCAAAAACAGTCCCAAAGAATTTTATTTATTTGGAGGTTAGTTTATAACTTATTAAATTAAGTAGTGCATGTAAAAGCTAAAAAGAGGATTTGATTTCAAATGACAATTTATTTCATACGTTAGTTCTCTCTATGGTTTTTATAATCATTACATTGTTACATTTACTACAAATTAACAATTATTAAAAAAACAGATACTTAAATTTTACAAAAGCAGTAACTCTAAAAAAATTAAGAAAATTAAAGAAATTTGTTTTCAATCAACAAAGTAATAAATATACAACAATTAAAAAAGGTTGCAGGTTGAAAACTGAAAATCTGCTCCGATTTAATATATATGAAATTAAAACATTTGAGTTAAAAAAGTAATAATAAAGTTAATAAATAAAATGAAATAAGTTATTTTAAAGTCAGGACAAAAGTATTTCAATAGATGGTGTTTGCAATAACATCATAAATATTTTCTTTTTACAATATTTTACCTTTTTAACGTTTATTCCTTTCCTAATGTAATAATTTTCTAATGCAATTAGTTCTCGACATTTGTTTTTATATCTCACGCAACTATAATTTAGTAATTATAACTGCTAACAAAATAAAAGAAAAAAATGCATTTTACATACAAATTGTCATTAAAAGTGTTAGCTATTAGACAAAATTTTTATTCATATTCATACTTATTTTAAAGAATACTCTTTTATTATTATTCATATAGCTTTAAAATCAAAAGTAAACTAGTTAGTTAGGAAGATTGGCGATAAATAGAACAAGGGTTGTAGTTTTTTGCTAAGACAGTGGCAAAAACTGGTAAAAACTGGGAAAAACCAAATTATCTAAATTGCTGATAAAATATTATTACAAAATACTTGAAACAAATTTAAATCAATCATAAGGAATAATAATTTTGATACATTACATGAGAAAATTATTTTTAAAATATTAATAATTAACATAAGGGTAATAATTTTTAAAAGATTGAAAGTTTGTTACCTCTTTTCATTTTAGAATCCTTAAATAAATGTTTTTTTTACAAATTGTATTTTTTTACTTCTTCATAATAACTTTTGGTATGTATTATTTTACATTATATCACTCTTACACTATATTTAAAGAGACATAGGAAAGCTAAGATGGATGTTTTATTAGATGGATTTTGATAATCACCTCATTTCTCAATACTACTTCAAAAATCAAAATGCAAAAAGAAAACCACACAATTTAAATCCCCTTGATCCTTTTCACTCACAAGCCAGTTCCCCCTGACTTCACACAAAAAAAGGTGGGTGGTATTAGCTATACTCATCTTACCCCTATCCACACAAGTGTCTGGCACCAATCAGGGCAGTAGTTTTTCCTTAAATCACTGAAGAGCAGAAGTGAGTTCTAGGATATCTGTTAAACAAGCAAGTAAATTTTCAGATAGTTGTATGAAATAATGGACAAAGGAGGAAGGAGACAAGATCCAGTTTGGGAATACTTCCATAGATTAAGTGTTGATGGAAAAATAGTTGCAAAATGCAAAAATTGTGATAGAATTCAAAGTAATAAAGCTGAGAGAATGAAGAAGCATGTTACAATTTGTATGAAAAAAGTTACAAATAAGTCTTCAGAAATTAATTCTTCATCTCTAATGCCAACAGAAATGGATTCAAATCAGAACAAGAGGTGCATTGGTTTAGAAACTGAAGATGTTGAGCCATCACCCCTTTAAAAAAAAACCCGACTGTAAGAAGGTAATATAGTTAAGTTAGTTTCAAAAACTTCAGAAAAGGAGATAAAGAAAATTGATCTAACTGTGGTGAAATTCTTTTATGCATGTGGAATACCATTTAATGTTGTTGAAAGTCATGCATTTCATGATTTAATTCGTATCTTGAAACCAAGTTATAAACTGCCTTCACGTAAAGAATTATAAGGTGCTCTTCTAGATTCAGAACTAGAAAATTTAATAGATGAAAGTTTAAAAGGTAAAGGAACCCTTGTTGTTGATGGGTGGAGTAACATACACAACGAACCTATAACTGCATCATGTGTTCAAGTTGATGAAAAAGCATAGGGGAGTGTCGGGTACCCCCGCCCACTGTCAATTTCATGTGTATAGAATATATCTTTTCAAGTCAATGGGCCATCGGACATTAATTGTTATATTAAAAAAAGATTATTTTCAAAGTTTCAAGTATTTATGCAGTTGGTAACATGGTAAATAGTTTTGAAAATATGTTGAATACAGTAGTCAAATTTTTTGAATTTCTATTTTTTTAAGTTTAACTATTCTTTTTTTGGTTTATTCTTTTTGTATTATTTAATTAGATTACAAAGCAATAGAAACATACAAAAATATTGATTATTACTCAATATTATACAGAAATATAAGCAATACTCCTTAAGTGGGTGGGGCTACCCGACTCTCCCCTACTACATTGTTGATGCAGAAAATGCAGGAGCCCACAAAAAGACATCAGAATACTAGCTGGCTAAATGTAGTGACACTATTTAAACTCTAAAAAGGAAGTATAACTGTGAAATTAAAAGCATTGTGACCAACAATGCCAAAAATATGGAAAAAATGAGAAGCGAATTGGAAAAAAATACCATGATGAAAATTTATGTTTGGTTTCATATGGTTGTGGAGCTCATTGGCTAAATCTCCTTGATGAAGATATTACACCTTCTAGTATTATCAAACATGTTGTGGATATTAGCAAATATTTTCGCAATCACCATGCGCCTTCAGCCTGGCTGAAAGAATGCAGTGATAGTATTCTACCTCAGTTACCTGGAAGCACCAGGTGGAATAGCCAGTTAGCATGCCTGCAAACATATGAGTATAATCATAACTCTTACATAAAAGTCACAAATGATCATCTGAAAGAGATGGATCAAACCATTGTTGCTCGCATACGTGATTTCAATCTTTCGCAACCAGTAAAAGATCTTATAAAACAACTAGAACCAGTTTCAAATGCCTTCACAGAACATTCTACAGATCAATTCAACAACTATAGCAGATGCTTGCCATATATGGTGTAAATTGTTAAAAGATGACCATTTACAGCCTTGAGAAATACAAGTTAAAAAAAAAAATTATTTGTGCAATCAATTTTACTTTGGCACCTTCTTGCTTATTTATTACACCCAAAATATAAAGGGCAGCTTCTCAGCAATGTACAGAAAGAGAAGGCCAGAGAATTTCTTGCAAGAATAAATCCATCATTTGTTTCATATGCCTTGAATTTTGAATTACAAGAAAAACCATTCCCTAAAACATTATTCTCAGAGCAAGTTATAGCCACAACTGATTCTAGTAAATGGTGGCAGAGTGTGCAAAATTCTTGTGAAGTTTTCCAGAGAATTTTGTGAATTAATGTCTCATTTACACTCATGTCCTTCTAGTAGTGTTGTCATTGAAAGAGTATTTTCGAATTTTTCATTTGCACATTCTAAAATTCGGAATAGGTTGACTGTAAATAATGTTTCAAAACTAATGTTCTGTTATGCTATGTTGAGATAGCACAAATTGTATTGTGATGATGAATAAAGTATTGAATTTGCGCAAATTTAAAAAATTGCATTGATACTTGTATATTTTAATCAACAACACATGTTGATAGATATTTTATGCTTTAAATTAGTTATATCAATTTAAAATAAGTTCATTTCACAGGAAAAAAGAGAATAATCACTAATTTCCAGATCAATAATGTTTTAAACTACTAAAATGATATATTAATGCATTATGATTTAATTATGGAATAATAATTTTGTTAATTTTTTTTAATTATATATATTTATAGTATATATTTCAATTTCAAAAATAATTTTGTATCAAAAATGTGTTTTTGCCGATCTTGCCAACCCTGAATAGAACAATTGTTTTTACCTCAAATTCTATTCATACTTCAGTTTCTTTGCACGTAAGTAAAAATATCAATCATATTTTACTGTCCCTTAAAAAAACCCACTAGTCATTTTATCTAGAATTGTGTTTGAACATTATTATAAAATCTAAAATATTTATTAAAATTAAAAAAACTGTAAAAAACTCAGGACTAACTTATCCATTATTCAACAGAAAATGTTAAGTGAATTTAGTATTGCTAGGTAGATATGGATTGATTGAAATTATATACTCGAGGAGGGAGGCGAATTATTGTTAAAAACAAATCATAATAAAGCTAAATTTTTTATTTTTTTGGAGGGGGAGAATAATGCATAAAGTAAAGCTTATGCTTAATTCATGTCAGGTAAATTGACAAAGAAATCTTTCACGAAGGCATCCAAGGATTGATTTTAGAACACACACTGGCTTCCATTGTCAAATCAGTTTAGTAATAAAAAACTAATAAAAGTCTCTTCGTTTTATTAGAACTAAAGATACTTTTAAATGTGAGGTTTTTGTTACTGATTATATTCCATATTAAATTTTCCCTGTCCTGCCCTGAATGGGACATTTGTCAATATTTTTTAATTTCCAGAAGTCAAAGATTTGATTACCTTTGGCCCCATTTTTCATTTATGCATTTTAAACAAACAATTGAAGCATTTTTTACAGATATATTTTTTCACGCTAATTTGAAAGGTACTAACCCCAAGACGATGGATAGGACTTATAGTTCAGAAATCATAAGAGTTTCATGTACAAAAAGTACGAATTCGTAAGTGTACCTAACTACATCTGTTATTGCTAACTATATAAGTGGGGCATTGTTTCCTTTATATTATTTTAAGCTATATCGAATGAGACTATACACGAGTCAATAGGACAAATGTAAAAGTAGCAAGCAGTTTTATGCTTAAAAAGAGCTATATTTGTGATGGTTTACACTTTTTACTTCGCTATCCGACTATCCAAGGTATATATTTTCCATGTAAGGTATATATTTTCCAATGAAATTTTTTACAGAATTGAATGAGATATAATTTGAATTCAGTCTTGAAGTTACAAGATTTACTTAATTATAAATGCCCTTCAAAGGTAATACATTTTATATACAAAAAAAAAAATCATTTCAACTTATGAAAGATAAACCTTTTAATTTCGTTTTTGGTCTTATTGGGTCAAACAAAAACAAAAAATACATAGGAGACAATTATTCACTTGTGTGTATAGCAATGTAAGATATGTAAATACAAAATACAGTAGAGTCTCGAAAGTTCGAGTCTCAGAAGTCCGAGGTTCTGCTTAATTCGAGGTGCCAAATTTCCCCCCTAGCAACCAAAAGCGCTCTTCCCATTTCCTCTCGCAACCGAAAGAATGCAGGTGTTATTTTTCGTTTCTTTCTGGAAAGAATTTCAGTAACCCACCACCTTTTGTTCTCTTTGTTTTGGAAGATGGCTAGGTAGGGGTTGGTTTGAAAAGAATTTTCAAACCAGATCTACAAGAGTTTTATTCTTCCAAGTTCAATTGTACTAGTAGCTTAGATTGTAGTTAGGGACTCAATACACGTGCTTGATCCTTATCATTTTGGAAACTTATTGCTGTTGAAAGTGTTGTGTTAAGGTGCCTGCTGTGAAAATGAGTGGAAAAAATAAGAGAAAATTTGTATCTATGATAACTAAATTGAACGCTATAAAAAGATTAGATGCAGGTGAAACAATAAAAAGTGTTGCTACCGATTTGGGTGTTGGAGAGGTAACAGTTGGTGACTGGCGCCGCAATCGAATAAAAATTGAGCAGTTTTCTTCACAGAAGTGCAATGAGACTCCAGGAGAAAAAAGAAAATCTATGAGAACATCAGACTATGGAAAAACTAGCAAGGCTTTATTTCTTTGGTTTACTCAACAGCGTAGCAAAGGTACTCCTATAAGTGGCCCTATTCTTCAGAAATCAGTTCAAAGAAGGAGAAGAAGATTTCGCAGCAAGCGTTGGTTGGTTAGACCGATGGAAAAAACGGTATGGTGTACGTCAACTAAATATTTGCGGTGAAATACTTTCGGCAGATACGTCAGCTGTGCAGGCATTTCAAAAAGGGATTGAAGACATTATATTGACGGAAAAGCTCACACCTGACCAGTTATATAACTGTGACGAAACAGGTTTGAACTTTAAGATGTTGCCCTCAAAATCCCTTGCTTCAAAAGAGGAAAATTCAGCTCCAGGTCACAAAAAACGGAAGGAACGATTAACCATTTTAGCATGCGCCAATGCATCTGGAAATCATAAAATGAAACTGACTGTGATTGGGAAATCTGCCAAACCTAGAGCCTTAAAAAACATCACTAAAGAAGCCTTACCAGTACATTACACAAATCAGAAAAGTGCATGGATGAATCGAGAAATTTTCAAACAATGGTTTCTAGAACATTTTGTTCCAGAAACACGGAAGGCATTGAGAAAAAAAAATTTGCCTTGCAAAGCAATTTTGTTTTTAGATAATGCTCCGTCTCATCCGGACGATGATGAGCTACATTGTGGTGAAATTCGTGCTATATTTTTTCCTGCCAATGTTACAAGTTTGATTCAGCCAATGGATCAGGGCGTATTGGAAAATTTAAAGAAAAAATATCGACACCGCTTGTAACAACATCAGGGTTCCCACTCAATTTCAGAAAAAAATTCCCTGACTTTTCCAGGTATTCCAGGTAAATTTCAATGAAAATCCATACCATATTTTATCTTTACTACGAAATTTTTCATCGGAAAATTTGGATTCTTTCATTTGTTAAGCCAAGAATAAGATTTTTTGTGTAAAATAAATATCATTATATAAGGAAGGAAGCATTTTAGTATGTCTAAAATGTAAAATTTTTTCAATAAATAATTGTAATAGATGTTAGATTTATTTAATTCGAACCTCAATAACTAGGTATTGTTACTGACAATTTTAAGACAGGTTTTTTCCGGGAATAATGAAGGAATTTTCCAGGTTTTTGTAAGAAAATAGCAACTTTCCCTGACTATTCCCTGATTTTTGGAGTTGAAATAAAATTCCCTGACAATTCCAGGTTTTCCCTGTTCTCCCTGACCAGTGGGAACCCTGCAACATTTAATTCAGTCTGATGATGAAAGTGTTGCGGATGTTTTGAGGAATGTAAATCTGAGAGATGTTGTCTACTGGATAGCAGATTCTTGGGAAGAAGTTCAACCTACGACAGTAATTAAATCGTGGACTAAGTTTCTACCTGAATTGGTTACGCCTATTGAGAAAATTAATGATGATGATAGTGAAACAATTGTTTTGAAAGATTTGGTGAAGGAATTACCAGGCTGCGAAAACTCTAATGCAGTTGATCTAAATGAATGGCTAAATAGTGACGACAAGCTGGAAATAACAGACTTAAGTATTATAGAAATGATGGAAGATGAGGAAGAATATGAAACAGAAGAAAACGACTCTCCGTTATCAGAAAAAAAAATCTCATAGTGAAGGTTCTGCAGCCTTAGAACTAGCCTTAAAATATGTAGAACAGCAAACTGAAGCCACCCCTGCAGATGTTTTGCTTTTGAAGCGTTGGCTGACTATCGCATCAACAAAGAGAAGTAATATACTGAAGCAACAAAAAATTGACAATTTTTTTAAATTGTAAAGAATCTTTTACGTCATTATACTAAAGAATAAAGGATTTTAAGGTAATATGTTCATTTTATTTAATTTCATTTGTAGTTGTTAAAAATGTTCTACTTTTTCGGAAAATCCGAGTTTACAGTAATCCGAGGTAGTGTCAGCCCCAATTACCTCGGATTTTCGAGACTCTACTGTAGTACTTTTTGTACATTAAACACTTAAAACTTTTAAACCATTATTCTGATCGTCTTGGGATTGGTCTTATATAATTCAGCGTGATAAATAACATTGGAAAATTTACATTATGCGTTCAGATAGTTCCTGGAAATCAATTTTAATTGTATACCTATAAGTCATGTTAAAAGAAGTACTGTTTATTCATAAAAACTCTTGCACCTTTTGAACTACTTTTTCTTACTAGCTCGTGGTAGTTAATTTTTTATAAAAGACATAGATAATGTCTTACTTGTTTAAATAGAAATATCAGATGTGTAAATAGGTACAAGTACAAATTTGTACTTTTTACACATAAGAATCCTTATAACTTCTAAACTATTATTCTGTACGTTAAAGAATTGGTCTCATTCAATTTAGTGCAAATTTAGTTTAAAATTTATTAAAACACTACTACTTTTTGAATATTTGAACGTGACCAATGTATATTTAAAATATATATTGTGGGCAAAAGTATCCAATTTTAACTTAACTAATTTTAATTGATCAATTTTGAATTTCTGAACATCTCCTATAGAAAAGTTATAAAATACATGCTAAAAGACCAAGATATCCTGGTTGGTAGGGCACTCGGCCCCATGTCCAAGACTTCGTGGGTCCGATCGCTAGCTGAAGACTCCCCATGCAGTAAACGGTGACTCATGCACGTTAAATCTGTTGAGTCGCAAAGTCCTCCACGTTCCCATTACAAATCATTACCTCTGGTGGTACTGATCAAGGAATTTCCTTGTCTTCTGGATATGCTCAAAATTACTAAGCTACGAAGTAGAACATTAGTAGTCGCAAACCCTAAATTGAGTCTGCTGTTCAACGACGGATACAAAAAAAAAACCTGCATGCTTGCTTTAAAGGGCATACTGTTAAGGGGAAAGTTTTATGTAACCCATAATTGCCATGTTTGATCCAAAAAAATTTAATGCATGAACCATTTTATAATATACTTAAATGTAGTTGAACTGGCTTTGATGTATTGAATAAATTTCAAAAAAACTAATTTGATAAATTTTGAGAATTAGATTTTTTACAACCTATGACTACTAATGTGAAAACTTCATTTTTCACTATTGTTCAACAAATAAACCCTACATCCTTGATTAATTTTAAAATTTTTCAATAAAATATGAATTAAGCCGAAGTGAAAAGTAAGATATCTATATCTTGTTACAAAAAAGAAACTAAATCTTGAGAACATAAAAATGAAAAAATAATTATAATTAAGATCATAATAAATTTAAAAAATAGTCTCAGAATAGAGTTGCCCCAGTCACTTAATATTGCACAACTACTTGGAAATATTATAGGATAATCTGAACGTTTAAGGTAAGTAGCATGTTTTTAAATTACACGAGAGAATGTAAATCTAATAAGAACGAAAGGAAAAACAGTTTATTAATACTAATATAAATTCGCAAATTTATAAGTGCATCTCATCTCACAGCACCAATAATGATCATATTGCACTTACTAAATTCTTATATTATAAATTCACAAGTGTGAAAGAGAAACTCCATCATGGGAGCAGCATTTAATCATCGCAAATATATTATAGAACAATAACAAAACAAAGATATATTGATTAAAAACATTCAAAACAAACCTTATAATTTTCAAATCCTTTAATTCTTTCGGGGGACAAATACTGGTAAAACATGTTCACTTAAGTATTTTTTTAATGTAAAGAAAATTAGAATAAACAATGGATAATTAAATGCTAGGTAAGCGTCGTGCCCTTATCAAATACTTTGATTTTCAAAGATTTCAGCTAAAACACGCCACCAGCTTTAGAAGCGCTGAAAGAAGATTTTAAACATTGAAATAGCAGTTGCAGTTAAACAACCACATCTAAAGGAAACACTGTTATTAAATTAGTTTCGATATTTGTTTCTATTATTTTCAAAAGTAATGAATAAATAATGACACCAAAAAAATTTTAAAAAAGAATATAGCATATTCAATAGATATTTGTGACACTAAGATTTAAGCATTAGTGACGTAACAAAACATGTTAGTCTCCCACGCATTAAGCTAGCAGTCGTTGCCTATAGCAACCCATATTAATAACATTCTTGGGACCCTCCCTGACCGACGGTATCAGTCGCCAGTGGAGGTAGCGTGTTCGAATCCCACTGCTACTCTGGATTTATCTGTCCTATTAGACAAAGCCTGGAAATGTATGTTGTATTAATATACAAGATTCTTAGCTTATCGTAGTCAAAAGTCATCAACAAAGACACTAATTTAAACATGTTATTGCATACCCATGCATATACATATCCCACAGTTTATCTTTCTTTAACTGCTCTTGTCGTATATTTCGCTATGTCTCTGGATTCCGGATTAAGGAATCAAAAGAGTAAACGGGCATAAGACTCATTCGAAAATAATTTCATGCAAAATATAATTTTTTTGGGGGTAAATTAATGGTTAAAAAATTAAATTGTAATTTAGACCATTTTTTTACAATATATTTTTTGAGCAGATTATTGTTTCAAGAATTATTTTAAATAACAAAATTTGAACAAAATCAGTCGAATATCTGGAAGAAAAAAAAAAATTTTTGAAATTTTATTACTCAGAAGCTATTTCGCCAATATCGTTCAAATTTTTGTATATTATGTAAAGAAAAATCATAAATAAATAAATAAAAAAATTAATAATGGTCGAAAGGATATTTCGGTCGTTATTATAATTATTATTATTTATTTATTTATTATTATTTTTTTTTCTGAGAACTATCTCTGGATAAACAAGTTTTATAAATGTATACAAATATTCCTTGATTGATTAATTTAGTTTTAGTTTCAGAGGCGTAGTGAAATAAAGAAAAAGTCGAATTCTACCAACCTTTTGTCCAAAACTTGTTACGTACACATCTGAAAATCTAAATAATTGATGAATAAGGTATAAAAGCACTTTGTCTTTTTATGTTTTATATAATATCTCAAGTGCATTTATTATACAGTAAAAACACATTTATACACTATAAAAAGAGCTTTTATACATTTATAAAGCTTTTTAAAATTAGCTGTAAATAGCATATAGTTACCACTTTTTTGCGAAATGCCCATATTCCAATTCATGCATGCAGAATTTGACAAATAAAGAAAAATAACTTGGATGATTTATAGATTCAATAAAAATCTAACCGAACTTAATTTAAACCCCCGAAAAAAAAATTTCATACGACCGAAATAAATCCAAGATTAAATTCAAGAGAATTAAATCGATCTGTGAAAGGTATTAAGAAATGGAAAGAGATTTCACACATTAGAAAATTTTCCATTTACCAGACAAATTTCTATACTTTCGCAATATATTTCTCATAGGCGTCATTGTGATGGGATTCTTCATTAATTAGAAATATCATCTAAAAGTACCCTTTAATACTTCAGACAAATGTAGAAAATCTTCATGAATCATTATCGATTTAAATTCATCTAAGTTAAAAACAAAATAGAGAGTAATTAATCATTTTGTAGATTTAAGAATTTTATTTATTATGTGTGAAATTTAGAAAACTATTGTGACTAGGCATTTTAATTTCCTCTCCCTCAAAAATTGAACCCTTGCAAAGCCCGGGATTTTTCTCAAAATAAAAAATGGTTTCAACAGATTCGTTTCGAATTGAAAATCTACACCATTAAATTACTCAATTTAACTCGTGTAAGACATCCAATGCCTCTATTTCCATCTAGGTTTTTAAATTGTGGTTAAAGTAACATTTTAAATTTATTTTTCCATTCAATTAAATTATGTCTTTACTCTCTGTTCTAATAGTTCCAAATGGATAAAACATAAATTCTATTGAAAGCATACAGTCCAAATTACATGCTTAGCATGACTTCAGGACATATCATGACTATTTAACATCACTTCAGGATAAACATGGCTGTAAAATTTTCTAAAAATCTTTTTTCAAAACAATATGACAGTATAAACATTCGAAAACTTCATACTCGTATTAAAGATGTATAAGTTTAACTTCAATGTAAATAAAATGCGGCTTTCTGCATTCCCTCATGAGATGGCTAGAATCGACTGACTAAAAATTTTAAGATGCTTCTCAAAATGACGTTTTTTATTTTTCGCAGACACGTATACTGCCGAAAAATAGAAAATCAATGTAAGCCATAAAAAAATTCCAAAATTGAGTTTTTCATATATTTGGCATTTTTCTGTAAGCCCCATACTGAAAAAAGAATCTGTTTTCTGAAATTTTACATTGGCGTTGATTAGCAAAGGAAAGAAAATAGTTGTCAAGCTTCTTTTCTCGAAATCAATCTTAAAGCTTTTGTTTTTTTCTTTCTTTAATTGCACGAACATGCGCCAAGGTGGCTCAAGGAATAAAGCGCTCATCTCCCAATGAGAAATCCCGGGATCGAATCTTAGCGATGGCTGGTCGATAGGAATTCCGCACTCGGCTCGCACCAACTGCAGACGTAAAATATCCTCAGTGGTAGACGGATCATGGGTTAGAGTTCTCTTGGTTTCACGCTGATGCCCATGGGAGGTTTTCATGGTTTTCCTACGTAGGTTAGTTTCATCAAAAAGTCTTCCACTAAAGCAAATTTCTCCCAATACTTGATCCAGAGTTCCCTTGTCTTCTGGATTGGATATAAAACTACAAGGCTACGGAGTTAAACATGGATTTGAACATTGTGAGTAGTCGGAAACTCACAATTGCGTCGGCTGTTCAATGACGGTTAGAAAAATAAAATTGTGGCTCAGGGAGTAGAGTGTTCATCTCCCAATGAGGTGAACTAGGTTCCAGTCCCAGCGTTAGCTGGTTAATACGAATTCTGCTCCCGGCTCACTCCGACCAAACTGCTGACGTAAAATATCCTCAGTGGTAGACGAATCATGGGTTAGAACTCTCTTGTCATCGGGCTGACCGTGGGAGGTTTTCCTCGGCATGTAACAAAAACGCGGAATATCTATCCCTCAAAAAAGTTCTCCTCAAAGGCTACTTAGTCCCAATGCTTGATCCAGGAGTTACCTTGTGTTCTGGGTTAGCTTCAAAGTTACAAGGCTGCGGAGTGGAACATTTACAGTTGTAAACTCAGAATTGCGTCGGCTGTTCAATATCGGTTATAAAAAAAATTGCACGGACATATAGTAGATACAGATTCTGCTGCAAGTGGGATTCTTCGCAAATTAGGTTAATAGTTTTTGATTAGTTATTTATAAAATTTCTTGAGTTATCCATTCGAAAAAAAAAATTCGTAAGTTTTTCGGAAACATCCAAGATTATACTAACTATTTTAAAGTGAGTGAAACGAAAAATAAAACAGCATATAACAGTATTGAGAACGAAGATTTTCTTGCAATTATTGATAATCGGTAAGTTTATTCAGTGATACGGGTTTAAACTTTTACGTTTCAAAATTAACGGTGATGCGCAGACTTTTAAAATGTTCCTTAGAACTGGAATGTTTTAAATAAAAGATAAAGAAATTACGCTAAAATCGCGACAGTTTGTAATCTAATTCTAATTTGTAATCTTAAAGCTTTGGGAGAATTAAACTACAGCTTCGAATCGAATTCTTCCTAGGGCTAATGATAAAAAACTCATGTACATAAAAATAAAGTAATAAGTTACTAATACAAAATTTTACAAGCTAGATTTTGACCAATAGTTGTGAACCTCTATTTACCAGTTAAAGCGAATTAACCGATTTTTTTTCTTTTCTTTTCATTTTTATCCGTTTAAGATAAAGTTAAAAGCTCCTAGTTAACAAGTTTTATAGTTTGTGTTAAATATTATAGATTGCTTTTCAAACGACTACAATTTGCATCTTGTAATCAGCAATTTTGCACACTATGTCTGTTGTGAAGGCTAGAATGTTGACGATGTCAACCCTGATCTATCAAAGGATACCAAGATAGAATAAAGTTAACAAGTCTTATATACTAGTGAATTGGAATTGTATTAGTGTAGGGTTAGTTCACTACTCCCCCGACAGATATCTCTGGGGTCGAATTCGATGAATGGATATCACTAGTTGATTCACTGCCGTTTTTGCTCAAGACTGTATTTTGCTCAAGACCAGGAGAGCTGTATTTTATTTTATATTCGTCGTTGAACAGCCGACCCAATTTTTTGGGTTTACGACTGCTAATGTTCAACTCCGTAGCATTGAAATTTTGAACTCAATCCAGAAGACAAGGAAACTTCTGGATCAATAATTACGAGAAATTTGCCTTTGATGGAACTAAACCGCATTTTTGCTTTACATGGAGAGGAAGACCACGAGAGCCTCCCACGGCTAGACTGACGGAAAGGGAACTCTAACCCATGATCCGTCTACCACTATTTCACGTCAGCCCTGTGGTCAGTGCAAGCCGGAAGCAGAATTCGTATCAAACAGCCATCGTCGGGATCATACCCCGGTTCACCTCATTGGAAGGCAAACGCTCTATCCCCTGAGCGATTGCGACTCAGGAGAGCTATATTAAGATCACGATTGTGTACGTGGTCTCTCCTGTGTTGCTATTAGCTCTCTAGTGTGTATAGTTTTTCTACGGTAAGAACTCCCCCCACCACAAAGTCTGAGGCAGTCTGCTGCTATTGAAACAAGAACAGAGCATTTAAACGAGGGCAGCTTCTCTTCACTCTAGGGTTAACACAATTGACCAAAGAAAAAGATTATCTTTCCCCGACCCGAAGCCTGTCCTAAGCAATTACCCCACACCCCTAAATGAAATAATTATATCTCTTTACCATAGTCACCGCCACGGGTCCAGACGAATGGCTAGAGGAGTTCTTATTCTAGACAAACTATACAAGTCTCAGTGTTGTGGGAGGACAATGTCGCAGTCACAAATAGCAAGTCACGTGTGCCAACCACCGAAGTGGGCGTTACTGTCAAGATAGGCCTGTTCAGATAATGCCCGAAGGTCACCAATGTGTGGGCTAAAATCCCACCGAAAGGTTATTATTTAAAGGCATGTTTAAAGACTGATTTACCGTTATTCTACAAAGCGCGGGTTCTTTGTTCATAATCCCCATAAATTTATGGGGATTATGAATTGTTGATTATGGGGAATTGTTCGATTAATCGAACAATCAGAAGAAATGATAGCACATTTCTTTACGAAAGGTGTTTAAAACAGTCTTGCCTGTGACGAAGGTAAAAATACTAAATCGAAATCAATATTTAATTTTTTTTTTTTGTAACGTTATCTTTGTTTAACTCATTTGTGTCTAGCACAGCGACGTGGATGTTTTTTGCTTCGTAGGAAATTATTTTTTCTATCGGCACTAAAAAATTTTTTATTATTCACGACTCTTAGTTTAATAAATTTTATTTGAAGCAATGTGGCCCACCACTACACGTGCAATTTAAAGAAATTTCATAAAATTCTATTTTGTCCCAGTTACGTCGAAATAAACCTTTTAAAACAATGAACTTCCCAAAAATTCTGCAAGTTTTAATTTTTAAATTCATACCACTTTATATTTTTTTCAGAAACCAGAGCAATCGGCATTCTTTCTGGCGTTCTATTAAAATCAGAACACAAAATTTCTTACAATCAGGAGTCCCCATTTTGTGTAAACAAATACTCATTCTCTTATCGAAAACTGCATCTCTGCGAAAAGTTATCGAATTTTTTATCTTTTTTTTTTTTTTAAATAATCCTTGAAGAAAAAATGTTTCTCAACACTTGCCCTGGCTACATCATGGAATTAGTGGGAATATGACTGGGCTTGTTTGTAAAGAGATTCAGAAAAAATAAATAGTAAAAAGAAACACACCCAAGCTTTAATTGGTAATTAAAAAAGATTTTGGTAGGTTAATATTTATTAAGGGTGTTCTTTACGAAGCACTTTGTATTTATTTGAATTATACGAAATTTTGGTCAAAATTTTTTTTAAACAAATTGGTGATAAATCTTGCTATCACTTTAAATTATGAAAAGAGAAAAAAAAAATCTGCTAAAAGACAAACAAGTTGGTGTACATGGGTTTTGATAATTTCAGGCAGAGGAAAATCAATAAATATTTTTTAACAGTCTAAAATTACCTTACATACCTATTGCAAATATCCCGAAAAATATTTTCGAAATTTTTCTTACTTCCGGCTCAAGTATGAACACAACCATTCCATTAGAAAGTAAAGCGTGTGAAACTAACAAGAACGCGAAATTTATGAAAATTTTGATCAGAATTGCGTATTGTAGTGTGTTTTATGTGACATAGGCAGAAACATTTGAGAAAAAGTAAATTTATTAGTAAAATGGAAAATTTTCAGTTACAAATATAGGAACTATATAGAACAAATAAAATTTTAATTAAAAAAGAGCAGCAGTAAAGAACCTTATTAAAAGTTTCTTATTTCAAATTCAGTAAATTTTAAAAAACTTAGCATATTTCAGGACTATTCACAAAAGACGTCACTATTGAGTGGTACTATAATTATATATTCATATAATAATTTATATAATTAATATTTCCATTAAAATAGAACATTTAAAATCAGTAATATTTATGCATTATTTTTATACTTTCACCTCACGCTTTTTTTTAAAAGATAAAATGCTATTTCCATCTAATGTTTTTGTATTCTTTTTAATTTAATCTTATATCGATAAACATCCATGCAGATAAAAACTTAAATTAAGCTCTAGATAATAAAGTTAATATCAAAATAGTAATAAAGCTCTAGATAATAAAGTTAATATTAAAATAGTCCCCCCCCCTCCGAAATGTAGCCTGTTTAAAACTGTTTTGTTTAGAAAGTTAAAATAAGATTGAAATTATATTTCGCTTCAAAATATTACTGTTCAATTATCCATTTTTAACAATATTTTATTAATTTTGTAAATTTATGCTTTCTTTTATAAACCTTTATTTTATTTCATAAAAATACACAAATAATCAATATTATTAGGCTCTCAAATGTTTTTAAAATACGTAAAGTTTAAAAAGTAACGTATTTAATATAATCTACGTATTTCTTAACTTGAAATTACTCGTTTTTAGCATGACGGGGGACTAGGGTTTGTTAAAGTATGGTACATTGTGACATGGAAGTAAAATTATTAAAAAATAAAAGCAGTGACATCCTTTATAAGCAGTCCGTTCGAAACAGCTATCTTGTACATATTTTTCACATCAAAACAAAAATAGAAATTGAAAATGCAGAACCATTTTTGAAAATTTCAAACCAATTTCTCGATTTGTAATCCTTTTATCATTCATGATGATGATCAGGATGATGATCATGATGGCATTTATGATGATGATGATCATGATGGACCATGACATTCAATTCTCTGGTTATGCTGAAAAGATTAAGACATATTTTATTCTTAAGATAAAAATCATAAGATGGTATTTACAGACATGAAACTAGTTTTAGTAATAGAAATAACGGGTTTATTTATTTATTTTTTGTTAAAATTATTAAATTATCATAGCTATTCCTTGAACTGTGGGAAAGCAATAGCATATATTAATAGTTAATCGACAGGAAAATTTTACGGGTAAAAAGAAATCAACTAAAAGAAAAAAAATGGAAGAAATTTCATATTCAGCTTTGCATCCTCTTTAAGAAAATTATCTAAGAGTGGCTGATTTTTAAAAGAGAAATTACGGTTTTGAGCGCCATCTATTCATAGACTACGACCAGACCGCATACGCTCGTTATGTTCAGTCCAGTTATGGGAAAATTGGTCGTGGAAGTTTCTTACAAGTTTAGGCGTTCCGTTCGTAATGCTGTATCGGTTAAATAACGTCCTTTCTCTTCTCCTGACCTAACACAGTAGTCTAAGGGTAGTAGGCAGGGAAGAAATTAAATATGTTTTCATCAAAACCTTTAAAATACAAGGTCATCGTCAAATCAGAACTGAAAAAATACAGCACGCGAAATTTTAAAATGTCAGTTTTTTTTTTTTCCCCTCGGCAAAAATCATAAATAGAATTCCGCAATAAACATTTTTAAAAACGTTGTTTATAATTATACCTAAGAGTTTTGAAAATTATTTTCGCGTAATTTATACTAAAATAATTTTTCAGCTTCATCTTAACGTTTTCACCATTAAAAAAAATAAAAATCAAAGCACAGACAAGTGTACTGTATTAAATGTATTAATTCACCATGGTTATATCGTTTAAATATTCTGAAAAATGGAATAAAAAAGCATTCTCCCAACACCTCGTTGCGGGTCAAGGGGTCAAGAGGTTAAGACTAATTTCATGAAGGCATGATAGTGACAATATGGTCGGTATTACGCACAGATCACCTTTATTTCCCAGAAAAGCTGGTATTTTTCGATCTGAAGCTTTGTATGGGGTGAAGCCGCCACTGAGAATTGAAACCCAGTTCTTCACGATGACACTTCATAGCCTTAACCACCATTGCGGCTTTATTTCCTTATTTCTTTAGACATATTGTGTTGTGGAATTATACTGTCAGTAAATGCTAAAATCATTGACAACACGAAAACAGAGTTGTCTTTAATTCCAAGATAGCAAGGAAAGAGGGGTCTTAAAACAAATCTAAAAAATAAATAAATTTAGCTTTTCAAGAAAGCGATATTTGGGTAATAAATATGCATGGCTTCAACTCTTTTCTGTACTCCAAAATCAAATTTCTTCTAAATCGATAAATACATATATAGAATAATACACATGTAAGTACATGCACATAATTTGTGTCATAAAATTTGTAAAAAAAAAATTTTGAAATTTTTTAAATGTTTAGAATTTCATTAAATATATACTATACTAGGCGTACCACACGGCCATAATTTTCAACGTCCAAAACCTTGTCAAATCAGTTAATTTTATTAAAAAAGAAGTAATTCTCGACTTAAACCTCACCTTTTTATAGACTTAAATCTAATTAAAAAAGATATGAATTCAGACACTATTATTCTAGCTTTAGGAATCGTTAAATATTGAATTACTTTGTATTTGGCGCATTAACCCTTTGAGGACCGTGATCATGCATACATGGCCACGTGATTCTCCTTTCACGAACCATGGTATAGCTAAAATGAACCTTTGACTCTAGCGGCCGAAGGTCACATGGATGTAATCTCAATACGGTATTTTCGTATTAGTACGCATACGTACTCCTTAGTAGGTAGGCCTACTCTCAAAGTAAACTGGCTTGGGGAAGAGCTTTTTTCTCATTTTTGCCAGTCCTGGAGGATTTTAATAAAAAAAAAATTTTTTTTCTTAAGGGTTCTCTGATTACAAATGAACACAAGTGATAGCGGCAGAAATATAACGAAAGTAGTTCGAAGTTCTTGAAGGAAGGTGAGAAAAGTATCGCTGAGTGCGACTAATTAATCAGTTCATATATGAGAGCATTGGAAATGAATGTAAAGTTAATTTAAGTCAGTTTATTTGAAGTGAAAGTAAGGCATTTTAGTTTTACTAGCAAAAAGTGAGTTCGTCGTTTCTTTACTGAGGTAAAATTGTGTCAGCAAAATTATCAAATAATTTCGTCGACAAAAGAAATGGATTCATCCGAGATCACGATATTTGCTTACCTTGATTATTGTCTGATTCAAGATTCTTTCATGCCATTCACAAAAACTTCGACAGAAATTTCTTCACAATGTTTTGTAATGGACATGGTTTGCCATAAATATGTCAGCATATGTCCTAAACAATATTTTCCGTTCTGTTTCCCGTACATTCAGCAATAAATTCTCACATTGCTTTGGTTGAAAAACCATAAACTTGGAACTTTACATTCACCTTAATTACTTTCACGCAAACTGGGTGGTGCTGCTGTTACAAATGTATTCCTGACCCTATGACGAGGGTCCATTTTCTTTGGGAAACAGTTAAGCATTCATACACCGAATTCAGTTGCGCGCTTCCGTATCACCATGGAGAGAACAGATACGTGAGTTTAAGGGAAAATATATCTCATCAATCAAGTTCTCGTGTTTCCCAGACGGTGATTGGAGGTGTGGCAACGTCTTTCAGTGTGAATGCTCCTTTATGTAAGAGATTATAGATTTCAATGGCATAAATTATAGCTTTTTCTATTTTTAACGTAGGCCGTGGTAGCCTTTATATATATATATATATATATATATATATATATATATATATATATATATATATATATATATATATATATATATATATATATATATATATATATATATATATATATATATATATATATATATATATATATATATATATATATATATATATATATATATATATATATATATATATATATATATATATATATATATATATATATATATATATATATATATATATATATATATATATATATATATATATATATATATATATTGTAGAGGCTGTTGGTTGCGACAGCTGGGATAGCACGAGAATCCGAGGTAGAAGGATCGAGGATCGGATCGAAGACCGAAAGTAGAAGGACGAGCCGGAATAGTTCCTACGCGGATGAACACCGGCGGAGGAGCACAACCAGCGGCCACGACAGGGAGTGAAGAGGCTGATGTCCAGTACTTAAGGAGATGACAGTTTGCCATTTTGCCCAGCACACCACACCATGGATCTCAACGAGTTAGGTTATCTTATAACCGAGCTCCTGCTACTATGACTTCAGCTAGATTCGGCCGCGGAGGGAAGGTCTTCCGACCCTCTCGCGTAAACGATGATGTTGAAAATTATAATTTCGACCACAAAGCCCTTAGAGATGCGATGAAGGTTGCAGCCCGCAAAAAGGCTTCATACTACACGACCACTAACGATATGCTAGGATTGATTAAAAATCATGAGAAATTAACCAACGATAGTAGAAAAAGCTTTGATGAAGGCAAACTGACAAAAGAAAATCTCTACAGGTTGATTTACATGGAAGAACTTAAAGTTCTTGTTACGCCAAAAGTTCCAGACTCAGTTTTGGAAGTTATGGATATCCAGACAGCGACCCCGGCTGATTCAACTCCCACCGTGGAACCTGAGCCCGTGTTAGAAATCATGGATATTCAGACTACAACTCCGGTTGACTCTACTCCAGTAACAGATGAGCCAGACTCAAACCTCACCCCTGAGCCTGCTGAACAACATCCCGATACAGCTGTGAAAAATAAGAAAAAGAAAAAACGGGTTAAGAAAGGTGTCAACCCGGCGATACCAGAAATTTCTGAACCAGAGATCGAAAGTGAGCATCCCCACCAGATAGAAATGATCATCTCCAAAACATCGGAGGATACCGAAGTGCAGATGGAGCTAGAAACTTCTGCTGAAGCCCCGGCTACAGCTGTGACCCCAGCTACTACACTTGAGCCGATAGATACCCTGCAGCTGACCGGCAGGAAAATCAGAGCCCTCGTACGTGGACTTAATATCAACATAGAGATTGTGAATCTCGAAAGTGAACTTTCAGACAATGGTTTTCGACCAATCAGGACAGAGCAGCTAAGAAGGAGGCGTGGCCAGGAACTAAGGCTCCTCCCCCTCTTTCTAGTCATTCTACCAGATAGTGGAAAACACCGCGATATCTTCAGCATCGAGCGTCTGCTAGATACCCCAGTCAAGATCGAAAGATTTCATGGCGGGCGCCACGAAATACTGTGCTACCAATGTCAGAAGTTCGGGCACACACAAAAGTCTTGCACTGCTGAGCCTGCTTGTATGAAGTGTGCCAATGCACACTTCACGTACAATTGTACAAAATCAAAGAACGAGCCGCCCAAATGTGTAAACTGCCTAGGTGAGCACCCAGCCTGTTTTTCGGGCTGTGGTGCAAGACCCAAAAGAAGTTACAGACAGAGACCCACTCAGCCTAGAAATCCTACAGACAAAGCCACCAGATTCCTGTTGTTATTCAAGGAAATGCAGCAGCTTCTAAAGGATCCAGACCTAAATTTACTCCGATCTCTGATTGCTGACAAGTCTTAGACCCAGAGATCTCCTCCAAGCCTGACCTCTTTTCAAGACGTCCACAGACCTCCCGTAGAAAATTCTACTGTTATCTCATAGCCAATAGTCACCGTTGCCCTAGGGCAAACTTACAGATGAAGAGGTCAAGTGCCCGCTGACGCGGGCAGGCACCTCGCCAAATCCAGATCGTCGTCGTCCGTCAGGAGGGTTGTTGTGCAGCGTCCGAGACTTCGTCCAGATATTACGTTTCTACCCGTGACGCCCACCTGCAGTTTGAGATGTTTACAATCGAAAGTTAAAGTTTTTAATTTATTTTTATAACAACTTTTAAATGTTTTTAACAAATAATCAGTTAATTGAAGTCTGTTAGTTTCTTGATGGTTTTGTTATTTTTGACTATTAAAGAGGATGTTTCATTGCCATATTGTTTCATTTGACGTCTTATATTCCCATCACCGAAACCTATACATATATATTATTTATGACCGTGGTTGAGCAGCCGACCCAATTTTTGAGTTCACATCAGCTAATTTTCAATCCATATTCTTCTAATTTTGAACCCAATCCAGAAGACAAAGGAACTCCTGAATCAAGTATTTAGAGAAATTTGTTGTGGAAGACTTTTTAATGGAACTAACCCGCATCTGCGTTCGAGAAAAACCACGCAAACCTACGGTTAGCCAGACATGAAGGGGCTCTAGCCTATGATCCGCGTACCACTGCGATATTTTGCATCAGCACTGTGGTCGGTGCGAAAGTCAATCAGAAATAGCAATCGCCGACATTCCAACCCAGTCCACCTTATTGGGTAGTGAACGCTCTATCCCCTAAACTACCACGGCACTGGGCCGGAGAACCAGCAATTAAATTCGGGAAGTGCTAGTTAAATCTATGGAACCTAAAGTCTTGTAGTCAGTCGCTGAGCAGTACCATGGGTACAGGGAGCTGGCGAAAATTTTCTTCCCCTTCAGATAGATGTATGCCGAAATCAAGAATTGTCCTCACCAATTATGACGACATATCTTCGGATCATCATCAATTATGATTTCCAGACAGTCGCCAATAGTATGCAACGCTCTAGTGAAACGTAAATAAAGTACCGACCTACCATATATTTTTAACGTAGACTATGGGATTACTTTGATCTTTTCACAAACTTATGTAATAACCATTTTAAAGTTAAATTTATACTCTACCTTTCTGTATTGGTTGTAGAAATGTAATTTATAGCGTCCTTCAGAGCTTGCACATATTGCTTGAGTTCATGGTATGAGGCCGAAACACATTGCAACCAATTTGTCAAGGGATGCTCAGGCTGTGCTTGAGGTTCATGGGGTAACGGTACACCATTTGCACGACATTTTTCCACAAGCTGCTTTAAGCGCTTTTCCCTACCGGTCTGTGTATAATCTGCAAAGGCTGAAATTAAATTGATGCTTTTTAATTTCTCTACTACTTTTTTGTAGTCAAAGGCAGCATAAAAGTAAAAAGAACCATTTTGGTGCTTTTAATTAGATATGGATGGTTTAACGCTGATTGGACACCAGTATTCCTTTTATGTATTTTTCCCTGGCGCTCTATCACGAGCAAAAATATATTTTGGCTTTTCCTTTTTTTATAATTATCGGTTAGTTTTATCTGTTAGATTATCGAATCATATTGGTACAAAAAAGTTAAATTTTTTTTCCATCCATATTAAAAATTTAATAATTGATTTTGTTCACTAAAATAACTTCAGTAATGAATTACCGTTTCTCTTAAATCTGAATAACTGCAAAATAGCTAAAAATTTTTGCAAGCCGCGTTTTGAAAATCTTACCTATAACGGAAAAAAAAAAACTTGTTTCAAGCTGTATTTTATAACCATAAATGATTATAACGCTAAGTAAAATAAATTTCACTTATTGACCTTAATTAATACATGATAATTAAAAAAAGGTATAAAAATTTTTAAAATAAAAACTCAGCGTCAAAGGGTTAACGTAACGTAAGCAACAATGAGAGGCTCGATATTCTAAACAGTTTTAGACTAAGATAAAGATGTAATTTTTTCCTTAATACCAATATTCATTAAAAAATTTCAAGTTATATTTATTTAATGAGAATAATCAAGAATTGACCTAAAAATATTAAAAACATTCAGAATTAATGAGCTATCTTTCGAGTGCTATCTTTCGTTTTGGCTATTCATTTCAATACGGAATTATCTGATTTTTTTTTCCGAAATCCTAAATGTCGAAAAAGTAAAAAAGAGTAATCGCAAAGCTTTTTATAATTTTAAAGAGAGTATAAACTCTATTTCAGGCTAATGGAGAAGGCTGTTATAATACGACAAGCCTAATAAATTTTTGTAGGATACAATAAAATTGCTGGAGAATAAGAAAATTTAGAAGCTCGGTCCGATGAAAACAGACTTCGGGGTCCTAATAGCGAATAAATTCTTTTAAATAAAATTAATGAAATCCTTTTACGAATTGAATCCAATAAATTCTAAAGAATTAAGTCTAATAAATCCTTCATATTTGATCTTAAATCATTATGTTTTTTAATGCCAAGAATAGTCTACTACGATTTGGCTAACGTACAAAGCCGTTACAATGCGGCAAGCCTCTTGAATGTCTCTTGCTTATTATAAAATCGCTGAAAAATGAGAAAATTTAGAGCTCTATTGAAAACACAGATTCAGGTGCTTGATAGAGAATAATTCTTTTAAATAAAATTGATGAAATTCTTTTATGAATATCGCTTTCGAGTCCTTAAAATGTAGGTCAAATGCCCGATTCCACGCTTACTCCAGTCTTACGGAAGACGTTAGTTATTTTAAAGAATCTCAATATTTCTATGAAATTTTGTTTTTGGTTATACATTTCCGTGTGCACTGCAACTCCCTAAATGATTTGGTGGCAAATATTTTGTTGTTTATATCTAAATTATAGTAATTAAACATTTAACAAAGAATATCTGGTTTGATAAATTAGCTGTTTTCTAAACATATTGCTAGAAAATTGAAATCGTAGCTTACCCAGAAGAGTAAATCCCATAATCAAAGCGGCACACATCATTTTAGCTTCTTGTCCTGGTGCCGGAAATAACGTGCCATAATTAGGGACGCCTCCTTCCATAACCAAGTTTCTAATTACTAATGAAAAATTTCAGAACTTTCAAAATTTAAAGATCATTGAACTAATTGATACATGAAAACTTTTTATCAATAAAAATAACATTTATGCATGGTCAAGCCATGCGAGAAAAAAAATCGCTTATGCGAATTCGGAGATTCGATTGAAAACCTGAACCGGATTGGAGAGTTTTTTCCGAAAGAAAATACATTTCACCAATCAGGTTCTCGTTCGCATCTCCGAATTAGTTTTCAACTCTTTTTTCTATTTGCTGCTAAAAGCAGACTCTAATCAATTTTCTTCTAAATTTCTCAAAACACTGGAATGTATTTGCGAGGCAGTTTCCGTTGCACGAATTGCGTAAGTAATGTGTACGCAATGTTAAATTTTAAGGAAAATACTACTTCCAATGTTCATCGCCGTTTAATTTTGAACCCAAGGAAACTTCCTAATCAAGTTTTGAGAGAAATTTGCCTTCATGGAGTTTTTTCTGAACTAACCTGCGTTTGGGTTACATAGAGGAAAAAACCACAAAACCTTCCACGGGTAGAGGCTGATGGTAAAGGAACTCTAACCCTTGATCCGTCTACCACTGATGATATTTTAAGTCATCACTGATTGGTGCGAGCAGGGTGCAGAATTCGTATCAACCAGTCATCAATGGGATTCAAACCCAGTTCTCATTGGGAGGCGAATGCTCTACCCATTGAGCCACCAAGGCTCGGTTCGAACTATGACAATCCCAGGCTTCCAAGCATAAATATCTAGAGTGGGAAATGTTTTGGCATACAGCCAATTATCTTTTGGCTGACCGTAGGAGGTTTTAGTCTCAATTGTAACGAGAATCAAGTATTGAGAGAATTGTATCAAGTACTGCGTCAGTTTCACTTAACATTTGATCGAAAGTAGACAGATGAGCCAAGAAAGTAGACAGATGAGAGCTGTCCATTTTCTTAAAAATTCATTTTGAGCAGTGCCCAGAATAATAAAAAAAACTTAGAGAAGGTGTTTGTTGTTTCCGTCCTACATTTGAAATTCAAACTAATTTTCTTTCCCAAACTTCAATGGCATATTCAGTATATTATATATCAAGCATTTTAGTCCCTTTTTACATTTATAAACCATTTAAAAGTGTTTTTCGAAAAGCTTTTGCTAAAGAAAAGAAAAAGCCACTGGGCATAACCTCCGAGATCCGCTAGGTCAATAATGGTAGAAAATGCGATTTTTATTTCGAAGTATGAAGCTTAGAAGATAGAACTCAAATTATCTTCTAATAACTAAACTGAACTTTAAGTTGATTTTAATTATTGCATAAAATTGACAAGTTTTAATTTTTAGCAATTTTTTTTTTTTTACATATTGAAGGTTATTTTCATAGTTTTACGTTCACATTTTGGACACGAAAGAAAGATATTTATATATCATAAAACTGTTATATATATATAACATGGATCGAATTTCTTACCTTTCAAGTTTTTTTTTTTTTTTTTTATTGTAAATAAAAATTCCGACTAACGAGGGTATATCCAATTATATCAATACATAGACAAGCGCTTTTTGGAGGTATACCAGCAGAAAAAAAAAATCATATTTCTTAAGTATTAAAACAGTACAAAATGTCCAATGTTCCCAAAAATAATTTAAATTACTAAGAATTTTCAGATTTTGTATTTCTTCAGGTGTCAGAACAATGCAACATCAGAGTTACTTTTTAAATACTAAGCATTTTGATAAAAACAAATTTTCAATTTTGCGAAGTGACTTTTTTCCAATTCGCGTCATTTTTATAATTCGCATTTAAAAGCACTAACTAAAGAACAAATCTTGAAACATGAATAACTGTTTCAAACCCTATGTTATAAAAAATATCACGCTGTTCGTTTAAAAGCGTAAATACGTTAGATGACAGCTTTCAAAGAACATCCATCAGTATTTTTGCATATCTAATTTGGTTTTTTAATGGAAGAATAATGGTTTTTGCTCTGGTTGAAAAAAAATGCAACTAAAATATACTTACAACCAAAGGAATAAAAGAACTTAATCTCCATTATTAAAGCTTCAGATACAAGTTTTTCTACATTAGTACCTCCGTATCGAACTCTATTTTGATCTAGTAAAATAAAATGACCCATAATTTAATCAAAAACAATCAATAAGTAAACAATTCTCAACAGACAAAGAATAAAAAATAAAAAGTATACCTTCCGGCAGAACTAAACCATCGAAGGATATCTTTCGATGCTAAATTATCCATTTAAAGTTACTAACTGCATATTTTTTATTTACATTTCAGAGAACAAGATTCATTAAAGATCTTATCAAGCACTATTTATCGAAATCTAATAAAGCTATATCTTAAATTTTAATCTTTTTAGAAAATTATTGTGTTGTCGAAACATACTAACATCAAAACTTCGTGAAAAAAAAAAAAAAAAAGAAGATTCAAATTAAAAATTAAGACTCGAAATCCAAGAAAGTAAAGGAAGAGGCCTTTAAAGACAAAACATAACATGAAGTGTTAAAAAGTCAATATTTTTACATATTTCAAATTTAAGCACACTTGACAACACTGTCCTACAAGAATAAATTGATCCTCATAAAATGAGAAAGCCACAGCAGTTTGAACTGATGTAAAAAAAATTAAAAATATTTTATACACCGTATTGAGCCGGCGCTGATGTGATAGTCGTTTGATAAATTGCCCGATCTGCTACAAACTGCATCTGGCTAATATTCCATTGACCTATGGATGGTTGACCGTATAAAGCTAAGTGCAGATGGTGCTACGGCTTAGAATTCGTCATAAGACTTCCGGGTTACAACAGCCGACTGATTTTTACGCCTAAGCTTGAAAAACGTACTATACAATATTATTATACTTGTAATGTTTTTAATATAACAAGCTCTTTCAATCCAACTTTCAACGAAACAATTCCCAAGACTCACCAAGCTTGCTATGATGCCACCCCAAAAAAATAACTAACGGGTCATAACAAACTGCGCAAGGAGCTATTGGAGACTGTCTGTAAAACATCTCCGAAGATGATCCGAAGACATGTCATCACAAGTTTTATCCTTTGCGGAATGGATAGCTCTAGCACCTAGCCCAGCGGCCTGATTGAACTTTATAGTAAAACAGTTTAACGAAAGACCGATACAGCCTTACAGACTGATCCAAGAGGTTACTCGCCGGCACACTGACCGCAGCCAGTGAGGATTGACTTCTGTGATATACTGGAAACCATGTCCTAAAGATCAGTCCACTAAGAGATTGGATTAATACCACTATATATTTTAAATGCGCTTAGTTTGTTTGGTAGGTTTGTTTTTCCTTCGGTTTTATAAAACGATAGGAAAAAACCGAACGTGCATCGTTCGCAGAGTAGGCGACAAGAGACGAGAATCAAAGTATGAATGTAAACATTGTAAAGTGGATTTGTGCGTCGACCCTTTTTTTAAAATTTATCATCCTGCATTAAATTACTTTTTTCAATTACCCTATATTACGTTTTTATTTATAATGCTTACAAAATGTCCAAACATTGCTATATAAAACTTAAGAAAATCCTAACATCAGTTTATCGATCTGTGCACACTTCGGAGCAATGCGCTGTTTAGTGGAATCACTTCGAAAGAGCGGAGTGCAGTAATTAAAGGGTATTCCTCTTTTCGCTCACATACCACCTGCAAATCCCATAAAAATTTCGTATAGCGTAACACATCTTGAACGAAATTTCTTTCAAAATGAAATATTTTTTCCTTTAAATATACACTATGTAGTCTATATTCAAGACATCTAAATCATTTCAGGATAAATGTTTAAATAATTAATCCAAAGGTTAAATGAGAAATTTCATGAAGTAATACAATAAAATGTGTACTTTGTTCATATAATGTTCAATATCGTACACTTTTTGAGGTTGTTTCGTACCTTTTTGATACTTACAATAACCGAGAAAACTTTGGTATGTCAACATGTGGGGTGGATGTGCCTATTTTATTTTTATACGAATCACATGTGTATTGTGCGAATATAAAATTTTCCTGGTACTATGAAACCTTTATCAGCTTGCTACTTTAACTGGTATGCTTCCTTGGCAATCTATATGCATAGATAGATTGTTCTGTAATACATAGACATAAGATGTTCTATAATGATGACCCTCAATATATATTTTCAGAATCATTAAAAAATTTACTCTAAGTAAGGGTTTCAAGTTAATATTTAAGAAAAATGAAAGTGCTAAAGAATAGATATATTGAGGTATGGTATACGGTGATTAATATTCCTCATCCCGTATACCATACCTCAACAAGTTTAAGCGGACACAAAGCCATTATCGCAGAATGTGATGGATGTTAGCTGACCCTTTTTCAACAGAATGGCTTCTATTTTGTAATTTTATTGACAGCGTCCCACGAAAAAACTTTACCTATATTTGACAGATTAAACGATGACTTTAACAGTAACTAAAGGATGGAGTTAATTCTTCCTGTTTGCCTATAGAACAAGTTCATTCAATATCTTTAAAAAAAATCCTAAGTTGACAGATAATAAAAGGTTTAAGCCTGAAAGGTCACATAATTCAAACAAGTTTCTCAAAAAATAAAGTAAATCTAAAATATCAATACTTGATTACTTACATAGAATAAACATCAACCTATTCTGCGATCCAAGCAAAATAAGATCTCGAATATTTGTTACACCATAAATATCTCTGAGCCGATTTCCTTCCGTAAACAAAGCTGGAAAATGATTCCTGACTAAACCATTTATAAAGTCAATTCTTGGAGGTTCAGGTAGCTCGAGAGAAGCTGAATCCCATGAAGCAGAGCCCTGGACTAGACTTTCTGAAGCCACGCCCAGATTTACGCTTTCGGAAGCTGCAATTTGATCCACAGCACTTCCTGAATCACCCTTCGGATTCGCAGCACTTCCTGAATCACCCTTCGGATTCGCAGCACTTCCTGAATCACCCTTCGGATTCGCAGCACTTCCTGAATCACCCTTCGGATTCGCAGCACTTCCTGAATCACCCTTCGGATTCGCAGCACTTCCTGAAACTAACATGCTTTCCGCAGCTTTTTTTAAATGTGCCATTTGATCCGAAGTTCTTTCCAAAGCTGCTCTTTGATCACCCGCACTCTTTGGTGTGGAAGTCGGATTCTCTTTCATTTGTAAAGAAAGTTGACTTAGCGCTATGTCGAAAGTAGGATCATTATAACATAGATCATCAAGAGTAGAAGGCAGATTGGCATTTTCTATGTCCATTGAATGAATGCTTTCTTCATCTTGCTGTGTCTCTGTATTCTCAGAATCCTCGTTCTTTGGGTTGAAGTTTTCATCCAAAAAGTGGGGTTCGGGGGAGTGCTTTTTTTCAGACATAGCCTATTAAACAGAAAAATGAACAATTCTTATAATCGAGAAGAATTAAGAAAAGGGTATACAAGCAACAGTTTAAAAAAATAATTCAAGCAGAATTGTATACTTTAAATTTTTTTTTTATCTTGTTGAAATTTTCAGGATATCTTTTTTACGTAAAACTATTAACATTTTGTTTTTGAAAAGACAATTTTTTCTTTACTTTCGAGGTTTCAAAACCGAAGGTCATTTTATATTTTAACCCTATCGGGACCGATAGAATGTGAAGTTTTCCCTCATATCCGCATACTCCAAGAGTATATGTACTCTTCCAATTGGAGAGTACCGCACAGATAGCACTTTCGTGAGAGCTTTGGTCCCTATAGTCAGAAATTCTCGTTATATATATATATTATTATATATATAATATATATATAATATATATATATATATATAAGCATATGCAAAGGGCCGCGAAGGAAAAATTGCGCTATCACGTATATGTGATCAGGGTCTTGAAGAGGCTAAGGGAAAGAAAACAGACTTAGATGTGGCAATACTTTTTGGGCCACGAATAAATTCAGGCATTGACATTTTTTTAGTGTTCTACCTCTTCACTCACTATTAGTAGATAAATACTAATGACTGCCTTTTGAGAACAAGCTTAGAGGTCATTAAAATTAGACCTTAAAAACCTATTTGTAACGATAATGAACTACAGAGATTTATATATATCAGGGAGCGCCTATTAAAGAGCACTCCATACCTATTAAATATATTGGAAAAAGACTCCTCAAATATAGCAGAAATAATATAAACTCACAGATCTATAGTAACATATTCATTTTTTACAAATTTTCAAATAAACTTTGCGGCCTATTTCTGAAAGGTTGAAAATGGAAACAAATAGGGGAAAACTAAAAATCGTTTTAAAAGCTGTGGTGTTGGCCAAATGTTAATACACGATGCGTGCCCCTTCACCCGAGGTGGCCTTAGGTAATTCAAAAAGGTGACGAAAAGGTCACCCTTTTTAATGGACAACTAGTCGAATTTTCATTTTGTGGCGTAGCTAATTTAACCGATGATAAAGCTAAATTCTCATAAAAACCTCTTTTTTTTCCTGAACAAAAACCGGTTCTGAAGTGAGCGGAAAGAGGTTCTCTTTCTCAAACATACACAAAGCAGAACTTATTACATAATATAGAACCAATCGAACCTCTTTTATTGCTTCGGAAGTAACTTTACTTAAAGAGAAACAAACATTTAAATATAAACAGTCAAGTGGTTTCACCCAGTTCGCATTACCTAAGGAGAGATAAGTTCAAGGGGGGTTGAAACTTACTCATTTTTATCTATACCAGTATTTTAAGCTTAATCAAAATAAAACTAAACCAAATTCCCCAATAGGAATAACAGATTTAAATTTATGTATAAAATTATATTTGTATGGGTGGTTCACCATGCTAAGTACAGATGGCTCTAGAGGTTAAAATTTGTCGAAAGATTTCCGGGTTACTACTTTCAATTGATTTTTACGCCTAAGCTTGAAAAAGCGCGCCATCCAATATTATATTTGTAGTGTTTACCATATAACACGTTATTTTAATTTAACTTACAACGAAACAAGAAATGAATTCGGAAGATTTCGCAAATATGCTATTTCCCTAAAAATAAAGTGGTATATTTCACACAAATATTGCCAATTAAGGGATAACACAATAAACATGGCAAACCTTACACTTTGCGGACGGGATAGCCTGGCTGGTAGGGCACCGGACCCATGTCCAAGAGTTCGTGTGTTCGATTCCAGGTCGACTGAAAACTCCCCATGTAGTAAAGGGTGACTAATGCACGTTAAATCTGTTGAGTCAAAGTCCTCCATGTTGTTGTAGTTTATTTACGTCGCACTAGAGCTGCACAATGGGCTATTGGCGACGGTCTGGGAAACATCCCTGAGGATGATCCGAAGATATGCCATTACAATTTTGATCCTCTGCAGAGGGGACTATCTGCACTCGAGGTCAAGCACTTTTCGGTAGAACAGCTTAACGAGAACCAATACCGCACACCCTCGGTCCCTATGCAGACTAATCCAAGTGGTCACCCACCCGCACGCTGACCGCAGTCAGTGATGTTTGACTTCAGTGATCTGCTGGGAACCGTGTCTGAACGATCGTCCACTGAGGGACTATGTTCCCATAACAAATCAGTACCTCTGGGGCTACTGATCAAGGACTTTCCGTGTCTTCTGGATTGGTTCAAAATTACTACGCTACAAAGTTGAACCTTAGTAGTCGTTAACCCGAAAATTGGGTCCGATGTTCAACGACGGAAATAAAATAAGCAACCTAACACTTTATTCGAGTTTTGATTAATTTACAATTTTAGACTCACGACCTGTTAGAATTTATAAATTATAGAAAACTTATAAATGGTAAAATTTCATGCAAATTTGAACATAAATCACAATAAAAAAACTTCCTAGAATATTATCTGTTCACGCTATGCCTCGTGAACATAACATTATCGGAAGGATACACCGGAAGTTTTCTAAATTTCTTCCGGTTCTAGAAAGCTTGTTAAATTCACACAACCATCCATTTAACCAATTTTTGAGCCTGACTTTGCTATCTATAATTGAGTGACAGATTTCTTATGTATTTTTATACGCTAAATCTAACAAAATCAAAAATTAAGTTTATAGATTTAACAATTTCGTTAATACAGTAGTTTATCTCGAAAATTGCGAAATTCGATACGATACAATTGAAACATACGTGATGTAATTTCGGGAAAATTCTTAAATCATAATGAAATGTTACCAAAATTGTTAATTACAATTTTATTTAGTACTATGATTCTTCAAAACCTTGATTAAAATGACTCAAAAGTTTAAGCACTTTCTGAATTTCTTCTAAATGCGGAATTGAGTGGATGAAGTGACCTATTTCCTGCAAAGCATGAAGACAGGCAGATTTTAAATTAAAAGCTCCGACATTCACAATGCCAAAAGCTGTAGAATTCACAAAAAACGAAGTTGAAAATTCATAAGTTTTAATCAGAAAAAAAAAAACCTAAGTTTCTGAAATTTCTAGGATTTTAAATAGATCAAAGTGAGCTATTTCATCAAGCATTGAAGAGGAACTTCACCCGGAAGCTACGACCTGCGGCGAGTATTCAGAGCCAGGCTTATTCGGAAATAAGTATCAAGACAATATATATCAATTTGCAAAAGAAAAAACAATATCAGTGTAGCAGTGTCTAAGGACACCATTTATACAGGTATTCGAGAATGTAAATATGTAATTTTGAAAAAAAAAAAAAAAAAGAAAAAAAAAATCGTAGCAAGCCATGTCTTAAACCGTATCATAAACTGGCAAGAATGAACTGTGAAAAAAAAGTTTGTTTGAGCAGTACTTTTATAATCTGTTCAGAAATGAAGTTAATGAAGTATAAATTTGTACAAAATTTCAGTTATTCGCAAAGTTAACGTCAAGTACCGTGCTTTCTTTAGACACTACTTATTATGTATTCACTGAAATTTACACCTTTGCGGTACGCTGTTAGCACAAGTAGGTTTTGACGGCCAGAATGTAAAATAAAAACCTTAGTTCATAGAATTTTGTACGACGTTTGAGCCAAGAGTCAACCATAAGTATTTTAGTCCTAACAGATAGTGTAAAATAATAATAATAAAAAAAAAATAAAAATAATAAGATTCTATACTCTGGTTAAAAGATTTAATGTCCTTGGCGTAAATTTTATTGCGACATGTAACTTTGTTTATCGTAAAATACCAGATTTCTTTCAGCTTAGAACCCACAAAAAACTTTTGGCAAAATAAAATTTAAAAAAAAAAAAAAAAAATCCGTTTTACAATAAAAGATGTCCTGAACAATACAACAAAATCAAATATGTCAAGTACCTGACCTTGTCTTATTCTTTGAAAAAATTTAATTGTGAAAATAACTTTTAGTGAATTTGTTTCGTAGTGTTTAACTACAGATAGTACGGGTAATTTAAAGCATACAGGTGGCGTATGCGACCTTTACTACACATAGACACACGTAAACAATTAATAAACTTGCCAAAAATTAATTTTCTTGGAGCATAAACTATATTTTTTAAAGTTTGAACATTAGTTTTGAAACAATCTAATTGAACGCATCCTTTTTTAATAAACTTTAGAAAAATGGTTTTATTTACACTTTCATGACATGGCGTAAGTGTGGAAATTTAATAACTTGATCATTCAATTTATTGTTACTCATAAAAAGAAAAAAAAATGGAACTAATTTTAACTTAAAAATGTAATCTAGAATAAACAATCTCAGTGTTTTTTTAACCACTGTTAAGCCCTATAAATATTAATGTACAATTTTAACAAGCTTTATGAGTTCTGGGCCGCTTGCTCAGCGGGTTGAATAACGAAGGGTCACATGCATATTTAGTCATGTTGGCGGCATATATAATTTTTATATAAACAGTGCTCTAAGCACTAAATTTCTCAAAAAAAAAAAAGAAGTAGAATATTTGCTGAGAATTAAACACTTGTAATTATTAGAATTCATTCAGAAATGAAAGAACTGAACTGATAATCATTCTAATTTTTTACCTATTTATCAATAATTGATTTATTAAAATAAATGTATAAACATTGGGGAGGAAGAGAATTAAAAATCTGACCAAAAAAAAAAAAAAAAAAAAAAAAAAAAAAAAACAACACATAAAAGTAAAAAAAAAAAAAAAAAATACATAAATATTTTAATTAAAGAAAACTTATAACGTTGAAACAAAAACCAAAAATTTAAAAGAAAACCATTACAGTACAAAGCAAGATACAATATTCATTTGGTATTGAATCTTATAATTCAAGAAATATAACATCTGATAAGAGATTAAGAAATTTAAATAACTTTTTTTTTCTAAAAACATCACCTACGTTACGAAAAATTTATAACAATAAATTACAAACAAACAGTGAGCAGTTTAAAAATTTCCCTTTTCCTCCACTTCATTGAATTTTTCAGGTTGCAATTAAATTGTATCAGGGTTGGCAAGATTTTGCCGCAGGTGGAAAAAACCATGGTAAAAACCGTCCTGGCAAAAACAGGTTTTTGCCAAGCAAAGTGGCAAAAACCTATATTTTTCAAAATGAGAGGACAAAAACACATTTTTGATACAAATATTATTCTTAAAATTGAAATATATACTATAAATATATGTAATTAAAAAAATTTAACAAAATTATTATTCCATTATTAAATCATAATGTATTAATATATCATTTTAGTAGTTTAAAACATTATTGATCGGAAAATTAGTGATTATTATCTTTTTTCCAGTGAAATGAACTTATTTTAAATTAATATAACTATAATTTGAAACATAAAATATCAATCAGCATGTGTAGTTAAATATACAAGTATCAATTCAATTTTTTAAATTCGCCCAAATTCAATACTTTATTAATCATCACAATACAATTTGTGCTGTCTCAACATAGCATAACAGAACACTAGTTTAGAAACATTATTTAGAGTCAACTTATTCCGAATTTTAAAAATGTACAAATGAAAAATTCAAAAACACTCTTTCAATGGCAGTACTACTAGAAGGACATGAGTGTAAATGAGACATTAAATCTCAAAATTCACTGGAAATTTCACAAGAATTTAAATTGTGTGGTTTTGTTTGTATTTTGAAGTAATATCGAGAAATGAGGTGATTATCAAAATCTATCTAATAAAACATCCATTTTAGCTTTCTTATGTCTCTCTTTAAATATAGTGTAAGAGTGATATGTAAAATAATACATACCAAAAGTTATTATGAAGTAAAAAAAAAATATAATTTGTTAAAAAAACATTTATTTAAGGATTCTAAAATAAAAAAAGGTCAAAAAACTTTCAATCCTTTAAAAATTATTACCCTTATATTAATTATTAATATTTAAAAATTAATTTTTTCATGTAATGTATCAAAATTATTATTCCTTATGATTGATTTAAATTTGCTTCAAGTATTTTGTAATAATATTTAATCAGCAATTTTAATAATTAGGTTTTTGCCACTGTCCTGGCAAAAACCCCTTTTTGCCGGCAAAAACTCCAACCTTGAATTGTATTATAATTTGAGATTCTAAAAGCAACTTACAAATGCATGACGCTAACTGCTGAAAAAACGACGGAAAAATAACATAGTTACGACGAAACATACAGAAATAAAAAGTATCAAAAAGTTATTTAAATGAGTGATTAAAAATTCAAGAGTCGTAATAACATCGTAGCTAAAGTAACGGAATCGTCAAAAATCACGTGGGATGGCATCGCAATAATTGAGAAAAAAAATCTTACATTTACAATGAAAATCAGCACAAATAAAAGGCATCAATAATTAATTCTTAAAATGAGATTTAAAATTCGCATGTCGTAATTATCGAACTTTTCGTCGTAATTATCGTAATAATCGAAACTTTTTAAATCACGTTGGAACGCATCACAAAAACTTTAAAAAAATATTATTGAAAAATAACTGATTTGCGATGAAATCTGCGAAATTCAAAATCACATTAAAAGCGTAGCAATGGCTGCCTTAAAAAATTAATTTAGATTTACAATGAAATCAGCACAAAAAAAGCACTTCAAAAAGTGATAAATTAAATGCGCGATTTATAACTCACGAGTCTTAATACCATAATCAATGTATCATAATTTTAAAAAACACATGGAAGTTTGTAATTGAAAAAAAAGCAAAGAAAACAATGGAGCCGCGATGGCTCAGGGGATAGAGCGTTCGCCTTCCAATGAGGCGAACCGGGTTCGAATCCCAGTCGATACGAATTCCGCATCCGGCTTGCATTGACCACAGTGCTGACGTGAAATATCCTCAGTGGTAGACGGATCATGGGTTAGAGTCCCCTTGCCGTCAGGCTAACCGTGGGAGGTTCTCGTGGTCTTCCTCTCCATGTAACGCAAATGCGGGTTAGCTCCAACAAAAAGTCCTCCACGAAGGCAAATTTCTCCCAATACTCGATCCAGGAGTTCCCTTGTCTTCTGGATTGGGTTCAAAATTACAAGGCTACGGAGTTGAACATTAGTAGCCGTAAACCCATTAAGTTGGGTCGGCTGTTCAACGACGGTTATAAAATAAAAAGAAAACAATGAAATTGTTTCTTGGATTAGCGATGAATTCGGCAAAAATAAAGCAAGTCGAAAAGTGATTGCTCAAATTCGAAATTTACACATCGTAATATCGTATAAAAAGTATCAGATTTTTTTAAAACCATGCGGAATTTCATAGCAATAATCGCCGAAATGCTATCAAGAAATAGATTTACAATAGAATCCGTGCCAAATGACAGCATGAAAAAGCGATAACTCAAATTTGCAATTCAAAATTTTCAGTAAAAAAAAAAAATGGGTTCAGAAGTTACCGCGGGCCTTACATCAACAGTCGGAGGATCGCAGGTTGTGCACCACTACCGTATATCCTAATCCCTGTGACGGAATATTTTCGGTCTCTTTCTGTGACAAACTTCTAGCACTAATCTCTCTTTACAAGTTATATTTAATAGTAACAAATATACATGTTCCGAATTTAAATTAACAGAAGCGTTGTGTTTGCAAAATAAAATAAAAAATTCTACAATTTTTTTTATTTAATTAGAATAAATACGTAACATTTTTTTCTAATATTATGGGTGATATTCTTGCATTTCGTAGGGGGAAAAAGCACTTAATTATTTCTTTTTCGCATTTTGTAAGTCATCACATTAAAAAATAATTAAAAATCGTGAAATCAGTAGCAATAACTATCCGAAAAAAAGATGGACTACGAAATCACACGAATTGGACATTTCAAAAAAGGGTTACTAAATGCGTGGTTCGTTCCGAGATAAATACTATCGTATTAAAAATATTAGATTTTAAAAACTATGTGGAAATCAATAGCAATAACTGCCAAAAATAGATAGAAACACATTGCTTTAAAAATTAAATATTCAAATGCGCGCTTCGAATTTCCCATATTGTCAGAAATTTTATAACCGTCGTTGAGCAACAGATATAATTTTAAGTTGACGACTACTATTAATGCCTTTTAATTTTGAACCCAATCCAAAAAGCAAGGGAACTTCTGGAACGAATATTAGAAGAAATTTGCCTTCGTGAAGGATTTTTTGATGTAACTAACCCGCATTTGAGTTATATGGAGGGGAAAACCACGAAAACCTAAAACGGTTATCCTGATGGCAAAGGGGCTCTAACCCATGATCCGTCTACATCTGAAGATATTTTTACGTCAGCACTGTGGTCGGTGGGGAATTCGTATCGACCAGTCACCTCTTTGAAAAGCGAACGCCCTATCCCCTGATCCACCATGACTCGTCAGAAATATACTGGGATATTAGAAAACCACGTGAAAATCAATATAAATAACTACTGAAAATACAATCAAAACACTAAATAGATTTACGATACTATCACCAGAAATCGAGCGCGTCAAAAAGTGATTTAAATGCGCGATTCTAATTTTACTTGTAGAAATATCAACTGAGAAATAACCGGAATCTCAAGACTACGGAGAAATCGGTAGAACTAGCAACAGAAAGTTGAAAATACGAAATCGTAACATAAAAGTAATTCAAATAAGTGATTTGAGTTTAGCTATTAATAAAATTGTACAAATTTTTTTTTTTTTTTTAAAAGATGAAAATTCGTAGCAATAACTGCGGAAAAAAATGGTCAACATAATACATATATACATGATGGAATCAACACGATTTAATGAGCGATAAAATGAAGACTCAAATTCGTAATCTAAAAAAAAATTTCATGTTCGCACTAATAAAAATATTGGATCAAATTTATTTCAACCAAAATAAAAGAAATAAAAAAATATTCGTAACAGTATCGCATTGATTAAGTATTTTGTAACAAATCGGAATTAGTAACAAAATCCCCACTTACAAATTTTGTTAAAACGTAATTAAAATTCTAGCTGAAGCCAGTCATTATCGGAATTTTTATTCTCAAATGAAATCGAAAAATCCACGAGCAATTTTTTAATCTCCAATGAGCAAGAAAGACACTTATGAATATAATTCCAGAAAAGAAAAAAAAAAAAACTTTCGAAAATTTCCGCAGAAAAGAAAAGCAAAATTATTTGTTTCTCCAAAAAATAAGTAAAAAAAAAAATAAAATAAAATCTTCCAACAAGAATTCTGGAGCCGTTCTGGAGCCATGTCGCCAAGATTCTGCCCCGAACATCCCAACGGTGTAAAAAATAATTTCAAAAACAAACTACTACATTCTACAGTCAACTTTTGGTATTAATTCAGTGAAAGAAATATTTTAATTAAATCTAATTTGAATTTTATTTAATAACATAGTTTAACAAGTCAATATTAAATGTCATATGAAAAGCAAGAACATTAATCGAATATCTTGCACATTTTACAACTATAATAAAAAATTCTACGCGTAGTATTTAGAATTAACAAAACATAAGATTTTAAACGTATTAGCTTTTACTAAGTTTTCCACTGTACAAATATCAATCGAATTTAATAAATAAAATAAAAAATAAGGAAAAAAATTGTAAATCTGTTAGTTTAATTTAAATTTTTAATTGTATTAGTGGTTAATTAATAAAACAAGGCAAATCAAAAGTGAATAATAAATTATACATTAAGCATATTCATTTACAGCATACCTCCTAGTATTAAAAATATTGAATAAACATAAATTAAAGTAGCATTTAGGAAGTAAATTAATATACTTTTCCATCATAAAAACATTGTTTACTAAATTGCAATCAAGTGTGATAAGAATAGCAAATCAAGTGTGTTGTTCTACAACTGCCTATGAAAGTAATGTAATTTTGCCTATGTGACTAAATTAACAGAAATATTTTGAGTGATAAATAACATATTTCAACTGTTCTCACAAGTTCCATTTCCACAATTGAATTTTAGCTAATAAATAGAAGTTTTAGAATCAGAATATCAAAAGCTTTGGAGAATGGCTAATGATAGATTAAGAATAGTAAATTTAAAAAAAAAATTCTTTTTCAAGATTTTTGAATGAAAACAAACGTAAACAAAAGATATAATAACTTTTATTTATATTTATAGAGATATAATAATAAAAACAAAAGATATTTCCTGCCAATACTAATGACAATAGTAGCGGGAAATATCATTTCGAAAGTAAAACGCAATTCTATGATGCATTAAATTAGCTATTACCAAATCTTGTATACTGTGTTTAGTACCTTAAAATTTCTAATTCTTGTCTTTAATTTGGAATTAGAAAATAAATAAATAAATAATTGTGATAAAGTATACAAGCAAGTGAATGCTTAAATATAAGAATCATATTCTGGTTGATTTTGCTACTAACAGCATTTCGAATCGAAATCGCAATAATAATTTTAAAAATAGACTCTTATACCATAGTTTTAATTTATTTACATTGTCCCTAAAGAATCGAAATATTTTCATACCATTATAACTTTCGTTTTATATAATCCATTTTTACATGTTATATGAAGTGGAAAAGTTCAGAATTGTATGTTAGTTTTATGAAGTACCATTTAATAGAGCTTTGATTTAGATCTCGCACTAACTGTCAACACTGTTCTGATTGACGCTTAATAACTTAATCTAAAAACCTAAGCTAAAGCAATACGAATTCAGTAACGAAGATATTCAAAACAAACTTACATCAACAGGTATGGATCGTACTGTCTTCCCAATAAAATCTGTAAGAACAAATTTTAGCTCGGATTTAAGCAATCAAGTTATGTTGTTCCTTACTAACACATGCGCGTTCTTACTCACATATGCGCGTAGAACCGGGGCGCACAATTCTGAATCCCAACGACGAATCAAGTGTTTTCAGAGATTTTTAATAATTTTCACTTAACTTTTTCCTTTAGTGTTACTTTCTCAACATTACCGGCAAAAAGACATTTATCCTGCAGATCACAAGAAAGTAAGCAGATCAGTGATCAATGACAAGATAACAAATCAGAGATTCCAGTGATCTTTGCAGATCATTGGAAAGGTAAATTATTTGCAATTTTCACAAAACTTTAGGCGATAGATTATAAAATGTGTATCTTTTTTTTTTTTTAAAGTTCTAGTTGCATTTATTCAAATTTTATATATATTATTTTCTATTACCGGCTAATAATTTAATAAATTTACTTTTGTTTCTAAACTGTTCATCAGACTCTTGTATGTTTGCAAAGAAATAAATTTTTAAGAAATACCTTGTAAGAAAGATTAACATAATTTAGATAGATCAATTAAGGCACATAAATTTCAAATATAAATAATGTTCACGCTTATTATTTACAATTACAAATTTCGCATGAAGTATGTTATTACTGTTATTTAATTTGTGTTACAATGAATTTCTAAAGTTAACTTGTTTCATAAAAAGAAAATGTCTAAGTTTTTTGACTTTTGCATTTTTTCATCAGCCAAGATCGTTTTTGCTCATCGGTTAATTTTTATTCTTTATTTACAAGAATTTTTTTTTTTAATTTCTTTTATTATCAATTATTTGTTGAGTTTTATCTTTAACTTTTTATATCAGAGTTTAGGAAAGTCTAGATGTACATGTCTTTCTGCAAAAATCAGTCATATTGAATATCTGAAACTGTGATTTCAATTCTTTTATTTATATTTACCAATAAATACATTTATTAAATAACAAATAATTACTTATTTTAAGAAGATTTTTTATGTTCAGATAAAATGAGCTAAAATAAGGAACTTTTTCTAAATATTTGTTATTAATTTTGCTTCATTGCAGCTATTTAAATGTTTTAAAATGAATCTGTTTTAACATAATTTATTTACTATTTTCAATATTTGCTTATTTCTAATTTCAATTTATTTAATATTCAAATTTTAATCTAAAATAATACAAGTGTAATACTTGTTTATATATTATGATAAAATTATTTAAATTAAATTTGTTTGTTTTTTTAGTAAAAACTGTCTTACATAGATTTTACGAAATACCAGGGTATCAGCCATGAAGTTTGGTTTTGATCAAATTTTGTCGGGAAAAGACATCTTCACTAACTAATAATGTTAATGGAAAAACTTTTTAAATAAGAAAGAATATCTATTTAAATATTCACGATTCATTTTGAATTTTTTTTTAATTTTTTTTTTTTTTTTTTTTAATATTATGTACTTTTTAATAAATAAGTATGTATATTTATTTTGTTTCTGATTTGAAATATCAAATATTTCCTCTTTAGGTGCTAATTTAAATTCTAATCCAAAAAATATCTATTTGTGTAAAATATCAAAAAAGCTAATTGCATTTGAAAATAAGATATTGTCTTTGAATAATGTAAATAAGTTTTAAGGGACAAAATTTTTTTTCATTAATTTAGCTACAAAATATAATGTGCGTTATAATTTTTAGAATTTCTATTTTTTTTTTACTTTTACTCGTTCTTCAACCAGACTTTTTTTCCCTTATAGGAGATAAACAAATTTGTTCCAAATAATTGTCTCATTAGTGGTTACGAAATATTGTTAAAGCGAGAGAGAAAAAAGAAAAAAAAAGAAACGCAATAGATAACTACAATATATTTGTACAATCTATTGAGGAAAGCTGGATCGAAAATATAAAAATTTCCGGTGGAAGCAGAAAGAAGTTGAAATGCAGACAATACAATTCTCGGTAACCATAACTAATTTTAATGTTTATCATTCTGCCTTCTCAAATAGTGATTTGTACATACTGTGATCAGTAAGTGATTTTCCATAGTATTTTTTTTTTATCCTTGCTTACATGTTAATTTGTGAATTTTAATATCCACACTTTTTTCTCTAAACATTTTGAGTTGGATTCTAAAATATCATAAAATGGTGTTTGTTTGTGACATGTGCGGTCTCTTCGGGGACATTCGAGTTTTTTTTTAGTTATATTTTTAGTAATATTAAAAATAAAAATAAATAATTAATTATTATTATTATTATTTTTTTTTCTGTCTTAGGGGTAGTATTAGATTGTGAAATGGCTGTCATTTTTGTGATAACTTATTGATATACGCCGATTGTTATTTGATTGTGTATCTTTTGCTGTCTGCAATGAACTATGTCAAATCTCATCTGAAGTACTCTGGTTTCCAGAAGTTATAAGCATACTTTAGTCCATAATCTCCAGTGTAAAAGTATGGACACCAGTGTACATATTTACGCTATTATTACAGACAAGCTAAGTTAATTTCAAAAGATACCGTATTCATTCCCCCCTTAGCTTGAAGGTGTAAGCGGGGGGAAATAAGAAATCGCTTCATTATTGATTTATTCGTTATTTGGATTATGCCATTTTAAACTACTAAAAATATTTCACTAGTTGTCGTAAATGACGCTATAAATACTTTTTTTTTAAATTTTCAGATTTAACTTTTATTACTAAAAAAAAAATTAATGCTGATATCGACATTTTGTTTAGCTACATATTGTTAGATAACAATAATTTGTAAAGTTAGGTTAAATTTAGAATCTTGATTTTAAAATATGCTGTTAATGGCAATTTGCTTATACTTAATCATTAGGAAACAACCTTTAACGCTAATTATTCTAACAAAATAATAATTTAGGTTCATAAAAAATATTAGAAATTTTACAATTGTTTATAGATATTTAAATTTAAACGAATATAATTATATTAAAAAAATAATTATATTATAATTTTAAAAAAATAATAGATATTTAGAATAACTGCATTAATAACTACGTTAAGAAACTAGGAGAATTTTGACTATTAATTATCTATACTTTTTATTTACATTTTTATTTTCTTTGATTATTCATTTTTTAATTTTTTCGTCCACCTTTTTTTTTTGAAGTAGCTGGGCGGTTTCAATTTAATTGGCGAATTCTTATAAAAGTTCTGAAATGCAAAATAAGCATATTGCTGTTTTATCCACTGCGAGATATCGTCCCTCTAATTCACTTATAAATTTCTTGATTACACTTTTTGATTTTCTGTGCCATGCACACTTGAAAAATGTTCTCAAATTCCAGACACACTTCCATCCATGCTGCTGACGGAACAATTAGTCCTCCCTTTAGATAAGTGAGCGCTTGATAGAGTTAAAGCAAGTTTAAAATCATTCTAATCGGCAATCCAAGCAAACGATTTCTCATATCTTCATAATCTTGTTTTAAGAAATGCTTACTGCATATTCGTTCATATTTAATATTAACTGGGTCATTTCGTTTGCAATGTTGAAGCCATTCTTTACGTAGCTGTTCATTTACTTTAGGGAACGCGTGGAAAATTATATTTTTTTCTTTTGTGTTTCTATCAAAATTTTTGTAAGTTGCAATCGCACAAACTGGCATTTCATAGATAATTTTAAATTTATTGTAATTCACTTCACAAAACCGAGAAAAATAATTACAGGAAACAAAGAATGAATTGGAATATGTCACAAAAAGGAATGCTTCAATATTAGTTAAAGCTAGTTAGACCGAACGCTTCGTTCTTGAAGTAAAAAGTCAAGCTTTGCGCCACCGTGACGTCACAGGCGAAAATCGGAGGTTTGGCGCGGCGAGAGTTTCATCAAAGGAGTGAACTAGCCCTTCTATTCTCTTTAGCCCTGGCCGAGGCCTCCGTATTCAACGGGGTATTGTACTTACGCCAAATACACTGAAGCATTGAGATACCAGGTTCAAATCTCGCTTTAACCCTGAATTCATATGCACTCCTCTCACCTGTTCTAATTTTTGCTATCTGTTCTTCATTTTGATAAAGATTTATCGACCATACTTTGTATCAAGCACTCTAGCCTACTTATGAATGTGTAACAATAAATAAACCCTTTACATACATATGCAAGCTTGTGTGCTTAACATTAATAAGCATCCCGCAGTGGACTGATCGTTAAGACACGTTTTCCAGCAGATCAACGAAGTCAAGCATCACTGGCTGCGGTCAGTGTGCGGGTGGGTGACTACTTGGATCAGTCTGCGCAGGGACTAAGGGTGCGCGGTATTGGTCCTCGTTAAACTGCTCTACCGTAAAGTGTTCGACTTCGCGTGCAGGTCGTTGGGCTACCGAAGCGGGGCTGCCATCCTTTCTTCAGAGGATCAAAGTTGTGATATGAGACGTGTTCGCATCATCCTCAGGGATATTTCCCAGACCGTCGCCAATAGCCCATTGTGCAGCTCTAGTGCTACGTAACTGAACTACAACAATATCAAGATAAAGAATGACTTACCATTCCTTATCAAAGCGAAGAACAAGTTCAAGAAAGATACACAAAGGTTTATGGCCAGATTCGAACCAGCGAACTCCTCCTAGAACGTGAAGATCTGATCATTAGATTAAAAACTATCAGGGTGGTCTGTTTATTTTTTTTGTTAACTGAGAAATTTATAATTCAAAACCCCTTCTCGCGCTCCCGTGAAATTTCCGGGCTGCTGGAGTGTTCAGTAGTAATGTGTCAATAAGAATAAAACTAATTCATTTCTTTTGCCCGGAAAACATTTTATCTCTCATTTTACACACCATATAGCAGTACCAGGATATATTTAAGGTAATTGTAAATAGTTAGTTTATTTTAAACTAGATACTAGCACTAATCAAATACGTGTATTTGGCAAAATATACATTTTTATGACCGTTTTCTTGAAAATTAACCGATCGTTAAGGGGTTAATTTTTTTTCTCTTTATCTCTAATTTGTTTCATTATGATGCGAAGTGAAATTTTCAGAATTTGGTTAGATTAAATAGACCAAAAATATATATTCTGGTCTATTTCTTTACTTTTTGCCTTTTTTTTCACTGTTTGTAAATTAACTATTACTAGATATTATTAAAATAAAACGTAAACTTCTTCTAATTTATTTCTCATTGAAGTCACTATTAATGTATTATTGTCATTATTTAGTCTAGAGTTTTGTATAAAATTATGTGTATATTTCTTATGTTATTATGTAATGTTTTTAAAACTTAATTATATTAAGAGCATTTTTTTTTTTTTATAGAACAGCAAATAAACTAACCAAAATATATGATTTGATTGCAGCTATTTTATTTATAATTGTCATAACAAATGTTAATTATTTACACTGTGATCTTTAAGGAATTCATTACATCGCGGTGATTTTATAGTTTTAATGTTAGCAAAGCATGATAATTTTAAAAATAATCAATTTCCATCAGATTTAATTTTAAAAATATAGGGTAATCATTCGGTTATGTAGTTCTTTTTTAAACCAGAGCTACTTTTGTTGTGTGTGCGTATTTTTTTTTTTTTTTACCAAATTATATTTTTAAAACTTTAAAATATAATTATGGTTTAATTATTGTGTCAGAATTTTTATTGGTTGGTACGTAGGTACTTTATTTACGCCGCACTACAGCTGCACAGTGGGCTATTGGCGAAGGTCTGGGAAACATCCATTACAATTTTGATCCTGTGCGGAGGGGTTTGGCTCCCCTGCTTTGATAGCCCGACGACCTGCATGCGAAATGGAGCACTTTACGGTAAATACCACGCACCCTCGGGTCTTACACAGGCTGATCTTAGTGGTCACCCACCCGCTTACTGACCGCAGCCCGTGATGCTTGACTCGAGTGTTCTACCGGAAACCGTGTCTTTACGATCAGTTCACTGCGGGACTGAATTTTTATTGACAACTGAAAAAACATAATAGAATCTCTCATACATATGATAAAACAGACTTTCTATTTCTAACCAATATTGATTTTGAATACACTTGAATGCATTACAATTAAAAAGAGATAATTTTAAAGCAAGTGAATTTTTATTAATCTATCTTTATTTAAATACATTGCAAGCTTTATGCAATATTGCCTAAAAGGGTTATATTCAATCAATGCATGGATTTTTCTGTTTTAATAGACAATTTTGCTGCTATATAAAAAATTGCATTATAATTTATTTATACATATTTTAATGTTTTATTCACTTTATAAATTTTTTTTAAAAAATATCGAAAAATGTATTAAAATTTTTCTAACAAAAAATTTATTAACAAAAAAAATATCAAACTTAAAATGGTCCCAAAAAGCCTCCTTTTAAGTCCAACGCCATATTGCAAAAAGGCGTAAAGGCTGAGGCTCTGTAACCAAATGCAGACTAAAAGGATTTTCCCAAAGATAAATGGAGGGGGGGGGGGGGATAAAATAAAAATACCTATGAATTTACAAAATTTTATAAAACCAACCAATTCTCTAATTGTCCCAAATTTGTTGGAAGATGAACTGTTAACAACACTATTTGTTGTTCTTAGCAAAAGACATTATGCAAATGTAAACAAAAAAAACAGTGTGTGATATCATTTTTCAGAATTAGTATTTTCACAGGCAAACTTAAAAAATGCATGGAAAAACCAATAAAAAAAAAATAAAATTGAAATTTGAAAAAAAGCTTCTTTCGCTACCCGAAATTGAACAGGAATTTAATGTAATAGCTAGATGAATGTAATTTGTTATTTATAAAACTGATTCAGATAAAAGAAATCATCTGAAATTTACAAAAATGAACTTTTCCCGAATACTCCTGATGTGCGGCCCGTGGCAGCTCCTGAACGTAATAATAATATAAAAAAAAAAACTATTATAATTTGTTTTAGAAGATAAAAAAAACAAAACTATGGGAAATTGTTTGGATTAAGGTTTGTGACGCGCCAAATCTATATCAATGTAGTTTTTCGATTGTTTTTTTTCGGTGGTTAACACTAAGAATTTCCACAGTTTTAAAAATCCCAATATTTTAAACACGGCAAAATTATGATGAGTGAATATCGAATTTTATTAATCACTTTTGTAACTCTTTATTTGTGTCCATTATTTTATAGTTAATCCAAGTGACTTTTCAATCTTGCTGGAAGGCTGTTTTGTCGGATTTACAAGTGTTTTTTTTTTAAAATAAAATCCCCATCTTTTCAATACGATATTATAACGACTCGCGAATTTCGAATCGTGAAAAAAGTAATTACTTTTGACGTGCTTTATTTGCGTCAATTTTATCGTAAGTCCAAGCTATATTCCCATCATTTCTTCGGTTATAAACATATATTATATTCTTCGGTTACATGGTTTTGAAAATCCCGATATTTTTAATATGCATTAATACCTCGCTCAAATCGTGCATTTCCAGTGTGCACTTTATGTGAGCCGATTTCATCGCAAATCTAAGTTGTTTTTGTTTTCTTTATTATCCTTTCAATAGTTTTTACTGCCGACCGGCTTGTGTAGTGGGCAGGGAACTCTCCTTGCATCAGAAAGGTTCTGGGTTCGAATCCCGGGCAAGGCATGGATGTTTCTTTCTCTCTCTGTGTGTTCTATGTCTTCTCTCCTTTGTGTGTGTGAATGTGACCCGCCCTATAAAAGGGTTTGTGGTTGTGTGAATGGTGTGGCAGAAGTCGAATTCTTGGCCATAGATGGCACCCCCTCTGCCTAAACAGGCATACGACAAAAAAATAATAGTTATTACTACACTTTTCTACGAGATTTCAAAAATCCTGATAATTTTAATCCGGTACTATAACGATTTGCGATATTTGTATCAGGCATTTTAATCATCTCCTTTGATGTGCTTATTTGTGCCAATTACATTGTCACACAGTTATTTTTCAATTTCTTTACCTTTTAATTTTGAACTACAAAAAGTGATATTTGAATGCCAGCTTTTAAACTGCTTACTGTTTTTGAACTTTTGTTTCTAGTTCTTTGTTCCTTAAAAAACTGTTTTAAAGATTTAATATTCATAAAATTTCTTATAATGAACTAAAGATAAATGCAAAATACTGAACTGAATCCAAACTGAATGATATCTCAATTCGAGCTATAATCCTATTGTTTTTTTTTTTAATTCTTTTAAAACCTTTATTTCTTGAATTAAAATATTTAGTTAACATTTATGTCACTCTATAAAATATTTATTTTTTACTTTAATCGAAGCACGTTTCAATAAATTTTTTTAAATGAACTTTTGTGTTACATGCAAATACATTACTACGTTGACTAATAAAAAAGAAATAATTAAAAGAATTAAGGTAATAAAAAAGAATTATAAATATCTAAAAGAATTTAATTTCATGCACTGATATTTTAATAAAAATAATCCTATTTGCCGTCAACATGTTTAAATACTTAGGCATCCACCCCTACTATATGAATTACAATTAAAATAATTTTTTCTTTTATAAGATATTTTGTAATTCACTTTATAAATAAAAATATCTCTAAACGAAACTTTAAATACAAATATTGTAAGATAGTGAGTTATTTTCTCGTATTTTTAAGATCAATTTCATTTTAATATGATCAGTTGATAATTTTATACAATGCTCAAATTTAGTACTTTTTCTAAATTCTACCTTAAATCACAATTCTTTATTAATCAATATTAAAATATATAAATTAAATGAATGATTATAAATGCCTGTATCTTCATTGTGTTTGTTTCATATTACAATTTTAAAAAAAAAAATTTAAGTCTACGATAGGGTGCACTTTTAAATCTTGCAGGGGGGGGGGGGGGCGCACCTAAGTCTATGTATGCCACTGCTTGTTTTTATGCCCCCAAATAAGACTTTTGCGCTGCACCTCATAAACCAGGGCATTATCCATAGCCTGAAAGATGTTGGCAGATCTACCAACTCAAATGATTTTGCAGTAAGTTCCAAGACTCAAAGAAAATAAAATGCACTTTATGACATATTTATTTCAATTTTATGGTATTAAACATATATAAGTCTTTAGTTCAGTTTCTAAATAAGATTCAGAGGCATTTTTTCTGATAGGAATATGTTGCTGTAAAAATCCTTTAATTTTAAGATATACAGTTGAATCTCGGGACTCTGGTTTACATGTACTTAAATGATCAACAGGAAGAAGACTGAATTCTCCAACTCCAGGATCTGCAAAAGATAATATTTCTTTAGTTTCTATGTTTTTTAAAAATTATAAATTTGAATAAATAATTGCACGCCAGAGTGAGTCAGTATGAACTAATATACACGAGAAAATAGAATTAAATATTGTTAATAGCACATATATAAAGAACATACAGAGATAAATGATGATTTCATATTTTACAGAAACTAAGAGAGACTTAGTTATGGAGAAAAAATGTTTTTAGCAAAAAGAGTAAAATATAGAACTTGAAACGTTGTAGCAAACAAAAGATGAAATTAAGTTTTCTTGAGTAAAAATAAATTAAACATGAAAAGTAGTTATACTAATCTGTTAAATATTTGATTTCCTGTTAATTAACAACTATCAATCACTATTTCAGAACTGTTTTGTATATTAATTCAATTACGAGCCATAATACTATTGTAAAATACCTTTTTAATAAAACAGCTTTATATAATGAGCATAGATGCAAACTTAAAATTTTATGTTGTCTATTACATATGTCACAGCGAAACTATAAAAATGGAGATTTGACCAAATCCACCAGCTTGCTGTTAAAATAACTATGTGGGGTGTTTTCCCTGAAGTACTTTTATCAAATATATTAACTATAACATTGTTTAAATGTTAGTCACTGTAATTGTTGTCATTCTCAGAGAAGGATTGCTACGAAGTCGTTTTCTTTTTATACCACCAGGTGACGATCTTTTTAAATTTATATGTGTTTGCTTGCTCTTTGTTAATAAACCTTTACTTTCTGTCTGAATCTCGATCCACAGACTACAGTTGGTAGCAGAGCGTGGTTCACTTCGTTTGGATTCCAAAATGAATCGGGATCTGTTGAGTATTGCATTGCTGAACAGCGCTCATTGTGCATTTGAGAAATCGAGATAAACATTCTAATGAAATTTTGCACTTACCGCAGAACAAGAACACAAAATAAATTCTAGAGCTACCGGGAGGCGACCTGGGTTGGGACCTGACGTGCCACGCATGTCGTTTTTGTTTCTGTAAAAATTCCAGGATTACGTAAATACCACGTCGTCGGCGATTCTGTGACAAGACCATTATGACATGCACAGCACGTCTTTCCAGCGCAAGTGGTTAAAAATTTTACAGTAGCAGAAACTGTTCCACAAGCTTAGTTTTAACATTTTATCTAAAACAAATTGAGCAGCATAATAAAACAGCTCAATGTAGAGTGAGAGCAGACTCTACAGAGTAAAATTTGAATATTTTAAAGGTGGTTAAAAAGATACAAGATCAAATTTTAGTTTAGTGAAAGTAAATACTGCACTCAGAGCTATACATGTATGTTTATAGTTTGACCCAGTGGCACACCCAGGATAGGGTTTTTCCTAGTAGTTGCAAGAAAGTTATTATTTTTTTTAAATCATTAATTTGATTTTTCTGAAATTTATAAAAAATTATATGTAGAAAAAATGATCTTAAATCTTATATTTGAGAAAGAAAATTAAGTATTCTTTCTTATTGAGTAAAGAATCTCTGACCAGAATATATTAGAACAGTTCGGTAGGTTTTTTCTTTTCTTTGAACCCTTTCATTTTACAAAAAGAGATTCCACTATGTGGTTGGGAGATAAACTATTTTGAATATAAAACAAATGTAAATAAGGCTGGGTTGAGCAGGATTCATACAGCTATCATCTACCCATTGTTCACACCATTATTCATCAGTTTCTTTCATTATTAAGCAAAATGCAACTTCGAGCAAGAGTCAAGTGGAAAAACATGTTTTAGCTTCGTGCATTTCTTAGATTTTATTCTGCAATATTAGAGTAATATAATTAGAATATATTTCTCTGCAATATAATTAGAAGAAAAAAAATGGAATTACTTTATTTTGTTGATCTGCTTTAATAACAATGTCTAGTTATAAAGTTAGCAAAAAAAGGAGGGCGAATATAGCAAGGAAAAAAAAATAACATTCAAAATTACTGATAGTCAGATGCCCACAATGATACCATATAGTAGAACTTTACAGTTTTCAAAGCCTTCTTTAAGGGGGTGGGATATGATTTTGGATTGTATATTGAATTATAAAAAACACACACAGGTAAAAATTTTGTATTTTTTTTATGTCATATGAATTTTAAATAAGATTTTAGAAAATACTTAGATAAATTATGAGAAAAATGAAAATTGATGCACCAGTAAAAATATTGATTTGCAAGGCCTATTTTTTAAAATCTTATTTGTGCCTAAGTTTTCATCATTTTATTAGGTATTCAAATCATTAAGTTTTAAGAAATTTTGTGGTGCCTTTTTTTTGGCATCTTGTGATAAAAATAGGTTGAAAGTTAGACCTTTTTAATGTTAAATTAACTTATTGAGTATTTCACGATTTCAAGAACTTTTTAAGCGATTTGAAAAATTTTTGCATACAATTTTCTTTCATTTGTTTATTTAACGATAATTCAATGCGAAAAATAATTTTAAATAATTAATTATTTAAATTAAGAATAGTAGAAAAAGTTCTAAATTTTAAGTTATACAAAGTTTTATATCATTTCAAGGAATGTAATTTTATAAAAATAAAATAGATGAATTATATGATTATTAAATTATATTGCATTAAGAGCAAGAACACTCTTGCAACTAAACACAAAAAATTTAAACTATCTAATCTTTATTTTGTGTGCTTTCTTTTTAAACAATATACTTAAATTATGAAAAATTTCTAAATATTTGATATGAAATTCTTAAAAAAATATATATGTATCATAAAAAAGAGATGCTTATATCAAATAGAGAATAAACAGGAAAATGTTAAATAAAAATATTTTAAGCCTTATTTTAATTAATAAAAGAAGAAAAAATTTTAAAAATTAGTTTAAAATCAAACTGAAAAAAAAAATTAGCTTAAAGCTTTAAAACCGGCATTGTCAAAAAGTACTTTTAGGAAAAATGTTATTGTTTTAAAAATTTTTACTTTCAAATACTAAATATAATAAATTATTTATGTAATAAATCTTGATGTCTATTTTTAAATCATGTAAATACAAATTACAATGTATAATTTTTAAATCACATCTTAATATGCAGCGATTTCTTCATTCGCTCAATCACGACGTTTGATATTTAAGTCATGCGAATGTAAATCACCATGTGGAATTTTTTAAATATTGTGATAAGAAATATCAATCTGTGACTTTTTAATTGTACCAATTAGGATCAAGTTGTGTGATTTTTATTAAATTGCACAAATGCGGATCATGGTATGTGATTTTTAAATCATGTTCAATACAAATTGCGATGGTTGGTTTTAAATCATGTTCAATACAAATTGCGATGGTTGGTTTTAAATTGCACAAATACGGATTACAATATGTACTTTTTTAATCACGTGAATACAAATTGGGATATGTGATTTTTTAGTTGGCCCAAACAGTGATTGCACTATTTCTTTTAAAACACACTAATATGGATCACAATATTATGGATTATGTTGTGGGATTTTTTAAATCGCATGAATGCGGATCAAGACATGTGAATTTTAAATGGTGTAAATACAAATCGCAATGGTAGATTTTAAACCTTACTAATATCAATGACTATGTTTAATTTTTAAATCATGTGAATACAAATCTCAATGTGAAATCTTTAAATAATAGCGATGTGATTTTTTTAAACCACCCAAATCCAGGTCATGATGAGAAATTTTAAAATCGCACAAATGTGGATTATGATGGATGATTTTTAAATTATGTAAATACGAATCACAACATGCGATTTTTAAATCACATGAATATGGATCATGACATGTGATTTTTAGATCATGTGAATACAAATTGTGATCATTATCAAATTGTGCAACATTATTAAGGGCTCTAATAGCAAAAATCCATGAACTGAGAGTTTCAAGGAAATTTAATATTTATCACTGAAAATCATGACTTTCCATGATAAATTTTGACAAAGATCAAAATCCATGACTTTCAGGTATGCAGATACCCTGCAGGAAAAATTTGTTTATTCTCATATTAAATATCTGCTAATAATTATTAGATACTTAACTGTAATGAATAAACACAAAAGCTTTAAAAATATTACATAACTAACTTACATGCTGATTCCTTAGAAACCAATTCCCAATTCAGTAACCATTTGGATTTCTTTGTTTCAGCAAAACTTAAAACTCCAATGTTGTTGTTCTTAACGATCTTCATAAAATCATTGTGCAAAGAAAGTAATAATGGGGAATCTGAAAAATTATCATAATTTATGATCCAAATTTTATATTTGTGTTATCACTAATATTGAGTCATTTTATACCTTCCATTAGAGATACCAATTTCTATGCATGGTGTAAGATATAGTCACATGAATTATATAAATGCACCACGATTGGGAACTCCTGTCAATCAACGAAGCAATAACCTTTGAGGATGACTCAGGAAAGCTAGTTTTTCACACAACTTTTTCTAAAAATTTCTATCCTGACTCGCGAAATCTATGTGTCATTAGGTTTTCCCACCTTGACCATTGAAAGGCATTTAAAATCCAACATGGCCAACAAGAGTCGTAAGCAGATAATAAATATTGGAGATATGTTAAAACTTATAAAGTAGAAAACTACGCAATGTCAAAAGAAAACTATTTACCCTTATATCTGCCTGTATAGTTTAAATATAATTTTACAATACTTGGAAGATCTCACATTTGGCTTTGGTGGGATTGTGATCTCCGATACGATATTGAGCAATGATCTGATTGAGTTATTTTATTGAATTATTGGGTTTGTGAGAGTAATTTCAGAAATCAGTCTTTCAAACTCACAGTAATCGAAGAAGAGAGATGTTGATTAATTTACTGTTCTTTTAGCGGATTTTACATATTGAAAAATTAGAATAGATAAATATTCAAAATAATACTTAAAATATTGATTAAAAGTGAGTGGTAATGAACATTCTCTTCAATTAACAGCAGAAACGTGAATTCTAAATCATTTTAATAAGACAAATAATTTATTATACAAAGAATAAAATGCATTTTAAATGATATATATTCTTTTGATAGGAACTTTGATCTAAGCGATGAAAAATTATATTAATTACTGTGACTTAAAAAATAAACACATAATATTCTTATCACATTACAAAAGTTAGTGGTTTATTATTAACTTCCAAAAAATAACAGAGCGAAATTAGTGTAGGTAGTGGGAAGCGTAGCCGATCCGTAATGCAGGGATGGTGGGTTCAAATCCTGTTTGCATTTTACAATTTTCTTTCTTTTTTTCTTTTTTAATATATAAGAATAATTGTTAAATATTAATTAAAATTTTCTATGCAATAAGAAGTAATTCAAAATTAATACATGATTTACAAGAAGCTATATTATACTTATTTCTAATTTTGAACGTAAAAAATATTTAGTTTTTAAATTGTCCTTTCATAGAATTCCACTGACCTAAAAAAAACTATGCAATTTAGAAATATGCTTTTTTAAATTGAAACCACTATTTATGTTTCAAACAATTCAAAATTATAAAATTTTAATTTAAATTTAATAGTAGCTTCTAGAAACAATTTGTCATACCAATTTGCTACATAGAATTTTAGGCTTATCAGAATTAAATAGCATAATTAATGTAAGCAACAGTCTTATTAAACAGTAGAATTTTTTAATTAACTGTCAAACAAATTTTATCTTTTTCTAATAATTTCTTTTGTTGGCTCAATTATTCTCCTTAATTTTATCACTTAATAATTTTATATGTATAATATTTAGAATAGTAACGATTAGTATTAGTTTGTAGGTTCGACATAGCCAATCAATTGCAGATAACAAACTAATGGTATTGCTAAAATTCATCTGAAAATATTTGGAGGATACTTTATTTAGTCTACAGTAATTTAAACAGGCATAAATATTTTTTTTTATCTCATTACAAATCTTTGTAGATATCTAATTTATTGATGAAGGCGTTGCAGATATTTTATAAAATTTGTTTCGTGTAATTTCACTTGGTCCGTAACCTGTTAAAATGATTTTTAAATTTATGATTTTTAACCCTAGGATAACCACATCCAGATTAGTCAAATTTTATAAATGTTTTTCTTTTTACCTTCAAAATATGATTGATATATAAACATATTAAAATTACTGGATTAGTTTACGAAGAGCATAGTAATTTGTCATTCATGTATTTATAGATTTTTAAAAAAATTTGTTATCGATTTAACTTTCATAGTTGCCGTACAGCAAAGAAAAAAGTATTATAAGAAAAAATAAATAGTTATCTATTCAGTAAATACAGTGGAAAATGTTAAAAGTTTAATTTTTTTTTAAGGAAAAAAATCTTGTTATTAATTGCTGGTCATCCAAAATAAAAGTAAGTTTAAGCATTAAGCTCTTGGAAAAATCAAATCAATCTTTACTTATTATTTTTGATACAAGAAAGACTTTAATTTGTCAAACGAAGAGACAGTAACTAGCCTATTAGTTAAACCCCGGCCGAGAAAATATAAAAACATTTCGAATATAAACAAAGAGGAGGGGGTATTCATTTTTATGAGTCATTTTATCTTGCATCTGTTGCTTAGAAACCAGTGTCTAATTACGGCATTAAATTGTGATATGGTATGAGCTCCAATAGAAAACATAAACATCCTAAAAGGGGAGTGCTATTTATTCAAGTGAACAAAAATCTCTTACAAATGCAATGTTTTATAATCACAGAAAAAAATTGTGAAGGAGCCTTCGTCACATTTATCATATTGACAAGAAGTAAAGATGTATGATACAAAAAGTTTACAGAGAAATATTCAGATTTATTAATTGAATTTTTAATTGATTTATTTAAAACTGAAATAACTAAACAGCAACAATCGAATTTGAGTGTTTAACCATAAATTTGCGAAACATTTTCTATTCTTACAATTTTTCATGCATTACTGTTGTTTCAGAATAAGCAATTTCTAATATATTTTTGGGGTGAGGGAAACAAGACAGATTGTTTATTTAAAAAATATTTTTAGAATGTTATATAAGGAGAAAAGTGTTTCTCCATTTTTCTTGTTCCTCACAAAATATTGATCTTTTTAAGATATATCAATAAAGTATTTTAAGTTGTATGCTGATTTGAAAATAAATGTCTTTTTCCTCACATTGCTTTATAAGTTATTTGATACTTTAGTCTGAGTAGTAGTGACATCAGATTTCTTTAGAACAATTTAATGACACAAGAACAAATCATATTGCTAAAAATAATATTGAAATAAACTTAAACTGTTTACAGACTTTCTCATTCACCACAAAATATGTCCATGTAGTAAAATTGAAGTGCTGGCAGATTTGAACATTGACAATTTGTCATTATCATCATTCCACAAATTTTAAAAATATATCTGATACTTTTGACTGAGTAATAGAACGTGTGATTTCTTCAGAATCAGAAAAGATCATATTGCTGTTAAAATACAATCTTACAAGTATAAAAAAAAATTCTTTTAAGAAAATTATTAAAAGAGTTAGATAAAGATGATTTAATATATTCAATAACTTAATGTTAAATAATTCAGAGTTCTAGTTCAGAGAAAGATCGCAGTATAACTGTGACTAATGCTTTGTTATTAATTATTACTTATATAAGATTACATATATGAAAGAAATAGTTTATGTTAAGGATAATTATTAAAAAATTAACATTAAATTATAATTTAATGAATTTAAAACATTTCTTTAGTTTTGATATTGAAAATAAGACACATAATTAATAGAAATTAAAAGTAAAAATTTTTCAATCTTGCTGCTCTTATTTAATACAAATATAATAAATAAGCAGTGAAAGGTAAATAAAATTGAAATTAAACTTATTACACAGTCTTCCTTTTTATTTATTGAGTATATTATTATTTATTTATTTATTATTTTTGTATATTCAAAAACATAATAAAATATCAAAGTGTCAAAAATAAAATGGAAAATCAGGGATGCAAAGAAGGATCTCATGCCTGCTTATTTTCTTTCAGCCTATACAAATGTTTCATAATATTTTTGTTTAAATTGATCATTCTTTCCACTTTGAAATATATTTTTTTTCTTTAATAAAGTTTAATATATTTATGTAAATCAGCATTTTGAGAGTCATAAAGATAAATAAACATATGTAAATATCCAAAATATAACATTACTAAATACAAAAAATTAAATCTGCAATTATAACCTCTTTGTAGCTGAGAAACGTCAACAGATGGTTTAAAAATGTAAGAAACTGACTGCATAAAGCTGGCAAGTTCACTTCCTTTATGAGGTACACTGAAAAATATTATCCCAGTAGTATTCTTAGTGATTAAATTAGCTTTGTCATCTTGGCTTTCAGAAGCTTCAATAAGAAGTTGTTTCAGCAGAAGTCCTGTAGCATTAATAAAAATAAATTGAAAACTTGGTAAAAAAAAGTGGTATATCATTCTACAGTTTAAAATAGTTAAATACAACTTTTTGATAAGAATTTCTTTAACACTAAAATTCTTCTGTAAAATTGCTATCAGGTAATGAGATAAAAAGAAAAAAATACTCTTCAGAGAATTGCCTTTAAATTGCAGAAGCTTTGTAGACAATTTTTTATTTAATTACTAAAATGCTGTAGTAAATAGAAAATTGATAAAAATTTTAAATTGTTATTGAAAAAAATTTCACTCATTTCCTCTATAAATCTAAAACTTTTTACAAGTCTATAATACTTTTTGCATGAGAGTCATTCCTTAAAATGGTGACATTTAATTTGTATTTTGAGCAGCAATGTTTTTAAAAATAGCATTCTGTGAGAAAAAAAAAGGTTCATCAAGGTACAAGAAATAAATAAAAAATTTCATTTCGAAATTTTTTTAATAATTTAGACAGAAATATTTTTCATGTAACTCATTTTTCAACAATGGTGCAACAGTTTAAATTTAAAAGGAATTTTTACCAGATCAAAGTCAAATTTGGATAATTTTCAATAATAATTATGACATTTTATAAGTTAATTTCACAAATTATAGATTTTGATACATTATAACTCCTTATTTTTTACAACAATAGTTAAAAATAGTTCCATAAATGTAATTTAAGTTTTGAGGTTTCTTTGTGAAAATTTAACAAAAGTGATATTTTAGAAATTATTTTCATGAATATTATGGCAAAACCCTATAATTTTTCAAAAAAAATTTCTATTAATAGCATTTTGTACAGTTGAATCACACACTTAGCAATTGAAGGCTGATTTACAGAAATGCATTTTAGAAACAACAAAAAAACATTAAGTGCATTTATAAAAATAAGGTTTTAATGAAGAAAACCATTAAAAATTAATTTCTAAAAACCATTTTGAAAACTAATTTTTTTAAATTTGCCCCAATGTTGTTTAAATGTAAGTATATTCAATTATGATTTTCTTTCATTAAAATGCTTTAATACATTTTACATTTAAGACTGTGATTTTTTCTAGGAAGAAAAGTCTAACCTACAGATTTTTTTTAACAAAAATGAAATGTTAAAGTTTAAAATAAAATTATTTTACAGTTTGGCGACATGAAACATATTTTCTAAACATTAAAAGTTTCTACAAGTGTCATTTTCAAGAATAAAACCATAAGCTTAACATTCGAGCTGTAAATTTCTTCAGAAGTAGTACTCAAAATTTGGAGGAGAGGGAGAGGTTGAAAATTTCAAGGGGCACTTCAGAAATTTATCCCACAAATTGATTGAATTGGAGCCAATTGCATAGGATTTGAGTCATAATTTTTTTTCCAGAAATGGCAGTAGAAACTACATTTATTTTTTGATAAAAACACATCTCATATTTATAATATTACAAGGGACATATTAAAAAATTAATTTCACAGAATTGCACTATTAAACCCTTTTCTATATTTTTAAACAAGCATAATTTCAATGAAAGTGTTTTTTCTTTGAATGATGGAATAAACTTAGGATTTTGGTGTAATGTTTTCAGATGTAACCTTATCCTGTTGAAATTTAAAATTAAATAAGATTATTTTAGAAATTTGCACTATGAAATCTCTTAATTTTGGGTCATTGATATTTTAGACTGTTTTTTAAATGAAAATGAAGATAAACTCTGAATGATATAAGAACTCCAATATCTTTTTTAATTACTTGTTTTATAACACACGTTTTAATTGCTCATTTTCACTTTATATTATTATTAAATTACAAACATTAAGAAAACTTTCAATACTTTTTTTGTTTTACCTTGATTAAACATCAAAATGTTAAAAAAAGCATTTATGACAGAAATTACTCCAACACAGCATTTTTAATTATAAATTGTAAAACAAGCAAAGAATAAAATATATATATATATATCATACTATTATATGATAATACTATGTTCACAACTTTTCTACGTCAAAAGTCTATTTGTAAATAATTTAATACAAAATAATAAATGAAAATCGAAATTGAAAACAAAATATTACACTGGAAATGAAATCTTACACGAAAACAAAATCTTTAATTACTAGATGCTTACCTCCCATAGAATGTGTTACCCATATTATAGGTTTTTCACCAACATTTGCTTTTAAAAGTGAAGACAATAACAGTTTAGTCTTGGAACAGAAGATTTCTCTATAAAAAAATAAAATGCAACTAATTCAAAATTCTATCTTTTTTCTACATGAAATTTATATCTTATCCAGATTAGTCAGTATATGGCCTTAGAGTATTTATTTAAAACAATGTGAAGATGCAAGGACTATGGAAATAACATAAAATGATGAAATGCAATATTTTATTATCAAAATTATAATTTAATAAATGAGAATTTAACAACTACAAAATCTGATACATATTTAGTATTATCTGTGAATAAGAAAATTGATGTAAAATTTTTTAAATCAGATTCAAACTTACTAATAAACTTTCAATTTAATGGTTCAATTTAAAACATTTTTTTTCTACTGAAAAGTTCTTTTACCTGGTGTGATAGTGTTTATATCTACTCTTTATTTAAAATTTGTAATTAGGTTTATGAATTTGCTATAGTTACACAATACAATTTACTCAACTGTTTGGTTAAGTGGTGTTGATTAATGTACTCAATCCACTGTCTGGTTAAGTGGTGTTGAATGAGGCATAGGATTATCCCTTCTAAAAGAACTATATAATACTAAGCATTTCAACTTATATTTGGGTTTTTTTACAACAGTTTTATTTTTTTTCTCACTACTTAATACATTTTTGTTATATTTAAAATATTTATTTTTATAATTAAACAAAAAATAACAAATTAGGAAAAAAAACAAGATTTTTAATCCTTATATTACTTTTTACTCTAATAATTTGCAGTCAATATAAGATATATATATATATTTTTAGGTTGAATATTGTAGAATAATTTTTAAACAGTGAAGTTTGGAATCTTACATTATTCTATTTTGTTTAATACTACTGAATAAAAAAAGTTGTAGTTTGTTTAATCCCGAATTTTTCAGTGTTTTATATAATGACCAGGTTATATTAAAAGCGCCAATAAAAAATCAATTTTATCAGCATTGCTGCTTACAAAAAAATAATAAAGATAGATAAATAAAAGACAGCACAAAGTAAAATTGAGCGCAGTTTAAAAATAAAACTTCAAAGGTTTGATAAAATTAATTATAAAAAAAAATATCAGTTCTTACTTTCCTTTTTGTTCAGACTTGATTGATTTTTTCTTGTTAAGCTCAGTGTGATAGTCAATCGATAAAATACGTACATTAGGAAAATCTACAGCCAACCAATCCTAAAAAAATAAAGATTAAATTAATAAAGTATGTATCATAATGTAGAGGTGAATAAAAAAAAATTTGTTTTCACTTTAGTACAATGAAATTTTGAAAAAAATTTCTTATTTTTATGCCAATATATACATTTTTAATACATCAACTCTGTATAGTTAAAAACTGAATAAGCTGCAATTGAAATATTTTCCAATAAAGTTAAGAGACTAGGTCAGTGTTTCCCAAAGGGGTATGTGAACAGTTTAGCGGGGTACGAATTATCTTTTACGAAATATCTTGCAACAAATTAAAATTTCAAAAAATTTTATTTAAAAACAAAGCTAGCTATGAAAATTTCTTTGCTATATTAATTTATTGGCAATTTTTTGCAGAGTTAACAGTTAATAATTAGTGGCGTCAACAGCAAGTTTTGATTTTTAACTTTTGTGCAATTTGTTTATAGTAAAAATAAACATATTTTTTAAAAAAATACATTCATTTTTTTTATTAGTGGTAAACAGCGTTACGAAAAATTTAGAAAGGGTACACAAAAGTCATTAGTTTGGGAAACACTGGACTAGGTCAATAAAGTTAAGAGACTTTACACACACATAACAAACTGACAAAACTTATGATCTATCGAAATTGTCAATACTTGAGAGTGAAAATGTTGCCCACAGATTAAAGCATCTATAGTGAAATTCAATAATCAAAGTATCTAAATGAATAATTTCACTTTATTATACCGAATTTCCAAGACAAATATTTTTAGAAGTAATAAACTTTTATAAAGAGGGTACAATAATATTTAGTTGCACAAACACAAAAATTTAAAACACTCACTTTGTAAAAGTTAAGAATTATAATTCTTTAAAATAAATAATTCAACATGAATTTGAACAGGTATCAGATAATTAACAAAACAAACTATTTAAATTCTCACCAGGGATGCCCCTTTTTCTGTAAAAAGAATTTATAAAGTGGTTAAGAATAAAAAACTAAAGCTTGCAGAATGTTGTTTGATTTTGCATTTTTAAAAGTCTCACCATGAGAGAAGTAGAATCAAGAGGCATTTTATACCTTTGTTTAAAATATTATTATGCCATTGAGAGAAAAATTACTTAATGAAATTTACTGAATTACTAATACAAATCAAACATTACAATATAAATTTTTAAACCACAAAAAAAATTTGCTTACAAATCCAAGCAAGTTGATATCTCTGATTAAATAGTTTATATATTTAAATGTTATTTATATATTTCAATTTGGGTTCAGAAGAAATAGATCTACTATTGCTGCATTTCAAAATCTAATAAATTTCCTAAACCTGAACAAGGCTGAACAGAGACATAGTATAGCTATTGCATTAGATGTAAAAGGAGCCTTCAATAACACAAGATGGACAATGGTTCTAGAGGCAACTAGAAAGACAAATTGCCAGGCGGATATATACTCTCTATTTAAAAGCTTCCTAAGAGACAGAACTGTAATCTTCATGGATATCAATGTGAATCTCACTAAGTCATATAATATTGGAGTCCCACAGGTATCCAATTTAGGACCAATACTGTAGATTCTGTTAATAAATGGAATCATGAGAGTTACAAACGGCTCACCAGCAAGAATAGTACTATATGCAGATAACATAATAGTACTCATCTCAAGAAGAATTTTCTACCACTGAGACAAAGATGCCTACAAACTACTTGATATAGGTGCATGAATACCTATTTACCGAAAATAAAATTATTCGATAGTTTACTTTCAGCATTCCAGATGAGTAGCCAATAGCCCTATATGAGATACTTGCAAAACGATTAAAACAAAACCTTTATTAACTACGACGCCCGGTGGCTGAGTGGTAGCACTTTGCACTTCTGTGCCGCAGGTCTTGGGTTCAATCTTTGGGCCAGACAAGGTTGACTTGGCCTTTCATCCCGTCACAAGGGTCAATAAATGAGTACCAAGCATGCTTGGGAACTAAACACTGGGGTTTTGCGTTCAGCTGACCACCTAACAGGAACATCTGCTCCTGCACCCCAGAGCCCAAGGTCAAGAAAACTGAGATGGGCACATTAGGCCTTGGCCTTCTATGGGCTGTTGCACCACTGAGTTTAGTTTAGTTTAATTAACTACCTTAATTCATTCTTTCAATTATATATAATTTTATCATTTATTCACAATTAAGGATACTGACTCATTTAATCCCACTCTTGCTCTCTTTATTATAACATTATATGTTAATCATATTTTTTGAAATAATTTTATAAAAAAGATAATTTCAATTTTACAAAGTTTTTTCACAATTGTTATATTGTTTACAGCTCCAAGTACTAATTGCACACTCAACTGCTTTAGTTTTTTTTTTTAATTAGAAAAGTTTGGTAAAAAATGTAATGAACTATAAATATCCATCAAACAGGCCATGAAGTACAGTATAGGATCCTAAATCCGGCACTTGCGGGAGCAATGAAATTCCGTATTTTGGAATTCGCCAAATTTTGGAAGTGTTTCTAAAATTCCAATATGGTGGCTATATGTTACGATAATGCAATTATACTGTTAATTTCAGAAATAAATTTTGTTAACCAATAAATTTAGTTAAGTTTTGATCGTAGATTATGGTGGGGTGAAAACTGTCCCAACTTAAGAAATTTTATTAATTAAAATAATAATCTATATAATAGAAATAACAATATATATTTTTTAAATATACCAGACGCATGTACTTACCTTCAAATATTCACTATTTCGATGCAGTAGATGGAAGATTAATGATTAATAATGTAAATTTAAAAGGACAAAAGAAATAATTACTTGTTTTTTAAATGCTATTATTTTCATTACTGGATATAAACATATCACTAACTTTTAATTGTTTACTGTTCTTTTAACAAAATTTTTTGAATTTTATACACAAATAAAATGTCATGTTCTTCAAAAAATTACTTCTGCTCCATTCCTTTTATTAATTGCTTGGTTAACTCTATACAACGTTAATTTTTGAATTTATTGAATTGAATTTTTTTCGTCTCCTCACAATATTTTCTTCTTCGGAATCTTCATCGCTATTTTCTTTGTAGAGAGCCACGTTAATGATTTCTTCATCTGTCAATTGCAGGGTATATGGCGAATTTTCTTAAATTGATAGACAGTCTTCAATCATCTTTTTGTCAAGAACATTTTCTATTTTGCTTGAAGTAGCGTAATCTAAAAGTTCTTGAATCATTTCATTTTCAGGAGAAATCTGACGAATTCTTGTACTTCACTTTTGCTCTCAATGAAAATGGAAGAGGGCCACAATTTATGCCACACATTGATAAGGGTTTTTTGCTTGACTGATTGCCATTCATTTGCAATGCTCCATATAGTATCTTTTAGGTAGAAACTTTTTTGAAAAGTTTAGATGGTACTGCCAGAATTGCGGTTGTTAAGGCAGTTTTGGATGAAATTCCCTTGATAGAAACATTTTGATGAATGGTCCATAGGTTGTATTAAAGACGTGCAGTTTAGGAGTAAAAATATGATTCATGCGTTATCCTTTTCAAGAAACTCAGAGCTTTGATGAGCTGAACAATTGTCCAACACCAGCAATATTTTGGAATCATCTGGTAAACCTACAGATTTACAGAGAGATTTGGCTTCAGGGAGAAAGTGATCGTTAAACAAGTTCCTAAAAATATCCTGCGTCATCCAGGCACGTTTATTGCTCTTATAACAATATCTTATTGTTTTTTAGGGCTCTAGGGTTTTTAGGGTTAACACTTTTACCTACAACTAGTAAGTGTATCTGTCACATTGCAACATCCACGAACAGCAATTTTTTCTTTGCAATCTTTCACTCCAGAAGGGACACTTTCTTCTGGTGCAACATACGTTTTTCTAGAAATGTATTTCCAGAACAACCCAGTTTCGTTCCCATTGAAGACTAAATCTGGAAAGTACCTTTCTTCAGACATATTAGTCAATTCCTCTAGAAACAATTCTGAGTTTTCAATATCTGGCGACGCTTTATCACCTGAAATGCTTAAAATTTAAATTCTGTGTCGCTTCTTAAATTTGTTAAACCATCCTGAAGAATAATAACAACCAGTTTCCAATTCTAAGAGTTTATGAAACGCTTTTGCTTGTTCCATTATAATTGTCCGATTTAAAGGAATCCTTTAGGCACATCTTTGCTTTATCAATTTCATCAAAACTTATCCAAATCTTTATTTTGGGAACGATGCAAAGTTTTTTGGTATTTCATTAGTTTGGGAGAATCACTTTTGGCATAAAATCCAAAATTGCAGCCTTTTGTTTTTTTAAGTCCTAAATCGTTGAGCTTCCAACGCCATATTCCTCGCAAAGCATTTTTACAGGTGTTCCACTGTCTAACTCTTTTAGCAATTCCAATTTCTGCTACAGACTAAGAAATAATCATTTCTTCTTCGGAGGGAGATCATTGTTCTGATCATCTTTTAGAAAACATTTTGATTTAACGAAAGACGCTCACCCCATAAAAAAAATAATAATATGCTAACAAGAAGTTACAAAAAAAGTAACAATTAATGCTAAAAAACTAACAATGAATAACAACAAAAAACAAGCTAACAACTAATAAGGATTAAAAAAAACAAGCTAACAATTAACAAAAAAAATATAAATTAAGTTGATAACTAAAAAAAAAAAAAAAAAAAAAAAAAAAAAAAAAAAAAAAAAAAAAAAACAAGCGATGCGAGATAAATAAAGCAATATGAGAACTGCAGAAGAGTAAGGACACTAGCAATGAATAGGAGACTCAAAGAGCAGATAGAATTCATTTTGTACCTCACATGTTAGTTTCAATGTCAACTGGGTGTGGCCAATTTATGGTCAAATAGGAGAGGGAAATGTGGGGACAAACTAGTAGAGCACATGCACAGCTGTCAATATTGATTGATCAATTTCTTCCAACTTAGATTTCTACAATTTGTTCTTTGGAAATGCAGGTGTTTTTACTTTTCGCTTTATTTTAAACTGCTTTAGGAACAGATGTCTTTTTTGACACAGATTTATTGTTTTTTTCATGCTTTTTTATTTTGAAACGATAAAATAAAGTTACTTACTTCAACAGAATAAAATTCCAAATAAAAAAAAGAATATAACTGATTTTTTTTTCTCTTATTAATAAAAATTTTTTAAAAAAAATTTGATCGGATTAATTCCGGTCTTGACAGATTTCGGGATGCCGGATTAGGGCTCCTGTACTGTATTTTAAAATATAAGATAATTTCAATTCATAGATAATTTCTATTTTTACAAAGTTGATTTATTTTAAAATTGTTATATTATTTACAGTTCGAAGTACTATTTACACACTCAAAATGCTTTAGTTTTTTTTTTTTTTTTTTTTTTTTTTAAACTTAGAAAAGTTTGGTAAAAAATATACTGAAATAATTCCTCAAACAGGTCATGAAGTATTTTAAAATATTTATATAATATTTTTTCATATGAGGTACAAACTAAAACAATAACAATACACCCATGTATTCAAGCTTCTTAGAAATTGGAAACATTTGTTGATAAATAGTTACTAAGAGACTACATTCAAGAAATAAAAAACTCTGTATATCTTTATTGTAGACAAAGGAAGAATGCTGGTGGTTAGTCCCAAGATAGAGAAAATAATGGAACATGTTATTACTTTTTCTATCATTGAAAGCTTAAAAAGAAACATCTTATTTCTAGTCCATTTCACTTTCAGGTAGGTAAAATAAGAAAATAAAGTATGTTAAGCTTACATAGCCATTGCTTAATGACAAAAGAAAGGAAGTTTTTTGTGTTCATTGTTTATTTACATTTGAGTAAAATTAAAAAGGACAATTTTAGGGCAATTGGTATTTTAAGGGACAATTCTATTTTCAAAATGTGGTTACATTAATAAACTTAAATTTCTTGAAATATAGTTTCATTTGCAGTGGCATCTAATGTTAGAAAAATGTAAGTAAAAAAAGTTGTCAAGGAAAAAAATATTCCGTCACATTATCAGCATCACTCAAATTATCACTTCCTTAACAGATTATCCATGGATAATGCAGCAGACGTTATAGTAGCTTAAAATATAGTAATGAATAATAAATATCTGTTTGAATTAATTATAAGAATTTTTCAGTTTCATGAAAGCAAGAAAGAAAAATATAAATTATTTTAGATCGAACGTAAAAAATAATAAAAAGTGTAAAGAATTTTACCTTTGGCCAGCAAAATGTATAAGAATTAAGATAGTGACTAACTAAGCTCGTGAAATCTAAAATATTAGTATCAACTGGATTATAATCACTAATGTATTTTTTCATATTGTCACTTTGTCTCCATGTCCAGAATGTAGCACCATTTATACCGTGAATAAATATGACATCAGCATCCAACCTTCTGTCACTAAAAACAATAAATACATTATTTTTTCTCTTGTTCTAGTTTAAAGTCATATTACATTAATTTTTTAAAAAAAAGTGTAAATTCAATTTTTAAATAATTTAAAGAAGAAAAGTTAAATGCTTGAAAACATCACCTGTGGAACTCAACATAAATGTATTTCGACTGTTTAAATAATACAGGTTAAAATATCTTATTATTACAAGAATATAAAACATATATTGAGAATATTTTTACTAGAATATAGGGACCAAGACAGTTTTCTCTTACAATACCCTGATTCTCATTAAATCAGGGTATTTGTTAAACCAGAGTCAGCAGAAATTATGAGAAGCAAAAATTATAATGTACTGGGTGTTGGCGCATGCGCGCCATTCGCTAGCGTAACGAGGAAGAGGGGGAAAATAATTCTCCTCTGAGACTCGATAAACTTTAGATGTGGATAACTACTTTAACCCTTTCGAAATCCACAATATCTCCAGCTGTTGTTATTTTTATACATTATGTTTTGTTATCAATAAAAAACAAAAGGTACAGCTGGTGGTCCGTCGTTATTAACTAAAATATCAAGCGTGTTGGTTTTAGGCCGACATTGTCTGGCACGTCGAGCACACGGAGCGCTCGAATCAAAATACAACTATGGATACAATAGCGAAACTAATTAAAGCAAAAATTTCCTTGAAAGGAAATATTACTCGAATACAAAACTTTGTCGATAGTATATCTGAAGATATTCCTAATACTACCATACTTGAAGTGAAATTGAAAAAAGTCGAACAATTACAAACTAAAATTGATGAATTAAAAGTACATTCCTTCGGTCTTGAAAAAATCACTGATCAAGAATTGGAAGAATTCGAAAAAGACATCGAACAATGTGAATCGCGCTTGGAAGATTTGGAGGTAAGCCTCAAACTTTTAATTGATTCTAAAAAAGAAACTGTGTCAACTGTAAACGATGTTAAACAAATTAATCAAACTGAAAATATAACTAACACAAAAATTCCACCTATTATACTTCCAACATTCTCGGGAAGATATGAACACTATAGTACCTTTAAAAACCAGTTTGATGACTTAATCACCTCTAATGATCAACTGACTCAGTCGCAAAAACTAAACTCATGTCTCTCAAATGAAGTAAAAGAATTTGCTTCCACATTTGACACATTTTCTTCATTATATGAAGCACTTGATTCACGTTACGATAATAAAAGATTAATCGTTGATGTGCATGTAAATTCCATCCTAAATTTTAAAAATATAGAACGTGAAAATGCTACAGAAATTCGTGCAATGATAGATTGCATTCAAAAGAATTTACGAGCTTTAAAAGTGTTAAAATATGAACGAAGCGATTTATTTGACATTTTTTTACAAAACATAATGCTTAACAAATTAGATAAAGAAACTCGAAAGAACTTCGAATTAATACAAAAAACAAAAGAAGTTCCGTCATACGAACAATTCATTACATTTTTAGAGCAACGAGAAGCTGTTCTCTTATCGGTAAATCGAAATTGTTATTCAGAAACGAAAACAATTAAGAAAACAACTAATTTACCATTTAAAAGCAAAACTGTTTTGATGAATGAAAATATAGAGAATAAAAACTGTGTAATTTGTTTGAAAGAATCACATCCTATATTTCGCTGTGATAATTTTTTAAAATTAACACCGCATAAAAGATTTGAACTTGTTAAATATCATAAACTATGTGAAATTTGTTTGAAAAAAAATCATAAAAAATGGGAATGTAAATCGTCGTATGTATGTAATTGTGGTCAGCGTCATTCGAATACATTATGTTTCAGACGATCTAACCTTGAGAAGAGAAATAAGCTGGCGTCAGAAAATCAAAACGCTGACTCAACATTCGAAGGATCAGAAATAAAAAATGAAAATAAAAGTTCCACTACGGAAATTAATTCTCTGCATAATGCGGTTTTAAGCAATACTTCTAATGAAAATAAAAAGAATGTTTTATTATCTACTGGAAATATTCTCTTGCAAAAAAGGGATGGGTCATTAATTAAATGTAGAGTTATTTTCGATTCGGCATCAAATGTTAATATATTGAGCAAGAAAACAAGTGAAATTCTTGGGATTAAATTAGAAAAAATCCAAACATCCGTAGCTGGACTTAATTCGACTAAACAAAACCTGAAAGGAAAATTGCATACTATCATTTCTAATAAAAGTGGTAGTTTTAAAGAACCGATTGAATTCTTAGTCGCAGATAAAATTACGGGTCTGACTCCAAGTGTCAGCTTAGATATATCGAAAACGAAAATACCCGAGTTTTTTGAATTAGCGGATCCTTCATTTTTTGAAGCGAAAGAAGTTCATGCTTTATTAAATGCTGATATTTTCTTTAGAATAATTAAGGATAACGTTTATAAAGTAAATGAAGAGTTGTTGTTAAGAGAAACGGAGTTCGGATGGATCGCGAGTGGTCGACTCCATGAGATAAAATTTAATAATGAAAATTCGTGTCTTCTTCTTAAAAACGATGATTCTATAGACAATACCTTAAAACGCTTTTTTGAACTTGAATCTCTCGGCATAAAAGACGACCTTTGTCTTCGAGAAGAAGATCAAGCCATGAACATTTTTGAACAAACTGTACAATATAAAGATGGTCGATATATAGTTGAACTACCATTCCGTAAACACTGGAAAGAATTATCGAATAACGTTTGCGTTGCTAAACAACGATTTCTTAATTTATGGAGAAGATTGCGGTTCGATAACGAACTATATTCTCAGTACCAAAATATCATTCGGGACTATTTAGATCAAGGAATAATCGAAGAAGTAGAGAGTTCGGAATCAAACTTTGATAGACCCTTGTTCTATTTACCACATCAGGCCATTAAAAAGGAAGGTCGCGTTACAACTTCAACTCGAATAGTGTTTGACGCAGCATCTCACCAGGTAGACGAACTTTCATTGAATGACTGTATATGGCCAGGTCCAAACCTTTACCCTAACCTTTTCGAAATACTTATCAACTTTAGACTAAGCCGAGTGGCTATTTCATCGGATATTCGTCAGGCCTTTTTGCAAATTTGCATTGCGGATAAACACAAGGATGCAGTACGATTTCTGTGGACAGACAGTGATCCTCGTTTAGACTCAAAGCCAAAACTTCGAATTTATCGTTTCAAGAGATTACTTTTCGGACTGAACACTAGCCCTTTACAACTAGCAGCCACCATCAAACATCACATTGAAAAATACAGAGAGGAATATCCCACGACTGTACATCATCTAGACTCTTACATGTACGTAGACGACTGGATCACAGGTCAAGATACCCGAGAAGAGGCACTTATAATTTCCCGAAGTGCGAAGAAAATCATGAAGGAAGCTGGAATGGAAATGAGAAAATGGATTAGCAACGACTCCGCCTTGATGAGTCAGTGGTCAGAAGAAGCCTTTGACACTTATCCAGTCGATATTCCTATAAACTTAGGAACTAATAATGCTAAGGTATTAGGCATGACGTGGCAAACTGAGGATGATTGCTTGATATTAGACACAAAAGGTATTTTAGAATTCGTTTCAAACTGCCGAAATACCAAAAGAGTTCTTCTGCAAACCATCGGGAAGATTTTTGATCCAATGGGATTACTTACTCCCTTCACAATACGGATGAAATGCCTCATTCAAAAACTTTGGGAAAAGAAAGTTTCGTGGGATGAGAATCTCCCTCCCAGCATTATGGAAAGTTGGAAAAATTGGTGTAAAGAGTTACCGCTCCTGGGAGAACTTAGAATTCCAAGACTTGTGCTAGATTCTAACAGTAAAGAAAATAGTGACGTCGTAGAAATGCATGTTTTCTGTGATTCCTCGAAACTTGCATACGGAGCTACCATTTATGTGAAACTTAAAATACAAGGCAAAGTGTATGTGAATTTCGTTACTTCGAAAAGCAGAGTTGCACCACTAAAAGGAGTTACGTTGCCTCGACTTGAGCTTCTGGGAGCCTTAATCTGAAAGCCTTAAGTGCTGAAAATCATCAATCAGAAAAGACAGTGCACAGTGTTCTATTGGACCGATTCAAAAGTAGTTTTGTTTTGGATTAGAGGATCTCAGAAAAAATGGAAACAATTTGTCGCTAATCGTGTTCGAGAAACCACTAAGCTGACTGATCCTAATACTTGGTTTCACTGCGCCGGTAAAGAAAATCCCGCAGACTTGTTGACAAGAGGTCTCAGTGCTGAGTCGCTTCTACACAGCAAAAAGTGGTGGCATGGTCTTTCATTTTTGTTGTCTGATGAACTTGTGAGTGAATTTGACTGTCCAGTGCCAAATGAAGAAGAATATTTTCATGAACTAAAATCCAAAAACTCAGTAGATACTATAGTCCTGACTTTAAATCATGACAAAACTTTTTTTGATAATCTGATTAATCGTAGTAATAGATTTGTAACTATAGTTCGAATTTGTAGTTATCTTTTCAGGTACATTCATAACTTGAGAAATCCAGAGAAAAGGATTCTTGGTCCTCTGAAACTGGACGAATTATCTAATGCTGAAAGGTATCTAATTTGCTGCGTGCAGGAACAAGAGTTTCCTAGAGAATTAGCTGCTCTTAAGTCGGGAGGTAGCGTTTCCAATAAAAGTAAGATCTTTAACCTATCACCTATTCTAGATGAAGAAGGGTTATTGAGAGTGGGTGGCAGACTAGAAAATTCTCAATTATCGTACTCTAGTAAACATCCCATTTTACTGCCTTCTAAATGCAAGTTAACTGAAATAATCGTTAAATACTATCATGTTAAGTATCTTCACGTTGGTGCGCAACATCTACTTTTTCAGGTTAGACAAAAATATTGGCCCATTCATGGTAGGAATTTGTGCAAAAAAATCGTGCACAGTTGCGTAGTTTGCTTTAAAGCAAATCCTAAAGAGTATAATCAAAAAATGGGTAATTTGCCAAAAGAAAGAATAACACCTGATAAAGTTTTCAGTTCTACTGGAATAGATTTATGCGGACCATTCTTTATAAAAAATAAATATCAGAGGAAAGGTCCTGAAATTAAAATCTACGTTTGTATATTCATCTGTTTAGTAACAAAGGCTATACATCTTGAGCCAATCAGTGACTTGACTTCGCAAGCTCTCATAGCGACACTTAAACGATTCATTGCCCGAAGGGGTAAATGTCGTAAAATCTTTTCAGACAACGGAACTAACATGGTAGGGGCTAATAAAGAACTTAATTGTTTGTTTAAGATGGTAAGGGATCGAGAGGAATCATTATTTGCATTTTTTGGCGAAGAAAAAATCGAATGGAGCTTTATTCCCCCCAAGAGCCCAAATTGGGGAGGGCTTTGGGAAGAAAAAATATTTTATCATTTAAATTTCATTTTAAGCGTGTAGCAGGTAACTCTAAATTTAATTACGAAGAATTTTTAACACTCGTAACTCAAATAGAGGCTATATTGAACTCTCGACCTCTTATTCCTCTTAGTTCTGAGATTGAAGATTTAGAAGTGCTAACACCGGCACATTTCTTGATAGGGAGGCCGATAACGGCCATAGTTGAACCATCCCTAACTGATATCGAGCCAAGTCGTTTAAACTCTTGGCAGAGAATTACCAAGTCAGTACAAACAATATGGAAACAATGGAGCCTTTCTTACTTGAACAGCTTACAACAAAGAAAAAAATGGGTAAAAAATCAGAAAAATTTAAAAATAGAGGACATGGTTTTGATAAAAGAAGAAAACCTTCTCCCATGCAAATGGGTCTTGGGTCGGGTAGTAAAACTGTATCCTGGGCAAGATAATCAAATAAGGGTAGTTGAAGTAAAAACTTGTAAGGGAGTATATAAAAGGTCTGTTTCCAGATTGAGTGTACTGCCGATAGAAAATTGAAAATAGTTGTATATTCATCGAAATATTTGTATATAATTTTATGTAACACTTGTATTTTTATTAGAATTTCATGTAAAAAATGTGAAATTTATCTCAAAGATTCTGATTGAGTATTAGTTATGTTAAAGTTATAATACTCAACAATGTTAAAGTTTTTGTAAAATTATATGTTAAATGTATAACTGAAAAAAAATGTCAAGTTCTTGCATGTGAACAGTGCAAGGCTGGGCGGTGTGTTGGCGCATGCGCGCCATTCGCTAGCGTAACGAGGAAGAGGGGGAAAATAATTCTCCTCTGAGACTCGATAAACTTTAGATGTGGATAACTACTTTAACCCTTTCGAAATCCACAATATCTCCAGCTGTTGTTATTTTTATACATTATGTTTTGTTATCAATAAAAAACAAAAGGTACAGCTGGTGGTCCGTCGTTATTAACTAAAATATCAAGCGTGTTGGTTTTAGGCCGACACTGGGTAAACAACCCAGAAAAAGTTTAAAAATATCTAACTTCAAAAAAAAATTTTTTTTTGACAGATTGGAATGTTAGAGTTTATTTTTCTGATTGTACCTCTGCAATCCTTTAAAGTACTACACAGGACTTAAAATATGCATTTACTAAAACTTATTAATTCCAGAAAAGTTCGCGATTTCTCTGCATTTCTACATCATTTTACAAACATTTTGTTAGGAACATGCAAGCAGGCGAATGATCAGCCCATGGTCTAGAATATATTTCATGGATTACATTGTGACATGTTCTATTAGCTACTACAATTATTTGTTTCCTGGTAAGACATATGAGGAACCTCATATTTGATTCTGTGTTGTTTAGTGATTTACAATTTTTTATAATCTAAGACAGTAACTTTTTTAAAATCTGTAGAGATTTAATTTTTCGCCTATTTATATAGAATTAACTACTGTTTCGTAAAACGCTAAACCAGTTTTTTTTTGAAGAAACAGTACTAAAGATGGATATAGCACAAACTATGACTGCTTAAGCAGAGAACTATGACTAGCAGCAGTACTAAAAGAACAAAAAGATACATAAAACAAATTTCAAACACAGCATTGTAAATGCAATGGATTAAAATTTTCCGCTCAGAAAAAACAAGGTCTATTGACAAATATTTATATATATTTACAGCATATATAAAAAGCAACATAGAGAATAAGTAATATTCTATAATGTGCTTTTTCTTTTGTTTAATGAGGTTTTTTTCTTCTAAATAACAGAATCCCAAGAAATGAACTTTCAATAAAACATAAAAAATTCATTCAAGATGTATCCATAACTTTCCTAAACATGTCTACATTTATTTTGTACTTGTATCATACATTTAACATAAATAGAAAACAGAAATATGTGTCCTTCTTCAATATGAACAAAATAGTTAAAATTGCATCTTTATATTTTACGCTCTGAAAATTTAACAATTTACCAGGTACATTAACTCAGATTTCTCATTTAACTGAAAGCAGTAAAATATAGTGAGGGCTACAATGCAAAAATGCAGAAAAAAATACTTATTAAATAAACAACAGACAAGCTTACTTTAGATTATTATAAATTTACATATGGTTGCCAGATTAATTTGTAAATTAAGTATATCACAGACATGCTTTAGTTTAGATCATTATTAATTCTTTATGTAGTATACCATACTACAATGATTGTTAAATTACATACAAGCTTTAATTTAAATTATAGTTAATTATAAAATGAAAAGGGAAAGGACAAAAATTATTTAATAAACATTGATTAATGAATAAATTAAAACAATAAATATGAAATACATTGAGAAGTTAAGTACAAAGTGGAATACGGCTTAAAAAGTATTTATTTTCTGTTTTTTAAGCTCATATACATAGCACAACATACTTTTTAAGAATTAATAAAGGCATTGTATATCATGCTAAAATACAAAATTATGCAAAATCAATCCACTTTTTTTGGATTTTTGCTGTTTCCAGTTGCACAGAAAAAAAATTTTTTTTCATACTTTTCAAGCTTCATATTTTTTTGAAAAATAGACATTTATTTACAGGAAAAATATGATTAATTTATGTATCTATATAAATTAAAATATTATAACACATTTTGTCACCTATAGCCTGTTTTTGAGATACACTAGATCATCCTAACTGAGGCACAGTGCACCATGTAAAAAAATAAAGTACCATGGATGACTTTCCTCGGTTAAATGGTCCCGGTCTTTGAATAGCAAAAAAATTTTTTTTAAATAAAGTTTAAAAAAATCTTTAATAATGAGTGTTGTTTTAGAAAATATATACAATCATTTGGAGAACAATTAGATAGTAAACATTTATGAGGAAGAAAAAAAGTTTCTAACTAAATAGTAAGAAAAGCTTAATTTTAAATCTAAAAAAATCCTTTCAATATTGATTATTAGAAATATGAATGCATAATTGGGAAAAGCAATATAGTTGGAACCATTTAGTGGAAATTTTAGTCTGCATGATGTAAGTAATGACAATCACAGTAGATTTGATGATTTTGCTACAGCTTATTGTGTGAATGTTAGAAGTACATGCTTTCAAAGAAAGAATATATATGGCATAGTGGTGTAAAACCATGTACATTGATTGTGTCAAAATTAGTTCTGTTTTGAAGTGGACAAACTCTGAATTACACTATACTAGTCAAAAAGAAGGACTCGCCATATTGGTGTGTTGTTGAATAATTCACAGCGCCTGCGTTAATAAGTCAGTTTCAATATATCAACTTTCTAATATTCTCTTGTTTTTAGGCAATCCTTGCTTATTGGTTATTAGTGTTATAAAGATTATTTTTAGTCTAGCTTATTTTATGTTTATTAAAAATTCATACCCTAACAAACATAAGGATTTTGTCTAATAGTATCACTGTTCTGTTTTGTCTCGATAACCTCTGCTCTCGGGGCACCCCTTTAATGTGTGTCTAGGCTGGGCTCACAAATGCTGCAGTGCAGCAGAGGAAGAAGATAACTACAAGGGTAAAGATAAATACAAGGCTGAACAAAGGTTCTTACAGACTCCTTTTTCAGAACGCAAAAAATTTTATTTTCATATTTTGTCGAAAGTTTGAAGATCCTTTATACAAAAACGTAGTTCTTATATCTATAAAAAGAAATTCTCTGCAATTTTCTTTAAAGAAAAACTAACTAATAAGCATTATACTTTTTATAAGGAATTTTGGTCTGACCAACAGCAGTTAAGAACCAAGGACAATTCTCCCTATATCTCTCTCTTCCTTGAGTCAACATTGATTAAATCACATGTAAACTACATGCATAATTTTTTAAATTATCATATAAAACAGAAAAGCCTGCTACTTTTTCACTAAAATTTCAGTATTTCTAAATTTTGCATAGCATTAACTTGTGTACCCAGTTTTGCCCCACTCAAGGGGTAAAACCATGTGCTCTTACATTGCTAGACTGTGAGGAAAATTTCATGTGAGAAAAAGACGAGGTTAGAGAGTAAAACTCTCAGGGTTGCCATAGAAAAAATGAACAAAATAGTTGCTTCTAGTAGCCTAAAGCATGAAAATAGTTGCCTAAATAAGAAATTTTTTTTTCAATAATATGACTAAAATTTTATTATTTCACTGTCATATACCATGATCCATTTAGTCTAGTTGATGCACAATATGATAATTGTTAAATAAACGTTAGTGTTCTAGCACTAAATTTTTATGTAAAAAAATTAGTATATTTGCAGAACATTAAACGCTTTTAAATGCTAGAATTAATGCAGAAAAATAATTTGTTGTCAGAAAAAAAACATACTATATCTATTAACTTTTTCCCTGTCACATAATTCTTCCTTTTATCAATAATATATTATATATATATATATTGAAAAAGTGATTACTAAAATTCGAAATTCATGCATCATAGTAACGTATTAAAAATTTGTTCCTTTAAAAATCATGCAGAGATTTGCAACAATAACTGTAGAAAAGGCGATTAAGAAACAAAATAGATTCACAATGGAATTTGTGCAAATTGAGTGCATTAAAAAGTAATGATTCAAATTTGCAATTCAATATTTTTTTTTTTAGAAGAAAAAAATTTATCATGTTCAGAAACTACTGCGGTCCACAGGTTGTCAACTCAATTTATGCTAAAAAAACATTGCTAGGAGCACAGAAAAGTCTCCTTTTCCTAAAAATAGTTGCTTTTATAGCCTTTTCAGGCAAAAAAAGTAGCTATAGTTGCAAATAGTTTAGTTACCTGTGGCAATCCTCTCTTTGATTATCTAAAACTGAAGGATGGAAAGACTAAAATAGGATATCGTAAAGTACTCAATAATCTTTTAGTGAAAAATGCAACTGATAATGATCTTAAATGAAAATAGACACTATTACGAATAATAATATAATGAAAGCAACAGATACAGTTTTCGGAAAAGCTAGTAAACCATAACATAAGAATTGGTATGAAAGTATATTAGCATGCATAAGAATCTTCCACTTTTTCGCTTTTTTATAATTTTTACTAAGTTCCCGATTTTTGTTTGATTTTTATTTGATTTCCACTATAATAAGTTGTTTTAAAAAAATAATTCATGAGTTTGTAGTTAGTATTTGAAATAATGAGAACATATATGATTGGAACACAAATGCAATTTCAAGAAAGAGATCCCTAAATATGCTTAAACTATCTAAGAATTAGTATCTTTTGTATAACATTTAAATTATTGTCATATATTTTTCTTGAAAGACTTCTATATTCTCTTTTGAAAGACTATATTGGCTCCCAAGTAAGGATGTGGTTACTCAATGTGGTTTTCAAATTAATCATTGATATATTTTTTACTTTGATTTATAATGATTCGGAACTCATATTCATTATTTATTGCTTGATTTTTGTGCTGTTTTTGATAGCATTAACTAGAAAAATTGTTTGAAGCAATCAATGCACTTGGTAATCTAACTAAACTTATTTTTTCAGTTAAAGCTACCGTTGCAAAATTAAAAAAAAAATCCTGCTCCGGGCATGGATATTTCTCTCTATGTGTTGTCCTCTGTTGTGATGTGTGAATGTGGCCCACCCTATGAACGGGTATTTGTGGCAGTGTGGCGTGGGTAATGTTGCTCGCCTCGGTAGCTTAAGTTCACAGGTGCCCACTGGGTAACGTTAAATGAGCAACACTTCCGAGGTGAAGAACGAAAGTTCAGTACCTGCTGTTATTGAAAAAAAAATGTTTTTAGAATTAATGATTTTAAACTTTGTAAAATGTAGGGACAATAAAATGTCCTTGATGCAAAAACAACAAAAAAGACAATCCAAATTGTGATTGATAGATGCAATTTTAAGGAATTTTGAAATCTTCCAAGGTTCATTGTATCATTGTCAGCCAAAGGGATTGACATGTTCTAATGATGAGTCTTCTTTGTATTGGGCTCTATGAGATTTTTTCCATTTCAGTAAATTAAAGAAAAATTTAAATAACTAGAAGAGTTAGTTTGATTTTAAGTATAGAGGTCAGCATAATCTACTTTAGGAAAAAAAATCAAAAGGGTAAATCAACTAACAAGAAAATTTATTAGGGAAATTCTCACAAAAAATACATAATACTGTTAATTGTGTCCAATGAAATGGTGCTATTTCACATAACATAAACTGCACATGGTAGCATTAGAAATCATAAGGGATATTCTGGTTTGAGAGATTACTAAGACATGATACAGACAAAACAAAAATAATTCTTATTGGTCTAAACTTGCGACCTATGTTGAATATGGATAGAAACAGGCTAATAAAACATCTTCCTAACTATTTTCATATGCAGCTAAAATATGCAATTTTTAAGCAATTAGACTTGCAAGAATCTATTAAATAAAATGGAATGCATAAAAATTAAAGTAAAATGACTATTAGCAATTCATTTTGTTTATTTTTTATCATTCATATTTGAAGCTAATCATATTTTAGTTCTATTATTTAATACAGTAGCTTTGTAAATAATATTTAAATTTAATTTGATCCCCCGTGTGGTGACCGGGTGAGGAAGTATAGTCCCAATGTAGCTCATGCATATCGCAATACGCAATTAAAATGGATACCCAGCGCCTGGGGTATAGCCGGGCACCCTCCCTCTGATGATTATATTAGGAGACTGGTCCCCCAGGTTGGGGGTTGGGCCAGCTACCCCACCCTGTAAAAGACCTCCAGTTCAGAAACCTCAACAATGTGCATATACTGGCTCCATTCTAACCAGACGACTCGGCATGGAAAGGGACTTGAGATTTGGTACATGGAACCTCCGTACCCTATATGGGGTGGCTCACTCTAAAAAGTAACAGTTGTTTTTGACAACTATAAGCTAGATATCCTTGCAATTCAGGAAATCAGATGGTTGGGGAAAGGAATTTTGGATAAAAGGGAATGCAGAGTATATTACAGCTGCCATGACAAATCACACCATTTTGGTGTCGGTTTCATTGTAAACAGACTTTGGACAGACCAGTCAAATTACTTATAAATCACCGTGTTTGTCAGTTAACAATTATAAATCAGTTAACTAAACTTTTCAGTAACAGACACGATTCTTTTTTTTTTTTTTTCTTCATTTGCTACAACAAACTGCAATTTATTTTCTTTAAACTAGATTTCTAGCTAATGAGTCCAAATCTTACTTGAATTTAATTCTATGGTGGGTCAGTGCAAATGTTTGTGCATGTTACTCTGAGATCCAGGGGCAGTAGATTGCTGACCTCTGATCTAGGGGCTCCAAACCTGATCTGCAATTAAAAAAATACTTGATAGTATAAGGTAAAACTTTAACTGACTGTTTTTTCTTCGATATTCCAAAATTAGACCTAATTTTATTTCTAAAATAAAAAAGGTACAATAAAAACTTATTGTCTATAGTGCCAACAAAAATGTAAAAAGGAAAAATGGTATTCAGAGTTAAAGTATGTGCACAAAAAAAAGTTCCACCATTTAATATTTTATTTAAGAAAAAAAACTGCAAGATCACATTTGAATTGAAAAAAAAAAAAAAAAAAAACAGACGTTTTTTATGAGTAAAATTAAGACTCTCATCTGTTAAAAACATTTTGAAACTGAAAAGCTTGCATTTGTAGAATCCTTTTCTACAGTAGCAATTTCCAGTTTTCTACACTATGAATTAAATATGAAGAGGCCTCTACCCTTGTCATCTTGGATTTTAGGTTAAATTTTTTATTTGTTATTCCTGATGTTTTCATTTACTTAACAAACTTTTGATGATACAGTATTATTAGACAGCACAATACCTTTCAAAAAAGGTAGAAAATAAAGAAATTGCTTCATTAGATTAAAAGAAATAGCTCTGAATAATTATTAAAGCTTCCATGAGTTTTTCCCCAAAACTTTAAAGCAATAAAATGATGTGATTAGTGGTTTTGAGCAATTTAAAATAACACGTTTCTCAGTTTTTAGATTTTTTAAAATTTAATTTTATTACAGTTTAAACTGATGAAAACTGATTTGAATGATGTTAAAAAATTATTTTAACGTTAATTGTACAAAAACAAAGATACTTATTAAAATCTAAAAATAGACAACTGTGAGGTCTTAAATTACCTATCAAAAACTGTTGATTTTAAAACTGTATTCACATAATTGTGCCAAAAAAATTTAATAGAGAATATAAAATACTGTATGCTTCACATATCAAATTTTAATTAGCAGTCTTGTATTTCATATGTATTGAAAGATTCTGTCAAATAGAGTAAATATCTAACATCATTTTATTTGTGAAAATCAAATAAAAAGGAATTAAAGCATATTTCAAATTTTTCCTCCCCATCTCCACCCATTTGATAGTTCTGTTCAATTGGGAAAGGAAGGGCTTAAGTTTATTATATATAAGTGTTAAAGAAAAACTTTATTTCAAGCAAAAATAAATAATGTACAGCTTGGAAAAAAATATAGCAAATATGAAAACAGCAAAACTCCACATAAAACAGCAAAAATTTTGATTAAAATCTTTTTATTTAATAATTGTGTTTAATTGTTTAAATAAAAAAGTTAAAGACTTCATAAAAACTAATTCAATTCATTAAAAAATAACATTGTGAGATTAATTATACTTGATGTGAGATTTTTGTTTATTTAAGTAAAATATGTTTAAAAAGAATTTTTAAACAAAAATAAAAATAAATATCTAGCCATGATAATAGACATGCATAACTTAACACAATCCTTCAAAAATAACTTAAAATAGATCAGTTTCATAAGATAATCATTGGTAAGAAATTTATATTTAAATATGAAGTGGTAAGCAAATTGTCAGGTGGCAACTGATATCACAGAATTTACATATAAACATAAAATAGTGATTCACTCATATTCTGTTAAAGATTTTTTTTTATGCAAAAAATATATTATATTTTGTATTCAAATTATTCATTAGCAACCAAATTATTAAATCAATGAATAAAAAAATATTTTTACCCGAGTCTGAACATTGGGTGCAATAAATATACATCTGAGTCATACACACAGTAGTTGAAATCATCATCATCTAAGTTTGCAAGAGCTTTTACAGATGGCAAACTTACATCAATATGGGGAGATCTGGACCAAGCAGCAAGAATTCCAATCCAGCCTAGAGAGATTAACAGAGGGTAAATTTCATAAAGTTAAAAATAATAACTTTCCCCTTTAGGTAAAAAGTATATGCATATGAAATATATATTATAACAACTACTTTATATAACAATATACAGGGTGGCGCAAAATTCAGGCAAAAAGTAATTTAAAGACAGAACAACATAGGTTTTTAATAAAAGACTATGTATTATTCATTGATTTAAAAGTATACAGAATAGGGTTGGATTTATAAAGTATACAGAATAGGGTTGAGTGTGAAATAACATTTCATAGTAATGATACCTATTGCCCTCTATAACGCAGCTGACACATACACTCTTTTTTGTGGATATTTTTAAAACATTTAATGTAGTGCTCAATTTCTTCTTTTAAGTTTTTGTGATTGTAGGTTTCTCGATATAAAACTTAGACGTGAAAAAAATCTTAACAAAAGCTCAAAGGTGTTATATCACACAATCTGAGTTGCTAATTCTAATAACTAAAACAGGAAAGCTCACGAACAGGAAATGACTCAGGCATTAATTGAAGTGTTTTTTGTGTTATATGGCATGGGGCATCCTCTTTATGAAACAAACATATCTTGCAACTTAGGAAGAAAAAACTTGATTAATATGATGAATGTAGCGGATTCAGCGGATTAATATGATGAATGTAGCGAATCAGAGATGTAGCTAGGGTTTACAGTACACGTATGAAAAATATAAAATGATTTTCCCTAATATTTTCCAAAATTCTCTGATGTCTCCAGAATCATTAAATTTTTTGATAATTCCCACTATTCCTGGTTTTCTCTGTCTGTGGCGACCCTTTATATTGCTAATTAGGATATATCATGTTTTAAACATAAAAATAGAAGATTAAATGCACTTTACCTGTACAGTATAAATGATTTTTTAACTCTATCTCCAATGCAAAATTAGCCAGTGTTCGTGCCACAAGACTTTGGATAACAGCTTGTTGCTTAGTACATTCTAAAATATCCCAGAAGAGCTTCAAAATACCACCTTTAACCAACATGAGTTTATGAGACTTAATGGTAGAATAATGTAAAACAACTTCTAAACAAAGTTGACTGAATATTAAAAGGTCCTTCTTTTTCCTTTCAGAATGATAAAAATCCATAAAAGTTTCTGGTTCTGTATCCATGTCTGAACTATTCTATAATAATTATTAATGGACTATAATTAAAATTGAAAAAAAGTACACAGTAAACACAAAAAGAAATTTAAGAAAATTATATTTATGCAAGACAATAGCATACAGTATTAGAAAATTAAAATATTAGTTTATTGGAAAAAAACTCTACACTATTAAGATTCGAATGAGAATACAGCAAACATTATTTTATCAAAATTTGCATAAAATTAAAATTTTATGATTGTAACAAAAAATGATAAAAAAAATCCATGCACCTTTGAATCTTTTTGGAGTTAAAATAATATTTTAACCCAACAAAGACAAAATTTATTAAAAGTTTTAAGCCAAAAGAATAATTTCATAGAAAATTATTGAAACAGTGAAACAGAAAGGAAGCTAGTTTACATAAGAATGAACTTTAATTGCCATTAAATCGTTGTTTTCATATTATAACATTAATATATTTTTTAGAAGATTAAAATAAATAAACTTTTTCATATTTTTAATGTATTTTACAATCCACAAACAATCTTAATTTTTGATAACATATATAATGGATAAGTAAAACACTTCATATCCTTTGTTTAATTTACGTTGCGTAATAAATGGTAAAAATATTTTTTTTCAATATATTCAAAATTTAATAATTTTTGAGGCAAATTATAGAGATGAAAGTACTAATCGGTTTAACTACTCTCAGTGCAGTGACAATAGGGTATCTGAAAATTTTCCTTTCAATATTTGCTACTAGATTTAAAATTTTTTTCTCCATTTAAAAAACTTACTTTTGCACTCAAAAATACTATACACAACCAAACTATTTTACGTAAAATGTATAAGAAAGGGTAACAAAAAAGTCTAAAGCTATGGTTGAAAAAATTAAGAAATGGAAAAATTAAATAGATCACAAATATTACTTAAATAATTCTCAGTTGATAATTCTTAAGTTTACCAAAATAATGAAACAAATGAGCTTGACTGCTACTAAATTGCTGCTAGAGTATTTTAATACACTGAAGTTAAAATTTTTTATTTAAATAAAGAAAAATAACCATACCTTTTGTAACATTTGATAACCAATTTTCTTGGCTCTATCTAACAATAATTGCACAGAAGAATCAACTTCATCTGGAGACAATGAAGTAATGAGGTCAAGTAATGATTGGCATGTATCACTCTGCAATTTAAAATAATATAAATTCTAAAATAACAGAAGTTCTGAAATAATATAAAATTTTCTCACCTAATGCAATTGCGTGATATTCCAAAAACTGGAAATTTTCAAATCCGAAATTCTTAAAACTAAAAATGCGTTAAAAACTTAACAAAAAAAAAAAAAAACTCATACCTATTCTTTATAAGATTCTTAACAAGAGAAGAATAAAGAGAGCTCACTTTAATGATTCTAGCTGTTAAATCAATCTTCTGACTCAAATAATGCCAGGAAAGTGACATTTTTGCATAACTGGAGAGTGATATTTTTGTTATATAAGGCTGGGAATTTTAAAAAAATGACAAAATTTTGGTCAATATATAGAAATAAACAGTTCAATTTGTATTTTCTAATTGGTATTAAAGTAATATTGGGTCATTAGAACAACAAACTGGCTTCTTGTAGAGATTAATATAGTGACAGGGTCGCACTAATGGGGGGTCGCAATAAATAGTGTAGACTGTAATTTTAAATTAAAGTGAAATTATTTGTTAAAATTTTTATTTTTTTAGTATAATTACTATAAACATTTAGTAAATTAATGATTTTTTTTACCAGATTTTAATGTCCAAGTTTTGTAGAAAAACTGTTTTCTTTTTATCAGTAGTTATTAAACAGAAAAATAATTGGTATTATAAAGCTCTTGTTTTACATTTAAAAATATGAGGCACATCTCAAAAATATGAGTCTTGAGAAATTTTACAACTTTTATCTCTGGTTACTAACTGAAAATGAGTAATTTACTTGTTACACAGCCAGGGTTGTAGTGATTTAAATCAAATAATTCTCTTAAAACAAATCACTGATTTGAATTAATTTTTGAAAAAAAATTTTTTATAAAAACAAAGTTTTAATTTTAGTTGAAAAAAATCAAATTCAGTTTTTAATGCTAACTTAAAATTATCAGATATGGGTAACAGCAAGTGCATATTCAATTGAACTTGAGAAACTAACTAGTGATTTAAAACACTTAACAGATTAATTCCTTAAGTACATAACTCAAATTGAGAATTTTGAACTCAGTGGTGCCACAGCCCATAGATGGCCTAAGTCTACTGTGGCCATCCCAGTTTTCTTGAAAATTAGCTTTGGGGAGCAGATGTTCAGGTTAGGTGGTCAGAGAACATGGAACCCCCAATGTTTAGTTACGAAGCATGCTTGGTACACATTTTATTGACCTACAGAAGGAATGAAAGGCTAAGTCAACCTTGCCTGGTCCCCTCGGACCAGGCAAGATAGAGCCCCAGACCTGTCACACAAGAGCGCAAAGTGCTACCACATAATAACCATTTTCATTTGAAAGATACACAAAGAAAAAGTATAAGAAAAATTTTGGAAAATATTAACTCAATAAAACTCACATGTTCCAAATTGTATTTAATTTGCATTTTAAAAATATTTTGAAAATTTGCTATACAAATCATGTTTTTATGTGATATTACTGCATGCTATTATTTTAAAAGAAATTTCCTTAAAAGCTCTTTTTATATCTACCAAAATGGGTATTTCATTCAATTTTTTTTATGTTTCCAAATAATACGGGTAGTATTTTTTATACTTTAATTTGTTTATTTCTTCACAAGGGATAAAAATAAATTCTTTGACTTTTTTGGATGATGCTTTTAAAAAAGGAAGATGTACTATATGTTTATGTTTCAAAAAGGAAGAGGTAGCAAAATTCCTTCAACAATTATATGATAATACATTTGTGAAACAGATTATGAATAGACTAACTATCAGAACTATAATTTAAAACAAAGTAAATGTTTGATTATTAGTTTGAATGTTGATGATGTCAACAATCTATCAAAAGGTACTCCAAGATAGATTCGAGCTAACACTACTAGTTACACTACATTACTCCCCCACCAGAATTTTATTTGAGATAGAATTTGATGAATAGATATCACTAGTTGATTTACAGCCATATTGCAAAAGACCAGACAAGCTGCATTAAGTTCACCAGATTTAGAGCGATTTATGGTGAGAGCTATATTACGTTTCCCGGACTTAGGTTGCTCCTGTGTTGATATTAGCAGTCTCGTGTGTACAAGCTCTAGTGGTGTGTGATTGAGACTGAGTAGCAACAGTGTGAGGAAGAGATTGTCCCAGCCACTAAGTGTTCTATAAGACTCCTAGACAAGTTTTACTGATTTCAGCAATCAAAATAGAAGACAGACAGGTGGCTAGGTTACGAAGTAAGGTGTGCTTCCTTATATTATATATGATAAATTCAGCTTCTGATAATCACGATCAACTTAGATAGAGGGTTAAATTACAGAAGTAGTCAACTACAGGTTTCACTGTAAAACTATGTGTGAACAAAGGATAACAATAATAAACACAATTTTTAATAAATGTCAAAAAAAAATTTTTTTTAATAAAATTATAGCTTTTAAACTAAAAAATTTCTTACCATTTTACTGGTTCTCTTTTGAGGGGATATAAAAAAAGATCTGTGTATCTTCAGGGATCGAGCAAGACCAATAGCAGTGGATGGTTCACAAGCTTGAGAAATCATAACATATTCCCACTCTTAAATTTAAAATATAAGTCAGTTCTCAAGAATTATAATTTATGGCATTTAAAAGCAACAAAATGCAATTTAATATAATTTTTAATTCTAATATAATTTCTTTAATCCTTATAAGCATTGAGCCCTTAGGCAAAGTAGTTATGAAATTTTCCTGTTGCACACTCTTTTCTCATTTAATGTTTAATTTTATATCCATGCTTAATTTAATTTTAAACATTGCTCCAGCATGATGTAAAAATGAACAAGAGGGACATTAAAAAAAAAAAAAAAAAAAAAAGGGTGTATCTCAAGTTTTTATGTAAATTAAAATAAAGTGCTATTTTTCAACACATAGTTAAAAATGATAAAGAGGAGAAATCATCATAAAACCCAATTTCAGTTAATAATGAATCATTAATTCATTTAATATTAATGAAAATAAACTTGCTAATAACAATGTGTAATGCAAATTAAATACAAAACTAAAACTTATTTATCCAAGTTTTTTGCCCGAATTTGATAATAATAATAATAAATGCTTAAATTTAATTATTAATAAATTTATTATCTCTGCTATACACAGATTTTATGTATTACAGACACTAATTCATAAAAAAAAAAATATTTTTAAAAATACTAAATCATGTTAATCATCCAGACATTCTGATTTCAATAGTAATTAAAATCTTTTTTTATTATCAGCTTACTTAATTTGGCTCTACGCCAAATGGGAAAAAACGAAACTCTTGCATAGCTAATCAAAATCCCCAACTTTCCTTATTATTTCCTATTTATGACTACTTATTCGTTAAATGACGCAATAGGTAAAAAAAGGTCAAACAAGACAAGAGTTTAAAAAATGTGTCAATATAAAATTTTTAAAAAAGTGAACAGGAATACAGAAAAGAAGCTTGTAGTCAACGTTGAAATGATTTTATAGGTAAAATTACTATAACACAGTTTTGCGCCTATAGGGAACTTTTAAAAAATGAGTATATGATAGTAAATGTAGGTAATTTTCACGAATTGATTCCCTAGGCTCTGAGAAAATATGATTACACTATATAAAATAATAAGACAAACAAATTTTAATTTTAAAATTTAACAATTAAGCTTTGAAAAAATAACAATTTATTCTAAACTAACTAAAAGAACTATTATTGTGCTATTAATTTGTAATTTTGTGTGTTTTTCTGGCATGTGACATGAAAGTCACTTTTCATCGATTCTAGTTATATTTAAAGAACAAATTAGAATAATAAACAATTCAAAAACAAATACTCATATATAGATTTATCTTACTTTCTAAATTGTTTAAATTAGACAAAAGTTTGACAGCTTTGTGGCGTACAGAACGATTTTTAGACTTAGTCAGCATTAGTAACATCCAAAATTGAGAAGTGTTATGATGAGGAAAAAACTTCTGTGATACATCTTCATCATCAAAATAGTATTCTACATTAAATAAACAAATAAAGATATCATAAAATTAAACATACAACAAATAAAATTAAGTTACAGAAAACTGAAGTTTCTATACTACAACCAACACACAGTGCACCAAAAAAATTAATAAACATTATAATTTTAATATCTTTTGATCTAATAGTCATACTTTTACAAAAAAAGGCTGCAAAACGATAATAAATAAATTACAATGCAAGAATAGATTATTTAAAGAAATTCCTAAGTAACTACCAAAAAAAGATCAACGAAGAGATCATACGAATTAGACTCTTCAAAAAAGGGTTACTAAACTATATGTTTCATTTCGATATTTGCCTGTAATATTGTATTAAAAATAATTTGGATTTTAAAAACAATGTAGAAACCAATAACAATAGCTGCCAAACAATCATTATGAAAACCAATAGAATCATTATGTCAAAATAAATATTTTAATGAGATATTTGAATTTCCCATATTGTTTGAAATCAATCAGAATCTTAAAAAACCATGTGAAAACCAATATCAATAACTTTTGGATAAAAACAATTGAAACACTACATGGACTTACAACACTATCAAAGTAAATTGAGTGCGTCAAAAAGTGATTATTTATTTTAAAAGCGAGATTAGAATTTTAGGTTTCAAAATAATATCAACTGAGAAATACCAAAATTTTTAAAAACCAAGGTGAAATTAGTAGTAATAATTGCCAAAAATTGAAAAAATGTTGGAAACGATTCTGCCATGGGGATTTATATTTAAAATCTTTAAAGATAAATAGATAATAAAAAACTGAAATTTTATTGAGAAAAGAAAAGCAGGAAAGTACCTGAAAAAAATCATTTTTAACTGTTGACTCTTCTTTATAACCAAAAATCTCTGTTTTCCATATTACCTTAGCATTTACTCATGATAAACATGTGTCATGAATAAGCAGAAAAGGAGCACATACATAAAATCACATTATGTAAGTAAATTAGTGAATGGCTCTCAAATAAATTTTCTATAATAAAATTGTCTATTCAACTTAATTATTTAAACTGTTATTTAGGGTTGAATATGTAAAAATTAAAAAAAGGGGTAATTTATTACGTTTATAAAAAAAATTGGATTAAAATGTCACTCTATTTTAAAAATTCAATATTTTATTAAAATTAGCCATTGGGGTCAATATTTCATTAATTAAATAATTAAAAAAAGAATTTTAATAATTTTGGAAAAAAAAAACACAACTTTTGAGTAACTAAACATTTGTGCCAGAAGTAAATTAGTAAATGGTTCCTCTGTTCTAATAACTATTTTGATAATTCTGTGATCATTTAATTCTTGATATCAATTATTTTTAACAAGAATGATAAAGGGATTAATTAATGCTTTGTGCTTTGAAATGATAAATTTAAACCATACACGATTTGTTATTGCCTACTTAAAATATTTAATTACTGAAATAAATACTTTAAAAACCTTCTGCAACAAGTGAACGCTTCCTCAGTGCAAGCTTCAAATAAAAAAGTTTTATGACATTTTATATGTATTTAATCAAAAAGAGAGAAGAAAATTACAAAGTGATGAGGCTCTGTTGTTGTATGTCTTAAACCCAGATGAAAAACTTGATCAGTGAACAATCCATAAGTTCAGGCATTTCAGAACTGATCAACAAGTCAAACAGTGCACTAACACTATCATTTTTATAGAGGCGCATCAGAAATGGAATTGCGTTATCAGCGCAGAAAAAATCCCAATTTGTTGTGGGAAAGAAATTTTTAATTTGTCCTTCCATTTGGAAGTTTTTCGGCTCAAACACTGTGGTAAAGAAATGCAATTTGAAAACACAAGCCCATTGAAAATGCAGAAAAGTTGGTACACCTGCATTTCATTGAGCTCTACCACTGTTTTTTGGAATGTGAAAACAGAAGTTTTCTAAATTCTACGTATCTAATTGCTTTTTTTTTCGATTGGCAAAAAATGCTAAAGCATAAAAAAAGAATCTCAATAACCTACCAAATGACTGTCGACTAAACCTTGAATTTTATTATTTTTTAATATTATTTTGCATAACTGCAAACAAAAACATGAAGCGCTGCATTTTTTGTGAAATTCTGTGTGATAAGGTGAAGAGTTACCAGACAATTCCAGGTTTTGGGGTAAAATTATGTTTTTCCACGACATTTTATATCCAATCTTGTTTTCCTTGATTTTTTTCTGATATTCCCATTTTTTTAAGTAAACTAAAATGCATCACAATAAAATATTTTAAAAATCATTTATCTCAAAGTTTATTGATCCGTTTCAAAGAATATTATTGACAAATAGGCAAAAAAGCAATGATGTGATGCATTGGCTTTTGACAAATTTCCAACACTGGCTTGAAAAATGTGTGTAAAGGTATTGGCACCAATCATTCCACATTGTTTCCAGTTTAATTATCATACCTGATATCTCTGGTATAGAGATAAATGAAGATTCCTCTTCTGCTATTACTTCGTCACAAGTTGGAATTTCACATTGGACTTTTAGAGCTTTATGTAAGCACCTCAGTGAATAACATCCACTATGCGAAATGGGAAAAAAATATATTTAATCACAGAAAATTTTTAGAAACATAATATAAAGTGTACAATATGATTTAATAATTAACATATAAGTATACAGTTACACAATTAATGAGCAAGTGATACACTATCTACAGCAATGTCTGTAGCTTAGTTAATAAGTTAAAAAGTTGTGCACCTCATTTTCTTAAGAAAAATAAAGAGAAATTAGCATATTCTCAGAACAAAAGTATTGCAACACTTTTTTATTGATATAAGTTTGGGTACTTCTCGGTTAGAAAATTTTCAAAAAAAAATTCAACTTCTTATAATTTTTCAGAAAAAATTAGAAATTTTTTATGGTTGTAATAACTATAAAAAAATTTAAAAACCAAAAAAAAATAGAATTTTTTTTTTTTAGTCAGCAGGGCAGAAAGAAAATTCAACTATATCTTTTTAATCCTTAACAGAAAAAAAATTTTAAGTTGGCAGAGGTCTACATTTTTGGTGACTTTCCTCTTACGCCTGGCCAAAACATATTTATTGCTGATACAACAGGAAAAGTTTAAGCCTATGTTGATATAAAATCATTTTTTTTTATTAAAACTACTAAAAAATGAAGGCTAAACCATTCTAAAAAATATTTCGTTTTTATATCCTTAATTCTCACTTATAGATAATTCTTATGGAATTCTAATATTGTATATTATATAAACAAAATCAAAACCATAAATCAGTTAGATATAAATTTATTTGTAGTATATTTTTTATAAATAAATAAAAACAAATAAGACATCTCTAATACTCTTCATAATAATAATATCACATACTATTTTATTAAAAAACTTTTCAATATCTTTTAATTGCCGTTTAAAAAAAAATTTTTTTCACTTATCTACAACAGGAATATGAGCTTCACAAGTCAATCATATTCTGAAGATTTTTTACAAATATGAAAATTTTTTAAATTATACAGCACCTATTACTTTACACCTTTATTGAAACTTTTTCAAAAATTTTTTTTTTGGAACTCCAAATATATTTAATTGATACTCCTTTATAGGAACTTTAATTCAAGGCTTCTGATATTTATTACATGGTTTTGGCCACAGGCACACTATGCTTTATGATTACCTTGAGAGAATGAGCATATTTACTTTAATATTGTTTAATTATGTTCATTAAGTAACTAAGATACATGAATTTTGGTTTGTGTTGGCCAACAATGATTCATGATGTTAAATTGTCAGTAAAACAATTATAAATTTTATTACCCAGCAAGAGCAGAGGTATAGTAAAATATTTTTCTATTCCACAGCATTTCAGTCAATTTTCAATTCATCATATTCCCTAAAAATGTAGTAGAATTATAGAATTGTACGTTAAAAATCTTCAAAAAAAATTAACAAAAGAAAATACAGTCAAACCTCGATATCTCGAACTTGAAGGGAGAGGAGAAAAAATTCTAAATACCGAAAATTCGAATTATTGAAAATCGCATGTTATCGATGGTAGAATAAAGAAAAATGTTCTTTACATACCCTATTTACTATTACATATTTATTTTAAAAACACTTTTTACACTTTCATTTAAAAAAAGATTAAATTGTTGTTTGCTTTAGAGATGAGTAAGAAAGTTTGTCTATAACACTTTCTAAGTGGACTATAGCTTTAAATGTCTCCTCTGACATATTCGGCTGCCTCTCAATAAATCTCCTTACAGTGCCCACTGCAGAAAGTGCTTGTTTGTTAGTAACATTGGGCGGTAAATCTTCGATTTCCTCATCCTCTTCTTCTGATAGTTCACATGAAGCTTTCGTTTGAGCGATGATATCATTGTTATCCCTCTGACCATACACTGTTACTGCATCATCTACGTTTACAAAGTCATGAAATTCCATGTCATTAAGCTTCACGAGTCCGGTCAATCTCTCCCAATCATTTTCGGCATAGTTTTCAGCAGAATTCACGATATTGATTGTTTGACTACTTTCGTGATCTTAAATAAATCCAGTCTTCTTGAAGCCATTCATTATCGTAGAGGAAGACACATCATTCCATGCCTTGTCAGCCATTCGCATAGCTTGTAGAACACAAACACCGGATGGTGAAACCCCATCTTCCATTTCGGGCAACATTTTTTTAACCACTTGATGACGATACTCTACCTTAAAACTTTGGATGATACCCTGATTAAGTGGTTGAAGTTTTGCAGTAGTATTTGGGGGGAGAAATTAAATTTGTAATATTTCCATTTTCGATATGGTATTGTGCCTTGTACATTTTTCCGTTTCCATTTTCTAATATAAATTTTTAAGCCAGCTTTTGAAAAGGTTTGATGTCATCCAAGCTTTTTGATTAGCTTCATATTCTAAAGGAAATGATTTTATGCCGCTGAAACATCTTGGTTTTTTCGATTTCCCTATCATCAACGGTTTTAACTTTTCCGTTCCATTCATATTTGCACAAAACAATAAAGTTAAACGCTCTTTACTTCTTTAACCTCCATGCTTCACCCTTTACATGCATAGTTTTGTCTGGAATGCATTTAAAAAAAGTCCAGTTTCATCCGCATTGAACATATCTTTTTTGTCGTAATCCTTCACGACAAAGCTAATTTTCTTCCTAAATTCTTCACAAACTTCGTCTACGCAAGCACTTTCACCACACATTTTCAAAAATGTAATGTTGTTAGGTTTTTTAAAAATTTCAAACCAGCCATTACCATTATAAACCAGCCAGAAATTTAAGTGGCCTGAATTCCATCTAGAGGGATGTTTTGACTTCTACATTGACATCCACATCATAAGGCCCTTCTCCATATCGAGAAATTCACAGGTTTTTAAAATCTTTTGCTTGACTAGGCCATCCTCAAACTTTCCTAAAATAACTGCTTTATTTTTTAAAATTGTCGAGAGCATACTGCTTGGAATCCCAAATTCCCGTGCAATTTCCTTTTACTTTTTAGAATTTTTTTCAACTTCGTCAATGATGTTCTTCTTTATTTCTATGGAAAGCGTGTTTAATTTTTGTTTGCTAGCCATTTTAAACAAATGACTCGCCAAAGATCCAACCTCTAAGTTCTCTAATTTTCTCTAAAATAACTAAGAAAGGAAACTTTTTAGGAGGTCGCTTGGTAGCTTGAATGCGAAACAAAACAGGCATGCATTCATACGTATCTTTCACCCCTTGTTGCAATGATAAGAAATTTTATAGTCTTCTTGGAAGCCACCCTCCCTGTTCATGCCATCATTTCCGGTTTTCTTAAGACCACCCCAAGAAATAACCTTGCAGAATATAAGGACAAAGAGAGCATAGATGGTCATTGCATTGCAAAGGCAACTGACTGAAAAGAGATAATGAAACAATAAAACAAGAATTTCTACTTGGGGAGTTAAGAGAAGTGATTTCTATGTGTTACTGATGTCTTTATATCCATTTTTTTTAAAAAGTTTATCATTATGAGAATTAGTTTTCTATTCTTAAAATTTTATATATTTTTATTTTCAGAAAAAAAATTTACACTATTTATGGAGAAAAAAATTCAAGTTATCGAGGGATTAGAAAAAAAAAAATTCATGAAATCAAGTTTTTTTAACATTGAGTGCATAGGAAATTTGAAGGGAATTTTTTTTCTTCGAGATATCGAAAAATTCGTGAAATCGAGGTTTGACTATACTGGCACAGTAATAATTCTTGAAAAATCAGATACAAAATTTAAATAATACAGGTCATAAAAAAATATTAAAAAGTATGATATACACTTCCCAATTTCCTAAAACTAATTTACTTTTATTTTAGTTGCGTTATTTTATATTATTATATAGTATATTTTTTATTGTCTTTTTCAAAATAATAAAGAATGTTATCAAAAAACCTGTTTTACAACCCATAAAGAAACAGTTTAGAAAAACCACAGCAGGAAAACAACTAGGGGAGGAAGATTCAAAATCACATTTATAAAAACTTTTTTGAAAAAGAATTGAAATACAGCAAAACCAGACGTTGATCCAGGTTTAATTTTTGGAGCCCATTTAAAAAAAAAAACTTGTAAATAAATTCTTATTTAATAAAAAACATGTCAGTTTTGGCTATCACTGTATTTTCAGTTAAATATCCTATATATTTCAAAATAGGAATATGCAGATATTTGTTAAAATACTAAAATAACTCTTTTACTATATTTTTTAACAATAGGGGCCAGGTGGCTGAGCGATCAACATGCCTGACTGCGAAGCCAATGGTTGTGGGTTCGAATCCTGCTCAAGGCATGGATGTTTCCCTCTGGGTGCTATGTCTGTTGAGTGATCTCTGAATGTGGCCCACCCTATGAACGAGTATCTGTGGCAGTGCGGCATGAGTAATATTGCTCAACTCCGTGACTTTGGTTCACAGGTGCCCACTGGGAACGATAAATGAGCAACACTTCTGGTAACTTCTAAGGCAAAGAACGAGAGTTTAGTGTGAGCCGGTCAAGAGAGCAATCAAAAGTTTAGATCCTTAATGTTAATTTTTGCGTATTTCATCATAGCCCGAGAAATTGTTAAGCAAATTTAAAAAAAATTGCACATAATTATAAAATTTGTTTATCCAAAGATAATACCATGCAAAAATTAACTTTCAGTAAATATTTATTATTGTATTAAATAATAGTCATAACAATTTTGAAAATGTAAGGTATACTAATTTTTACATCATTTTGAAGAACATAGTTTTGCATGACCAGGGGTCTGTTTAGAAGAAATTAGGGTCCGTTAACGGACCCTTCACAAAATATCTTTTCATAAAAACGGACCCTTCACAAAATATTTTAGCTTAAAAACAGACCCTTTACAAAATGATTTTTCTTTCAATCAGACCCTTCACAAATTTGTTTATCTTCATTATTGTTTTGTTAATCAAATAAACCCTCCCCAGGAAGGGGGGGGAAGACAAATGCAAACGAACTAATTTTTGTCTTCGGCAGAAGCTTCTTCCTTTATTCCTTCGAAATAAATATCCTGCGTTCAGCAGTATAGGCTAAATACCAAATATTTGTATGTTGCATCTCTAATTTAGTAGCAGCAATGGCTGTTTATTTTTTAAAATTTAATTTTTTTAATTATAATTTTACAGTGTTGAGCATAATATTGTATGTCTTTACAATTTAAAAACTCCTTGAAAAAGTTTTTTTGCATTAACGGACCCTATTTGCACAAATTCACAAAAGCGGACCCTGGTTGAAAAAATGTGACTTAACGTTTATTTTATATTCACAAATTACGAGTAATTTTTTCACAATTTTACAAAAACGGACCTTTCACAAAATGTCTGGACAGACCCCTGATGACAAAATACGAAACTTGAGTGAAACTGGTTGAATCTTGAGAAAAAGAATTTTAAATATAGGACTTCTTTAAAATTCAATTTCTCAGAAACTATTCAATTGATTTCACTCAAGTTTTGTATTTTGCAGTCATTTTAAAAATTAAACACAACATGGAAAAAAAAAATTAAAGGGATATTTAAAGTTTTTTCTTTTGAATAAATAAAAAATTAAACTATACTTAAAAAAAATAAATAAGTAAAAAATAATAGGATTCACTTTTTTAATAAAACTGCTTGATTTAAATCTTGGTTAAAATTAGGGTTGAATAACATGCTAAGCCATACACTAAGAGTAATTAAACCATTAAAAAGTATGCCACAGAAATATTTTTAACTATTGATTAATATTTTGATAATGACTACCTAACAAAATTTCCTATTTGATCATAAATGTTAACATGATAAAAAACAATTAAAGATCTTGAATATGCATATTTATTACAACTGAACTTAAGCAAATTAACATTTAATATCTAAATAATTTTTTGTATTAATAATTAATGCATGTATGTAAAAGTTATTTAACCTCCTTGATAGTTAATATAGATAAAAATGTCGTAATTCAACATTTACAATAATGACATTATTTAGCAATATAATTTGTAGGATTAATTGTGTTAAAATACACATTCCGTGTTTTTTATTTATTGAATCAAAACAGATTTTAACATAAATGAACGTGAGATATTCATATTTAATATATTTTCATTTAAAAAACATTTTAAATTCATAAGATGAAAAGAAATGAAAAAGACGACTGGACTACATAAACATAAATTTTTTCAAATTGTAAAGGTATGTTTGAAAAATAAAGAATAAATTACTTTTTTGTCATTTATTTTAACATGATGAAGCGTTAAATTTAACTATATTTTTAAGATGTATTGCAGCATTAAATAAATAAGAAAAAATACTTTAAAAATATTTTAAAGTAATTTAAGATTTTCCCTTAATTTTTTTTTCTCCATACAATATGAAAAATGTTGGAAATTACAATGATGAATATAATCCCACTGAACATATACAACAATAATTTATTGAATATATATAATAATATAATAACACTGCATACATACAATAAACACTGGTGACAGATATTAAATAGAAAACAATACATGTAGAAAAACATCCCATTCCCATTTATACTTTTCATTGTAGTAAACATAACATAGTTAACATGTAGATAAAAATAAGCTTTGAGGCACTTGAATTCTTTCAATAAATAGGTTTCTTCCAACCCATATGGAAGAAACTCTTTTCTAAAAAGAAATATGAAATAGCTAAACCGTTTTTTTAACAGATTATAATTGCAATCTAGTTTAAATAGTAGTATTAATTTTCAAGCTATTTAATGCATCATTTTTAAATAGGTAAAAACTAAAAAGCAGAATAAATCTCTGGATTGTTTATTTTTTTTCTTTCTTTTTTATGAATTTTTTAAAAAATTTAACTAGCTTTTAAATATTTTTTGTTAAATAGTAAAGTAAAACTTAATTTTATAACTATATAAAGAATTATTAAAAAAACATAATCAAATTTCATTGATACCACTAAATTAACAAATCACATACTAAGCATAGATACTTCTAAAAACATATTGAATTCTTATTTATTAAGAGCATACTGATTTTTATAATCGAAGCCAAACTTCGTTAATTAAAAGCACAGTTTATAGTAACTTTTTGTATTTCTTTATAAGCAATTATCCATTATAATAAAATTATTTAAAAAATTGCAAAAATAAATAATTCAAAGAAATTAAATTATACTAACGACAGCAAGACTTGTTTTTGTTTATTTACTTAACAACTGGCGCTCATCCATTTCTGCTACTATGAGACGTAAAAGAGATAAAAGTTTATAAATAAATTAAAATAAGGGATATTCTCACTGCATACAAATGGAATGTGAATTTGGAGATTCGACTAAAACCTGATTGGCGAGTTTTACCAATCAGATTTGAATCTCAGAATTCGATATGCGAACTTTTTGAATGCAGCGTAAAAGGCCTCTAAGCGTAAAAGCTCTTCGGTCTAAGCGATCGCAACACTCGAATACGCCACATGCGAAGAGACCGGTTTCATGCCTTTTGCCCTTCTCCCTTCCCTCTCCTCCTCTTTTCAGTTGTATGGGAATGTACTACGATATTTTCCCTTATAAAAATATTTTTTGAAATTTCCGTGATACTTTTCTTTAGAACTGTGTTTAATGTAGTTTTCAGTCCAATATAGTTTTCCAACGTAAAAGATTTTAATCTATATGAAAATCAAGAGAGAAACTAACGTACTTCCTTCCTCTATGACTTTCCACACGCTAATGGGGAAAACATGTGAGTGTTGCCATAGGTAGAGAGTTCTGCTCTACGCCACCTGCAACTCATTTCGATCGCTAATATAAAGGGGCACGTGTGATATCCTGGATATTTAACCTAATTGGGTCTTATTTATGAAAGTATTTCTTGATAAAAAAAAATAAAAAAAAACATTTTAGCCATTTAATATACGATAACACGATAGCTTTTTCTTATTTTTTTAACTGACTTTTAGAATGAAAACGTTTTTTCACAAATTTACTCACAGCATTTTATGATACTTCCTTATTTATTTTCTTGGCTTTGTTTTCTTTAGATTTGAATTTCATTATATATCGTTAATTTCATTTCTCAATAGTAATTTATGTTTCGTGAATAAATTGGACTCCGTTCCAGAGGGGACAGGATCCGGTCTTTGAGTCCGCTAAGACCCAACGTGAACATGCAACATAAGTTTTTGTAATATATGTGGAATCGAAAGTATTTTGGTCGGTCGCTGAGCCTTACAATGGGTGCAGGGTTCTGAAGGAAATGTTCCTCTCCCTTCAGATCTAAGTCTAAATTTAAAAAGTGGTAAAACGAATGAGTGGTGCTGCCATCTATGCAAGATGCACCTTGAGGTGCTATCTTATCAAAGCTGATGAGCTTGGATTAGCCAAGTGTTTTTCGAAACAACACATTCTTCCAAATTTTATCTATGCAAATTTATCACATGATATTTTCCAATATTTCTATCAGAAAATTTGAAGATTCAATTGGTTGACCATGGATGTTGTTACAAATTAGAATTACTTGTTATGCGGATTGTATCAAATTAAAACTATTTGTAATTAGTATGCTTGGTAATTGTTGGAGCAGAAATATACAATTAGAATTATAAATGTAATTGTACGTTTAATTTACTAGTAAATATTTTCATCCTAGAAATTTTGATTTATTTTACTTATTTATTTTTTTTAATTTAAGGCGACGAACTGTTAATTCTATTAAAAAAAATTATTCGCTTATTACTAAAGTTTTCTTATTTATTTTTGCTCTTAAAATATAATGAACTTTTTATAATTTTAATTAGTTTAGTAAGACGCAGGTTAGCTTCCCAATAAAATGTTTCATCTATGGTAAATTTTTTTATTAATGAATTTATTTTTCAAACATTTAGCATTTTATTTGTTAGACATGAGTTATATTTATTTATTGATTCACTAATTTTTCCCCGCCCAATTTCAAAAGTAATCGATACCTTTAAAACTAAAAAAATATCTAAATTTCTAATAGTTTCAGTAAAATCAAACATTTTAAACTTCGTAACCTGCCTAATTAGCCTGTTTTTTATGTTATATACAGAATAATTCACAGAAAGAAATAATTTTTCATTATTATCAAAATACTTTTCCACACTCACAAAATTAATTTTTTAATTAGCATTTAGTTCAGTGGTTCTAGTAAGAAAAATAAGTGTTATGTTAATTTTATTTCTTTTTTTTGGACTTAGAATTATCATGTAAAATAAAGTCTCAGAATTTTTCAGCATAAATTTTAATTTCTAGAAACTTTTATATCTTTATATTATTTTGGCGGAAAAAAAAATTCCTGTTGATTTTTAAATTTTTTCCAGCTCTTAGAGAAATTTTGAAAAAATTTGTAGGCCTCTCTCTACCTAGCAAAAGAAAAAAGTTTAATTCTTAGTATTATTCAGTTTTGAAATTTTCAGTTACGATTATTTGCTTGCCAGATTTATAATTTTGATGTCAATGCTTCTTTTACAAAGCATACTTTGATGCGAGATAAAAAGTTTGCAAAATATCGCGGCTATTATTCATTTGAGTATTTTTTTATCATCTAGGTTAATGAATTATTTCCAAAACTATTTTAATTTCATAATTCACAATTAGTACTTCATTTTGAAAAAAATATTTAATCATATTAATACTTTATAAAGTTACAAACCTGTAAGTTAGTTTTCAAAATTCTTAAATGATGTTGAATAGTAGTAAAAACTTTTATAAAAAATACTCATTTAAAGAGTAATTTTTTGATAAACTTTAATGTAAATATTTATTTCTTAAATAAAAATTTCAATTTGATTTTTGTTGTTGCAAATAGTGAATTAAAATTAAGAGACTTTGACATTTTAACTTTAAAATATCACAAGTTTATACAAGTTATTAGTTAGTTGCAAAAAATACCAAATATTTGAGAATATTACTGAAAATTCAAATTATTATTATTTTTATATAAAAGCTTATTTTTTCCTTTACTTAAAATGAAAAATTTCTCTGATTTAAAAAATAAAAAAAATTTCTTTTCAAAATGACAAAAACATTTACAATATTTTTGAAAAAAAGATTTTAGGAGTTTAAGATAGGTAAGCTTAAAGACACAATGTTTTGTGTGATAATACTCGATTTTATACAACAAGTTAAAAGGAATGCCAGACAAAATTTTCATGTAATTAAAACTATGTAATTTTCAAACAAATAAAATGCTACAGAAGTGTGTGTTTTGAAGGTAATTAGTTTTTAAGAAAGTTTAGAAAATAAAAAAAAACTGCCAAAGAGAATTGTTTTCTATGGTATTTTAAATCAAATGGGCAAAATTAGATAAATTCAATAAAAATGTAACTGCAAGAAGGCAATGTTGTATGAAAAAGTTAAAAAAAAGTAACGTCTAAACAAAATTAAATGCTTTAAAACTATATTTTATTAAGAGTTAACGCAAAAATTCTCAGCATTTAAGATGATATCTAGTTGATAATCGATTTTACAGATGAAGACTCTTCCACTCAAAAATAAAGAAAAGTTGTTAGTCTTAATTCTTCAATAAAAATAATAAAATTTCATCATAAAAATATTAGGTTAGTTTTATATTTTTGTAATACAAAAACTTTTTAAAACGCTTCAGAATTTTTTTTAATTATAATTACACTTAATTGCATATCAGAAAATCGAAAAACCCGCTTATACAAATAAAATTAAACGGTAATGCTAAAATGAAATTTTATAAGAAATGTTTCATCAGCTAGAATTTTCATTTTTCAGTTAAAAAAACGAGAAGACATGATGACTTCAATAGGGACTTTCTATCCATTTCCTATTCCAAACAGGATGTTAGAATGATTAAAGAATAAAATAAAATCTTTATAGTAGTTATATACTGGGTCATCCGGAACGTTCTTGCTGATTTTTGATAAGTGGAGCTCCCAAAAATATTCAAATGACAGCAAATTTTATGCTATTAAAAATATTTTTTGTTTCTGATATATGCGAGATGAATATCATCTAAATTGAAGTGGCTGCAAAATTAGGATAACTTCTAACTTCTCAGATGATTAGTTTGCTATTACATGAATACTTTCAGAGCTCTACCTATTGAAAATGGTACAAACTTTGCAGAAGACCAAATAGTAACTGAGGGATTTTTACCCTTCTATGTCATACTTTACTCTCACAATTTTTAGAATGTGGGGAAGTAAGAAGTAGAATAATTTACATTTAAATGTCTGTCAAAACAATCTTTTACTGATTTATTATACATTTGCATGCATATTATTCTTTTTTTTTTAAAAAAAAAATTCATTTATTTTCATTTAAATTTAAATCTCACATGTGTGGTATGAAAAACTAACAACTCTTATTAGAATTATTTAATCATCATTAAAATGAGTTTATTTCTTAAAAACATTATAGGAAGTATTACTTCCCATTTCAAAGAAAAGATTATAAAAAAAGAAGAAAAAAATTAGCATTTATGAGTGACTAATGCTTTCCTCTTATAATTGAATATCCTGCTTTTTTCAATACAGTTGGCTGGAACCAATGGTATTGCTTTAAAAAGAGGCTGACTGTAATTATTACCATAATACCTTCAAATAAGGACAGACTCAGGGTTCCCTAAAAACAGTCCAGCTCTGAATAAATAAAATGTATATATGTAAGCAAATATTTTTGAATATCTTAATAAGTTTTCTAGCTAGAGAGAAATACACAGAATGTAAATAAAATTAAGCCCCAAAATCGCAATCATTCTAGCCTAACTGTCGGGACCATATTTTTCAAATTGCAACTATATTTTGAGGGTCAAGAAACCGAATTCATGGAAAAAAGTGTGAGCACACTTTAATGTCTAATACCAAAACTTAGTAATTGTTAGCATTAATTGATTGGCATATTTGACGTCAATCCATTAAATTATATCTTTGTTAGTGGAAATCCGATCATCAGAACAAAAATGATTTAGGGTAATATCTTTCTTTTAAATTCACCGTACATCAAATCTTTCAATACTTGAGCCATTTAGAGAAGAAATAACAGCTATAAGAAGTGGGATAGTTTCTTTTTAAATTAGAATAATATTAACTCAATTTTATGTTTGAAGAGTTTATTTCAATAGAACATATTGATATATTACAAAAAATTCCTTCAGAATTACACAATTTTACAAGCAATATGAAAAATGAGTGTAGTTAATGTTACAATAACTTTATTATTTATAAATTTAATATAAAAAGGAAATTACTATATAAATATACTTGCTTCAGCTATACATTATAAGAAATGTAAATTATTGAGAGGCCTGAAATTGAAGGTAAATGTTGGAATGCTCTGTTTGCTATTAACATACAATGATTGTTTTAGAAATCATGTTTGTTTTTTTCAATTTATTAATTAAAGATTTTTTACAATAAAATTTCATAAGCAGTTGAAGAAATTACAAATATTTCAGCAATACTTTTTTATGCTGTATTGTTCTTTTTAATATATATATATATTTGTTTGTTTTTATATTTGTATATATTGTTATATATTTGGTATCCAATATATATATATATATAATTTTAATTATGACATTTCCCTTATTCCTTAAATTAATTTTGAATAATATGTTGTATAAGATTCTAATTTCTTTTAAAGAAATTAAGATACTACAGCTACATGGTTGTATTCATATTATTACACAAATTAATAAAGTACTACCTTTTTGATTATCTGCACAGTATTATTGAAGTAACGTTTGGAAGATTTTGAATAGCGTTATTCTTATGTTGACCTTAACATCAACCATATCTTCTACACCTTAGCAATATTGCGATTATTATTGAAATTTTCATACATGCGCTGTGAAGAACAGATAGCGTTGGAGTTAGGAGGAACAGTACTGTTTTACACAATTTCTCTAACAGCTCTTCCTGTATAAAGCTGACTATAAAAGGCATTTAAAAGATAAGTTAAATTGGAGTACTTCCAAACTATTTTAATAAAATTAATTTAAAGAGTAGAAATTCAAATTAAATTCTCAAACACTTCATTTGATTGTAAAATAAAATTATCCTAAAGAAATCATATATTTTTTAAAGTTTAAAAAAATAGTTTCAACAGAATTTAATAAGTTATTGAATGTTTTAGAGGCATCTCAATTAGAATTCATTTTATGCCTTTTTTAAAAATGCAATATTCTATACTTTTTAAATTAATTTTAACTAAATTGAGATGATTGTATAAGAACCAGCCTTATGAAATTTTTAAAACAAGTTAAAATATTCCATTTAGATCTAACTACATAGTTACTATATTTATGTTAATAGCTTACAGTGGAGGGTGTTTTCTCCTTTTTTTGTATGCTAATAAAAGCCATTCTTAAGACACTTTCTTGAAAAATTCTCTCACATAGCTCTATCTCTGATAATTTTCAAACAAATATTTATAGAGCTTTTGCCAGTTTCTGCAGGGCCCTTTTAGGACTTTATTGTGAGACTGCAATAAAGCAATAAGATAAAAAAATAAAATGGTAGCAAATTTACAATAGGTGGATAATTTCTTCTTCTAAACAACACTTTATTTCTTAAAGGCAATCAAACCTAAGTTATAATTTTTCTTCATATAATTTTATTTTGCTACGACTTCTTATTTTTTAAGATGCAGGAAAACATCAAATTAAACAGCATATAACTGTCTGTTAATATACAATTTTCTCCTTCAGTTAAACAACGTTATGTATAATAACGTTGTTTAACTGAACGTTATGTATAATAATTATAATTCAAACAAGCATAATGTATATTATAAAATGTTATTCGCGATCACACCGTTTGAATACGCCCTCTAGCGGGAGGATATTTTCAGGCTTTTATTTATTAAGTTTTCATTTAGTTCTATCAGAATCATTGGTTTAGAAAAACTTTTTTTTTTTCAGCAGCAAAATTTACCTAAGGAAATAGCAGAACTTGTAAAAATGACCCAGAACATTGGTAAATCATTCAGAAACAGAACGCAACCAACATTTGAAGAACAATTTCTTAATAATTTTTTCCTTTCCATTATCAACAAACTTGGAGCCGATAACTTCCGATTTCATGATCGCATACTGTTAAAGATGTGTGTATTAAAGTAAAATGCATTTGTTTTGTCTTCAATTCATTGTAAATTAAAGGGAAGTTATTAAATTCCACATTGTTTACTTCATTCCAATGAATAAATGTGATTTCAGAATGTGCAGAACTGTAATAGTTATTGAATATTCTTCTTTAAACTAAACTAAAAGTGACAGCCCATAGAGGGCTAAGGCCTACTGTGCCCATCTCAGTTATCTTGACCTTGGGCTCCGGGGTGCAGAAGCAGATGTTCCGGTTAGGTGGTCAGCCAAACGCGAAAACCCCCTTTGTTTAGTTTCCAAGCATGCTTGGTACTCATTTATCGACCCATTTAAGGGATGAAAGGCTGAGTCGACCTTGCACGGCGCGACAATCGAACCCAGTACCCATGGCACGGGAGCGCAAAGCCCAACCACTCAGCCACCGGGCATTCTTCTTTATAGAATAGTAATATATATTTCTGTATTTATATAATACGGAAAGCAGCAATAAAGAATCATCTAAATTACTTGAAATAGTATAATTTGTGTTGATTATTAATGCATTTTTATCGTTTCTTGGTAAGTATTTTTTCATTTTCACTGCTTAATATCAACTAGAATTCAGCTATTCTAATTTTAAGTTACATAAGCTCGTTGCTTATAAACTATTAAAATTCATATCAAGATCTTACAATATTAAAATTTTATTGTGTTGTATGTCATCTTTAAGTAATGAAAGGATAATCTATGTATATATTATTTGAGAATAACATTTCATTTGGATTTCTCCAGATTCTAGCAGCCATTAGGTTCTATCTCTAATAAGATATATATTTTTTTGTTTATTTACAAATATTTTTCCAATGTGTTTTAGATGTTCCTTTTCTAAAAAAAAGCAATTACATTTTGTGTTTGCTTGCATAAGAAAGATTATCAAACATTTTTCTTTTTAAATTTAATACAATAAAATAAAGAAGGATTGGTACCATGCTACACTGAAGAAATGTCCAGTGCAACTGATGATTGTGTTGTTCTGCTAGCAATCATTCATCTCAAATAACAACGACCTCTATAGATCATTGTGTTTGTGAATAGTTCTTTAATTAGAACTCAGCAAAATCAATTAAAATGAAAGAAATTTAATATTCATTAATTTCATTATAAATTTAAAAATGTTTAATACATTTTCATAGTTGCTTCATACTTAATTTAATTTAGAATATTTTGTTGAAAACAGAGGGATTGGATGTTTTGGTCTAATTAAAATGCATCAAATCCTAAAAAAAGTAGGGTTATAGCATTATTTTTAAAACAGCAAATTTTCAACTGATTACCACACACATGACTTAAAATTAAATTTGGAAAATGTCATAAATCATATTACAAAATGTGTTGACTAGCATACTTATATTAATACATTGAATCTCAGAAATCATTATGAACATGAGAAATCATCATTGAATCTCAAATCACTGTGAACCCCTAGTAATTTGAGTTAGGGATTTTTTAATACATCTTTTTAAGTGCAGATAATATTTCACTGAGACAATAATTTTTTATTGCTGTAATCTCCCTTTTTGGCTCCGGGTACCCAAGAAAATTTATCATTTAGAAAACTAATAATTTTTATTAAAATTTTTAAAAAAGATTTAAGATTTTTTTTTTCAAATTTTATTCTTTAATACAAGCAGCTTACTTATAAACTTTCCTTGATGATTTTTCTAAATTTAAAAATTTTAGACTTTAATTTAATTATTATAACTGATATAATGGAAGTGAGACCTTATGATAAAGAATTCTCAGTTTAAGGGTATCGGCTGATTAATCATGAAGATATATTTAAATATTTTTTTTTTCTATGATTAAGTGTCAAAAATTTTGGATTTTTATTTGCAATAACAAAACCTTTTCTTTCCCCTTAGAAAAGTTTCACTGATAATTTGAAGCCTCATTAGGTCTTTGGATGAGCAATTGAAAGATATGTGATTTAAGAAATAAAAGCTTAACATTTTTCATCCATTAATATTATATTTCAAATTTTATATACATTTTCAATTTTTATTATTAATATATAAGGTGCCGGGCCCTTAGAAGTATGGAATTTTTCAATTAAGTGCCCCATTTAGATAATCATCTAAAAATGCTTAAATACATATCATTTTCAAATTTAATGATTGTGATTTCGATGAGTAGTTTTCTCGTGAGTTCAGTCCTAAATAATGCGAAGGACCAATACTTTCATCAGGAGCCACAATTCTTGATGAACATCTTTATGATTGAAAGAGAAAATTAAGTTTCTTAATTTTCAATGCTAGAAATATTTTTTTTTAAAAAAATCAACTTTGATTTATAAAAAATATATTTCAAATAATTTTGCAAGACTCCCTAGAGTCCAAAAAATAAGGGGCCCTGAGAGATCTCTCCACCTCACAGCAGCTTTGAACTTTTACTCCTATGCAATATTGTTCACATTATTTTGTTATTATTAAATAGTCTGTGTTTAACCTGTTAAAAACAATCATTGCTTTCAATTGACGAATTTAAGAAAAATAAAGATTCCTTAACTAACTAAACAAGAGATAAAATCAGGATTTCATTTAGGAGTAAATTCATATTTTAATATATGTAGTACATACAGTTGATATTGCTAATTTGTAATTATTTTTTATTATTGACGATATAACTAATTAATATTATATTTTTAAAGGAAATGAGAACAATTTTTTAAAAATTTTACTCTCATTGATTGATAACTTTACTTTATTATAAATAATATTTATTTTAATCATTAAAGCTTGGAGAGGGGATTTAAACCTGTAAATCTAAAAGCAGAATATAATTCTGCACTGAGCATCTATATATACATTTTGTAATAAATAAAAACAACCATCAAACAAAATTTATAATATCTATAAATATGTTCAACAGAATCAATAAAGATGTTTTACAATCATTTGAAAGACAAGGCACCTCAAAATATACAGTTGATTTTTATAAATCAAATGCAACTATATAGCTTAAGATATAAAATGAGCATTTGGTTATTAGCTAACAAATAAAAAGGTGGGTAAAATGCTTATACCTTTTGTATTATCACAGTTAACAAAACTCAAAAAACTAGTATTAGTGGCCAAGAAGAAGTTCACTAAGGATATAATGATCTAGGCTAACATTTATATTGATAGGTTGGACAGATGTTTGTGGTCGCAATCTTTCATATTTCACACAGCATGATGAGCGATCTTTCCATCTTGTGCAACACTTCTCCAATACTGCAATTGCTTCAAAGCAGACACCTTCCCGATAACGATTTGCTAGAAAAAAACTAGAAATCAATTATACACATAATGTTTTCATAACATTAAAGAAAAAGTATTAAATGAATAAGTTAAGAGCAAATCATTACGGAAAATAATTATATTAATAAATAAAATCTCACCTTGTTTTAACATCAGTTAAAATTAATAAGTATACAATATTTTTATCAGAGCAAATTATAATGTTTAAAATTATTCAGCAATTAAATTGTAAAAACAATATGAAATCAATGAACATCTATCCGAAGTAATATTACAAAGTAATGCGAATTAATTACAAAATAACACAAAAATATGAAGAAAAAAACATAATTTTTGTTTTTCAGTATATTTTAGTCTACCTTTGCAATATGGGCAAAATGGGGCAGGTTTTTTCGCCAACACATATTTTAGTTGAACTGCCAACACATATTTTAGTTGAAAATTTAATTTTGACTTTTGGCAAAAGATCATGGTCTTCTGGCCCACATTTCAACTGGGGAATGTCTACTACAAAAATAGCAGGGCAAATTAATAGAGAAATAGAAAATTTCTACATTTTAATTTTGACATTTAAAATAATTAGGGGAAACATGGAGATTTGAACTGCTTTTTACAAAACATTTTTCTATTTTTTTTGTAATTGTAATGAAATTTCCAACTTGACATTATTTGATATATTTTATTGTTTTTATCAGTTTATGTTATTATTTTTCTTCTAAATTATAATGTATTCATTCTATCAATGAAATTTTATGAGTATATAAACTGGGTCAAACCTCCCTACTTCAAGGTGGTTTGACCCACGGAAATTAAAAGTTTTTAAAACCTATACAGAAAAAAGTAAATGCTCAATGTTATTACAACCAATAAATGAGTAAAAAGAAATACCAAATATTTATTGAATAGTTAAAAATAACAAGTTTGAACAAAAATTATTAAATTAAATCGAAATCTGTTTGAATCAGTAAATGTTTTGAAAAGTTAACATAAATGTAAACATAGTTAAGGTTATATTCTTAAAAAAATATTTTACAAGCTCAATTAAAGACAAACTAGCAACAAGTTTTGTCTAGACTTGTTAGTTTGAAAACCGATCAAAACCAATTCTGAAGCAGCGTGAGTTTATCAATTTAATTAGCGAGATAATTCGATAATTATTGATTTAAAAAAGAATTACTTTAAATATTGCTAACTGTGGTCATTTCCTAACATCTAAAGGCAGAGTTGTACTGGCCTTTGTAATTGCAGAAACAAAGTGAAAAAAATTGTGCAATTATCCCCTGGGCCCCAGCTACTATGAAGGACCCATCAACCCCACAGCCGTTTAAATTAAAAAGGGTATTGAAAAATTTAACATAGTTGTTGAACATATCTAATGGTATTTTGTTTTGTTTTCATTATTATAAATTAAATATTTTAAATCAGATTGAAGATGTGAAAATATGAAAAAATGCAAGAACAGAATTGAAAAAAAAATTTATTTAAGTCATAATGTTTACGTATTTACCATATGTTTAAATTAATTAGACGCCCGGTGGCTGAGTGGTAGCGCTTTGCACTCCCGTGCCACAGGTCCTGGGTTTGATCCTCTCGGCCGGGCAAGGTTGACTCAGCCTTTCCTCCCTTCAGTGGGTCGATAAACGAGTACCAAGCATGCTTGGGAACTAAACACTGGGGGTTATCGCGTTCAGCTGACCACCTAACCAGAACATCTGCTACTCACCCCAGACCACAAGGTCAAGAATACTGAGATGGGCACAGTAGGCCTTGGCCCTCTATGGGCTGTCGCACCACTGAGTTTAGAGAGTTTTAAATTAATTAAAAACTATATTATGGCATTCTATATTTTAAAGATTTCAAGATATTAAGGTGACAAAATAAATCTTTCTTTACTTTCTTTCTACAAACAATAAAATTTTTCGAAATGAAACAAATTTATTAATTTAATTAAATGCAGTTCAGTATTTGAGCAACATACTTATATCATTACAGTACACCATACTTAACCACTTTGTTTCAAATGCGACACAGTGGCTAAGGCACTAAGTAAAACAATGACACACAGTGTTTAAAAGACTAGTGTTTTATCATCACTGTTGGTTTCAAGTCTCACCAGCTTCAAATGTAAAGCATCAACTTATCTAAGAAATGAAAGGGATCAGTGTAGAATGCTAACTACATTGCCATCATCTTCGCTAGAACTTGAAATTATGAAAACTTTGCAGACAACAGACAATTGCAGGAGTGCTTTATTAATAACAAGAGTCTTTCTCTTGAAGCTTAGAACAAAATTTCTTGATTAAAAAAAGATGGTAGATAATATGGTAGTTGGAAAGATAACACAATGGTAGAAGTGAGTGAATAAAAAGAGGGAGATTGTCAAGCCCTTGGTAGTAAGAGCAACTCCCTTTCCAAATGAAAATTTGTAATATATTTTTATTAAAAATGTGAATACTTTTCCATCTAAACCTTTTATAGGAGAATTTTTTATGGTAATATTAAGTAAAATTATTTTTGAGATAGTTTTCTAAAAGGAAATTCATTCAACTTACTACCTAAAGTTAATTTGACTTTTGAAACCGTTCTTTTGGTCTGAAATTGTCAGGAATGTGCAAAATTTAACCCATTTTAAAGAGCGCGATGCGAAGCCAATGTCCGAAGCCCCTCAGTTCATGGTTGTCTTGCACTCTCTGAGTTTGTCCTCTGTTATAAGTTTTTGTGGCTTACCCCATGAACGGGTATTTGCGGCAGTGTCACCTGGCTAATGTTGCTTGCTTCCATAACTCAGGTTCACAGGTGTCAACCAGATAATGTTAAATGCGCAACATTAGGTCATCTTCCGTAAGGAAGAGCATAGAAGCGTCAGCCATCAGAAAAAAACTATTGCAAAGAGTTGGTTATAAACTTGAACTTCTATGCTTATAAATAACTGAATAAATAAATTTTTCTTAAATACAATAAACTGAACACAAAATAATCAACTGAAGGAAGACTGAACCCATTAAAGAAAAGAGCTTCACAGTGTCAGCCTTTCTTCTTGGCCATATGAACCCTTACTGCTACTCATATAAATGTAAACAAAGCCCTGAAGTTATGAACAGATATGAAAGTGAAGATCTGAGGTTATCAACAGATGGCTGCATCGATCACAAGTAGGAAAACAGCTTCCCATCAATTTTACAAATTAATGATTTGGCGGGAAGAATACTTAAAACAGCTCAATAAAAGTTAAACAAGATCCTACAAAACACACTAGATTCATATTCAAATTTGAGCTGCCTTCCAAGTTGTATGAGTGCATATTCTGCATTACAGCTCCCACTACTAAGACATGATTTAACACATAGTAATGGATTAAATTGAACTACTGATATACCCACGCACTTTATGAAAATAAGGCCCGATTTTCTGTTGATTTTCAAACTCTTTATTATGTCTGTATGGATATCATTTAGAGAGCTGAATACACATATGTTTTCAGCAGTAGAGACCACAAGTGTATTCAAAACATAAAGCAAATATATATATTTTTTTCCGAATAGGAATAATGCTACTGTCTTCAATATATTCTTGGAAATGTACTAAATTTCACTATCTTGAACTTTAAATCTTCCGCACATTTGCAAGTTGGATTTATCTCCAAATAAAATTTAGAGTCTACATCTTGTGGCCGTTTCATAGGATTGATCTTTCTAATTCTAGAGCCAAATTGTAACTTGGGTTTTTAATAGTAAGATTTCTTGTAGAATTTTTTCTGCTTCATTGACCATGTCTTCCTTTCTCTGCCATTGATTACATTACATATATTTGGCAAGTTTTTAATTTGTGAGCATCAATGAAACATATTTTAGACATTATATTTTTAAGAACAATAAAAAATTTTGCAATTCTGTATCTTATCTCATCAAGAAAAAGTTCCAAATCTAAATCTTGAAAATTTAGCTCACTCTGTTGAATTTTGAAATATGTCTTATGAAGCATTATAAAAATGATGAAGTGAAGCATAATTTTAACACTAGAACAGGTTGTATCACACTGTATTTCAGTAAGTGTCGATCAGTAGTTTTAGAAATAGGAGTATTTTATTTTATTTTATAGCCATCGTTGAACAGCCACCTGAAAATTTTGAGTTTTCGACTACTAGCGTTCCACTCTGTAGCCTTGTAATTTTGAACTCAATCCAGAAGACAAAGAAACTCCTAGGTCAAGTATTGGGAGAAATTTGCCTTTGTGAAGGACTTTTTAATGGAACTAACCAGCATTTGCGTTAAATGGAGAGGAAAACCACGAAAACCTCCCGGGGTTAGCCTGATGCAAGGGGACTTCAACCCTTAATTCGTCTACCACTGAGGATATTTCATGTCAGCACTTTGGTTGGTGCAAGTCGGATGCGGAATTTGTATAGGCCAGCCATCGCTGGGATTCAAACCCAGTTCACCTCATTGGAAGACGAAAGCTGCAGTGGATTTTGGAAGTGGGAGAATGAATTTTAGAGGAAATATTTGTAAGGGCACACATGATTATTTTCTTGAAAAGTGGCACTCCCATCTATCCGCACTTCTACTACTAGCTGTACACAGTAAAATGCTTCTCGTAAAAGGTGGAACACTACAAAATATGATTAGATTCCAAAAAGAACTTCTCTGAACACAAAGGGCAGTCAAGAGAAGGTGAGACACTGAACCACATTCACAATGAGAGCATTTAAAAAACGTTTGCTTCATTACAATTGCTGGGGTGCAAAAGGTTTTTAAACATGCCAAAGTTTTTAAAAAAAATATGTAAACTTATATAGAGCAGTGGCTACGAGTTAAACTTCTGAGTTGGCCGGGGAGATTTCTGTATCTTGATCTGTCGCAGAATAATTGCCAAGTCTTGGCCACTTCTGGGCAACGGCCCGCAAGAAACTAAAAAAAAAAACATCACAGAAAGGGACCAACTCGAAATGTATAACTCGTAGCCACCCATGGGCAAACATCTACTTGTTTTTTTCTTTAAAAAATTGCAAGTTTAAAATCTATTTGGCACCTTGGCAATTGTAGTTGGCACAACAGGTTATGATACGGAAATATCCTCAGTTGGCCCTTTACAAAGATGTTTTAAGCTTCTAAATAAAAGATTTCTGGATTATTACCTGCGACAAAACTTGGCACAAGTTATTTTGGCACAAGTTCTCAACTGTAAATCCTTGATTCAGAAATCATTTTACAGTCGAACTCGTTTATAACGAGCACAAAGGGACCGTAACATGTACTCGTTAAATCCGAGTGCTCGTAATAAACGGGTCCTTAAGGCAGGCGTGCAACCAGAATAGGGGAGGGGGGCTTGGGAGGTCAGATGATTGAGTTTACAACTCCCCCCCCCCCCAACCAGCAAAAAATTTCTAGTTGCGCTACAGTCTTAAAGGAAAGAAACAACCTTTTCACTCAACCATTTTGCACTGTCCGCCATTTTTGGGGACTTTGCTTCACCGCATATTTTTCCAAAAGTTATGCCATGTCTAACTTTAAAACAATCAATCCATCCATTCGAACACACGAACTCAGAATATCCAAATTGTTCAGCAAATTTTTCCGCTTGCACTTTTAGAATAGGTCCACTCACAGGTAAATCAGCACTACGTTGCACCTTCATCCATTTAAAAAACGCTTCGTCCAAATCCTCTTTTGAACACTTATTCAGTCGTTTACAGTCTGTTTCATTTTGGTCGTATGCATCCATTAACTTGCCTTTGTTTTTAGCAGTGCGGAAACAGTAGATGAAGACAATCCATACCTTTTGCAGATTTCGACATTTTTAACACCGTCATCCAACTCCCATAAAAGTTTTTTGATTTCGCATGCATTTCTTATAATTTGGAAAAAAAATAGGACAGAAAGACTAGAAAGATAAGAAAAAAGATTGCAAGACAGAAAAATATTGCTCGCTAAAACCGGGTCTTGCTCGTTAAAAGCGACTTCTGTTCCATAGACTTAATATTGATCCAACCAAATATTCTCGTTTTCCTCGGTAAATCCGGGTTCTCGTTAAATCCGAGCTCGTTATAAACTAGTTCGACTGTACTAATATGCTTGTAACATTAAGTTCAAATGTTGACAAGTAGGTAGGTACTATATTTACGTCGCACTACGGCTATTGGAGACGCAAATGTTTAGTGCCTCTTTCAAGAGAACTCCTCCAGAAACCCATCTCATGTCATGACGGGTACTATGGTTACGAGGAAAGGTCACTTCGAATAGGGGTGTAGGATGAATAGTTCTGTTTTAATCTTAGTATAGGTCGACGTGAGTAAACCAATTGACACCTTCTTTCCTCCATTTCACCCCCATTAGAAATGTGCTCTCTTTTGTTACCATAGCAGCAGACAGCCCCAGACTTTCAGTCTGGAGGAGTTCTCCTCAAAGCCGCACTATAGACATGAGATTTTTTATTCAAAATTAATAATAAAATTCTATTACATATTATAATACAAATGTTTTTAGAAAAAAACTATTTTCGTTTAAAATTATTCTAAGTTATTAAAGGGGAATATCTCAGATTGTTTTTGCTTTCTCCCGAATTAGAAGAAAATAAATCTGATGTATTTTCTCCTGAACTGGAAGAAAATATATCATTTACAAAATAAAAATAATAAAACATTTCACCTGATTTACAAGCATAAATCTGAATTAGAATATTGTGTATTTGCGAAGTTAATATTTAAATTGAATTTGATTTGGACATGAAAAATGACTTCCACACTTGCAAACAAATAAATTAACGAAATTCATGAATATGACGTAATCACCTTTTAAACATTTCTGCATCTCTACTGCTTTAGAATAGCAAGGATCTGGAGTCATTAACTCACAAAGCACTGATGCCCAGGGTACTAACCCACAGCTCATTTTTTAGTGTTAGTTTTCAATTTAAAATCAAAACAAAACCCAAGGTTTTGTTGGGTTTAACCCAGAATTTTGTCGGGTTTTGTTTTGATTTGAAACGTGAGGAGAAAATTTCAAAATAGGCGACAAGTCTTTGAAACAGCATTGAATTTGCTTAGGATCTTTATAAATTTTATTTAACTATTACGAACAAGTCTTGATCTTAGCAGAAATAGGCAGGCTAAAACGATTCACAGCGCCTTATTTAAATTTTGTTTTGCGCTCCTGTTTTGGCAGCCTTATTTTTAAAATGTATTATTAAAAATTAGTTATCAAATAAAATAAATAAAAAAAAAAAATAAATAAAAAAAAAAAACCTTTTGTTATTAATAATGAAAAGTGCATTCTAGTAGTAGTAATAATAATAGTAGGGCATTCTTCTTCGAAGCATTTGGAGTATTGATTCCTCATTAATCTTTAGACTCCCTATTGTTAGTTTTAGGATCAAAAGAAGATGTAAATGTTTTTTTTTTTTTTTTCTTTTTTAAATTTTAGAATATGAAGATAAACACTAACTGCTGAAACTAAAAGTATTTTATATATAATTTTCTTTATCACAGAACACTGATCAATAACATATTAGAACATTGAATTAATTTATTGAATTAAAATTCTAGAATAAGACTTGTTTTATAATCAGTCTTTTGAAATTACGTAGTCTTAGATATGTATTAGATTCAGATGTGTATTAGAGTTAGAAATGCATTAAAATTAAATATGTTTTTTAAATTTATTTTTTAATTCATTTTAGTTGAGAATTAATGAAGGTGTAATTTTATTCCAGTTTTATAACCCAATAAAAGCATATCTATGTTTCCGTAAATATTTTTTAAGATTCTTTTACATTAAAATAATTGTAAAATCATTTAGATCCTAGGTAACAGAAAATAAGAAATCAAGTTCAGAATAGTTTCTTTACAAGTGCTACAAAAGTGTATGTTAAGAATTTCTTAATTCTTCACAATAAATTAAATACTATTAATTTAGCATTTAGTGTTGAGCTTCATATTCTAAAATTATTTAAAAAATCTAATTAACACCATTTAAAAAAAAAATTCCAATTGATGAAATATCTAAAAACTTTTGAAATATTTCCTATGTAGTAATTATTCTTTTATTAAATATTAATCGATGTTAAAACTTATTTACTAAATTTATTAATATAATTTTAATTATTATAATAACTGTTTTTAAAAGAATATCTCATCAAGATTTAATTAATTGAATAATTTTTTTCAGAAAAGAATACTAATAGTTTATCTTATAATAAAGGAATTTTCTAAATACAGTTAAAGATCTATATTACACACAATTATATAAACCATGGTTTTACATAAACCGTATTAACATTGTAGGAATAAACAATAAAAATTGCAGTTAAAAAATTTTCGTTACTATAAGCAAAAGCTATTAATTGTTCAAAGGCAACAAAAAATAATAACTTAATAAAAAATAATAATTTTGCTAAAATATTATTATCTCTAAAGCTATCCAAAATTGATAAATTTTTCTTAGTGTTAGTGCTAATGTTCTTGATAATTTCAGTTTATTCTTTTCAATAAATATAACATTTATTTTAAAGTACTTCATGTACTAAAGTGTTAAGTACTTAGTATTTTTTAGTACTTAGTTAAAATACTAAAGTGTTCTTAAGTACTTAGATATAAAAAATATTTTAAATAAATAATAATGATCGGTTCCAGGTATATGTTACCATGATAAGTAGATGATATGTAAATTAACTAAATAAAAATAAAAATTCTATATAACACAAATCCTCACATTTCAAGGTTTACATTATTTAAATATTTATTATCTAATATTGTGTAATTATAATTAAAATGGAATTTTTTAAATATTACATATTTTATATTATGTTAAATTCAAAATATTCAGTTTCTGTTTTGTCATTTATATATAATATATTAATATTATAGTTTCAGTAATTTAATCAAGTAGGTTTCTCTTCTACCAAAAACCTTACTTTAAATTGCTTATTTACAGAGATGATTTTTTAATGCTTGCATGTTATTTGAATCCCTGGTAATTTTTTTTTTCTAATAAAGAAGTTAATTATGACCATATTTTCCAAACTCAAAATTGATGACTTTGCATGTTTTGTTGCTGAATAAATCCCCAGAATATACACAAACACTTTTAAGAGCTTGCTATAATGGTAGAAGAAAGGCAACTGAGTTAGCAAGAAGCTGAAAAAAAATTAAGCTCACCAAAATCAAGGAGCTAGCTATCCACCAACTTAAACAATTAAAGAATAATAATAAATTGTTTGTTGTATGAAGTATATTTCAGGGTTCTCATGGTCAGGGTTCTCATACATTTTAAAAATTAAGAGCCCTTAAAAAAACTTAATTTTGGTTAAATGTTTTTTAAAGTCCTTAATTTTCAGTATCACTAGTTGATTCTAACGATATCTTAGTCTTGCAAAAATATTTATAAAAAAAAATCTGTATTTTCATTTAAAATCAGGCTCTGCATCAAGAGTCGAGCATTTCGAGTAATGTATAAACATTTTTCAACCGTTCCTCATTTTAAAATCAAATTCCCTAAGAAGTGTAGCGTAGAAAATAATTTTTATAATATAGATAAATCTTTTAATTATTTTTGTGAAATGATGTATATACATATTTTTATGTTTTTAAATTTTCAAAGAAATTTTTTATATATGGCCAAAAAAATTCCAGTTACATTTAGCTTTGAAGTTGGTTAAATTCTAAATAGTCCGGCATTTACTGTAATTTATTTATATGTGTCTGTTTTCTTACTTAGCGATTTATGGTTCTGAGCAGAAAAAAATAATAAATAAAACGTCAAGATATCGGGGGAAAAAGCAGCACAGTGGGTATCAGACATGAATCACATTAACAATCAGTTATTGTGATTAATCTTATGGTCAAATCTATAAATATGACATATAAGAAAAAGAATGAAATTCATTGATTCATGCTCAAACTGTGACACTGAGTAAGAATAAGCAAACATGTTCCCCTAATTCCAATCATTGATTTTGGGTTAAGTGTCATTATTGATTTAAGTTTTTAAAAAATTTTGATTTTTATTTAAAAAGAATTGTGATTAAATTTTTCCCTCAGAAATCTTTATGTTTGTAGCTATAAAATTTAGCCTTGCATTTTCTTGTATATTTATAAGGTTATGTATGTTTCATAATTCATGTATCCATAAAAATGCAATTAATAAAAGCAAATTACAGTTATAAAAATGCTCCATAACATTTTCTTCCACTCCCCGAAAATTATTGGTTAGGTGGAATAACTATCTAAAAATATTTTTATTTGTTAATACAGATTTTGACCGTTTTGAAAGAAGCTCTACTTTATGATGATTTCTTCCGATGACTAGTTTTTAATTTATTAATTGCAACAATACTCAAATTTTTTATCAAACTCAGTTTTATGGAGTGGAGTGCTTGACCCCAACAATCTAAAGTGAAATATATAATTGATAATATGAAACTTTATTTGCTTCAAAAATATCAAGATGGTAATAAAAGTTAGCATATTTCTAGTGCTCAAAAATAGGTTCTCATTTCGAAGACATGAGTAAATTAAACCTCTGAATTTTGTTAAGTTTTGTTTTTTAACCTTTATTTATTATTCATATTTTTTAGTCTTGGCTACCATGGTTTTGTTAGTTTTAAGTTTTACTTCATATTTTAATTTTTTTCAGAGTCAACTTTTACATTTCCTGTTTCAGATCTTTTTTGTTTTCCTCATTCACATTTGGAAAGTCTTGAGAATGGGCCCTTTTTATTATTATCCCCTTAACATTTTTGGTGCAAATGATTTTTTTATGTCATCAAATAGATCTCATATCAGAAAAGTACAGGCTTTGATTCCTGCTTCTAACAAAGATGTAATTTCTCTCTCTAGGTTCGGTTTTTCTTATGTTGTTGCGGTGATGTTGATCAAACTATATGGTGATTACGAAAAAAATCAGCAACTCTGTCCGTTAAGTACATAGCATACAGTTGCAAAATGTGCTGGGTATTGGAAATAAAAAAATTGAAATTTTGAGTGACATATTAAAAATAACAATAGTTTGTTTTATTATTGTTTTCATGAATATCATCTGATATCTGAAGACTTTTTAGGGATTTGTAGATGATCAGTAACAACCTACAAAAATTTTGATTAAATTTTAAAAAAATATTAAATTTTTTCGTTTTGAACCACTCTGCATCTTATTAAATAAATTATTGTATTAAAGTAGAAATAGATTGAGTTTTGATGGTTTTTTAATCAATTTTTAAAAACACTTACTTTTCGTAAGTTGTTTTAAAGAAAAACATTTTAACATGATGAAGTTAGATGTGTTTTTTAAATCTGTTTTAAAATTTAAACTATTTTTTTATCTTTATCAAATAATTTTAATTTTCATTCTTTATGAACATAATGTTGCTAAAGTTTGAGATTTTTGTATTAATTTATGTAAAAGTTATTTAATTGTATTCATCATCAATTTGTATTAATTTATTTAAAAAGTATGTTATTATTTTGTATTCATTCTCCTTTGGAAGTTAGAAGTTAATCATCCTCCCCCTTTATAAAAAGAATAATGAATTTTTTGCATTACAATATAATGGTGAGTGTTATTATTCATAATTAAATCATGGTCTACATTATTTTATTTGTCTATCTTTTTTATCAGTCATATCATTTAAGAAAAATTACTCCTGATAAAAAAAAAATTTTAAATCTAGGACCTTCTGCACACATTTACAAATCTTATGGGCATTATTTTAAGTGAATTCCACTGAATATATAGTTTTTACACGCAATATTATAATCAAAAGTATCAACAGTCAAAATATTTATAATTATATGATTTTCAAAATATAAAGATTAATGTATGAACAGCTTCAAAAGACACTTGCATGCTTGTCAATTGAAGCTGAGAGAGAGTCACAACTAAACTTTATTCCTGGAGACTAAGTTTAAAATTAAGTTTCTCCAAACTTCCATAATTGACTTTAAATTTAAACTTTTTGCTAATTTCCCTTGCACTAAATTTTATCACATAGGACTAAAACATAAAAAAACCCATTTTATCTTATATTTCTGTAAAATATATACACAATAGTAAGTACTGCAACAGAGGTTTCCAGTTGTGTCAAAAAATATAAAAAATGGTGATGAAATATTCTGAAAAATGAAATTTTAGTAAACAGTTAATTTTTAAAAAAATACAGACCATTGGACTTGTGTGTCCCAGTAGTTAAGAATATTTTATTTAATTTAAAAAGAAATAAAATAAAGTTGTTTTAGTATCACACTACATTTTTGGGGACATCTAATCTCACTTCGTTCATAATTTTTTTTAAAAATCATTGTAAAATATAAAACAAAATTCAGAGAATTTTAAAACTACAAATGTAATTTATGTGTTGATAATGGTAATGAAGCAGTACTAAAGAAAGAAGCTGTACTAATTGTTAAGAAACTTAAACAATATTTATTACCTTTATAATCAATTTACATTATTAATTTTATTGCAATAACTTGGAAATATATGATTGAAAATAGATTTAACATATAATATATAATTATTTGCTATGTGAAAAGATACTGATATAACTTTACACAACTCAAATAAACTGAACCAAAATATGTTTTAATTAGTCATAAAATATGGTGCAAAATTATTCATCAATGTATATATATATAGGTATGTGACAAATATATAATTTTTAAGTTAGTAGCAGAAATCCTATTGTAAAATTTTTGTGACTTTTAAACAAAAATTTTCTCTGAATAGAAGTCAATTTTTAAAATGTGCCCTCAGAAAATTGTAGTATTTATAAATATTGAATAAGTATATTATTGCAGTGTATTAAAAAAAATTAGCTTGTATATGTAGGTATACTAGGGTTGTTTAATACTGCAGAAATAATGTTTTATTTATCAGGTTGCACATATGAAAAAATATTGTTTTTAAAAGAAAACCAATTGCTTCCACAATGCAATAAAAGAAAAAAAAGAGATATATAGATATAATGAAATGCTATAATACACACAAAATCACAGTGTTTAAGTTATGAACACTGTAGTATCAACATAATATTTTAATGAGAGAATAAATGCTTGTTAAGTAAATATATTATTTTTTTTTTCAATTTTAGTTATCTAAAAGTGAAAGTCGATAATTTATTGAAATACTTTTAGAAATTCTAAAGTCCTTTTTAGTAGCACCTAAAAACATGATTGTTCGAAAACAGTAGATTTGAATATATTACAAAAGTAATACAAAATTATGATTGCTTGAAAAAAATAATAAGGAAATATTCGAGCTTTCTTTAAATGAATTTAACTAAATTGTTAGTTAAATACAAAAATTGAAAAGATTATTATAAGAAAGTTTACCGATTGATTTTCTTATCAATATTAATTAAACTACAATATTTTTAAAACAATACATAAAGAAAAAATTTAAACCTGATGTTAGAAGATGCAAACTAACATACTTTTGTAAATCTTAACTAATTTCAGTTTTAATGAAAACATTTTTTAAAATAGTTTCTTTAGAATTTTTGTAAGAGAATTTACAAGTTGTTAGAATCAAACTAAATAAATGTTAATACTATTATCTTGTAGCTTTCAATTTATGAGAAAAATAATCCAGCCTAACCACTAAGTATATGTTCTACCACTACCAAATATATCACTTATTTTTACTTAGGAAAAACTTGAATCCCACACTTAACTAAACGTCTAAGATTTAAAACTGTTATTACAACTAAACATGCATTCAAACAGAATACATTCAGGGATATAACATAAAACAAGTATTAAGAAATTGATGCTATATGCTTTGCGAACACTATCACAAATAATACTAGCCAGAGATATTGCATGATTGTATATCTTAGGCTAATTTTGATTCTAACATATACAGGAAGTGGACAAAATAATTGAAACACTTCTATACTATTACATTTTTTCATATTTCTCAAAAAATACTATAAGGTCAATTTCATAACTTCAGAAGTGTTTACAACATGCGATTTCTCATCCTTATCAATGAAGTTTAAAGCTTTTAGAGGTTTGGGTGACCGACAACAAATTACAAATGGAAAATAGTGTTTTTGAACACCCTATGTTAAAAAATGTAGCAAATAATTTGTAACAATTATTTTGGTTAAATGCAATAATTGGACATTTTTCTATTAAAAAAAATATTTTTGCCTTACATTTTTTGCTACAATTGTAAAAATATTCAACAAAATTAAAGGAAATTTTCAAAGCAATTTAAAATTAATTACAAAATTTTTGCTTTGAACTCAAAATGATAAGGGGTTTTATATAAATATCATTTTAAGATAAAATTAAATAACAAATGATAACTTACAATAAATGTTCATGCACTGAAATATGATTGTATAAGGAAAGAAAAGATGTTTTTATCGGGAATAATTCCTAACAATGCCTGTGTCATTTTTAATTAATTTTATTTAATAGTAGAACTTCCTTAATAAGTATGAAAAATTGCGTAACCTACACACTTATAAAATGATTCTTTAAGTATTTTTTTGAGAAAGATAAAAAAATGTGCTAGTATTGGTGTGTTTCCATTATTTTGTCTAACTCCTGTATATTGAAAGTAAAGTGGTATATAGTTTTTAACATTTCACATAATTGTTTCTTCATTGCAACTTAAGTTTAAAATACAAAATTATCAAGTGAAATCTTATTGAGCTAATATTAAAAACTATATACTACTGAATTTTATTGATTTATTTTAATTTTGGCGTGGTATATTAACGAAATCGTGATATATTTTCAATGTATTAACAAAAATTAGTTGAATATTAGTCCTGATGATTTATTAAATAAGTAAAAAAAATCAATCAGTATTTAAAAAAAATTTTTATACACAGAAATGAGACTAGAAAGATTTGCAATATTTTCTACAATCTAGGAAACAAACAAAAAAAGAAAAAAGCTCCACAGACTAGCAACACAATAAATTCACTTTAAATACATATATGTATAATGAAGGAGCAACACATTTTGAAATTTGTTTATACTCCATGAAAATCGGCAACATATGGTGGGGGTGCATACATTGCAGCATGAGGTGGTGCTTTAGTTGCTGTATCATAATCTGGTGGCAATAGAGCCTAAGTACATAAAAAATGCAAGTAATTAGTTTATGTAAAAACTACAATAACACTAGAGTAAAAAAAAAAAAAATCTTATATTTATGATACAAATTATAAACCAAATTTATTTAAATTACCTTATTTAAATAAAAAAAAGATTGATTTTGAATAACTTTTAAATTTTGAAATCTTAGATTCTCTTTTCAGATTTGAATCACTTTTAAGGTATCATTACAAAAATTTAAATCATTGCAATATACTTAAATTTTTAATTAAGTTATAATATTCTAAAAAAATTAACTATTTAATTAGTTATAACTCATTTAAAAGAAGAAAATTTGTAATGTGTGACCAATTTTTTGTTTATGATTTTCTTGGCATTTTTGTGATAATGATGGAATGTTTCATTATTATGAAGAATAAATAATCAAACCAAAGTGACTGTCTTTTCTACTTTCTTGACAAGCTAGCTATGTTTTCATTACAATTGATTTTGTTTTATTCTAGATCCAGTTTTTTGAAGATCTGATTTTGTATGAAGTTTTACAGATTTTATAAACATAACTAGGCATTAAGATAAGTTGTTGGAAAAACATATATATTTCTACATCCAGATTTTACAACATATATTAATTAATTTGAACAAAACTTGTCGAATTAAAATGGCAGAACAGAACCAAATTTATGTTATAATTAAAATTTCGTTTTGTTCATTGTGCATTTGATTTTAAAACTAAAATTCTATTTGAATATTAGATTGATATGTTTCATTGTATCAAGAATTGATAAAAATTATGGAAACTCAACTAATTGATCCTTTAAACATTGGCCAAACTTCCCTGCTTACCTGAAAAACTAATTTTTACCCACATTATTAAATGAAAGACCAGTGTATATGTAGAGATGAAGTTTTCCTAGAGACAAAAAGAAGATTTTGAAGTACTTCTAGTTAATAAATATATTATTTAAAATTTGTATTGATTCATTCGTTGCTTAGTAGCCAAACTTTGAAAAATAAATCAGCAATCAGAACACATTATAAAATGATTTAAATAATTCTTACTTCATTATCTGCTTCAATGTAACTTCCAACAATTTCAGCAACTTGCAACAGTTTTAAGTATTTATAGCAAGACCAAACTACTCCCATGAAGTATGCCTAGAAATCATATTTTAATTGGTTATATTGTTATTATCATCTTATGAAAATACAAGTTTCTAAAACAAGTTTCTTCCTTTAAAAATAGTGTTTCTCTTTTAATAGTATAACTTTGTTCATTATCGTAACTCTTTTTTTATGAGGTCTCATACCCTTTATCTACAATTTAATGCTATTAATAAATTTTTTAAAAATCAATCCAATTCCAAATCAATCAATTTTTATTCCAATCTTTTACAACTAAATATATATATAAATATATATATATATATATATATATATAAATATATATATATGTATATATATATATATAAATATATATATATATATATATATATATATATATATATATATACATATATATATATAAATATATATATATATATATATATATATATATATATAATAAATTTCTATATTCTCTATGAGTAAAGCTGTTTTTTAAATTTTTTATTATGCACTGCACTATGTTATACTTGAATTTAGAAATAAAAAGATTCAAAGTAGATGTACACATTAAAATTTTTCATTTACTTATATAACTTACCTAAGTTATTAAGGAGTTTTGCCTTCTTTATTTGCTGTTCAGAGTTAGGATGGAAAAAACTTTTATTTCTCAAGATGTCTATGCCAAGTTAAAAACTTTTGACATGAAAAAGGAAGTTAATCTGATTTATCATGCAGATATAAATCTAATGATAGAAAAAAAGCTATTGCATTGAATTTCCTTAAATACTAAAAGAAACAACGTTAAATGATATGAATCATAGTCAAAAAGACTATTGATATTACTTTAAAGTTGAAACCCAAAAATAATAAGTCAAATTTTCAATAAGATGAAGTTTTTCATAAGTCCCGTCAGATTTTAGTTACCTTGAAAAGACTGTAATTACATTATTTAAAAACTAATATAGTAATGCTTAAACGGCGTTGCTCTCGATAGGTGTCAGTAATTTTAACAAATTTATCATATAATTCTAGTTTTAATATTCATGAAAATTTGGTTTTTTATCACAAGCATTCTAGTATTGAATTTCAGAAAAGATTTAATTAAAGTTTTATTTCAGCTGGTTGTAGTTATTTGAATGCAAAAAAATAAATAAACTTATTTCAAGAAGATATTTATAAAAACAATTATAATATAGACAAATACCAATAAGGAATACATAATCTCCAAGAAAGTTATTGGGAATTCTCTACAATAAGTAATACAAAATCATGAACACCTGAGATGTTAGATATAATAAGTAGCAAACAGAAGTCATTGTGTCATTACCCAAAGAAACATTGATAATCTTAATACTTCTTCAAATTTTAAAGCTTTAGTGTTTGAGAAATATAATATTTAAGATATTAATAATATGGGAGAAAGTTTTATTTGTTTGATGTTACTATTAATTAGCAGTTATGCTAATAGGCTATTGGCAAAGAATGAGTACATATATTAGAAGTTGAAATGGAAGTGAAAGAAAACTTGAGTCAGCTGCTTATGAGAAATGCTAATAATCTGAAGTAATTTATAACGAAATAGGAAAAATGTATTTAAAAAAAAGTTAGTAAAAATTCAATTTGATAGCTTTTTACTGTCCTAACTGTATAGTAGTTTACACATATATTTTCAGAGAGTATAACAAATCAAAGTTTAATTCAAGAAAAGTATTTTAGTACAGTTAAACTGCATTTTACAGTCAACTATGTATTTGAATAATTTATTAAGTATAATTTATAATTAGTTATTACGGACCTATTAATTAAGTGCACTGCTATAGGATGAATATAATTTAAAGAAAACATAATTTCATCCTCGAATTTATGATATATATGTATGTATAAACAGTTTTACCATTCCTAAACAATAAAAATAAATAATCTTGAAGTAAAAAAAAATTAAAATTGTAAAACTACCCAACCTTAAGCATCATGCATATAACAACAGCAATCATCAATATTGCACAGAGCCATTCTGGATTTAAATGTAGCAACTGTTTTTGCAGAGGTAAATCTGAAGCTTCTTCTAGCATTCTCCGAACATCTGGTACAGATGAGAAGTAACCCACAGCTGTTAATGCGGAAATAATGAAATCGAATACTTGTAGACTGAAGAAGGGCATCAAATAATTTGGTTTTCCCTAAAAATATATTTTTAATATAGTATACAATAAATAGTTTATACCCATTAATTAGTTAAAGGAAAAGATATAAAGACATAAAAAATAAATATTTATAAATTAAAATGACATAAAATTTAAGACTGCTCAAAAATTATTTACACCGCTTCAAAATTATAAATGATTTAAAAAACCTATTTTACTATTTTTTTGAAACTAATATGATTAAAAATATAAAAATTTTGAAATTGATATAAAATTTCTTATTTATTGAAAACATAAATTTTCTATAGATATAATGATTTTTACGATTAAACATAGAAGTTTATAGCTTTTAATGCCATGGTTAATGAATAATTGACAAACATATTAAATGAATACTGATATAATTAAATTTTATAACTACGTAGTTTTAAAATAGGTCTTTTTGTTTCAAAAGCCTTAAAATATTTTAATTAATGACATGTTGATTGCATATTTTAATTAATAACATGTTGAGTACATGCTTTAAATCAATACAGCATAATATTAAAATAAAATTTAATATAAGTATAGCTCATGAGAGTTACGTAATTAGTGCAAGACACATTAACAAACACTAATTAAAATGAGCTTAAATGCTGAGTAATGGAATGCTTCTCAAAACAAAGAAGAATTAACAAGAAAAGCAAAATTTTCTAAAATATTTTGTAACTAGTAAGTTTGGTTAGGTTTTCAAATGATTCTATTAATAACTAGCAAGAGCAACTTTTGAATCGAACTTTAAAATAAATTAGCACATTAATCAACTGGAACATAACTGAATAGATTAAGTAGAATGCCATAGTATTATGCCATAACTAAAAAACAACAACACCTGTTTAGGATAAGATTGAGTACTTTGATTATCAAATATTTATTACATAAAATTATGCACAGTTCAGAACATTAAAAATTATTTTCCCATTGACAACACTTAAAACAGACTTTTTTTGCCATACAAAAATAATTTTTAACTCATTGGAATTAACAATATACCAATATATTGCAACTTAATTTTCATAAAGTAGTTATTTTTTCCCTTTTAAAAAAATCATCAAAAATACTTACAAATTTTAAAGTTATAATTATGGGGATAGAGAATGAGATGAAGTTTATCATACACTATAAATTAGAAGTAAAACTATATAAGTATTCTTTCTAATAATTGGTGAGTATTGTGACACAGGGCCGGTAGAGTGTGTCCCGAGATATTTTTACTTTAAAGTTGCTTTACTGTAGATTTGGCCAACAATTTAGATCATAGTTTTCATATGATGGCACGATTTCTAATTTTGTAATTTATTTTCTTATTTAAAATAATTTTGTATGAGAAACATACTTTAACGGTACACAGTGTATATAAACATTGAAATGATCGAAACCTTAATATTTAACTCGTTCCTACTGCATCTGGGTTGATAATTCTGCCTAAACAGTACCCATCAGATTTTCAATTTTTGAATACACTTTTCTAATAAATTATTGTTTCAATAAAAATGTTAATAATAAAAATTACAACTTAAAAATATACAATATTTTCTACTACAAATAAAAGTTTGCTATTAAAATATTTTATTTAAAACTAAATCATTTGCTTCCTTGAAAAAAGGAGATATTTCCTCTCTCTTGCTTTTTAACAAATTGAGCTTTCTCAGCTCTTTACATATGACAAAGGTGAGCAATTTTGAAACACTGCAATTAAAAAATGATTTAGTTTCTCATTATTCATTTAGGGTTATTTTTTATATGTTTATAATTACATTAAACTTTATGGATTATTTTGCATTAAAATGGGTTAGATGGTTATAAATAGCATTATATCACATTTCTTACATGAAATTTAAGGTTATTTGGGCTCATTTGTGCTTCAATAGTTTTTCCTTAATACCAAATCAATTAAAATATATTAAAAATATAACTTTTTTTGAAATTTTTCACAGAAAATATGCAGATAATTATTATTTTTGGAATCATTGTATTTGGTCATTTGAAATTATTAAGTTTAAAAAGAGATAAAATAGATTTTACAAACATTTTTGGCCATTAAATTAAATAACTATTAATCACAAAAAACTTCTTTTGCATGGCACCTTTGAAAAAAATAGTTTCATAACTGCAAAAAATTTCTTTTAGATTCATATAAATAGTTTTAGAGTAAAAATAGCTGCCAAATGGCTCATACATTCGACAACTATTTTGACTATTTAGAGCCACCATATTTTGAGGGTCAAGAATAAAAAATCTGTCAAAAAGTATACAGTACTCTACAAAAATTTAAGGGACATTTACTTTTTGAAATGTTTTTTAATTTCTCAAGAAATACTTAAATGATTATTTTATAACTTAAAAGGTGTTTAGGTCATGCAATTTTTAATACTTACTATTTAAGTTTAGAAATTTCAGAGGTTTGAAGGTAAAAATTTTATTTTCAATCACGAGACAAAATTTAATAACAAATGATAGTACCTTACAATGATCATCCATACACCGGAATGTGATGGTATAAGAAAAGAAAAAGAGGAATAATAGAAGAATGGAGGGCTGATCCTCCCATAATGCCAGTGCCAATTTCAGTCTTGTTTAATAGTACAACACATTATTTGTGATCATTATTTAGAGCTTTCTTAAAAAAAAAAAAAAAAATGACTCATAAAATCGCTAATTTTCAACATATTCAAATTGGACTATTTTCACTAAATACCAAATGTGATTTACAATGAAACTAGGATAAATGCATAATATATATAGTAATAAATAGATTTGATGCATTTTATAATAACAAATTAACAATACTAGATAAAAACAATTACAATTTAGAGTGATATAAATATTATATTTATTAACAGGTGAATTTTTTTTAAGGAACTTAAATTTGGAACTATTCTCACATTTCTATAATTTATAATTCATTTGATTCTTATATATTATATTAACTATTCTTTCTTTAAAATTAATGTAAGCACTATGATTAATCTAATGTGCTGTCACTAATTTTTTCTAAATCATCAAAAATAAAAACAGCAAATTAGATATTAGGACATTTTTTTGTGTGGATATTACAAAGATATAATTATTGGGAGGGATATGGTGAAATAAGTTTTAACAATGTTTTGTTTAAAAATCACATCCAATTTATAAATGAAAGTTATAAAAATTTATACACTTAAAGTAAAAGAGTAAACTATTTAAAACAAAACCAAAGAAAGCCTTGTTTTTTTGGGGATTTTTTAAAATGTGCTAGGTTAGGTTATTTGTAACAAGCCTTCCCTCAGTTTTTTTCAAACTTCAATTCACAATGAACAAAAAGAAAATATAACAATCGGTATTTAAAATTTATATTTAAAAAATGAAATGTAAGTTAAATGACATACTCTAAGTGTACCGTAAAGTAGAAATAATGTTAGTACACCAGTGCACACAGTTATTGCCAAAGCCACATGAACATCTTCTGAAAAATTAAAAAAAAATCAATATTATAAAAATGAATTTTTGACAAGTCAAATTATTTCTTTACATTAAAATATTTACTAATAGATTAATATCTATACAGTGTTAAAGCAAATAAGACCATTAATTTTTAATTCATTTATTAAATTTCCAAATAATCAACATGGAATTATCATACTTTTATGCGATTGTTTTTCTACTTAGTCAAAAAGTTTCCATGCAATGAAAAAAATATCATGCATTGAGGGGGAAATTATGCATGAACTACAAGGCTTAATATTTGTAAAATGAAGAAATACCATTCAATGTTTTAAAAAAAGGCATCAAATCAAATGTTAATCATTAATGTAAATTTGTGAGTATTATATTCAAAACTGATTGAAACATTTGACTATAAATTTAAAATAGAAAATTTGATTCGCTTTTTATATGTTCTATTTTAGAACAAATTTATTTTATTTATTTATGAAAATGAAACTCAACAATTGAACTATTTCAGGATTGACAGCCTACAGGAGATGAAATTTTGCCCTCCCAAATTAGAACAGTATTTTTGAAATTAATAGTAGTAACTAAATATTTGGAGAGTATTATGTTTTTTTTTTTTTTTTTTTGCCAATATGTATCTTTTTTAAGTTTTAATTGGTTGTAGTTGTTACAGATATATAAATTCCCTCATCAATAGACAAATCATGAAGTAAATTTGGCACTTGTTTTAAATTTTAAAAAGTATTTTCTTAATTTCCAGGGTAACTCAACCTTTGCATTCTATTAACAGAATAATAATATTTAGTAGTATGTTAACTCAGTTCATGTACTCCGTTGTTACAATTGCCTTTTTTTAATATAAAACAATAATAGGATTAATATAAACTTAGTTATTTTTATTATGCAATGAATATTTAATTATTATTCAATTTTACTCTAAATGGAGAAATAAATAATTTGCAGCTTCACTGAAATGGAACTTACTGAGTTGATGTTTATCATGCCCAAATGCATAATTTGCAGCAGGACCTGCACTCAAATCTGGCAGTTGTGGACTGTAATACTCAGGAGTTAACAAACCATTAACATCATGTGGTGTTGCAGTGCCTGACGTGGCCCAAGCCGTGAACCGATTTCTGGCTTCAGGATGTATCAAGACACTAAAGAGCAGTGTCAGAGCTAACAGATGTAATACCTTAAAGCACAGGCACAGAGTAATTATTAAAAAGAAGAAAATTTGATAATTATATTTCCTTGTTGTGGAAACTTTTTTACAATGACCTGATTTTTTTTTTCTACTCTATAAAAATTATATATATATAAATAATAATCTATATAATATTTCTCTATAAAAATAATTAATTGCTTTACAAGATTGAAGAATTTTTCTATATTCATTTTGTAAGGTATTACACTTCTGATACTAATGGAAGATTAAAATTATTTTTGTCATCAAAGAGAAGTCACTTACTACCAATATCACAAGTATTGTACTCCACATAGTTACATAGGGAATTTTAGTTTTAACAAGAAACCATTATACTCAATACACTTATAGCTTTGTTCTAAATATAATTCTAGAAACTCTATTAAGCAAATATTATTTTAACTTAACATACATATTATTTTCACTTAGCATTTAAATTATTTTTTAAAAAAATACTTTTGTATTCAGAAACTCAGAACAGACAATTTTATTTACTTTAATTTTTACCTCTTAATTCATTTAAATGCTATTGTCAAAGGGCTTTAAATAAATATTTCAGGTACAAATAATAAAATCTTTAAATAAAGTTACAGTTTTATTTTATGAAAATAAACAATGACATATAGCAATATTTTAAATGCGTGAGGAAATTTTTTTTAAAAGGAAAAATTTCAACTCACTTCAAATGAAAATATAAATTTACAACTATATATGTGATTTTTATTACAGAATTTCATTACATGAATAATTTATGATCATTGTAAAATTACTAATGGCTTGAGTTAAATGAGAGATAGCTAGACTTTTTTAAAATATGTTTCATAAACTAACAAGAGCAATTGAGATTTTGATAAAATTGGCTAATTTCCAAAAAAAGTTTAGAAATACATTCAAAATTAAAAGCAAACACTTGAAAAAGATAAATAATATAAAATTTATCAGAAAACTCTTTGTGTAAAGGAAAGAAAATTATCAATAAAAGTTTATCTATTAATACTAATTATTATCTATACTAATTATTATCTATTAATAGCCTGTCTAAGCTAAGAACTCCTCCCGCCACACTGTCTGAGGCCATTTGGTGCCATGGAAACAAGAATGGTGCAAATTAGATAGGGCAGCTTCACTCTAGGATTAACACAATAGATGGAAGAAAGAAGTTCCCTTTCTTCCGCGGACCCGAGCCGAAACCACTCCAAAACAGTGACCCCGCACCCCTACTTGAAATATTTGTACCTCATTACTAAGGCCCGGATTTTGATGACATTTGCATTTTTTTGCATTTTTGGACATTTTTTGTCCTTTAAAGCATTTTTTTAGATTTATAGGGCATTTTTCTTTAAATTTAGGGGCATATTTTGCATTTTAAAGCATTTTTTAAATTTTTTGTTAATTTTTTCCAATTTTTATTATTTTTCATTATTACACTGGCTTCCAAACAATGAAGAAAATCTCTAGGATATTAACAGGTGAAGCAACATCTTTTCAAATTGAAGAAGAATTGTCAGTAAGTGAGACCGTCTTTTTCAAGTACGCACCAATAACATCAGTAGACGGTGAAAGAAGCTTCTTCAGGTATAAAAATTAACTTTCAGACAAGAAACGCTCGTTTACATTTCAAAATATTAAAAAAAAATTAATAATCCAATGTAATTCTGATATTTAGTAATATTATGAGATGGAAGTTGTTATATTCAATAAAGTTTCTATACAAAATGAAAATGTTTTGGAGTCAATATATTTCCTTTTTTTTGCTGTTATTTTAGGATATAAAAAATATTTTTCAAACTTTAATGAACGTAGAACAAGTATTGCATTGCTTTATATTTTTTGAAATGACTCATAATAATTTTAAAGAGTAAAAAATTGTTTTAGTTCAATATTTTTACTTTATTTAAGTCATGTCATAAGGCGTGTTTAGCGCAATTTTTGCATTTTAAGGGCGTTTTTTGCATTTTTTAAGGGCATTTTTTGCACTTTTTAAGGGCATTAATTGAGATTTTTTAGGTCATCAAAATCCCGGCTCTACTCATTACCATAGTCACCACCACAAGTCCAGACAAATGTCTGGAGGAGTTCTAATTTTAGACAAACTATAGGTAAATTTGAAATGTCCATTCATAAAAATCAGTCGGACACAAGTTATAATTTGGAGTGAGAAGGAGGAAAATGAATGGGGTAGAATTCAGCAGTAAACTTTTATTTAGTATTTTGATATTACTAAATAAAAAATGTGTGAATGACATAATAAAACTACTATTTTTTGTTTTACTGCACAACAATAATACAGAAAATTAAGTAAAATAATATTGCCAAATTATTCTACTAAGCATTCAAATTTCCCTCTTGATAATTTCAAAAATAAAAGAAGATGACGCAAGATAATAACAGAATACATAAAATCTAATATTATAAAGCATTAAAACTTATGCAAAATAATATTACGACAGACACTAGATAATATTATATTGTATATAATATAACATTACAGAATGCAGAGAAAACAGTGACTTTTTGTATCGTACTATTCAAAAGTTGGGCAAAATAATGTCAGATTTTCTGATATTAGCTAATGTCATGTACTACTTGGGAAGGAAGCTGTTAATTACAGTGAGATGATCTCAGGGTTAAATCATTACAAAGCGCTTTTAACATAATATATTTAATAACAAACACGGATGATGGTAATGATACAGTGGCATGGAGGAAACTGATTACAATTAATGATATGATTTCACATTACTGCGCAGAGCACCATCTGTTTAGTTTTAGAAATTATTATTATTTACATTGAGAAATATTATTAACAAAGGCAACTTTTTAGAAGATTAGAGAGCTCAGAGAGTTGTGTAAAGTAGGTAGAGTAAAAGGATTTTATGCATTAAATTTTCTTCAATGAAGCATTTTATTGCTTATTTGAGAGAAAAATTAGATTGATTGTGACAATTATATTATTTATGTAAATGTTTATTTTGTTACTTTTAATGCAGTTCAATTTTGAAGTGTTTCTCTTTTTTATTAATTGTTTTATGTGAACAAAGCATATTCATTTTTCAGGAAAAATAAAACAGAAATAGTTTTTTTTCTCTCAAAATGTTGATTTTTCATTCCCCAAAATATTGAGAGGGGTCCTGACCCCTCAGATCCTGCGGTTGTTACATGGCTGTTTAGTCGGCCATCAGATTTGAAATTTTAACTCAGAGCTCTCCACCAGCAGGATCAAACAAGACTTCAGGCCTTGGTTGTTATAAAGGAAGGGTCACAGTAACAGGGAGTCATACTAAAGAAGGTATATATTGAATATTGAAGGCAATATATTGAAGGCAATATTGAATTGATTTATTCATAAACACACGTCTCTTTAATCTTTATTGATTCTAATAATCAAAAATGTATTAACTCTCTAAGCAGTAATGAAGCAAATTCATTAGCCCATTTAATTTTAAGAACACTTGTAGTTTTTTAGTATAGCTCTGACCTATGTCACTATGTTTTCTTTCTGTTATAATTTAAGTCTTTTTAAGAAAAAATATTAGAATAGATTAGTATTGCATTAAATAGATACTCATAATAAAATTAAAATAAAAACTACAGTAAAAGGTACACAAATATAAAAAAAAACTATTCCATGGAGAAAAAGAAGATAAATCATAGCTATAATTGTAGCTCAAAGCTTACTACACATTTGATATTTTTTTGTAGAAATATAAAAATATAGATAAATAAACAACTTAATTTGTACAATAAAGCATAAGACCATAATGAAATTTTTATTTAGATTTCTACTCACCAAATGCCAAATTCCAAGAATTATAGTGCCAGTACGTACATGAAAACATATGCAACAGCGGAAATTTTCCCCACTATTGAAATCTGCTTTAATATGCATTTAGCCAACAAGAAAATGACCACTCACAAATAAAAACTGCAACAGAAATACATAAGTTATTTGAGAAAGATTTTTTTGAAAATTAGAAATCAACATAATTTTTCAATGATAATTAATCTAGGAAACCAAAGGAACACCAAAACAAAGATAAAAATATTTAATGTACATGATTTTAACTGAAAGGTTTACAGCAAGACAATGATAGGCTGAACTTTTTCTTTTTAGGATCTATGAGGAAAAAAACGATGGTACTGTACCATAAAATATAGAACAAGTGCGTCTATAATTTCGTATCAATATTGACGAGCAATAAAAATCAAATAAGCCCCACACCTAGAATTAGATTAATATTGATGCTGGGCGCGTGTACATGCATGAAAATTCTTAAACTTTGCAGATACTTTTTAAAAATTAACAGGAGTGTTAGCATGGTCAAAAAAATCAAGTATCAGGATATGCCACTATTTGAAAATTACAAATCAATTTGAGTGATTAAAAAAATAAACACATGATTTGTATTTATGCGTTTTTAAAATCCAATATCGCAATCTTTATTCACATGATTTTAATATTATGCATCGATCTAAGTAACATAAATATTATATATTGCAATTCGTATTTCCACAATTAAAAAATTACATATCACTATTTGAATTCACATAATTTAAAAATTAATCGGCGTGATTCACATTCACAAATCTTTAAAGTTAAATATCTCAATTTATATTCAAGCATCTATTAAATTCAATGTCATGATTCGTATTTAGGCGATTTTAAAAGCAATAATTGCAATTTGTATTCACTTAATTTTAAAATCAAATATTGTAACATAAATTCGTAAACTTCTTACAATATATATGTACAAAGCTGAACAACTAAAAATCAGACAAAAACATTAGACAATACATACAGTTACAATACATTAGACAATACATACATAAACAATACATACATACAGTTTAAAATACAACTTTGTACACATTTGTTAGATGGAAGTACTTGGGGGTATAATAAAGAACCAAAGGAGCATTAAGCCAAATAAAGATTTGCATACTTTGTGCTAAGTGTAAGTAAAGCAAAACAATGTGAATAAATCACAAATAAACCTACAGAAATGTATATAATTTTACCAAGTTGTGTACATTTGTACTCCTATATTTTAAGGGTCAGAATACAAAATCTGTCAACAAAAAAAATTTTTTTTTATTGCTTTTTTGTGTCTGATTTCATAACTTTAAATATCGTCAGCACTAATTAATTAACTTATTTAAGGTCAAGTCCTATTACTATTAAGATTTAGTCTGTGAAAATGTCATCATTAGACCAGATCAAAAGTTATCCTGAGCTTTCACTTTTTTGTTTTGCTTTCAGTATATGTCAAATTTGACAATTTTAACACGAGCTGGAGTAAAGCACCTGACTCCTCTTAAAAACAAATTATTCCTTTCGTTTAAAATAAAATTAAACTCTTATTACATTATAAAATATGTCTATTTTTTGCATATTAGTTTTAAAACTAAGGAAATTGTTCCATTGGAAAGTATACTTAATTGGCAGTTGAAATATTCTATTTAAAATCAATTAATTTAAGTGACTTACCCTAAGATAAATAAAAATCCCATAATGTTGTAACAACATTTTCAATAGTCTATAAATGGGAATGGGGAATACAAGTTAAACTAACTTATTGTTACTTTTTACATCAGTCGTTAAGTCTTGGAATAATCTCTGAGGGGTTATTGCTTCTTTTTCTAGCCTGGTTGCATTATTAAAACTTAAAAAAGATGAATACTTTTAAAGTCAAACAAAGTCTCTTTGAATATGAAATAAACAAAAAAAAAAAAAAACAAAAAAAAAAAAAAAAACATACCGAGTCAAGATAGAGTCACACTGTTTCTATCTATTTAAGTTTCAAATGTTCAATTTCTAGAGTAAGCGAAAAATTAGTTACTGATCTCCTAATCACGTAATTGGTTTAAAAGAATGTCAAGGAACTTCTCTTTTATTAGCCCTCTCATTTTTTCGTAACAGAAGTCGCCACCAAGAAAGGCAATTTAAAAGTGTCAAACATATATTTTATTAAATAGTACTTATTACTGAAAAAGGGCAAAAGTATAGAGTGGCAATTATCGGTCCCCAAGATGTTTCAGAGATGAAAAGGATACTTTGACACTTCAGTGCAGTAAATCAATTCGTTATACTAGTTTACACAAAGCCTCTTCCCTGCTCTAGTTTTGTATTTCAGATCTCAGCTACCCACCGAGGTTTCATATATACCATCAGGGGTTTGTCTAGGTTTTTCTGAGAGGTACCTATTTTGTGAAAATTTAGACATAATTTGTGAAAAATCAAAAATTATATTAAAAAATCAACACCAAAATATGGATTTATTGTTTCGTAAGGGATACAAAATTAAAATTTTAAGAAAAAGTACTTTGTGAAACTACCGTTTTCCCTAAAGTTGAATTTGTGAAGGTACCGCTAAACGGTAGTAAATTCGGCCTGGACAGACCCCAGACTTTAGACTACGTAGGTGGTCCGTTAGGAAAGAGCATTGGTCATTTTGTGATGGGATACTGGCAATACAAAACTTTCTCCCCCCCCCCCCCCGCGAGATTGAATAGCAATTTAGCTTAAACCATGATCTTGTGTAAAAGCTTATAATCGAATAAAAATGTGTTAAAAATATTTCTAGAAATATTTTTTTATTGGAGCTTTGTGGTGCCCCCCTAAGCTCTAGTGCCCTACGCACGTGCTTAGTATGCTTAATGACTAATCTGACCCTGAACATTTTGAACAAAAATAAAATAAATGTAGTACAATATTAAATTTTTTAAAGGATAAGAACAATTCTATTAAACTGAACTTTTAAGTAGCAAAGCATTTCCCAAGACAATTTATATAAAAATAAAATTTTTCTTTAACTAATGAAATCTAATATCTAATGAACTTTTAGACTGTGTTCTATCAGTGGAGAAACAAAAACTACTTCAAACTGTATCACACATGTTAAAATTAGTAAATTATTTAAAAATTTTTCATTAATATAAAATTAAAAATCGAATTAGTACTACTAATATGCTTTTGATCTTATAAATTTATAATTAATAACAATTATAAGAAGATAATATTAACAGAAAGGCAGATTTCTCAACAATAAACAGTTATGTTAAGTTTGATTTTGAGTAATGTTGCTCCATTCTGAAATATTGTTTGATAACATTACCATCTATCTATTTATCAATAAAAAAATTAGACAATTTTATTTTTACTATATTATACTAGCTAATGAGATCAAAGTAACAATTTATTATTCGTAAAGAGCAACAAGTACAGTTCACTGTTTCATACTGAGAAAAATCAAGATAACAAATTTTAAATTTAAAGTGTCATTTGAATTCATTAAATTCCTTGGCACAATAATATTCTTGAAGAATAGATAGTAATGTTAAACTAACGTTCGTTAATTCATTCTCATTTTTAACAACTGTTAAGGTTTATAAAATAAAAATCAGTTTTTACAGATACTTTTAACTGTTGCTCGATTTGAATAAGCAAAAGTATGTAAAAGAAAGTAATGACTTATGAAGGAAAAAGGATGAATTGCAGAAATGTTCGAAAATCACTTATTTTAGATCAAAGGATAAAAACATTAATAAGATTGGGAATTAATAAATAATTCAAAACATTAAATCGTTATAAATAATACTTAGATAAATTAAAATTTTAGAGAGAAAACAATAACAATTTCAATTATTTACCAACAGGATAAAACAGTTTCTGTTACTTGAATTCACTTTATAACAGAACCAGAACAGTAACAGACTACTGAAAAAAATGTTGCCAGATAAAGAAACGGAGATTACTGAGAGAAAATATTCTTTAAGTATAAATTCTACTACTGTATTGCAGCTGGATTCATTCTTAACACACATGCGCTAACAAATAAAAACTCTGATTAGGGGTGAATCACACAGTATCCGATTGTCTCAGACGCAAGTAAGAATGCTCAGAAATAATTAGCAGCAATAATTAGTTGAATTAAAACGCTCCCATATAGAAATCGCATGCAAATAAAGTGCTATTCTCAAGTGTTTGTGGTTCACACACCTCCGATCACCGCCGAGAGAGAATTCATGATTGCCATGCACTAATACGCCATCTAGTGAGAAGACCGGTTCCATGGCTTGAGCCTTCTCCCTTCCCTCTCCTCTTCTCAGTTGCGTAAGAATGTGCTACGATATTTTCCTCTTTCTTAACATTTTTTTATTATTTAATTCTCACAAATATTTTTTAAAACTTCCGATACGCTTTTTTTAGAGTCATGTTCAATGTAGTTTTCAATTCCATATAGTTTCCTCACCGAAAAGTATTTAATCTATTTTAAGATAAAGACAAAAACTACCTTGCTTCCTCCTCCTATGACTCTCCAACGCCAATGATAAAAGCATGCGAAGTGTTGCTGCGGGTAGAGAGTTCTGCTCTACTCCACCTGTAGCCCATTTTGATCGTCTATAAAAATCTAATCAGTTAAAAATATTTTCCCATAAACTCTACAATCAGATTTTCCATTTCTCTAAATATAGTGGCAGCGGTCTCTAAGTTAACAAGTCGGACGTACGGTTCCATAACTTTATTATTTAGTCTAAGTTAACCAGAATTTGAAAGCATGAATTGAGGACCTACCATTGGAGCCTCCTCAAAGAAATTTTTGCGATTTTAGGACACCCACATATTGAATTGTCACCTATTTGGTTTTCATTCTCATCCGAAAAAAATGCAGGGATACATAACGAAAAATATTAATTTATATATGTGTTACCGGTAAAGTATGAAACGCCGGCATTGTATAGAATGCCTAGGCATTGTATAGAATGCCTGACGTTTTTAGGCAAAGTATGAAATGTGAGAAGCATTACATACTTTGCCTAGGCATTGTATACAATTCCTAGGCATTTTATAGAATGCCAAATGCTATTTAGGCAAAGTATGAAATAAACGTCCTGATGAAGTTATTATGTAAATGATTTGCATGTTAATGTGAATGACCGAAATCGGTGGTTACCGGTGAATGTTGACAATCACATAGTCGCCTTGGTGAATGTCCGAAATATTTATTGCATCCGATTTGATACTATATTATTCGTAGGATATAATTACATTTATTCGATATTTTAATACTTACTGACGATAGATTAGAAGAAACATCAGTGTTTGGAGTATCGGGCAAATATATACCTGGCAGTGGCACTTGACCTTAAAAAACATCAGTGCAGGGTATACCGGGCAAATGTATACCGGGCAATGGCACTTGAACTTAAAAAACATCAGTGTAGGGTATACCGGGCAAATGTATACCGGGCAATGGCACTGTACCTTAAAAAAGCATCAGTGTAGGGTATACTGGGCAAATGTAAACCGGGCAGTGGCACTTAACTAGACCTAGTAAATATTTCGGACATTTACCAAAGGTCTAGTCATACTAGGTCTAGTTACGTGCCATTGCCTGGTATACCCTACACTTATGTTTTTTTAAGGTTCAGTATCATTGCCCCGTATACATTTGCCCGGCATACCCTACACTGATGTTTTGTTAAGGTTCACTGCCCGGTATACATTTGCCCGGTATATCCTACACTGATGTTTTTTTTAAGGCCAAGTGCCACTGCCCGGTATACATTTGCCCGATACTCCAAACACTGATGTTTCTTCTAATCTATCGTCAGTAAGTATTAAAATATTGAATAAATGTAATCTATCGTCAGTAAGTATTAAAATATCGAATAAATGTAATTCTATCCATGAATAAATTAATATCAAATCAGATGTAATAAATATTTCGGACATTCACCAAAGCTACTATGTGATTGTAAACATTCACCGGTGAAAGTCAACAACCACCGATTTCGGTCATTCACAGTAACATGCACATCATTTACATAATCACCTCCTCAGGACGTTTATTTCATACTTTGCCTAAATAGCATTTGGCATTCTATAGAATGCCTAGGCAATGTGTGAAATATAAATCAGTTCATACTTTGCCGGCTAATTTTAGGCATTCTATACAATGCCGGATTTCATACTTTGCCGGTAACATATGCAACAAAATATGTTTGCCATATAAGCACAAAGAATTATAGACAATGAATATTATATACTAGCAGCTTGCGGCGCACGGCTAATGCGTATTTTGGAATTGAACAACGTGCTGCTTATTGTTTCGGGATAATTTTTGTAATGATTTTTTTTTTTGGAAATCATTGGTATTTTCTGTGAGACAGAATTATCTTGTTTAAAAAAAAAATGCACTTTTCTGATTTTTTTTTCTAAAATTATTTCACTGCGTATGTATTCAAGGGCATTTGAGCCCATATGTTCAGATTTGAGAACATTCTCTATCCGCAAAGAGTTTGAACGTTTTCAAGGACAATTAATGAAATTCAAGGATTCCAAATTTAAGAACGTCAGTTGCCCTTAATTTAGTCACATTAAAAATGCTGAACAGACCATCTAAAGGGTGAAAAATATTTCATTAGTTGGAAACGATATTCAATTTGTGCTTTAATTATTTCAATAATTTATTTGAAACTTTTTTTTCTATTTATTTTTCAATATGATTTAAAATTTGCTTTTATGATAAAATTATTGGAAAAAAATATTTTAATGAGAACAAAACAAAACCTTGCAAGAGTTTAGAGATGTATGAAATTTGCATAAATATCGTTTGAAGCTTTTTGTAATCAATTCCAATTCTCTAGTTAGGAATATCTACGAAACAGTATAGACTCCGTAATAAGACATTTAACTATGCTATGCTATAGCTACTGTCTATACTCTTTAATACGACCGCTTATTACGGAGAAACTTCCATTATAGTGACCGATTATTATAGTGCCATTTAATCTATAAACATAATATTATTTTAATGTCAATTAAAATATCTGAGAAGCCCTGAAAATCACGCCATGAGAATAGTCACCTTTAAGAACCCCGAGGGGTCACGTTCCAGAAGCAGACCTCCTACTAGATGGCTCAATGACATCGAAAATGACTTAAAAACCCTAAAGATTAGGAATTGGAAGGGAGTTGTCATGGATAGGAGGCGTTGGCGTTTGTCAGCTGTTGAGGCTGCCAAGGCCTGCAAGTGGCTGTTGCGCTGACAAAGAAGAAGAAGATTAGAATATTTGCAATTAACCACTTATTCCAATAGGCCCGAAATTTAGTCATTTAATATAAAAAAATATTCAAAGAAATTATTTAAGATATTATTTCTTTTGATGACACCAAACAATAAATGCAAAACGTCTTGAATCACTTTTGAATGAAACCAGAGAGACATAACCCCCTAAATTTTTATCCTAAATCCTAGATTTTCCTTATTTATGGTTTTTCATAAATTGTGTAATTTTCTTTTCAAAGCATATAATAAATTTATTGATCATACTTTTTGTGTTTGAAAATTGCCTTCACTCGTTTTATCAGTCTTTTTGTATGGCATATTTTCCAGGTAAAACATGCATTTATTTTGACGTATGTGTTTACTTTTATGTATATATTAATATAATTAAAAGTTGCAAATGTATAAATTTTTTTGCTTGTCACCAAATTTTTATTAAAATAAAGCATCGTTTTGTGAAAATTGGTAAAGTATCTTTTTAACTATGGGTTAATAATTACAGTATTTTTTTGCACTTATGTTATAACATTCGTTTTCGCCCGCACCACGATGATCATTATATCGAGTGCGAACTGTAATATTTATTAATTTAAAATAAAAAGAAAGATGCTATTTTTATTGCGTTCTAAATATGGAAATTAAAAAGAAAAAAAAAAAAAAAATGAAAGTCATATAGCGAATAAAAAAAGTTAGCAAACTTGAAAATTTTTACTTTTTTTTTATAACCGTAGTTGAACAGATGACACAATTTTATGGGTTTACGACTACTAATGTTCAATTCCGTAATCTTGTAATTTTGAACCCGATCCAGAAGACAAAGGAACTCCTGGATCGACTATTGGGAGAAATTTGCCTTCGTGGAGGACTTTTTGATGGAGCTAACCCACATTTGCGTTATACGGAGAGGAAGACCACGAAAAACTCCCACGGTTAGCCTGACGGCAAGGGGACTCTAACCAATGATCCGTCTACCACAGAGGATATTTCATGTCAGCACTGTGGTCGATGCAAGTCGGATGCGGAATTCGTATCGACAGGGATTTGAGCCCGGTTCGCCTCATTGGATAGCGAACGCTCTATCCCTTGAGCCATCGCGGCTCTTTACATTATTTTGTAAAAATTTCGTTTTATCATTTTAATTAGTTAACAAGTTTAACTTTTTGACTACATTATGAAAAATGTGTCAGAGCGGGCTGCCTCGTTTAAAATAAATTTTAACAACACTATAAGTACATAATTAAAAAAGCTGCATATGTTTTTGCATTCTTAAGAATAACATGACGATATTTAAGAATATATGGTAAAATTTAATTATCGGCTTTTGAAAAAGAATTGCACCAAAACCAAATCTACTAGCTACCGTATGAAGCTCTAACTCAGAATTTTACCCATATAAGAGAAACTAATGCTAATCATTAGCTAAAGCTATTTTAAGGGTCATTAGCTAAAGCTAATTTAAGTTTTTGAAACGCTTCTTGTTATTCCTTATTAAATTTAAAAACAGTATTATTGCGAAGTCGGACACTTAAGGGTTTGACAATTTTACTGTAATGAGGAATGAATTTCTGAAAATAACTTGTTAAACCAAGAAAACTTATTGCATGTTTATGAGTTTTTCACACGGAAAATTGTAATTTTTGAAAGGAAGGGAAGAAAAACCCTATTTTCAATTATCTAACCAAGGCATCCTATAAATTTTTTTTCTCAAGAAAAGGACACTTCTTGAAGTAAATTTGCAATCCCTTTTTTAAAAGTGGTTTGGAAGACGCTTTATATTTTAGCAAAACCCTCTACCTCATTCTTATCAGGAATAAAAATATCATCGAGACAAATAACTTGTTTTATCTCTTATAAGGTCTCTCTCTAAAGTAAAAACACATGCAAAATATCTCTAAAAAACTCCAGGGCTATTTGCTAAATCAAAAGGCACTTTACAAAATTCATATTGACCGTATGCATATGTACCGTACTGAACCTTTATGTAATGAACGAAATAATATTTGCGACTATTTTCAGAACTTTCGCAGATATGAAAAGCTGACTTACGATCAATACATGATATAAATTTAGCATTACTTAATTGATCCAAAACATCTTCCATAAGGAGTAATTGAAATCTATCACGAAATTTTTTTAAAACTCAGTTTACGATAATCTATGCAAACTCGAGTTGAATTATCGCTTTTTTTACTCAAAACTAAAGGAGCACAAAAATCAGACACACTTCCCTATATAACTATATCTTTTAGAAAAGTTTTGATTTGTTTCTTTACTATTTCTTGATCCGAAAACGCAAATTTCTTTTTTCGACGCGAATGCTGTGCAATGGGAATTTCGTCTGTTAATATGGTCATTTTAATATCCGATTTTGTAACTGGACGAGATTTATCAAATTAGTTAATCTCTTCTTTAAATCCCTGTCAATAATATGCGACAAACCTATTTCACTTTGGTCAATAATATTAGATATCTGCTTTAAAAAATAAAAACTTCAGAATCATCATTAAAGAGGAATAATTTTTTTCTTGAAGCAAGAGAAGAATAAATAGCTTCGTTTAAATCATAAATATGAAATGAAGTGATTTTGAATAAGTGCGGAAGCCTTGAAAGTATTAATTGGGTGTGGTAATGTGCAAACGTTAATTGATTTCACTTTTGTATATCTGGGATATAAGAAATTGAATTAAAATGAACTGATTTCTCTATTCACACATTTTTAATAAATTCACTTTGTGAAAAATTAATGCCTAATAATGGCAGGATGTCCACTCCTATAATGAAATCAAATTGCCTGCTTTCAATGACATAGATATTCGCATCTATTACACAATTTTCAATACATATATCTGCATTAAAATGATTAAAAGGAAATATTTGATGTCGACTTATTTCCGACAAAATTATACCAGATGATTTTAACGTCGTGAAATTAAATGTATTATATAAGGATTAACTATACACAGTTATTTCTCTACCAGTGATACGAATAGCACAAATTTTAATATAAAAAAGAAAAATGCTTTTTTCCATTTGGGAACTTTTTACAAAGTGATTAAGTACCGATTTGTTTTGATATTCGTCATTTTTATTGCATGTTTTAGATTTAATAACATTTTTATCACAATTTGTATTAATATGACCGTAATTATTACAATTGTAATAGTATTTAATATTAGAAAACTTATTTCTGGAAGAATTATATTCACTATTATGTAACGAAGTATTATAGAATGATTGATTATAAAATGGATAAGCAAGTTTGGATATCTTTGGATTTGGATATCAAGAAGAGGTTTGGATATCTTATGAATTTTGTTTTTTGGTAGAATTTAATGGATAATTGTAAAACCAAATAATTTAAAAAAAGTTAAATCGCTCCGTTTTTAATGTCACATGCAAAAGAATAAAAAATTTTTTCTCCAGAAAAGTTCGGTAATTTCTCTGTATTTATTTGACGATGCTTAGTTTTTAAATTCAATTATTAATAACTTAAATGTCAGAAAAAAGTGGTTGCTTCAAAAAAAAAAAATAAATAAATAAATCATTTCAATTTCTTTAGGTTTATTTATCGATTCAAGTGCATTTACCATATTTCTCTCCAGATGGCGCTGCAAGCATGATTGAATAGTGTTCTAGTAATATGAAATGTTAATTAAATCAAACAAAACAATATTTTTACAAAGAAATCATGCTAATAAAATTTTTTTGTTTTTTTTGTTTCAAAATGAAGTTTCTTTTTCATAGCGAAACATAGATTAAAAATCTATATTAAAACACAATGCTTGTAATTCATATTTTCTCCAAATAATTAAAATATATTTATTTATGAATTTTACAAGCAATTAATTCCCCAATTATCAGCTAAAAAAGCAAAAAGGTAAAAAAAAAAATTTTTTGAGAGGATGATTAAGTAGTAGTGTAGTATTTTTACTTTTAGAAAAGTAACTTCAAAAACTTTTTTTTTAGCTTTCCAAAGATTTACAGGGAGCTTTTAATTAATTTATTAGAATCATCGATTCGTATTTTTAGAATCCTTGTCAAAAATAATGCGAAAAATGTACACATATTAAGAGTCGCAAATGAATTTTTGAGCAAGGAAAAATGAAAAGCTCCATCGAAATCTAATTGATCACAACTAATGAAGGCGGTACTGTAAATATCTAAATTTGCTTGATTGCCTAGGTTAGATGATAGCTGTGATGTTCTTTCTCCCACCTTTCTCCCTAGTGATTCAATAAATATGGAGAGCATTTTTGTTTATTCTTTGCTTAAATGTTAATTTGTGACTCCTAATAGGCATGCCTTTATGCCAATATATTTTTCTCAAGGATTCTAGCTGTATGTTAAGGTCAGTCATTACAGAACATCCTGTATATTTAACTTTAAGTATCATGGAATATTTTTAATTTTTGACTGAAAAATTACTGACACATTTTTTTTACGATTTTCTTCTTCACGAACTGTACTGTAATCACCGTTCTTAAGATTCCTATTTCCGTAATTATCCGAACTATTAAACTATTAACTGAAATGGTTCGAGTGGCGTTTAAACCATCATTAAAATATTAATATAGACAATATTTTTCGTTACGAAGTCAGACGCAGAAACAGGTATTAATTCTCTTTATAAACATATTTTTTATCGACGGATTCGGATTTTTGACTTTCAGAATATGGAGGCAAACCACATTATGAAAAATATGGCCTTAAAGATCTAGGATTCTAGAAAGTTGTCAAAAGTTTGACCTCCTAAATGTTAGATATTTAATTAACTCTGATAGTTAGCTTCTGTTAAGTAGAAGCTTTACTACGAGTGAAACTTTTTATCGCGAATTCTGTTTCACCCCATAATTAATTTAAAATTTAAAATGTAGAAAAAGCTAGTTTAGGCAAACCTAGAGTAGGCCACGAAGTTTCAATTGGTGAAAAAAATATTTCAAAATATCAAATTGCAAATAAATTATTTAGAATAGAACTTCCCCATAGCATAATCCTAAGATCCCCTTATAATATATATATATATATATATATATATATATAAAATTAATTATAATAAATTTCTGAAACTTATAATTTTTTATTCATTCTTAATCGAATTTTAATAAATCCAATTAAAAAAATATTTACTTCATATTTCAATTTTTTTGATATGATGTGTCTTATTATTTTGATGAGACGTTTGTTTTCCTTCATAAAAATACAATTTAAGAAATTAAAGAAATTTTAAAGGCTAAGAAATACTTAATGCCTATTGTGGCATCACAATATATACATTATAAAAGTTCAGTTTGGGTATCGTAAGTGGGGTACATGCTATTGCTTCTTACGTGAATTTGAAAAATAAATAAAAAAATTGACTAATAAATAAATAAATAATTAATTAAATAAATATCTAAATAAATAAATAAATAAATAAAATCCACCTAGCATCGTCTTATATCCTCAGTTTGAATTAAATGCATTTAGCTTTAAATTAATTTTTAATTATAAATGAGTTACTTAGTAACTCTTTACGATTCCAACACAATTTATAAATTCTTAAGATTTAAAAATTAATCGTCTAAGCCTGTCTTTCCCCCCCCCCCCCTTTCAAAATCATTCCTAGTTCATAGTGATTACGATCCATGGGGAGAACTATAAAAGGGAATGACAGCTGTTCTATTTTTTTGCAATATCTATCTGATCTCTACTGTTCAGATCAGGGTATCCAATCTCCAGGGATATTTTTTGACGAATCCGGAGGCTAAATCCATTCTAGTATACTATCCTCATAAATATTAATACAAAAGTAAGTAATGAAAAGCTATATTTATGTAAAGTCCCTCAAAGTTAGTTTCCTCATTAACTCATTCATTAATTTTCTTTTATATTATTATAATTAACATTAATAACACGAGCTTAAAATGAAAAAAAGTTTTTAGAAAGCAATAGCTGATTATGATTGATTTTTATGTGCTGATTTCAAGAAAAATAAGGAAATTTTTTTTTATCATGTATACATTTTATAAATTGAAAATTTATGCTTTTCGTAGTCACCAATCTTTTGTATTGTAATCAAAAGAAAAGGATACATATTAATACTAGTACTATTTAGTCATTACGTATTTAGGCTAGTCTATTAAACGAAAAAAAAAATTTTTTTTTTGAAGTAATAACAATGACATATTGCTTTCTGTTTTGGTAGATTTTAGTTCAAAATTGCTCTTACTCGAGAGAAGGAATTATAATAATCCTATCAACACAGATGAGGTAATGTTTCAAATGTATTTTATTACGTTACATTGTATGAAAACAATAAAGTCGATGGAACTAAAAGTTTAGAAGTTATTAAGGACTTATGCATAAAAAGTTCTGTTTTGTACTGACTTAGATATCTTTGCGTGTCTGAGATGGCCATCTAGACAGGTGAGGTATTGTTTCACATGCACTTTTTAATGCTTAATCCAGTAAAATCGAAGTTAAGTTGATAGTTTTAGCAGATTTAGAGAAATGCAGGATTTATGTATGAAAATAATAGTTTTTGATTTAATTGATCTGATTGATCCAATTTTCATTTTATTGGATATGTGATAAAAATGAAGAAGAAACAATGCCCATTTGTCTATATAATGTTAGATGTGTAAGTAGATAAAAGTACCAAATTGTTTTCAAAAACATCTGTAATTTTAAAGTTATTAATCCCATTGACATTGACTTTGATTTTGCCTTAATCGATTCAGCGTAAAAAGTATGTTAAAAACAATACATCTTATTGCTTAGATATTGATGTCAGATGTTTGGTCACAATATCTCATATATTTGTATAGTAATGGTTTATTTGCCCCTCTCCAGAATAAAAAAAAAATCGGTATTTTTTACCATATATTGAAGTCCAATTTCTGAAAGATCCTTTTATGGCTGAAAAAAATGGATTCCATATTTTAAATCATACTCCCAAATACTATAAAACCAGTCATTATACATTGCATAACTGGAATTTTGCAAGCCAGTATAATGTACTAACCTTAATGGATCTTACAAAATCCAAAAAAGTATTTTGAAAGAATTTTTTTTTTACTTGATACTTGAATACTTGATCCCGAAGTTGTCTTCTGGATTGGGTTCAAAATTACAAGACTACGGAGTTGAACATAAGTAGTCGTAAGTCAAAAAATTAACTCGGCTGTTCATCGATGATTATAAAGTGAAATAAAATAGGTCATATTTGTTTATAATAAAAGGTTCCCATGGGATTTAGAAAACAATTTACACTATGAAGCAAAGGGGACATCGGTGTCCCTTTTATATATATTTTTTTCTGACGCTCGAATTGTAATCAAAAATATATTTGAATATTTTTTAATCATTAAACACAATTTGATAGTTACTAAAAAAATCTGTTGCATTATCGGAATTATATTTGCATTAAAACTTAAAAAAAGTAGTTTGAAATTTTTTTTTTTCTTTCATGTTCAAAACCTTATCACCAATTGATTTCGTAAACTAAAATATCAATGATGAATAATTGTTTCTCTTAGATAAAAAACCAAACAAACTGCAATACGTGCAAATTTGAAAAAATATTGTTTGGAAGCGAGCTGTGTTTGGAAGATTTTACCTTTAACGTAAAAAAAGACAGCGGAGTTTTCAACTGTATTTCATAACCGTAAATTGAAATATTTTTCATTTACTTTGACCTAAATTAATACAAAATAATGACAAAAGTGTGAAAAATATGCTTGATAAAAATTCAACGTCTATGGATTAAAAGTTTTGGAATTTAAAATCAGAGCTCAGGGGATAGAGTGGTCGCCTAACAATGAAGTGACCCAGATTCAAATCCCAGCGGTGGCTGGTTGATATGAATTCTACTTCTGGCTAGCACCGACCACAGTACTAACGTAAATTATCCTCAGTGGCTGACTGATAATGGGTTGGAATCCTTTTGTCGTCGGGTTAATCGTAGAAGGTTTTCGTGGTTTTTCTCTTCATATAACTCTGATGCGGGTTAGTTCTATCAAAAAATCCTCCACTAAGGCTTGTTTGTCCCATTGCTTGATCCACGAGTTCCCTTGTCTTCTGAGTTGAGTTCAAGTTGAACATATGGCTACTGAGTTGAACATAGATAGTCATAAACCCAGAAATGCGTCGGTTGTACAACGTCGGTTATAAAATATAAAATAAAATACAATATTTAAAATCAGAGGATTTGTTGTTTGTTGTTTTCACACATATATGTAACAACATACGTAGTCGCTTCTACGGACACATAAAAGTATCGAAGTTTGATTCAATTTTACGACCACTTTTGAAACTTTTTAAGGCACTTAAGCAACCCATAGGCCCTCAAAATATGAGGAGTTGCCTTAATCTGGGAAATATGGGGTAAATAGTTTGGTTAGTTGAGTGGTCAAAAGTTTGGATTACTTAATGTTAGTTTCCCTTTTTACGTATTTGGCTATTTCAAAGTAGTCGTATTCTCAATTTTCTATTTCTCAAGAGCTAATCGATTGATTTCATTCAAATTTCAGTCTTTGTCATTTAAATCTACGTAAAGTGATTTGCCGTGTAAAAATTTGAAACCCTAAATATTAAATTTTTTTAGCTCATTATTAAAATAAAGTAATGAAAAAATAAATAATTATGAAAAATTATTTTTTCACGGAATTATCTTTGGATTAGCTCGTTTGATAATCTTGAGTGAAAAATTTCTTGATTTTTTCCCGGAGATATGACAAGCACAAAGATTGAAATAAACTTTAAGTACTTCTAAAATTCGAACTCTTTTTCTGATTTAACTAACTTATGCCTCTGATTTTCTCTACTCCTCATATTTTGAGGGACAAGAATTCAAATCTATCGTAAGAAAGTAAAGAAAGAAAGAGTAAAAAGGTTTCTCAGAGTTTTGTTTTGGTTTCTTAACTTTGCCCCACGCAGCGTCCTAGTACGTGAATTCCCAATGATTAGATTAAAAATTATTCAGGGTGTTCAGTTTTTTTGAGCACTGTACAGTGCAGACAGAAAAAAAAAAAAAAAAAAAAAAAAAAAAACAGGCCCACTCTGAATAACATTTGATCTAATAATCGGACCTTCACTTTCTAGGGCAGCCGGCCAGGTGGCCGAGTGGTTAGCGAAGCCAATGGCTGCGAAGCCAATGGCTGCGGGTTCGAATCCCGCTCTGGGCATGGATGTTTCTCTCTCTGTGTTGTCTTCCGGTGTGAGCGTGGGAATGTGGTCCACCCTATAAATGGGTCTGTGGCAGTGTGGCGTGGGTAATGTTGCTCGCCTCCGTGACTTTGGTTCACAGGTGCCCACTGGGTAACGATAAATGAGCAACACTTCCGGCATCTTCCTAGGCGAAGAATGAAAGTTCAGTGCCTGCCGTTATATATAAAAAAAATAATTTAAAAGCTCATAAACAGCAGTGGCATAGCTTTCGGGGGAGGAGATATCTGTCCCTGGGCGCAACCTTAGAGGCTCCGAATTCATGAAAAATAAAAAGTATATTTAAAAATGAATTATTTCAGGGCTTATTAGGAATTATTAAAAAAAAAAAAAAAAAAAAAAAACTTTCTAGGGCTCAATCTTACTAGTTTGAAGAGGTGACTTCAAATATGCTAATTAACACGTTGAATGCCACGCTAATTTTACATAGGTTGCCCGTTTGGCCAAACAGTAAATAACTACAAATTAAATTTGCAAACATTAGACAGATTTTTCTTGTTTTTTAAAAGGTTTAGCAAGACACATCTGAAAAAAGTGGTGAATTATATAAGAGTACGAATTGTTTAAAAATAGTGGTGGATAAAAATCTACTAAATTGAATTTATTAAGCCAAGAATCACAATTAATAAACTACCACTTGAAAATATTTAGTCGTTGTCCGGAGCAAGTTGGCATCTCTGTGTATATAAATAAAACTATTTTTGTATGTTCTATATAGCGTTAATTTTTTTCAAACCATTTTAGTAACGATAATAATATTAAAAAAAATTAAAGCATTAAAAATTTACTCGAATTATGTGTTTCTAAAAATCTTGGCTTCGCTGGTCACCGGTGACCCACATGCATTCAACGTGTTAATAAGTGCAGACGATATTATAAGTTGCAAAATCATATACAAAAACGTACTTTCTTTTTAGTAAACATACCTTTTTCCGACAGACCTCTAAAATATGGGGGGCAGCCGCATTCTAGGAAATTTGGTTTTAATAGTTTGGTTAGGAGAACGGTTAAAAGTTTGGATTCCTGAATGTTCAATTTAACTTTTTGCATATTTCGCCAATCTCGAGAGCATTTCAAGCGAATTGAAAAATTCGTGCACACAATTATAAAATTCGTTTATTCAAAGATAATTCTATGCAAAAAAATATTTTGTAGAAAATATTTATTCTTTTATTTTATTATAGGTCTGTTATTTTTATATCACTTAAAAGACTTTAATTTTATATGGCGAAATACAATATTTAAGCTAAATTGGTCGAATAGTTTTTAAGAAATCAAATTTTAAAAATACGTCTTTTTTAAAATTTAAATTCGGTTCGGTAAACTGTTCTTTTAGTGCACTCTACATCTACACAGTATATATTTTTTTAAACAATGCGCATGCATTAAAAAATAGAAAATTCAGCTGTTTTATTGTGTTCTGCATATTGAACTAATTAGGAGTTAACTTTACTCGGCTAAAAAGCAGGGATTTTTTGGAAAGTTTGTTGCCCAATGCAACTAATTAAGTCTTCATGTTATTTTTTGTGCAACTAACCTAAGAAGGCAGTATAAAATGAAAACATAAATTAATGATTGTTGATGGATTAAAACAAATTCAAAAATTTTCTTCTTGTATGAAAAAAACTACGCATCGAACTTTTCATTTCATAAAGAAAATCCTCAAAATGTTTTTAAATATAAAAACCTTTACAAAAGCGCTAACAGATTGAATCATCGTTCATTATAAACAGCCAATTAATCCATCAAATGTGGTGGAGCTTTAATTACACCATAAACTCTAAATCTAATCCTAATGACAAAGAAATCGAATATTTGACAGGCTGATCCTTCAATAGTTGAATGAATTTATCTCAATTTAAATCGGAGCCAGACTCTGTTCAGATTGTGTCTATTAATTTGGCACGACGGAGCAGTTAATCTTCGCCATCGTTTGCGCCAAGAGCTATTAGCGATGAGTGGCTCTAGACACGATGAAAGTCGACACTTTCTGGAGCCGCTGATGATTTTAACTGCTTAATTGTAGACCATTTTTGGGAAAAGGGAAAAAGCCTCCTGGGAAATCATTGGACAAAGCGGGTTCCTCTAAGCTTCTTATTCACTGGCCGCGTGCTTCATTTAAAGGGTTCTTAATTCCTGTACAAAAGATCAACAATTCTACTATTATCAATGGTTGCCTTCGACTTTAACTTGTTTCGGCTCCTAAAATTGTCTCCAGCTCTTTTCACAACCACAGCTCAAGTAACCCGAAACTTGACATTCAGGTTTGATTCTCCCCATAAAGTGAATGGGAGGATTTTACTCACGCAGGAAACTAATATAATGCTGTTTTATCCTCTATTTCAGATTTTCCTGTCATCGCAAACCAACGGTTGTTTCTTTTTTCTTGTTTTATTATCATAGCTTTTCGCTTTTATCTTTTCTCCTGGATAATGGGGAATTCTTTGGAAGCTTTTTCCTTTTTTTCCTTTTACCCACATCCTGGAAATATCAAATATTGTTAGTGGGTGCTTCGCGAGTCAATAACGAATTTCTTAGTATTTTTTCCTAGGCTTTTAGAATTTGATTCCGGAAATTTCTTTGAATTCGTATTAAGCTTTGAATTCGTATTAAGCTTTGTACACGTGTTAAGATTTAAATGAAGGAAAAAACATCATTTAAATGAATTAAAGCTATTCATAATGCAATAATAATATTTATTTTTTATGACTAATTATTTGTTTTTCATTCATTTTTGCTTACGTATTTTAGAAATCTTGTTTTTTCTTTCTAAAAAGACTGTTTTAGTTTATGTAAATCAGTCTGGGAAATTATAATTATTAATTGAAATCATTTGATGGGCCTTTAAACTAAATGATAGGTTATTGCGGAGTATTTAGACACTTGGTTTTATGTGTTCATAAATTTGTCGAGTTTTATTGTCTAAAATTGCGAGTTTTATTGTTTTATTGTCTATTGTTTGGCGAGTTTTATTGTCTCAAAATTGGTTACCTAATTTTGAGTTCACGACTACCAATGTTCAACTCCGGAGCCTTGTCATTTTGAACCCAATCCAGAAGACAAGGGAACTCCTGGATCAAGTATTGGGAAAAATTTGCCTTCGTGAAGGACTTATTGATGGAACTAACCCACGGTTGTGTTGTGTTTGGAAAGGTAAACCTCGAGAACGATTATCCTAACACCCACGATTATCCTAACAGCAAAGGGACTCTAACCCATGATCCGTCTACCACTGAGGATATTTAATGTTAGCACTGTGGTCGGTTAAGGTGTTATCATTACTTGTATCGACCAGCCATCACCTCATTGGGAAGTGAACATTCTATCCTTTGAGCCACCACAAGTTAAAGTATTAGTTAAATTTATCAGCCTTTACATTGCGTTGAAATAATTTGTTTACTAAGAATAAATGCTTAAATAAAAAATATTTTGATTTGCCTCATTTTGTTAAGAAAATAGATTCCAAATGATTCCAAAAAATGCAATTTTCAGAATCTTTTTCTCATTTTTGGATTTAGATTTTTGATTTGAAACTAAATAATACACACTAAGGCGTCTACCTAGTGTTGGCAGAGCCTTAAGCGTACAGAAATTTTGGAATTTTTTTACTGCATGAAATTTACAGATTCTTTTATACAGAATTCCAATTTTTTTTTGAAGTACATTAACTTTAAACAATGCACATAAAATGTTTCTGAAAATGCACTACGCCCAACTTTTCCTTTACATAAAAGTTAATATCCTCTAGGAACAATTTTACACGAAATTTAATGAAGCAGAAAAAAAATTATCATCCATGACATAATAATATGCATTATCTCTTGTGCGAATTGTAGTTTACGATTTTAGGAGTAAAAATTAAGTAAAACCGGATTTTCTTTTGCCTGTAGAGTCAGCAGAAAAGTCTTACACTTATCTTCTTGTCTTACGTTTAGCTTACAAGCGTCTTGTCCTGTAAGCTTATTACGCTTATGTCTCATCTTCTTACTAATAGGGAATTTTTCGGTCTTTTCGTCTTTTTTTCCCTTTTACTAATAACCTGGCACTATCAAATAAAGTCGTTGAGTGTCTCGCTAGTCAGTAAGGAGTGTTATAGTAATAATCTTACATCATATTTCTTAAACATGGTTTGTCGAAGATCTTAAGCCAATGAAAATAACAAAGCCACAGTTTAAGTTATATACTAGAAGCAAAGCATTAATTTTTAAACTATATATATTATCTTTCCGTGAATAATTATCTAGGCCTTAAACCTGACAAATAACGCAAATATTTTAAAAGTTATTATGTTTTTTTTAATTGCTAATTGGGAAACATTTTCCCACCTAGATGAAAATTATCAAAATCACTGCCTTATTCTCAGTTTTTACAAATTTTTTTATGAGCCCAGATAATGCAGCATTCGAATAAGTTCTCCGAAATTAAAAAATTAGACCACAAACGCTTTTCATTTTCTTCAAGCTGCGGCTTTTCTCCATATTGATGTTTTGTGCCATTTTCAGAATAAGCGTAGACAGCACTAATTGATGGGATAAACGTGACTTAACAGTCATCAGTAACTGTTGCAAACTCAAAGCACTCATGAAAATATAATATTATTCAAAAAAAAAAAAAAAAAAAAAAAAAAAAAGAAAAGAAAAGCATGGACAGCACTAATTGATGGGATAAACGTGACCTAACAGTCATCAGTAACTGTTGCAAACTCAAAGCACTCATGAAAATATAATATTATTCAAAAAAAAAAAATAAATAAATAAATAAATAAAAAAAAAAAAAATAAAAATAAAAGCATAGACAGCACTAATTGATGGGATAAACGTGACCTAACAGTCATCGGTAACTGTTGCAAACTCACAGCACTCATGAAAAGATAATATTATTCAAAAAAAAAAAAAAAAAAAAAAAAAAAAAGAAAAAGAAAAAGAAAAAAGAATAACGTCATATGACAACGGAGACTTCGAAAAATAATTTTTTCCGCGCAGAATTTTTTAGATTGTGCGTACTTTTTTTAGATCTTATTAATATCCTGGAATTGTAAAATATTGTTAATGAGTTGATGAGTTAATGTAATAAGTCAGTTAGTTCAGGACTCGACTGCGCTTCTGTGGGAAAGCTTTAATAGAGAGTTTTTTTTTCCAAAGGTGTTTAGTAGGTGTATTGGAAAGTATTTTGGACTTGGGAAGACATTGACAACCTAGTACATTTTCCGGTTATGACGTCATAAAAGATGACGATCGCTTGATCACAGAACTACTAATATTTATAATTTTACTTGATAGATTTGCATAAAAATTAAGTTAGTATGCTGTAATTACTGTTTATAAGTTCAATAACAATATATTTTTTCTTTTGGTAAATCTTTGAGCCAAGAGATTGCAATAAACCTTATAAGAGGTTGGCATCTGTAAAAAACACTGATAAACTAGCTATAGATATATGGCATGGTATTTATCTTTTCTTATATAGTTTGCTATGCTGATTTCAAATCTAACTATTAGTTTTGCTCTATCACGCCAGGTTTTGAAGGTGTTGACAAAAATTAATATTTATTGAATACCGTTTAATTTTCATAGAGCAACTACACATTTTCATCACAGATACAAAGAACTTGTGAAATTCTTTGTAATGAGTGACACTATTTATTACTGTAGACGGAGTACTGCAGATGGAGTACTGTACTATTTATTACTGTAGACGTTCAAGGTCTAATGTCGAGCTTCAGAACGGAATACAACATTGATGCACACTTTAGGTTAAAGAATTATTTTCAGTGTGTATCGATTTTGTGGGCATTAGATCTTCAACTAGATATTTCTATTTAATACATATGTTATATGACTGAATATAAGTATTTTCTTAGATAATTCCATGTTTATGCGTATTCAATGTAACAGTAAATAGTTCTAGGGAAATATAAAAGGTTAATGGAGTATATCTAAAAAATGGGGGATGATAGGAACATATGTTTTGCTTATTTTGAATCAGCATGCTAACAGCATGCAGTGAAGACATCCACCATATTTAAAAATTTGTTTTTAAGTGAAATCTTTGTACAAGAAATGTGACGAACAATAAGAGAGTTGCGGCACACAGTAAAAAATTTCATGCCACGTTTGCAGCTCTGCGGTAAGGGGACGCCATAGCACATGAGAAATTCTTCATCCCATATTATCTTTCCCTTCCATTGCTAATTTAATATTTAAAAGAGAGAAAAATGAGTATAGGCAAATTTATAAACCTGTTAACTTGACGGTTATTTTATTTCTATAAGAATTAAAATTATTGTGCTATATATGTGTCCAAGTTATTTATTGTCATCCTGCATTATTTAAAACACAATAAAACTATTTTTCTTTATATCAGTTGTAATGATATGTACAGAAGATATATGATTACTGTCAAGTTAAATTATTTGTTTATGAATAAAACCATTCTTGATACTTTACAATTTCATGTTTCTTAAACCACACATCGAGTTTATTTTAACTATGTTAAAAATTATAATAGGAGTGAAATATACAGAATGCATTCTTTAACTTGAAATACGGATAAGTGAAAGCATGAAATTTATAATATTACTCCAAAAGTTTATAGCAAATATTTACGAAAAATAACTTTTAATTAAAACTAATATTATTATTTAAATACTTTTTTTTATAAACTGCAATAAAAAATAACTTTAATTAGTCCCTATATATAAGAATGCTAGTAATAATTCCAAAAATAATAAATATTATATTTACGACAGAAATTAAATTTCATTATAAAATTTCAGGTTTTAAGAAATTTTAATGAAAATATTAACTGCATGAATGGAGTGAGGAAGATGGGCGATGTAATGGGACATGCGATGAATGAGATGATATAGTTGTATCTCAAAGTCTAATCTTACTTTTAATTAGTTTCTCTACATATAAATAGCTGAATCAATTATTTCACATGAAAGAAATTGCATGCTTTCCTGGAATTTCCATACAATTTCTAAATGTTTATTTTCTTTCGAATTTCTAGCAAGTTATACCATCTATAATGCTATGATGTTGAATTATCAATTCTAAATTTTTATTTATTTATTATTTTTTTCAATGTTTCTATATTAAAATGTGTGTGTGTGACACTTTGAATTCTACATATTTCTGAGAAGATACTAGTATTATTATTTGCAGAATAATTTAATTTTAATGATTGAGGAACTAAATTTTTTGAAAGCGTACATTACATTACATTTACATAAAATTTTTTGTGCTGTCTTAAGGAATTTTGTTCTGTTTTGTTTTGTGCTGTTTTAAGGAATAGTGTCTGTTTTTTTTGTGCTGTCTTAAGGAATTTTGTTTTGTTTTGTTTTGTGCTGTCTTAAGGAATAGGGTCTGTTTTTTTGTGCTGCCTTAAGAAAAAATTTCTGTTTTATTTTTTGAGCTGTCTTTAAGAATGCTGTCTGTTTTATTTTTGATGTTTTAAGGAATATTTTATTTTATTTTATAAACGTCATTGAACAGCTGACCCAATATTGTGTTTACGACTACCAATGTTCAATTCCGTTGGCTTGTTATTTTGAACTCAACCCAGAAGACAAAGGAACTCCTGGATTAAGTATTGGGAGAAATTAGCCTTTGTGGAGGAATTTTTGATGCAACTAACCTTCATTTGCGTTACACGGAGGGAAAAACACGAAATCTTCCCACGGTTAGCTTGACTCTGACTAAGGAAACTCTTACCCATGATCCGTCTATCACCGAGGATATTTTAAGTTAGTACTGTGGTCAGTGCGAGCCAGGTGAGGAACTCGTATCGACCAACCATCTCTGGGATTTGAACCCAGGTCACCTCATTGGGAGGCGAGTGCTCTATCCCTTGATACATCATGGCTCTTTTAAGGAATGTGGTCAGTTTCTTTTTTTTTTTCGCACTGTTTTAAGAAATATTATCTTGTATATTTTATGAATTTTATTTTCAATGAGATAACATACAAAAGATTACATTAAAACTATGAAAAAGTTCTTTGTTATATAACTAAAGTAAACCATTCATACTGCTGCTCATCGTAGGCTACAAAAGTTCGTGAACATCTATACCATTGGTGGTAATGTGGTCAGTGTTGAGCGCCGACCACTTTCCGGTCAAGCTAGTACCCATTATTTTGGAGCCAAGTGAGAACCCTAATTCTTATCATACAATTAGGGAAGTGTAAAAATAAATTTTCAAAGTAATACAAAACAAATGGCGGTTGTACAACTTTACTTAGAAGGATTTCTTTTTCAAAGGAGAATGGTTAAAATAGCTGTACTTGTTATTTAAATTTCTAAGTCAGGATGAAATAAAAAAATTTTTTGACCAAGTATTTGACTTGCTAAAGAAAATTATATTTTGTAAGGCCCGCAAAGTTTTGCACCATTCATTTATGACGAAATATAAAGTTTAAACGAAATCGGCTGAATAGTTTATGAGTACGAACTTTCTATCTCTCTCCTTATTACATTATTGGCAACATATTTTCTGGATTGTGGTTCCATCCTTTCTTCTTACTGGAGTGTCAGTGTCTGATTTCATGCCTCGAAATATTGCATGCACAAATTAATTAGCATATATAAGGTTAGGCACTCAAACTATTAAGATTGTTGGGTTGTATAAGACAATCTGGTAATTGGATGAAGAGATATCACTAGGTCATTAGATCTAATCATTAGATCTAAACATTTAAAAAAAACAAAAAAACATAAGAGATCGCAAGTAAGACAACCAATTAGGGATGATACTGAAAAGACTTGAAAACTTTGAAAATTAAAAACTAGTATTGGTGTCGTTGCAGATTGACAATGCTGGAAAGAGGGCGTTGTTGAGACACCCAAAGCCCACAATGAGCTGTTGGGCTTTTGAAATGGAAGAAGATCAAAAGTTTTTCAGATTTCCTTAAATTTTTTTTTTCTATTTTTAAAATTTGGACATCTACATCCAGGAAAAATTTTCAAAATATTGTTTTACATGCTATAAAAAATGAGCATAAAAGAAATTATGATGATCATTGAGGGGTTTCAGAAGGTTAAAGTAACTTTTATTTTCCGGTTTTGAATACGATTTTCGTTAAAAGGAAACTAATAACCTTAAAAAATGTTTTTTTCTCATGATTTTGTTATTTTTCTTAATTTTAAAAACATGGACAAAAATCATGAATAATAATTGAAAAGGGATAAAAATCATTTCTTATTTAAATTTTTTATTTTTTTAAACTTTTTATTTTTTATATTTTTTATTTAAAAAAAAGACAATCAATAAGATATCTGTTAAAAAAAATCAACTTAAAACAGCTTAAGTCAACTTAAAACAGCAAATCAACTTAAAACAAGTTGACTTTTGACCATAGGGCATGTGCGAACCGGAGAGATGTACAGGAGGTGGCACTTCTCATTTAACAGCTGAAGGTGCTACCAACATACAGGGTGTTCAATAATCACTTATGTATTTTTAGAATCCTTGCTAATAAAGTTAAAAAGTATAAGTATTAGGGATAGCAAATTAACAGTTAATCGAGTAAAAAACAAAAGCGCTATAGAAATCTGTCGAATCACAAGCGAGGAAGGCCTGGGGATAACACAAAAACCACTTTGATTGCCCATTTATTCTTGTAGCTGTATAGAATAATTACATTGTAACTCCTATCTGCTTTCATTAGAATTCCAACAGGTTTTTGATATTTACAGTCCCACCTTCTCAGTTAGTGATTCGTTAAATTTCGAAATGATTTAGCGATCGTCGCCTGAATTAGTAACCCCATATCTTTATATTTTTTAGACTTCATTTGCGACTAGAAATCTAAAATATATATTAAGAGAAAATTATACATAACAAACATTTTATCCTAATAGTTATTGAGATATTCTTCATATATAGGGTGTTAGTAATTAAAATTATTTAAAATATTGTATATGATGAATATCTCAACAACTAAAGCCATATAACTGGATCGGAATTAAAACCGATAGAATTTGATTTTTGAAACATACTTTCTAATGAAAAATGAAGGCACTTTTATAAGAGCATGACTGACTTGTATCGTTAAAATAACTTTACTGACTCTAATGTTTATCATATCTTATTGTAATTATAAATTTATTTTTGAAACATACTTTCTTATGAAAAATGAAGACACTTTTGAAAGAACGAGACTGATTTGTATGGTAAAAATAACTTTACTGACTGTTATGTGTATTATAACTTACAGGAATTATAAATGTATTTTTGAATTTCACTTTTGAAGCATACTTTTTTATCAAAAACAAAGGCACTCTTGTAAGAACGAGACTGATCTGCATCATAAAAGTAACTTTACTGACTCTTATGTGCATCATATCTTACTGGAATTATAAATTTTCAGCAATTTGCAATTGTCATATTATTCTCTTACGGATTTTATTCTAAATAAAGAATTTCTACAAAAACCATTTTTCTTATTTTTTAGTGTACAAATAAAATATTTTTTTTAATCTCACTTCTAATTACTTTTAATCTCGCTAATTACAAAATTTCTCTAATTAAAAGTAACAATTTAAAGTGTCCACTTAAAGTTGAAACGAAATGATAGTTGGAGTAAGATAAGGGGGGGGGGGAGGTTCAATTATTAAGGATTTATTGAAGGAAGTTTGGTATGGTTTTCTATAAAAGAGAAATTTTTCTTTCTTTTCTTAAGAACTCAGTAGTTACATTAATAATTTTTAAATACTACGTAAAAGGTTACATCGAAACAAAAAAGGAAAAATTCGAATAATTTTTTTTTTGTGTTTAAACTGTTTACAACTGTCTTTTACAAATTTTATTCTGAATTAAAAATTTTGTTAAATATTTTTTTTAATTTTATTTCTTAACACAGAAATAAAAAATAGTTTTATTTTTAATCTAGCTTCTAATTACTTTTAATCTTTCCAATTACAATTTTTTTAACTGATTAAAAGTTCTATTTAAAGTGTTTACCTAGAGTCGTAACAAAATGATATTTGAAACAAGATAGTTTTCAATTATTAAGAATATATTGGTAAAAGTTTGGTAAAGTTTTCTGAGAAAGTAATAAGCTAATTTCTTTTGATTTGCTTTTCTTTTGACTTTAATTTTTAGACTCTGCGTATTAGGCTGGCTCAAAACAAAAACTGAAAAATTGAATTTGATTTTTTATTTTGTTTCAGCCCTTTGCAACTGTCTATTAGGAATTTTATATATTTTGAATTAAAGAATTTTAAAAAAAATGTATTTCTTAGTAAAAAAAATCTAGTTTAAAAAATGTATTTTTACAAAAATAAAAATTATTTTTATTTCTAATCTGTCTTCTAATTATTTTTAATTTTATTAATTACAAATTTTCAACTGATTAAAAGTGACTATTTAAAGTGTTCACTTAAAGTAGAAACAAAATGCAAGATAGGTTTCAATTATTAGAGATCTATTGGTTAAGGTTTGGCAAGGTTTGCTTTATTTTTTTTTTTATTTCAACCCTCCGCAATAGTCTTTTATGATTTTTATATAGTCTTTTATCAATCTTTTGATTTGCTTTGCTTTTGACTTTAATTTTTAGATTCTGCGTATTAGGCTGGCTCAAAACAAAAACTGAAAAATTGAATTTGATTTTTTTTTGTTTCAGCCCTTTGCAACTGTCTATTAGGAATTTTATATATTTTGAATTAAAGAATTTCAAAAAAATGTATTTTTTAGTAAAAAAAAATCTAGTTTAAAAAATGTATTTTTACAAAAATAAAAATTATTTTTATTTCTAATCTGTCCTCTAATTATTTTTAATTTTATTAATTACAAATTTTCAACTGATTAACTTAAATTTTCAACTATTTAAAGTGTTCACTTAAAGCCGAAACAAAATGCAAGATAGGTTTCAATTATTAGAGATCTATTGGTTAAGGTTTGGCAAGGTTTGCTTTATTTTTTTTAATTTCAACCCTCCGCAATAGTCTTTTATGATTTTTACATATTTTTAAATTAAAGAATTTCAATAAAAAATTAAATTTTAAGTACACAAATAAAAAGTATTTTTAATATCTCTTTTAAATACTTTAAATCTTACTAATTACAAAATTTCAACTAATTAAAAGTTCTATTTAAAGCGTTCATTTAAGGTTGAAAAAAAATGATATTTTAATTAATATAAGTTTCTATTATTAGGAATCTATTGGTAAAAGTTTGATAAGAATTTCTATAAAAGCGATATGCTAGCTTCTTTTGTTTTGCTTTTCTTACATCTCAATTAAAAACATTATTTTTAAATTTTGCATAATGTTTTGACTCGAATAACAAATACTTAATTTGATATTTTTTGTTTCACCCTTTTCGTGGCACTAAATTTTATATTCTGAACTAGAGAATTTCAATAAATTTTTTTATATATTTTAGTACACAAATAAAAAGTTTTTTTTTAATAATTTTTCTTCTAATTATTTTTAACCTTACTAATTACAAATTTTCAACTTACTAAAAGTAACTATTTAATGTGTTAATTTAAAATTGAAGCGAAATACTTTAAATTATTAGGGATCTGCTAACAAAAGCTTGGCAAATTTTTCCAGAAAGCGATATGCTATTTTCTTTTGATTTCCTTTTCTAAAACTTCAATAAAAACATTATTTCTTTTTTAACTTTGCGTAATAGGCTGACTCGGATCAAAAATTGAAAAATTTAATTTGATTTTTTTTCTTTTTGTTTTAACTCTTTGACGCAATAAATTTTATTCTGAAGTATTTGAATAAAATTGTTTATTTTTTAGCGCACAAATAAAAAGTATTTTTTTATTTTTAATCTCTCTCCTAATTACTTTTAATCTTACTAATTACAAATTTTCAACTGATTAAAAGTAACTATTTAAAGTGTTCACTTAAAGTCGTGAAAGAAAGTGAGGCAAGAAAACTTTCAATTACTAGTGATCTATTGGTAAAAAGAAAAGTGTTGGTGATATAATTAAAGGCGAAGGAAGTTGTTGTCAAGTGAGTGGTGGAGCGAACTCAATTACCGCCTTCAACTAAAGGAGCTGAAGGAGGCGGAGTGTATAAAAACCCTTCGGCCTCGAGGTGATTGAAGTGAAAAGATGGGCATTTTCAATGAGGCGGTATCCCATAATGCATCTCCAAACATGTCAGCCGGAATTCAGGGCGTGTTATCCTCATCCACGAGTAATCCCATACCGTCTGAATAGGGCGACTATCCCAGGAGAACATGCCGTCGAACTGATGTGGCGTGAAATTTCCTAATCTGCGCCGGATCTCCGGACCTGATGGGAATGCCTCCTTTTCCCCACTCCCGGATAGGGTAACTGTATAATGGGGAAGCTTTTTACGTCTTTCCGAGCAACAGCTCGGACATTGGCAGCTTCTTAAAGTAGCGTTTCGCATTTCGGAGCATTTAGGCGGAAAAAGCAATCTCATACGGTGTAGATGGGCTCGTCACGCCGAAAAGCCGCACAACGAGAGAAGATGCATAGAGCAGGCGTGCGCCGCACAAGGAAGAAGGGAAATCTCTAGAGATTTCAAGGGAAGCGCTGCTGGCTTTTCGAGTTCAGAATACCTGAAAATTCTCCTACTCCTAGTTCTGTCCAGAAATGCGGATAGAAAGATAAATAGGTCTGCTTCTTCTTCTTCTTCCTTGACGTCTGTATCCTTCAATGAAAGACGCTCTCTAAAAATGGAATTCATTTACATTAGACCAGCTCTGGGATTTTAAATGTTTCGCTTGATTACCCACGCTTCGTGAAATCTCATTATTCTTTAGCTTTTCATGAAACCTATTTGATCGAAACAAATAAATCTATTTGATATCGCAGTCGGTAAACAATGCTTAAAGGTAGAAAATATTTTCGCCAATCGTTATTAGGATTGGGTTTAATAAAAGGAATATGTTTCTTTGATGGTGGTGAAATAATTTTGACGGTTTTCGTCAAATGGAGGAATTATTATTTATTATGAGACGCTTCAATTGGAATGAAATATTTTGAAGTAATAAATATTTGAGCTTAGAGTGATTCGAGAAAAAGACAACAGGGGAATTGATGCTTTTAATAAATTCAAATATTATTGAAGACGATGATAAATTTTGAGCGAACAATAATTAGTGAGAAGATAGAGAATAATTATAAATATTAATTAAATTGTAAACATGTTTATTTGCTACTTCAAAAAAGAAAAAAACTACCATGATTACGATAAGTTTAGTAATTAAATACTTCCTATAAACTAATATATGCAGTTAAGAGTTTAATAGAATATTCTCCTTCAATTCAAATACATTAAGATAATTTCATATTATACACGATAACGAAATTTAAGGGAGAAAAAAACAAACAAAATTGCAAATCAAATTTATTAAATTAATATAAAAGAAGGTGGAATGTTAATGTTTATACTTTGTTTTAAATTCATTTTTGACAAAGGTTAAAAAAATATATATTAAATGGAGAGATTACTAAGCTTCCTGTATGAAATAAAATCTAGGAATGCTGAGAGTTTTTTTAATTATAAATTGTGTATTTCAAAATAGATATTTATGAAGCAGGAACATATTTCGGTAATGAAAAGTTACATCTCTACATTTTTTGAAACAGATAAAAATAATAAATAAAGCACAAATAGAAAAAAAATTTAACAAACTGTCAATCGCAAAGCATTATTAAGTATTGAGATGCATCAAGATTATAAAAGTAACATGTTCAGACAAGCTAAGTCTTATAATTTGAGAAAAAAAGGAATAAATAAACATAGATAAATTTGAAAAAGATGGTCAATTGCAGAAGTATTATTTCGACAATTAAATGCAACAACAGTGTTACAAAAGTAACTAGTTTATTTAATCTAAGCTTTAAATCTAAAGATTTAAAAAGATTATCAATTATAAAAGCATTATTTAGGTTGTTAAAATCATCAATAATGGTAGAAAGGAAACTTGCTTAGTTTAAACATGAGGGTTATAATAAGATAAAAAACAGTTAGAAAAGCACGCATAGAAAAGTTTGTCAAAAACAGAAGTATGTATTATTTATATTTGTTAGAATCTGCATTTTAAAATTAAGGTAAAGTGACCGGTAGCAGTTTGTCCATCCAATTAACCGTAAAGTTTACGGTTAGGATCATTTATTTACCTTTATGGTTTTGGCGCCTTTTACAATAAGTATGGTTAAAAGTCTATGAATACAAAATTATACAGTTTTGTAACCATTTACAACTAGCATGGTTTCAAAATCGTAAAAATAAAATATACTAAGACATTGCAGTTAAGTTAAGTTAGACTATTGTTAGATAATGGAAATTGGGGTTAAGTTGTATTTGAATAGTGTTTTTTTCAATTGTATCGTGGAATGTGGCTAAATTAGTTTATCTAGAGTCACATATCGTGAAAAATGGCTAATACTAGACTTTTTCATGTCAAGAAGTCTTGTGGTGCTATCGTCTATGCGTGAATGAGAGTTTTGTATTCGAATAGTTCAGGGTCAACAATTGAGGAGTGCAGGATACTGGAAACTCCTCATATGTTAAAGGAAATACTGTAGTGTCAAGGCTGGGATGCGAATCCCCGTTCTGTCGATCATGTGATTGACAGGTTTTGCCTTTTCTGCTAAAGTATGCACCCAACAGCGAAGAAGTATGTGGCTTCATAGTGTGTTTACGAGACCCTTATTACTATAAGATTATTAGGCATCTGATGTCGTGTTAGGTATCCGATAATCAAAAATAAAAAAAAGAATTTTTAATATTCATTTCATGAGTTAGCTCCTAGCTCTCGAAGAATATGAGTATGATTCTCTTGGCTGTGTGTCTAGTTGGCGCGGATAAAAGAGGTGGTAACAGCGTAAGAGGTGAAAACAGCGAATAAATGATTTTTCTCATAACTAACAGTTTGAATTCCCTCTTTTTTTAAAATTATTTGAATGTTTTTGTTCAATATGAAAAAATAAATAAATAAAATGTTATTTAACCATTTTTTTCAAGAGAAATTTCTAACAGTGTATCCACATAGATGAAATGATTTGAAGATAAACTGGGGGTTTCATGTTCACAAACTTTAAATACATTTTATAACACTTATATGAAAGGAAGTGAAAATATTTGCTTAAAGGGGGTCACAATTTAATATTTAGGCGCAAAAGACTCAATAACTTTATCGAAATCTGACGAAAATTATGTGGGGATCGGAGAAAAAGAGGCGCCGTTAGCAATTTTCTTAAAATATAAGAAGGAAAAAATAAAAAAGAAGCAGTGACTCTGCTTAAATGATATTATGTATCACATTTAATAAATAAAGCAATTCATTTCTTTCAAAAGACTTTAACGAGGGGCAGATTGACACGTTCAGGCGAAAGTTAGCAAGGTAAATGGGGAAGATGTCCATAAATCCCAACTTAAGTATTTTTGTGATTTTGGTTCTCAGCACATGATTCGCAGAATCAATAGTTGCTTTTTGGCTTTTCTGATGTTTTTGAGCAAAGGTAGACTTTACTCCTTCTATCTTATAAGGAAAAATATTAAATAGAAATTCGCTTTTTTCCATATTATAGAGATTTTTATTAATTTTCCAGCTGGAAATCGAAACATGCTTACACCAGCTGCCTATGTATGCCAAGATCTAGAGCTCTTTGCCAGATCTTCTTCTTTTTTCACAACAAATAAATTATGGCGGTAAACCATTTTGGTTAGTAAGCGATATGTTTCTTTTTCAATATAATACAAGTTAAAAGTTATGACTTTCGGCTGATATAAATAAACATTCTTAAATAGGAGCAAAATATATATTCAAAAAATATATGCAAAATATATAAAATGAAACGCTCATTATAACGTATTAAATGTAGCTCGTAAAAAATAGTTAGATTTTGAGTGGGATTTAAGTTTTAAGGATGGATATTTATTCAGGTGAACAAATTAAATAAAAAGTTAGAAACCAAAACGATTCGTCTAGCTTTTTTTTTGTTTTTAACTTTTTATATAAATTGCTTACATAAAACCAATTTGGTTTTAGCTGCTTTTAGCGCTTATCCATTTTGACTTATTATTTTAAAGTTCTTATCTTAAAATTTGCTTAAATCAATTTCATACTTTGATTGTATTTATTCAGGTGCTCATATAACCAAACATTATTCCCTATATTTCTATTGTAGAAAGTCATGAAACAGGAACTATATTAACTATATTTGTGAAGTCATAGAAAAGCAATATTCCTTGACTTTAAAAAACATCAAATTTTATATGAAATAGGCAACAAAAAAAAAAAAAAAAAAAAAATTCCTTTTTCGCAATAAAATTTTGGCGATGAAATAAATATTTTGGTTTGTAGTGAATCGTTTTTTTTTTCTTAAAAATAATACATGCTAAAATTTTTGAATATAATTTCATCTTAATATATTAACACATAAAAATATACATGAAACAGGAAAACAGGAACCTTATATTTGTAAATAAGCTGGCAGTCACGGAAAAGTAAAAATTTTTGACTTAAAAATCAAATTTTATATATAAGACAAAAAAAAAGTATTAAAAATTGGCCATTTTTGGTTTCCTTTCTCGAAAAAAGAGTTAGACGATGAAATAAATATTTTGGTTAAAAGTGATTCGTTCCTTTTTAAAAACAATACTTGCTAAAAGTTTGAATAACAAATCATCTTAATCATCTTAATATCTAAATTTTGAATATCAAATCATTTGAACGTAAATCATCTTAATGTATTTAGTAATCATCTTAAATCATCTTAATAATAAAATAGTAAGGCAAAAAACAACTGTCGAAAAATGGCCATTTTTGGATTCTTTTCGTGGAAAGAGAGTCGAGTGGTTAAATAAATATTTTGGTTAGCAGCGATTTGTTTCTTTTTAAATATAATACATGCTAAAATTTTTGAATATCGAACTATCTTAATGTATTTACACATTGAAACAGGAACCATTATATTTGTAAAGAAACTGGCAGTCATAGAAAAGTAAAATTTCTTGACTTAAAAAAGCAAATTTAATGTGAGTAAGGCAAAAAACAACTGCCGAAAAATGGCCATTTTTGGATTATTTTCGTGGAAAGAGAGTCGAGTGGTAAAACAAATATTTTGGTTAGCAGCGATTTGTTTCTTTTTAAATTTAATACATGCTAAAATTTTTGAATATTGAATTATCTTAATGTATTTACACATAAAAATATACGTGAAACAGGAACCATTATATTTGTAAAGAAACTGGTAGTCATAGAAAAATAATATTTCCTGACTAAAAATCAAACTTAATGTATTACACATATATTATATATTACACACAGGCAAAAAACAACTATTAAAATTGGCAATTTTTGAATTCCTTTCGTGGAAAGAGAGTTGGGACGTGATATAAATATTTTGGTTAGCAGCGATTTGTTCCTTTTCCAATCTAATACATAATAAAATTTTTGAATATCGAATTATCATAATACACATATACTTAAAAATATATGCGTGAAATACACATACAAACTATGTAAATAAAAAGCAACTTCGAAAACGTATTAAACGGAACTCGTCAAAAAGCTGTTAAATTTTGAGTGGAGTTTAAGCTATATAATGAATGTTTATTCAAGGACTCATTTATCCGCACATTATTCCATATATTGCTACGGATTCATGAACCCGTAATCTAATCTATAGGTGTGGAATGATTTCCAGCCGCAGGCGATGGAAATCACCTCACGTATGAATAATTAATGAGTTTATTTAGTGTTATTGAATACAATTCCTTTATCCCCACAGTCGATAGTATGAATGAGGTTATAAGATGAACAGAATAAGCTAATTCAAAAACTGATTCTCACAGGAGAAAATTATGAATTTTTTCCCACTTAAGCTGTACAATTTAGAAGTGAAAATTAGATTGCATAATAGAAAAGCAATCAAGTTTTAATTCATAAGTTTTACGATGAATGAAAAGAATTCTTTATAGTGAAAGAATTTCGTTTTATCAATTATTGGTAACGAGCCTTTTTGCATTGCATTAAGAAAATTGCCGATTGACACGATTTTTCTGGGATATCTTTTCCATTAAATTGTTTGACTGAAATTAAATTTAGTTATGCAATAGAGTGATTTTATTTACTTTTTTTAAGTAACCGTGAAATTGGTTGTATATTGACAAAAGCGTTCTCAATTATTGCCGAAAAGTAAACGAAAAATTGTTAAATAAATTTATAATTAAAATGATGATTAAAGCTAAGCTTTCAAAGTAAGCTAATTAAAATCCAGTAATTATAGTGAGAATTTTAAACTTATCATTAATAAATTAAGAATTATATTTATTTTTAGTAAGTAATTACTTTTTTGATGCACGATTTATAATAAAACCAAACATCTTGCAGTAGTTGAATGAATGGCATGATATAAAATTATAAAAACGTCCAAATAAATATAATTTGCTAGAAATTTTGGTGAATGTTTAACTATACAATTATCCAAAATTGCTGCAATCTCAATATTTCATTACTTTTAGAAAAAAAATATGGTCCATACTACCAGAATATGGTAAAGTTTCCCATGTTTCTGGCTCTATGGGAACACCAAAAAGCTGAAAATTTTTACTAAAGTGCTTTGGTAGTGTTTCTGGAAAAATCAATTATAAAATATGGTTTTACAATGTGTGGCAAAGTTTGGAAAATGTGGTAAAATTTGGTAACTTTACCATGATACCTTAGAGCATGGCATAAAAATCATTAATTCGGGTAAATTTATTTTTAGTTTTGCATTTCTTATTTAATGTGTGATGGTAATACTAACTATAATTTTTTAAACTACAATATCCTATAAACCATTCTCGTATGAGTGAAAAAACTACCAAATGATCAGTTCAAATATAATATATTTGAGTTTAATTAACCAGAATTCTTTTCTTCTTTTTTTTCCTTTTTCTCCACTAAAAATGTACTATGCAGTACGGTAATTTCACCACACTTTTTTTCTCCTAAAAGTTAAGCAGGATTATCCAACTTTTTAAACTTAGTCACACGTTACAATGATTCTACAGGAATAAAAATGTGGTAAGATTTACCATATTTTTAAAGTTGCAACAAAATTACTTCGTATTATGGTTCTAAGCAAAAATATTATGGCTCATTGCTGGACAGATTTGTTTCAGAGTGTAGATCAAATGCATAATAATACAAAAAATATTCATACTGAAAAAAAATTTTTTTAGTCATTTCTATATTTGTTTTAATATTTAGTGATTAATACACACACAATACTTTATACATAATATATATTTTTAGTGTAGTTTAGTGTACAGAATAATATTTATTGATATATTTTGCTCCATTTAATAAAATATCTAACAATAAATGAACATATAATAAACTTTAAATGTTCAGCTTATTTCTTTAATTTGTAGCAAGTGCTGCATAGTTTTTATATTTATACTGAAAATGCTTTCCTTTTTTTTGTCGCTTTAATGTTGATTATCATAAAAATAATTTCCCTTTAAAGCAGTAAACAATCATGTATTGGATTAAGTAGCCATGTAATTTTTTTATAATAAAACTTTTCTCTTCTTCTTCAAACAATATTTCTAGGAAAATACGAAATATCCTTAATACTTTTACGAAAACTTTTTATTTTCTGAAAGGCATAGGTTACAATTTCGCTAAAAAGAGCATTTATGTGTAGATTAATTGCATCATACTGAAGATCATCGTAAGAAATACTGGAGTTTCAACTACAAGATAACGCTGTTATTACAGGATTAAAAAAATTTTTTTTCCTCATTCAAATCTATTAAAGGAGCTCCAGTAAGACTAATTCAGCAAATGACATTTTGCCACTAACTATGCAACGCTCTTATTAAATTTAAGTTTTCATTCAGTTGCAATTTCATTCAGTTTCATTCAGCGAAACAATACTTTTACTCAGTAGGTAAGTTTGCGTCGCTCACATAGATAGTTAAGTTTTTATTTCGCTCCTGTAAAACTGCTTCAGCGTAATGATGCTTACTTCGCAGGTAAGAAAGTAACGCTCGCGGGAAGGCTACTAGTTTTTATTTCGTTCCAACGAAATTGCTTCACGTCAGAGATAATTACTTTATAGATAAGTATGCGAAGCTGATATTAAATGTAATGGTTTTTTTTAGCTAGTAGATTGCACCGCTCGCGTAACGACTACGAGTTTTTATTTAGCTTCAGTGAAACTTTATTCACGTCAGCGATTTTAGCTTTGAGACGCTCATATTAAATGAAATGGTTTCATTTAGCTCCTGTAAGACTGTTTCAACGCAATAACACTTCACAACTAACTATGCGACGCTCACATTTAATTAAAATTTTTTATTCAGCTTCAGGAGAACTATTTCATCGAAATGATACTTTTATTTAGAAAATAAGTATGTAACGCTCACATAAAATGTTTTTATTTTGCTTCTGTAAAACTGTTTCAGTGCTGATGCTTACTTTGCAGGTAAGAAAGCAACGCTCGAGTACAGCGAAATGACACTTTTACTTAGCAGATAAGTTTGCGACGCTTGCATAAAATGTTTTTATTTCGCTCCTGTAAAACTGTTTCAGCGCAATGATACTTACTTTGCAGGTAAGAATGCAACGCTTGCGTAAATGTTACAAGTTTTTATTTCGCTCCTGTAAAACTGTTTCAGCGCAATGATGCTTACTTTGCAGGTAAGAAAGCAACGCTCGAGTACAGCGAAATGACACTTTTACTTAGCAGATAAGTTTGCGACGCTTGCATAAAATGTTTTTATTTCGCTCCTGTAAAACTGTTTCAGCGCAATGATGCTTACTTTGCAGGTAAGAAAGCAACGCTCGAGTACAGCGAAATGACACTTTTACTTAGCAGATAAGTTTGCGACGCTTGCATAAAATGTTTTTATTTCGCTCCTGTAAAACTGTTTCAGCGCAATGATACTTACTTTGCAGGTAAGAATGCAACGCTTGCGTAAATGTTACAAGTTTTTATTTCGCTCCTGTAAAACTGATTCAGCGCAATGATGCTTACTTTGCAGGTAAGAAAGCAACGCTCGAGTACAGCGAAATGACACTTTTACTTAGCAGATAAGTTAGCGACGCTTGCATAAAATGTTTTTATTTCGCTCCTGTAAAACTGTTTCAGCGCAATGATACTTACTTTGCAGGTAAGAATGCAACGCTTGCGTAAATGTTACAAGTTTTTATTTCGCTCCTGTAAAACTGTTTCAGCGCAATGATGCTTACTTTGCAGGTAAGAAAGCAACGCTCGAGTACAGCGAAATGACACTTTTACTTAGCAGATAAGTTAGCGACGCTTGCATAAAATGTTTTTATTTCGCTCCTGTAAAACTGTTTCAGCGCAATGATATTTACTTAGCAGGTAAGAGTGCAACGCTCGCGTAAAGGTTACAAGTTTTTATTTCGCTCCTGTAAAACTGTTTCAGCGCAATGATACTTACTTTGCAGGTAAGAATGCAACGCTCGCGTAAATGTTACAAGTTTTTATTTCGCTCCTGTAAAACTGTTTCAGTGCAATGATACTTACTTTGCAGGTAAGAATGCAACGCTCGCGTAAATGTTACAAGTTTTTATTTCGTTTCTGTAACTGTGTTACGTCAGTGATATTTACTTTAGAAATAACTAAGAATGTGATGCCTACATAAAGACTTAAATTTTTTTTCTATTTAGCCCCAGAAAAACTGTTTCACCTCAATGTTACTTACATAGCAAATAAGTTTTAAGTGTTTCTTTTTGTGTTTTCGGCAAATTTTTAAGATTTGAAATGCTTGACTTCTGAAAAGTTTCATTTTGGTTTGCTGAAAAAGAAACAAAAAAACAATTTTCATTAAAAAAAAATCCCCACACATGTTTTAAAATAATAATTATTTTTTTAAATTCTTGGCGTGAACTTTGCTTACAGAAGAGAGCGTTATTTACTTTATATTGAACAAAGCGTTATTTTGCAAAAAATGATGCAGATGCTCATGCTGTAATTAGCGTTATTTTTTAAACTCTACAATTAATGTTATTTGTAAACTTTTATATTAAAAAATTAGTTTTTTAATTAGAATAAGAAAATGTTCGCATTACTTGAATTTTTAAATCCCTACATTTACTTTAAAATTTAATTTTTTTTTTCATTTTTAGTTATTGTAATTTCGACGAGTTTCAAATCGTCGCATAAAAAGTTATTTTAAAAATTGAGGTTAATATCGATATTAAAAAGTTGCTTCTTCACTTCGAAGTAAGATATAGCCACCATCTTGAATTGAATGAAAGGGATGGGGTCAGAGGGAGGAAGTTAAACATTGCTACGTAGATACGCATGACAATATTTCTTATTTGCTTTTCTACTCTGATTTGGAAGAAACCTAAGTCTAATAGATACATCAACTTTTTAAGAATTTAAAACAGGTCTTCTGTTTAAAAAATTAAAAATTTTATCTTATTTTTATTTACCTGTTTGACACTGCTATCGAAAAATTATAGTAATTGTTCATCATATATTCCTACCATCGAAACTACCAGTATATGGTAAAATTTACCATATTTCTGACTTCACAGGAACACCAAAAAGCTCGGTTATTTTTATCAAAGCACTTTGGTAATGATGTTGGTAAAACTAACAATAAAAAATAGTTTTATAATGTGCAATAAAATTCTGCAAATGTAGCAACATTTGGTAAATTTGTCCTGATGATATAAGGCATGGCATAAAAATAATTATTTCGATTCAATTTACTTTAAATTTCGTATTTTTTTTACCAAGTGTGAGATAATGAGTACTGTGATTTTGGAAACCTGAATTTCCGGTAAACCGTTACCATACGTATGGAAAAATTACCGTATAAATGTGGTAAATACCACATATTTAGGTTTTATTAAACAGAAATATCTTTTTTTCTTTTTTCACCAGAAATTTCATTACCATACAGTGCTGTAATTTTACCATTTTGTTTCTCCATGCAATCTTTAGAAAATTTGGTCTTAGACCTATTGTATCAAGCATTGATACTCCTTGCTTCAAAATTCTTCGCTTCTAGCTCGTATTATCTCACCTATAACTTAAAACAATATCCATTCTGTTAAAAATGCTCACGATTTTATTTCCGAACTAGACACTCCCCCCTCGAAAAAGACTAAGACTAGACTTTTCTTGCCGTTGCTTGTTCATCGTTCTATTAACGCTCCTACTTCTGCATTATTGATTGCTTAAAACTAGGGATCTAATAATTTTATTACCCCTTTATTGAAACTGAAGATATCGCCTATAGAGCTATTCAGCATAGAGATTGACTTCTCTATTGAGTAAATTGTTTCCAATTTAATTAAAAATTGTCTACACAAATTGGGAGTTAATTGAGGATTTATCCATGGTTAAATCCTCTCTTATCTATTGTGACAATTTCAAAGAAAAAAATATATTAATTGTTCAAATTTTTATGGTGGAAAAGATATGTCCATGATTCATTTGTCATATACTGTCATGCAATAAGAAAATAAAAAATTCAAAATTGAGATTGTTATATATTTGGCATTTTTGTATAAACCATTTATTGCAAAAATTATTTTTTTTTCAAAATTAAATTTCAGTTTATCAGTTTTTTGAAATTATATTTAAGGACTCATAGCATTAGCAACTGAAAGAAAATATTTGTCAAATTACTTTTTTTCGAAATCTACCGTGAGGCACTTACTCACGACAGTATGCCGCTTCGACACAGAATTTTCATGAAACCTTTTTTTCATATTTTTATAATTTTTAATATTTTTTTTATCCGTCATTGAACAGCCGACCCAATTTTCGGACTTACGATTACTAATGTCAATTCCGTAGCCTTGTAATTTTGAACCAATCCAGAAGACAAGGAAACTCCTGGATCAGTACCCTAAGAGGTATTGATTTGTTACGGGAACACGGAGGACATTGCGACAGATTTAACGCGAATCAGTCACCATTTACTACACGGGGAGTCTTCGGCCGGCGGGGATAGAACCTACGAACTCTTGGACATGGGCGCAGCGCCCTACCGACCAGGCTTTATCCGGCATATTATCATTGTTTTGTATTATTTTGATCAAAAGAAGTTAAAAAGTTATACTTAGCATTTTAATAATTTTTGATTGTGAAATATAGCATCGGACATCGGTGCCCTTTTTTTGCGTCAAAGGTAAATGTCATGTCAAAGGTACATGTTTCCGAGAAATAATTTTTCATTTCATTATTAAAATTATTTTTCCTTCAATAATTCCTATGTAAGTGTGACACAGTTTTCCCAAAATTTACAGAGAGCCCCATTTCCACACAAGCCTTCCTCTCCTCTAACACTTATCAAGAATACAAAACCATAAAATAGAATAAAAAAGAAATGAAGAAAAATGCTTTTCAAATTTTGATTTCTAAAGTTTTTAAAAATATAACCACGTTTCGTATGCATATGTAGCTAAAACTTAATTATCTTATTAAAATTTCAATGTCACATACAAAGCATCAGCAGTTAAATCTGTTGTTTAACTATAAAATGTAATATTTTCTGCAATTAGAACGTGATAAAGCTAAATAAATTTACGTAACTCTAAAATTGTTGCTCTAAATAGCTTTGTAGCTATTTAAACCTTAATTATTCTAAAATACTTCACTGTAGAACTAAGTTTTCCATAAATTTACTAACTTAATAATATTATGAAAATGAAAGAGAGTGGAGATTTAGCTTAGATAATACTTATCAAATGTTCCCATCTAAATGTAATTAGTTGGAAGATGCATAATGCTTAGAGAGAATTGTTTCTCATGATCGTCTTCCATTGTGTTTAAAGCAACATGTGGGACATATTTAGTGAAATTATAGGGTGTGGCGAAAATATACGGGCAAAGATATGGAATCATCATAGAATCGAAGTTAACTATTTTTTTTAAAGAAATCATGTGTTCTTTTTTCTACTACTTTAATTATAATATATTTCATAATACATACTGTTAGAATTTTCTTTTTAAAATCACGGTTAAATAATCAGCAGCAGATTATTCGTCCAATTGATCGTCAAGTTTATGGAAAAGAACATTTTGTACTTTTACGGTTCAGAAACCTTTTACAATAAGTATGGTTAAAAATACAATGAATGCAAAACTGCACTGTTTTTAAGCAATTAACGATTCGCATGGTTTCAAAACAGTAAAGAGAAATTTAATTGGAGATTGGAACTTGGCTTTTCGTTAGGTAATGGACATTGGAGTTGTTTTTATCAAATAAATTGAGGAACGCGGCTTAATTAGTTTATCTGGTTGTTTCACCTATCGTTAGAGACGGGAAATACTTGTCGACTTTTCGTGATAAGCAGCTTTAGGTAGCAGTCATCTATGCTTGAATGAGAGTCACAAATTGGACAAGTGCAAGACACTGGAAGCTTTTCACGTGTTGAAAGGAATTGGGGAAATAATGTGAGGTGAGCGCTGGGACTCGAACCCCGTTCTGTCGTTCATGAGTTTGACAGATTAACCATCTCGGCTATAATATATACCCAGCTGCAAGGAACTAAGTGGCTTCATTAGGTAGGCTTGGTAGTGCGAATGAATTCTGGTAGATTAACCGTATTAGGTGTAAGCAGTTAATAAAATGATATCTCACTGTTAATAGTTTGAATACTATCTTATTTATGGTTATTTGACTGTTTTGTTTGAATATGGTAAAATTAAATAAACTGTTATTTAACTATTTTTACTGAGAAATCTCTAACAGTGTATCTTTTAGTTAGCGTATTGTATTTTGACTTTTTTACAACGTTAAGCAAAGCTCTCCTACTTTAGAGTTGTTGTTTAAGCAAGGAAAATAATAGTGTGATATCGCTCGCTTTCTCTGTAAGCAATTGTTGTACACAAAAAGTCAAAGACGGAGTCGAACATTTTAATCACCAAATTCAGAACTTTGTTTATAAGCCCACTTTAATGGACACTGGTTTAAATAAATTGCGTGGGGTAGATCCCTCTTTAACCCGTGATATGCTATCAGAACGTAAATGAATTTTGCCTATATATTCAGCAGAATGTATGATTTCAATTTCTATGAAGGAAAAAAAAAGAAGCACTAAAAGTAAAAAGAGGTTTTGCGCTGTAAGTTTGATATGAGATTGCTAGAATATCAGAATGGCAGTCATATTAAAAACCACATTTGTAAATTACAACAAATGATGCTTCCAATAAATATTAAAATTGTTCTTCATTGTTTAAGTTAGCAAGTATATATTCATTTATTAAACATATTAAGCATATATCCAAATTTTCCCAGGCGGTGATTTTTAAAATTGCATTGCCGAAAATAAATTCTTTAGGAGTAACATTATTGTAGCCTTAAATAATAACTATAAGATTATTTTAATAATTATTTTTTAAACTTTGAAAACGTAAAAAACACAAACAGACTAGATTCTATTAATGTAATTCTAGTTAGGTTTTATAGCAGCAATGTTAAAAAAAAAAAAACAACTTTCTTTCAGCTCTCAAAACAATTTTCATTTTTGGAGCCAGAAGCCTCTATATTAAAACATAAGCATTTTAGATCTTATGTTGTTGTTAATTAGTTTAAAAATTTTATTTTCAGTACTAATTATTTTAAGGGCATCATTTCATGCACCAGAAACCCGATACCTATAATGCTGAAAATGCCCTTTTTAAGGAAATTTTTTTATATACAACTGTATATTGATTTTACCATCAAGTTAGAATTTTTAGCTGGATAGCGATAAGTATTAACCATTCTTAATTTAATCAGATCTTTTTTAAAAATTGAGAATAGAACTTTTCAGAAAATATAGATTTGGTCAGAATCGGTATCAGAACTTCTAAAAAAATGCACAAAAAATCATCACAATTGTAATGATAAAAACGTTTTGAATAAACATTTAGGCAAAAAGACTCATTAAATTAATGCAAATAATTTTAAGGATTTACAAGAAATGAAGGCTATTATATCAGTAAGTTTAGAGAAGATATTCCTTACGCACTGAAATTCGCTGTTTCGAGAAAACGTCTTCTAAAGCAGTGTTAATTTTAACGAGTGCCACCAAACATTTTTGATAAAGTTTAAAAATATTTTTTGACACAGGTAGGATTATAATTAAAAATGTTTCAAAATAGTTATAATATGTATTTTATTCTGACAATTGGGGAATTATTTGGGCAAAATCTCTTATTATATTAATATAAATATTATAAGGATTATATACAAGGATATTCAGGTTTACTATATCATTAGTTTTAGTGGGAAAAAATGTCCCTTTCATGTTGAAATTCACAGTTTTAAAAAAAGTCGCCTAAAGTAACGATTGTCAATTTTAACAAGTGGCATCAATTATTTTTGATAAAGTTTAAAAATACATTCTAACACAGATAGAATTACACTGTTTACAAATCTTTAGAATATGAACTTTATTTTGAAATAAAGTTAAAAGTGTGATATCGGAGAAAAGTTCTCATTAAATGAATCTAATTAATTAATTCATTAAATTAATAGCTCTCCGGTTCAGGTCAAAATTACGATTTGTGGATAAAGGGATGCATGTATGGGTGTGCCAGAATTCGAATTCTTGGCCATAGATGGAGCCACTGGAAAACAAGAACAATCACACCCCCTCTGCCTTAACAGCTTACGACAACAACAAGAACAAATAATATAAGGAATATATACAATGATATTCAGGTTTACTGTATTATTAGTATGGATGCTCGGTGGACATGTCCTGGGGTCTATCCTCGAGCTGGACAAGGTTAACTCAACCCGTCATCCTTTCAGTAGGTTGATACGTTGAGTACCAACCATGCTTGTGGATAAAATTTTGGGAGTTCCACGTGCGACTTTATTCTAAAATAAAGTTTAAAATGTATGAAATTAGGACGAAAGCTCTCCTTTAACTTAAATAAATAATATAAGGATAATATACAATGAAATTCAGGTTTAAATCTTTCCTTAATGTAACCTTAAAGGTATATGAAGTCAAGAAATATTAAAAATTTTTTTTAGAAAATATGAGCATTTTTTGAAGTGGAAATCTTGTTTAAAAATATCGAAAGTCACCGGAAAGTACGGCATTTTCTTTCAGTAAGTATCGAGAACAAGAAATTCTTAATCATTTCCCAAGTTAGTGTACTACACCTGAAATAAATATTAGACGTTTAATGAATTTATTGGATCTTTCTATTTCTAATTTTATTCACAAATATTTATTTTATATTCATTTTCCTAATATTCATATATATAATTCACTAGTTTCAATAGTCATTTCTTAATTTTATTTCTTTTAACCATAAGAAAATGTTCTATAAAAAGTTGTTGGTAGTAAATGGCAAGATAAATAAGAAAAATAAAAATAAAAGAAGCATAAGTAAAAGTTGCAAAATTTCACATTTCTTTTAAGGGTTGAAAACCCATTCCAATTCTTTTACTTAAGTCAAGGTGATGTAGCTTTGCAATTTGGTGCACACAGGCGATGCTTCAGTACCTCTGGCTTATTATTTCAACTTATTTTATTTTTTTTAACCATAAAAAAATGTTATATAAATTTTTTTTGTAGCAAATTGCAATATAAAAAATAAAATAAGCATAAATAAAAATCGTAAAAGCTGCATTTCTTTCAAGAGTGCAAAAACCAATCCAATTCTTTTACTAAAGTTAAGGGGATGATTCTTTGAAATTTGGTGCAAACAGACGACACTTCAATACCTGTTGTTTATTATTTCAACTCGGAAGTATAATATTTCAAGCTTGTTTACGAGATTTCAAATTTAAGCTTAAAGTTTCTAAGTTAGATTTAATTTGTTTAAACCTAAACTTAATCTAAAAATATTTGTAAAAAAATTTTTCACATTTAAGACTTGCAGCATATGAAGAAGAGGAATGTAAAAAAAAAGTATTGATATCATTACTTATATATTACTTATACTTATACACATTACTTATATATTAGTATTGATATCATTACTTATATACTTAGGTATATTTTTAAATCTTAACTATCAAAAAAAAAAAAAAACTAGAAAGCTTCCAGAAAGTTTAGCATATTTTTCTGGAACAACTGATGGAAAAAAATAAAATGCTAAATCACTGCTGAGCTGCAAAAATTTCACTGCAAAACTCATTTACTAAAGCTTAGGTGACAATGTTTTGCAATTTGAGGCAAGCAGACAACATTTCAGTACCTCTGGTTTATTATTTCAACTCAGAAGTATAAAATTTCAAGTTTATGTTTAAAATTTTAACGTCAGTTTTAATTTTTTTAAACAGAAACTTAACCTGATAATATTTGTAAAAAAAAAATGTTTACATTCCAGGCTTGCAGTATATGAAGAAGAGGAATGTAAAAAAAGTATTAATAACATAAGTATTAATACTTTTTTATAAATATTTAAACCCTTTAAAAAGATAGAAAGCTTCCAGAAAATTCAGCATATTTTTCTGGAACTACTGAGGGGAAAAAAAAAAGAAAACTTTAAATCACTGCTTAACTTTGTACACAACAGTAAATACAAGACGTTTAATGAATCTACTGGAATACTTTTATTTTTGCTAATTTTATTTATTTTTTTTTTTTTTTACCGCATGAAATGTTCTATAAAAACCCTAACCCGAAGATTTCCTGTATATTACGACAACGGAATAGTAATATCCAAGTCCCGTGCTTCTGTAATTTATCGCTGTAAATAGTGAACCTATCCGTAAAAGTTTTTGGTAACAAATAACAATTTAGAGAAGAGAAAGTAAAAGAAGCAAAAAAAAAAAAAAAAAAAGAGTCGCAAAAACCACATTTCTTGCGAGGGCGCCAAACCCAATCAAATGCGTTCCATCATTCAACAAATTCTATTACCAAAGCCGAGGTGACGATGCCTAGCCATTTTGTGCAGAGCAGACGACACTTCAGCTATCTCTAGTTTATCCTTATATTACTCTCTCCGATTTACGGCCCTATTTGTCGCTCTCGGTGTCCACTTACCAACATCGAAGGCTTGTTTCACAAGGCTAGTGAACTCCTCCCCATTAGCCGCTATTAGGGAAAAGGGGAAATAATGGCAGGCGGTCGCCCTGGCAGATTAGCCATTAGCTGGGGCCGGTTCTGTGATGGAAGAGCTCCTGTGGCTTTAAATGGACTTTGATGGAGACGACGATGAGGGAAACACTAATGGAATTATTAGAAAACATCGTAGTCAATCCTCTGTTCGAACATCGGCTTCGCACAAAGAAATCAAAGGAACACGTTTTGATTTATTTTTCCACCCTGGCTAAAAACCTTTCGCTTCTCTCTTTAGTTTATTCTTTTTTTGTTTTGTTTTGATTTTTCTTTTTTTAGAGTTTGGTTTCTTGAATTAAATCGCCGATTGCCTTTCGCTCTTTAGGGTTTTATTCCAATCAATATTTCGTAAAGGGGTTTTTAGTAACATGAACGATGCGTGGTGCTTTCTTGATGTAATGATGTGAGAAAACTGTAATTTGTAAAATGATTTTATCAGTGGGAAATTTTTCGATGGGGATATTTTGTAGCTTTTAAATTATTATCATTTTTATTGATAAGTTTTTGAAAATGAAATATTGATTAATAGTGTAAGACGTTTTGGTAATATTGACAAGGGAAACGAAATTATAAATGTAGAATTTAAATTAAAAGCGTTACAGAAAGGATATCAATTATCTGAACTTTAATTAAGATTTCATTATTTTTTTTGTTACTTTTCATTTTACTTTTATTTGTTAATAATCGTTTTTTTAGACGTTGATTTCTTAAAGTAAATCACATATTGCACTTCGCTCTCTAGAATTTTATTTCAATCAATATTATTTAAAGATTTTTTTTGTTGCATGAACTATCTTTCATGCTTTTTTGGTGTAATAATGTAAGGAAATTGTAATATGTAAAATGATTTTGTCAATGAGAAAAATTTTCGATGATTATATCTTGTAAGTTTTAAATTATTATTTTTATTAATGTTTTGAAATGAAATATTCATCAATAATGTACGATGTTTTGAATTTATTGACAAGCAAACAAAAAAAAAAAAAAAAAAAAAAAAAAAAGTAATGGGGGATTTAAATTAAACGAGAATTACGAACGGTATCAATTATATAACCTTAATTAAGATCTCATTATTTTTTTTATTTTTTATTTTACATCTACTTATTTGTTGTTTATAGAGTCTGATTTCTTGGATTAAATACTCAATTGCATATCACTCACTAGAATTTACTTCAAGTAAAATTTCTTACAGGGTTTTTTAATCACATGAACTATGATTGGTGCTTTTTTGTTGTAATTATGTAAGGAAACTTTAATTAAGATCTCATTATTTTTACCTATTATTTCTTATTACATAATGCTTTTTTAATGTTTTGTTTCTTGAATTTAATCCTCAATTGCTTTTTGATTTTTAGGATTTTACTTCCCTTAATATTTTGTAAAGGTGCTTTATTTTCCATAATGGGGAAAATATTGCTTTTTGATGTAGCGACGAGAAAAATTTATAAATTGTTAAGGAATTTTATCACCTGGAAAAGTTTTTAGTGAGGTAACTTAGTAATTCTTAAATTTTTAACGTTTTTATGGATCAGTATTTGAAAGTGATAAATTCATTCATGATTAAGCCGTTTCGGTCAGATTAGCCAGTAAAGAAAAGCGAACTTATAAACGTTGGAATTCAAATTAAAAAAATTACAGAATGTTTATCAATAATATGGCTTATTTATAAAATATGTTGTTATTTTTTACTAATTTTTGTTATACTTTTCTCATTAAATAATCCTTCTTCGTGGTTCGTGTTTTGAACTTTATCACAAATTACTTTTCGTACTTTAGGGTTTTATTTCGCTGAATATTTTTCAAAGTTATTTGATTTCATGTAATGGGGGAAATGTTTTTCTCTCATATGAAAAAGAAAGATTTATTATTACGTCATTAGTATTGTAAGGAAACTTTAATTTATAAAATAATTTCACCAGTTAAAAAATTATCTGTGGTGATCTTTGTTAACTTTTTATTAATATTATTTTTATCGATTAATTTTGAGAAATAAAAGGTACATTAATAATATAACATATTGGCGAGAAAACATGTTAATGTGAAATTCAAACTAAAGAATGATTAGAGAAAGGATATCAGTTACAATCCTTATTTATTTGGATTTCTCAATTTTTTACTTATTATTTTATTTTTCTTATTATTTCTTTCTTTCTAGAGTTTGATTTCTCGAATTAAATTGCCGATTACCCACTGCTATTCAATCATTATTTCGTGAAAGGGCCGTAAGTTACATAGTTGAATGAAAGATGATTGGTGCTTTTATGATGTAATGATGAGAAAATACTGTAATTTGTAAAATAATTTGATCAGTGAAGGAAAATTTTACTAATTCTATTTCGTAAGTAGTAAATTGTTACAATTATTATTGATTTGTTTTTGGAAATGAGCTATTTTTTAAAAAATATAAGTCATTTTAGTTATATTGACGAGCGAAAGAAATGTAAATGGGGAATTCAAAATAAAAAAAGAGTTGCAAAAATGGTATCAATAATATAACCTATTTAATTAAGATCTAATTTTTTACTTATTAATGAATCGAAAATTGATCTTACGATTTTTTTCTGATTGTTTTTAAGTCTTTACAATCTTAGATGCATCTCTCCTTTTCCAAAAACTTTTTAAACAACCAAATAATAAAAGCTTATTAACTTAGGGACATTTTATGGTGCATTTAAAGTATTTTTAATAAAAATTATAATTAAAAATAATAAATGATTATTTTGAATTGGATATTTTTAGAACATTCCAGACACTATAATTGATACTTAATAAAAGATATGCATTATCAAGTGGAAAACCAGTAGTTTTTTCATTTATAATTTTTCAATTGAATATTTTTCGTGAATTTTAGATACCTTGAATAAAATTTAATGAAAGATATACCATATAAAATTGTTAATTGGTAGTTTTTTTCAGGACACTTCTCAAAAGGCGAAAACAATAACGCGAACAGTAGCTATTTTTGAGTTCCATTGATAATATAATTATATACACTGAGTATTTACTTGAAGGCGAAAAAATTATCGAACCGTACAGTATGGTAATGGAATTTCTGGTAAATAAAAACCATAATTCTGGTTTACAGAACCAAAATGAACGGTATTTAAATCATTCATTCGGTCATTTTTTTCATTAATATGGTTACGGTTTACCAAAAATTGTAGTTTTTAAAATTATAATTCTTATTACCACACATTTAGTAAAAAAAAAAAAAAAAAAAATTAAAAAGCAAATTTAATCGAATAAATGGTCTTTATGCCATGCTTCAAGATAACATGATTAAATAACCAAATTTTACCACATTTACCAAATTTTATCACCTATTATAAAACCATATTTTCATACCAATTTTACCAAAATCATTAGAAAAGTGCTTTATAAAAAAAAACCAAACCTTTTGGTGTTCCCATAGAACCAGAAACATGGTTATTTTTACCATTTTCTGGTAGTTTTGACCATACTTTTTACTCAGTTAACTTATGTAATGTACTTTACACAACCTAAATGAACATACACTATAATAATTTTTTTCATTGAATTTAAGGACATCAAATTACTTAAGTAATACATTAATGGCAAAAACAATAGGATTTGCACGGTTGCTTTTTTTGGACTACATTTCACGTGTTAGAAAATGAAATTTTTTACACAAATATTTTATAAAAAATACTTAAATATTTGAAATACTATTTTAAATATGGAAAATAAGCTTAAAATATTTAATTAATCTATTTTTGTTAATATTATAGCATTATAGCTTGGTTTTGTACTTTTAGTTTTTGCATCTTCATCAAAACAATAAATAGCTTTTCCTAAAAAAAAAAAAAAAAAAAAAAAGACTTTCATACCGTAATATAACTTCTCTATTACCTTAATATATTACTTTTATAACAACAGTAATTAACTATATATTACTTATTGACTCTGTTTATAACTTGCCCACGATCAGTTAAGGATATTATTAAATAACCGTTCGTTTCGTTTTTAAAGTTCACGCTTTTATTTTTACATGTAAAAATCTAGATTCCATCAACAAAAAAATTTTTTGTTGTTGCATTGGCTCAGTTAACATGATGAATGTCCAAAATAAATGCCCTTTTGATAATTTTTTTTTTAAAAGGCATTTATATAAAATTTTTGCGATAATTTGTGTTAATTCCTGTCACTACATAGAATTATAAACATACTCTAAAATTTTTACTGTGAATTAAATTTAAATTTAGTTTAGATCTGCGCTATGCTCCATACTTTCGACAACTGCCCATCAACGATTATGCTAGTTGCTTTCACCATTGCAGGTTTGAAAAGACGACTAAGTAATTTTTCATGTACTTAATATACTGAGATATTATAGATGCTATGACTCTGTATAAAACTTTCTTACGGTTGTGATTGAATAAAATAAAAGAATCGATTTTCCTTCTAGATATTTTTATTTATTTATTTTTCATTATAATTGAATATAGTTATTTTTCATGATGTTTTTTTTAATTTTTTTTTTTGTTATTTTTTTTTTATTACTTTAAACAGTTTAGACTCTATCATTGGTGATGGTACTTGCACTCATGGTTGAGAAAAATAAAATCAAAACAAAGCTAGTTTTTTTTTTCATGTGCTTAATCAATATGTATGTAATTATATATGTTATAATCATTTTGTACGAACCATTTTCTCCCCAACAACAGTAAATAGATTGGTTTTGACTTAATTTTCAATGCTTTTAAAGTTTAATTAAGAATTGGCTTTATTATATATTTTTTATATGTTCATTATTTTTATTTTATTTATTGGGAAACTTTGTCAGGGCAAAAAATTAAATTACGAATTAACCAGCAGAGATTTCTTTTTTGTTGGGTCATCTGAAAGACATAATTTACAAGGTTTCCGCTTACAATCCGTGGTCATAATCTCGGACATTTATTGTGAATACTGTATTTTTGCAAAGGAGCACTTTGCGTTGATTTAGTGTCTTAATACTTTAGATTCAATATTCCTGTACAATAAATTCCTAATTTTAGAACGCTCGACCACTCCTCCAAGTTTGTCCCATGATCGTAGTCTCATCTTATATTTTAAAACTTAAATTAACATTCAAATTTTCCGCAAATATAATGATGAACATTTTTTTGTCAGCAACCTTGAAATAGGGAAAGAAAATCCATTCTATTTTTAGGGATTCTCTTACGCATGCCTTTATGCATTTACATAAAATTCAAAGTGGCCTGGATAGCCCGGTTGACAGGGCGCTGGACTCCCATTTGTGAGAACGGGAGTTTGAATCCAGCCAGCCGAAGACACCCGTGTTAAATGGTGACTGGTGTACGTTAAATATGTCGAGTCACAAATTCCTCTTTGTTCCCATAACAAATCAATACCTTCCGGGGCTACTGAATTCGAGATTTATCGTTCTCTGGTTCAGATCAAAATTACGATCTGTGGATGAATGGATATATGACTGAGTCCACCCTATAAACGGGTGTGTGGCAGAATTTGAATTCTTGGCCATAGATGGCGCCCATAGAAAACAAGAAAAGTCGCACCCCCCACTGCCTTAAGGGGCCGACGACAGCAACAACAACATAAAATTCATAAAATCGCGTCATGGTTGTATGGATGCTACAATGTTTAGCCTTTATAAAATGTCATTATTATTTCTTATAACTTCATTACCACTAAAATATTTTAAATTCAATTTAATTTGGAGCCCAGAGAGGAAAAAACGCTTAGCGAAAGGCTTTGATAATAATTGACAGACAATTAATGAATTCTTCAACTCATTTTGGAGAAGAGGCTAGTAACATTAGGGTGATCATAAGAAACGAAATTTCCAATTTCTTTGATGGTACCCTCTTAAAAAGGTGCCAATTTCTATAAAACTAATATTCTAAAACTATACTAAAAAAAAAAAAAAAAAATTTAGACTCCTTTCCCGAACGTGAAAGTTTGAAAAAGTTGTGATTTTTTTCAAAAAATGCAATGCTTTCCTCTATGAAATCGGAACGATTAGTTGTTGAAACACAAATATTGGGTTATTTTGTGGAAAAGACTTTCAATCGAATTTTTAATATAAAACGTCTTTGTCCAATGAATAGATCAAAGTATAAAATATGTTTTTTTAACCCCAACAGAAAATTTTTTTTTTTTTTTTTAATGAAGAAAATTTAGATACAATTAGTTGCTTGGAATGATTAAAGTAAAAAATCATAAATAATATTATTTTTAAAACGAGATTGGCATAAAATATGAAATTGTCAGAAATAACACATATATGACAAAATTACTTTATATCAGATAATTAAGTCATTACATTGAGTCATAAATATGGCAAAATAGCAAAGTCAGAATAAATTTAATATTTATAAACTTTAAAAATAAAAAAAAAAAGACTACAGAGTCAAAAAGTAAAAGATTCTGGAAGAATAAACGTAATTCTAGTTTTCTAACTAAATTATTTATCCCTTTCATGTTTATCAAGTGACAATGGTTTTGAAGGCATTTTTTAAAGTTTTTGCATCAAGATTGCCGTAAAAAAAGTAACTAATTGAGAATTTAAGTACCACCAGTATTTTAAAGCTTTAGATATTGCCTCTTTCAATATTTATGCATTTCTAAACTAAGTAAAACTTTGGCTAATTTTATGTCTTGTTATGGAGTTAATGCAGCATTTTGAGCATTAATCTAATCTTCTATATGGATGGTTATAAGGAAAAGACAGATTTTAAGGATCCAGTTCGGGAAACTCATTTCTGAAAATAATAATTTTTAGAGAGTAGAGAACTTTTACTGTCATCTTAGCATGATATATGGCACGTGAAAGATATTTTGTTTTGACCTCTGAAAAGTATTTTGTTTAGTGGGACAAATTTTGTATACATCAAGGAAAATTACAAGAATTACTTATAGTCTTCTCCAAGAAGATATATTTTGGGTTTTGCAATTACCTAGAATATAGTTGCATAGCAACGTCTTTGATGTCATTAATTGTTCATTTGGCCCACTCATCATCGATCTCAGTTTTTTTAACTTTTTATTTACTGATTTTTGTTGATTTTAGATGAAGTTATCTTAAATCTCAAGTTGAAGGCTTATACTTAACTCTTTTTTTTTATCAAAAATTTATCATAAAATTAAAATGTTATGATGGCACGCAATATATAGCAATTTTTTTTCCTCAAATAATTGCTCTAACAAACAGTCATCACTGAATAAGTAGTGTTCCCATTGCGTCTATTTTTATCTTCTGTTCTAATTTTAGATTTAAAATTTCAAGTTGACAGCTTATACTTAACGCTTTTTTTTAATCAAAAATTTATCATAAAATTAAAATGTTATGATGGCGCGCAAGATATAAATTTTTTTTTCTTCAATTAATTGCTCTAACAAACAGTCATCACTGAATAAGTAGTGTTACCATTGCGTCTATTTTATTTTCTGTTCAAATTTTTGAGCTTCAGTAATCTGGCCTTTGTACTACCTCAAACAAACATCAAAGTTATCAAGGCCTAGCTATATTTCCAGTAAGAGTCTTCAGTAAGTTTAAAACAAATTATGCTTTGAATGTCCTTTTACTTTTATTAAAGATTTTAAAGATCGTTTTTTTATTTACTTTACAGGTCTGTTTGTTTTCGCCAAAGAAAAAAATTATTATAGATGACTAAAAATTGTTGTAGATGACTAACGCAGTAGTTTCACAGTAATTTAATGAGTCATAAGGACAGTAGTCAGGTAATTGTGAGCTGTGGTGGCTCAGGAGATTGAGCGCTCACCTTCCAATGGATTAACCCGGGTTCGAATCCCAGCTATGGCTGCTTGTAATAAATTCCACACACGACTTGCAACGACCACAGTGGTGAAGTGAAATATCTTTAGTGGTAGACAGATCATGGGTTAGAATCCCTTGTGGTCAGGATAATCGTAAGAGGTTTTCGTGGTTTTTCTCTCCATGTAACGTAAATGCGGGTAATTGCCATAAAAAAATCTTCTGCAAACACAAATTTCTCCCAATACTTAATCCAGAAGTTTCTTCGTCTTCTGGATTAGGTTCAAACTTACAAAGCTACGAAGTTGAACATTAGTAGTCATAAACTCCAAAATTGGATCGGCTACTCAATGACGGTTATAAAATCAGGTAATTAGCCACGGTGGGTCAGAGAATAAAGCGTTCGACCCAGGTTTCAATCCCAGCAGAGGCTGGTTAGTACGAATTATATTGCCGGCTCACACAGACCTCAGTGCTGTTTTAAAATATTCTCAGTGGTAGACGGATCATGGGCTAGAATCCCCTTGCCATTGGGCTAACTGTGGGAGGGTTTCGTGGTTTTCTTCTCAAACGCACGCAAATGCGGGTTAGTTCCATAAAAACGTCCTCCAAGATGGTTAGTTTGTTCTAATGTTTGATCCAGGAGTTACTTTGTTTTCTGGGCTGGGTTCGAAATTACAAGGCTATGGAGTTGCACATTGGTAGTCGTAAACTCATAATAGGGTCGGCATTTCAATGCTGATCATTAAAAATAATACAATTATATTGTGAAGAATTTTGGTGCACAGTTGCCACCATTTTTAGTGTTGAGGTAAACTAAGTAAATTTTTAAATACAGAACTGTAGTTATCATGCAAAAAATTATTTAAAATTGAGAAAATAACAATTGTTTGAAAGAATTATTGCGAATATCTTACTAAAAATGCGCGTGTTTTTTTAGAGGAAATCTTTTTGCAATAAAGCAATAAATTGATTCTGATGCACATGAAAATATCTGTTGTCAGCAAGTAAACAAATGAAAAATGAATGAATAAATAAATTGTGAAAAAGTAAATTAAAAATGTGACTACATGCCACAATACGGAATTTTTATTTTCCTCAACACCAAAAATGATGACAGCGATACATTAAAATATTTTACAGTGCAAGATAAAACTTTAAAATTCCACTTAGACCATTTCATTCATTTGCCATTTCATGGCAAATTTAAAATTCCATCTTTTTTTCCGCTTATTCTTCAATATATTACACAGAAAAAAGATATTCATCAATTTGGCAAGGCCCCAACATTAATGTAAAGAAGACTCAACGCAAATGATATCTACAGAAATTAACTATACTTTGTCTTCATATGGAAACAACTGACTAAGATTAGTTTTTGAAATAAAAAGACTACTAATGTATCGCCATGACTTATTTCATGTCAATCATACTTGAGTATTTTCTTAATACCATTCCCAGTTGAGAAATTGCGGTTTAATTTCTGTGAAAAAAAACTCTAAACTGTGAAAACTGAGGAAAAATTCTAAAAATTGTAATTTATTTCAAGTTAATAACGAATCGATCATTCATACACTGTTAAAACAGGATTGTATAAGGATAAGCAAAATGTACTAAAAAATTAGTATAACGTGTGCTTGCAATAGTTCCAAGTACCATGCATTTATTTTTAAGAGAAGCGTGTTCTCGTTTTTGAATACATATTTTCAATTATGTATTTAATAATTTAAGTCGTAATAATTTTTAGTTACTTTTAAGAAAAAAGTACTAATTTTTAAGTTCATAAAAATTACCGAGTACGTAAGCAGTTTAACTTAGTTTAATTTTAAGTACTCACTTTTGAGATCATAAAAGCTTCCGATTATGTAAGCAGTTTAACTAACTTTAAAAATTAAGCAGTTCATCTACGCAGTTAACTCTAAAAATCTTAAGTTATTTCAAGTTAATACCGAATCCAGCATTCACACACTGTTAAAACAGGATGTTTAGGGATAAGCAAAATGTACTAAAAAATTAGTATAACGTGTGCTTGAAATAGTTCCAAGTACCATGTATTTATTTTTTAGAGAAGCGTGTTCTCGTTTTTGAATACACATTTTCAATTACGTAATTAATCATTTTTAGTCGTAATCATTTTTAGTTACTTTTAAGATAAAAGTTCTCATTTTTAAGTTCATAAAAATAACCGATTATGTAAGCAGTTTAACTTAATTTAATTTTAAGTACTCACTTTTGAGATCATAAAAGCTTCCGATTATGTAAGCAGTTTAACTAACTTTAAAAATTAAGCAGTTCATCTACGCAGTTAACTCTAAAAATTTTAAGTTATTTCAAGTTAATACCGAATCGAGCATTAATACACTGTTAAAAAATGCTTAAAGACAAGCAAGAAAAATTAATATAACGTGTGCTTGCAATAGTTCCAAGAAGCATTTGATACGACACTAACATTTATGCAAAGAAGACACAACAAAAGTGATATTTACAGAAATTATTAATACTTTACTGTCTTCATATGGAAATAACCGACTAAGATTAATTTTTGGAATAAAAAAAAAACTTTTAATGCATCAAAATAATTTATTTCGTTCATATTAATCATACTTGACTCTTTTTATAATATTAAAACCACACTAGAAAAATTGAGGTGTAATTCCTGTTGAAACTCTAAACTGTGGAAAAAATTTTAAAAATTGTAATACCAAAACTTAATACCAAATCGAGTGTTTATACACTGTTAAGACATGATGCTTAAAGACAAGTAAAATAAGTATAAAGTGTGCTTGCTATTGTTCCAAGTACTATGCACTTATTTTTAAGAGAAGCGTCTTCTTACTTTTTAATATATATTTTCAATTATGATAACATTTTTAGTTACTTTTAAGATAAAAATACTCATTTTTGAGTTCATAAAAATAACGATTATGTCAGCAGTTTAACTTATTTTAATTTTAAGTATTCATTTTTGAGATCATAAAAGTAAAATAAAACATAATTCACACGAGATCATGAAAATTAACTTATGATTTAAATGCTCCCTGAGTTTATAAAAATTTGGAAACTCTCTTCATCAGCAATATAATGGATTTTTCTTTAAGAATGACGCAATAAAAATAACTTTTAACATAAAAGTTCTTAGAAAAGAAAAATTGCTTAATAAATTGTAAAAATATCCTCACGATAAAATATATAAAGCAGCTTATAAATCAACTTTGAAGCCACTTAAAATAAAAATAAAATACAAGAAAAGGAAATTTATAGAAAACAATTTATATAAAGATAATTTAATTTTAATAATTCAATATAGATTGTTTATATAAACAACTTATGTTTCCAAGAAGCAAAGTGGGCTTATCAATAATATCACAAATAAACATTGTAAGTCAAATAAACTACTTGACTCATTAAAGGTTTATGAATAAGCTTTTAAATGTAATTCTCATTTTTGTTACAAAGTATTACTTCAAATACTTTCTAGTAACGATTATTTTAAATGTTGCAATTCTCTATGTAACTAATCTTTTGTTTTATGAAATGTTTCTAATTATGAAGTTTATGATATCTTAAATTTTTCGAATAAAAATTCCTATTATTATGACGGCGTAAATATTCCACCAATACTGAAACAATTCTTTATCACTCTATTCTTTTTTTCTTTTGTTATTTCTTCTATTTTTCCTCTATTATATTCATTTCTCCTCTCTTTTTCTTCCAACTATTTTTTCTTTTTTAATTAATTTTTGATTCAGATCGATTTCCCAATTTATTAAAATATGCTACTCTAACGCTTATCTTCAAATTCGGTAACAAATATTTTTTAACAAGTTAGAGACCGCTTTCAATTCTGTCTATATTTTTTAAATTAATCAAACAAATTAGAATCAAATCAAATTTATGATTTTATGTATTCAACAAATTTTATTACTGATTACCAGTTAGATTTTAGTAAAGATAGAAGTACCACAGATTCATTAGTAAAGTTCATTAATTTCATTTACACAAACATCAATAATAATAGTAAAACCCTTGCAATAATTATAAATATTTCCAAAGCATTTGATAGCGCAAATCATTCTATTTTAATTTAAAAAATAAATTTTTCTAGATTAAGAGAGTATATTTTAAATTGATTAATGTCCTATTGATTAATGTTAAGCTGATTAATGTACAAAGGGTAAAAATGAACTTTTTACCCTGTTTTTAGTAATTTCATTTCAGACACGAAGGGTGTTCTTTAAGGTTTCATTTCAGGTCCTTTATCTTTTTTAAAATTTTACCAGTGATAAGTTAAAATTATTTGGATCTATTATTACTTTTTGATGATTTTGTATCAACTTTTTACCTTGGTTTTAGTAATTTAACTTCAGTCACGAAGGGTGTTTCTCAAGGTTCCATTTTGGGCCCTTTATTTTTCTTAATTTTTACCAATGATTTCTATAAGTTAAAATTATTTGAATCTATTATTACTTTTGTCGATGATTCTGTATTGCTATATTCTTGTTCTGATATAAATATACTAAAGACACAAGTTGAACTAGATTTAGTTAAAATAGGTAATTGGTTTTCATAAAATAATCTAGATTTAAATTTAAATAAAACCAAAAAAAATGTTTCTCAGCTTAACGAACAGAAATTTTTAATTTCGAACCTAAATTTCACTCGCTTGAATATGTGACATTTTAAGCCAGTCCTTATTATTTTATACAATCTGTAAATACTGAGGCGTCGTTCCTCAGGGGATAGAGCGTCAGCTTTCCAATGAGGTGAACCGAGTTCGAATCCCAGCGATGGCTGGTCGATACGAATTCACACAAGTGGTAGATTGATCATGGGTTAAAGTCCTCTTGCCATCAGACTGCGGGAGAGTTTCGTTGTTTACCTCTCCGTGTAACGCAAATGCGGGTTAGTTCAATCAAAAAGTCCTCTACGAAGGCAAATTTCTCCCAATAATTGATCCACGAGTTCCCTTGTCTTTTGGATTGGGTTCAAAATTACATGACTACGGAGTTGAACCAAATTGAACGGAGTGGTTAAAGTAATTTTGCTTCTTGTAGAAAATTAAATAGAATTTGTTGAAATATAGTAAATATAGTAAGAAAATATATAGTAAGAAAAATATAGTAAGAAAAGCATCAGTATCTATCTTACTTGAGTCATTATAAGGTAGTTAGCAAAATCTTCGCGTTTTTTTGTACACCAGTCTAAAAAATTGATTTTACTTGGAGAATTATGAAAAAACCCTTATATCTTTTAGTTTATTTGTTTTACAAACAAGTTTTAATTATGAAAGATAAATTTAACATTATCTAAAAAAAAAAGTCAAAATTTGTCTTTCTCTAACCACCCGTTCGGATTTTTCTAGCTAAGAAATTTGCAATTTTTTTAGAAAAAAAAAAAATCACGTTTTCTCGAACTTTGACACAAGGAGGGGGGGTCTGAATATTAATTTATTGAGCTGAAACTTTCCAAATATTAGTTTTATACCAAATGACAACTTTCTGTGAAAGATTTGATGAAATTTCTCTTACCCATGTTAATAAAAATCCACTCAACATGCTAATATTCTTTTGTTTTTCAAACAATGAGGATGTGAACTGTTTGGGTTCATCTCCTCTCAGTTGCACATTCCTTTCATTCTACTAAATTTGTGCTTTTGCATTTTTATTTTTAAAAAACATAATTTTTCACAAAAATTAAGCTCCTCGTTATTTTTCAAGAAATATAAGTTTATGCTAATTAACAACTGTTTAATTAATATATTTAAATATAATACATTTAATTAATACAATCCAATGCAATCCAACAATATAATATATTGATACAATATACTTAACTCACATATTTTATCTTCTTCAAATTATTTGCTCAGTAATTTATTTTAACTAAATCATTATTCATCGCTCCCAACTATCAATCCTTGATTATAGCAATAAATTATTAGCCATTTTAAACACAAATTAGCTACTCTCTTTCCTTCCGCATCAATTTATTCACCATATAGCTCACTATTTTGTAAGACTGTCTTTTATTTCTTTGGAGAATAGAAAAAGCTAATTAAAAAAAAAAAAAAAAAAAAAAAAAAAAAAAAAAAAAAAAAAAAAACAACAACAACAACAACGAATGTTATTTGTTAGTTAAATGTGTATTCCCAACTATCAATCCTTGATTATAACAATAAATTATTCACTATCATTAGCCAAAATCAACAACTCTTTTCCTTCCGCATCAATTTATTCACCATTTAGCTCTCTATTTTCGTAGGACTATCTTTTATTTCTTTGGAGAATAGCAAGGACTGGTTTTCATAAACCATGAATGTTATTTGTTAGTTAAATGTACGTTAACAACTATCAATCCTTGATAATAACAATAAATTATTAGCCTTCTTCAACCAAAATCAGCTACTCTCTTTCCTTCCGTGTCAACTTATTCACCATATAGATCTTTTACTTTTGTAAAAGTGTCTTTTACTTATTTGGAGATAGTAAAGGTTAATTTTCATAAATCATGAATGCTATTTGTTAGTTAAATACACACTAGTAATTTTTTTTTTCTAATGCAAATTTACAGAACTCTGTTACTGAGCTAAATTTTTAACAATTAAAATTACTCCCTGAATCTACTTTTGCGATTTTACCTTTTGCCGGTGAGTTACATTTTCCAAGCATTAGCTGAAAGCTCTTAAAAAGCTTATACCACTTCAAACGCACCACCGATACCCCAAAGTTTTTATTTAAATCCCAGCCTTCTCTTTATTTTTTTGTACTCTGAAAGAAATAATAAAACTCCCCCGCTCAAAAGAAGTCGATTTGAAGTAAAAGCGGAAGAGCCCTTTGTAGGTGCCTTCTAAGTGCCTCCTCACTAATGCCAAACAAACCCCGTAGCTAGCGAATTACTGGCTTTTGATTCCACCAGTCTGAATGGGCTCTATTGTCCGCCATAGCCCCATTAGCTTCTCTGAGGTGAATTCATCCCGACTATACCCCTAAACGCTCTTCCATAGAACGGATTGATGAAGAGTACGGGAATCCTTTCCTTCGAATCTTTTATCATTTATGCGATTAGGCGACGATACTAATTATTAGCGTTACTCCTTGAATAGCGGTTGCTTCTATAGGGTTTTCAGATCAACGTACCGTAGCTAAATAACGCTTTTTACCCTTCGTTTTCGAGGGCTTTGTGCTGTAACCGCGAAAGGTTGGTCTGGCATTTACTTCTCCATTTATGACATAGTTGAGACTGTTTGGGATGGGATCGTGTTTGAATGAAATGGTTGTATTGATATGAATAGCTTTTGATACTGATAGACGCAATCAGCGGGATTTATTTTTGTTGAGTCCTATAGACCTTGAAATGGTTAGATAAAGTTTTATAGTCGTTTAAACGCCGCACAGATTTCTATGAAAAGGATCGTAAATATTAAAACGCTTGTTGGGGGAGTCTAATTTTAAATAGAAAGCAAAAAGAGCCCCCAACTTTTCAGTAAGTTTCACACATCACAACAAATGAGACTAAATGTACCATGGTATGGATTTCTATAAGATTTAATTTATCATCAAAATTTTTAACTCAATCAACGAGAGTTATTTTTGTTGCGTCCCATAGACCTTGAAATGCTTAGATAAAGCATTAGGCCGAGTTCTAGCTGCTTTTGCTTTCCTCAGTGAAATAGATATCCCACAATTACAAATTGATAATTTGTAAACTACAAATTGTTTGTGGTCACCCCCTTTTACATGGTGGACGCTAGAGGACGGGGGTTTGAACGGCGAGAGGACCACTCGTCTGGTCAGCAGAAGGGGAGATAAGGAGTGATAGATTTATGAGGAATTAGAATGTAGAACGCCTTATCTTAACAATTTGTTCTTGTGGAATATAACATTTCTTTCAATTTGTTTTTGTGGGATATCTATTTCATTGAGGGAGTTTTTGCGACCTAGAACTCAGCCTTAGGGTCTTTTTAACTCTGCACAGATTCCCATGAAAAGTATTGTAAATAATCAGGGACGTTGTAGTCCGATCATCTTGGGATTGGTATCACACAATTGCATCGGAAAATTTACATTGCATGTTCAGATAGTTTCTGTTTAGAAATATTAAGTATATGCATCAGTACGAGCTAAAAGAAGTTTTGTTTATAATTCTTTCAACTTTTGAACTTTTTGTTGTATTGACTCTATTTTGTTTTGTTTGTTCTGTTGTTCTATTTTGTTATTATTATTGATATTGATTTAGTTTTAAATTTATTAATACATACTAAGATTTAATTATTAAAACATCCGGTTAAAAATCCATAAAACATAAGTATTAGACAACAAGACAATAATAGTTAATTTAACCTCACTTCAATTTTGAATTTCTCAACACCCCGAGGAAAAAGTTATACCTACGTGATTCTAAATATTAATATTAAATGCTTGTTGTGAGTCTTTTTTAATCAGTTAAAAGAGTCTAAACTTTTTAGAAATAAAAGCTAGGTTTGAAATGTAATGAAGTCTACCTCTGTGTTAAAAATCTATTGCTTCTAGCGTATACAAGACATTTTGTACTCATCGTCATTAAAATTTATTTTAGTCACATAACACGTAGGTTTTCAATCCACGGGATTTATTGTTATTGAGTCCTGAAAACCTTCAAATGGTTAAATAAACTTTCAGTATTCTTTTAACATCAGACAGATTTCTATGAAAATGATTATTTTAATGTTGAATTTATTATTATTATTATTTTTTTGCTGAAAATATAAGTAGAATTGATTTTGAAATTAACTTTAAGTTCAAATTTACAATAAATCTATTTATTTGATTCAAAAATATTTGATTTTTTACAGTTATTTTTGCTGCGTCCTATAAACCTTGAAATGGTTTGATAAAGTATTAGAATCTGTTTAACGTAGTACAGATTTCTATGAAAAGTATTGTAAAGATTAAACGCTTGTTGTGGGCCTGATTCTTAATCAGTAAAAAGAGTCTAAACTTTTCAGAAATAAAAGTTAGGTTTGAAACCTAATGAAGTCTACCTCTGTGTTAAAATTCAATTGCGTCTAGCGTATACAAGACATTTTGTACTCATCGTCCTTAAAATATATTTTGGTCACATACTATGTAGGTTATCAATCCATGGGATTTATTGTTATTGAGTCCTGAAAACCTTCTATTGGTTAAATAAAATTTCAGTATCCTTTTAACATCAGACAGATTACTATGAAAAGGATTATTTTAATGTTGAATTGATGTTTTTTGAAAATATAAGTAGAATTGATTTTGAAATAAATTTTAAATCCAAATTTACAATAAGTCTATTTATTTGAGTAAAAAATAACTGATTGTTTTCAGCTATTTTTGTTGCGTTCTATAAACCTTGAATTTTTTTAGTATTGGAATGCGTTTAACGCCGAACGGATTTCGATGAAAAGTATAGTAAATATTAATATTAAATGCTTGTGGTGAGTCTGTTTTTAAACAGAAAAAAGAGCGTAAACATTTTAGTAATTTTCAGAAATACCGAATACAAAAGCTAGGTTTGAAACCTGATGAAGTCAACTTCGGTGTTAAGAATCTGTTGCTTATAGCGTATACAGACAGACATTTCGCGTTCACAATCTGTAGGATTTATTGTTATTAGTCTTTAAAACTTTTAAATGGGTACATACAGCTTCAGTATCAGTTTAACACTATACAGATTTCTATTAAAATGATCGTTTCAATGTTAAATTGAATTTTTTCAAAAAAAATATGTAAATAAAATTGATTCCGAAATCCATCTTTCTATTTGTTTGAGTAAAAAAAGAGCTTTAATTAATAAACTTATATTTCGTAAATTTATTAAAGTTTTCGTGCCTGTTAAATGCAGAATTTCTTTTCAATATTTTACTTTAAAAATTTTGTTGTATCTTTAATTTATGTAAAACAATAAAACGCATTTAAATTCAAACACAACTTCCTCTATTGATTTTTTTTCTGTTGATTTATTTGACATTTAACATAGATGTAAACTGTGCACGCATTGGCTATTCAAAATGCAAATTGTAAATACTTTAAATATATAAATTATATCATATATAAATAAAAAAGACAAATGTTTTAAAACAAAAACTTTCTTAAGCAGTAATTAAAATATTTCATGGAAAATAACACTATTTACTTATAATTATTTAAGTATCAAAATGAAATAACTGGAAGTTATTAGTAGTTGAAGTAATTAGAAACTGAAAGATAAGCAGTCTGAAATAGTATTAGTTAAATTAGAAATGGGATTCTATGTTAGCTGATTATTTTTAACGAAATTATGATAATTTTGTGGAACTTACTTAAGAAATTAACATAGTTAAGTCAACTTTTGAATATTTTTTGTGATCATTGATCTTAAAAAATATGGTCCGAGTACTATTTGATGCATCGAACACAACACTAACTTTAAACGCTTCTCAAATATTCTTTTGTTGTGAAAAAAAAAAGCAGACTGTGTACACACACATTCTCTTCTTGCTCATAATAAATAAATAAACTTATTGAATGTTGAACCGTAATATCAGTATCTTGGACCATGCTATCGTGAATAGTTACTGCAGTCTTGCTAAGTTAATAAAATTAAATGCGTTTCCACACAGTAAAAAATTTCGAATCAAATTACGATATTAAATAAAGGCACTTAGAGTGCATTAGCCATAAAATTCATTTTGCAATAAAATCAATTTTTGCGGTAAATATTATACCCCAATTTTCACAGTAATATTTATTTAATTAGAGTGATTCAGTAATTTTATGTAAATTATTACAGTAAAAATTACGGTATATCAGATTTTTTTTGTCCTGCAACATGTTCCGATAAAAATGGATTTCACGGTAAATAGTAAATGAATACCGAAATTTTTTACCGTAGTTAGAACCAGAATTATTTACAGTGCAGTTATATTGAACCAAAGTATCGTGCAAGCAAGTTTATAAAATAATGATATGGACGATAATATGGTTCAATTTAAAGTTACATAGATGTTACGGCGATTTTGCGCAATAGCTTGCAAATACACGCTTTAAAGTTTCTATGTAATTTTTCAGAGATGAGATGTATATCATAACATTAGAAGTTTTGGAACCTTTTGAACCATATAATCGTACAAATTTACTGCAACTTGCAATGTCAATTTAAACCCTAAAATTATAAAAATCAATCTTTCTTGAACTGTATTACAGATTCAACTTAAATGGGAAAATAGTACTTATTCGTGTTGCCGTTAATTTTCACGATAATGTGGTTTGAGGTATAAATATTATGGTTCATTATTGAATAGATTTTTCTAAACGCGTGAAGAAAAGTTTAGTGTTTTAGTTAGCCATTAGCATTTTGAATACATTCCAAAATCTTTAGTCCTTTGTATAATTTTTTTTTTCGAATCCTAAATTGATATTTTAAATCTCTCATCCCGGATTTTTAAGTTAAAGTTTTGACTTAAATTTTTTTTGCAGAAACTTTTTATTTTCTGATATAGTACCATTCTAGAGCACAATTTCTTTAAATCGGAAGAATTAGTGAAGAATATTTTTAAATGTTTTAAAACATCAGTACCAGGTGATAAGAATTTTTGATCATACAATTTGAATAATGTTATTGTTTTTATTTTTAAACATTAAAAATCTGCATCGATTTGCATTGAAATTGATGAAAAATAGCTTTTGAATTTCTGTAAATTGATTTAATAATAATTAAACAAATATTTTTCATAAGTCTGAAAAAGAATAGAAAACTATTCTTAAAATATCGAGAACGATTCAGTCTAAGAATCTAAGAAGGCGGACAAATAAGTCACTTTATCTAAAATGTTAAATGCATTATCGTTACTTAATTTACCAATTTCTGTCTACAATTTTATTAAAAATAAGGTAGAGTTTTTTTCAAAAAACAAAAAAGTTATTGCACAAGTCTTTAATTATTAGGATTTATTTGCTAGAAACAAGATACTTCTATATACCCTAATACCTTAATAATATAAATACTTATGTTAAGATAAGTCAAATTATATTTCTTTTAGCTGAAGGGATAGGTAGGAGAAGAATACATACACTTCGTGTCCTGAAAAAAAAAATTATGGTCAAATTTACTAGAATGTGGTAAAATTTATCGTGTTTCTGGCTCAATGGGAACACCAAAAGGCTCGTGTTTTTTTTTTTTTTTTTTTTTTTTACTGAAGCATTTTGGTAATGAATTTGGTAAAATTAACAATAAAATATACTTTTATATTACGTGATAAAATTTAGTAATTTTATCATGATAAATTACTTACATGATGATGACTTTCGGTTAAATTTATTTTCCAGTTATGTATTTTTACTAAATGTGTGTTGATGAGAATCATAATTTTGAAAATCTGAATTTCCTGTAAACCAATACCATATGAACGGAAATTTTATCAAATGAGTGGCTTAAATACAATATATTTTGGTTTTATTAACCAGAATTATGTTTTTATTTATTTATTTATTATTATTTTTTTACCAAGAATGTTTTTACCATAGAGTTAAGTGATTTTAACAGACATTTCTTCTCTTCGTTTGTAAAGAAATATGTTTTATCACTTTTGTTCTTACATAGAATGGCTGAACATTGATTGGGTAATGCTAGAGACACTTTACAAAGCGCTACGGTTTCCCTTACCCTAATGTAAAAGCAATTGGAGCTTCACAGCGCTTGCGCGAAAAGTTCCCTTCTAATCATTGCTAAAGGATATATAATAAAGTTACCGATACGGTTAGTGTGAGATGAAATATCTCAATCTCACATACTGAGCAGTGGTGGCTCAGGGAATAGCGCGCTCACCTTCCAATGAGGTGAGCCGGGTTCGAATCCCAGTCGATTTCAATTCCGCATCAGGCTCTTCCCGACCACAGTGCTGACGTAATCTATCCTCAGGTGTAGACGGATCATGGGTTAGAGTCCCCTTGCCGTCAAGATAACCACGGGAGGTTTTCGTGGTTTTTGAACATTAGTAATCGTAATTCCAAAAGTGGGTCGGCTGCTTAACGACAGTTATAATATAAAATATAATTACATAAATTAAGAGAAAATCAATACTAACTCTAAAATAACGTGCTTCGTATATTTCATCTTTATTTGAGAACGGCTTTATATTCAGTTTATTATGAAAGTTATTGTCAAATAACAAGTTGACTGGTAAATATTATTTTCAGCTTTCAGAATAATAGGTTCAACGTTGAACCTTTAACATATAGGTACCTTTAACAATAATCTAGCATATCTTGCCTATTTCCGCAACCTTAAAGTGTTCAAATTGTACATTAGAATCGAGTAAATATAAAACTACACCATCATATGGTTCAATTTGCCACCTTATTGAGGTTACAGCTAATATGAACCTCAAAATGGTAACAAATTTCTAATTACTGAGAGAGAAATATAAGTTTAATAAAACTTTCTCCTTTACGTTAAGATTGATAAATTTTATGAAGCAAAGAATATTTAGATAATGCAATTTGGTAATCTTAATTCAGATAAATAAATAATAGGTGAATTAGCAAAGAGATAATATATATATATATATATATATATATATATATATATATATATATATATATATATATATATATGCATACTATATTCATATGTTGTTAAAAATTTTGCAGCGTTTTTAAAGATAATACCTTCCAAATTTACAACAATCTAAGTACGGTGCTTGATTGTGCAAAATTATTTTTTTGTCAAATTTAGTATTATCGAATATTATCGTATTCGAATATACGCACGTGTTTAAAAATGATCACGATATTACCAATGTTGATATTGTGTAAAAAATCCTTCATTCACATTCAAAAATTTATCAATAATAAATTGATTTTGTTAAAAAAAAAAATTTTTTTTTTTCAATGATGAATAACTGTTTCTTTTAGATTTAAATAGCTGTAACTACGTGCAAATTTGAAAAATTATTGTTTGAAAGTAAGCCGTGTGTGGAATAATTCGAATTTAACGTAGAAAAACACACCGGTGTTTTATTCAGTATTTCATAACAATAAATTATTAAAATGCAAAATATAATATTTTCTCTTTATTTTGACCTATATTAATACAAAATAATATGAAAGGTATGAAAAATATGTTTAATGAAATTCTACGTCAAAGGGTTAATGGATTACTGAAAATATAAATGATCTGAACGAAAAATAGACAGATTATGAAATAATTCGTAATGAACTATCGAAGAAAAATCTGATTAACTAATGATATTAAAATAATTGAAGATGTTAATTTTTAAATCTCGGTGCTAGGCAATAGAGTTTTAAAACTAAAAATATTTTTTAAAATTGAATTGAATTAGAATATTACTCAAAATTTTCTTGAATTAAAATTGTTTTTATCATGAAATGATATGGAGGTACACTTTTGTAAAATAATATCGAAGAAAGCAAAGGGAATCAAAAGAATTAACACTGATTAAATATGCAATGAAGTTTTTGAAATAAAAATAATTTGTAAAATTAAATTGAATAAGGGTTTCACTAAAAAAATTTCATTAACTAAAACTGTTTTATTATGGAATGATAACTGATGGATTCAATTATAAAATAATATTCACTTTTCTCTTCTATTCTTAATTTGTTATGAATTATCAAAGAAAAATCATAAAAATTAATGAAATTAAAAGAATTAAAGTTAATTCGATTTGCTATAGGGTTTTAAAACTAAAAACTGTCTTAAAGTGAATTAGAATATTACTAAAAAATTTCTATTATTAAAACAATTTTTATCATGGAATGATTCTGATGCATACACCTGTGAATTAATATCGGAAAAGTAAGGGAATCAAAAGAATTTACAATGATAAAATATGCAACAGAGTTTTTAAACTAAAAAATTTGTAAAACTAAATTGAATAAGGATTTTACTAAATATTTTCTCTAACTAAAACTGTTTTACCGAGGAGTGATAACTGATGGATACAATTATAAAATAATATCCATTTTCTTTCCTTTTTTTATTTTTGTTTCTATTTATAATTTGTCATGAATGATCAAAGAAAATATGACAAACTAATGAAATTAAAAGAATTAAAACTGATGAGCTTTGCAATAGATTTGAATTGAATTGAATTAAAATATATCTGAAAAAATTCTGTATTTAAAATAGTTTTTACCACGGTATGATACGGATGCATATATTTATAAAATAATATCGAAAAAACTAAGGGAGTCAAAGAATTAGCAATGCTAAAATATGCAATAGACTTTTTAAAATATAAATAAGTTGTAAAATGAAATGGAAAAATGATTTCATTGAATATCTTCTCTTGATAAAACTGTTTTCTCATGGAAGGATAAATTATGGATTACAATTATAAAATAATATTCACTTTTCTTTTTTTTTTGTTTTGTTGTTTTGTTTCCATTCTTAAAATAATAAGATATTTTTTTTATTTTTAATAATACTTCAAACGAAATAGAATAATCTTCATCTCCATATAAAATCACATCTACTAATTCCCTAATTTAGAAAAATATTTTGACAATACTTTAATAATTAATCAAATCCTCAGCGAAAGTTTGAAAACAAAACTTTTAAAACGCATGATTCCTCAATGGCATAGAAAAACACGCGTATCATTGTTTCAAACTAAAACGTTTGGCGCAAACTGAAGTTATCTGCGCCAGCTATAGAAACAGTAGCAGGGAATAAAGCAGAGAAAGGGAAAAAAATAATCTTTCTAGGGAAAATAATTCTATGTCGTAGACATAATGCATGATTGAATAAGGGGGTCATACTACGAATCGCTGTTTTGGGATTCCCCTTTGAAACGGCATTTATGAGAATCGGCCTCACTCTTTGCTACCTGCACGCTTGCTGACGTCACTTTCACTCTTTTCCAATCCCACTCGTTTATGGGCGTGTCATCACTCTTTTCATCCAATGCAGCACACAGCTACTTTGAAGATCTGACCAATAGCTATAGATCTCTACAAGTCAGTCCTTCGTTCCGTTGAAAGATACACCTGCTCAAAAATGGCTTTGCAATTTTGTTCAGTATTTGTCCCTCATCTAAACTGATCGCGCGTCGCTTATTTTGCTGATTCTTTTTCGAAAAAAAAAAAAAGTGTCCTTGAAATAAATTGCAAAGGAAAAAAAAAAAAGGATGAAAAGAAAATGACATAGACCCGTATTTCTTCGAGAAATTAATAAATCCAGAGATTTGTAGTTGAGCGAAAAAACTAAGCAATTATGCTTTCAAAAGTTTTATAAAGTGAGAAGAAAATATATTTTGCAACCACCTGAGATGTCGAAAGATTTGTCGAGAGGCAAAATATCTCCGACACCTTCTACAGACAGTTCATTACAGACATCTTCTTCACCACAGTCCACCCCTTGTATAGCGAGGAACCCTTTTTCGATTGTTAGTATTCTTAGTCGAAGTGATCCAAAAAGAAGGTCTCCTTTTTATGAGGAACCACAACTACAGACACAAAATCCTGTTACCAGGCTGTATTTAGACTCTCAGTTACCTGTTCTAAGACCTCCCGCATTTTTACCGGTAGGTCCACTAAGCGGACATTTAAATAGAAAACCTACTCCATGGTTTCCCTGGGCCCATGCGAATTCTTCTGTACAAGATGCCTCATTAGGTAAGTAAATCTTCAAATTTTCATTCTACCATAAACAAACCTAATCAATAGAATAAGCCTTTTACCACCAATAATGCCAATAACTAGTTTAACATACCATAAATTACTATTTACATTGGAATGAACCATAATTTCATAAATATTTGGTTAGTATAATTCACAAAATCTTTACTAACTAGTTAAAATAATTTACGTCATATCATGAATAGTTCAATTTAAAATTTTGGAATAAAGCTTTAATTTAAGTTTTCATTATAAAACATTCAATTTAAATACGAAAAGCCGTTTTGTTTATTTATTTACTCATAAATTAAAAAAAAAAAAAAACATGAAATTTATTTATTTATTTTACATTTGAGTTTTTTTTTCATTATTTCTTTTTCTTTATAGACTGTAAAAAATTCCGCATAAAATTACGGTTAAAAGCACCGGCACTCAGGGTGTTGATACTTTTTACCGTAAAATCCATTTTTACCGAAACATGTGACGGAACAAAAAAAAATCTGATACACCGTAATTTTTGCAGTAATAATTGCCGTAAAATCACTGAATCACTCTAATTAAATAAATATTACTCTAAAAATAACGGTATGATATTTCACGGTAAAATTGGATTTTGCGGATGACGCTTACAAAGTGTCGATACTTTACTCCGTAATGTGATCTGGAATTTTTTACACAGAATATTTTTCTAGAATGTAGTGAAAAAATATGAAAGTAATAACATGAAAGTAATAATAAGAAAGTATGTGGAAATATGAAAGTAAAAATAAGAATAGTAGTTAATCAATTCAGTTACCCACTGTACAAAAATTCCTGATCAATTTACGGAATAACGTACCGGCATATTGGGTGCATTATCCGTAAAATTTATTTTACCATGAAATCCATTTTTATCATAAAATATTGTACGTTAATTTTTGCAGTACTATTTATTTAGTTTGAGTGATTCAATGATTTTATTGTAATTAATACTGTAAAAATTACAATGTATCAGATTTTTTGTTGCATCAGATTTGTAACATATTCCGGTTAAAATGGATCAAACGATAAAAAATTGCAGTACCCTGAGTGCTGGTAATTTTTACCGTATCTCGCGTAACCAGAAACTATACCTAACGTGGAAATGAAAGTAAGGAAAAAAAAAAAAAAAAAAAAAAAAAACAGAAAAGAAGAAAAGGTGACAAAACATGAGGTTGCAGTGGAACCTAATTAAGTTCAAAAGAAAAAAACATTCTAAAATAAAAAATCCAACAATTGTTTTAACATATTTCACCTTATATGTACTGTTAGTGAACAAATAAAATTTCGAGTTCTATTTTTTTAAAATTTTATTTAATAATTAGAACAAAAATAGAGATATGATTGATTCTAGATACTTTATTCTACTTGAGGAATTGGGATAATACAAGAATGTGGTTTTTCAGCTTCAAACAGCAGCTATCTTCTTTCCTAAATAATGACCTCTTCATAATATAACATTTCTGAAGTTCCCCATAATGAAATTGAAACAGAATTTTCTGAAAACCAAAATTCAAAATTTTTTTTAAAAAAACTTTTTTCATAAACTTAAGAAGTAGAAACAATGCAAAAATATGTTTTTTTTAAAAATTTTTTTAAAACTTTAAACAGCGAGCAGCAGCCTTCTCCTAAATTATGACTTCATCACAAAAAAAAAAAAAAAAAAAAAAAAAAAAAAAAAAAAAAACTAATATTGAATATTCCGAAGTTCCCCAAAAATCCAAAAATTTTTTAAACTTATTTCAGCTTATGTGAACTGTTAATGAACAAATAATATAAGATCTCATGATAATATAATAATATAAGATCTCTCGAATAAGATCTCATGTTCCATTTTTAAAAACTTTATTCATTCATTACAATAAAAATAAAGATTTGATTATTCAGAAAACTTTATGCAACTTGGGGAACAGGGAAACGGTGTTTTTTTTAAACGTCAACTGCAGCGTTTTTCATCTCCCAAATAATGATCTCTTCATTATAAAACTGACACAGAATATTCTGAAGTTCTCCATAATAAAATAGGTACAGAATTTTCTGAAATCAAAAATCCTATAATTTTTCTAACTTATTTCAGCTTATTTAAACTGTTACTGAACAAATAAGATTACTTTTTCTTTTGTAACATTTTCTGCTTTGAATTAAAAAAAATTTAAATACGATTGAAGCAAAAAAAAAAAAAAAAAAAAAGAAAAGAAAAAAAAATCATTGAACTTAAGGGATAGAGATTAAGTAAGAAATTGGTTTCCCAAGTGTCGGTTCTCTTTCTTCCCTTCCTCCATTTATGACCCCCGGCAATCGTAGCTTAAAATAGCTCAAAACGATTAAATAAATAAGGAAAAATAATCATATTTCATTTATTGTTTTGTATTTTAGTACTTAAAGTAAAGAAGCAATTCAAATAGATAGAATTTTCCTTTGAAGATATATGCTTGGTTTCTTTTTCTTTTAAATGCCATTAATTTGTTTAATTTTTTATTAGATTAATTTCAGTAATTTATTTATTGATGTAAGTATTTAATCCTTTAATTTTTTTAAAAGTATTTGATCATTCATTTAATCGTTTTTAGAATCAAAACCGATGCTTTAAAATATTAAAAAGAAAATGACAATCACAATTTTTGATTTATAAAATTTTAGTAAAGAAAGGTCAAAATTAAAAATGATTTAAGAAAATATTCAATCTTTAAAACGATGGCAAACGAATTCTGAAGCGATATTATAGTTTAATTTGAACAAAAACATTGCTTAATTTTACACATTATTAAGATTGTAGCAAATATACTCAATATTTTGGTCAAAATTTGAATCGCTTTTCTCTGAGAGTTAATATTTTACACTCGCAATACATTGTAAAAAATTCCGGATCATTTTACGCTAAAAAGTACCCTCACTCAGGATGCAAGTACTTTTTACCGTAAAATCCCATTTTTACCGGAACAAAAATTCTTATATACTGCAATTTTTGCGCAGTAATAATTACCTTAAAAACACTGAATCACTTTAATTAAATAAATATTACTGTAAAAATTATGGTATAATAATTTCTGGTAAAAATGGATTTTATGTTAAAATGGATTTTACGGACTATAAAGTGCTAATACTCTAAGTGCTGATACTTTATACCGTAATTTGATCCGGAATTTTTTCAGTGTATATACTAGCTTAAAACATCCCAAAATAGAGCAAATTTCTTAACCGTGTTTTTTTTAATGAAATATACATCAGGTTTGTAACATTTTGGATGATTATTAAAAAATACTGATAGTTCATATGAAACTAGTAAAAACTTATATGACTTAAAAAAAAAAAAAAAAAAAAAAAAAAAAAAAACAATGTAAGCGACACTTAAAAAATTTTTATTTTTATTTTTTTCATTAGTAATATGAATTTCGTCTAACATTGAAACATGATTTCGGGGATTTCGCGTAGAAAGTTTCGAATAATTCCAAGTACGATCACGTTTGCTTCTATAAAACTTATTTTATATTCCAGTCAGTAAGAATTATCTTTTAAGGCAGATTTTAAAATTAATTCTTATTGAACTTAAATATTAATATTATTTCTATAATATTAATATTTCTTTATTTATAAAATTAAGTTATGTAAAATTTTTTGATAAAGTTGAGTAATTAGCATAAAAAATATAAAATAAATAATTCCATACAAAATGAAAAAAAAAAAGAGTTTTGCTGGGCAAAAATTTATTTATTATAATGATAAACTAAATTTTCAGAATTAAAAATTTAAATCCATAAGCGATCTGCGCCATAATATTTGCTGACAACAGCATAAATATGATTTCGGACATCAAAAAACGATAGAAAGGGAAATTAATAATTCTAAATTAAAAATAAAAATTCTAAAAGTACGATTATACGGCTTTAAAATTACACAGTTATTTTATATTATAATCAATTAAAATTTAATATCAATTTAGATAAAATTCTAAAATGTTAAAATTAAAATTGCTTAAATTAAAATTGTTTAATTAGTTTGATAAAGCTGAGCAATTATTAAAAGAAATAGAGGAAAAGTAATGCCATAGAAAGTCATATATACTTTAGTTTTATTGTTGAACAACTAGTACAATATTTAAATTAAATCCTATCGGAATTTATTTCTTAAGGTGTCGGTTTCAAAATACAAAGAAAATTAAAAAAGAAAGGACTTAAGTTAGTTACTGACGGAGCTTAAGGCTATAAAGATAAAAGAAAAATCCTAACAGAAACTTCGTCATTGTGGGATTTTTCTTAAAAAGATTAAGTAATTATGTTTTACATGCTAAGTAAAGTTTTTAATTAAACTTTTTGTTTGGTTTGCATAATAATATAGTAATAAATTTCTTTAAATTAACAGGCTCGCTTAAGTGTTTATAATTAAATTAATTTATGAAGCAATAATTATTTTATTCTAAAACTAGAAACTATAAATAAAAAAGTAAAAACATGAACCAAACTTTTAGATTGTTAAATGAGGTTTAAAATAAAATAAAAGTAATGAAATGTGCATTTTACCTTTAAAAATAAGCCACTTACTAGAATCTTTTTATACTTGAATACTTAGACAATAAAGAAAACGATACTTAAGATAATTATTAAACTTCGTTGTTCAAAACCAAAATTTTTCGTATTGTTTATACCTAGGCGAGCATAAATTAGTACGTTATGTTTCATACATAAATTTTAATACAATTATTAAAACTGCTTTTAGGTTATTTTTATTATATTTTACCTTTTAATTGAAGCAATTTGCTATTTTGATAGAAAATAGTAGTAATAATAGAGATATGCATAAGGCATAAATATTGATAGCAGTGAAAAGTTTTAACATGAATCATATAATTAGATTGTTAATTGTTTAAGATTAAAAAAAGTGTAAAAAGCAGTTAAATTTTTAATTACAAGCATTCATACATAAACTTTAGTACATTAGTTCTACTGTACTTAAGTTAATTTTAAAATTCAATCGTTCAGCATGGAAAATTTATTATGATTCATACGAAAATATTAAAAAAATAACAGAAATTACTCTTACGTTTTCATTACATTTCACCTCTCAGTCAAAGAAATTTGCTATTAGTGAAGCATAAATATTAATAATAAAACTAAATTTATTATTGTTGTACTCAATTTACTGTTAATACAATTTTCAAAAGAAATGCATAACTTAACTAAACAGCTTAAGCAGGACATAAGAATTATTAAATTATTCATAAAGTAATATCATTTCTGAGATAATCCCTAATGAAATTGGTATGATTTATCGCAATTTCGGTTAAGTTCTCTGCTTATTAAATATATACATATTCGTTAATGGGCCAGGATAGCCTGGTTGGTAGGGCGTTGGGCCCATGATCAAAGGTCGTGAGTTCGATCGCTGCCGACCGAAGACTCCCCATTTAGTAAATGGTGGCTGGCGCACAATAAATCTGTCGGATCGGAAAGTCCTCCATGTTCCCATAACAAATCAATATCTCTTGGGGTACTGAATTGGTGATTGATGGTTCTCTGGTTCAGGTCAAAATTACGATCCGCGGATGAATGAACGAATGGGTCCTCCCTACAAATGGGATGTGACGTATGTGTGCCTGAAGTCGTATTCTTGGCCATAGATGGAGCCACTGAAAAATAAGAAACGCACCGTCTACCTTAAATTCGGTTTGTTTCACCAAGCAGGCTTGTTAGTATTGGCAAGTGTCATTAGAAACAACAACATATAATACTTAATGATCACAATTTATAAAAAAAATTTATCCACTAATAATAATTAAAAATAAGCAAATTTATCTACTTAAACTAAAACCAAAATAAATAATATAATGTTAATATAACTAAGCTTTGCATCATTGTTTTCAAGCTACTTTGATACAAATGTAAAACGAAATTTGTAATTCTATCAAAAACATTTAACAGAGCATAAAAATTATAAAACTATTCAATATAGTATTATAAGTTTTGATATAAATCTTACTGAAAATAGTATAATTACAATTTTGTTAAAAATTTCATCTAAGAAACGTATAATCGCAGATGATTTCATTTATCTATAATTTTTTAACCATTTATAAAAAAAAGAAAAATTAAAAATAACAGATCTAATTAAAATTTAAATAAATAATGAAATTGGAACTTATACTAGCAATAAATCTACAATAATATAATTAAAATTCTAAACCTAACAATGTCATTTACAACTTAACTTAATAAAATTTTAAGATAAAATTCATTACTTAAAAAAATTATCAAAAAGCTTAAATTGAAATGGGAAATTATTAATTAATACGTTAAAGTATTAAAATTTTGAAAAAAATGCATAATTCATTGCACGCGGAGAAAAGAATTCGGAAAAAATTACTGTACTGTATGATAATGAAATTTCTGGTTAAGAAACAAACAAACTAGCATTTATCGAATAATTTGGTGTTTTCAAAAATACCACACATCTGATTTCAATATACCTCACATTTAATCGAAAATACAAAATGGAACAATAAACTTAACCATGTGAATGCTTTTTATGGCTTGCTCTAATGTATCATGATAAAATTACCAAATTTTACCACATTTACCAAGTTTTATCACATATTATAAAACTTAAAACTATATTTTACTGTTAATTTTATTAAAATCAGTACCAATGCACTTCGTAAAAATTACTAAGCTTATTGGTGTTCCCATAGAGCAAGAAACACGGTAAATTTTACCATATTCTTTTAGTTTTGACCATATTTATTCTCAGTGCAATTTTGTTACTCTTTTAAGTGAGGAAATAAATTATTTTTTATTAATGGTCTCACTGTAATAAAATTATATGTAACTTAAAAAAAATTAAAATGAAATAAAAAAAATTGAAACTAACTCAAACAAGAACTTAACATAATAGAGCTAGACATAATGATAACATAACTAAATCTAACATTCTTGTTTACAACGTACTTTTAACACAAATTTAAGAGAAAATTCTTATAAAGAATTCGTATTGAAGTCGGTGAACAAATTTTGGATCTGATTTTTGCTAAGAAAATTCATATTTAATTTAGAAAATTCACGTGTACCAAATTTTCTAAACCGCTTTAAACTTTCATGAAAAAAGAGAAAAATCTATAAACTTTTATTATATAAACTTTTATTGATAAATTTGTTAATATATTTTTTTAACCTAACATAATAGAACTAAAAATAATGGTAACATAACGAAATCTAAAATCTTTGTTTACAACTTACTTTTACCACAAATTTTTATTGGAAATTTGAAACTCAATTAAAAAGTTCAAACAGATCATGAAGATTATTAATCTACTCGGTAAAGTATTATAATTTCCACGAAAACTCTTATTGAAGACGGTAAACAAGTTTTTTGTAAAGAAAATGTATGTTATTTTAACTTATTTAACTCTACTAAAACTTGTAAACCACTTTAACCATTTATAAAAAGAAGAAAAAATCTATAAGCTTTGTCCTTCATAAACTTTTCTCGATGAATTTATTAATATTTTTGATCCGCTCAAATTTAATAAATAATTCAGTTGAATAATGCGATTTGAAAAGTTTTTTAAATTGATAAACAATAGTTTTTTGAACGAAAAATGTATAATTTCGTAAACTGTGTGTAAAAATTATTAAGAATTTTCATTCTCTGCAGCTATTCGCATTCTTTTGTACAATTATTATTTTTAATTTTTTTTTTTAAAACAGTAAAATAATACTATTTTTAAATTATTACAATGGCTTTAATTTATTGAAATATTTTTTTACTCAATAAAATTATATGCTATATAGATTAAATATTGTTTGAATCTCCTAAAATGTAAAACAAATTTCTAGAAAGCTCATATTGCAAAATATTTTTTAATAAAAATAAATTGAGTCAAAAATTTTTAAAGAAAAATTTCACTCAAATAGTTTTTTTTTCTTCTTATTTTTACAAACACCACAGTGACATTATTAGTTGTATTGAAAATGTTATTTATTCAAATATTTAACATTCTATAGATTTTAAAATAAATTGAACTCTATAAAAACAGGTTTTATTTATCTAAACTCATAAAAAATTATAATTTTAATTAGACATTAGACATTATGGAACATCTTGAACCATATTTTTCATTTAAATTCATTGCAACCTTCTTATAGTGCTGATTTGAACCATATTATCGGATTTCTCAAACTTTAATGCATTGTACAATGATTAAAACTGAACTGAAATATTGTTTAATTTAATCCCTCATTAAGGTTGAAGCAAGTTTGCTCCATATTATAGTTCAAGACACTAATATTTTTGTTTAACGATAAACCAGTTTGTTTAGAGATTTTTGACTAGTTAACCGTAATAAATTTTACTGTAATTATTTACCTAACAATTGAATCAAGCTACATAATTATATATAATCAAGTAATATTTTATTTTTAATAAATATAAAATTATGTATAAACATTTATAAGAAGCTTTTTGATTATAATAAGTTGAATTATGGAATCTTCGCAAAATTGACTTGAGCATTTATTTTTTTATATATATATTCACGATTTGTTTTTAAAAGTAATAAATATAGTAGTAATAGTTTTAAAGTAACTTTTGAGCGAGAAGACATTATTAATTGTTTTCAGAAATCAAACTGAATCATTAATGACTAAAAAACCATTATTGTTAAAAAATGTACTAATTAAATGTATAAACTGAAATTTCATGTAATAATTAAAAATTTATTGTATAAAATAAAATGGAGTTCTATTCTCCTCAACTTGAGTATAATAATTTTTAAGACTGCAAACTTCTTTAAATTACATAACGATATTTTAAATCAACTACAGTTTTTAAATGAATAGTTGTTTCAGGATTTGTAATAAAACTTTTTATACTATTGTCCGATTAAATCCCTGACATTACAAGAGCTATATTATATTTAATAATTGCTTTTGGAAAAAAAATTAAGTAAAACTGTATAGTTGTATCCAACAAAATATAATTTAATGCTCATCACAAGTACAGGGAGTATTGAAGAAAGTAAATTTCCTTATATCTTATATGAACGATATTAAGTAAACTACAATCTATTATGAATAACTATTTTACATTTGCTGTGAAAATTTTAATAGTATTACATCATGCAATTTTTGCTTGCATTTAATATTTGTTATCAAAAACTATTAACCAGTAATTAACAAAAAAAAAAAAATATTATTATATTCAATACATTAGATCCAATAATTATGCAATAATTCTGGTTTTCAAAATTTTAGTTCTTTTTGCCATACATTTAGTAAAAAAGACAGAACTGAAAACTAAATTTAACCGAATAAATGGCTTTTATGCTCTGGTAATGGCTTTTATCTAAGGTATAATGATAAGATTACCAAATTTGACTACATTTGCCAAGTTTTATCCTTTATAAAAACCATATTTTACTGTTAATTTTATCAAAATTATTATCAAAACCGTTTCGGTAAAAATTACCGAGTTTTTTGGTGCTTCAATAGAGCAAGAAATACGGTAAGTTTTACTATATTTTGATAGCTTTTATCATACTCTTTTTCAGCGCTATTTTAAAATTTAATATTAAACTTTAAATAGTACTAAATGGGGGAAAAAGGTATTTTTTTTAATAATTGTTTGAAACTATTATAATAATTATCTAAAAATGTATTAACGTATCCAATAAAATACATTTTTATATCAACTCCAGTGTACTCAGTTTTATATATATCAAACTGTATTTTATTGGATATAATAATTCCGGATGAATAGAAAATTTCAATCACTTCAGAAAAAATTATAGTCTTTTAAAAAATAGCTATTTTGCAATGAATAACTATAAAACTTGTAATAGTATTGTTTGATACAATCTTTGCAACAGGAAGAGCTATTTTATATTTATAGTTCAATTTTCTACTTTCAAAATCTCATAGATTTTTTCCTTGCATATTCAAAAAAGTATCGTGGTTTTGTGGGTTCAGAAATCCCTTAAAATATTTGAATGCTAAAAGGGTGGAATAGCTTTCTTGCTTTTTTCAGAATATATATAGTCGTTTTAAAATGTTCTTTCCGAACATGTGCTGATTCTTCGAACCCTTGCAGATGACTTGAAAGTGATCGCTTTGAAAAAAGAGAGAATCTTCATATGTTCCCAAACCATTCATAGTTGAATTTTTCATAAGCTTTCTCGCTGAGCACTCGGTTGCCAACAAAATTGTCTTTTATCGTCACTCAGAACCTATCGACTCTTTGCTATATCTCTTTTTCGAATATATTTAAGCTCTTTAGTTGGTTTGCTGATATAAGAAGGCCTTCAAGCCAAAATATGGTGTTTCCCTTCACAATATTTTAAATTGAGCTCCTTTGTCATAACAATTTCATGAAAATTTGAAATTGAGTGTTAAATTTGATCTTTTCAAAAATGATTTATTCTGTCAACAACCGTAAAAGGGAATATTTTCTTACGGAATATTAAATATGTAATGCATTCTTATATTATTCAAAGAGCTTTGATGTTTGATTTAAATTTAAATAGAGTTCAAAATCACCGATTTACTTGAGTTACTTTATGAAATTTTCAAAGTATTATTACAAAATACTATTATTTTAATAGTATATATTTAATTTTATAATTTTTCAAAATAAAATTAGTTTTAAATATCTTGAATAGAAAGTTGATAAAGTTTGTCAATATTGATAACAAAAATAGCTAAAAACAGCTTTTGCTAATTAATCGTATCAAACAGTGTTGACTTTTTTATAAGCCTTCTCGCTGGGCACTCGGTTGCCAAAAAAATTGACTTTTATCGGCTGTATTTCTTTTTTGGATATATTTACGCTCTTTAGTTGGTTTGCAAATATAAGTAGGCCTTCAAGCCAAAACATCGTGTTCCCCTTTAAATATTTGAAATTGAAATCCTTTGTCCTAACAATTTCAAGAAAAATTTGAAATTGAGTGTTAAATTTGATCTTTTCAAAAATGATTTATTCTGTTAACAACCGTATAAGAGAATTTTTTTCCACAGAATATTGAATATGGAACACATTTTTATATTATTCATCATGCATTGATGTTTAAATACAGTTTGAATTCACCAATTTACTTGAACTACTGTATGAAATTTGTGAAGACTACATCACATTATAACAAAATACTGTTAGTTCATTGTATTATTTTAATAGAATTATAGATTTAATTATATATTTTTTAAATAAAGTTTAGTTTTAAATATTTTTTATAAAAAGTTAAGAAAATAAGTCAATATTGATGACAAAAATAGCTAAAATACAGTTTTTACTCAATAAATATTAATTCAGTTATTAAAAAGCCATTTTATACTTAAATAATTTTTACATTACTGAAGTTTTGCTCTCAAATTATTTTATGTAAGTGACCTACAATGTTAGGAATTTTGTAGTAATTTGAACCATAATATTGTTCAAATTATTTTCAGTTTTAGCATGATGCCAAAATAAACCACATCATTAAACAATTTAGTCCTCTGTGAACTTGATTCTACGATATTATTAATCAGTTTGAAAGGAATCATGATTTAATCACCTGGTTTCACCATGATTTAATCATGATTTAATCACCATCATACATAGTGTTTCCATTAAAAATATTTGAAATTGAGCTCTTTCGTCAAATCAAATACACAAAAATTTGAAATGGAGTGTCTGATACGGTCTTTCAAAAAATGATTTATTTTTTCAACAACGTATAAGATAATATTTTTTTACAGAAAATAAAATACGTTACGCATCCTTATATTATTCAAAAGGCTTTGATGTTTGATTTAAATATAAATTTAAATAGAATTTGAAATCATTGATATATTTGAATGTATGAAATCTGTAACGATTGTATCAATATTATAACAAAATATTGTTTTTAGTGTTTTAACTATTAATTTTACAAATCAAATTTTAGATCTGAATATTAGATAAAAAATTAAGAAATTTTGGACAAAGAAATATAAATAAAAATAAATTACCCTTTTTATATATTAATCAACTTATAAAATCAGGGTTGCCCTGTTGGTTAAAAATTTTCTTCTCATTTATTACTTTGACACATAAAAAAGAGACTTATTATGTGGTTGTTGATACATCAATTTTAAATTTTTTCAAATTAAATTGTAACATTTTTATATAAATCACAAATTCTAAAGCGTAAATTTGTTACAAATAATTTTACAGCATTTACCTTTGAAAATGTGAAGTAAACGATACAATAATACGATGCATAACGATACAATAGTACAATGTATAACAATACAATAATACGATGCATAACGATGCAATAATATGATGCATAACGATACAATAATACGGTGCATAACGATACAATAATACGATGATAAACGTGCAATAATACGAAGTTGAAACTCCTAACTAAGTAAGTAGAAATTAAATAAAGGTAATTTTTATGAAAAATCGACACTCATATAAATTTACAGTGAAATGAATTTTTTTTTAAAAATCGATCAGACTTATCTTTAATTTTTACAGATTTTCAGTCTTAATTTATCCTTCATTAATTAAATATTATCTTGTGATTAAACTAGCCATGTAAACAGCCGATTGTGTAATTAACATTTCGTTTCTTTTTTATCAATATTTTTTTTATAGTTAGATCAATCAAATAAAACCTTAAGTTTAACTAATTCTTACGTTAATGAAATTTGGCTGCAAATATTTTCAAATAATTTGATTTCGATGCACGGTTTGAAATTTTAGAGTGTATTGTACCATAATATAGTTTAAATTTGATACAGTTTTAATATGGTAACCAGAATGCCATGCAAATAATTTGGCACCTCTTGATACTCTATTCAAAGCTTCAAATATTTTTAAAAAATTCAATACCCCGCTAAAAATTTTGGAATATATTGTGGCATAATATCGTTCAAATTTTACTACTTAATATGTTACCCATTTGAACCAATATGTCCTGAAAATAATATGATACGTCTTGGTATTTTATTCTGCTTATATCATATATGAACCATTCTGCATGATCTAACATTTCAGACATTGTAGTGGTTTTTTTTAAAATTATTATTAATAGTAATTTATCTGAGTTAAGCTCAGAATTATAAATATACAGTTTAAATACCATGCATTTTAGTTTATTAATTAAAAAAATTATGTTGTTTTTTGTATTTTTGTTTTATAATCAGAAGTGTCATTATTATACAGTACGGTAATTTTACAAGAATTTTTTGCGTGAATAATTAAAAAGTGCATAATGTGTTCATGCATAATTAAAAATTCAAGAATCTAAATTCATCGAAAGACATAGGTTTATTCAAAAAAAGTATGTTTTTGTGTCTAAATTTTTTTTTAGATTAAAATATCGTATGTACTAAATAATTAGCATATTTAAGGTATATTTTGAACCATTAAGATAATTATTTTAGAACGTCAAAATTCGATTATTAGATTAAAAGTTATAAGGGTGTTCTGTGTTTTATTTTGAGCACTGCACTCAGTTCATTCTGACAAAAATATGTTTTTGTGTTTAATTTTGTAGCTTAAAATAACGTCTACTCTAAATAATTAGTACATTTAAGGTTAGTATTTTGAACCATAAAGATAACCTTTTCAGAACGTGAAAATCTGATTATTTGATTAAGGTGTTCCATATTTTATTCTGTGCACTGGACTCAATTACCAGAGTGTCAAAAAATTTCTGTCACATCATTTGTGGGCTGTATTGAGAGGATTATCACTATATGGATACACTCAAGCTTTAAGCGTTCAATGAAGCTTGAAGTGGTTTGTTTGACTTTGGTATAGGGATAGATATATGGGGAGCGAAATGAGAGACAGGTGGCACGTGCAGATGCTGTATGGTATGGGGAGGAACATGGTGAAAGTAATTTGAGGGTAAAATGGGTAAAAGTAAACGATAATCGAGAGGGATGGGGAGCTTTTTCAAGAGCATTCTATTATATACCGAATGATCAGGGGTCTTTGTGCCCTTTTCGTAGTGTAAAGGGCGAGACCCGTTTTCCTTGTTTAATCGATATTATCGTGCAAATCTTTCCTTAGTATAAGTTTATGTGATTCCTTTTAGTTGATTTTCTAATCGGGTAAATTATTCAGTTATTTGTTAACACCTTGTTTTTATTTGTGTAAATTTTGAAAATTTTATACCTTTGAAAATTTTATTTTCTTAATAATAGTTTGTGTATTAGATTCTGCTTTAAATTATTTGATATTTTATTAGTATTATTATTATTATTATTGAAAAAAAAATTCCGAAATATATTGAGTAATGTATATGGGTTATCTACTCGTGTTAATTATTCTTTTTATTTTTTTTAAAAAAATTATATTTCATGTTTGTATTAATTCTATTTCATTAATTTTAATAAACGTTAATTTTTTATTTCGATAACTGATAATTTTTACTGAAAATAAGCTTTATTATTATTATTAAAAATTATACATTATTTTAATTATCATATCCTACATTATTTTAAGATCTTAATACTTGATATTTGCTATTTATTCTGTTAATTTTAACAACTAAAGCTAAACCACACTGTTTTTCTAAACAATTATTTATCTGATTTTCTATCATATTCTTATTATTCTATTAATTATCTTCATAAGAATTATATTATATTGCTAGTTATTTTTATTGATATATTATTTATTTTATTATTTTATTATACATCTTTATTAATTACCTATTATACAATTATTCATCTCATTTTGATCATATTTTTATCCCATTAATGAACTTATATAATCATGAAAAATAATCATCCTTTGATTCGTAGCTTTGATGAAATGATATGAAAGCTTTGATAAGCTCTAATGATGTAAATTTAATTCATTAAGTGTTTCGAAGAATCCTAGAAACTAGTTTAAAAATAGTAATGACAATTTCTTTCAACGATGTCATAATCACGCATTAATATAATTATTTTCGAAATAAATCAAATGTATTCAATTGTATCGCATAAAATAATTATTTTTATATTGAATAATTCTCCATTTTGTGTTTAAGTAGATAGTGCAGTGTTTTTCATTACTGTTATATATCTTAGAAAAAAATTATCTCTTCTTTTTTGCCAGCTTCTTTGCAATAAGGTGACCTGAAAATATTTTATTAAAATTGTTAGCAATTTCTGTCTAAATTATAAGTGCTATTCTAACGCTCTCTATTTGATTTTGAAAAAATTTAATCACATTAATTTTGATTCAAATATGTATGTTTTGGGTTAAAAAGGAGTTATTTTTAATATTTATTGGGAATTAAAAACAAATACTTTTGAATATGTAGTTATTTTTTTAAGAAAAGTAATTAAGCTCTTATACTTAAGCTGTACTATTTCAATGTTCTTTATTCAATTTTTTCTTCTTTTTCATTTTTTTAATGATATGCTATTGTTTAGTTGATACGATATAAATTGATGTGCCTGTAATCATAGTGTCTAATATTTTTACATGTTCTAGAGAAAGATACTCTGCGCAAAACAGTATCTTACAGTAACAATATTAATAACAGTATCTAAATTTAAATTTTTGAAGGAAATTCCTGTAAACAATGTCATGTCTGTTACAAGACAGGGTAAGAGAAATGACCTTTTGCAGAACAAAAACTCAGAAAATTAATATTTATAAAAAATAAATAAAAATAAATCCCATTTTTTTATTTAAGCCAAAAATTTCAACACCTAAATTATCAAGCTAAATAATTAAATAAATAAATCAAAATGTTTATGGAACTTAAGGTAAGGAAAAAAAAAAAAAAAAAAAAAAAAAAAAGGTGAATGGGCTTACCTCTGAAATACTTAGCACTCAATGATGCTGAGAAAGGAAAGTATGGTAAAAACTATCAGAATTTGGAAAAATTTACCGTGTTCCTAATTCTATGGGAAAACCAAAAAGCCCGGTAATTTTTTCTGAAGTACATCGGTAATGATAATGGGGAAATTAGCAATAAAATATAGCTTTATAATATGTGCTGAAATTTGATATGCGTGGTAAAATTTGAAAATTTTATCGCGATACTTGTGAGCATTGCAACCATTTATTCGATTAAATTTACTTTCAGTTTTGTATTTTTTACTAAATGAGGTGTTATAAGAAATATAAGTTTGAAAACCAGAATTTCCATATGAACTGAAAAATTGGCAAATTTTTTTTAAAAATACTGTATATATTTTGGTTTCATTACCATAATTATGTTTTTTTTAATTAGAAATGTCATTACCATGCAAAATAGTAATTATACCAGAATTATAAAATATAATGGTATTTAGAATAATACCTAATAATAAGATTTTAATATGCAGTGACCACGATTTTTTTGTTAGCGGTTAATTTTATTCAGTTAGAGCAGAACAATCAAATTCAAAAGTCGTGAAAAATAATCAAATCAAATTTGAAGGAAGAAAAAAAAAAAATCTGAAATTTTTTTAGGCCTGAAAATTCTTATTAGGAGATAAATGATGACATTAGCTTATGAAAACTATTATGTTTTGAAAAATTTTTTTTTTAATTTAACTTTGAAAATATTCATAATCTACAAGTCTAACTGTATTTGAGTAATTAGGCTGTTGGTGAAATTCTCTACTATTACTTTTCAAAGATTTTTTTCCGTAATGTATGTTATTTACAATCCAAGCCCGCCTCTGTTTGCAGTTGAATTTAACATATAAACGCTGAAATTTAAGAAAATGTAAACCAAAGCTTGCAAACGGAAAGAGATTATTTATTTACTTCTTAATTTTTACACTTAATAAATGTTAAAGTTTTTATAATACTTGACTGAGCCGAATGGATTTCGGGATACTTTTTTATATTGAAAATAGTAAAATATTATAGGAAAATTTTATTATGAATGAGCCCCATGACTTTTTCTGGCTCGGACTTCCGGGTTCAGGCAAACGCATCGCTACTGCACAGTAGCATACATTAAAAGTAGGAATAATGTTCTAAACATTTTCATAATTTTATACGATTGCTTTATATACTTTAATACTAATATTTAATTTCCATGACTATTAATAAGTAACTTTCCGAATAAACAATTGTAAAATAATTTATTTTGCATAAATTACTTACAAGTTATTATTACAAATTGGCCTGTTAAGCTTTTTTTCCTTCCCTTTTACAGAGTTCGTATATTACAGATTTTCAAGATGATATTTTAAACATGCACAGTAACATTTATGAAAGTTAGGGGCAGTTAGCAAAAAAAGTCCCGAGTAGCTTAGACTATTTAATATTTCTTAATATTAATAGTTAAGTGTCATTATTTACAAGAAGGTATTTCGAACCTGTTGAGCAACATCCATATCAATTACATATACTTAATGATTAAGCATTTATTACTAAAGTTTGAAAAAAAATTACTATAAAATGAATATTCAATTACTCTAATTCATTGACACACACGCACACACACACGAAAAAATAAAAAAAAATAAAAAAAAAACTGGTCGGTCTTTTATAATTGATAGTTTTTATATTCATTAATGCTCAAGGCGACAATTTAAAATTTTTCATGGTGTTATCGTTATCTTTTTTCATAACAGTAAAAAGAGTCAGAAGAAGTTTTTATTTCAAATATATGTTGTCGTTTTTTTTGCATTATTAGCATGGCAACTTTGATGAGAGGAAATACGATATCAAATTGATCAAGGCAGTATTGATTACCACTATTTATAGTACACGTATTGAATACAAAATTTTTTGTTGCAAAAAATATAAATATTGCTAATACGAAACATTTAATGCCATTGCACAAGGCGTATCAATAAAAGGGTAAATATTAAATGTGAGGGAGGAAAAGCATAACCATTTTTAAAATTAAGTTTGAATAGACCAACTCATCAATAAGTTTTCTCAGTTTGCATTCACCAAGAGCTGTTTTGGAACATTGTTTCGAGTAGAGTACTTTAATCCAGAAGATTAAACTGAGTCACGGAGATTATAACATGATGTTGCACTAACTCGTACTACAAGTAGGGTAAAAGCAGATTTGAAGCTAATTCAGTATTTAATTTTTACATATGTATTTTTAATGGGCGTAAGATATGTTGAGATTTAGAAAAAAATACTTAAATATGAAAGACTGATCGTTTGAATAAATAATATAAAAGACATGGAAATTCGTAATTTAATTGAAGTTTTTAATAAAATGTTGGTTTTAGTGATTAGAGTTATCACTGTCACGATGAACTTATATTTTGTGGAATTTCGTAAAATCTGAAAAATTTTCGAAATTTTAAAAAATTTTTTGGAATGCAATTTAAAAAAGAAATATCAAAGTAATGCTAGTGGAACATTCTACATTTGTTTTAGATTCTAAACATGTTTTTATCTTTAATATGTTTAAACGCGACGACAAATCATCAATATTTACAATATTCTCATCATAACATCGAAAAAAAAATGTATTATCAAAACTACCAGAATATGACAAAATATATCGTGTTTCTGGTTCTATGGGAACACCGAAATGCTCGGTAATTTTTACCAAAGCACTTTGGTAATGATTTTGATCAAATTAACAGTACAACAGGGCTTTATAATATGAGCTATAATTTGATAAAATTTAGTAATTTTATCATGATACTTTAGAGAAAAGCATCAAAACCATTTATTCGGATAAATTTACTTTTAAGTTTTATATTTTTTACTAAATGTGTGGCAATAAGGACTGTACTTTTAAAAATCAAAATTTCTGGTAAACCGATATCATATGAAAGGAAAAATTACGAAATGAATGGATTAAAATAGCGTATATTTTAGTTTTATTAACAAGAATATGTGGTTTTTTTGTACTAGAAATGTCGCTATTAATATTAGATCCTTACTATACATAATTAATATTTCATTTTTGACAAAGATTCCAAAATAAATATATATTGAGGGTGGTGATTACGGAAAACCTTGTACACATGATTTAAGTTTTAAAATGCAAAAAATACATATTACACTCATTAAGTATGACATTTGAACTTTCTATATTTAAAAAGTTTTAAGGTTTTTGTCACAGTTACAGAATACGTTGTAAAACTACAAACGTGATTTCCTGTTAGTTACAGTTCTATAACGCAATAGAACAAAGATTATTTAATTTTAAACATTAAAATTGAATTTTATTTTTAAGAGTAATTTTATTCGTATGAGAACGGAAAATGTTTCTATTCATTCTTAGTCGTTTTTTTCATTTATCTAAAGAAAATTTAAATATTTGTTAATAATCTTTTCTTTAGTAATTTAATTCGGGGATGCAATGAGTCACTTGCATACAGGATACCATGGAACATAGTAACATGTTTTATTGTGTTATGGTAAACGCATTTGTTTTAATTAAAGTGATACACGATGCTACTGAGTTGTAATTGACAGATTTGTGATTTTATTATATGTTTTTAATATTACTTTCATACAGCTATAGTAATAATCTCTCTTATTTAACATTAAATGCTGCCATTTTTTTTATTTGAAATTCCGCTGTTTATATGTCGTTTTGGAGGGGAAAAATTGATGGAAATATTTATAATAGGTATTAGAAATAGATAGTAGATTTAATATGTAATATATTTGAAGATAGATGTTAAAAATTTATAATTATTCTTGTATTTAGTAACTTTTGTCTGGGGTAAAATGAGTCAGATTAAAACAGGATGCAATGGAACATATTGTTGTGTTTTAGTAAGCACATTTATTTTAGATTTTATTTCATAACTGTTATTGAACAGTAGACCCAATTTTGAGTTTACGGCTATTAATGTTCAACCCCGAAGCCTTGCAATTTTGAACCCAATCTGGAAAACAAGGGAATTCCAGAAACAAGTATTGAGGGAAATTTTGCTTTCGTGGAGGACTTTTTGATAGAACTAACCCGCATTTGCGTTAGATGGAGAAGAAAAGCACAAAAACTTCTCAGGGTTAGTCTGTCGGCAAGGGGTCTCTAACCTATGATGCGTCTACCACTGAGGATATTTCAAGTGAGCATGTGGTCGGTGCGAGGCGGCTGTGGAATTCATATCGACCAGTCATCGCAGGGATTCGAGCCCGGTCCACCTCATTGGGGGGGGGGAATAAATATGTAGATAGTGTTTTTATAATAAATAGCGTAAATATGTTTAAGAAATAAGTAGATAGCTTAAAGTAGATAGCTATTGAAAATTTGACATTTTTACGGAAACAAATTGAAAAGAATTTGAAATAAATAGAGAATGGTTATAGCTACTGTAGTTTGATGTGGTAATAGCTGCTTCTTTTTCTTTACAGAGTAACATATTAAGACAGAAATAATTTTATTAGGATACAATTCTTTGAAATAAAATTTGAGAGAGCATTGATAAGGAATTTTTTTTATGTGATCTTGGTAATTAATAAGAAGGCTTTGTTATTTATAGATACTATTATGGTACTCTTTACTGTAACATAGCTTCGCTAAATAACTGATAACAATAATCGGATTATCAATTTAAGCTACCTCTCCATAGAAATATTTATCATTTAGTTGCTTGAATAAAATTATTTACAGCCAAGTTCTAATATACTTACTCTAAATGTTCTACCTCTAAATGCGTAGATCGCTTTTTCTAACCTTGGAATGTATTTACAGAAACTAAAGGTTTTTATTTTAAAAATTTGACGTTTCAATAATAAACATCAGACATTTGAAAATAATAAACATCGTTTTAAGTCCCTTTCGTTAAGTTTTGATTCAATATTTTTAAGTGATGACTAGAGCTTTAAAGGATGAATGAAATATCAGATTAAGTATTTGTTTTTCTGCTTGTGCGCATATTCTGTTTTTCAGCGTAGAAATATTATTCTAAGGTTAATGCAAACTTAGTTTAATGCAAACTTAGAAAAATATTTCTTTCAAAAGCCTTTACAGTATTTGTAACAGCGATTTTAAATGTTACTTAAAAAAATTTTTAATGGCTTGTTCTTCAGAATCGAATATGTATATTTTATTCCATTTACCTATCGAAAACGTAAACAGAATTTTCAGCATATATTTTATTATTTGTTTCAAATAATATTTTATTGGTTCCTTTTTAATGTGGAATATTTTTGCGATGTTATTATTTTAAGACAAATTTTGGCATTGTATTTGAAGAAATTATGATTTAAGAAATAAATATGTAGATAGCAAATGAAAGTTTGACATTTTTACTGAAATAAACTGAAAAGAATTTGAAATTTTTTGAAATTAATAATAAAAGACAAATGGAGTTTAAAAAAATTAAGTAAACAAAACGCTTATAAAATAGTTTTTTCCTTTAGAGATGATTTTTTTCAACTAGTTTTAAATTAATAAAAACTTTGATAATAATCTTTTTTTTAATAATTGCAAGCTTTTAAAATGAGAGAAGAACTCCTCGGGAAAGAATAATTTTATACAGAGAAAATATGTTCAATCAATAACTCAAAGAGCTTTGATAATTCCAAAATACAGAAATAGTTTTATCTGGCAATATCATTTCTTTTTCTTTACTGAGTAGTATCTTAATACAGAAATAGCTTTGTTAGAATGCAATTCTTTGAAGTAAAATTTGAGAGAGCATTGATAATTAATTTTTATGTAATCTTGGTAATTTATAAGAAAGCTTTTGTTATTTATAGATACTATTATATTACAATGAGAAAAAGTATGGACAAAATTAACAGAATAAGCTAAAATTGACCGTGTTTTTGGGTCTATGAGAACACCAAAGAGCTCGGTAATTTTTTATTAAATCACTAATAGGTAATGATTTTGATAATGTAATGAATAATTTTCGTAATTTGGTAATTTTATCATAATTGGCATAAAATTCCTTTATTAGGTTAAACTTACTTTTCAGTTTTGTTTTTTTTACTAAATGTGTGGTAAAAAGAGCTATAATTTTGAAAATCAAAATTTTCGGTAAACTGTTTTGATATAAGAGGAAAAAATGCTAAAAGAGTGGTTTAAATACCATATATTTAGATTTTATTAAGCATAATTATGATTTTTTTTAAAAAGAAATATTAATACCATACAGAACGGTAATTTATCTCCGTGGTTATATTGCTTAGGTAATTGCTTTTGAAAACAAAATTATAATTATGATCTTTCTCTGATTATTGCTCGAAAGAAATTTACTAACTTTGGAAAATGACAGCAAGATTTTTTTTTTGTTATTAACTGCATATCAAATATTGATTCATATTCGACAAAAAAATGATGCTGCCATAATTGATAAAAACTTAAGCAAAAGTGTTTTAAATTTTTCAAATCAAATTATTTTTGAGTATTATTTATTATTGTGACTTTTCCATAAAGTAAAAACTAACTAACGAACCAAAATGGGCTTGGAAATTTTTTACATGGAATTATTTGAAAACTTAAGCTTCTAATAAAACTGAAAATTTTAAAAATATTTTGACACTTTGTGTCGTGGTGGCTCAGGGAATAGAGTTTTCGTATTCCAATGAGATGAACTGGGTTCGAATCCCAGCGATGGCAGGTCGATACGTGTTCCGCACCTGGCTCTCATCGACTACAGTGCTGACGTAAAATATCCTCAGTGATCATGGGTTAGAGTTCCCTTGCCGTTGGACTAACCGCGAGAGGTTTTCCTCTCTATGTAATTTAAATGCGGTTTAGCTCCACCAAAAAGTTTTCAAGGAAGGAAAATTTCTCCGAATAATTGATCCAAGAGTTACCTTGTCTTCTGGATTCAGTTCAAAATTACAAGGCTACGGAGTTGAGCATTGGTTGCCATAAACTCAAAGCTGGGACGGCTGTTCAATAACGGTTATAAAATAAAATAAAAAATATAAATATACTATCCATTAAGCCGTCGTTTCTCAAGGGATACTGTGCTCACCTCCGATTGAGGTGACCCAGGTTCGAATCCCAATGCTGGCTGGCTGATACGAATTCCCCACCCTACTCACTATGACCACAGTGTTAATATAACATATACTCAGTGTACACGGATCATGGGTTAGATACCCTTACCATCAGGCTCACCGTGGGAGGTTTTCGTACTTTCTTCTCTATGTCTCGGTTAGTTCCATTTAAAAGTCCTTCACGGAGGTAATTTATCACCCAATACTTTATCTAGAAGTTCCCTTGTCTTCTGAATTGAGTTCAAAATTACATTGCTAAGGAGTTTAACATTAGTAGTCATGAACTCCTAATTGTGTCGGTTATAAAAGAAAATGAAATACGATACATTGATTATTTTCAAAGCATATAATTTTTAAAATAACTGAGTCAAACTTAAGAAAAAATCACTTTAAAGACCTTAAAAATTATCTGGTATAAACTTTACAGCAAATTGCAGAAAATTATAGAGCTATAATTTTTTCTTTCATTTTTGAAAATCTTAATAAGTATTTTTTACCAATCCAATGTTAACTATGAGAGCCTTTGGTTTATTTTCCTGTATGACTCATTATTTATATTTAAGGAATAACTATAATTATTAATAAATAAATAAAAAATAAAACTTTTGCATAGTTGAGCAGTATGGCCTTTTATAATATTATATTAAAACTCATATGAATAACGGTTTTTGCGTTGAATGAAAAAATTTTTGGTAAATTTTTTAAGAACTACATTTTTCACACTGAGAAAAATTATAGTCAAAACTACCTGAATATGGTTAAATTTAATGTGTTTCTCTCTCTATAGAAATACCCTAAAACTCGATTATTTTTACCAAAGAACTTTGGTAATGATTGTCGTAAAATTTACAATAAAATATGGCTTTATAATATGTAATGAAATTTGGCTAATGTGGTAAAATTGGGTAATTTTAGCATAATATTTTAGAGCCTAGATACCAGAAAAAAAACCCCATTTATTCGGTTAAATTTACTTTTCAGTTATGTATTTTTTTTTTTTTTTTTTTTTTTCTTTTTGGATATGTGGTAATAAGATCTATCATTTTAAACCAGAATTTTCTGTAAACCGTTCGTAAACCAGAATTATAAATTACCGACAGTTTGGGTGCATCAGACGTAAAATACATTTTTACCGTAAAATATTATACCACAGTTTTTATAGTAGTATTTATTTAATTAGAATGAGTCAGTGATTTTACGATAATTATACTATGAAAATTACGGTATATCAGTTTTTTTGCTCCGGTAAAAATGGATCTTACATAAAAAGGACCGGCACTCCTAGTGCCGGTACTTTTTAACGGTACTTATAAGCTTAAAACTTAGTCCAAATTCACAATTATAATAAAAACAAATTCAACTGTAATATATCGATGCTTGATATATAGATGTCAATCTTAAATTGTTTTTAATGTGTTTTATTATTATATTCTTTAATAGTTTTTATTAAAAAATATCTGAAAAGTGAGGAATTTTTGAATTACTGGTAAAAGAAACCTCAAAAGCTACTTAAAAAAAATTTTTTTTACAAGTTTTTTTATGAGAGTGAAAAAGCAAATATAATAGTTATTATTATTTTTTTTCTTTGTTCAATATTCCGATATTTGTATTAAATGATATTGCCATACTTAACATTTCCTTTCCTTTTCCCTACATTGATTCACTGACGAAAAATTCTTATTAAAGACACTAGTCAGACATTTAAATTCTGAGATTGCCTTATACTTTAATATAAAACAAATCAATTACTTAAATAAAGTTGGATTGATTTAAGGGCTTGAAAATTATAATAGGAAAAATTGTTTACAAAACTAATGCCCGGGATACATAATTTCCATCGAGCATGTACCTTTTAGTACCTTTCATGTTCGATCGGGTATGTGAATATGTTATCAGCAATACCGTATCAGTTAAATAAGAAATACCGATAAAGCCCCCCCCCCTCAAATTTTGAAGAGACAAAAATCTCTTGGATGCCGGATAGGGACCAAAAATAGCACCGAAGATATTGAAAAAAGAATATCGCTCAGATTTGATTTGTCCTAAATGTTAGAATTAATTTGTACAAATAAAAATTTATAATATATAGTTAACTTACTCTTCTTTATTCCTTTAGCTATCATTATTTTTATTAAAAAAAGCTAACTCCAATCACTGAGCATTAAAAAAATATTAATGTAAAACTATAAATTGAATTGTTAAACCAAAAACATCATATTAAATTTGCATGTTAATGGGTACGTTCTTGCTGAAGTTTGTAATATCTAGTACGTCTGATTTATACTTAAAATTGTCGTTAATTAGTTTAATTTTCGGTTATTAAAAATTGGTACATTCACGTGTTATGTTTATGCTAAGATATGCTAGGGCATCTAAAAGTTTCATCCGAGTACGAGTTTTGTGCCCTGGTTGATATTATAATATATTAATGGGTAATATTTTACCAATATTTAGATAAGATTGATTAATGTGATTTCTGTTATAAGAAATCAATTTTAAGTATTTTCTGAACCTAGAAAGATTGATCACAGATTGCTAACTTATAATTATGTTTTTGGCAAAGTATTTGAAAGAAAAAATGTGATTGAAAATTTGCGAAAAATTGGCCAAAAGTTTTATTTTTTTAAAGTTATATTAAAAAATATATAAAGTTACATAGATGAAAGTGTTTTTGATATAATATAATTCAAGATGGAACTTTGATGAAAGAATTGAGCTTGATTTAAGTTAAATTTTATTTTTTGGCGTACACTTGAGTATTTTTATACTTGATGTTTCAAGTACATATTAAAAAATAATAATCACATTGAACTGCTTAATGTTGGAAAATTCAGTAATTAATTAAACTTAAATATGTTATATTTGATTTACTTGCTTTTTTTTATTTGAAATAATCATTAATATATAGTCACAAAAATAAATATTTAAAAAAAAAAAAACGTGATAAAAAAATTCAGTAAAATAAAAATACATGAAAATAACAAAAAATTTATTGAGATTGTTAACGGAAATAGATTCACTAACATCGATAAGTACAATTAATCCAAAGAATATCAATACATCACTTGTAAGCGAAGAGACAAAAATACATTTTGGCAATACTACACTTTCATTTATTTCGAATTTTTATTTTACCCCTCTCATATTTTTGTCCTTTATACGCTGTGTGCAATTCAAGTAATAAATGTTTTCAATGGAAAAAGTTGGTTGAAAAATACCGCCTAATGGCTAATGCGCTCAGTCATACATTTGTGGGCGATCTTGTGAATGTGGGCGATCTATGAATGAAATAATAATCCCTCACAGAAATAAAAAAATAACTTTTATTAGAAAAAAATAATTAAGAATCGCCAAAATACAATTAAAATGGCACCTATGTATGTTTCTAATGTTCATAATTAGCAGGAAAAAAATTGAGGACTCAATTTCATTTATTACTTTAACAATTTTTATTGTTTTATAACTTAAACTTTTTGTCGATTTAAGAAAAGTATTTCAGTTCACATATTATTTCAATGTAAAGCAAAGTTATGTATTATGTTAAATCACATATTATATTAATATTACATATTAAAGCAGTTTACATATTATATCAGTTTAGCTATCTAAGTAACTAAATATCATTGTAAAGCAAAGAAAATATTTTTATATTATTTATTTTATGTTAGCGTAGTCAACGGAAAAGACAATCAAATTTTGAATACAAAGAAATAAAGCTTATAATTTATTTGAGTTACTTCAGATTATAAACACAAACTAAAAATTCTATATTATTAGAATTTTGATTCTAAATTAGGGTAAAATAACCGGCAGCGGTCTGTCCATCAAACTGACAACAAAATTTACTGCTAGAAACATTTTTTTTACCTTTACGGCTTTTTAATCACACACAATCCGTATGGATAAAAAAAAAAAAAAAAAAATAATAATAATAATAAAAAATACGAATACAAAAATTATACGTTTTTTTTAATCATGGTTTCAAAATCGTAAAAATGATATTAAACTGAACATTGGAGCTAACAATTTTGTTTGGTAATGGGCATTGGTTTAGTAAGTTTATCTGGCTGTTGGAATCGTAAGAGACGGGAAATATTAGACTTTTTTGTGTTAAGCAGCTTAATGTTGCTGTCTTATATGCGTGAATGCGAGTATCATATTCCCATAGTCAAGAGTCACAAATTGGGGAGTGATGCGAGACACTGGAAGCTCCTCACTTATTGAAAGGAATTGTGGAAATATTGTGGCGTCAACGATGGGACTTGAACCCTCATTCTGTCGTTCATGAGACAAACAGACTAGTCATCTCGGCCATAATATGTACCCAGCAGCAAAAAAACTAAGTGGCTTCATTAGGTGGGATTAGTTTGCGCGATAAAATTCTGGTTGTTTAACTATATTAGGTGAAAGCAGTTATTAAACGGTTTTTCTCACAGTTAAGAGTTTGAATACTATCTTATTTCTGGTCATTTGTCTGTTTTGTTTGAATCTGGTAAAATAACAATGAAATAAATTGTTATTTATCCATTTTTCAATCAGTGTATCATTTTAAAGCGAAGTAAATATTTTTTTGTAATTAATTTTATTTTAGTATATCATATTTTATCAATCATATTTTGATATAAAGAAATAAAGCCTGTAATTTGTTTAAATTACTCCAGATTATAAATACAAACTAAAATTTCTATCAGAAACTAAATAAATGAAAGTCAAGTTTTACTTTTAAAACTTAAGCATTGCTTAAATTAACTCGATGTCTAAAAACTTTGAATTGTAACTATTCACTCGAACTAACTCTGAATTAGAAAGTTCATATTTTAATATAAAGTAATGTTTCAACATGAAGCAATATTTTAATATAAAGTAATATTTTAATATTTTAATATATCAGTTCATTATTAAGAAGTAAAGCCGGTAATTTGGTTAAATTACTACAGATTATAAACACAAACAAAAAATTATATCACAATCTAAATAAATAAAATCCAAGTTTTATTTTAAAACTTAACCATTACTTAAATTAATTCGATGCCTAAAAATATTGAAATGAAACTATTCACTGGAACTAACTCTGAATTGAATAGTTAATATTAAGTAGATTTAAATAAAATAGCAGTTAACTGAAGTTCACTTATTGAGAGAAATTTTAAAAGCTAAAAACTGATTAGTGTTAAATGTTCAAATTTTAAGAGCAGTGTCTTAACAAAACTATGAGTTTAGTTTAAAATGATTCTTTCGTAAATGAATCAAAGTAAACTTTTCATTTCCATTAACAATTTGCAGTAAAAGCTGGATTGTTTTAATCCTTTTAATAATAAATACAGATGAAGGCATAGTTCAATCTATTCAGATCAACTTAAACTCCGATTTTAAAACCATTATCAAGGAAAATTTATTTCTTACAGGTCTAAGAATTGTTGGGTTAAAAGAAAACTTTTATTTTAAACGACTCTCAATTTAAATTGTTAATCGCTTTTCTTAATTATTATTTAAGTTGTACAAATACTTTGTAACAGGAGGAAGTTTAAGAATGCCCTTCGAAGCTTTTTCTCTAAGCAAAGTAAAATAAAATAAAATTGATCGCTTTAAACTCAAAGTGAAGGTTTAATTTTAAACTCTATATAATATCAGTCGGAAAAGAATAGTTTTAACTTTAAAATGGAAAAATATTTTTTTTTAAAAATTTGATGAGTTTTTCCCGTTTTGATAAAAATTAATAAAATCAGTGAATAATTTGTAATTTGTGGAAATTTGTATGAGCTCAAATATTGTCAAAGGGACTTTTCAAATATTAAAAATTTGTTTATAAAATATTAAAAAGTTATAAGTTTATAAGTTAATAAAAATTAGTTATCTTTTTGAAAAAAAGCTTGTTTTTACTTTAAAAAAGACATAATTTGAAATACTTTTTTAAAAAAATATTTAACTCCTTTTTTTAAGAGTCATCAGTTTGGTGAGTTTTCCTGTCTTGATAAAAATTAATGAATAATTTGTAATTTGTGCACATGGCATTAGTCTTTAAGTAATATTTAAAGATGTGATGATAATACTCTGAAGAAAAATTCTGTTTTCTTTAAACACTGCATATTTTTGCAAAACACTTCATGTTCATAATTATATTTGATGTTAATTTTTATTAGGTTTAAAAGGTTAAAAGTAGTTTCATAGTGTAAGGTTTCAAATTAGTAGTGTTACATTTCTGACTAAACTATAAGTCAGGAAATATAGATAAATAATATTTCGATTACTTAATAAAAACTAACAATGATAAATCGCCGATTAATTAAATTAAGTGACAAAAGAGACAAAAAGTAATTAGGTTAGTACATATTCTGTATAATATTTGTATACTTGTATAAATATCTAATATTTTTGAATTAGGCATATAAAATTTCTGGTTCAAGAACACTTCCAGTTTGTTTCAGAAATAAAGTATTGTTAGTTTGAAACAATTTTGTACAAAACTAAATCAAGAGTCCTGATATAACTTCTTGGTGATTTATCAAACTCAAACATAACTATCAACACCCCGGATGATGTGTAAGATCAAGATTGACACAGTATAAGAATCAGCTTCTGTTTTATTATCTATAACAAGAAAACTGATTATTCCTTTCACCAAAATCGTTTTACTGCAGGCGAAAATGCCATCCAATTTTCTATCTGATATAACAGACTAATATTTTTCCTTTTTGTCCCTACCAGATTAAAGGCATCATGAACATAACTTCATTCATTAGCAGTTAGAGAGAGAAAGAGACATGATGACGTAATGTTATCTGGTATAAGGTCTGTCTAGTATACGATGGGCGGGTTCTTTTAAGCCCGCCTACTTGCCATCATACCTCCTGGAGGAAAAGGTGCTCAATGCTTTTATTCTGAGAAGGGAAAAAGAGGGATAATAAAAGAAACAAGGAAGATCCTTTGGCGAAAACAAAGGCGTGAATTTCATGTAAGTTGTGTGCGCCAAAAGTTTCTGACAAAGGCAAGAATGTATATTTGTAGATAAGGGAAATGCTTTAGAATGCCACTTCAAAAGTAGGGAAATAAACTGTTGATGATAATTGCTTCGTTTTTGCTTCCTGGAAACAGTAGAGAATTTGATCATTTTTGCAACAGTTAAGTAGTTCCATAGTTTTCTTTTTCAAGTAATTAAAAAAGGCGCACTATTTTGCATGTTCGGGTGTGGGTAGATAAAATGGATACTTGTGTATAGTTTTTATTCTATCTTTTAATGGGGGGAGGGGGGCTAGTACACTGCATTTATTTCTTAATTACAGTTCTTTTAGTCCCTTTTTAAAGACTTTTTTTCTTTTTACTTTATGTTACAAAGTAGCTCTTAACTTTTAATTTGAAGAAAGAAATCTACAATTATGAACTCTTAAAAAATACAAATAGAATAATACGTCGAAAAACTTGAGTACTAAATTAGTCATTTTTTCAACGAACAGGAAAATATTAAATATTTATGGTTAACACATAGTAATTTTTTCAGCGTTTATATTAGGAAATTCTAGATCGAGCGGTGGAAGGTATTCACAAACTAGCAATTTCATTTTCCTTTCCCGAAGCAAGTAGTTGTATTTTTAAAACTCATCCTTTAAATTTCTGTAGAATGGCAGTGATATTAAATTTTATATAACTTTTCGCATTTTAAAAATGAGCTAAAAATAGAGTAGTTCACCTTCTCCTTAATTTGTAAATCTCTTGTAATAACTTCAAATGATTGCAACATTTTAAGTCCAATGTGATTTCGTCTTTACTTCCTTATTTTCGGAATCTCTCACTTTTTCGAACTTAATGTTTGCCCACTACATTGTTCAAAGTCTCCTCTGTATAGTATGAAGCGGTTAAGAATACTTCTTGTGGGCCTTTTTGGAGTTACATTATTTTATTTTCGGAATCTCTCTCACTTTCTAAACCTTGATTTTTGCCTTTATTAGTTATATTTCAGACAATGCTAGATACAATAGTATATATATATATATATATATATATATATATATATATATATATATATATATATATTTAAAATAATTTTCTAGAAATAAATAATTTATTAAAAAATGATGTCAATAATTAATCGTTATTATTTATTTACTTTGTTTCTCAAGACAAATTTGTCCCCTTTAATTCCCTTGCATCAATTAAAATTTATTCCGTTGTATTATTTCAGCCATTAAAATTCTCGAAAATAAAATTCAAATATAATACCAAGTTTGCAATGCTACGATTTTTCCAATATATTTTTTGTGTTAGCAAATAATCAAGTCAGAAGTAAACTCGTTATGAATCAAATAATTAAGACAAAAGCTTATTAATTGAAAATTTTTTTTAGCTATGAGTTTGTATTTCTTTTATTAGCATGGCAAAAACATCTGTTGTATGCTAAGAGTAAAAACTTACATCAAAAGCTGCAATTAATATTAATTTATTTACAGTTAGTAAATAAAAAAAATAATTTTGTGCAATTCAATTTTTATTTTGCAAATTCAGACAAATCTGAAAGTACCTTTATTTTTTAAAATTTTACATTATTTCAAATTTCAATATCTCTTTGGCATTTCATTGCGACAAATATTTAAACTTTTTAATCAGAACAGAAAGCTTTCAACGAGAATTTAGTTTAGCAATTTTTCAGCAAATGCAATATAATATGCAAATTCATATCAAAAAGTAAAACTCTTTACCAGGGTATGCTAATGTTACATAAATAAAATTCTACCAAGCATTTTACTTACATAGTATAAAAACAAAATTTAATACATTTCTTAATCATAAAACTATTTTTAAAATGAAAATTCCTTTTTAATTCTAAAGGTATAGAAAAAGTTCAATTTCTTATGAAATTAAGTTGTTTAGATCAATCTGTATCACTTACCAAGAAAATATCATATTTTTAAACAAGTCGAAAAATAAAACTGAAAATTCTAAGCTGCTTTGATAACAAGCTTTTGAATGTGACTATTTTATTTAATAAGCTCAATGAAAGATTTTGCCTTCTCTCAAAAATATTTCTACCAAAATGAGAAAATACAATCGCTTGTAAAGAAAACTTTTCTTTTCAAACGAAACAACGTTTTTCGAAATCTTTCGTATATCTCATTTTTGTCTCATTTTTCAATTCGTATATTTTTTTTTTAACATCAAAAGCTTTTGAATCAAGGTCTGCTTTTATGAGACCAATAAACCAGTTTCTGTTACCGATTTCGATATTTATAATGTTTTCTTTCAAAGAGTCTTAAAGATTTTCGAATATTTTTTTTTTTTTTTTTTTTTTTTTTTTTTGTATGCTGAGCGATATCATCATAAATAATTTCGGGAAATACTGCGTACAATCATTTTTCTTCCAGTCAAAGAGCAAACGAAGGAAATTTAATGCAAAGTATTAAGTCAAAAAGCTTTATATATATGTTTAAAATTGATTCTTTTGACAAGAAAATTTCAGTTAATTTTCCATCTCGAAAAGAATCTAGCAAAATCAATAAGTTTCGTTTTATGTCAGCGACACTACAGAAATCACGTTTGAAAGTCATTACAAACAATATCGCAGGCAGGGTGTTCAGTATTCACATCCCTTAATATATAATTTTAGAATCCTTGTCAAAAATAAAGTCAATATTATATATAGCTTTCGAAGAATTTTGCATTCTATACGTAGAAAAAACAAAACACTCATCGAAATTTGATAAAACTCTCTTGTGCAAGGTGCGCGTGAAAATTATCAAAACCTATTTGATTATCTTTCAAAACTTCATGGTGTTTCGCCTTTAAACTTTCCTTTTCCAAATCACACGCGTCAGAAAACATTTTTAATTCCGTTTTTCCTAGCAGAGATTCGTTATTTTTAGAGAGAGTTTTGTATCTTTCCCAGCTTAATATTTGTTTGTAATTCGGGATACAATTTGCATTCATTTTTGACAAGGACTCTAAAAATATACGTTAAGAGCGGTTATTACGAAACACTCTAGAGGATGGAGAAAAAAATTAATTAAGAAAATTATTCAAATCAGGCGAATTAACTCAAGAGATTCAAATCAAAGCAATTAGTTTACTTAAGTAATTAAAAACAAACGGATACTACGATTAGTTCAATTAAGAGATTTAAAATAAACAATAAATTTGCTTAAATTAATCAAACGGAATAATTAATTTTATTCGGAATAATTCAAGTAAAACGAATAATTTTACTAGGGTGATTTGAATAAATTTTATTCGAATTAACAGATAAGAATTAATTTGTTTAAATTAGTTATAAGATTTGAAATATTAATTTTGTTCAAATTCTCGAAGGATTGCTGATTTGTATAAATGAATTTAATCTTTAAACCAAGTAAACATATTAAACTCCCTGTGTTGAACATGTGTCAAACTGAATCATTGGATTTCATTTAAATTATAAGATTATGCTCAACTGATTGGTATCGATTTAACTGCGATCTCTATTTCATTAAAATTATTATGTTCAATTTCTCGGGAAAATGTTAAAATTACAATTTATTAATTGTTACTATATCATATGCAACCAAAATAGTGAAATAACCGTAAAAAAGATGGTATTTAGTCTAAAATTACTAAGCTTAGCATAGCCTATATCCAATGTCCAGTAAAATTTCATTTTAATGAATTTGAAAGTATGCTAGTTGTAAATTGTTACAAAACCATATAGTTTTGCATTCATATTTTTTTTTATTGATTAAGGTTGCAAATTGTTTCAAAACCATAAAGGTAAAAATGTTTCTAATGGCTAACTTCGTGGTTAATTGGCTAGACAGACTGCTGCGGGTTAATCACCATAATTAGCGTGAGAGAAAACGAAAAGCGCCTTTTAAATTTTTATAATTGAAGAAAAGACATGCAAACAGTTTACTTTTTAATGATGTTTTACGTAGTTATGTTAAAATATTCGTAAAAAAATGTGATGTATTAAAAATGATTTATAAGTAAATAATTTTATTTAAAAAAAGGGAAATGAGAATGTTTGAGGGAAATTTATAAAAGACATTTTTACACAGATGAAGAAAAAATACAAAACTCGTAAAATGTGATTCAAAATTAAATAGCTTAAACTTAGTAAAGTCTAAATCAACTCAGAATAATCAGATCTAAAACATAAACAGAATAAAATCTCCTTCTCCAATTGTTCCATCACAAAATGGCCTTCGTAAAAGCTAGGAATCTTGTCAGGGTATTTTATCGACAGGGCCCAAAAGTGTCTGATTTACGAGACTGGAGGGCTCGGGTACAGGTTGTTTGGGGGATTCCCTAACAACTCTAATGGCCTTAAATGTTTTGTGTCATTTTTCACTGCCTACAGCTTTGAGGGACTTTTCCCCTAAGGTTCTAAGTACAAGCCCCGAGTGCTCTTCAACCTAATAAATTCATTCAGGGGAGCTGCTATTTGAAAAGTATATAGTGGATCCCCCAGATCATGAAATAGTTAATGATGAAACGTTCGCTGCACAGAAAATACTGTTTACAATTTAATAGAAACACACTCACAGAAAAATAGGTTCAACTATAGGCCATGATACTGGGCAAATTTGCTGCACAAAGAATCATATTTCCTGCAATTTAACAAGTTGTTCGTCGTAACGAAAATATTGTTAAAAATTTAATTAAAACACTTTCACTGAAAAATAGGTTCAACGATAATCAGTGTTACTGTGCAAATTTGATGCAACCATAATAAGGTGCGAAACTGAAACAGAGAAATAAGGCTTTACTATAGCGAACTTGAGAGATTTTAAATTAAACCAGATTACGAGTTTTGTAATTTTTTTTAAATCTTTGTAAAAATGTATTGGCCCCTTCAACCATTTGAAATTGAACCATAGTATCGTGTAATCAAGTTTAAAATGCATTAAAAGATGGTTAAGATAATAAGTTTACATCACGTTTGAAAGATATAATGGTTCAACACAGGCCAAAACTTTAATAGTGCTAAGCCTTTTTTATTGTTAATATTATGGCTATACTATTTATATTCGACCTATTAATAATCTCTTGAAATTAGTACCTTATATAATTAATATTGGTACCTCAAACCATATTATCGCTCAAATTTCCTGTAATTTTTCAAGTTGTTAATTAAACCAACAAGTTGTTAACTGCTTTGGTTCAAGTTGAATTATAGTGTTATAAATATAGTTATTAATTTAAATAGGCTAAGCTATTTATATTGGAACTATTAATATGTTTTTAGAAAACTAAACTATATGTTGAACCATACGGTACCTTGGTACCTTGAACCATATCGGTACCATATCGGTACCTTGAACCATAATATCATGCAAATTACCATAAAATGTTAAAATGAGTTGTGAAATTAAAAATAATGTACTCATATTAAGCGTTCAGTTAAACCGTGCTTTGGTTCATGTTGAATCCTAGTATTGAATAATGAAGTTATTAATATTAGTATTTTAAATAGGCTAAGCTATTTATATTGGACCTAATCTTGAACTTTAATAATTCATCGAACCATAATATTTGCAAAGTCACCACAACTTTAATAAGGTGTCGAATAGAACCGTGTTTGGATCAATTTGAATCATTGTATTGTATATAGTATATTGTATATAATATATATATATATATATATATATACAGAAAGAGAGAGGAGAGAGAAAACATGGAAAAGAATGTATCGATTTTTTAAAAGAGAAGACGAAAATAATTATTTATTTGCTTTTAGATTTATTGATAATTTAATTATCTTTAATTTTCAAAATAATACAATTTAGTTAAGTAATATTTACCCCGAGGAATTAATCACTTTTCGTAAACATGACGATAATATTAATTTAAATTTTTTGGATAAACTAATTACATGGAACTCTAATGTTACTAAAAAAATTATTTAAATTCCATTTTTAATCAAATGAATAAAATTAAAAGAATTTGTAGCATTGTTTATTTATCGAAAAAAAACCCAACTAGATGAACTCTTCCAAAATTTGATAAAAAAAAAAAACAATGGTTATCCAACTAATGTAATTAAATTTTATATAAAATTATTAAATTGATTGTATGTTATAATTATTGATAAATTCTTTAAATAAATTTATAATAAAAATAAATTTAATAAAAATTTCTTTGTTTACTAAATTTATGTTTTTCCATATCTAAGTCGAGAAATTCATGGCTAAAAATCTTCTAATATTTAATAAAGTTTTTTTAAAATAATTTTTAATTAAATGCTAATATCTCTAAAATAATAAATATCAAAATTTTTTTTTAATTATTTTTTTTCATTAAATGCTAATAATATCCTTAAAATCATCCATATTAAAATTTTATAATTAAAATTCAAACTTATTCATTATAAACTTTGAATTATCCAGTATGATATTATTACCTTGCACACATCCAGATTCGGGCCATTCCAAGGTAACTAAAATAACAAATCAAACGCGCTTCTAAATGTCAGTAAGAGCGCCATAAAAATGAACGATCATCCTCTATTTACGCTTCTATTTTCATATTTTGTAATCTGGCAAACTTGTTACGAAAATATTTTAAATTATTTTTGAAAGATGGCGGTGCGTGTAAGTACATATGAATTCGTTACTCGCTTCATATATTACATTTTGTGTTTTATTCTGTATTTTCTTGAATTTTTATTTTCTATTATTTGCATAATATGTTTTATTTTGCATTTTTTCTCTTTTCGTTTCAATTATTGGTGCTCTTTACACTATTGTATTGATATATTTTGCTTCGGATATATTAATTCAATATTAAAAATCACTAGTTTTTGCTGATGACAAGATTGTTTTTCGGCTATTTCAAAAAAAAAAAAAAAAAAAAAAAAAATTGTACAAATTTATTTTAATTTTTTAAATTTTAATTATTTCTTAAATAGATTTTATTTTAATGATTTTTTTCTTCTCTTTTAAATAATATTTATATTTTTTCCATGTTTCTCCATATTTTTAAATTTCATGTACTTGCAGCTTATAATAAAACTTATTGTTACTTTTCTTAATTTTCATCTCGTTAATCTCTTTTTTTCTTTTATCCTTTTTGTCGTTCTTGTGTTATATATAGATATAAAACTATTTATTAATAATTTAATCAATAATAAACAATATATACTTAAAAAAACATTCTGCACTCTATTTTTATAAAATACCTTTAAAATCTCTTAATTTTAAATTAAAAATATCTTATTTATGGCAAAAATAACTCATTTAATACATAAGTAGATTTGTGGTAAGTAGTCAGTTAACTTATCTTTCACTTCTAAAGCACAACACAACTTATTTTTTACTCATTCCAAAGTATTTTAAAAAATTGTAACTTTGTATTTTTTTCAAAGAATTACTAAGTATCGCCAACTAAGTTGCCATACATTTCTTCAACACATCTTTTATTATGTAAATGCGTTTGTTTTCAACGTCAAAAAAATCACTTGTGGTTCCACATTTGATGATTATATGTTCCGTGATGTCTTCAACTCTTTAAATTCACGCAAATCCCCCAAACCGAAAGACACAAATTGATACAAATACGACAAGACTTTTTTTTGCAACTTTCCAGTTTTAAATTTATTTTCCGGCTTTTGGCATTGACTCTTAATATCTACTTGGACGTAAGGAGGCTGTATACAGATGCAGGTAGGAGTTTAAATTCTTGAATATTTTAAAGATAGCTCTTTGTAGTTTAGGCTCCATTAGAAAGTTTGTAACCAAGATAGGGTGAAATTCTAAAAAGTAAGTGAATTTTTTTAATTTGGAATTCAGACAAATTTTTTTGTTTGTTATTTGTAAAGTAGGGTGACCAGTTGATGGAAATAAATGTTAATTTTTTATGGATTAATTTAATTTTTAAATAGATGTGAAATAGGCTAAATTTTAGTTCCCTGTTATATATTTTTTTCTTTTGATTTAATAAAATTCAGTACCAAAATATGCTGTACTTTTTACATTACTTGGCTTTTGAAAGCGTTCATACTTTTTTAAATTCCTAAAGTTATTATGTTAAAAATTAAAGCCCCAGATAAATTTTCAAAATAAAATATTTAAAAAATGAATTAACAAACAAGAAAATTTAATATAAAAAGTTCTATTATATAAATAAAATATTTAAAAAGGAAGTTATTAAAAAATATACCTCATGAAATAAAAAATAAAAAATCAGGCTTAGAAAAATGTTTCAAAACAAAATTTTAACTAAAGGTAATCTAGAAATGTCCCAAAAATATGAATTTAAAAGTAATACAATAGTTTCTAAATCTTAATCTTACCTCTAACCTCTTGAAAGTACTTTTGAAATATAAAACCTCTTCTAACCTTTTACTTAAAAGAATGTAAATTGTAAAGAATTGTAAAGAAAAAAATCCTAAAAAAAATTTTTTTTTCCTAAAAATAAATTATTGTACAATGCGAAAAGAAAAGAACCAGAATACCTTAATAACTTTTGATTTAATGATCAATTTTCGTACTAACATACTATCTTTACGTGTAGACTTCAAATATGTTCATTATTTTGCGGAGAAGATATTTAAAGTCACGAAATCAGACACAATGGCGTACTTTTTCTGAAAAAAACGCACACCTTTTTTTCCCGAGGTGTTTGAATTCTTGTCCCTTAAAATATGGGTGGTCTGAAAAAATATTGTTTCAACGATTGTGGCAGGAGAGTGGTTAAAAGTTTGAGCCCCTTTCAACTAAATAACTTAATAGTTTAAAAAAAAATCATATTTTTAAAATTTGAATTTTTCAGGAAATAATTGGACGAATCAGTTCAAACTTTTGGATTTCGTCATTTAAAAAACAAAGTTAAAAATTCTGTAAATGTTTGCATATTCTATAATTCAAAATTTCTTTGACCATTATTAAAATAAATAATAGAAAAATAATAAATAATGATAAAAAATGAGCTTTTGCGTAGAATTATCTTTTAGTTCTATTACTATAAGCAATTTTTTAGTTTTACAAAATTAGTTTTACAATAGTGTTCAAAAATTATTTGATTATCTTAAATAGTTCCAGAGGTATATTGATATATGTAAAAATTATAATTTACATTTAAGGGCCGAAAGTTTCGACCACTTTATTGTTTAAACTATTAGGACACTACTTTACAAATTGTGCTTATCCTCACATTTTGGGGATCAAGAATTCAAATTTGTCAAATACATATTAAATACATAAAAATATTAAAAAAACTAAAAAATAAAATAAAAACAAAACCGCACTTTTATTCAAAAAAGCGCTTTTTTTCTGTTTGATTTTTTAGCTTAAACTATTGTCTTCACATAAAAGTTAGGATATTTGAGGTTAAGCCCTCGAATTATTAAGATTGCTTCATAATTGGTAAAAATTAAACCATTAGACGGAAAGATATTTATGCATTGGTTTTTTATTTTGCGTATTGTACAATTCATTGCTAATACTTATTATTAAATTTTATAAAGAAAACCTATCAGTTTTATTATACCCAGTCAGGCTCACAACAAACCTAACAGATTTAGTACAATTTTGATAACTACTACGCGCAATTTTACGAAGAAAATATATTTGTATAAAAACTTTATAGTGAAAAACATCTAAATTTTTAAATAGTATTGTAGAAAAGAATTACACACTAATATCAACCACACTGTAAAAAATTCTGGATCAAATTCCTGCAAAAATACTGACACCCTGAGTGCCAGTACTTTTCACCGTAAAATTTTACGGAGCAAAAAATCTGATATGCCGTAATTTTTTATGGCAATATTCACTGTAAAATCACCGAATCCCTGTAATTAAATAAATGTTATTGCAAAAATAAACGTATAGTTTTTACTGTAATTTTTACGTTAATATTCACTGTAAAATCACTGTAATTAACCTTTGTATTAACCTTTGTATTGAGTAATTGTATTACTGCAAAAATTACGATACAAAATTTTTCGAAAGTACATTTAATTAAATCTATGCCATATTTCATAATTCCTATAAAACACCATCTCTGCTGGATATGTGCTTAGTTTTGAAGCGTGCCTACCACTACAATTATTAAACTACAATTCACTAGTATATAAGATATGTAAACTACATTCTATCCTGAGGTACCTTTCGATAGATGTCGGTTGGTATTGTCTGTAGCCTAGCCCCTCATTGGTGGCTTTCGAACGTGATCTGAACGTGTCTTCTTTGAAGGATGGAACACAGTGAATAGTTCACTTGCTATTAGTGACTGCGACATTTTCTTTCTCGTGCTGTTTCTACTCAGCTTCGTTCACACAGAACGGTGGGCTTGTGCACTCCTGACTGCTAATAGCAACATATATGAGAGATCACGCACGCAACCGTGATCACAATACAGCTCTCACCACCTGCATTCAAAATCCGGTGAACTTAATACAGCTCTCCCGGTCTTTCGCTATTCATCGAATTCTATCCCAGATAAAATTCTGGTGGGGAGTATCGTAGTGTGTCTACCACTATAATTATTAAATTCCTATTCACATAAGACATGTTAACTACATTCAATCTTGATGTATTGTTTGATAAATAACGGTTGGTAGCCTAGCCCCACAGTTTCATTTCTTTAATCATTGTCAGAAATTATTTATTAGAAAAAAAATGTTTCCGTTCTTAGCTATTGTCGAGCAGTCTAAATAAAACCAAATATTATTAACTTGATTTAAAATTTATATGTGTACTATTTACATTTGTATATAAAATTTAACTCAATTCATGAGTATACTTTTCCACAAAGAACATTTGTTGTAATATATCACAAGGAACAATTTGACATTTTACTAAAATTTTCATGTATCACAATTTAAAGCTCATATCGATTTTGGCTTCGTTTCTGGAAGTTTGGTTCCATGTTTCTTTGAGTTACAAATTATTCATTGATATGGAAAGAGATATTATTAATTATTTACCCACTTTTCGAAGATTTTATAAAAATAGATTTTCCCTTAGAAATAATATAACTTTATTGCTTTATTATATCTTAATCCCAGAAAATAAATATTAAATATTCAAATTGAAAAAGTGAGGAAGGAAAATATTTTTTATCCAATTAAAATGCAATTTACACGTATACCTTTTAGAATAATTTATATTGCAAATTTTTCGCGCATGCTTTAGAATTAATTTTAAAATTATAAAATTAAAGACATAATTAAAAAACGAAATTTAACCATTATCTGTAAATTCAGCACGGTAGAGAAATATAATTATATTGGTAAAAAATCGCGTTTTGGGTTCATGATTAGATAAAATATTAAAATAATTTTTTAAATAAAATTGATTTTCTACCAAGGTTTGATAGGACTACTGAAAAACATAAATTTTTTACATAAAAACTATAATGATTTGTAAAAATTTTTTTTTGTAAAATAACTAAAATAGAATCTGAAAAACCAAATTTTATTTAAAATTTTTTGTTATCGAAAATCTAAACGTAGTAATATTTTTCTATCTTAATGTTCTAACGCAAACTGTTACGCGTAGCGCAAACCAGTTGGTGCGCATTGGTTATTTACATTAGATTTGTTTAGTACACAATTTTTCAATTCTCGGTATGAGTTTTTGTAGTTTTTAACTATTGTTCATTGAATATAAATTAAATGAAAACGATAAAGAAAGTTAGGATCCAGAAATTGATCCACTTTCCTGTGTAAGGCCCGAATGTAAGGTACGCTAAGAAGAATTTTCATTTATATTAGATCTTCTATTGAATTTTACATCACATTTTGAAATGAGTTATATTTTAAATATCACATGTTTCAACACAATATTAAATATCACACAAAGAATTTTAAATCACATGTTTCGCTATGACTGCCCTTAGAAGTATTTTTCTAAAATCCTGTTAAAAATTGAAGCAAAAAAGTATTCATATTAGGGATTGAAAATTAGTATTTGAGAGGGGAAAAAACACTGTCAAAATTTATTGAATCGCCAGCGAAGAAAGAGGGATAAAAAACGTCGAAACCAGTCAGATAAGCTGATGTAATGAAACTTGGTGGAGCTTCCCCCCCCCCTTCTCGATAACGATTCGTTTTTGAGCCGTAATGGCTCAGGGGATAGAGCATTCGCCTTCCAATGAGGTGAACCGGGTTCGAATCCCAGTGTGGTCTTGTCGATGCGGATTCCGCATCCGACTTGCACCGACCTCAGTGCTGACGTAAAATATCCTCAGCGGTAGACGGATGATGGGGAGTCCCCTTGTGGTCAGGCTAACCGTGGGAGGTTTCGTGGTGGAAAATGCTTGGTTAGTTTCATCTAAAAGTCCCCCACGAAGGCAAATTTCTCCCCATACTTGATCCTGGAGCTCTCTGGGTAGGGAATAAAATAATATAAAATAAAATGGCGGTTATAATATAAAATAAAATAGCGACTCGTTAGATATTGGAATCTTACTTTTCTCTTTGGCTTAATAATAATTTTTAACCCTTATTGTGTGTAATTTTTTGCCATCCTTTTTGGCAGGGATTATAAAATTATATTATAAGGGTGGTGATTGCGGAACATCCTGTATAATTTATAAAACTTTTGCACCAAAAACCATGACAATAATATATCAATATCAAAACAATAATCTCAATAAAATCAAGTCAACAAGGTAGCTAGAAAGCAGGTAAGTACTGTTTTGTTTCTAATTAAATTCCCCAATCGTTTGAATTAAGAATTTTTTCCTCTACGCTTAATATCTTTTGCATATATTATCACTAATAATTAATATTTCAAATAATAAAATTTAATTATTTAGCATTATAAATAAATGAATGGAAGAGTAATAATTTTGAAGTTTAAGAAATCAATACGCATCTTTAATTTTGAAAATAGTTTAATAAATGAGGGACATTCTTTTATTTGGAATTACATCTCTGGTCACCTTATTCAGTAGACATACTTGTCAATGAATCTTATATTTTCTATTATATTGTACATTTTGATCTTATATCTTGTAAAATTGCGGAAATAAAATTTGTTTATTTCAAAAATAAAATTGAGTCTATTTCTTCTTGAGTCTTGTCTTTTTTTTTCTTCGGGTGACCAACTGTCCTATGAAACTGGGACAGCCATATTTTAAAGTATGTCCCTGTCATTCACAAACTATTTTGAAAATTAAGTTGGTTTAAGAATAATATATTTATAATTTAAATAATTTAAATGATTTTTAGAATGTAAAAATAGTATCGCTTAATAAAATTGGAAAGTTGGTCACCCATGATTATTAGATATTTACAGATATATAAATATTTCTTTGAAATATATGTTACATGTTGAACCAAAATATCAATATGATTGTTCAATTGCTGCAACTTGCATTTTTTTTTATTTTTTAAACAAGCGTTTTTTTTCAAATTTGTCCCCTTTTTTTAAACCTACCCTTTTTCTGAAACTTGAGGCAACTTTAGAACTTTTCTAACTTCATTATCTAATTATCTTTATAAATAACTTTATTATCTAACTTTATTTCAACTTTTTTCTAACTTAATTACGCCAAAAAGTGTAAAGACAAATTTCAATAAGTTTGCGCTTCAAGTTAATTTTCTTTCATTGTTTACAACATCTTACTATAACTTGCAATATTTTTTAGCAACTTGTACTTTTATTATTTCTACTTACAGTTTTTTGCTATAATTGCAAGATGCGACAGTTCATTCAATATAAACAGTTCATTATTTTGTCATATTTTTTATCGTTTAATTTAACTAAAAAGTGTAAATACAAAATTAAATACGTAGTTGATCTAAATTGCGCATCTTTTTTCCAATTACAGAATATTTAACCGATATTCTACCTCTGCAATTCAAGATACTGACATTTTGGTCCAATAAATTTATTTAGTATTTTTTTTTTTATGGTGTTGTGTGTTTGATGCATCAATTCATAAACAACGCAACTTACATAGACTTGAAAAGTTTGTGAGAAGTTGGTTTTTTCAAGGTCATGGAAGAGTGGATTTAGTTGAATAAACCGGAGCTTCTTTGCTAGTGGCTCATCGAGTCCATTGTAGATTACCCTTTTAACGCGTGCAACTGTAGGCCAAATTGTAAAACGAGACTTTTTCATTGAAAAACAAGGATAAACTACATTTTTTGTTGTTGCAAAGAATACACTAGTTCGGAAAAAATGAAACGAAATAATTAATCATGTAATGATCCAATAATTTTCCAAGTGACGCTTGTATACCGTATCTTTAAATTACAATTGAACTTTATTTTCTCTTGTTATTTTGCAACATTAGAATTGTGATTCGGGAACCATTAACGACTATTTCAGTTTAAATGTTAGCTAACAATTTAAAGCTCAAAATTTAAATTTAAAATGTTTGTATATCAGTTCACGGATAATTTGTTAAAAATTCCACGAATTCCTTATTCTAATTTCACAGATATCTTCTTTTAAATTTTGCAGACATTTGCTCCAAATTTCACGGATGTCTTCTTCCGAATTTATCATGCACCGAAATTGAAATTTGCTAAATATAGTAAACTATTTTAATTTTACATCGATTTATTTAAAAAAAATCATTTCTTGGTATAACATAATCAAAAAAAAAAAAAAAAAAAAAAAAAAAAAAAAAAAAAAAACCTAGATCCATTTCAAATTCGTTGAATTGATTTGACGAGAAAAATGATTTTAATTCATAAAACACGATTTTGTTTAATTAATTAAATTCTTTTCTTCTGAAGTTCAAGAGTAGTCTAAAAAACACATCTTTTTAGCAATTATGTTATCGATATGTGAAATAAATATAAATAAATAAATAGATATAAATCAATAAATGTATACAAATAAATATAAATAAATTAATATAAATAAATAAGTTAAAAAGATACAAGCTATTTTAAATGCAATTAACTCTACCACTTCTTATTTAAATTAATAAAATGAAACATTCTTCATGAATTGCGACATTAATAACATCACGAAAAGCTTGATGATTTGCTTTTGACGTTTTAAGAGATAATTGAAAAAAAAAAATCCTTTTTTATAAATTTAAAATATTAAAGCATTCAGTACCAAATTACAGCATTTTTTTTAAAGAAGCGCTGTTATAAATAATCAAATGATATTAAATGCTATCAGCAGCCGTAATGAATGTTAATTTTGTTTGGTCAATGCCAAATTTGTTTTAAATAAGCAAGTTTTTTACTAAATAATACAGTCAAACTCCAACATAGTGAACTGTATGCACACCCAGCAATACGTCCCCTATAAACGGTTGCTTACTATATCCAATTTCTATTCAATAAAGATTCTTTTTAAGTACATGGCAAAGGTATTGCTGTAAATAGTGATTATGATTGTACATAATTTAACTTTAAATAATTAACTGATTAAATGTATAATAAAAGAAAAGTTAATTAATTTTTACATTCTACGGAGGAAATTATTACTTTTCGATTGAATATGATTTGATTTTATGTAGAGTTTACCGATTCTCGTATCAACAACTAGCAAAGAATCCAGTATTTTCTAGTCCTTATTTTCTCCAAGAGAAAAAATTCCGAACCTTTAATACCGATTTCACTTTAAAGTTGCCGAAATTTCTTTTCCTTTTTCCCTATAACAGGAAAGGGTAAGAAGATCACTGTACTGCTAAAAACTTGCTCGCCCTAGCTTAAATATGATGTTGTAGTTCATTTACGTCGCATTAGAGCTGCACAACGGGCTAGTGGCGACGGTCTGGGAAACATCCCTGAGAATAATCCGAAGACATGCCATCACAATTTGGAGGTACCCCCGTTTCGGTATCCTGACGACCTGCACGCGAAGTCGAGCACTTTACAGTAGAACAGTTTAACGAGGACCAATACCGCACCCCCTCGGTCCCTACGAAGACTGATCCAAGTGGTCACCCACCCACGCACTGACCGCAGCCAGTGATGCTTGACTTCGGTGATCTTCTGAGAACCGTGTCTTAACGATCAGTCCACTGCGAGACAGTTTAAATATGAAGAGCAAGTAAGAGTACGATTTGCAAGAAATGTAAAGAAATGCCATCATTTGCAATTGCAATTACAGAACATTAGAAGTTAAACCCTCAGGACTCTTTAAAAACCCTCAGGAAATGATTTTAGAGTTCGCTGTAAACGAACTATCAATTTTTAAGTTGTCTAATATAAGCGTATAAAACAATGTTAGTGAAATGGGAGATTAAGAGAGACCACTAAAAATTTCACTATAACCAAGTGTTCACTAAATATCAGGTTCATTTTAGCGAGATATGACAGTATCATGAAGTAAAAAGAGGCAATCTTTAGCGGTAAACAATTTTATGTATGGTGGTTTGAAAGTGCAAAAAAAAATATTTCCGACAAAAATAAATTAAGGACGAATAAAAGATTTTTTAAAATTCGAAATTGGAATAATTTTATTCAGAAAAATATTTTATCCGTAATTCTTACACATTTTGTTTAATTTTTTTTAAATAAGTACAATGGATTAAAAAATAATGAATTAATATGGTAATGGCTTAGAATACTGTAAAATATTTTTAAATATATTTAAAGCCTTTCTTTCTAAACTTTTTAAAATTGTTCATCTATGGCAGTTTATATAGAACGATCCTGAAATATAAATTTTTTTGTTGTAAGTATTCTAAATTATATTTTTTAAGATAATTTGAAATTTTTATGGCAAATATTATCTTAAATCTCAGTTTCAAAAGGCAATTTCAATAAAAAGGTGTAGAAAAACTTGGAGTATAATGCATTTTTGCGAACTGCAATTACTTAATATGTTTATAAAGAATTAAATTTATTTTACCCTCTAAAGAAAAATTAATTTAACGTTGAACCATGAAATGTGAACCATGAAACTACGGTAGCAAGTTGAACTATATTATTGTGCAACTTAAGTTGTGATATCAGGTTTAAGCGACTGCATAGTTTAAGTGGTTGCTGCAAACTTGCATGTTATTATAATTTAACGTTGTCAGAAATTTTTAAAAACTAACATTCCGTGCTCTCAGAAAAATTGAATAAACTATAAAATATATACCTTAAACTATATTATTGCCCATGTTTCATGCTTTAAGTTTGGAGCCTGTTGCCGTTCTAACTATATCAAAGTATCTTGCAATCAAATTTATACGGCACGATAATTGTATAGTTCAAATTGGTATCATGTTAAAGTTGCAGTATACTTGCACGTTATTATGGTTCATCGTAAAATGGGAAGAAAGTATTATCAAAACTGCTAGAATATGGTAAAATTTACCGTATTTCTGACTCTATGGGAACACCCAAAAGTTCGGTAATTTGTACCGAAATGCTTTGGTAATGATTTTGGTAAAATTAACAAAAAATATGCTTGTTATAATTTGTGATAAAATTCAGCGGTTTTATCATGATACTTTAGAGCATGTCATAAAAACCATTCATTCATTAAATTTACTAAAAAAAAAAAACAGAGTTTCTGGTAAACTGTTACAATATGAATGGAAATTTACCAAATGAATCGGAGCCGCGATGGCTCAGGGGATAGAGCGTTCGCCTTCCAATGAGATGAACAGAGGTTCGATCCCGGCGATTGCTGGTCGATGCGAATTCCGCATCCGGCTTGCACCGATCACAGTGCTGAAGTGAAATATCCTCAGTGGCAGACGGATCATGGGTTGGAGTCCTCTTGCCGTTAGGCTAACCATGGGAGGTTCTCGTGAGCTTCCTCTCCATGTAACGCAAATGCTGGTTAGGTCCATCAAAAAGTCCTACACGAAGGCAAAATTCGCCCAATACTTGACCCAGGAGTTCCCTTGTCTTTTGGATTGGTTTCAAAATTACAAGGCTACAGAGTTAAACATTAGTAGTCGTAAACGCAAAAATTGGGTCGGCTGTTCAACGACGGTTATAAAGGTTATAAAATGAATGGTTAGGGATAGCCTGGTCGGTAGGGCGCTGGGCCCATGTCCAAGAGTTCGTGGGTTTCGATCCCTACCGTTCGAAGACTCCCCGTGTAGTAAATGGTGACTGATGCACGTTATACCTGTCGAGTCGCGAAGTCCTCCATGTTCCTATAACAAATCAATACCTCTGGGGGTACTGATCCAGGAGTTTCCTTGTCTTCTGGATTGGTTCGAAATTACAAGGCTACGGAGTTGAACATTAGTAGTTGTAAACCCAAAAATTAGGTTGGCTGTTCAATGACAGATATATGAAAAAATGAATGGTTAAAATATATTATATTTTGGTTTTATTTACCAGAATTTTTTTTCTACTAGAAATGCCAGTACCATGTATTCTGGTAATTTTAATTGTTTTTCTTCCATTTAGTATGAAAAAAAATTGTTCAAGGCTCTTATAAAAATCGATTCAACTTTAAACCATAAAATTTGTAAAATTGAACCATAATATCATCCATATTTGCCGCAAATTAATTAAGTCCTAAACTGTATTATACTCATTTTAAAGATACCATTATGTAATAAAATTTAGGTTGGATAATAACAACTTTCAAACTTGGCATTGTAACAGGAAACATAATGGTTAAATGCAGTTTTACATTTCTAACAATATATACATCCATTAAATCTTCTCATAAAAAACGGAATTTTTAGAAATTCAAATATATGCTTTGATAATTTTAAATACAAATTAGCATCAATTTATCAACTATTCTTAAAAAATAATAATAATCTGCTTAGCAATAACAATAACAAACTAAAACCATTTATCAAATTGCCTAGATGTTCGCAGTAATTTTAGCTAGATATAAAAAACTGTCTACAAAGAGAAATAAAATACGAGTTCTAGGCAAATTATACAAATTAAGTGTTCCGTAGCATTAAATTAATTGTTTTCAGTGTTAAGTTTGTAAAATTAACGCAGTCATATGTTTGGTATACTAACAGTATTTAATCTTTGGTAGAATCATGCTTTAAAATTTGTTTATTTCGAGTTAGACTCTTTAGTAGTTTACTGTCTATTTGAGAGAAGAATTAAATGAAGAAACATTTTCAGTTTAATTAAAATTTTAAATGCGTTGTAGTATATTTAAACTTTAATGGTTATCTTATGTGTGAATAAAGAAGATAGACAAATGCTGTAGGGGAAAGGAAAATTATGCTATTTAAAATGTTAATTTAATTTTAACACGTATATTTAAATTTATGCCATTAATTTTCATATTTAAATAATGTAAGAATTTTTGGTTGAAGCTAGTGCAAATGCAAATATTATTTAGGGAAAAATTTATTTGAAAATTATATAAAAGAATTGTTTGAAAACTATATTTTGAAAACGATGCATCTGATATTCGAAAAAGAACAAATCGATTTAGAAAATTCATTTGATAAAGAAATTTTTTAAGTAAAGTTTATTGGAGAAGGGAATGATTTCATAGAATTTCTTTTTTTTAGTTTCACATTAAGCTGTCTTAAATTTCCCCAAGTAAAGATTCTTCACTCCAAATTTTTCTGTATAAACTTTTAGGAAAATGTTAATGTAGTATGGAGAATTCTGAATATTAGAATATTCAAAAATAAAATTTATTTTTGAAATCTATATACGGAGAAAAAAAATCTGGTAAAGTTAGCTTATTGCATAATGACATATCTGGTTTAAAAAAAAACACATAATTTTTGGTAACAAAACTAAAATATACAATAATTAAACCATTCATTCGGTTATTTTTCCGTTCATATGGAAACGGTTTACTGGAATTTCTGGTTTTCAAAATTATGGTTCTTATTATCACACATTTAATGAAATATACAAAACCGAAAAATAAATTTAACCGAATAAATGGGTTTTAAGCCATGCTTTAAGGTACGATGATAAAACTAGCAATTTTTACCACATCTACCAAATTTTACATCACATATTATAAAAAAATAATTTATTGTTAATTTAACCAAAATCATTAGCAAAGCTCTTCGGTAAAAATAACCGCAAAAATAAGTGCATAATTGCATTTATCAGAACCAATGAAATCTTTATTTGTCAAGTTTAGAAACATATGTATAAAATTTTATCAAATTTGAAAAATGTTAGTGAGAAATATTGCTCCAGTTTATGTAGAATACGCAACTCCTTTTTTTTTATAGAAAATTTTTTTTCTTAAAGAATAATTTTTATGAATGTAAATAGTGCTTCTCAAATTTATATTCTTTATTAAATAGTATAAGAATTGCATGCATAAAGCTGAGCATATGTCGTTTAAATTAGTATCTATCGTCCAACGATCAAATCCTCGTTTGAGAATCATTTACATATTAACTAACTACAATAACTCCATGATTTGTATATAGAATATTTTTAAGGATAATTTTTATATATAATAAATAATGTGCTTCAAACTTACACTTTACATTCAATCATATCAGAATAGCATACACCAAGCTGGATATATGCCGTTTAAATTAGTATCTATCATTCAAAGACCAAAGTCTCGTTTGAGAATCATCAACACATTAAACCCAATTATGATTTAATTTGAGTGCTAGAATTTAAAGCTCTGTTTAGAATTATGAGAACACGAACATAAAATCCTCGCATGTAGTCCAAAGCTAAACTCCAATCACAAGGGATTATTCTCAGATTTAGAGTGCTTTATAAACATTTTGTATACGCAAGAGACTAAAATGCTAGAGAATAAAAAGTTCCAGATAAATTAAAATTAAAAATAGGACATCTTAGAGATGGGGAAATACATACTGAGAAAAAAATATGGTCGAAACTACAAGAATGTGGTAACATTTACCGTGTTTCTGGTTCTATAGGAGCACCAAAAAGTTGGTAATTTTTATCGAAGCACTTTGGTAATGATTTCGGTAAAATTAATAATAAATTATGGTTTTATACTATGTGATAAAATTTCTTAATTTTATCATGATATCTCAGAGCATGGTATAATAACTTTTCAGTTTAATTATCAAAATTTGCTTTTCAGTTATTGTATTTTTTTACTAAATGTGTCGTAATACGAACTATAATTTTGATAAAAATTTTTTCCCGTAAACCGTTACCGTATGAATGAAAAATTTACCAAATGAATGGTTTAAATATCATTTATTTTGATTTTATTAACCAGAAATGGTATAGGTGACACAGCACAATCTTATAGGTGGCACAACACAACGAGGACAGATAGAACAGTGAGATAATATACACCCATGTCTGAAGCGGGATTCGAACCTCAGATCTTCCTGATCGACTCCTTGACCACTATACAAGCCGGACGACTTAATTTGTCTCTTTGTTTTCGAGTGTGTAGTCTTTATTCTAGCTTCGTCATTCTAGTTAACAATTTGTCACAAATCACTAGGATGAGGTTTCGAGTCGAGGAAACATTTTTGTCATACATTCGAGAGTTCGAGTTATTTTCCAAACCACGTGATTTCGTGATGAAATGATTCTCAAAATTCACGAAATTCTGTACAGGGGTTGCTGAATAGTCAAAATTGAGAGTTTAATTTTGAGAGTGTTCTCGCGTTAAATCAGGGATTTTTTCTGGATTCTGTAAACTATAAAGTCGAAGATGTTTGGATTATATAATATGGTAATGATACCCTATAATATGGTCCAATATGGCTATTTTTGCTAAGGATTTTCATAAAAATTTTAAACTAAATTTATACCGTAATATTTTTAAATAAGGCAACACAGTAACAAAATTAATTGCATGCAAAGCTATTTTTTTAGAATAAAAACAACAAAGGAACTACAGCGCAAAATACTTTGCAATTTTATTCTTCTCGGATTTCTGCGTTAGTCACTAATCCTACTAAATATGCTTTTTCCGTCTTTTTTTGAAACATAAAATCCTAAGTCCATCAAAAATTGAAGTGATTTACCAATCGCTGTCAACACTGGGATTATTTTCCAATGCCGTTTTATTTTATCCACATTTCAACCCTTCAACAGTTATTTTTCCCGTTAAAAAATAAATAACAGGAAAAGAGAAGAAAAAGGCGAGATCGCATTAAAAGATTACAGATATGATAATGTTGCTGAAAATCAAGCGTATAATTCTTAATCTTGTTTTGCTATTCGCGCGTTAAATCCGGGACATTTTTCGTGGTTCCCAGCAAATCTCCTTCAAAAACCATTAAGTCGAAGATGCTTGGATTATTGAACGATAAGCCTTAAATTACTTTTGTTTCAACTGGAAGTGTGCCTGAATGTGGGAAGAGAGTGTGGGTATTTTTTTAAAAACAAAAAACCTTTTCATAACTGGATATAAAATGGTTACTGCTCGACTCAGATTATATGCAAGAACTTTTTTTTTAGGGGGGGGGGGGCTACAGGATAAGTTTGATAAAAAAATGTTAAAAATGCACCAAAATTATTTTGAGATTACTAACAGGCTTATGTTGATGATCGTATTAAGTCTTATAGTTTAGCAAGGAAAAAAATTATTTTAAGAAAAACTACAGCAATTTTTTGTCTAGATTTCAAGTTTTTTTTTATTGAAGTTAAATAATAATCAGTTCTTATTTTTGTGATTATTTATATTATAAAAAATAATAGCTGATATTTTGAATTATTTATATAATCTAAAAAAATATTTTTAAGGCGCAATTGGCAATTTTATTTTTGTTTCACTTTCTCACTTTTTTGTGAAGTTTAAATAATTATAAAAAGGCTAGACATGTTTAGCTTTTTCTTGCTTAAGTACGAATGTTTAGATTTTTAAGGTGGCATAAAATAACTTAGACGCGTACCTTAGTCAACACTAAAAGGAGAAGTTAAAATGTATTTGGGTTTGTAAATATATATTTTGACTTGCCAGTCATATAATACATAATAAGTCATAATATATGCGAAATCGGTAAAGCTTTGATAAGAAAAAAAATGAGCTTTTTTTTAAAATTTCTTTTTTTAATATTTTTTTTTTTTTTTTTATAAAGATACGTTTGAGATAGCTAAGAAGAAATGTGTACATCATATCATCAACAGATTAGAAAAATATAAGCAATTTTTTAATTGTTTTAGTTTCATTTTTTTATTGCACTTAAATAATTAAGTAGTTAAGTTCATTTCCATTTTTTAAATTTTTTTTATTTATTTATTTATTTTTTTTGCGCAAGAAATAACACGAATTTTAGTCGACTATAATGGAAACGTTAAAATGTATTTTTATTTAATAAAAATCATAATATATTTCGAAAATTTGTCAAAATTTGTAGAGCTTTGATGAAAAAAAAAAAAAAGAAAAAACTTGGGCAAAATTCGCTGTTATAACAAATATGGTCAAGACTACAAGAATATGGGAAAATTTACCTTATTTCTGGCGCTATAGGAACTTCAAAAAGCTCAGTAATTTTCATCGTAGCACTTTGGTAATGATTTTCGTAAAACTATTCATAAAATGTGGTTTTATATAATGCGACAAAATTTGGTAAATGCGGTAAAATTAGGTAATTTTATCATGGTATATTATAAAAGCCATTTTCTCAGTTAAATTTACTTCTTAGTTTTTTTTTCTTCCTAAATATAATGGGCGGTAAAAAAGAACTATAATTTTGAAAACCAGAATTTCTGGTAAATCGTTACCATATAAACGGAAAAATTTATAAATGAATGGTTTGAATACCGAATATTCTGGTTTTGTTAACCAGAATTATACTGTTTCTTTTTACAGCAAATGTCATTACCATGCAGTACGATAATTTTACCGGAATTATTTTCTCCGTGTAAAAGTGTTTAGATTATTGATGATAATATTCCCCAAATAAGGCAGAAGAAATATGTGAATCTTATCATTGATATCTCTAAATAGGAAGGAAATTCCTGAATTTCTGAAATAGTGATAAAGATTCTTACGGTGTTTCGTAACGACCACCCTTATTATTTTTTAAGTCTTCATTGAAGATGAAGTAAAAAAAGATATATATGCTTAGGGATCACAAATTAATTTCAATTTTATTGACAGTGTTTTGTTGAATTTTTAAAAGTTTTGTCTTAAATATTAATTTAAGTAAAATTCCATAATTAATTTAACTCAGTTAAAAGAAAATCTACAACTTTGGATCTCTGATATCAGCATTTCAATCAACTTTATGACACATTTTTTTTTCATTAACAAGTTAAACTATACATCGAAAAGCTGTAGTATTGTAAATTTCATAATTATTATTAAAAAAAGCTGCGAATTTTAAATATGTGTCTTTCATTTTAAAATAATTTATTCATTTTGAATTCTCGATAGCTAAGCATAAGCTTAAGTATCTTTAATTTTCAATTTCCTATCAGTTTTAAATAGTTATTTTGTATTCATAATTGAAACAAAAATGAACTTTAGTAGATTATAAAAAATACGAAAAACTATCAGTATTTCTATAACATTTATAAAAATATTTCTTTGTCTAAGCTATTTATAAAAATATATTTCTATCAATAATAATTTAAAAAAAATAAAAATCAGATAAATATTTTCTCAGCTTTCGATGTAACAGAACTGAAAACTATGTCCAATAGAAAAGACAATTTTAGTTTAAATATACGCATGTCCTTTTTTTACTCGCTGCAACGATTTCAAAGTTTAAATCTTGGAAAATAATTCTCGAACATTATTTTTCCCAGAAAATTTATTTAACACAAAAATAAAAGCCGTCATGATAAGATTAATTTCTATAAATAGTTTTTGTTTTATATAACCAAAAGTCAAAAATAAAATGTTAGTATTTATATTATTTGTATTTCCCACACTTAAATTCAGGTTTTAACTAAATTCATTAAATTAAAAAAAAAATCTCCAGATAATGGTATTTTTAAAAAAACTTCTTTAAATATTTTGATAGAGATGGACTTAAAATTAGCTTAAGTGGTGTAAAAGCGTCTTGACACAAAAAGATCTCTTTAAACATTTTACTTTATTCTTTTTAAAAAGATATAGCAAAAAGCAAATATCTTTCATTTAATCTCCCTTATCGTCAAACTGCATTTACAATCACTCAGTTTTTGTCTACCCGAAAAGTCACTGAATTTAAGAAAGAGGATAAGAATGCTCTAAGATGAAATCCGGCGTCTCTGATGTGAGATTAACTTAGAGAGGATACTACCCGGAATATAAAATTTCGTTGGCACCAGATCTATTTTTTCGCGTACCACAGTCTTGGATTTGCTCTTTTCGAAATTGAGAAATAAAAAATTGAGTCACATTCCAAGTATTTTAGACCAACAGAAGTCAAAACGAATTACCGCATCGACCATTAGATTGGTCTGTAATGCGATTTCTGTTGGGCTATTACCATGAAAAACTCTTAAAGAAAGTTAAAAGTGGAAAAGCGTAATAGACCTTCTGTGAAAAGTCAAAAGCAGACCCTGGGACTGATTTAGACTGAAATGTAGAATCTAAAGCTTGAAGAAAGCTTTGGTTTTAAAGGAATGAAAACAACGGGAGGATGTTTTTGATTTAAGTTAGAGGGAATTCTCAGGGGACGAGAAACGAGATTTAGTTTTCTCACATGATCTACAAACTAAATTTTTAAGGTTTATTTTTTTGCCCTCTGAAATAAGTATGTGGTATCGGATAAAAACCAAGTTTTATTCTTATTGTACTTAAATAAATGAAAAAAGTAAATTTATTTTCCTTAAATAAATAAAATGAAGTTCGGTTTTCGGTTAAGAACAAAGACCAATTTTATTACTCAATGCCTTTTTTTTTTTTTTTTTTTTTTTTTTTTTTTATAAAAAAAATATTTGATTAATTCGAAACCTCATATGCTTCATTTTTTAAAATTCTAACTTAGACATTTTTTTAAATCAAATATTATGTTACCATAATATAATATTAATTTTTAGCTACTTGATTAGTTGCTAAAAAAGGTTCTAAAATGGAAAATTTTCTACTTTTATATTTAGGTTAAGAAATTCTTCGAGACGCAAAAATTATTTTTTAGGAGTTTGGCGAAGTTGTTCAACTTTGTTGCTCGTGGGGTGTTGAATAGAGACCTGCTTTAGAGTATATTTTTAGAATTATGGTTAAAAGTGAAGGCAATAACTACAACTATTTATCTACAACTATTATCGCCAATTAATATTTAAGTGAAAAAGAAACACAAATCATATCGAAATCTAATGATTCTCTGCTGAGTGGAATATTAGATTTCGAATAAAGTTTTATTTTTATTGTATCTATATCAATGAAAAAAGTAAATTTATTTCCCCTAACTATATAAAACGAAGTTCGGTTTTCGATTAAGAACAAAGACCAATTTTATTGCTCAATGATTTTTTTTTTTTTTTAAAAATGATATTTAATTAATTTGAAACCAATATGCTTCATTTTTTTATTCTAACTTGGACATTTTTTAAATCTAATATTATGTAATATTAATTTTTAGTTACTCGATTAGTTCCTAAAAAAGTTATAAAAAGGATAATTTTCGAGCTTTTTTTTTTATTATTTGGGTTAAAAAATTCTTCGAGACGCTAAAAATCAGATTTTAAGAATTTGGTGAAGTTATTCAACCTTGTATGGTGTCAAATAATGACAGCCTTTAGTGTATATTTTTAGAATCATGGTTAAAAATGAAGTCAAGAACTACAACCGTTAAGTATCGCAAATTAATATTTAAGTGAAAAAGAAACAAACATCTTATCGAAATCTAATGATTCTCTACTGAGGGGAATACAGAAAACATGAAATAAAATTGTTTCATTTAATAATGGTCGAAAGAATTTTAAAATGTAAGGTATATAATGTTTTGCATCATTTTAAATAATGTAACTTTACTTAGCAAAATGCAAAATTCGAGTGAAATCGGTCGAATAGTTCCTGAGAAATCGAACTTTAAAGAATCTGTGTTTTTAAAATTCAATTTCTCCTGAACTATTCGACCGATTTCGATAAAAATTTTGTATTTTGTCATATAAAATTACATCCTTTAAATGCTGTAAAAATTTTATACTACAATTCAATACATATAAATTTTATACATATAATTTTCAACTCAAAATTTTTTCGACTATAATTAAATAAAATAAGAAAAAATAATAAATATTCACTAAAAGTTAGATTTTGCTCAGTATTAAATTTGAATTAACAAATTTTATAATTATGTACAAAAAAATTTCTATTCGCTTTAAGCGTTTTTGAGATATGGCGAGTTTCGCGAAAAATAAAATTAACATTAAGGGGTCCAAACTGTGGAGAACGCTCTCTTTACCAAACTACGTGAACCATGTTACCCATATTGCGTCCACCCCTTATATTTTGGGGGTAAGAAATCCAAATCCGTCGAAAATAAAGGCATGTTTATTCAGAGAAGGTACGTTTTTGTGTCTGATTTCGTAATTTAAAATATCGTCTGCATTAATTAATTAGCATATGTGAGGTCACCCCCCTCAAACCTTTAAAATTGAATCCTTGATCGTGAAGATCCGAACATTGGATCAACAGTTTTTCAATGTGGTTTGTTTTTTATTTTGCCCACTGTACATGAACCATAATAGGTACATAATAATTATAATAGAAAAAACTATATTTCTTAGAAAATATTTTTCATACTCATATAATCTGAAACTTTTTGTTTTGCATATAAATTTACATTTTAAAAAGTTTTAAATTTTTAAAAATGTTATAAACTTGCTGTCATAAAAATGTCATTTTTATAATATTATCTGTCATTTTTAAAATTGTGTACCTGTTCCTTTTTAAAATTTTTCAACATAAAAGTAAAATTACTTTTCATTTAATGGTGAATGAAATCAGAGAGTATTTGGCTAAAAAAAAAATTTCCGTGAAATACTTTAATTAACAGAGAATAGGTAAATATAAATTTTTGAAGAAAGTAATTAGATTAAAGCGATCTTTACTTGAATTATTTTAATATTTTTAGAAAAAAGTAAAAATGTAGGGTTTTTGCTAAAATGTAAAATTTAGTATAATATTTCACGCCAGTAGCTTTTTTATAATACTCATTTCATAATATTTGGACCATTTACGCTGAATCACACATATTAAATATTAAGAGTATTTTAAGCTTACACTCTATTAAGATAAAATGTAAAATGTACATATTTTTTATAAATAAAGTAGCAGTTCTAATGAGTTAAAAAAATTGAAACAATTTTCAATTAAAAAAAAAGTTTCTATCAAAAGAAACATGTTTATTCTAGTTAATATCTTCAACACTGAACATTTTTGTTTTCAAGCAACAGCGCTTAGATAAATATCCTTAAATTTCATAAAAAACATAAGTTAAATGAACATGTTTCTTTGTATTTGATAGGTGCTATCATTTCTACATTTAAAAATAAAGATTTAGCGTCATTAGACTAAACTGTTTATTAAGAGTAAATAACATCTTTCTTTTTTTTATTTAAATTTCTGATACTTAATTTTTTATTACCTAATAACTTAGATGCAGTTTTTTACAAAATAATGATAAACTTTAAACAATCAATTTATGAAGTTGGATTTAGTTATAAATCGGGTAAGCTGTACGCTGGGGGATACGTTTGTACCTAGAATGCATCGGATAAGTTCAGAGTTTATTTTACATAGGTCCCTGCTCATCTAAATGTCAGTTTTTATTTTAATCTAGTCCATGCCTCTAGGTTGATTAAATGTCCATGCTTTTCCTAATACATATTTCTAGGGTTCTTGATTTTTCTCAGTACTTGCTTCTGAGATGTTAAGTGATTGCTTTTTCAGTCTATGTTCCTAGGATGCTAAGTCCTTGCTTTTTTGCTGCATACCTTTCTAAGAGGCTCATTCCGTGCTATTTTCTAGCCTCCAAGGATGCTTTGTCCTTGCTTTTTTTCCCTATTAACTAAGATGTTCAGTCCTTGCTTTTTCTATTCCGTTTTGTAAGTTGCTCACTCTTTGCTTTTTCCCTGTGTATGTTTCTAAATCTTTGCTATTTAGCAATCTTCAAGAATGATCAGTCTTCACTTTTTTTCTTATACACGCTCCTAAGTTGGTCAGTCTTTGCTTTTTCCCTGTCTGTGTTTCCAGAATGCCTACTCTTTGCTATTTTGCAGTCTTCAAGGACGTTCAGTCCTCGCTTTTTCCCTAGCCATGCTCCTAAGATGCTCAGACTTAGCTCTTTTCCCATTACGCTAAGATGCTCAGCCATTGCTTTTAACCAGCCAATGCATCTAGAATATTCAGTTCTTTTTTTCTGAGTATATGCTTCTGGGATGCATAGATATTGTCATGTGTTGGTCAATGCGTCGTCGGTCATGACTCTGTAAAACTAAATATGTTTATGGTCGAAAATGCAAGGACATCCCCTGAAGAAGTTCGGTAAGGTGAGCTCGGCAAATTGTTTTATTTTCCTTCACAACATGTTTATAATGATGGAATTTTCCTTGCGAGTAGAATATTTTTTAACTGTAAATAAAATAGATGAATATTGAATAAAAAAACTTTAAACACTCGTGGTTCATCAGGTAATTAATCAAAAATTATCAATGAAAAATAAGATATTGCTATAGTTTGAGTAAGTGTTTTTTTTTCTTATAATAAATTTATTTTACAATTGAAAATAAGTTTATTAGTTTTTATCGATATCTCTACGTCATGATCAATGTTATTTTGCGGCCGAAGTTTTTTTCATATATATCGTTCGCAAAATAATTTTTTTGTGTCATTCTTTAATAATCAATCATTTTTAAATTGTCATTAACCTACTTACACAGAACTCAACCATTATTTTATTATCACATGCATTATTCAGCAGAAGCTTCCCTGATTAAAGTAATAATTGTAAGCGCACTTCTTTCTTGCATTTGAATAACGTTTCAAAATTCCGATTTAAAGAAAAAAAAAATCACTTTCTAGAGCTTCTTAATCTTTTATTTAACCAAATTGATGTAGCATAAAAATATCGAGGAAAAGAATCGGCATCTTCTGTTAATTAATTTTTGGAAAATTACCTTTGCTTTTCGAAAATTTGTGGAACAATAATGATTTAAATTTTTCAAGCTACGAATTATAATTGCCGACGGCTTTTATCCGAAGCGTTTTTATTCTCTTATTCGCGCTTGTGTGTAATTATTGTTCAAAATTAGAGACGGATGTTGTTGTATAATAGCACTCAAAAATTGGTTTCCTTTTAAACGACGCTATTGTTCGCGCTCCAGTTAATATAATTCTTCTAGTTTTCTAGGAACAAATGGTTTTCGTAGTATGCACACTAAGTTTCGAAATTTTAATTTCTTTCTTTTCAACTTTGTTTAAAAATTCGCCTCGAGCAAAATATAACTTTTCCACTTCAAAGCGTAAAAGAGTAATTCTCATTTTAAATATTAAGTCGTTTAATTTAATTATTTAAATCACCATTTATTATTCAATGAGCTAGTGTTAATAACCTTCTTTGTCTGATACTTTTTATTTTGGAAATTGTGGTTAATAACTGTTTCTTTATTTATGCGATTTAGAAAATTTTAAGTTAAATCAAGGGTAAGGACCTTACAAAATCTTTTACAATACGATTAAAAATTTTTACTTTAGTTAGTAAAGCAGTACTGAAAAAAATTATTCTACAAAAAGCAAAGAAAAGGGAGATACGCCCTGATTAATAACTTTTGATTAAATAGTCAGGTTGTTAGATAATTAAGTTTGAGGAGTGCATTTAACATTTTTTAAAGAATTTTTGTTATTTAAGTTATTAATTACGTTGTTATTAAAATATTTAAATTACATAATCAAACTTAAAAACTTAATTTCTTCAAATAAACACACTTGTATTATTTCACGAATTTAAAATTTTCGAACACTCAAAATATGGGTAAAATAGCCACGAATTAAGAAAAATTGCCCTATTACGAGTTATAAATTATTTTTACTTTCTGCGTTTTATGCCATTGTGTTACAATAAAATGATACAGCTTTGTTCCAACTTCGCCCGATTTCGGAAACTCATCACTCAAATACAAAAAAATAACGCAGCAAATTTTAAAACTCGATTGTTCAAAAATAAATGTATATTTAAATAATTTTTTAATGTATTTTAAATGGAGAATAATTTTTTGATTATCGATATTTTGTAATGAAAGCTATAAGTAATTTAGATAATTTTCGTAACAAAATAGACAGTAAGCACCTATTGAGTATCATTTAATTTTAATGAAAAGCCAAACTTTTAAAACATAAAGAATTTAGTTAATGGTTTCTTATTTAATTTTTTTTTTTAAATTACAAAGCGCTAACCTCCACTGTGCCATGAATCCTAAAATGAAAAAAAAAAAAAAAAGTTTAAGGAGAAATTATTTTATTGTATAAGGATTTCATTAAATTAACGATTTTTTTCAACTACTTAAACATTAATTAGTCACATAATTCCGCTTTAAAACTTATTTAAATTTTAAATACTGGATTAAAGTTAATATTTGTGAACAATTTTCACGGTCCACAGAAATTAGTTCAAATACTCACCACTAGGAGGGAAAGGGTGCTTAGTACTAAACAGTGCATTCAAGATAAAGAATAATAATTTTCTGCGCATACATTACACGAAAGAACTTTAAGACTATAAAATATGACGAATCAGGAATGTTCAGAAACATTTTTCAGCGTATTTTATCCTATATCAATAATCATAATCAAATTATTTATTATATCATAACCCATAAGTCATATCACATGCACTAGGTTACTCTTGTTCACTATATACATACTAACTATACTTACTCAATAGGTCAATGATAAAGTATAATAATCAAATAAAATCATAACTTATCCGGAATCTTCATAAACTTATTTCAAAATTTCTTAACCTGAATCACATTGTAATTTCCCCCTTGTTAGCAATTTTCAAATTCATTTTAGTCAGAAAATAAATATCCCTTTTGACTGATTTTGTAGTATTTTTAAGTTTTCTATATTTTGGTTCATTAATTTTTAATGTATAGATAATTAATTGCAAGTTTAATTATCATCCCTACACGTTATTTAGATTTAGCTACTAGTGGAAAAATAACAACTTCTTGAAAGTGTCTCTGAAATATTGAAGCTCTAAATATCAGCAATAGAGATACAATCTGTCAAAAGTGATAATTATGGTAGCTTACGCAAGATGACTTGGCTAAGATTGTTTATTTTTAATAAAAAAAGGGTTGTGATTTTGTACTTTAACTTTTTCGACGAAATTACGTTTTTTAAAAATTAGTAGTGATAAAAATATTTATTTTTAAAAAAGATTTTAATTCAGTAAAAACATTAAAAGTGCTAGTTTTAGATTTTTAAATCCATATCATACAAGTAAAAAATTTAGGTAAAATTATTGCACTATATGGTAAAGACATTTCTGGCGAAAAAAAAATCATAATTCTGAAAATAAAGCAAAAATATACGGTATTTAAAACATTCCTAAGGTAACGGTTTACCGGAAATTCTGATTTTTAAAATTATGTTTCTTATTATCCCACATTTAGTAAAAATAGAAAACTGAAAAGTAAATTTAACCGAATAAGAGGTTTTTGTGCCATGTTTTAAATTATCATGATAAAACTAGCAAATTTTATTACCTGTTATAAAACCATACTTTATTGTTAAATTTGCCAAAAGAATTACTACAGCACTTCGGTAAAAATCACCGAACTTTTTGGTGTTGCCATAAAACCAGAAACATGGCAAATTTTACTATATTCTGGTAGTTTTGACCATACTTTTTTTTCTATGAGCAAAGACTGCAGAATTTTTTTAATGAAAAATCAGAAAGAAATATCAATTAGAAAAGTCAGATTTTTATTTTTGCATCTAACGACACTTCTAGAATTTTTCGATACAATCGTAAATCATATAAATCGATAACGTTCATATAATCGTAATCGTATACAATCGTAAACGATAATAGTAAATGAGTTAGAGAACAGAGCTAGTGAAGAAAAGAAACGATTCTCATTAGGGAATCAGCAAAAGAATAAATGAGTGAATTGGCGTATCAGAAAATAGCCGAATCAGTGACTGAGCAAATATGTGCATGGATGAATGAATGAATGAAAGATTTATAAACTTTTGAATTGTGGTAAGGCAGTATTTTCTGGCACATCATGGTAAAATCTAAATTGACATAATTATTTTTGTGTTTTATTTTTATTAAATATTTATAAAAAATTACCTTACAACCTGCTATATGCTGTAATCTGCAGACTGAGAAAAAAAGTATGGTTGAAACAACCAGAATATGATAAAATTTACCGTGTTTCTGGCTCTATGAGAACACCAAAAAGCTCGGTAATTTTTACCGAAACACTTAGGTAATGATTTTTGGTAACATAAACAATAAAATATGGTTTTATAATATGTGATTGGATTTGGTAAATGTTGTGAAATTTGGTTATTTTACCGGAATACTTTAGAGCATGGCATTAAAAACCATTTATTCGGCTAAATTTTATTTTTTAGTTTTGCATTTTTACTAAATATGTGGTAATAAGAACTATAATTTTGAAAAGAAGAGTTTCCAGTATTCCTTACTATATGAATGGAAAAGTTTACCAAATGATATAAATATCGTATTTTTCGATTTTATTGCCAGAATTAAATATTTTTTTTTAACCAGAAATATCATTATCATACAAGATCGGTAATTTTATTAGAATTTTTTTTTAAATTAATTAATATTTTAATAATAAATAAAAAAATCCACTTAGTGAGGATTAGCTCATTTATTATTTTTTGAAGGATAATAGATTTAAAGATTGCATAGTTAAATATGTCTCAGTTCGAATCATAATATGAAAATTGCTTGCCTGCTATTTTATATTTTTCGCTTACATTCGTTCTCATGTTTTCCTTGATGTTGTAATGCGTGTATTATTTTAGCAATCTATTTTAACAGTTTGTTTGAAAAATATCTTTTTCTGTTATTTTTTTTAATGTCAACAAAAATTTGTGACATTACTAACTGAAATTATGGTGAGAGTACAAAATTTTTAAAAATTTATATCTACACAAAAATAGATAATAAATATATAAAATTATTTCAGGGAATACAGCTGTTATAGAAAATTATCAACCTCAATAAATTTAAGGCAAAATTTATGTCATTTAATAGTACTGTAGGTTGTAAAACTCACATCAAAATTTCCCAAAATTAAACAAATGAGTTATATTTCAATTTTTCCCCCGAAACTATTAGACTAATTTATATTTGAATTCGGTATGTTGTTATTTGCTAATTTTTCAGCATTCTATTTGGGCAGCATGCATTCTATTTGGGCAAAATAGGTAAAATTTTTGATCATTATTAAGCAAAAGGCTGAAAGAAAAAAATTACAAACATTGTTAATGCTACTACGTAAATAATAAAATATACTGTATTTTAGTTAAGAGATTAAAATATTGATTGTAGAAGCATATTTTTGGTGTTACATAAAAAAGAATTCATATTAATTGATATTAATTTTCAAAATAAATATTTAAATGCTACACCAGTTTCAAAACCTTCGAAAAAAAATTTCCTGTCATTTTCAATGCCTTGTTTTATTTGCAAAAATATAGCACGCACCAAACGCATTATTGCAAGCAGTTTTGGTTTTTTAAATGGAGAGAGAGATTAAATCTATAAATTTATTTTTCAATGGATACAAGACTTAAATATTTAAATCTATTATTCAGAATGCTTGCTTAAGTATGTTTAATCGATTACAAATTCGTAATTAAAAATTATTAAAATGATCAAAATAGTATTTCGAATTGATTAACTCATTGAATCAATTATTCAATTCGCTTATTTAAATTCGCATAACTAAATTCGCAATTCCAACTCAAGATATTATAAGCGCAAGTTTAAATCTATTAAATCTATTAAATCATGCAAATTTTAACCGATTAACTCTTTAAACGTATTATTCTGTTACACAAATCTTAAGCTTTTAAAATTCTAGAAAACAGCATTGTAAATCTTTAATTATTTGCAACCTTAAAAATTAAGTCTCTAAATTCTCATCTGAACCCATTAAAGTTATTTTGTGTTCAGCAGTAAATTTCAAACAGTTATTAAAATTAATAACTTACAAAAATAGATTATTTAGATTCAATTAATTCATTCTAAAAATCCATTATATGCGCAAGCATAAATAGATTAAATATATTGACTGTTTCATTGATTATTATCTCAATCTAATTTTAGTGGAAGAATGTAATTCTATAAGATTTTTAAATCTATTTCTTGCAATAAAAATATAAACCCATAAAAATTAATATGATTCCTTTAAAATATTTTATTTTTGGCAGTAAATTTTAAAAATTGGTTAAATTGGTTATCTCTTTAAATCTACTGTTTAATAATAAAAATGCAAAACGTTTAGATTTTTTTTAAACTTTTAGATATGTATATACATTAGCAATTCAAATTTTTAGTTAAATGCAACATTCGAAAATCGTGTCCGTATATCATCTGTTTCATCTAATATTGTTTTATTTTAAGCAGCAAGCATTAGGTTAAATCGATAAAATCTATAAATTTATTATTCAGTGCGTAAATTTAAATAAATTATATTTTAAGATATATTATCCTAAGAGGTTACTTAAATCGATCAAATCTGTTTACTTTTCAAATTTAAATCGATTAACTTTTTAAATTTATTATTTATCTAATCTAATATATTAATAAATCTGTTATTGTCTCTTAAGATAAAAATATTAGAAATCAATAAAACAGTCATGTAAATCTTTAAAGATTTACATTGCTGCTTTACAGTTTATACACTATCTTAAAGAAAGTATACTCATGAAATGCATTCTGTTTCCTCATATGCTATTTTGTGCAAACTTTTATGAAATATACAATGCTTTAAATATGCAAACCTATAAAATTTATATATTTTAGAAATCAATGAAATAGTAAGGTAAACTTTTAGTTATATGCAAGCTTAAAACAACATTAGAAAATTGTGTTAGTGCGTCATCTGTTTCATCTGAAGTTATTTTTATTTTTAATAGCAAGCAATAGCTTAAATCGATAAAATCTATAAATTCATTATATAGTGCATAAATAGAACTCGATTAAATATAAAGATGTAAAAAAATGCTAAAAAATGCATAAAAAAATGTTCACATCTATCAAGTCTATTTACTATACGGATTTAAATAAATTAACTGTTTAAATTTATTATTTTATTTAATCTAAAATATTAATGAACCTGTTATTAACTCTTAAGATGGAAATATTAGAAATAAATAAAACAGCAATGTGAATGTTTAAAGATATTTACATTTCTGTTTTAAATATTATCCACAATCTTAAAAAAAAAGTGTACTCATAAAACGCAATCTGATTCTTCTAATGTTATTTCATGCAAACCTCTATGAAATATTCAAACATTTAAATATTCAAACCTCTAAATTTCTGACATTTTAGGAATCAATGAAGCAGTAATGTAAACTTTTAGTTATACGCAAATGTAAATACAACCTGAGAAAATAGTGTCTGTTCGTCATCTGTTTCCTCTAATGTTATTTTACTTTTAGCAGCAGGCAGCAGACAGATAAAATCTATAAATTTATTATTTCGTGCATAAGTTTAAATTGATCAAATCTTAAGATCTCTTATCATAAGGGGATGCCTAAATTTATCAAATCTTTTTACTATACAAATTTAAATCGATTAACTCTTAAAATCGATTATTTATTTAATCTAATATATTAATAAATCTATTATTAGCTCTTAAGACCTATAAATATATTAGAAATACATAAAACGGCAATGTGAATATCTACATATTTATAGTGCTGTGTTATAGGTTATCCATAATTTTAAAAAAGTGTGTTTATAATAAGCTATTTCATTTCTTTAATGTTGTTTTATACAAACCTACAAGATAAAAAAAAATTTGAGAAATCAATAAAATAGTAATGTAAATTTTTACTTACATGCAAGTGTAAATATAACCTAATAAAATTATGTTCGCTCTTCATCTGCTTCATATGTTATTTTATTTTCAGCAACAAGTAATAGTTTAAATCGATAAAATTTATAAATTCATTATTTAATACATAAATGTCAATCAATCAAATCTTAAGATGAACTATCATAACAGAATTCTTAAATACATCAAATCTATTTACTATTCAAATTTAAATAGATTTAGTCTTTAAATATCTTTCTTATTTTATCAAAAATATTAATAAATCTTTTATTTACTCTGAAAATAAAAATATTCAAAATCAACAGTAATGTATATGTTTAAAGACTTATCTTATATTAAAATTTAAATAAATAATATATAATTATAAATTATATAGTATATTAAAAAAAAAAAGTTTACTCATAAAACGCAATCTGATTCCCCTAATAATTTCTTATGCAAATCTTAATGAAATACGTAAACGTTTAAACATGCAAACCTATAAAATACAAACCTTCAGAAATCAATAAAATAGAAATGTAAATTTTTAGTTACATGCCACTGTAAATAATACAATATTAGAAAATTCTTTTCGTACGTCATCTGTTTCATCTAAAGTTATTTTATTTTTACCTGCAAGCAGTAGCTTAAATCGATAAAATCGATAAATTCATTATTGAGTGCATAAATTTAAATCGATTAAATAATAAGGTGTATTATCAAAAGAGACTGCTTAAGTCTGTCAAATCCATTTACTATACAAATATAAATCGATTAACTCTTTAAATCTATTATTTATTTTATCTGATTTATTGATAAATCTGTTATTAACTCTTAAGATCGAAGTATTAGAAATCGATTAAAAAGTAATGTAAACGTTAAAAGATTTTCCCTGCTATAATTTTGATTATCCACAATCTTAAAAAAATGTTAACTTTAAGATTCTTCTAATGTTATTTCATGCCAATCTTTATGAAAGATGCAAACCTATAAATATGCAAACCTATAAAATACGAAGTTTTTAGAAATCAATAAAATAGAAATTCAAATTATTAGTTATAAGCAAATATAAATACAATCTTAGAAATTATGCTCATACGTAAATCTGCGTCATCGAACGTTACTTTATTTAAAGTTGCAAGCAAATCGATAAAATATATTTATAATGCAGATATAAATCGATTGATCATTTTTTTAATCTCTAGTTAACTCTTTCGATAGAAACATTAGAAATCTATAAAAGAGCAATGCTAATAATGCCTAAAGATTTACATTATTATTTTATGGATTATTCAGTAGCTTAAAAGAGTGTACTCATAAAACGCAATCTGATTCCTCTAATATTAATTTGTGCAAAACTTTATGAAATATGGAAACCCTTAAATGTGCTAGCCTATGAAATGCAACACTTTTAGAAATCAATTAAATAGTATTGTATATTTTATATTGTATATTAAATTTATAAATTTATTATTTAGCGCATAAATATAAAACAATAAAACCTTAAGATTTTTATCATAAGAGGAGGCTTTAATCTATCAAATCTATTTATTATACAAATTTAAATCAATCAACTCTTTTAATCTATTATTTATTAAATCTAATATATTTTACTAAATCTATTAGTAACTCTTGAGATCTTTATATATTAGAAAACAATAAAACAATGTAAATGCCTAAAGATTTACATTGCTGTTTTATAGATTATCCACAATCTTAAAAAAAGTGTTCTCATAAAACGTAATGTGATTCCTCTGATGTTATTTTATTTCCTCCGTAAAATTAGATCGATCAAATCTATTTACTGTACAAATTCAAATCGATTGACTCTATAAATCTATTATTTATTAAATCTATATAATAATAAATCTATTAGTTCTTAAGTTTTATATATATTTACTAAGATGTATGATTAAAATAGAATGCTTAAATCGATCAAATCTATTTACTATACAAATTTAAATCGATTAGCACTTTAAATCTTTTATTTATTAAATCTAATATATTCCTAATTCATTATTAACTCTTAAGATCTATATATATTAGAAAACTATAAAACAATGTAAATGTCTAAACATTGTCATTGCTGTTTTATAGATTATCCACAATCTTAAAAAAAGTGTTCTTATAAAACGCAATCTGATTCCTCTAATGTTATTTTATTTCCCCCGTAGGGTTATGTCAGCCGACGAGCAGCTCTCCACCGGCCGACGAATTCCTCAACTCCGACAGCCGAGCATCCAGTCCCTTATCCCCGGGTGCCATCAACGACGACAATCCCCACCCACACGGCCAGGGAAGCGGAGGAACAGTTGGCGGTTGCGGCAATGGCGGCTCCACGGGAACAGGCAGTAACGGCGACAGTGATTCTAAGAAGAGTAAAAACAATCGTCGTAAGAAAAAAACTCGTACTGTTTTTACTCGTAGTCAAGTGTTCCAACTTGAATCGACGTTCGACATGAAACGATATCTATCTAGTTCTGAGCGTGCCGGCTTAGCTGCATCCCTACATTTAACAGAAACTCAAGTGAAAATATGGTTCCAAAATCGGCGCAACAAGTGGAAACGTCAACTAGCAGCTGAGCTTGAGGCTGCCAATATGGCTCATGCTCAAAGGATGGTTAGAGTCCCTATTTTGTATCACGACACTGGTTCCTCTTCAGTGGCGGCTACGGAAAACTCGACACTTAGTGTAGCAACTTATCCGTCGCTCTACTACCACCACGCCTCTTTTGCCAACAGCCAAGGTGGTACACGTGCCCCTCTACCTAGTCTGGTATGATAACAACTTCATATCAAACTGATTTATTGTTCGTTATCTTTAATCGGATAACTTTTGCCAAAGGAACAAAATGCAGTAGTGCTTCCTTACTGTTACTATTGACAATAAAGCTTCAAGCTGTATTTCCTCTGAAACTATAATTCTTCACACAAAGCGTCTTCATTAAAATAGTGTAGTGTGGACTTTTACTTGTTTCAACTCAAATATTTTGGCTGCTTTTAGAAACAAGTAATAAAAAATATGATTGGACCAAGAACTTCATATAATCGTGTTATTAAAAGGTTTGTGTATACATTCTTTGATTTGCACTACAATTGCTTTGTTTGTTTATAAATTAATGTATTTTTTGTTGTTTGGAGGAGAATGCAGCAAAGTTACAAAAAATCATCGTATGTTGTATGTGATTATTATGATGCAAATCAGCATTAAAGAGCTAAATCGAGTTATTTGTTTGTTTTTAGTGACATAAACGGATTTTTACAAGATCGGCACAATTTTGTAAAAATGTTGTATTTTGGATTTACTATGCTTGGTTAAATATTTACCAAGGTGTTGATAACTATTTGTGTGTAAGAAAAAGCTTCTTGTGATTTTATGTATATAAGTTAAAATATCATATTTCATAGTATAAAAAAAAATGTGTAATTATTTAGTTTTTTTTAAAAAAAATTTTTTGAAATTTTTTATTTTATTTTTCTTTCTGTTTCCAAATGTGCAATGTAGTTAGGCCGAAATATATTATTTATGAGAGTTTATCATATTTATTTAAATCACAACTTCATCTTTATCTTAAAAAAGTTATTATTTAACTTTGGAAATATCTGTAAAGTAATTCAGTATCAATTTTTCTATTTTTATGTAACGCAAGAAACATTAATAAAAATTATACATATTATTATTTTATAGTTGTTTAATGTTTCCATATGACCTTTTCGGTCCTAATTAATCCTTTTTTATCTTATAAATATTATTCATTCTTTCGGCCTCTCCGGGACATACTACCGTGGCAGACGAAAACACCACTGGGACATATGTGTCCCGTCTAAGGGACACATATGCCCCTATCCCAGATTGCCCAAATAGTTAATTTTTTATTTAATTTCAGAATATTGTTATTTTTACCTTATATGATCTATGAAAATCATAATTGGTATTTTTATTGGAAACGAAAAAGCTGGTCTTGAAAGAGTTAAATACATTAAAAGTCACTCATTTATTTCAGATATACATTAAGTAACAATTTCAGAAAATAAATGTTTTAAGTAATTTAATTTATTATACGGCTTATTTAAAATGCATACATCGTATAGATTAAATCTCCAATTATCATTTTTATTAATTATCCTAACTTTTTGAAGTGATTTATGTAAGTTTTAATCATTTATTTATTAAGAAACAAAATTGAATAAATGCTCTTAGCAATACAAATTTGCATTTTCAATAAAAAAAATTAATCTCATGCCCGTGTTCTTACACTTATCATATTTAAAATAATATTTGTTAAATTAACGCATAATTCAGTAAGTGGAATTCGTAGGTATAATGTATCCGAGAATTTTTGAAGGTCATTTTCTAATAAGTGCTTATTGAAGGAAAAAATTACCGTACTGTTTGTCATTTCTCGTAGAAAAAAATAATTCTGGTTTATGAAACCAAAATTTATGGGGTTTAAACATTGATTTAGTATTTTTTAAATTCATACGGTAACGGTTTACCGGAAATTCTGGTATTTAAAATTATAATTATTTTTATCACACGTTTAGTAAAAAATACAAAACTAAAAATTAAATGTAATCAAATAAATGGTTTAAATGCCATGCTCATGATAAAACTACAATGATAATTATTAATTATGATATTAGGTATCACGATAAAATAACCAGATTTTACAATACCATATTTTATTGTAATTTTTACCAAAATCATTACCAAAGCGGTAAAAATTACTGAGCTTTTTGATATTCTCATAGAGCCAGAAACCTGGTAGTTCTGGTAGTTTTGATAATATTTTTTTCTCAGGTTCATAAATAGGTTTTGAAAACTTCACCAAAATATATAAATATCGAAAAACGAATAAATGTTTAAAGATATTAATTTCTTTTAATGTCTCTAAATAAACATATATCAATAACTATTTCAAGCTTCAATATTTGATTATATTGTCTTTTATTATTGTCTAATTATTAATTTGTCATGAAAGATAAACAAAAAACTTTTATTAAAAAACAAGGATTTTCATTATTTTACTTTTAATGATAGTGTTTTAAAAATAAAAGGTACTCTGTAATGAGCACTCTTACTATGTATTTTTAGAGTCCTTGTAAAAAACTGCAAATTTGAATCATAAATAAATATTCTGGCGAGGAAGAAATAAAAACGCTGTCAAAATTTATTTATTTACTAAGTTGGGATAAATATTATCGAAACCAATTTCATTCGTCTGGTGAAGGTTGAGGGTTTTTCTAATAACCCCCTTTCTACTCCTTCCAGCAAACAAACAGGTTTTGTTATTTTCATTTCCGCTTTCCTCAGTAGTGATTCCTTTAGTGATTCTTTTTAGTTTTGGCCATAATGTGTATATTTTTGTATATTATTTGTGATTTAAAACCCATAATGTGTATATTTTTTTTAACTTTATTTCTGGCAAGGATTTTAAAATTATAAATTAAGGGTGAGCATGAGCTTTATGAAATACTATGAACTCTCAAGGAAAGATATAAATAGATTAGAGTATATATCACAAAGAAAAGTAATATTTTGGTAAGCTGGATAAAATTAAATAAAGATTAATAAGTGAGTCCTTGAAACATAATTATTATTTTTTTTTCTTCCAATGAGTTGCACAATCAGTGTTCCCGATGAGCAGACCTAGTGCGTTCTCAAGAATTGGTATCCACTCTTTCAGGACCACCACAATGGGTGAGATACCGTTGGCCATGTTAATTTGGACATCTAGTTTCTGCTACAGTGAAACATAAGTTAATGCTGCCAATTAACGCATTCTTCGTACTTTGTTATTCTATACTTTCAAGACATTATGCATTTTGTCCAGTTTTAAACAATTACGTCCTTGCATCTCAATAAATCAAATAATCGAAAAAATAATGGTTTAGTAATGATTTTATTGGTTAAAACTTTATACAACTTTCATGTTAAGAAAACAAGTTCTCAAAATCACAATTTGGTAAATAAAAAATAAATAAATAACCACTTAAATATCATTTATAAAAATTGCGACATCCTTTGTTTCATTTTTTTAACAGAAATTTCTGAAATAAAAATAACTGTTACTATATGAAAAGTTTAAAAAAAAAAAAAAATGAGAATTTTGATACGTAGCTATTTTATTAAACTTTTTTTCCAAATTTTATTAATGAAATTCTATCAATAAAATTCTATCTAAACTATAAATCACACATTATGGGGTTTAAATCAGTGTTATTGGTATTTATTTTGTTTTAAACAATATTTTCAAATGGACAAAATGAAATTTAATAGGGGAAATTTTACATTAAAAATTATTCATCATTTTTATATGTTTAACATATTTTGTTTAAAAGATAAAGTACTGAAAAAACTTTAAAAGAAAAAGATTACTGAGAAAACTCCGATATTACTGAATTAAAACAACTGTTTAGAGCTGATATTTTTTGACAGAAAGATACTAACTTGAGCGAAAGTATTAATAATTGATTTGTTTTAGATTACTATATTCCTTCGAAAAAATCTTTTCAAGACCGAAATATAATATTTTAACCTTTACCCATAATGTGGAGCAAATTTATTGCAACTTTAAAAAGGCTAATTCAGATTGAATCAAAGTATTATATAATCAAGTTACAAATTATGATAACTTAGCTTCATATTCTTAACTTTATATAATAATTTAGCTCCTATGTTTCTTTAAGTTTTAACGCAGTTGCAGTTTAACATTCTCCAAAATTTGTAACAGAGTAACTAGATCATTTGATCACTAGATCATCATTTCATTGAAAAAAAAATTATTGCGAATATCTATTTCGGTTGTACATGCTATATTTATGGAAAAAGTTCTCCTCTAAAATCTTTTTTAGATCATGCCAAAAGATAAATTCCAACTTTCGTTACAAGAATTTTCACCACAATCAAAATATTAATTGTATAATGGTATAATGTTAAGTTCCTTTACTACACTAAATACTACACCTGGTTTTTATTGCAACTTTGAATTTCTTGAATTAAAAGTTTTCGTAATTTATTTTGGTAGTTTTGAAACATAATTTTTTAAAAATCTTTTTTGAACATAGAATATTTAAAGTGTAGAAATAGGGGAGAAATAATGGATTTATTTAAAAGATTATCTGTTAGATTATTTAAAAGACTAAACTGTTACTTTTTAGACAGTGCATAGTTTGTCTAAAGTAAGAACTCCCCTAGCCATTCGTCTGGACTCGTGGCGGTGACTATGGTAACAAGGTATAACTATTTCAAGTAGGGGTGTTAGGTCACTGTTTAGGACAGGTTTTGGCTCGGGTCGGCGAGAGAAAAGGAATCTTCTTCGGTCTACTGTGTTAGCCCTAGAAGCTACCCTCTCTAAAATGCTCTTGCTCAATGTTCTTGTTTCCATGGCAGCAGGCGGCCTCAGACTTTTGTAGAAGGGGGCGTTCTTATCTAAGACAAACTACATTCAAAGTCAAATTATTACAAGTTATTATTATTATTTTTTAAGGCTATAATATTACAAAATTCTGTGGAATGTTTATTAATCCTATTCTATCTTGTAAATAAGGAATAAATTGTCAGGGGCAACAACCTGCGTTCTGATTCAAGAAACAAGCCATGTATGGATTAGCATACCAGATAAGTGATTTCCAAAGCTTTGCTTGTATATACGGACTATATTTTGAATGACTAGTATAAAGGAATTTGATTTCATTTTGTTGATAAAGTGCTGAGTTTCCTCCAAAGTGTAGGTGATTCTGGCATTTTTGGGCATTTTTACCTTCCCGACTGTCTTAATTTTTCATTATCATTACTTAAATTAGTCAAAAATGGCGAAAATTTAAGTCTTTTGTAAATAGTCTTCCTGGGTTTACTAGTACACATAGGGAATTTTGTCAAAATTTTAACTGACCATTTTGCAAAAATGTGATAGAATTTCGTTAATGACGTATTCAATTCAGTCCTTTAAGACAAGGATTTGTTGGCATATACTTTAGAATTAAAAAAGAAAGAAAGAAAGAAAAGAGGCATATAGCGTATAATTGAGTGATCTGTGTGGCCTATAGTTTGTCTAAGGTAAGAACTACCCTAGTCATTCGTCTGGACCAGTGGCGGTGATTATGGTAACGAGTTATAACTATTTCGAGTAGGGGTGTGGGGTAATTGCTTAGGACAGGTTTCGGATTGGTTCAGGGAAGGAAAGGGAATCTTTTTCTTCGGTCCATTGTGTTAGTCCTAGAGTGAAGAGGAGCTGCCCTCCCTGAAATGTGCTATTCTTGTTTCCCTAGCATCAGACTTAGAGGCGGGGGGAGTTTTTACCGGAGACAAACTATAGATTGATTATCTAATCAGAAATAATATTGCTAGAGAATGACTCATTATTGCTCAAAATCTTGCTCAATAATGAAAATAACCGCTGTTTTATTTTTACGTGCCAACATTTTATGGTAACCATGGCGCAAAAGTCAAATCCTACCTGCGATCTTTCCGAATAAGTATTATGCAATTTTGCTATTAGTAAATATTGAACCCTATTATTCTTGGAATTTTAAAGACATGCTATTGAATTGGACATGAAGATAAAATAAAAACTGCATTATCTGCTCTTAAACTTACGAATGTAAATTTGTGCGAAATTTAACTTTTATCTATAGATCATGCTAAAAACGACAGTTAAGTGAGTTAATTGTCCTATTATCTAAATTGACTTGAAAACTTGCGTGGTAATAAATTTATATAGTTAGTTTTAAAGTAATTTTCCTTAATAATTACAATAAATAAAGATTAAAATAGGGCTTTATACGTTTCCTATGATAATCGAAATCATTATGTAAGTCGAGTGTATTGCGAAACAATTGCATTTATTCTTTAAATATAATTCAGTCCTTAATTAGTCAAAATATTTCAGCAAGATGGGATTCTGTGTTTAAGTAATGAATAAATAGACATATAATTTGCTGACACAAGCTTTAAGGCTTGAATTGTTAAACATGAATCGATATTTAGCGCAAATTGCTGGAAGTTAGAACAACAGAGGCCATAAGTCTACAATTACATGCTAATTAACGTAACTCTCAGAAATCATTTCGCTTTCGAGCAGCATATTTAATACGACAATAATTTAAATTTCCATGAAGAAGATTGACTTACCGTGCATTTTATCATCGCATTGTCTAATTCGTGTATTTATGGGCAGTTAGTAAACGATGGCATTTAAATGCACCTTAGTCGTCGCCAATTCGCTTGAAAGTTGTAAACATTCTGATTAAATGAATAGAATTTCGTAATTAATTTTAAACTTATGTATGAGAAGTATTTTAAATATTTCATTTTAAAGTGTGTAATTTCCTTATTTATATACAGAGTATTTCTTAATGAAAACCCTTTATTTATATATATATATATATATATATATATATATATATATATATATATATATATGTATATAGAATGCTTGTCAAAAAAAGAACTTCAAAAAAATGAGCATTTGGACAATTTCGCTTATACTTAGACTTTCGTTTATATTTTAGTACCTAAGTAGAAAAACATCATCGAAATTTATGTCTTAATTATAATTTATACAAGTTTTTAACATCATATTCCTGTTTCAAATTCTAAATATAATTTCCTAAATCAATTGGATATTATTATTCAAACTTGCAACCAAATTTTGATATTTTCTGCCATTATTATATTAGGTGAGGGTGAAAATTTTATTTACTAGTGCTACGTTTCTCTGCCAAATGAATTCGAAATGGAAATTATTGTCTTAACTATAATTAATTGCACTTTTTCACATAATTTTTCTGTTCCCACTTTCAAAATATCTAAAAGCAACTGGATTCTGTCTAATTTCTTATCAGGTGTCGGTATTTTTATTGCAATCCTTGTCCACAGGTAATGGTAAAAAGTTTCTTTTCTAAGCATTAAGTTTCTCTGTTTAAAAAAAATTTAAATGCAGTTCAATGTTTTAATTATTATTTATTTTAGTCTTTTGCTTTATTTTTCAGTTTTTTTCTGTGCAAAATGTCTAAAAACAACAGTTTTTTGTCATTCTAATTTTAACCCAGGTCTCAGAGCTTTTGTTATTTATCTCTGTCCTTAGGTTGTAATGAAAAAAATTTTTTTTTTTTTTACCAGGTGCTATCTTTACCAAATAAATTTAAAAATGCTGTTTATTGCCTTAATTTTAATTTATTTTAGTCTTTCTTATTACGTTTACGGTTCCTTTTCTAAATAAAATATTTAAAAAAAAATTGACTTCTGTTGAACTCGAGTTTCGTCTATTTTTATTATTATTCCTGTCTTAAGATGATGGTGAAAAATTTCATTACAGAGTCAAAAGAGATTAGTTCTCTTTACCGGGTAATAAGTTTTTCAATCAAATGAATCTCAAAATGCGTTTTATTGATGTAATTACAATTTATTATAGTGTTTTAAATTTAGTTTCTGTTCTCACTTCTAAAAAATATCGAAAATCAATTGCCTTCTATCATTCTAATTTACCACCAGGTCTTTTTTTTTTTTTTTGGTATAATTTCTGTCCTCAAATGGTGACGAAATGTTTATTTATTCCTTATCAAATGAAATTTAAAATGCAATTTATTGCTCTAATTAGAGTTCATTTTAACATTTCACATTATGTTTTTGTCCCTACTTCAAAGCAAAATAACAAAGAGCAATTGGCTCTTGTCATTATAATTTGCCACCTATATTTGTTACAATCCCTGTCATCAAATTATGACGAAATGATTCTTTATTCTTTATCAAATGAAATTTAAAATGTGATTTATTGCTCTAATTAGAGTTCATTTTAGTATTTCACATTATGTTTTGTTCCTACTTCAAAGCAAAATAACAAAAAAGCAATTGGCTTCTGTCATTCTGATTTGCCACCAGGTCTCGGCATTTTCTGTTATTATCCCTGTCCTCAGGTGATGGTGAAACTCAGTTATTGGGATGGTGGACGTCACTCTGATTTAGTTTGTCTCTGGTTCTAAACAGCAAACTCGGATGAGACAAATGATGCGTATACCACACCACATCCACAATACATTGCTGAAAAACCCCCGTTCCCAGGAGATCTCCCCGACGGGTAGGGGACACGAAATGAACACGTTATACTAATAGATGTTTGACAGGGTGGTTTTCAAGAGGCAGGAGATGATGATTTTTCCTGCTTTCATTATCTCTCTCATTTTTCACCCTCCCGTAGGACCTTCCCTTCTCCCTATTGGACCCATCTCTTTTATGTACAACATGATTTTTCGGGCAGATTCAGTCTCGTTAAAAGAAGTCAACATCACTAAGACCCTGGCCTTTATGTGATCTTGAAAAGGGGTGGGGTTGAAAATGGAGAAGAGCTCACTTTTGGTGAATGCTGTGGCACTCTTTCTAAAGGTGAACTGTAAAACATATTTTAAGTGCGGAGATCAGTTCGTTTAGTTTTAGATTTTAAAATGTTTAAAGTTTTTTTTTTCTTCCCCCGCTGCGGTTTGTCTTGAGAATAGATCTTCATGAAAGGTATACAGTCTGCGTGATACAAAGCTTACTTAAAATAAAATGGATATAGATGATGTATAGTGTATGTACAGTGCTAAAAAATAGTAACTTTATAACTTTTAATCTAATGACTGGATTTTCGTCTACTGGGACTACGCGAGAGGTTTAACTTAAATACAGTCTATGGCTAAATTATTAGACGCACTATAAGATTCCATTTAAAATCTTAATTATCAGGTGATACTATAGAGCCTTATTTTTTTTACTCGACTGAAACCGGTTTGCACTTTGTTCACGTTCGTGTATCAATTGGTTAAATTAGACGATATATAATATAAATTCGGTGATTGGATAAAATATACGATATATTATATAAATATAGATTATTTATTATACCAGGCATTATATTAGTATATTGTAATAATAAGACCAAATTATTAGATGCACTGTAGTGTTTTAATAATTACGTGTTTCGCACGAGTTTATATGCAGTACTTTTATATTTAAACATACGTGTAATGGGTTTTTATTCAGGAGATTTTTTATATACTTATTTCTATTTGCATTTATTTTAACTTATTGCATTACAATGCTAACCTATTGATACACGAACATAAACAAGTGCAAACCGGTTTCAGACTCTTAAAAACAATAGCACTATATAGTATCATCTGATAATTAAGATTTTACGTGCATAGAATCTTATATTTTTTACGTGCATAGAATCTGCGTGTAATCATTTGGGCACGGACTGTATGCTCACAAATACTCAGATGATTTTTAAGTCACGAAAATAGATACAGAAACATACTTTCTCCGAATAAATCTACAATTTTTTTTTTTTTTTTTTTTTTATTTGCGTTTGTACTCTTGACGTTTAAATTTCGGCTATAATAGTTTAGGCTGGAGAGCGATCTAAAGGTTTGACACTTGAATCTTAATTTTATTTTTTTGAGTATTTTGATATCTCAAAGAAGTAATATATTTAAATTTTCAGATTTCCTTTCAATTTTAGAATTTTACCTTTAAAATTACTTAGAGTAAATCGGTGTAAAAATTATCAAACTGTAAGACTCAAAATTCTTTTTTCGAACTTAAGTAGATTAGATAATAAAAAATAATAAGTAATTATAAAAGTATTTTTTGCATGGAACTATTTTTTGGAAACACAAGTTTTATAAATGTGGACAAACTTGCTTCACAAATTTCAAAAATTTTGATTCGCTTCATTATTTCAAGTGAAAGTAACATTAACATTTATAAAGCAAAACTTTAGACAATTCTCTTGCCAAGCTAAACAATTAGAACCATATATTTCAGATTGATCCTACTCTTCCGATTTTAAAGGTAAAAAATCCCATTCATCCAAAAAAACTATAGGTTTTTGTGTCTGATTTTGCAACTTAAATATCGTCTGCGAAAATTAATTTGAATATTTAATTATAGAACCTTTAGACTATTAAAATAGAGAGTCCTACTAAGCTAAAATCCAAATAATAGATTAAAGGTTATTAAGGCGTTCTTATTTTTTTTTTTTCTTTTGTATACTGTAACAACAAATAACAGCAATATCTAACTTCTTTGCTAATTTAAATGATTAAGAATTGAAGAATGTAGTAGAAAAACGTGTTAAGTGACCTTGCAGGAAATTGAAATGAATGAGTTTTGTTACATGTTCCGTCTGAATGTATAAGAAACTCTAGAAAGTTTTTCTGTAAAATCTTCATTTGACCAAAGGAATTTAAAAATATTCCATCCATTACAGAGCTTATTGAGTAAGTATAAATAGAAGAATGTAGTGAAAGAAAATATGAAATGTGACTTTTAAGTGCAAGAGAATCAGTTTCAGAATCTGTAGAAACACCAGGATCTTATTACGTGAATTTGCAATATTTTTTTTTTCAACGAGACGTTCTATACTATTTTTTCGGATGAAATTTTCATAAATGCATGCTAGTTTAAAAAAGAACGATGTAAAACAACACTTATTCCGAAAAATGATTGTTGGTTAAATAAAAACAATACATAGTAACAAAATTTGAAGCATGTTGTACCATAATATCGGTAAAATTTTCTGTATATTATGGTGCTATATTAAAATTATATTAGTGTACTGATACATTATTACAAGCACTGTAAAAAATTCCGGATCGAACTATGGCATAAAGTACCGGCACACACTTTAGCGCATCATCCATAAAATACATGTTACCGTAGCATCTATTTTTACCGTAAAATATTATACCGTAATTTTTACAGTAATATTTATTTAATGAGAGTGATTCAGTAATTTTGCTGTAATTATTACAGTGAAAATTGCTATATATTAGAGTTTTTGTTCCGTTACATGTTCCGTTAAAAATGAATTTTACTCTGAAAAGTAACAGTCTGCTGAGTGCCGGTATTTTTTACCGTAATTTTAAATCCAGAATTTTTTCCAGAGTGATACTTTGGTTTAAGTTGAACGGAAACGTGTTTCAACGTAAAACCTTATTAAGGTTGTGGCAAATTTTAATATTCAAGGTAGCGTATAATTTTAACATTCAATGAACCGTATAATTTTAACATTCAAGATATCGTATAATTATGAAATTCAAGGTACCATATATTTATAATATTCAAGGTAACCGTATAATTTTTTTATATTTAAGGTATTATTCAAGTTATTAATAATACGATTCCTGTTTAAAACATTGAAACAATTTTAATGACGGTGTACTCAGTGGGCAAAAAAAAAAAAAAAAATATATACCACTTTGAATAACTATATGTTCCGATGAGTAAGTTTTCTCTAACTAAGTTAATGCTATAATGAGTGGATTTTAAATATACAGTGAAACCTCCAGGAAAAACCACTTCTATTAAGCGACCCCTTTTTCTGGGAGGCACGGAATTTTTTCCGAAAACTTTATCTTGAAGAAAACCTTTAAAACCTTGAGAGACCATTAAAACCTCTCTTAGCAACCGGGAAGATATCTGCACCAAATGCAGAAAATGTCAAATAAGAAAACACGAAAAAATATCGAAACAATTTAACAAAGCAAATAAGTAGATTAAAATGTATTCAAAATATTTATGTGAGGTTCTTATTTAGAGAGTCACAAAATATTTATATATTACACTTATTTAGAGAGTCAGTCAGAGTGCACAAAAGACGATGCCACCAATGATTTACTTTTAAAGTTGAAAGTTAAGTCAGAAAAAAAAAATTATTTTAGAAAAAACAAGCATCTTAAATACACAAACCTCATCTCTTCTTTTAAAGCTAACTAATTTTTATGATATAAAATTAAATGCGAACTTAAACAAAAAATATATAATTTTTTATTTATTTGACATAGCTTTATCATTCATAATTGGTAAATTTGTTTTTACTCATAATTATATTAGTTGGGATTATTTTTATAGACGCTAAATTTTATTCATCGATTCATCTTTACATGACGCCAACAGAAGTGGCATTTCCGCACCTAGAAAATGACACCGACTAAAATTAAAATCACATCCGAAAACTCATGTGCCTTCGATAACAATTTTGAAGTCAATGGAGGCAACCTCTAAGAACGATCAACCTCCATCAACGACCACTTTACTGTGGAACGGAAATTGTTTCTCCCGAGAGGTTTCACTGTTCTAAATAAACTAGTGCTTACTTTTAATTAAGTTACGAAATCAAACACAAAAATGAAATTTCTCTGGACAAACATACACTTTTTGACAGATTTGTAGTCAAGAATATGGAAAAATACGAGGGTGTTAAAATCACATAGTTTAAAATAACGTAAAAATTTGCATACCTTACACTTAAAAATTTTTCCAACCATTATTTAAAATGGAACCATACTTATAAAAAGTAATGTTATTATTGGCTTGGAATTAAGTTTTTAAGCTTTAGTTTTATTAAAAGCTTTTTTTTTTTAAATAAAACAACATTAAAAAATGTAATGTTATTATTGGCATGGAATTAAGCTTTGAAAAACGAATTTTATATTAATATCTAAAAACATTTCCATTAATTTAAAAATTTAATGTAATAGACAAAAAAAAAAAATGAAATTAACATAAAGGGGTCCAAACTTTGTATCCTTCCTCTGACTATTTCAAGGTAGCCAAAGCATGGAAAAAATTTCAAACTCGGTACAAATATTATGTGGGAATATCGTAAATTTTATAGGCTTTAATTTCACGTCAATTTTAAAAATTCAGTTGTTCAGTTATAACACAGATGCTTAGTTTTTTTTTACAAATGCTTTTGGCCGATCATAATTAGCTAAATATTCTGTCTCCTCGATCTTTTTCTAACAATTATAACATTTTTCTGGAATGTGGCTACCCTGCACTGGTAAAAATATCTTTGAAAAAATGGTTAAATAACAATTATAACAAATAATATTAAAAAAGATGATATTTAAACTGTTAACTGTAATAAAATTCATTTATTAAGAGTTTTTACCTAACGATGGTCAAACAACCAGAGATTTATCCGTGACAACTAGGTCAACCTTACGAAGCAACTTAGTACTTTGCAGATACATATTATAACCAAGAGGGCAAATCTGTCAATTTCTTGACCGGCTGAACGGGGATTCAAATCCCAGCGATGACACCACAATATTTCTTCCATTCCTTGAGTTTCCAGTCTACCGCCCTTATCAATGAACCCTGGAGCAGTGGAATATACAACTGTTATTTCCGCATGGCAGCACCACAGAACTTCTTAGCACATAAAAAAAGAAAAACAAACTAGTATTTCCCCTCTCTCAAGATAGATAGCACCAGCGGATAAACTAATTAAGCCACGTGTTCCATTCCTTTGACAACACACAACTAAACCTAACTGTAATATCCATTACCTTACGAAAAGCCAAACTTCAATCTCAAGTTAAATTTTATTTTTACGGTTTTTAAATCATGCTAGTTGTAAATGGTTTCAAAACCCTGTAAAAATGTTATTAAACCTTAACTTTACGGTTTGCTGTATGTGCAAAGTGTAGCCGGTTATTTTTCCATAATTTTAGAAGGAAAGTTCTAGTGCAGTTTCCAATTGTGACTACCTCTCCTCTTTTTCCTTTATTTCGACGGCCAAGATCCCAAATACATCTAAAAAGAGATGTACAGAGAAAGAACGATTTTTTTTGTCTTTCTCCGTAATTTGATTCATAGTTAGAACTAAATGATTGGCTTTTTTGGAATTCACCTTTTGATCCAAAAGATCAGTTTTCAGTACGTGAAAATCTGATCATTGGAACAAAAGTTATTTGGGGTGATATTATTTTAGCATGCACGAAAAATATTTTGTTATGAAAATTTATTTATAACGAAACACTATATAGTTTATCTGTAAGAAATGAGAATAACTTTATCTTGAAAAATGTGAAAAGATGTAAGCTCTTTTTAAAACAATTTTAACAAAAAAATAATCTGTTAATAACTTGAACTTGATTATGAAAAAATGATGTATATCTAAAACAAGAACATATAAAAAAAATTAATATAAAATATATTTTAGGCCTTCCTCAGAGAAACAAAGCAATCTAAACTATTGAATGCACTAAAGAAAATATTTTGTAAACTTTAATTATATTAAATAAAAAACGACTTCATCTATGCATAAAAATTCTCACATACTGCTACAATATATGATGATACAACCAATCATTTAGAGTAAAGGAAAATTAATTTCGGTATTAGTTTTAAAAATAAACATGAGATGTTATGGAGACGTGAAATCTTATCAGATAGTCGAAAAAATTTTTTTATTTTCGTATAAACTTACATAAAAAGAAATATTCAATTTTCTTGGAATATTGACTCAAAGCGTTTACGAAGAAATTTTTAAAAGCACTTTATGTTAGAATCAATTTTCATTCATAAATATAACTAATTGAGTTTATGGATCTTTTTTGTATGTCAAAATTTTTATAAAATATAATGACTTTTAATCGAATTTAAACCCACCGTAACGTTATGAAAATCATTAATTTTAATATTTTAAAAAAATATTGACACATTAAAAATATTTCTCATCGTGAAATAAAAATTCATACAAAATTAGATTGGCTTATAAGAAAGTTATATCAATAAAGTAGTAATTGAGGATAGCTTTCATCGACAGTTTCCAAAAAATAATTTGTATAATAGTTGATGCAATGAAAAAACTTTATGGCCAAAACTACCAGAATATGGTAAAATTTACCGTTTTTCCTGCTGTATGAGAACACCAAAAAACACAGTAATCTTTACAGATGAGGTTTGGTAATGATTTTGGTAAAATTAACAATAAAACATGGTTTTAAAATATGTGATAAAATTTGGTAAATATGATAAAAAAATTTCGGTCAAATTTCCTATTTTGCATTTTTTACTAACTATATGGGAATAAGAACTATAATTTTAAAAGCCAGTATTTCCGGTTAATAATTGCCATATAAATGAAAAATTGCGAAAAGAATGGTTTAAAAACCGTGTATTTTGGTTTTATTAACCAGGTTTATTACAAGAAATATCATTACCATACAGTACAGTAGTATGTCAAAAAAAAAATTTCTGTTTGCAAGTGCATATACAGAAAAATTGGTTCAGCGTTGAACCATAATATCGGTACTTTGAACCATAACACGTTGCAATTTTAACAATGTGTAAAATTGAATCAAGTTTCAGTTCAAGTTATATGAAACTAGATAACTTTGTTTGAAATTTTTACAAATAAAATAATTTTCAAGGACAGGTTTCATTACCTAACAACAATGTTAATTATATTTTATGCTAGTATACATGTAGAAAAATAGGTACAACGTTGGATCATAATGTATCTTGAATCGTAACACACTGCAACTTTACCAGGGGATCTAATTGAACTGTGTTTAAGTTCAAACTTACAAAATTGGATAGTTACATTTCTAAAAATGTTAGAAATTAAATAATTATCAAGGAATAGTTTTTCTAAAGTTTCCAAATAATAAATTCTGTTATAGTTGCTACAATTGCACATTTAGAAAAATCGCTTCAGCGTTGAACCATAATAATAGTATTTTGAATCAGGATATGGTGCAACCTTTTTCAGATGTAAAACTGAACAGTTTTCCTAATCAAATTGAATTATTTCATTGTATAATCAAACTTAAAAAGCATGATAATATTTTTTAACTAAACATTATGGTTTAACTTTGAACAGTATTGTGGTTTAACACATTCCAAAATTTCTAACAGTTTAGAATTGACATTTCAATATCTCAGGGCTTTACATTTAATTAAATGAAAGCTGGAATATTTTTCCAGGTAAACTGTAAAAAATTCCAGATAAAACTACGGTAAATACCGTCACTTTTTGCTCATCATCCGTCAAATACCTTTTGCCGTAAAATTTTTTTGCATTAATGTTTACTTAAATGCAGTTATTCAATGATTTTATAGTAAATATTACTGTAAAAATTTCGGTATATCAGATTTTTGTTCCACAAAATCATACGATAAAAATGGATTTTGATGTAAAACCTGAAAACACTCAGGGTGCCAGTACTTTTTACCATAATCTGATCAGGAATTTTTTACAGTGCAGTCTCAATTTTGAAATCAGACATGTTATTTGAACGTAATTGAACCCTAGCTAATGCCTTATTTCCTGTTTCCGGGAGATAAATCATGCCATAAATATTTCTCATTATGAAATAGAAATATATACGAAATTACTGCTTTATTATGTAAGTTTTAGGTCAAACGCTATGACCGAGTTTCTCGCTAATAGAGATTCGAAAAACAAGGGTTGCTCTCTATACATTTTACTAAGGAACTATTTTTGATACTTCAAAGCACAATGACAATTTCATAAACACTGAGTCACCCAGTCAGTGTGGTGGGTTGAGTCTTGGTCTATCATGGCTTCGGCCATGACAATAATTCGGCCAGGTTTGATTCTCTGAGCTAAAAGGTGTGTGTCTTGTCGATTAAATTTTTTTCCGATCGCCTTTTAGTGGTTTGGATTCCCCTCTAAGACAATGTTTGACTTTTTTAAATTTTGAAAAATTAATGAATCTCTTGTGAACAGTTTCTTGCATTTTTACAGAAACTTTTCGTTTTTAATTTGGTGTAATTTTACATCAAACTTATGATAAAAGATTTCTAGTAGATTCCCATGTATTTTCATAAAAAAAAACTGTTTTAGGTGGAGAATATATATAACTACTTCTTAGAAATTTATATTAAAAAATAAAATATTAAAAAATTAAATATTAAAAATAAATGAAAGTAAATTTAACCGAATAACCGGTTTTTATGCCATGCTTTAAGTTATCATGATCAAATTACTAAATTTTATCGCCCATTACAAAATATATTTTATTGTCAATTTTGTCAAAATCTTAACCGAAGCACTTAAGATTTATTCGGTAATTTTTTTTTAAGATACATTCTTTAAAAAAATTACCGACTTTTTTGATGAGCATAGCGCAAGAAACTTTATAAATATTACAATATTTTTTAGTTTTGACCATACTTTTCTCTCAGTGAGCAATGATCGCAACACCGATAGCTTTCTACATAAATTTACTGTTTATGACAAGCTGTTGTTCTAAAATTCAACGAAAAAAGTTATTATAGTGGTTGTATGCTAAAACAGAAAAGTACTTTGCATAAGTAGAGAAGAGTTTTATTTTATTTCATAACCGTCGTCGAACAGCCGACCCGATTTGTTTGATTTACGACTGCTAATGTACAACTCCGTAGCCTTGTAATTTTGAGCCGAATCCAGAAGACAAGGGAATTCCCGGATCAAGTATTGGGAGAAATTTGCCTTTGTGGAGGACGATTCGATGAAACTAACCCGTATTTGAGTTATATGGAGAAGTAAACCACGAAAGAATACCTCCCAAGGTTAGTCTGACGGCAAGGGGACTCTAACTCATGATCTGTCTACCACAGGGGAAATTTTACGTCAGCATTGTGGTCGGTGAGAGCAGGGTGTGGAATTCATATCGACCAGCCATCGCTGGGATTCGAACCTGGTTCACCTCATTGTCAGGCAAACGCTCTATCCCCTAAGCCACCACTGTTCTAGAGAAGAGTTTGTGCATATAACATAAAATAAAATAACAGTGGAATTTAAAATTGGTTGTAGTTAACATTATTGTTCTAACCTTTTGAAGTGTTCCTTAAGCTATAAAATATTCCGGATTGAATTTCGGTAAAAAGTACTGGTACAGAGAGTGCTGATACTATGTACTGTAAAATCCCTTTTTATTCCGTAAAATTTTAGGGGGGGGGGATGTGATGTATCGTAGTTTTTACAGTAATATTTACTGAATCACTGTATTTTTTAAAAGTTGCTTTTAAAGTTACGGTAAAAATGATTTCTACGGAGACTGCACTCAGGGTGCCGATACTTTATATCAAAATTTGATCCGGAATTTTTTACAGTATATAACAGTTTTTTTTTTTTTTCATTAAGCTCAATTATTGCAAATTTGTAATTGCGCTAGAAACTGCGAATTTTTCCCTTTCTAAATATAAAGAAAAACAGAATATGCAGTCGAACCTGAATATTACGAACTCCGATAACATTAATTTGACGATATTATGAAAAAATCTTACTTCATCGATTTTACTCTGTTTCTAATGGGAATAAATCTTGTTGAGTCAAGCAATCGAATCTTTAATAACGCTCAATTTCACCATTTCCTTTTGCTTCCACTGAACTTAAAACACTTCTTTGATTTTTATTTATTTTTTAACTATTTTATGAGTTATTTCTTGTAACCCTAATAAGAAAGCGATGTACGTATGGATGAAAATTTGACTGAATTATCCATTCCTGAAAAAATATATTTGCGAGTGTATGTATATCTATGTGTATAGATAAATTTAAATGTGGATAAATCAGTATATCTTCTCATGAAATAGGAAAAACTTGCTAAGAACTTGAATTTAAAAAAAAATTGTATTTATGTGAAAGTATTTAGTGTAGATAATGATGTTTCAGTACGTGGTGATTAAGAAAAAAGAAAAAACGGGAATATTTACCTGTTTCGTGTATAACGAAATATTTCGCAATGCACGAACTACTACTGCTTGGGCATGTCGACATTCGTCGTCATAGAATTAATTTCAGGTGTGATGATAATACTTATAACTAAAATGAAGTAAGTCCTCATTGTGAAATGAGTTGAGCAAAAGTTTATTCCTCAGTTAATAGGCTAAAAGACACTAAGGCTAAATGAATAAATAAAATAAATAAAGAAGAAAATGAAGATGACGATAGAGAAGAACTTTAAATCAAATGAAAAGTAAGCATATTAGCATTGCTTAAAATAAATGTTCTTTGAAGTAAATATATATTTTACAACTTTTTAATTCACGAAACAGTTATTATTTTGAATGATTTGTAAAAAAAATATTTGATATTCGATTAAAATTATCGATTTTCGATATCCAGAATTATCGGTAACTTTTAGCGTTTCTCTCCGATTTCATAGTATTGAGTTTGACTATATTTTAAAATTCCTGCGGAATTTTATTCCTCAGTTAATAGGCTAAGAAACACTAAGACTAATATCAAAAAATAAGAAGAAAAAAAAAAAAGAAAGAAAAGAAGATGACGAATCAGAAGAACTTAAGCAAAAGGTAAAATCAAATAAAAAAGTAAACATATTGACATTGTTTTGAAATAAATGTTTTTTTTTGAAGTAAATGCATGTTTTACAATTTTAAAATGACAAAATAGTTATTATTTTGAATGAATTCAAAAAATAAATCGATATTCCCTTATAATAATCGATTTTCGTTATCCAGAATTTTCCTTATCACTAAAATTTTAGCATTTCCTTTCAATTTCGTAATATAAAGTTTAGCAATATATTTAAATTCCTTTGGAATTATTTCATCCCTGAGTGTGTTCTTAAACTTTTCTTTTTCTGTATATAAACTAGAAAAAATATATTTTGATATTGATGCAATGCTAAATGGTTCATGTTACATTTTTATTCGCATTATAATTCATGAAATCGCAAGCGATTCACAAAACGTCTTTCTGTAGCCACGATAGATGAATTTGATCTTCTGCATTCTATGGAACCTTTTATATGCTCCATAAAAGAACTGGCTTCAGTTTGTTCTATAGAAGGTTATCTGATTTCGAAAGAATACTTTAAGGGAGCCCAAGGGGATGCGGCTCTTCTTTTGTTCGACAAGATTCACTGTTCTACCTGCCGGTCACTTTTCCTGTTATAGCAGATGTATTTCTTCCTATTTTTTCCCTCCTTTCCCCTTGAATTTTTATTTTGTTTCAAAGGGTCAGTCGGCAAGCTCTTAAGTTTTAAGGAAAATGCATTTTTTTCTCTTTTTACCCCATCCAACTGTTTTTTATTCACTGACAGACAAGACCGGAACATCGAAACTATGTGGCTTTGATTCATCTAATAGCCTTTTTTTTTTATTCAAAGCTTTATAAGAAAAAGTAAATAAGTAAAAAACGATAGGGATTCGATGGAATAAAATGTAACTAAAAAAAAAAGAGTCTCGGATTGAAGCGTTCGAAAGCTTACTTCAAAGAACTATTTGCGTTTTTCAGAGCTCGTAGCTGAAAAAGAGAAAGCAGAACAAAACAGAAGAGCGCAGTGACATTTTATCATAATAGTAGAAACAGAAAGAAAATATATATTCAGTTATTTCTGTTAAGAAGCTTTCAAATATTTTGGAAATAAGTCAAATTTATTTACGAAAGAAGAACTTTTCTCCCATTAAATATTTTGATGAAGTGAATACTTGATCAGATTTCAAAATTTCGTTTCCTGAAAAACTTTAAAGTTAGGCATTCTTCAACGTTTTAAGAGTTATCTAAATTAGTAAAATGTGATTTGAATTTGAGCCATGCATATAAAATTAGGTTATATTAAAAAAGGAGCATTTTTGTCTATTAAAGAGAAAATGTTTTTTTTTTCTCGACGATTTAGCACAGCAGTTATAAATTTGATGAAGATGTAAGGCTTGAGAATAGCAACAAAAAAAAGTGGAAATGTTATACGCCACTAGGGGTGCTTCTTTATTATGGACCGGCTGTTCATGTACTTTTAAATTAATTCCTTTATTTTTCTCAAGTTTCTTTTAATTTTATGTAAATTCTATGTTTTCTGTTGTCAAAAATTGCATTTAAATAAGCCCAGAAATAGCTGTTTATTTCGTGATGACTAAATTGGCAAGCAATGAAGGTTAGTCACCAAAATAATTAACAATGATAAAGCAGCTAAATCTGGGTTTATTTTAGTGCAATTTTTGACAATATTAGAAAACCTAAAATTAATATAATTTAGATAATCAAAACTACCGATTCTAACTAACATTTGGAAATAATCTTATAAGTTTAAGAAAATCTCTGAGAAATAGAAAGGTTGGACTCCACCTTTAATTTCGATTTTCTCGGAGGATATTTTTTAATCTAATCAACTCGATTTTGCATGAAGAGGACAGTAAAATATCTCATATATATCCTCATGGTAGTTATACTTCTACCCATGATCCGCTGTTTGCATCAGCAAGGCGATCATGACAAACCGAATAAGAGCTTTCAAGATGACAACTTTTTACATAAAAGTTATCTTTAGGAACGAATCGTCCGTGCAAAGGGTAAAGCTATTTCAAATAAACACTTTTGTTTTGAATAATATTTTCTGTTTATTATTGTTTCGTTTTTTTGTAAGAATTTGTAAAAAGCAACATCAAATGACTTAGATTACATAATACCGTTTACGTATACCCGCAGTATCCTACGTATACCCGAAGAAAATATCTTAACACCGTTACGTATATATTGTATCCTTAGCTCTTGCAAAATTAAACTTCTTTTTCAGGCATCAAAAGCGCAGTGAATTTAATCCAGTAAAAGCTTATTAATTCTGTAATAAAGAGAAATAAGATACTTTACCTACTTTTCAAAAGTTTTTTTTTTTTTTAAGGAGGTACAACTACAGTACTTCTATACTACAATTTGTTATTAATGCAAGTGTTAAAAAAAGTTACTAAAACTTTCTCTAAAAACTATTCTTGCTATTTTTTTATTTTTTTGTTTTTGCTTTGATTTGCTTTGTACAAACAACGATAACAAAAATTCAAAACTTACTCTAAAATGCTGTGGTAGTAGTTTTCAGTTATGCATTATGGAACTGGGAGGGAATGTTTTCTATTTTTAAAATTAATTAAATAATTATGTTTTTATAGGATGGTATAAAGGCTGCTATATTTTTTTGTTTTTTAAATATCATTTAACACAAAGCTATAACACATACATAACTTTTAAGTTTAATACTGTTTAACTCCAAAATTTGTAAAATTGTAAGAATTTTAGTATTAGATTAAAAATATATTAGATTAGATTAGATAAGTACTTTTTCAATGACAAAATCTCATCCAGTTGCGATAAATTTGTTTAATTAGGGTTTTTCTTGAAATCGTTTGGTCGCTGATTTTTGTTTTAATATCAATTGCATAACAAAATCTTAAAATTTTAACTTCAATTTTAAATTCATGGAGGACTTTTTAATGGAAAAAAACCAGCATTTGCGTTACATGGAGAGAAAAACCACGAAAACCTTCCACGGTTAGTCCGATTGCAAGGGGACTCTAACCCATGATCCCTCTACCACTGAAGATATTTTACGTCAGCACTGTGGTCGATACGAGGTGGGTGCGAAATTCATATCTACCAGCCATAGCTGGGATTCGAACCCGTTTCACCTCATTGGGAGGCGAACACTCTATCCCCTGTGCCATCCTGGCTCAGGTTGAATAATTATAACGTGTAATCAATTTTAAGAAGAATCTATTTGCATGATAATATGGTTCGAATTGAAGTAGCAAATGTGAACCACATTATGGTTTAACTTGCTTTTAAATCTAACAGTGCATGTATCTAATATATATTAAGGCAAAAAAGATTTAAAAAAAATAATAAAATAATAAAAAAACAAGATGGTCGAAATTACTCACCACATCTCAAACAGACTGGCACTCATCAACTTAAAGTTGACAGATTTCTAGCCACCATTGAGGTTAGAACCCTGGTCGTCGACAATAACAGTGCAGTGAATTATAATAAAAAGAACATTGATGAATTAATGGAATATTTTCATTATCACATATTTTTCTTCATTTGTCTATGATAATACTTGAAATATGGTACACCTTTCCATCCATCTTTTTTAATACATTGTTATTTAAAAAATACATAGAAATATAATAAAAAATTAAACGTTGAACATTTTCAAAATCTCTACGTTTATGCTACTGATACTTATTTGGTACAGATTACATATTTTCGTTCACCTTACCTAGAACATATTACATAATACCTAGTACATATTATATAATACCAATACATATTATATTATACCTAGTATATATTGCATAATACCTAGTACATATTAAATAATACCTAGTACATATCGCCTAATACATAGTACATGATACATAATCAGTACACATTACATAATACCTAGTACCAATTACATAATACATATTACATATTGCATATTTTATGATACCTAATACATGATATCTAGTACACATTACAAAAATTATTGTAATTTAATTTTAAAAAAAGTGTGTGAAGAATAATGCTTTGATAAATTATGACTTTTTATTTTTTATTTTAACGTATTTTCATCCATCTTCGCTAATACTTGAAAGCAAGCCAATTTATTAAAACACAAAGCGTGTTAAAGATAAAAGCATTAAAATTTTGAATTGAGAATAAAACGTTCGTTGATTGAATGAAATTAACTTCTTTAACACATTTTGTGCACGACATTTTGTGAGAAGAAAATAAAAAAAAGAGGAGGCAATATTGGTGTTCACGCGAAAATAAAAGCTGTCGTTTCACGATAAAAAAAGAAGAGAAGTAAATACTGAAAGCAAAATAAATGTTCACCAGGGGAAAGTAAGCAAATAAATATTTGTCGAGGTCCTGTCAAAAAGACATTCCTGAATCTAGAACGATCAAGAACGAAATGGGAAAAGTGTTTTCTTCTTTAGAGAGACGCAGAGCCTTCGTTTTAATACCCTTGAAAAGATTCAGCATAAGTGCCGAAAATGGTAAAATAAAAGGATTGCCTTCGGTAATCCTTAGTATGTCGTTGATAGGATCAGCGGATGGCTTGTCTACTTGGTTTCCCCGTCAACATAATCATATCAAAACAGCCGTCACAAGTCCTGGTGGAGGACAATTTTTGAAGGACTTTTTATTCAAACACACGTTTGTGTAACAGTTTTACTTGCAAACTTTAAGAAGATTCACCAAAAACTCCCATCAAGATTTTTGTTCAAATATTTACACTCTAAACTTCCGTCAAACTGCTATAAAAAGTCGTTGAAGGCAATATTATTGAAATGTTTAGATAAAACAGGTCTAGTTCTGTATGTTTATTGTGGTTAATGTTTTCCATCTAAAACATTAAGAAGAAAAAATTTCAGAATAGTTGATTGCTTTTAAATTTCCCTGACTTAAATAAAAAAAAATATATTATTTCATTCTAAATAAAATATATTTAATTTATATTGAATTTGATAATTTAGTATTTAATATTGAACAATTCATTGGTTTCTCCGTTATCACTCTATCTACTTGGTTTCTCCGTTAATATAATCACATCGAAGCAATTTTCACAAGTCTTAATTGAGAAAATTTTTTGAAGGACTTTTTGTACAAATACAGTTTTATTGTGAATGCAATATTATTAAATGTTTGGATAAAGCAGGTCTATTTCTATTATTTGTTAATGTTTCCCGAGTAAAAAATTAAGATCTGAGTTAAAATTAAGTTACAAGTTCTGGTTGATGACAATTTTTGAAGGACTTTTTATTCAAACACACTTTTGTGTAATAGTTTTACTTGCAAAATATAAGCAGATTTACCATAAACTCCCACCAAACTTTTATTCAAACATTTACACGTTAGAAACGCTACAATAAAAATTATAATGCTTTTTTTTATTACGAGTTAAGTTTAAATTTTATATATATATATATATATATATTAAAATAATTAATTAACAAAGGAAAGCAAGCTAAATATTCACTTTCAAACTTAAATGAAAGCTAATCATTAAAGTAAGCTATGCAATTAAAAGTTTAACAAAGGATAAATTTAATTAACAAAGGGAAACTAACAAAAAAATAAGCTAACAATTAATGATTAGCAAAAAAACTAGTTGACAAGAAATCACAGAAAATAACAGTTACTATCTATAGAAAACAAGCTAACAATTAATAACTAGCAAAAAAATAAATAACTGTTACTAACTAATAAAAAATTAGTCGAAAGAAAAAGTCAATACCTTAATAAACTTGCTTTTGTAGTGCATATTATTTTATTTCCCATTTAAAATTATTATCACAAACTAATTTACACAGTGTATTATAGGTAAGTAAACAACTTTTAAACTAATTTTTTTTTATTGTGTGCCGTCAAATTTCGAAATTATTAAAAGTGTGCCGCCCCAAAAAAAAGGTTGAGAATCACTGCTCTAAACCTTCGTCAAACTGCTATAAGAAGTCCTTGAAGGAAATATTACTGAAATGCTTAGATAAAACAGATCTATTTCTATTCGCTTGTTATGGTTAATGTTTCCCATGAAAAGTTTAAATTTTGAATTTAATAAAATAAGAAAGACTAAATTTTAAGATACTTAGTTATTTCAAGATTTATCTCTAAATTTATATTTAATTTAGATTGAAATTTATAATTTAGTATTTAATTTTGAATCATTCATTGGATTTGCGGATGGTTTATCTCGGATGGTCTCATCGTTAACATAATCACATAAAAGCAGCTTTCACAAGTCCTGGTTGAGGACAATTTTTGAAGGGATGGTTTATCTACTACGTCCCATTGTTAACATAATCACATAAAAGCAGCTTTTACAAGTCCTGATTGAGGACAATTTTTGAAGGATTTTTTATTCAAACATACATTTGTGTATCAATTTTACTTGCAAACTTTAAGCAGATTTATATCAAAAACTCACATCAAGACTTCGTTCAAATGTTTGCATGCTAAAATTCCGTTAAAATTCTTAAAAAAGTAAGTATTTGAAAGCAATATCAATGAAATGTTTGTATAAAACAGGTCTATTTCTATTCGTTGTTCGTGCTTAATATTTCCAGTGTAAAGCTAAGATTTTGAAATTAAAAAAAAAAGAATGATAAAATTTTCAGATAACTAGCTATTTTTAGTTATAGTTAGTTCTATTTATCTCTGAATTAAACAAAAGGAGAAAAATAATATTTTAATCTAAATAAAATATATTTAATTTAGATTAAAATTGATAATTTAGTATTTAATTTTGAATCATTCATTGGATTTGCGGGTGGCTTATCTACTACGTTTTCGCGTTTACATAATCACGTCAAAGCAGTTTTCACCAAGTCCTGGATGAGGACAATTTTCGAAGGACTTTTTATTTAAACATATGTTTATGTAAAAATTTTACTTGCAAACTTTAAGCTGATTCATTAAAACTCCAATTAAGTCTTTGTTCAAATATTTATACACCAAACCTCCGTCAAACTGCTATAAAACTAAAATATAATATAAAACTGTTACAAACACATTTTTATGCACCCATCTGCAGTTATCACACAAAAAATTATATAAAATTGACAAAATAACGATTGAAAAAATTAGTGCGGAAACATCGTTGAATGTGCTTAATTCATAACGAATTGTTTTTGAAATCAATCTATTAATTGTGTTTTTAATAAAATTATCTATTATTGCGTTTTTAATAAAATTATCTATTATTGTTTTTTTTAATAAAATTATCTATTATTGTGTTTTTAATAAAATTATCTATTATTGTGTTTTTAATAAAATTATCTATTATTGTGTTTTTAATAAAATTATCTATTATTGTGTTTTTAATAAAATTATCTATTATTGTGTTTTTAATAAAATTATTTATTATTGTGTTTTTAATAAAAAAACTACCACAAAAATTATTAAATAATTTTAAAACAAACTACAACTGAAAAAAAGTAAACAAAAAATTTGACTACATGCACTGTAAAAATTTCTGTTCTTTTCAACATCAAAGATAGCGTGTATCTTCTTTTTAAATGCATTGATTGGTATCATAGATGAGAAAGTATCACGCAAGAGAAGTATTAAATTCTATTTTAAATGTGATAGAAGATTGTGAAAATTATGGGGGGGGGGGGGGAATCTCGCCAAATTGATATTTTACTTTGAATATATAGATTGGACTTTTTTTCTAAATATCTTCTATTCTCAGTAATAAGATTCGTTAGCTTCTTCTTTTTTAATGCATTAATTGGTATCATAGAGGAGTAAACTCCATCTACGGAAAGTTTACATTCTGTTCTAAATGTGACAGCAAATCGTTTTGCTTTTTGCTGTTAACAGTCTTAATTTTTAATGCACCATGATTCTATAATTAACAGAATATTTCTTCTATTGTTATCGGTTCTTCTGTTTACTTTAATTATGTTACGAAACAAAGTCAGTTTTGAAATTGACTGGTATACTTAATTTTTACAACTACACTGTAAGAATTTTATTCTAAAATTACGGTAAAATAACCGGCATCAGTCTGTCCATCCAATTAACCGTGAAATTTTCAGTTAGGAAGATTTCTTGCTTTAACGGATTTGAAACTGTTACCGGCATAGTTAAAAAACTGCAGGTATCAAATTAACTAGACATAAGAGTCAGGTTACGCTAAGCTTTTCGTTAGGTAATGACATTGGATTTAAAGTGCTTGAGTTGTGTTTTGCCAAATGAACCGGAGAATGTGACTTAATTAGTTTTTTTTTTTCTGGTGATGCAAAAGAAAATACAAGACATTTTTTTTTTGTTAAGCAACTATGTGATGCTGCCATCTAAGCCTGAATGAGAATTTACTTTTCTAATAGTCTAGGGTCACCAATTGAGGAGAGCAGGTTACTGGAAACTGTTCATTTGTTGAAGAAATTGAGTTGGTGTCAGCGCTGGGATTCAAACTCTCGCAGAGTCTGTCGTGAGATTGACAGATTAGCCCTCTCGGCTACAGTTAACACCCAGCGGCAAGAAACTAAGCGGCTTCTCCTTGTGGGTTTAGTTGGATAAAATTCTGATTTTTTAATCATATTAGGTGAAAACAGTCAATAAACGATTTTTTTTTCGCAGTAAATGGTTTGAATAACATCTTTTTTATGGGTATTTGGCTGTTTTGTTTAAATAAGGTAAAATAAAATTAAATAAAATGTTATTTAACAATTTTTTCGAGAAAATTTTAACAGTGCAGCCTTGCATGTATGCATTTATAAAGAACTAAAACCAAGAAAAAATAGCTGAATGCAATATTTCTTGATACGAAATTTGATTCTTTGCCTTTTATAAGATTTTTTCGAATTTATTTGCATTAAACTAATATTTATTACATTTAATACAAAAGATTTTATGTATTGACTTTGATTTAAAACTTTCTTTAAATATTAAAAACTTTCACCTTTAATAATTGTACATCATTTGTATTAAACTGAAAAAACATAAACTTTAAATAGTTTTTTTTTAATCCAACAAGCTTACATTTATATACAAACACTGTTTGAATTGTTTGAGAAAATATTACTCAAACACTTATTTAACTTTAAAATCTGTACAATCATTGATTTCAATAATTTTAAAAACTGGATTAAACCTCTTATTGACTGAATATACTTAAATAAAAGTCAACATTAATAAGAATTATACTGAAAGATAAACAATTTGATTGATTCTGAAAGATAAACATAATAAATAAAATTGTTTCAAAAGATTTCTTTGTTTCACAAATAATTTCCCAAACTTTGTGTCAAAATTATATGATCGTACTGTCTTAAATAAAACAAAATTTTATTTAGTTCAAAGCTTATGACAAAACGTCAATCAACATTAGCTATATTATCTCATAAATTCTTTGAAGTTACACAGAATTCTCTAACTTCAAACAAAATTTACACCGCTAATTACAATCTTCATAATTGGTCTTACGTCATTCCCATTAAAAGAATTTAAAGCTTCGAGTCCCTCTCAATTAAGAAAACAAAAACAAATGGACTACGCTAATTGCTTTTAAAATAATATTTCCGTTCATTCGTGGAATTGGAGCTCATTCTTTAAATTAGATCACATTCAAAACGAAAACGATTTAAAGGTACTTGGAAAGAGCTCGAATTAAGCTCCAACTTTTAATAAGTTATCGATGCATATAACGATTTCTCATTCTCCAATTTTAATACAAAACGAAAATAAAGAAAGGGAGAGATCATCTCATTTTTCGAAAAGGGAGAAATAAGACCATAATCCTTCTAAAATGCATTCATTAAAACTTGTGACTTTCCGTATGGCGTTGGGCAACAAAAACCAAATAATGGTACTCTCCAAAACCAATTCTAATCCGTCCTCAGAAGTATTTCAGTCAACAATTTGATAGGGGTGGAGGAAACGTTCGAAATCCATTCGGTGAAAAGCTTTGCTATGGAAAAGCGGGTGAGCGCCCGTTTTAAACGTTTGACAAATGAGAACGTTGTTTGACACGACAGTTAATAAACACCTCAGGTCAGCCGTTAAGTCTCTCCCCACCCGAGTCCCCGATAGCCAGCCGTGCTCCCCTGGGCCCCATTCTCCCCACTTACATCACTCCAAGTGCGGGTCCACCGCAATTACGAGGCTGCCGGCTAGCTTAATTAAATATCAATTATTAAAGAGCGTTATTCTATTAACACATTAAAGCCTACTGCTGATAAGGGCGGGGACAGACGCACCGACAGTTGGCGAACGTCTTTCAACATTCGATCGAATAGGGGCGGGTCTGCCTCCTTAGAACATTTCTGAAAACTATGGAAAGTGATCGCCGTTTTAATCGAATGGTTTTTCTCCCAGGAGAGCTTTCATAAAAGCTTTTAAATCAATCTCTTTAGTTTGTTTTCCAGATAGCAATTATTGCTGAATATTTGGAAGAAAAACAAGCAATTATTGCTGAATAGTTAGATAAAACGCTAGCAGTTGTGTACTTTTATAACAGAGAGTTTTCATAGAAGCTTTTAAATCAATCTCTTTAGGTTATTTTTTAGATCGCAGTTATTGTGGAATAGTTAGCTACAAAGTGAACAGTCAAATGCTTTTATAAAGGAGAGCTTTCATAGAAGCTTTTAAATCAATATCTTTAGGTTGTTTTCTAGATAGCAATTATTGCTGATTAACTAGCTACAAAACAAGCAATTATTGTTGAATAGTTAGCTTAAACACTAGCAGTTATATACTTTTATAATAGAAAGATCTTCCATAGAAGATTTAAAATCAATCTCTGAATAAATAATCTCAGAAATAAAATTCTCTATTTTGATCATCCTTGAGTTTTGTTTCCTTATTTTGAAGCATTATACCAGCATATTGTACTTATATACCAAAGTAGCAAGAGAGTGAATTATGAACATGGTGAGAGTATCTCGCTTATTGAAAGATTTTTTTAACAAATTTCTTATTAATTACAATTAAAATGCTTATTTTCATTGTGCATTGAGTTTCATTTACTCTCATGTCAGGACTGCTACCGCAGATCCGACTGGTAAGGTTGAGATAATGCTAGCGGGTTGGTTTTATCCAGCGGGAAATAGTTTGGAGACTGTTATAGAAAAACCCTATTAAACATTTAACATTTGAAAATATTGTTTCAATACAAAATAAATAGCACACAAAAATATTCCCCTAAATATTACTTGTTATTACGTCTCTGATTTTCCTTTTTAAGAAATACAAGCATATTTAGTCTGAAATAAATGGTGGTATTCATGCACATAGCATTTTTATTAGTAGACAAAAGTATAATATATTACATCACAAAATTTATGAGTTACTTTAATAATTAACCTAGTTTTATTAGAAACATTTTTTGGAGACAAATATTTTCCCCTCAATTCTACTGAAAAGTTACACATATTTTCGCATAATAAGTGCTTCAGTCATCAAAATAGTTTTACAGAGCTCAAATGAAGACAAGTAATTTTTCTCTAGGTTAAGAATAATATTGTGATGAAACAGTTTTATAGCAGAAAATTTTTTTTTTCCTGTTCAACTGAAACGTTACACATTTTTCCGCATTATCACTAAAAAAAAATAGTTCTACAAAGGTCAAATTAAGACTTGTTATTTTCTCCAGATTAAGAATAATATCATGATGAAACAGTTAATAGAAGATAAATGCTTTTCTTAATTTTTTTTTTCCCTATTCAGCTGAAATGTCACACATTTTTCGGCATTATGAAAGTACCTCAATCAGAAAAATAGTTCTGCAAAAAACAAATGACGGCATGTCTTTTTTCTCCGTATAAAAAGCACTATTGTGATGAAAAAGTTTTACAGAGGGAAAAAAATTTGTGAGTAAAAAAAATAAATAATAATGTATTGGAACTCCTACTGTGGAGGAAACAATACAGGCGTCTACTGAATACGTTTTGCTCTTGTTAAAGTGTTTTCTTTGCATAGAGTGAACTATCGCGGGGAAATAGTTTAACAGGGGACAAATGGTAATTTGCCTATCCAACTTAAAAGCTGTGCATTTTTTCCGCATTGTATGTTCTGTCATAAAAACAATTGCATAAAAGGCATTATACATTTTTCTTTTTGAAAATTTTTGTTCGTAATTAGAAAGAAATCTCTTCCCGCATTTACTTATACTCTGATTGATTATAATATTTTAGATTTTCCACAAAAATCCTTGTAAATTTAAAATTTTTTCACTGTAAAAAAATAAAATAGTATTTTCACGAAATTTTCTTTACTTTTAACAAAATTGTTTTCCAGCAAATCAAGAAAACAATTCATCTAATAGAGGTATTATAATCATCACTTGTTTGAGGATAAGAATTTGATCAGAAGTATTAGGCTTAAAGTGGCATATTAAGCGTTAATGGCTACCTAACCAATTGCATATCCAATTATATTGTATATTCCGGTCGTTTTGATACTAGCTATTAAGTGTTGATTTGTACAGAGTACTAGGAAATAAAAAATAAAAATTAATAGAGTTTGAGTATTCAGTCATTTTTAGAAATCGAACCCAAGAAATTTGGTGCGCAAGAAAGTGCACTAACACCCGTACCATCCCTAATATAGAGCAAACAGTTTAGAAATAAGATTTAAAAAGTGATATGACTTGATAGTGCATTAAGAGAAAACTTTCATGCCTGTATTAAGATTAATCTTGATCACTTTTCCCGTATAATTAACTGTAAAAAATAAATACTACTATTCTGGACATTCTGGTTCACAAGACATTCTGAAAAAAGAATTCTGGTAAAATTACCGTGATGCGTGGTTAGGGCATTTCTGGCAAAAAACCCCATATTTCTGGCAATTAAAATGAAATTCTATAGGATTTATTTGGTAATTTTTCCATTCATATCGTAACGGTTTACCAAAAAAATCTTTTTTTTTTCTTAAAAATTATAGTTCTTATAACCACACTTTTAGTTGAAAATACAAAACTGAGAAATAAATTTAACCAAACAAATGGTATTTAAACCATGCTCTAAGGTATAACGATAAAAGTACCAAATATTATAGCATTTTATAAAACCATATTTTATTGTAAATTTTGCCAAAACCATTACCAAAGTGCTTTGGGAAAAATTCCCGAAACTTTTGGTATTCCCAAAGAGCCAGAAACACGATAAATTTTACCATTTTCTTGAAATTTTTAACATTCTTTTTTCTCAAAGTAGTTTTACTGTTTGCATATTTCGCCATATCTCTTAAAAAGGAACCGGGATAGCCTGGTTGGTTGGGCACTGGGGCCATGTCCTAGGACGTGTGTTCGATCCCCGTCGGCTGAATACTCCCCGTGTAGTAAATGGTGACTGATGCACGTTAAATCTGACGACGCACTAAGTCCTAAATGTTCCCATGACAAATCATACCTCAGGGGGCACTAATCCAGGAGTTTCCTTCTGGATTGGTTCAAAATTACAAGGCTACGGAATTGACATTAGTAGTCGTAAGTCCGAAAATTGGGTCGGCTGTTCAACGACGGCTATAAAATAAAATAATATACCTCTTAAATCCTTTTAGATAATCAAAACATTTTATCACAGGTTTATTACACTTATGTTCATTGTCCAAAGGTAATTAAACGCAAAAGTAAATTTTCTATGATTATGTATTATTATTATTTTTTAATTTAATAATTTTCGATAAACTTTTGATTTATAATATATAGATAATTTTTTACATAACTTTATGCAATGAAGTTTTAAATAACAAAATACGAGATTTGAGCGAAATATGTCGAATAGTTCTTCAGATAGAAAATTTAACTATTAGACTTCTCTTAATTTTAATTGATCAGTAACTAATTGATCGATTTTATTCAAACTTTGTATTGTGCCATTACATATCCTTTGAAAAAAAAGAAGTATGGGAAAGATGACATATTCAAAGAAAGTACGTTTTGTGTTCGATTTTTTAATTTAAAATATCTTCTATAAAAATTAATTGGCGTATTTAAATGTAGTTCTTTGACCTATTATGATTGCTTCGAATTCTGTGAATATATGACCATTAATTTAAAAGTTATGAAGCTATTTCATTTTGCGCACTGTATCACAAATAATTTTAAAAATAATTTATGGTATTTAAACGACTTTAGAGAAGAATAATCAAAATATTTATTCTGTTATTGAAAATCTGGTTAAATTTTTAATCCAATAAGAGTCATAACACACTTCTATTTTCTGAAACTAAATCAGATATAAGAAAAGGATGAAAATAACAACATTATAAAAATAACAACATTGAATTGGTTTATTTTCATTCTTTTTATTTCTACTATTTAATTCTCTTAAATTCGTAAACATACAAAAAGTAAATACATGATTTAACGAAGAAAGTGATAAAATATTCTGCAATTTAAGAATTATGCAAAACGAAAAATATAATTTTCAAAATGAATAAATCATTTAATTTAAAGAGATAAAAGCAGTATTTAATTTAATAAAATTGACCAGGCAAACATTGTTTACATGCTTAAAGCGGTATCTTTGATTTGTAAACAGAAAATGATAAATGAAAATAAAGGCTATTCATTTCACAATATTTTTACTCTTTTTGATTTAAAATAATTGTGCACAAAAATTATTTCCTATAGTATTTTTATTTACTTATTATAATAGGTTCTATTCATTTGTAGATTGATTTATAAATATTCCATATGATTCGATCCTTTGAATCTATTTTATTAGACAATCAAACGCTTTCTTTTATGCGTATTTGTTTTATTTAGGGTAAATAGCTTTCTTTTGAGTATATTTCTTTAAAAAAATTTTCTTTTCTTTGCATTTGAGTACTATTTCTCAAGAAAAATATGTCTACTTTCAACAATTCAAGCTTGAAAGAATATTTTTAAGGCTTTTATATTTGAGATTTCCTAAATTATTTAATTTTGATTAGTTTTGGATATTAAATTTTCGTTTAATTGGATTAAAACTAGTAATAATTACTTTGAAATAGATAATCTTAGTTGACTATCTTATTTCAGTTGAAAGAAATTAGAAGTAAAATGGTGTAAGAGTACTAATTTTCACGCTCCACAAGAAAAAAAAATCTTATATCTAAATGATGTTGCTAATGCACTGAGGGGAAAAAAACATGAAATCTTAATAACTTCTGATGTAATAGTCTGATTTATATTTTATATTTTAAAATGCAATATTTATGGCTCAAAAGGCTAAATATATACATATATATATACATATATGTGTGCATATGTATGTATATATGTGTATATATATGTATATATATATATATATATATGTGTGTGTGTATATGTATGTGTATGTATAATTATTATTATTACTATAATTATAATATTATTATTAGAATTATTATTATTACTATTAAATGAAACATTTAAATGTCCTATGCATTTTATTCAGCGTGTGTAGTAATGTTATGTTATGTAATTCTAAACCGCCAATTGAAAAGATTATTTTTGTGCTAACATTTCAAAAGGTCAACTACTGAATCTTTTTACATTGTCTAAATTTATTGTGAAAGAATTCATAGAGTGATATAAATATATTAATTAATAGTATAGTGCTGTTTATCAATAGTGTAAATATGCAGAGCAAACCATTAATAAATATTGTTTCCTCTTTTTTGCACAGGGTTTGCACCAAACCTTGAGGGACTGGTTTACATTATGTCTGTAGAAGCTAGCTTTCTTTCCGTATGTATATTCTTGGGCTGTGAGGCCAATGTGTTCTGTCAATTCAATGCGAATCAGCTACAAAGGTCTACTACTAGATGAATAGTGAAAAATAAAAATGATATTTTACTGTTATGTTTTGGATCCTTTATTTCGTGCGCAAGGTAGTCGGAATAAGACATCATACCTATAAGAATAAGATACGTTAAATAAGAAAATAAGACGTTTTTAAGAATAAGACGTCGATAAGAATCTATAAGAATAAGACATCATATATCGTTGCTGAGCAAATACATCCTTCATTGCTAATGAATCACACTGAGGATCACATTTTTTTTTTTGCATTTATACAAATATTTGTTCTTGTTTAATTCGAGTGTGAGGACTTTAAATCTGATATTAGTTTTGCTCCTAAAGCCACAGATTGTTTTTTTTAAATGAAATTTTTAGTTTATTTTTCATTGAAACAAGTTTAATAAACGTTATATATAACAAGGAGTTACGTGAATGTTGCAACAAATTTCTAGGAGAGTAAGGGCACATCCTCAGGATTAAAACTGTGAAGGAATTCATGCTTGGGAATGTCATCATACGTGACAGGGAGTGCTTTCATATTACAACCTGCTCAGAAGCACACGAAGAAATAGTTCAGAACAGGGGAGCGTCCTTAGTGTCGCTTAAGAACTTTTTCGGACATGTGTTTCCAGGCAGTTTTAATCCTGATGATGTACTCCAACTCCTCCAGAAGTCTATCGCATTGCAACATTTATTTCAACCTCCTGTTATATATATAACGCTCTTTAAATTGTACATTTTGACAAAAAATATACTAAAATTGGTGTTTTAAAGAAAACAGTAGCTTGGAGATAGAAACCGATTGCAGATTTGAAATCAGCGATATGAAAGTATCCAAGATCTGTTAAATAATCTTTTGCAACAGAAAACAAAAAATGTTCGCCCAGTTTTATATCAATTTCAAGTGATTTTATCAACGATATAATGCTTTCTTCAATACTCCTAGTAGTGTGAAAAATTACTTTGAGGCTTCATTTTCTTACATTGTCCTCCATACTCTCCAGTTCTCAATCCAACTGGTCTTTTGTGAGATGAAGTTAAAATAACGTTCTGCCATTGAGCTCCCCAACCAATAATCTCATACTATTGTACACTGTTAGAAATTTCTTGGATAAAAATGGTTGAATAACAAATTACTTCATTGTTATCTTACCATATTCAAACAAAACAGTCCAAATAACTATAAATAAAATATTATAGCCACATATTATAGCCAAAAAGCCTAATATGTTAGTCTCACGACCAACAATTTGGGGGTTCGAGTCTCAGCGTTGACACCACAATATTTCCTCCATTCTTTTCAGCATCTGAAGAGTTTCCAGTGTCTTGCATCTCGTGGCCTAACCAAAAGCCCAGCTCTAATACCCAGTTAAATTCTCTTTTACGGTTTTAAAACCATGCTATTCGTAAATGGTTGAAAAGCAGTATAGTTTTGTATTCATGGTTTTATAACCATATTAATTGTGAACGGTTTCAAAACCATAAAAGTAAAAAAAATTTCTTTATCGTAAACCTAACGGTTAATTGGATTAACAGACTGCTTCTGGTTATTTTACTATAATTTTAGAATGAAAATTCTGACAGTGTAAAGTGTTATTTTGATGCTAATTGCAATTTATCATTTCCTCGTAGATTATTCCAATAAAAATCTGATGGCTCTATTAAAGTAAAAATAAAGTACCAAAAATAGGTGGTCATAGTAAATTGGCCAATCAGTGTTAATTGCTAATCCAATTTATTGACCAATCACCTTTCATCCCTGTCCTACGAGCTATTTAACCTTATTAGCGTAAAATAGTTCTAGTTCATCAAATAGTTACACAAAAGTAAAATTTGAACTATATTATGATTCGATTTCAATTAATAATTGTAAAATTTTAGTTTATTGTTTAAGTTTCTAAGCAAAACTTTTTAGTATTTTAAAAAAGTATTTTAAACTGACAACAAAAACAAAAGTATTTTAAACTGACAACAGAAATTGACATTCACTTTAGCTGAAAAAAAGAGTGTTGCAATAGAAGTTTATTTTTGCGAAATAAAAAATCAAATTCCTAAAATTTCCCACCCTTAATTTGATAAATGTTTCAGTCGATTTTAGTATTTAAATGATCATTAATGATACTTTCGTCTTAAGAACACATTTCTTTGAAATTTTGTGCAGATCCGTAATTAGAATTGCCCATATCATAATTTTATGAAAGTAACCTATAAAATAATTAAAGATGAGTATTATGAAGGATGAAACATAGCATAATTTTACAAGAGTATCATATAAAATGATTAAAGGTGAGTATTATGAAGGATAAAATCCTAAAAACATAGCATAATTTTACAAGAGTAACATATAAAATAATGAAAGGTGAGTATTATAAAGTATACAATCCTAAAAACGTTCTTCCAATTTATTCTATTACCTGAATTTTGATCTTAATTTAGACATTAGGAGTTTCAAATCTGTATAACTGCTAAAATGTTAAATGAAAACTAGTTAAATGGGCAAACTTCAACGCAATGCTTTTCCATACGCTATTTTAACTTATTAAGGCGCCAGGGAACTTTTTAAACCTTGATAAACTTATTAAAGGCATCAGTGATTGAGTTTCAATAAATATTTGAAATATTTTATTTTGACAATTACTGTACATTTTAAAACTGCACATCAATGATACTGCACAGCTTAAAACGTTACCTTAAATTTACTTGTAAACTCGGAATTATTAAAATAGTCATTTGCATAATTTTGTAATTATTAACTAATAAAATAATGACGAGTTTTATGAAAGATACAATCCTAGAAAAATTCTTATAATACCTGGATTTTATGCTCTATTCATCCATTCGAGATTCCTAACCTGTTTAACTATTAAGATGACAAACTTAATTGTAATGCTCCCTCTTTAATTATAAGTAGGCAAGGTTCTAATTGACTCAAGTTTTTAAAGGAAGAAACTTTGATCAGACTTATTGAACTGACAACAACTAATGACATCTACATTAACTGAAAAAAATATGGTCAAAACTACTAGAATATGGTAAAATTTATCTCGTTTCTGCCTCTATGAGAACGCAAAAAGGCTCGCTAATTCTTAAAGTGCTTTAGTAATGATTTTGTTAATTTTGCATTAAAATATGCTTTTATAATACAGGGTTATTCAAAATTCCCTCCGGGGTTTCGAAGCGTTATAGTAGAAAAAAAGAAGATGAATATGGCAAAAAAGAACATAAGAAATTGCTCCGAAAGTATTCAAGTTTCAATTTAAGCAGTTGCCGGTAGAGGACAGTAACATGTACCACTGAAGCCAGTTGTAATAAAAATAAGGTTGTAGTAAACAGAGGGAATTATGAATAACCCTGTATGTGATAAGATGTGGTTAAATTTAGTAATTATTTCATGATGCCTTCATTGCATTAAAATCATTTATTCGGTTAAATTTACTTTTCAGTTTTGTATTTTTACTGAATGTGTGGTAATAAGAACTAAAATTTCGATAACCAGAATTTCCTTGTAAACCGTTACCATATGAACGGAAAAGTTACCAAATAAATGATTTAAATACCGTTTATTTTTATTAGCAGAACTATGGTTTCACTACCATGATTATAGATTTTTTTCTTCAGAAATGACATTACGCTAATTTTAACAGATTTTTTTTCCCCGTGTTAAACAAAGAGTGTTATAATGCAAATTATTTTTCAAAGCAAAAAATTATAACTATGTTTCTCATTAATAAATCATTTAGCCCATTTTTTGAAGTTCAATGATTCTTAATGGCACTGTGCATCTTAGAAAGACATTACTTTAAAATTTCTTATAGCATCGGGATTGTTAAATTCGCCATTCATATAATTTTATGAGCAGTCACTTATAAAATAATGACGAGTTTTATGAAAGATACAATCCAAGAAAAATTCTTCCGATTTATTCTAATTCCTGGATTTTATGCTCTATTCATCCATTAGGGATTCCAAATCTTCAACAAAAGAGTCATCTACGGTGATTAGTTTTTAGACATATTAGTTGATTATAGAGCATGTTAAGTGCCGGAGCGAATATGGAGCATATGTGTATCAGGAGTTGATAAAAGTCCCCATCGAAATTAACGTAATTGAGGTGGCTCCCTAGCTAAAAACTGACTCGCCCTTGACTCCTATGTTACCGATTGATTCTTAAATAGGAAGCCTATGCCATCTCTTCACGAAATTCATCAAAGATTCACGACTATTTTAGGCGTCACACGAGATTTGAATAATTGAAGGTCTAGTAAATTCATCGACGAATGACAGTGAGGGGGCATGGTAATCGGACGTTTAGCAGCGGTACTAAGCTTTAATGGTTAGCTGTGAAACAAGCGTTATCAAGGAAAGCATTAATTTGAGTCCTTTTGTCTGCAGTTAAGAAGTAAGGACAACGCCCAAGCTTTTAGAGGAGAGGGGGGAGGTCCACACCCTTTGCATGATCGTTCGATACAAGAAGGGGGGGGGGGAGTTATTAGGCCTGGAGATTTGGATGTTTTGGTAATTGGGAAGGATGGAATGCTTCTTCCCTTCAATTCCCAAGAGTTGCTTATTTAAGCTTCTAATTAAATATTTGTGACGCAATTACTATATTTAATACGTAAATAATTAAATAAAGCGGGACGAAAAATGGACAAGAAAGGATTTTGCTTCGGGAAAAAAAGGAACGATTACGGTAGTGGCGTTTTATTACTACGCTTGTGGATTAACCTTTTCAATAAAAAACGTAATGTAAAGAAACATTTATTTAGAAAATAAAGCTATGAGAAAGCTATTAATAAGTAACTATTCTGGCAATATTACTTCACTTATAAGCAACAATTGTTGTAATAATAATTTATTTTTAAAAAAAATATTATGATAATATTACTTTTCTAATTATTATATCAATTTTACTTTAATAAATATTATATTAATATTACTTTAATAATTAGCACAGTAATATTATCATAATAATTATTTTTTTAAGAATATTTGTTTTTAAATATATAAAACATAAGTAATGCAGAAAAATATTTACTTAGAAAATACAGTCATGAGAAAGCTATTAATAAGTAACTATTCCGGCAATATTACTTCACTTATAAGCAACAATTGCTGTAATAATAATTTATTTTTTAAAAACTATTATGATAATATTACTTTTCTAATTATTATATCAATTTTACTTTATTAAATATTATATCAATATTTCTATATCAATATTACTTTAATAATTAGCACAGTAATATTATCATAATAATTATTTTTTTATGAATACTTGTTTTTAAATACATAAAATATAAGTAATGCAGAAAAATATTTATTTAGAAAATACAGCTATGAGAAAGTCATTATTAAGTAATTATTCTATCAATATTACTGTACAGAATAACTGTTGTAATAGCACTTTATTTTTTAAAAACTATTATGATAATATTATTTTTCGCATTATCATAGCAATATTATTTTAGTAAATATAATATTAATACTATTATAATAATATTGCTATAATAGTTAGCTTAGTAATATTATAATAATAATTATTTTGTTTATACAAATATTAAGAACGTTACTTTAAATATTAAGGCGTCAAAATGGTTTTCTTCTAGGAGGCAACAATGTGCAACACTTTTTTTGACATTCTATAACTTATTTGAAATTCAACTTTCGATTCTGAATTTTTTTACAGGAATACAACATAAGCATAGGCATTAATAAATGTAAATACTTTTAAAAATTAGTACAAATAATTTTTATAATTTAATTTTACACTAAAAATATTACTATAAATTAGAAAAGTAACATCAAAATAAAATATTCATCCCGTTACTTTACATATTAAGGGGTCTAAATGGTTCTTCGAGAAATATCAACGTACAACACTTTCATTGCTTTCAATAACTTAAATGAAATTTTGCTTTGGATTCTAAATTTTAACAGTAATTTAACATTATTTAAATGCAAAAGTCTTATTTATATTCAAAAGCATTATATGCATCATTCAAATGTGAAGTAATGGGAAGAATTTTTATAATTTAATTTTTTTAGGCCTAGAATCGAAAAAAAAGATATTTTTATATCTTGTGTGCGAAGTCATTAAAATCATGATAATTGCTTTAATTAACTTTTAACAGGCAGTCAAACATGATTTTTTTAAAAACTTTTTAAAAACCTTACGGTTATAGTTAAAAGAAATTTAAAACCAAAAAATGTTTTTTATTACGGTAGTGGCGTTTAATTAATATGCTTGTGGATTAATCTTTTCGATAAAAATTCGATAATTTCGATTGTGGAAAATATTTATTTAGAAAACAAAGCTATGAAAAATCCATTATTAAATAACTATTCTAGCAGTATTACATTACTTGTAAACAAAAGTTTTAATAATAATACTTTATTTTTCAAACTTTTTTTATGATAATATTACTTTTCTAATTATTATAACTATTTTACTTCACTGAATATTATGTTAATATTTATATAAGACTATTACTATAATAATATTACTATAATAATTAGCTCATTAATATAATATTTTTCAAAATTAATATCAGCTCTATTATCACAGTATTATCATCATAATAATTAATTTGTTTATAAAAATATTAGTAACGTTACTTCACATATTAAGGGATCCATATGGTTTTGATTTCTTGGAGAAAGCATCAATATACAACACTTTTTTTTTACTTTTTATAACTCACCTAAAATTCAACTTTGGATTCTGAATTTTAACAGAAATTTAACATAAGCATTGACATTATTTAATTGTAATTTTTTTGTGAAATATTGCAATTTTGTAACTTAACTTGTTTTAGTTCAAAAATCGAGAGAAAAATATGCTATGATGTCTTGTGTACAAAGTCATAAATATCAAGTTAATGACTTAAAACAATTTGAAATAGGCAGTAAAATATGCTCTTTTTAAAGCCATAATAGCTCGAAGAAATAGAAGAAATAAAAAAGTATCTTTAATATGGTAGTCGCGCTTTATTACTATGCTTGTGGATTAATCTTTTCAATAAAAATCGTAATGAATACAAATATTTATTTAGAAAATAAAGCTATGAGAAAACCATTATTGAGTAAATATTCTAGCAGTATTACTTTATTTGTAAACAAAAATTGTTGCAATAATACTTTATTTTTTTAAAAAAATTATTATGATAATACTGCTTTTAACTTTTTTTAGCTGTTTAACATCTAGTTAACGTTTCATAATTAACGTTTCTTTATATTTTTGATTAACGCTATGTATACATTTGTTTAAAATATTTTACTACATCTTACATTTTAATATAATTTATATTTCATCATCTTAAAAGTTTGTAGTTGAATATTGCCTATACTCCTAAGGTACTAAACACAAAATCACATTTCCTAGAAAAACATCTCTTGAAATGCAGGGTACTTTGTTCTGTGTAGCATGAAGTATTTAAATCTTTGTTGTAAAGGCTAAGTTTTTATTTTACCACCACTTTCAATTTCTTTTTATTTCGAAAACAGAAATAACTGTTTTTATCTAATTAACATTCTATAAGCAATTATTTATAAATTAAATGATATTATTATAAAAGTTATAAAAGTTATATTACTACGCATATTATTAAAGTGTGTATCTAACACAAATGTTAGATTTCTCATGCTACTGCATAGCATGAGAAATCTAAACATTTGTGATAAAGGCCTATGTATGCATTCTGTTAATAATATTTTACTAAATTTTACATTTTAGTATAATTAATATTTTATAATCTTAAAAATTTGTCGTTGTATATTGCCTACATTCCTATGGTTCTAAACACAAAATCACTTTTCCTAGAAAAAAACATCTCTTGAAACGAAGGGTACTTTATTCCGTGTAGCATGAAGGATCTTAAACTTAGTAGTAAAGGCCTATGTAATAGAAAATTGAAGTTTTTATTTTACCACCACTTTCAATTTCTTTTTACTTCGCTGGTATTTGCGCATGGTTGCTTTCTCTAAAGTTGGGGTATTTTTTTTTAGTGAGCGATACACAATGCATGAGTGAGGTTGTTGTTAATAACAAAGAATAAAGGCTCCCCTATAAGTCCCCCCTATATAGGCTGATTGTTGTTGCTTTCAGCCTCATTTGTTTGTTGATCGATAGGAAGTGATATGTGAAATAAACAACAACTATTTCGAGTAACAAAGAAGGGAGAATTTGTACCTGTCACAAACTGCAGGCATAGAAAAAAGTGTGAAAAATTAGAGCTAAATTTAAAAAGTCTCCAAATAGTGATGCTTAAAGTTTTTGTTGTCTAGTTCTCACTCTTGAATGATTTTTTTTTCTGTTTTACCCTATTTCATATACCAAACATACTTTGCATTGAACAAAAAATGATAAATTTCGAAAGAAAAATTTAAAGTTCGAAAGAAAATTAACTACGCTAAAAAGGCGCTTACTTTTTTGACTGTTTTTAGGTCAACTTTTATTATTTTTGGAGCAATAATTTATAACAATCATCCTTAGTACTTGCATTTGAGGCATTCAGTTTTAGAACTAATTTTTTTTTATCTCAGTTTTGTAAGCTTCATGTATATTTTTCCACTTTGTCCGATTAAAAAAAAAAAATTTTTTTTTTTGAACTTTAATTTTTAAAAGAGATTGAATTCTCATCAAAATTAGATTTTTAATCATAAAAAAGTATTTTTTAAGAACTAAATAAAATATACTTAAAACTATGAGCATTCTTTAAAAAATAATTATAACTATTTATGTAATTACCCTTTTATGTTCATGAAAATGTAAAGTGTTACTATAAAATGAGATGATTTTTGTTGGATAATCTCTAATAAATAAACAAAAAAAATTTAATAATAAATCTTTTATGAAAACAACCTTGACCAAATGCATTTTTAAAACTTGTAAAATATACAGTCGTCGCTCAATTAAAATCAGAGTAACTTAACATTTGGTATTTCAGAATTATTACAAAATTATACCTGTGCAATTCTGCAATCAATATTTTTAGAAATGCAATTTAGCTCCCGTACTAAAGACTAGATGTTTTATGGGATTGCATATTGTTTTTTGTCTTAGTGGTTAGAAATAAATTCTAATGTAATGCCCCCGCAGTTTTAGAGGCGGAAAAGCCTACACACAGTTGGGTGGTTGGGAAGCGTGGCTTGGAGAACGGGCAATTGCTTCCCACATTTTCTTTCCTATCTAAATTGGGATAGTGAAGTACGGGTATACGTCAGTATTGTCATCGTATCATCATAATGATAATTACTTGACTGTCACCAATAGCCTATTTGAGGAATTCAAGTGAGACGATAACAACAAAGTTAATTTTTCTTCGTGAGATAATTTAGAAAATTTGGCAATAAAATATTGGGCTTGCGAACCTATTCAGTTAGAAATATAATTTTTTCCGTTGTCAGATAGGCAAACTCATCTAACTGTTTTCAAGAGATTTAAAAGTTGCCTTCATAATTTTTTGAAGGATTATTTGGGTTCGAAATTCATAAAACAACTTAAGAAATCTATTTTAAAAAAAGTTTTTTTATTTCAATTAAAAGAAACATACCATTAACAATACGTTCTAGAAAAGGAAAAACTGTAAACTGATTATTTGTTTCGGAGCTATTTTGACACATTTTTGCTCAATTTTGGGAAACTTTTTACAGCACTGAAGGACTAATCAAGACTGCGAGTATGAAAAACATCATTTAAGGTTTACAAAGGGTTATTTCATTCATAAACACATGGAATTTTCTTATACGAGTATAAATTTAGGATTTTCATGAAAATGTTTTCCAACTCATATTGTATCGAATTATGCGAAATTTAAAATTTGATTCCAATTCCTTTATTTTTGTCGAAAATATTTCTAAATTTGGAAAATTCTCTTATTTTTTTAGCACTTTATAATGTGTTGATGTGTAGGATAATACGAATAATTCCGAGTTTAGTGTACCATGTCTCAAGAAGTAATTTAGATAAAAAAATTATGTTTTTAGTCAAAATCTGTAAACTTTTTATTGATTCGTCAATCATTTGTTAAATATACAATATAAGGTTATGTGTGGAATAACATCTGTGGCAATTGGCTTCCGCGTTTTACTATCACAAACACACTGTTTTGTCAAATTTTTCAATGCTGTTGTCGTCGGCCATTAAGGCACAGAGGGTGCGATTGTTCTTGTTTTCCAGTGACACAATCTATGCCCAAGAATTCGACTCCTGCCACACCCATACGTCACACCCGTTTATAGGGCGGACCTATTACATCCAGTCATTTATCCACAGATCGTAGTTTTGACCTGAACCAGAGAACATCAATCTCTAATTCTATACCCTCAGAGGTATAATTTGTTATGGGAACATAGAGGACTTTGTGATATGACTTATTTAACGTGCACCTTTCACCATTTGCTGCACGAGGAGTCTTCAGCCAGCTGGATTCGAGTCCCGTTTTCACGAACGTGAGGAATTTTTCGATTAGCATTTTATATAAATGTAGCTGAATTTCGTCGATAAAGCGTTTGAATTCCTCCTTCTTCGCGAGGGTGGTAAAGGGCTTGTTAGAAAAGAACATTAAACTTAAAGAAAACATTTCTAATGGAATTAAATCGAATGATGGGCAAGCTAATTCTGATCATTAGAAAGAAGAAATTATTATTTTTATTATTTAATTATGAAAACGCGTTGTTCTTTCGTGCAATTCTCAATTTTAATAACCCTGAGCTGTCAGCTATCTTTTTTTTTTTGTTGGTAACATTTTATTGAAAGGTTGGAGGTCAATTTCAAATCTTGTGGGGCTTTTGAAATCTTTTCGGACACCTTTTTTTCCCAGCTTATTTACTTATTTTAAATATTTTTAAGCATACATAAACTGGTGTATGCGCTCATCACAAAGTATGGTTTACAAGCCGTTGTCAAGCTGAAGAGCAGATAGTACAATATATTTTATAACCGTCTTTGAACAGCCGACACACTTTTTTGGGGCTTAAGACGACTAATATTCTACTCCGTAGCCTTGTAATTTTGAACCCAATCCAGAAGACAAGGGAACTCGATCAAGTAGAGAGAGAAATTTTGCCTTCCTGGAGGACTTTTTGATGGAATTAACCCGCATTTGCGTCACAAGGAGAGAAAAACTACGAAAACCTCCCACGGTTAGCCTGATGTCAAAGGGACTTCAACCCATGACCCACCTACCACTGAGGATATTTTACGTCAGCATGGTTGGTGTTCGGTGCAAGAATTCGTATCGATCAGCCGTCGCTCGGATTTGAACCCGGTTCACCTCATTGGAAGGCGAACCCTCTATCCCCTGAGCCATCACGGCTCATAGTACAATATAGAAAAGAACATCTGAAGAATACAACCAGGTTTACGACGGGACTCAAACCCACTACCACAACTCTTCAGAGAGTTTTGGTGGAACGGCAAGCGACATCACTTGGATTTAAAGACCCATTACACACTTAAAAATTCCTAGCTACATTTCACTAGAAATTGGTACTCATTTGCTGGCTACATAAAATGAAGCTCATTTTTGCCATATTTGGGTGTTTCCATTAGCCCAAATATCGGGAAGAGGTTGCGCCAAAAAAAGGCGTTTTGAAAGCATTTAAAGGCAGAGGAAGGTTGCACCATTATTGGGCATTTTAAAAGCGTTTAAATGCTGGGTAATGTTACACCATAAATTGGTATTTAATTATCAACAAAATATTACAAAAGGATTTACCATAAGTATGTTATTTCATGACATACTGCCATCATACTATACAACCTTCTAAATTTATTTAATTAATAACAACTTTATTTAATAAAAATGAAATAAGATATTTATCTACTTAAATAAGCTGATACTTGAACAACGTGCAATAGCCTTCCCGATACACCGAGATTAAGTTGCAAATAAAATATGGCGTAGTAAAAGAATACAATTCAGTTAATAGTCACCGTCAAAGTTTTGTGCCTTCTACCAAATTTTGGCGCAGTCAGTTGCATCATGGAGGTATGTCTCAATTATACATACCAATTTATGATGTTACCGAAATGAACTTATCTTTCATTTAACCACATTTTGGTGCTATGAAAGATTTGGAACCAACTATTGTTTAAATATTTACCGAGGAATTTTTTTCTTTTCTTACAGCGTCTGTATGTTCTTTTTTAATTGCATGATTAGGTATGAACACTGCGCGTATTCTTACTACAAATCATTCGAATAATAGATTAAATGAGAGCTTAAAATATATTGTTAGACAAATAGGGGAATTTTGTGGTTTTCTCTCCATGAGACATAAATGCTTGTTACTTTCAACTGAAAAATATACTTTGCAAACAGGTTTTTCATGTTTTACTTGGAAATGCATTTTTGTCTTATGAGTTACTTTTTAACATTATAATGAGATACGTGCTTAAATGAAATGTATTTAGTTCTAGAATCCAGTATCACCATTGATGAAATTAACTAAAATACAATGTATTTCATTGTTCTTTAAACTAATTAATATTTCCATTTTTATTTTTAATCTTTCGATTTTATTAATGCAGCTATAACTGCTCAATATTATTCTTTCTAATAAAATAGAAAGGCCCATTATGAAATAAAATTCTGAATATGCATTAATTAAAGACCAATATTTATTTATAAAAAGGATTTAATTAGTGATTATTTCATAAAAAAAAACTCTTTAAAAAGAGTAACTAAATTCTCATTAAATGAGATTAATAATTTTGAAATTTCAATTTTCAGAAGCCGTTATAAGTTGAATGCAAGTGATCAATATTAGTATTATATTAATACTTCAAATAGTAGTATTACTTAACAAAAAGGGTTTTCTTTTCTTTTTAAATTAGTGAAAATTGTAAGATAAATAAAACTACCCAAAATATTTTTTCAATGACTCTTCTACGCGCTTTTAAGGACTTATAAATTTAATGATGCGTTGAAAATCCCACTTCTCGAATAGTCCACCATTAACCATCTAAATGCACTGGATAATGCATATCCACCTAATTCAATTTCAAAGCGTAGAAATAAAACTAGTCATTAATATATCTCTTTTAAAGAAATCTCTTCAATTTTTCTCAGAAACAATAACGTTCTTTTACAGAAAAGGAGAAAAGAGAAGCGCTTATCGATCCAGATATTTCGAGATAGCAATGTGGTGTCATATGCTCATTAATGGGAGCGGACATTCATTAGCCGGGATGAAATATCCAACCGGAGCTTCATTCATTAATGAACGATTGGTACAAACGATCGGCTGCCTCTAATGATGCCGATCAACCTCTTAAATGTCGTTGTCATGGTAACAGAGCTTCCAGTTCTTGGAATACAGATATTATTTTAATGGATAATGGAAATATTTCTTTTGTTAATTTTTTAGACAAGTTTTTATTATTTGCAAAGGAGAGCAGTTATTCGAAACTTATGACAAAATATGATGAATTTTGAAAAATAAGGAAATGTCGCATTATTATTTTTAAATTAGTCGTGAAAAGTTGTAAAAAATTCAGGATAGATTTTTTTTTTAAATTTTTTGAAAAGTCATTAGCATAAAAATATTGCGAGATATTAAAAATTGAATAAAACGGAAACAAGAGTGATATTTAATATAAACTTTAGCAAAAACATTTTCTGAATTTAAAATTAATAATTTTCTAAGATAAATAATGTTAAGATGGAATCATTAAGCGGGAATTTCTTTAAAATTCGTAATATAGTGTACTAAAAATGGATGCTATTCATCCATTATAAAATTCCTTAAACTAATATATACATTTTTGCACTGAAAGGTATAAAACTAAGAAAAAAGATTAAAAACTTTTTGTGTAGCTTTTAAATGTTTCTAAGTATTACACGAGGAGTTCTAAAAGGACCACTCTTAATAATACTGATCCACCACTTAAATATCATTGTCATATTAACAGATCTTCCAATTGTTTGAATACTATTATTATTTTAATGAATGAGAAAAATATTTTTGAATCCATTTTTATTATTTTCAAAGGAAAGCAGTTGCTTAGAGTTACTATGAGCTTATGACAAAATGGGATAAATTTTGAAAAATAAGTAAATGTCGCATTATTATTTTTAAATTAATCGTAAAAAGTTCAGGATGAAAATTTTTTTAAATTTTTTGAAAAGACTTTAGCATAAAAATATTACAAGATATTAAAAAGTTAATGACACAGAAACTAGAAAGAGTGATATTGAATATAAACTACAGCAAAAAAAAATTCTGAATTTAAAAGTAATAATTTTTCTATGCCAAACAATGAGCATAATACTAAGGTAGAATGATTAAAAAGTAAATTCTTTCAAACCTGCAACATGTTGTGATAAAAAATGAAGTTTCTTATTTTTCTTATTATCCCCCCCTAAATAACTTTTGATCTAATTATCGGATCTTCACATTCTAGGTCTCAATCTTAATGGTTCGAGGTGGAGACTTTAAATATGTTAATTAAATAGTAAAATAATACCTTCCCAAAACAGCCCGTTGCGGGCCAGGGGTTCATGGAGACTGAGGTTCCACAATTTCGTGACCAACGGCATAGGTGTGGAAATGTTTTCAGCGCAACATACAGGCGCTTTTACTTCCTAGGCAAGCTTGCACCCATCGATCTGAAGCTGAGTGGGCTTCAATCCACTGGTAACCGAACCACAGTTCTTCAATTCAGTGCCTTAACCACTGAGCCGTCACGGTTCTAATTAGTTAGTGCTGGGGATATTTTAAGTTACGAAATCAGACACTAAAACGCATTTTCTCTGAATAAACATACCTTTTTTACGACGTATTCAGATTTCTAACTCCAAAAATACAGAAGGTAGCCTCAATCTGGGAAATATGGTCCCAATAGTTTGGTCAGGAGAACTGTCCAAAACTTGGACCCCTGAATGTTAATTTGACTACTTGCGTATTTCATCATATCTCAAGAATTTTTTAAGCGAATTGAAAAATTTTAGCACAGAATTATGAAATTCGTTAATCCAAACATAATTCCACGTAAAAAATAATTTTAGTAAGTATTTATTATTTTTTAATATTTTATATAATAATCGAAATTTTTTTTTAATTGTGAGGTATACAATTTTTACATAATTTTAAGGAATATAATTTTACTCAGCAAAATACAAAATTTAAATGAAATCGGTCGAATAGTACCTGAGAAATCAAATTTTAAAAGAGAAGTTGTTTCAAAATTTGATTTCTCAAGAACTATTCGACTGATCTGCTTAATTTTGTATTTTACCATGTAAAATTACATTTTTTTTTAAATTGATGTAAAAAAATTGCATATCTTACAGTTAAAAACCTTTTCGACGACTATTATTAAATAAAATAATAAAAAATAATAAATATTTACAAAAAAATATTCTTTGCTTGTAATTATCTTTGGATAAACGAATTTTATAATCGTATGCCAAAAGATTCAATTCGCATGCAAAGTTCTTGAGATATTACGAAATATTCAAAAAGGAAAATTAACAGTAAGGGCTCCAAACTTAGTATCCCACTCCCGATTAAACTATTGGGCCCACATTTCCCAGAGGGGGGCCGACCCCCATATCTTTGGGGTCAGAAATCTGAATTTGTTGACAAAAGATATGTTTATTCAGAGAAAGTATGTTTTTGTGTCTTATTTTTAAGTTTAAATTTTCGCCTACACTAATTACTTAGCATATTTGAAGTCATCCTTTTGAATCATTAAGATTGAGTACTAGAACATGAAAATTCCATCATCAGATCAAAAGTTATTCAGAGTGATCCATTTTTGCTCTTACGCACTATAAATCAAGCTTTTAGTATTAGAGTTTTATATTATCCTTCATGTAAATAAACATACTTATTTTTTATTCATTATTAGAGTCTCTTTAATAAATATCATAATAATAAATAAACATCGGGATCTACTTTCAATTACTATCAAAATCTACTATTAAAATATTATACCATAACTTATAACAATAAATAAAAATCTAGCACACAAATCTTTATTTATTAAGTTGAGTCCCATCCTTTTCCTCAATTATATAAATAGACATATTTCTTCATTTATAATAAAAATCTAATAATAAATAATTACAAGAATAATTGTGTTAAGGTTTGTTCTATTTTTTAAAAGCCATGTTAAAGTATTACAAACTTTGTGGAAGAGAATAATATAATTTTATTTATGTATAAACTTATACATTAAGAGATTAATTCCGTTTTATATTTGAACTGCGGCAAGACAAAGAGATGTATTGCATTCAGAAAGAGATTATTAAAGAGATGTATATGCAATTAAAAATATAAGAGAGAATTATATGCGAAACTTGGAAATATTCTTTTTACTCAATGAACTTGTGTAGGTTGCCATCAACCTTGAAAATTGGCATGCTGTAATAATGCCAAATGGCGACACAATTTCTATTTGTGAGAGTTGACAGATAAATTTTGAAATTGAAAGGCAAAGATGGAGAGTAACTAATGAAAACTTATGAGAATGCTCGTAAGAAGTACTTGGTTGAATAAGTTAAAAATAAACAAGGAAGTGGCAAGGTCTTATGCAAATCAAATGCTTAAGAATATCACTGATTTTTTAAAAATAGAACATTTTTGAAGTAAGAGTGAATTAAAATAAATAAATATGTCAGAAACTTATTTTAATTCAAGAATATATTTTTTTTATCAAAATTTAATAATAAATTAAGAAATAATACACAAATATTTATTTAATACTAAATTGTAAATCCTACCGTATTCTTCAAGAATATAAACAAACGTATTCTTTACTTGTGATCAGATTCTATAATATATAAAGATCAGAATCTACCTTTATTAATAATAATAAATAAAGATTCAGTACATAAGCATTAGAGTCTTAATCCCAGCTTAAACCTCATATATGAATATATTTATTGACTCTTTCAACATGTTAACTAAATTACACTCAGACAAGTCTTTAAAGGTGTTTGAAATGAACCATATGATTTCTTAGAAAACTTTGAAACAACGGACTCAAGCGTAAAATAATCTTAAGTCAAATTTTCTGTTCAATTACCTTAAAAGTGTTTTAATCTACCATCCTTGATTTTACCCTTGATGGTTATGAATTATTTCTCCTTTATTATTTGGGAGCAATCCTCAAATTAAAATGTCAGTGTCAACTTCCCAAATATTCCTCGCTCCATATGAATGATTTTCTGTTTCTCCAATCTACTTTACTAAAGACTGATTGAAGCCAAAATACAAACATTAGTTGACGACTAGTTTAAAGTTTGTTCAATGATTACGATTTGAAATTAAATGCGTCGAGCTTAATATAAACTGACTCTTTCCCTGGTTGTCTTTTTGAAACCCAAAAGGTAAACTTTAATCAGTAGATAGTTTAAAGTTCGGCCAAATATTTCACATAATCAAGTGGAATATGTGGTTACACTTCCCAAGTATATGAATCCAATCAAAACTTTCCGCTCCTCAGCAAAGCAGCTTATTGATGCAAGCTTTCAACAAGTTCTCTTAACTAGATTCAACAAGCGTGGTAGCTAAAGAGGTCGTAGAGACAAAAGCATGAAAATGAAAAGACAGAAATTAATCCTCCGAAAAGAGAGTTGCTTCATGGGTAACAGCTTAGAGGGTAGAACGGCGATTCGATTGATCGTACTCGTGAAAAGGCTGTTGCAGCTTCCTAAGCCATGAATACTCGGACCTTGATTTTAATTAGAGATTATCATTCCTTTCCCCTTTTCCAGTACTAGGGAGGACAACGTGTCCGTCAGTTGTCCAGTGTCGGTCCTACAAAGCTCTTGGCGCTCTTACAAAGGACTCGGACAGCAGATGGTAATAAATTAAAGTCTAATTTGAAATAGAAAGTGACCGAAAATAAATAATTGAAACTTGGGGAATGTAGAAATGGCTTTCATCACTTGAAATGAGATTCGCTTGAAATTTTTCTGTTTCAAAAGAAAAATTTTAAAAATACTTTTGGGTTAATTAAATTTTAAAACAATATATTTAAAACTTTAACAACAAAAGAGATTTTAGGATATTTCATTCAAAGCATTATACAGAAAAAAAATTTTTTATTGATAACATAATCAAAAAGTTTTTCCTCGTTCGTGAAAGACACCTGAGTGTAATTTAACTGAATTTTAATACATTAATACTCTCTAGAGTTAAATAATGGCATGTAACCACTTTTTCGACTTTTTATTTGCAGTGAAATATAATACCTAGAAAATTTGCTAATCCTCGGGGAAATTACAGATATAATTTTTTTTTCTTCAAATCAACTAATATCTTCAGTGAGAAATGGCCTCAAAAGTTCGAAAATGTTGATTATAAACACTAAAGTTTTCACTAATTTTAGTTAGATTAAAACAGCCATATGTGTTGGGAACTTCTGACCTAACTATGACCTTACTTTCAATATTCAAAATTTAAGTTAATTATCCTTAAAAGGACATATATGCCTTCTCTAAAAGTTGAAATCAAAATCAGATTCAGTAGAGATGCAGCTTTTGCTCAATAGGACAATGATGTTTGTCAAGCAATTCAAAGCCAACCAAGTGTAGTAACTGCAATTAAGGATCCTCCTCTATACCGAGCAAACCAACTAAATTTATTACTAATATAACTAAGCTAAATTATTTCTGGCAAAATTTAAAAAAATTTTGATTGCAATTTTAATAGAGCTTGTCGAAAAAGTAAAGTCGTTTTATGACATCATCGCCAACGTCACAACCGTATATTCGAAAGTTTCTGCTGTTACCAAATTTAAGCCTTACTTTTGCAGTGTGGCACGAGGAATGTATTCTAAATTTCTTATCCTTTATTTTTCTAAATTGCATTGTAAAAATATTTTAACTGAATTCTATGAATATCATATCTTATTGTTATTACTAATTTTAGTTAGCACCAAAAATTGTGGCAACTACGATGCTCCAACAAAGTGTAATGAAACTTCGTGATGTTCCTCTACACAAAGAACTAGCTTTGGCTTTTCATTACACCAAAAATTATCCTTGGCATTTCAATATACCAAGAATTATCCTTGGAATTTCAATATACCATGAATTATCCTTGGCACTTCAATATACCAAGAATTATCTTTGGCATTTTACAATACCATGAATTGTCCTTGGCACTCGAAAATTATCCTTGCCATTTTAATATTACCAAGAATTATTATAAGTGTTTCACTTCACCATGTTTGGTATAAAGTAATTGTTACCATTTTTCGTACGAAGTTATATTGAAATTTTTACAATACATGAGTATTTACGCTGTATGATTTAGTGAACAAAACTTTGCTCTATAATTATAATTTTGTGCAGTGCTCAAAAAAAAGGGAAAAATACGGACCACCCTGAATAACTTTTGATCTAATGATCGGTTGTTCACGCTCTAGCATTCCATCTTAATTGTTAAATGGGGTGTCCTAAAATATGCTAATTAATTAGTGCAGACGATATTATAAGTTACGAAATCAGACAAAAACGTGCTTTCTCTGAATAAACATACCTTTTTTTCGACAGATTCAGATTTCTGACCCCCAAACATAGCGGTAGCCGCAATCTGGGAATTATGGTCCCTATAGTTTGGTCAGGAGAGCAATCCAAAGTTTACACCTCCTAATGTTAATTTTATTTCTTGCGTATTTCGCCATATCGCAAGAAATTTTAAAGCTAATTGAAAAATCTTTGCACACAATTATAAAATTCGTTTATCTAAAGATAAATCCATGAAAAACATTAATTTTAATAAATTTTTACTATTTTTTTTTAGTTTATTTAATAACAGTTGTATAACTTTACATAATTTTAAAGTATGTAATTTTGCATGGCAAAATACAAAATTTGGGCGAAATTGGTTGGGTAGTTCCAACGAAATTGAATTTTAAATATCTGACTTTTTTTTTTTCAATTCAATTTTTCAGGAACTATTCAACCGATTTTGCTCAAATTTTATATTTTGCCACATAGAATTATATTCTTAAAAATAATTCAAGAAATTGTATATCTTACGGTTCAAAATATTTCAAATAATTCTTAAATCAAATAACAAAAAATTAAAAATATTTACTAAAAATTATTTTTTTCATGGAATTATCTTTGAATAAACAAATTTATTATTGTGTGCAAAATTTTTTCAATTCACTTAAAAAGTTCTCGAGATGCAGCGAAATACGCAAATAATAAAATTAACATTAAGGGGTTCAAAATTTGGAGCGCATTCCTGGCCAACCTAATGGGACCATATTTCCCTGATTGCGGCTACCTCCTAGCGTCAGAAATCAAAATCCGTTGAAAAAAATATATGATTATTCAGAGAAAGCACGTTTTTGTGTCAGATTTCGTAACTTAAAATATCGTCTACTCTTATTAATTAGCATATTTGAGGTCACCCCTTCGAGCCATTAACATTGAGTCATAGAACGTGAAGATCCGATCATTAGATCAAAAGTTATTCAGGGTGGTATGTTTTTTTCGCACCGTAAAACGAATAAAAAGATATTTTTATCCCTTTTTACGACTATTTTCTTTTTGCTTTTTTTACGATTTGATGCGGAAATAAATAAAAGCAGTTTTACAATCAACTGAAAGGTTAATTAAGAATGATGCACTGTATTTTGTATAATTATTTTATGAAAATATAAAAAAAGAAAAAGTAGAGGTTATCAAAATTAATGAGTGGTATTCTAAGCAAATACTAAGTGTTTTTAAACAGATAGTAACATATCCTGGCTCAACAAAGAAGTTTCTTGGATCTAAACAAAAATGATGGCAACTACTTTACATCAGAGTGGTATTTTACTAAGAGTTGTTCCACTGCACCAAAACCAAAGATAGTTCATGGTGTAGTGACTTGTGGTGTAAGGTAGCTCCATCAGGTTTGTTTTTCAATAATACTAAAACTTATAATTACAGTAAGATATGATACACATGAGAATCAGTAAAGCTACTTTTACAATACAATATAAAACACGAATCATAAATTTAGGGTGCACCTATATAATATTTCTTACAAAAAAATTAGTTTTTTAATCCTTCCTAAGGCCGTTGTAAGTATACTTACTACCAATTTTAAAAGTCCATGGTCATACCTGCCAACATTTATTCGTTTCGAGAATGGATTTTCCGAGTGGTAGTAAAACAATTACTGAAAAACAGTTTTACTCAAAAAGATATTTATATTTTAATCAGGTTGAAATTTGCTATCGTGAGGACTAATATGCTTATATATTTGTTGTAATTACTTATATGTAGTGGTAGTCAAACTCATTTATAATTATTAATATAATTTAAAAAGTTTAGTGAAATAACATGAATTTTGCTAGCACTTTAAATATGAAAAAAAAATCTTCCGGGAAAACCGGAAGAGTTGGCAGGTATGCATGGTGAACTTTTTTACCACTTTTAATTTAGGTTTCTAGTTGTTAATAACTTCAGCTATCTTGAAGTGCGTTTGAATAAAATTGGTTACCATTTGTTAGTTTAAGAAAACGTATAAAAGTTATAAAATACATAATTCCTTTTCAAGTTTGTAGCATATATAAAATTCATTTTACACATAACCAAAAATAAAAGTCAAGAAGTTCCTAATATTTCGTGGTAAATATACTTACCACCAAAAAATGGCATTAAAATTTAGATTAATATTTTATAAGCTAAATGAGTTTTTTTTTCTCATATCAATTATTATTCTTATATCAATTTCAATTCCAAAAATACTTTAATTTACTTTTAATAGAAATGAATGGCCCATTAAAGGGTTAATCGAACATACACACAACACAGACAGAGAATATTATGAATTCTAACAAAATCGAAGTAAATAAAAGTTAAATATACTAAAATTATTTTGTACCATTGACAGATTTATGCAAATCTTATGAGAACACTATTATTTTCATTATACAAATAAAAACATACATGCATTTTATAACAGTTTGTATGAGTTGTTTGTCAAAATAATCCGACAAAAAAGTTGAAATTACTCGGCAGATTATCGACCGCAATCAATATTCTTATTCAATTCATAAAGAGGAACTTACTTGGTATAAAATAAGCTATTATCAGTTTATCAGTCTATCCGTTAAGAGGAAATCTCGTTCATGAAAACAAAACGCCATTTTGGCTGCCATATTGTCACTATCCTGAAATTGCACAATTATTGGCCTTTAAACTTATAATTACATCCAAAAGCCTTTGTTATATGTTTTAACCATGCCCTACCAATATTTCACACAATAGTTTAACTAAATAGTTTAAGTATACAATATTTATTCGCCAAATTTAAGTAGCTCCGAAGGCACAACTATCTTCACCAACGAGATGCAAATTGGTGAAAGCTTTATCAATAATTGGTGTTAAGATTTAATAATACCCTTTGAAGTGTGTAAGTTCCCTTAATTCATAAAACATTCACACAGTTTTTAAAGTTTTTCAACATCAAATTCTGATAGGTATTACAGCTCAATTTTTACAGTGAAAGATAAGCAAAAACTATAGATATATTTAATGTATTTTTATAAAAATATCTATTTTTAGAAATATTGAATTGCTAGAGAAATAGATAAATCCATTTTAATTTAGATATTCAAACAAACAATAAGAGCAGGAAAAAGTGATAAAAAGCCATAAAGTAAAGGAAATGTGTGCTTGCAAGACAGCACTTCTTCAGAAGACACACTGCCTACAAACACACAGGAGCCTTTCTTTTGTCAATGGAAAAACCAAAACTGACAGTGCCACGAGGCCCCATAATGGATAGACAAATAAGAGAAAATCATTACCAGAATTGAAAAGCACAGAAAAATAATGAACCAGCAAACACAACTTAAAAGTACACGTAGTAAGACTTAAAAATGAAACGCCTACTTATAAATAAAAATAGTTACAGTTGCAGTTAGATTAACCGAATCAAAATATAATATAAATTGTCGAATCAGTAAGAAAACATAATAAATAATTCAAGTGCTGACACATATTTGAAAATCTTGAACAGCGAGACAAAAATATTCAATGAGCAAAAATTTTTTTAAAAAGTGCTGCCATCTGTCATCCTTATTTTCACCGCATAGGGCTATTTATGTGGGCTTCAATATCGGCCAAACTATTTAAATGTTTTTAAAATATTTTGAATTAAAGCATCATAATTATAATAATTAAAAGGAAAATTATTATTCTTTAAGGTAATACTAAAGGTAATACTAAGGTAATACTAAAAGTCCCAATAGCTGAAAGAAAATCTATTTCATTATTATAAATAAATTTAAACCTAAGAATTTGACTAATAACAATATTCTTAAAATTCTTAAAGTAAAGGTTGGAATTAAAATGTGTTAAACTAATTACATTAAATTTAAAATCCCTTCTTTTATCCAATGAAAATTTTATTGTTAAGAATTTTAATGTCAAGATCTAAAAAATATGCGCAATTATCATCTGAATTAGTCTTAATTAAATTTAGTTCTTCAGGATAAATATTATTAATTAAATCAAAATCATTACAATCAAAAACTATTTAACCATCAATAAATTTAAACCCTATTAATAAATTATGTTGTAAAAATTTATGTTCATAATAATGTAAGAAAATATTGGCAAAAGCACTTGAATAACAATTACCCATTGAAATACCCTTAATTTGTCTGTAAAAGCAAATATCATTAAAAAGATAATTTTCGAAAATGTTTACATTGCATAAATTTATCCAATCTTCTAAATCCATTTTATCCTTTTTAAGATAATGAATAAAATGAATTTAATCTATTATTTTTAAAAGTTTGTAAATAGTTAAAATGAAGGACAAAGTTGTCCGTTTTTTGGATATTTTTAATTTTTTTCAAGAATTAAAATTAAATTTTCAAATTTAAAAACCAATTTATATTTGAAAGTTCCTTAATAAACATATTATTTTTTCTTCATACTCAAAATATATTTTCTTCATACTTGTTTTCTTCTGCATGTTAAAATCACTTTATACAGTTCACAGATATTTAAAAAATAAAATATTATTATCCTTGTAACACAATTACAAACACACATGCTTATTTTAACGACGAACAACAAATCTTTTAGCCAAATCACAACAGATCACTAACACAAATCTCGCCGACTATTTCACGGTTACTAACACTAACTTTTGGCGATTAAAAAAAGAGACCGCGAACACATTAGTGTTTTCGGAGGGGAAAATAATTTCCGTTTAGAGTGAATGAGTGAAAATTTGGTCATAGCTAATTCTATTTTAAGTGTTTAAACTTAAATTACACCCTTCAAATCGTATATGAACGCTTGATTTGGTGTTAACCAGAATAAAATGTTCCTTCACACAATTTTTTAGATTGTTCAGCATGATATTCGAAGTGTAATGTACAGTGTAATATCAATTTTCCTACATAACCCAGTCAATTTTCTTCAACATGCATTTTAAGCAACGATTATTTTTTTAATTACTATGTCCATTTTCTTCAATACGCGTTTCGAGCTATGTCCACTTTTTAAACACGCGCTTCAATTTATGTCTATTTTCTTAAACGAGCAAATAGAACTATGTCCATAATCAAAAGTAAGTAAAATGACCACTATTAAAACTAAATAAACGCATCTTTGTGACTGCAGCGTGTTTGATAACAATCCCTATTTTCCTTAAAAATGATTAATTAGTTAATGAAAAATGAATAGAAAGAAAAAAAAACATCTAACAGTGTTTTTCTTTTTAAAAAAATCTCAATTACCTCAATAATTGCTTCAAAAAATATTTCAGAAATAAATTATGCATACTAATTATCGCAATAAAATGTATATTATTAATTAAACTTAATTCCGAGTATTATTTTTAAGCCTCTAGATTATTTTAATACTAAGTGGATTTGATCCAAGCGTTTTCTTTAATACCACAAAGTTCATTTTGTAGGAAGACTTAATATTTCGTAACCTTTTTTGCTAATATTTAAGCACCTACATGAATTAAGTTGGATTATATTTTTTAGGAAATTTATTTTCAAAGTTGCGTTTTTTACTTTAATCATAAATCTAGAAATTTTTATTATTAAACATTCAAAGAAACAATAAGCAAGGATATTAAAGACATTTGCCATGAATTAATTTTATTGTAATTTGCATTTTACTTGAAGACTAAATTTATTTGTTTTCAAATCCATTTAAGATTTATTTTCCTGCTATTGAAGCTTAAAATGATATTTTCATTCAAAATTTTTTACTAGTTTAAAAAAAGCAAAGGCCTCTAAACTTTTTCCACAAGATTACACAGTATACAATTTTCGTTTACCCGAACACCTAAAATGGTGACAACTACTTAACACCAAAATGGTGTTCCACTAAGTGTTCTACTACACCAAAATTGGTGTAAATTAGACTCTACCAACACTATATTTGTTATTTTGTACCACTGAAACTTATAATTATAGTACGCTATGATACACATTAGAATCAGAAAAGTTATTTTTACAAATTATCGCAATATATCCATTTTACCGTAAAATCCATTCTTCCCGTAAAATAGTATACCATAATTTTCACACTAATATTTTTTAATTAAAGTGATTCCGTGATTTTACGTTAATTATTACTGTAAAAATTACGATATACCAGACTTTTTTACTCAATAACTTGCTGCGGTGAAATGAATTTTACAATACCATACTTTTTACCGTAATTTGGTCTGTAATTTTTAGTAGTGTGATAAAATAGAATTATTGTCTATGGTGTGCTAAAAACTTTTCATCATTGCAAATGAAGTGTAAAGTGGGTTTCAGTGTTCTTATGCCTTCTCAAGAGAATTAAGAAACGATATTATAATTTAAAAAAGATTCTTTCACTCAAAATTTTAATATGATCGGAAAACTTCAACTGTACAACTTTTCTATATAACACTCATTTTCCAAAGTTTCCTTGTTCTCTGAGTTGTATTTGAAAATGCAAGTTTATGGAATTGATGTTGTAAAATCTATGCATCCCTATCTGTGCTGCTCATTCATTGTAAAAAATTACACATCAAATTGCAATATAAAGTACCGGCACTTTGGGTGCATCATCCGTAAAATCCATTTTATCGAAAAATCCATTTTACCGTAAAATCCATTCTTTCAATAAAAATTATACCGTAATTTTTACAGTAATATTTATTTCATAAGAGTGATTCAATGATTTTACGTTAATTATTTATGTAAAAATAACGATATATTAAATAAATATTACTGTAAAAATTACGATATGCCAGACTTTTTTGTTCAATAACATGTTTCGGTAAAAACGGATATTACAGTACGATACTTTTTACCACAATTTATCTGGAATTTTTAACAGTATGATAAAATAGAATTATTATTTATGGTGTTCAAAATAACATTTTATCATTACTAATGGAGTGTAATGGGTTTTCATATTCTTATTTAATATTCTGGGTTTTAATATTCTTATGCTTTCTCAAATGAATTAAGAAAAGATATTTTAATTTAAAAAGATTCTTTCAGTCAAAATTTAACAAGATGTTATGCTCAAATTGCTGTAAAATATATTCAGAAAATGTCTTAAAAAGCGATATTCATAAATATTAATGAAGTTTTTACCAAGTAAGTCATTCAAGTAAAGTCAATTAAATTTTTTTAATAGAATTTATTAAAAAAAACTCTACTGTATCAGTTATAATATTTATAACTGAAGAGTAATAGTTGTTTATATAGAATGCATGTAACAATTAAGTAACAAAGCATTTACAGTATACGGTTAATATTATTGTTTTAAATTTTTTGAGAAAATGTTTTAGTAAGCAGTATATATTAACATTAATGAAGTTTCTTTCAAAATGTCTCATTCAGTAAAGAGTATATAAAATTACAAAGCACTTCTTTTAAAATGGCCTTGTAATTTTTTCTACATATAACTAAATCTACATTACTACTTATTAGTTATAATAATTAGAACTGAAAAATGTCAGTTTTCTCTATAAATTGCACAAAATTATAAAGTAACAATAGAAGTAAATATTATTTTGTTTTAAATTTTTTGCAAAACAAAAGAAATTTTTATAATATTAAAAAAAATTAAGATTTTTTTGCATGAAATTAATTAAAAATTCGTAGACAATTTACAAAACGAAATAAAATTCAATATATATTTTCTATCCACATTTCTAAATAGTTTATTACTCTAATTTGGAAATCATAATATTTTAAATAAGTGCAAAATTTATTTGCTGAGCTTATGTCATGATAAATAAAAAACTTATTGCAGTTAAATACATTTTTTTTAAAGAAAAGGTACAAATTTACTATTTAGTGTAAAAATATTAACTAAAATTTATTTAAAAATCTAATTAGGTGCAATAAAATTACTGTAAAGCATTTTTAAAATAAATTTTTCTATTGGAAACATATGATATAAAAGCAAAAAGTTTAAAAATTGAAGAATTCTTTAAAATTTAAATCAGCGCAAACATCCTAACGAAATAAAATTTCTCCTTTATAGTCAATGGCAAAAATATAAAATGAAGTGTTTTCTAAAAGAAAACAAATTTGCGCATAAAATATTTAGTCAATAAAGTTGTTCGACATCATAAAAAACAATTAAATCCTCGTCATAAAATTTTCCCAAAAAACATTCCTCAAATAATTATTTGATAGCTGCAAAAGTTGAACTTTTATTTATTAAAATGCGTAATAAGATTGAAATTTATTTGTATTAACTTTTACTTCAAGCTTTAAGTAAAATAATAAGTTTTTTAACTTAATGCTTTCAAGAACGTCTTTTTCTAAAAATGCATTCTACATTTGAAGAATTTGAAATAACAATTCAAAAAATTGCGCTTCTTTCTAAATATATACTTTTTTTCCGCTTTCACCACATTTTGGTTTATTTGTTTCTAAAATGAGGTATGAAGTAGATAGATAATCCGAGAATGGCAGCACTATCTTTTCTTTCTTAATATCAAGCCTTGTTTGTTGTCCATTGAGTGCAAGCATTTTTATGAAAAAGCTTTTATCATTTTCTTGAGAGTTCTCTTCACAAAAGACGCCTTTTCTTTTTTGGCTGTAAAATACGTCTCTTTTTGCCAAGCATTTCTCTCTTCTTGGCGAATGAAAATCAGTTTATTCCAAGATGTTCCCCAGAGTAGAAAAAGTCTTAAGAAAAAAATAATAAATAAACGGGCTCTAGTTCCTCGCTCAACTTTTGCCGGGTCTGTTTTTACTCGTAATAATCTTTGCTAGTGAAAAGCGAAAATCTTTTTAATCGTGCACTCTCAGGCGCGTTGCCTGAATTAAGCTTTCCGTTTGTTTGGCGAAAGAGAAGAGAGCATGGAGCATTATGGCGCCGGCAAAGCCAATTAGTTGCATGATCACCATAATAAACGCAAAGACACAGATACCTCTCGTGGTCCAATCCTATCATTGGATGCTTTTAATGCGTCGAGCTCTTTGACGTATACATACGTTTCCGCTGTTATATCGACAACTTGGTAATTTCCAGTACTTTAACCCTTCTGAGGGTCCTCCGTAAAAGGTCGAACTCTCCGTTTCAGTTAATTAGGCTCCGTTTTCAAAGTAGAAATGAGATGAAACGAGTAACGAGATAGCCGCAAATCAATACCTCCAGTTCCTTTGGCTCCCATAAATCAGTACTCCTAACAACAGGTCGAGCAAGACGCGCTCATGTCGTCATTATTATCAATTTGTGGAGCATCTAACGAGTCTCCCGCACGACCCATTTTCGCTCAGCCCTGTTTTATTAAGTGGCACAGCCCTTTGTTGCCAGCCCGATTTATTGGCCCCTTTCCTCTGTCCCCTAGAGAATGACCTACTCCTAGTCCACTCGCCGCTTTTAGAACTCACCTTTAAGACTTAGCTCGAGGCTAATGGGGCTGGTAATTACGATTCCATCCAACACATTTAGAAGCTTCGTCCAAATAAAATCTCAACGACTTTCCGAAAAAGCCCTCACTTAATACTTTCGCCTTTTATGAACACTTTATTTATTGCCTTACTATGAACGCTTTTAATGAAATCTTTTTCGAATAATTTTCATTGAAAGTGAAGGTGTAAAGTTTAGTTGTTTTTCTTTAAATAATAGTTCTTTAAAATGCGCCATTTGAGAGATATAAATTAATTTCGAGATTTAAGTGAAGTGCTCCAATATTATATTCTATAAAAAATAAATTCAACGAGTTTTAGTATTTTTTTTAAAAAAAAATGCATATTTATATACGTCGTTAAGTTTAATAATGTAATAGAAATTATTGATTGAAGTTGTGGGACATTATCCCCGAAGGAATAAACGCATTATTTTTAATAACCTTAATTTTTGTTTTTGAAATAGATTCTTTTACTCCACAAAATTATTTTATTTTTATGTCAACATTAAGTATAGTGGAATCAGATAAATTATACCATATTTTAAATATTTTTAAAACTTACCTCAATGATTCAACATTATTAGAATAAATATATTAATAAACTAAATTTTATATTACAATTTTGGCACTTTTCTGTTCTTTTTAAGAAAGATTTTTTGAATGTTTTTATCCACCATATTGAATGAATAAAAGGCTGCCTTGCATATTGTCGATGACCATTTTATTAGTAGATAAACGTTTGAAAATGTAGATAAGGCTCGAAAGTGGTGCTTAAAAAATGAACACAATTTAACATTTAACATGCGTATTTGAAAAACTAGACCAAGCTCAAAATATATTTTACTGATTCTAACCATAGCTCGAAATACGCCATTTAATTGTTAATGAACTCAAATTTTAACTCTTGCATTAATCTTTAAAAAAGGCGGATACTAAATTAAAATTAAAATGTGCTTGGTTTTTATAATTTTTAAATAAGCATATTGAGACATGAATACGCATTTGAAACTATGTCTATTACGTTTCATACACATTTTGAGTGTATTGTCTAAGTCTATAAATTTTTTGAGCCAAGTCCATTACTGTTATTTTTAAGATAAAAAATTCACGTTAGTTTTGGTTATATGTGGGCATGATTTTTATTTCAAAGTAGATAAAAATAAGAAAAACAAAGAAAGATTCACTAGCCTCGTCTTCTAATAAATCTATAATAAAATCGTTCAAATACCGCTTTTTTTCATATCTGATTATAGCCACTCTGAAAATGTCACTTGCCTGGTTCTTTCACTGAGCTCTTCATTTATTTTCTAAGTCAAGTAATTTAAACCTTCTAATGAAACTTTTCTTAAAGTAAAAATTTAAATTGTCAGCAAAATTATAAAATGGAAATGGAGAGCCCATATATGAAAAAAAAGAGAAAAAAGTATTCTTGAATTATGTATTTTTAAGAAACCAGAGAGAGGCCGTGGTAACCCCAGTAGGTAGGGATTCGGATTCCAGATCGGAGAGGTCGGGGTTCGCTTCTCGACTTCGCTAGGACCCACAGAGTATATGCTCGTAATGCATGCTCATAAAATCGGGGGAACAGAAAGTCCTGTAATCGGTCACGGAGCAGTGCCATGTGAACAGGGATCTGGGGAAAATTTCCTTCCCTTTCAGATTTATGTTAAAATTGTGGAAGTAGCTTTTACGAATGAGTAGTTCTACCATCGATCCAGGAGGTTCTGAGCAGAGATGTATTTTCACTCTTGCGTTACTGTATTGTCAAACGAAAGGCGCATCTTTTTCACTCAATTCGTAAAGGCGAATGGCTGGCGTGCTTGGCTTGTTCAAGTGTCATAAGAAACAACAACAACAAAAACTAGAGAGATTTACCATGACCAGGGATACTATGACCAGAAAAGAATACAAAATATGGCAGCTACGTTTTCTCAAGGGTATTAAAAAACGTTTAAATTTAGCTTCTACCTGAACATCAAAACCAAATTTTGATTCAAACTGAGAAATTTGTTGGTAGATTCGAATAATTTGAAACGTATAGGAGATAGAGGAGTAGTGAGTTGAGACCGGTTACTCAAATGTGCCAAAATTAGTTCTGTTTTCAAGCGGACAAACTTTAAATTACACTTTACTAGTCAAGAAGAAGGACATACCATATTGGTGTGTTGTTGCTGATTAATTTACGAATTTGTGTAGATAGGTTTGTTTTATCATGTCAACTCTCTAATAATCTTTTGTTTGTAAACTATCCTTATTAATTGATCATTACATTTATAAAAATTGAATTTAGTCCGGCTTATCATACGTTTACAAAGGATTCATACCGTAGAAATAACCGGGCTGCCAACTACTGCACTTTTTGCAAAATATTTTATACAGGGTTAAACAATTAAAAACTAGCACTTTCAGATTTTTTGGCACGAGAGAGTATGGCGTTTCATATGAAGTTTTGAATCATTTAGATATAGTGGTTTGAAAAATAAGTTTAAGTTTAATTTGCAAAAGAAAGAATTTCTAATTAAAACATAAACTTAGCTAACACTAGAAGAAAATTTCCCAAAAAAGGCAAGTTGGAAGCCATGAAAACAATAAGGATTTAGTCCTATAGTAGCAGTGATCTGTTTCGTATCGATAATCTCTGTTCTCGGGATATGTCCTGGTACTGCCCGGTTCTGCCACCCTTGATGTGCGTCTCTGCTGGATCCACGCAAGTTGCAGTGCAACGGAGGAAGAAGATAACTGTAAATGTAAATTACATGCAAAACATTCTTAAATTGTCGTATAAAATCTATTTTCGGCTACTTTTTCACAGAAATTCTAGTATTTCTAAATTTCCCATAGAATTAACATGTGAACCAGATGTGATTTGACATTTTATATAAAAAAGTCGTTTATTAAAAATAAAAAAAGTTTGTCTTTAACTTTTCAGGAATTTTTATATCGAACAGTTGAGCTCAACAGGTTATAGAATCTTAGATACCTAGTCCTACCCCACATTCCCCTACATTTTTCTCAATTTTGCAGCCATTTACATTAAATAACCTTTACTGGTATAATAATGTTTAAAAATAAATTTTCCAATAATGAGTGATAGAACAATTTTAAATAAATAAACAATTATGCTTCTGTTAAGTATTTAATTTTATAACATAAAATTAGTTATCTTAAAAAAATGAAGGAAGGTGAGAGGTTTGTTTGTTTCAGATGCCCAGTGTTCGCTAACATAACTTTTTTTCTAAATTGACTCTTAGCTCTAAAAATAAATAATTGAAAGCATCGTCTTTAGTGGACTCTGACTGCAACATGAGGTTGTCTACCTCTTTCAGAGATAGTCAAAAAGAGTTCTATTAATAAGAGTCCCTCAGAAATATTTTGAATACACTTAAATCTACTTATTTGTTTTGTTAATATATTTTGTTTTGATATATTTTTGTGTTTTCTTATTTGACCCTTGGTGTGGAGGTTTGCCCGGTCTCCTGGGGTGGTTTTGATGAACTCTCCTAAAGGTTTTCTTCTACATAAAGTCTATGGAAAAAATTTCGTGCCTCCCAAAAGTGATCATAAATAGTAGAGGTTGTTACACAGAGGTGGTCTTTCCTGGAGGTTTCACTGTACTTTTTTCCAAATTTTCTCATTTTCCATTTATTTCAAGGTGGTAACAAAATATATACTAATATTTTTTATAATAAAATTGATTTATAATTATTTTGTTCACAACATATAAACGATTTAAATAGATAAATAAAAGTTTTAACTACACTCTTGAAAAATATTAAATGTTTGGATAATTCATATTTACAATTGTAAAATCAATCGTTACACCGCTATCACTATAAATAATTTTAAGCAGAAAGTGTGAAAATAGCAGCTATGACTTAATTTTTAAACTTTTTTACACACATTTTACGAAACAATACATTTTTATGTTATTTAAGGTAAAGGAAAAGTATATAAAGCATATTATAAAGAAAACAACGGGGAAAGAGAAATTTTGAGATATATTATTTTGCCTAAAACTAGTTGAGAATATTACAGCATAGGGCTGTGTATGTTTTTTTTTTTTCTTTTTAAATAAAGTCTAAAAAACATTATTGTTTTGCGCGTTTCAAAAAAGTATTCTCCAGTACTAGTGAAATAACCATTGAAGTGATGTTCAGAGATGCTCCGCTTTGTAAAATAGTATTTTCCAGTGGTAGCGAAATTTAAGTTACTTTAAGTTTAGTATTTTTCCTTTTAAGTATTTTTTCACCACTAAATATCAAAAATTATAAGTAACATATAAAATGCAACGTTAAAGCATCAATATTACTGGTTAGTTTATTAAAAAGTAGGCGTAACTATCGTTCTCTAATGCATTTTACTATACAATTTGCTACCACTTTTTTAAAACTATTCTAGAAAGCGGAGCAGTTGGCATCTCTGCATGATGTTATAAGCAAATCTAAATTTTCCGCCGTCACTTAAAACCAATTAAGATAAGATTCAACTATTAAATGTAGTGGTAATTGAAAGTATTTTAAATCAAATTTGTTAAAAAAGAAATTAAACATGAATGCCAAAATTTTGCAACCACATTAAATACAAAAATAAAATCTTCCGGAAAATCTGGAAGAGCTGGTATGTGTGGAATAGAATATGCTTATTTTACTACTCTCGAAATCCAGCTATTAAATGGTAAGGTATTACTACCAGTTTTTTTCTTACTTTAAAATGTATTGGCCGTTTCCTTGGAAGTTTTCAATCCCAACGATTGTTTGAGTGGTAGCAAAATTAGTAAATTTAAGGTAATAATAAAAGAAATAAAAGTTAGCAAAGTTAAGTAATAAGGTAATGTGGTCAAGGTAATTAGGTTAATAAAAGTTCAGGTAATTAAATAAGTAATCCCAAGAAACTGAAGTGATCAGATATTACTTGATCAAAAACTTCATTCGCTTCAAATATATATAAATAGAAAATATCAGCCGACATGCGTAAATGCTCAAGTTTACGTCTCTTAAAGATTTTATCAGCTTGATAATCTCTGGAGCATTTACCACATTCCTTGTCAGTGTGACCTTGGCTACATCGTAAAAACTAGACGCGCTTTACGTTTAGACTTAAGGAACACGATAGATACATCAGTTATCAAAAATACGAGAAATCATCCATTGCTACATATTTTCCGCATCCGGCTAGCACCAACTACAGTGCTGACGTGAAATATCCTCAGTGGTAGACGGATCATGGGTTAGAGTCGGCTTGCCGTCAGGCAAACCATGAGAGGTTCTCGTGGTCTTCCTCTCCGTGTAACGCAAATGCGGATAGTACCATCAAAAAGTTTTCCACGAAAGCAAATTTCTCCCAATATTTAATACAGGTGTCCCCTTGTCTTCTGGATAGGGTTCAAAATTACAAGGCTACAACGTTGAACATTAGTAGTCGTGAACCCAAAAACTGGGTCTGCTGTTCAGCGACATTTATAAAAAAATAAAATGAATTACTGCATATTCAGCCGTGAGGGCTCAGGCAACGCCTCCTATAACTGAAAGCCTCCACACGGTTTTTTATAGGTAGTTCGATCAGACCACTGTGAAAATTATCCACTTTCCGAACGAGTCATTTAATACGAAATCTAGTTAAAATAAGAAAGTGGTAGCAAATATATGACTGAAAATTTGTTTTATTTATGAATATTATTGGTTTGCCTTACTCACTTGTCAACCACTACAAATTCAATTCTTAAATATATATCATAAACTTCTCTCAATTACTTTTATAAAAGGTTTTGGGTTCATGCGCACAAGTTGTTCACTTTTTAAATAGTCTGCGTGGACTACTTATAAAAGACCGGGTGGAGGCTTTTTGATGTAGGAGGTGATGGCTCAATGGATAGAGCTTTCACCTTCCACTCAGGCGAGTCGGGTTCGAATCCCTGTTATAGCTGATCGATGCAAATTCCGCATCCGGCTTGCACCTGACACAGTGCTGGCCTAAAATATCCTCAGTGGTAGACGGACCAAGGCTTAAAGTCCCCTTGCTGTCAGACTAACTTTGGGACTTTTTCGTGGTTCTCCTCTCCATGTAACGCAAATGCGGGTTAATTCCATCCAAAAGCAGTATTTCAAAACAGCAGTATTTCTTAATTTTTATTTCTCTTGAACTGTTCTTACGATTTCGTTCAAATTTTGTATTTTGTCATTTAAAATTACATGGTTAAAAATGGTGCTAATGGTAAATTACATAATGGAAATCGTAATGATATACTTACGATTAAAATTTTTTCGACCAATAATATTAAAATATTAAATAATTATTAAAAAAGTTTTTCACATGAATTTATCGTTAGATAAATGAATTTTATAATTGGATGAAAATTACCTTCGATTCGTTTGAAAAGTTCCCGAGAGGTGGCGAAACTTGCAAAAGAATAATTTAACATTCAGGAGCCCAAACTTTCAACCACTCCCCAGACTAAAACTAATGCTATCATATTTTAAATTTTTATTGTTGTTTTCTTCTTCTTGTAACGCAAAGGTGGGTTAGTTCTATCAAAAATTCCTCCACTAAAGCAAAACTTTCTCCCACTACTTGATCCCGGAGTTCCCTCGTCTCTTGGATTGAGTTCAAAATTATAAGGCCACGGAATTGAACATTGGAAATCGTGTACTCAAAATTGGGTCAGCTGTTCAACGACGGTTATAAAATAAAATTTCTGTACATTGTTGGAATCTTAGGCATGAATTCAATATCGACAATGTCACAATTATTTCTATCCTAATCACATCTTGAGGCCCTGGTATCTTGTTTTATTCATATGAATGCTGATTCCCTTGTTAATAACATTGTTTCTCCCCATTTATCTCCCAATAGCTTGTGGAAGTGCATTTTACTCTGATTTACTCCTCTCGGCAACTGTGGTTTTTATTCTGTTTTTCATCTTTCTTTTTTTTCTCTCGGCTACAGTGGTTTTTCTTGCGTCGTCTCCCACCTTTATTATTCCATTTTTTGTTGGCAACTTCACATTTAATTTTTTGAATCACCTTTGTTTCTTCACATTCACGTCTGGCAAGTCTTGAAAATGAGTGCCTGCTTTTGAGTCATTCTGAAACTTGTAAACTGTTATTTCCTATTTATATATTTTTGATGCGAGGAAGTTTTTAATCAAGTAATAGTTTAAGTAATTTCAATTTCTTTAATTTAGCTGGCACTTGATAACTTCACTTTCATGATTAGCAGATATTATATTCTTATATTTTTATTTTTTAATACACAGTGGTAGTCAAAATCATTGCAACTCAAATTTATTAAATCAAAGAGATGTAAGCTAAAATTTAATGTCAGATTATTCTGTAAAATCGAAGAATAATCATAATAATTGTGGTCATTGTATGCTCATCCAAAGAGGAATAATGTGCTTTATATATTTTTTTTTAAATTTAAAGTGTTTAATTAAATAATGCGTAGCTTATGAGATGAAAACAATTTCAAATTTAGTACTTCATATTAAGTTAAAAAATAAGTGGAACAAATTTTATCCTAGTACTTCTGAAGAAATAAAATGAAAAGAGTCTCTACTCAATATAGCTTATAAAAACGATAATACGCTTAAGAATTTTGTAGCACTGTATCTATTTTTATTTAGTGAAGAAAAAAATCTAAAATCTTTTTCGCGTTAAAAACTTATTTATAAAGAATCATTTTTGTGTTTGTAACAAACTAAATTTTTCTGAATAATTCCGCTACTCGACTAAAGTGAAAAATCAAAATAACATATTTTATTATCAACTCCAAATAACAATTCCTTCCTCTTGAAATCTAACAGCGCATCAAACTAACAAAAAAAGCATACACCACACTCCCCATCAACACAAAAGACGAGGGAAATCAGAAATTTCATAAGCCTGGCTTTGAAAGCGACGGGACAACTACTATGAAAGAGGAGCTTGGAGACTATGCTTGTAACTTTCCAACTTTGATGCAAAGCCACAGATAAGAGCATTTCCTATCGCCCTCAATAAAAACACGTACCATCGAGAATTGACGCTTCATTCAAATTTTGCTTGCAAGGGATTTACCCACGATTACCCACAAAATTGCTTAGGGTAGGTGGAATCGATTATTTTGCCCAAGAAGATGAAGTACTGGATTCCCTTTTCTCGTTATCTGGCGCTTTTCCCATAGGAATAGCTCAGTAGAGGTAACTTAAGTCTTAATCATTAAATGTGCATTACTGCGATTAAATCCCTTGGTACACTCACCACAGTTGGGCTTAAGAAATGCCGCTGACCGATTATTTTGGTCTTTCACAGATTAATTTTGTAGTTTATTTGAGTTTTTTTCCCCTTCGATATAGGTTATCTTTTAGTACTATAAAAAAGCAATTATAAAGTTATTTTCTTTTAAAAATCCGAGGGATTTTTTTCAGTACATTAGTTTGATGTTTCCAACATATAAAAATGTATTAAAGCAAAAATAAAAGAAAATCTAACAACTTCTTTTACTTTAAGATTTATTTCAAATCAAATCGCATGTATTTGATATTAATAAAAGGAAATGATTTCAACGGGAACTTTCCGGAATTCGTTTAACCTTTTCCGGTGCTGTGTAGCTTAATTCAACACCTAATTCAATTGTAGCTTAAGCACTAATTCAACAGATGCTAGAAACAACCAGAAATTGTAAAACTAATTGCTTTTAAACGTTTAGCAACCACCATTTAAACAACAAAAAGCTAAAGTGCGTCATTTCAGTTAGAATGTCAGTCTTAGGTCGCACTTGTTAAGGTCTTGCTGGACTAAACTTATCAATCTAAATTTGCAATTCTGGAACAGGTTAATGGAATATATTCTTTGCACATTTGAAGTCAGTATATCTCAGCAGTGGAGTTGTAGTTGTAGTTGTAGTTCATTTACGTCGCACTAGAGCTGCACAATGGGCTATTGGCGACGGTCTGGGAAGCATCCCTTAGGATGATCCGAAGACATGCCATCACAATTTTGATCCTCTGCAGAGGGGATGGCACCCCCGCTTCGGTAGCCCGACGACCTGCACGCGAAGTTGAGCACTTTACGGTAGAACAGTTTAACGAGGACCAATACCGCACACCCTCGGTCCCTACGCAGACTGATCCAAGTGGTCACCCACCCGCACACTGACCGCAGCCAGTGATGCTTGATTTCGGTGATCTGCTGGGAACCGTGTCTTAACGATCAGTCCACTGCGGGACATCTCAGCAGTGGAAGTTTAAAATTTTGTTAAATTTTAAAAGTGGAATATTGAAGTTTTGTTTTGATTTACAACGCATGTATCTCCTTAAGTGGAACACAGTAAAAAAATCATAAATATTCTTAAATAATTTAAAGAATTTTGTGCAGTACATTGGTTTGAATTTTAAAAAAATTAAAAATTTATTATCCCTTTCGCGCCGACTGTCACAAATACGTGCCAGCATAAAACCGTATCAATCAGGGTAAAAAGATAAAACCGGTAATCAAAGTAATTCTTTAGCAGTTTATTTGTGGGCTGGATTATAATCATTTGATTTATTTAATTCACCATTACTTAGTTCAAAATAAAAATTATTTAGTTATACATTGAACTAACATTGATTATATATATGATTAAACTAACAATAATTAAAGTAAAAGCAAAGTAAGTCTGTCAAATTAGCAATGCTTACATTTAAGTTACCTTTTTTTATTTATTTACACCCTGATTTTGATTTTGTACGAATGCTTTTATGGATCACCCGTCCCCAAGGGGTTAAAGCAAAAATAAAAGAAATCCTAATAACTTCTTTTAATCTGAGATCTACTTCAAATTAATTATTCATGGAATTTTACGAAACCTTTTCCGGTACAGTGTAGCCAGTCTGATAACATTAATTTAATACATGTTACAAACCTCTAGAAATGTGAACTTAAATGCTTTTAATCGTTTAGCAACCACTATTCTTTAGACAACAAAGACCTAAAGTGTGTTGATTCAGTTAGAATGTATTGTCTAAGGTCGCACTTGCTAATGTCTTGCCCGATTTACTTTTCAATCCAAATTTTCTGTTCCAGAGCAAGTTAATAGAATATAATCTTTGCACCTTTAAAGTCAGCATTTCCTAGCAGTGCAAGACTAAAATTTCGTTGAATTATAAAAGTGGAATATTGAAGTTTTGTTTTGATTTACAAAACATACATTTCCTTAAGTAGAACACTGTAAAAAAACACTCTTAAAGCCCATTACTTTTTAGATTTGCTTTTGATTTTATCGTTAAAGTTAACATCAGAATTACAATATCGACGCCACAGTTTCCTTAATGTCTTAAGGATTACATGAACCCTGTTAATAATAAATACAGATATTTGCTTTTACGAGCATAAGATTCTGATCAATATAATGATCAACACCAAAATATAATACAATATACTTGATGGTAAAAACTTCATTGACTATGAAAAAATATGAAGATGGTAATAAAAATCGAGATGTTTCGATCACTAAAAAATAAACGAACATTATAACTAGATCTGAATCAAGAAAGCAAAAGCGTTTTGAAACAGAAAATATGAAGTTGCCCACAAAAAAAGAAAAATAAAAGTAAAAAATAAAATTAGAAAGACCGTAGTATCCAAGAGTGAAATAGGATATAAAAAATTATATGGAGATAAAAAAAAATTAGAAAAACCGCAAAACCGAGAGAGGCGAATCTGAGCTGAATCCCTTTCCACGTGTTAAGGTGAAATTGGAAGAAACTAATTTTGTTAACAAAGGAATCGACATTCAAAAGAATAAAACAAGATTCCCGAGTATCAAGATGAGTTGATGTGACAGAGGGGGGGGGTAAGAACTTTGACCTTCTTGAAATTGAATTTATCCAAGATTTAAAGAATGTTGGGACAATGAATGATTTATCGTATTCTTTATAACTGATTTATCGATCATATTCCTTTAATCTAAATTTTAAAGCACATCTGCTTTGTCCGATGTAACCAAGATTGTATTGACAAGGTGTTCATTTTCTGATTGACTCCCTCCTTCCATGATTTTTTTTAGTTTTCGTTTTTCACTTTTATTTTCAATTTTCATATGAATTTGTGCATTTTTGTTTCAAATCACTTACTTTCCTCATTCACGTCTGACAAGATTTGAAAATGGGTGCTTATTTTTGAGCTTGCTAAACATTTGCTTCAAATGTTGTTTTTATCAGGGCTAGAAGTTAAAGAAGTTCTTCCCACTTCAGTTTTTTAGGGTTATTCATTTAGTAACACTGTATATTGAATTAAAATGCTTAACGCAATATTAAAATAAGATTTACGTTAGATCATTTGAATATGGCTCTTAGATTGAAAAAAAAAAACTAATTCGTCACAACTTTTTAAAAAATAAATGCAATGCTATTTTATTTTATTAATATTTTTTTTCACTGCCGCTTTGATAAAAAAAAAACATTTTTTAATGATGTTAATTAATTCCATCAACAATTGAAATTTCAAAAGTCAAATGAGACAAAGGAATGACCCCTCTCCCCTGGAATCAAAACTAAATAGTTACAAGGCCAGTTATTTCGGACAAATTAACGTCCCTGTTCCACTCGAACTTTTTTGAAAATGTATTTTTATTTATCGATCTAAAATTTATGTATACTTTAGGATATACTTCAAAGCATATTTCAATAAAGTTTATAGAGGTTTTTTTTTTTTTTTTTTTTTTTTGCATCCTTTATTTACTTTTTATTTTTGCTTACAATTACTAAAGTTGTATGATTTAATGCATATTATAGTATGATGGTAACGAAGCTTTCTCTCGCTTTTCCTAACCCTTCCTGCTGATCTCAACAAACTAAAGGAACTAGTTTAATTAAATAGTCGTTCTATTGTTTCTATCTGTTTCAAGCAATAAAAAGTTTTGTGCAAACAGATTTAAATTCTGGAGTTATAGAAATCATTGATATGGTTAAATTGAGCATCAATGAAATATTAACATTCTTGCCTCCTTACGGCAAAAAATAAAAAAAAAATTTCATTTTTACTTTCTGAAAATTTAAAAAAAAATATGCTAAAACTATTTGCTGAACATATAATTTACAGTTCTAAAATATAAAAAAAGCTAAATCTAAAATAAATGCATCTCTAAAATAGTCCAAAAATGCCTTAATATACCTTACTTTAGTATTAAGAAAAAACTAAAGTTAGAAAAAGAATAATTTTTTGAGATGATGATTCTAAAAACAGCCTGGATTTGAAATCTTTTTATAATTTTATATTTTTAGCGTGTTTTTTTTTTTTTTTTTTTTTTTTTTTTTTTTTTTAATCAAAATAAGACATATTAGCATTTTTTGACAAAACCATATTTTGTGAATTATACTTAAGTTGATAAATAATATTAACAACTTTTTAATCCATTTTTTCACCATTATCTTTTTTAAAGGGCTAATTTCTTAAAGTTAGCGAGAGAGAATAAATTTGAACTTCAAGATAAAAGAGTAATTCTAATTTCTTCCTTTAAAAAACACACACACACAAGTTGTTTTGCGTTGTACATACAAGCATTTACTTTTCATTACATGAATAAATAAGAAACAGTAAAAAACCGAGTTAATAATTTATTTTAATTTTTCGAAAGAAAAGTATGCTAAGTAAATAGCCTCGAGTATTCTTAAAGTAGAAGATTTTTTTTTTAATTTCCTAGAAGTTTTAATTATCAACAATTCTAAGCTTTCATTCATTAAGAACTTGATAATAATTTAAAATTGAGTATTTAATTTAAAGGAAAACCTAAATTAAGATACTAAAAAAATTTACTAGTATGTTATTAAAAAAATCATCTACGGGGTTGCATAAAGATCAAAATTTTGAAAAATGAAAAACTATAATATTAAATAGTTGATAAAATAGTCATGTGAAACACGCGCGGCCAGGTAATTAAAACATTTACTTTAAGACGTTTTGGATGATATCTTAAGAAATTTTAAGATCTTGAGAAATTTTAAGATGTTTGTTAATGCTGGCTACGTTTTTGTCAACTCTATTCTCTTCGTAGTGATATGAAATATTAAAATATGATTTCACATAATCAACGCTGATATTACATTTTTTTTCAACAAGAAATAATTGTACCTTTTATAAAACTTTTATCTTCATTCAAGTTGTAATTATTTATATTGAAGAAATTGATAAATACACTATTCCAAATCAATACATACGTATGAATATTATTAAAATTGTTTCAATTATTCAATGAACCAACTAAAAATAAGATTAAAGAAAACCGGTGTATAACCACATTCTATCAGAAACATGCTTTTATAAAACTCAACATTCGTTGAATATATTATTTTATTCAAACCTCTTTGCTAAATAACGAATAAATTTTCCGACGACTTAAAAAGAAATATCCTATTGTATCATTAAAACACAAAGGTAAGCGTTCTACTATTAGCGGAAAAAATATGAATGAAATTTTACGTTACGAGTGCGGTAATCTAGTTCCATGTAAGTTACCCACATTTAAATATTAATCGCCCCATTTTAATATTTCTACATTGTCACCAAATTATTTTTTTTAAATAATAAATTATAATGTTTCTCGGCTTCTACTAAATAAAAACAGTTGAAACTTTAGATTTTACAATAGAAAAATACGTTAGATTTTTATGGTATAAAAAATATCACTCATAATTCAAAACTTTTTTATCCACAATTAAATTAAATAATAGAAAGTAATAAATAATTATTAATAATAATAAATAATTAATAAATTAATGATAAATAATTATTGTTCACAGGAAACTATCTTTGGGTAAGTAAGTTTCGTGAGTGTTTTTTTTTTTTTTTTTTTTTTTTTTGAAATTGCTGAATTAGTTTTACAAATATGACTAAAAACGTAAAAAATGAAATTAACAATAAGGGGACCAAACTTAAGTCCGCTCTCATATCTAAACTATTAAGACTACCATAATTTCCAGATTACGGCTAGCCACCCCCCCCCCCCGTATTTTGTTGATCAAGAACCCAAATATGGAAAAAATTTATGTTTATTCAGAGAAAGTACGTTTTTGTGTCTGATTTCGTAACTTAGTTAATAATTAGCAATGAGTAATTAGCATATTTGAGATCGATCACCCCCAGAAACCATTAAGATTAATACTTAGTACGTGAAAATTCGATCATTAGAACAAAAGTTATTCAGGGTGATATTTTTTATTTATTTTTTATTTTATTTTTTTTTTGCAAACTGTACATTACTTTAAAGTTTAAATAATGCCCGAACTCCTATAACAAAAATAAAGAAAATCCAGAAAATTTCTTTTACTTTTGAAGCAAATCATCTACTTGAGCATAATCTTAAAAAATCTTCGTGTGTACTTTATAATGATAATGGCGTTTAATCTTAACGGATAGTTTAGCAGAATTTTTTTTTACCCTTCCCGATGCCAGTCTGGCAACACTAATTCTGCAGATGTTACAAACCACTTTAAATGCAAAACTAATTGCTTTTAAAAGTTTAGCTACACTTTTTTTAAAGCAGTAAAATTAAAGCAGTAAATTTAAAACACTATTTTTAAAGAGCTAAAGTTTGTCGTTTCACTCACAATGTGTTGTGCAAGGTAGCACTTGCTAATGTCATATCTGACTAAAATTTTTATTGGGAAACTTCCTGTTCCAGAATGAGTTAAAGGATATAGTTAGACATTTTAATGCTAAGATTTCTTAGTAATGCTAGAATAAAATTTTATGGAATGATAATTTCGGAATATCGTCGTGTTTTAATTTATCTATTATATATTTTCTCGTCTGCTACATGAACCCAGAGGTGTCATTACGGATTCTTCTTAATATTAGGGGCACCGGAAAGCAATGTCGTTTTGGCTCATTAAATATTAGTTGGTCTTAAAAACTAATTCATTTTTTTCGATCCATAATGATTCATTTTTGATCCGGCATTGAAAGGTTGTTGCTAACGAGGATTAATAAAGTATTGATTAAATCTTGATAACAAATATCAAGTGCACCGAAACGACATTACTTTCCGGTCCCCTTAATACTTAATTTTTTTTTCTTATTCAAGCTGGTATATATGGTGGCAATTTATAAATTTCTTCTCAATTATTGAATTTTTAAATTTATTTAAAATGATTTTGATCACTACTACACATAAATAAGTTAGTGATATGTATAAATGCTAGTTATTCAAACAATAGTATGTATCTTTTATAAAATTAGCAACTTGGCAAACTTATACAATTATTTTCACTTACAATATTGTATTTCAATTATCTTTTGGAATATTCATCTGCGGAACTAAAAGAAATTGTCAGGTCGGCACTGTAAAAAATTACGGATGAAATTACGATAAAAAGTAACGGCACTTATGATGCCAGTATTTTTTACCTTAAAATTTCTTCCTATTGGACTTGTATATTTTTTTGGATTGGTATAATTTTTTTATCTATGCCCTATGCCTTATTACTAATTGCTGTATCTCTTCACTTTTCATACGAGTTTTACTTGTTGTTAATTTTTTTTCTGTCATCATTTTCCACTAAAAGGGGTTGAAAAATAAATTTTTAATGTAATTTTGAGAACATGCACACCTAAATTCACTAAAAACTGTCATCACCCTAAGAATTTTTGTCAAAAATAAAGGAAAAAAAGCACATTAAATTGTAAATTAACATTGAAAGGAGGAAACAACGAAAAAGCTATAGAAATCTGTCAAATCACTGGAAAACAGGACGGAATAAAAACATCAAAATCAGCTTGATAATCTAATGATTCTAGGAGGTGGTTTTAATAATTGCTATTTGACTCTTCTCTATGTTAAACGGATTTTAATATTTTCAGGCCCACCTCCCTCTGTAGAGATTAGTTAAATTTAGATATCGTTTTTTTTTTTTTTTTTCCTTTTTTAAGTAATTTAATATTACTATGCATAATTTTGACTGCAATTTTGATGAGGATTTTAAAAATACATATTAATTGAATATAAATAAAAATATATTAAAAAATATACATCGTTGGGGAGCATCCTGCATAAGTGTATGCTAAAAAAAGATCTTTTTTGGGTGTACTTTTTAGAATACAAGTCTTCGATCTGAAACGACTTTCAAAAGTGAGTCTTAAATTATTGTCTTTGCATAATTTTGTCTGCATTTCTGATGAGGATTAAAATATATGTTAATTGAATATAAATAAATATATATTTAAAAATATACATCTTTGTGGAACATTCTGCATAAGTGTATGCTAAAGAAGATATTTTTTGGATGTACATTTTAGCAGTTTAATCACTGGTTTCCTGACTGAAATACAAATTATTGCTTGGGACTACAGACCAAGGAGCGCTGTCATATATAAAAGAAACGCTATAAATATCTTTCCAGTGGTAGTCAAACGTGACTTGGTCATAGTTGAGGCCAACTATAAACGGGGAAAATTTTATTCGGCCTCTGCACTTGCGTACAGTCTTCAACTGAGTAAATGACATTCAACTTCAATTACAAAATTTTTCGTCATTTTCCTTTATAATAAATGGTGACTCTGATGCCAAAAACACGTTATAGGGGAATACAGAGGATGGAAAAGGAGTCGAATTGGTTGAATTTATTATTTTAACAGATCTCATGATTGCAAACCATCCCAATTTCCCTTCCCACTTTTGACTCTACGACAGGTAGGAGTTAGATTGATGTCACGATTCACAGTAATAACTTAGACATTAACAACTGGCAAGTAGAAGATAGAGAAACATTAAGCGATCGCCGACTGATAACTATGGATTTGGTGTTGGACGAATTCACCAAGATTAGTTCAAATAGGATCAATTACGCTGATTTAAATTTCTTCGACTTTTCAATCAAATTCAAGACTATAATTAATGAAAATAACCTTAAACTTCAATCAATTAACGATACAGAAACCCTAGATAGTTATATAGAGGAAGTAACAAATATCATTATAGACATTTGCAAGATATCAAAGCTGAAGTTTGGTAAAACCTTTAAGAAGAGCCAAAACTGGTGGACATTAGATCTCCCGATTTCCAGGAAAAGACAGAGAGCCAGACGCAGAAGATTGCAAAAAGAAAATGATCCCACAGAAAGACAAAAAAAATCAATAGAATATAAAAAGGAAAAGGCAAAATGTAATAAAGAAGTAATTAGACAAAAGAAGAAAACTCTGAATCATTTTCTTGAAGTCATTACTGCGGAAAAATGCTTTGAAATTAGATATTTAATATCCAGGGGTAAATATCTAAACAACAATATCTTAAAAGCACAAAAATTACCTGATGGAACCTTAACTACCAATAAATTTGAAACAGTTACTGCAATCTTAAATTACCAATTACCCAATTTACTGCAATCTTAAATAACCATCTACAATTCTGGAGAGAACCTAAAATTAAAGGAGGGATTAGATAAATAATGAAAACTCATTTGGAAAACCATACAGATATTCCCTAATAACAACGATCCATCTGAATGACCAACATGTTATCACAATGTTTTACAAGACGAGATTCAAGACTAATCAAAAGTTCAAAATAGAAGAAGTTTCATCTGCACATCTCATGCTTTTAATTCATTATCTATATTCAATGTCAAGTTTCCTCAATTCGACAAATCAAAATGGAACTCTTTTGCATTTGTGCTATTAAAGTTGCCTAATTTGCAAATGGGTACAATTCCTTGAACTTTCAAACTTTTCATTTGAATTTTGATATATGAACTCTTAACCCTCTGCAAAGCAACTTCTTTTCATCTGATTTTTCAATGGCTTGCAAATTGTGTAAAAAATGATTATCATCTGTACAAACAAAACGACTTGATTTAATTTTGCTTCATGTTCTATATTTTTCTCATGTTTTAATACTGTGTAATTCCTCTCTCTGCATAAATTAAGTAAAGACCTTCCATTACTAGTTAAACCAATTTTGGCAAAACCACACAAGAACATGATCTTCTTAACTTTAGTACTGTTTTTTGAGCCAAATTTTGAATTCCCTTCTGTAACGGAGCGTCTTTTCATTTGTTCCTTGTTTCATTAGAAATTCGTTTGTTAAGTGACTTCCTTACCTCTGTTCATCTATTGAATTTCCTTTTGCAATGGAACATCTTTTCATCTGCTCTTTATTTCATTGGAAATATGTTTTGTTAAGAGACTTCTTTACATCTGTTATTATTCATGATTTTAAAGTATGTAATATTAATTTTTCATTTGCACAAATCTGCTAGATTTTTCTCGATTTGCACCATGCTTTTGTATTTGAACAGTTGTTCACTGATCAGTACCCTGGTGGGCTATCAGTATCCCTGGATGCCCCCTGTGGGGGCGGGTCAGGATAAATATTATATATATATATATATATATATATAGTAGTCGTGAACCCAATGTTGGGTTAGCAGTTCAACGATGGGTATAATGCGTTAAACAGAAGTAGAAGGAATTTCTAAAAATAGATTTTATTCCGAACTCAAGTCGATGGTTATTGGGTAAATTGATTACCGAGTGTAATAATGATTTTTATTTATTGAAAAAAAGATTAAAGGAAATAATAATTTAGTTCTTAAATAACAGGAGAAATGCTACACATGTTTTTTGAATGATAAATGAAAGTTTATTTCCGAACAAAAATGAAGTTGAAGATCGTTCATTATTAGAACTTTATTATTACGTTCATATTTCTCGCTCTTTTTGCACTGATAGAATTTTTATTCTAAAATTACGGTAAAAAAAAAACCGACAGCAGACTATCCATCAAATTAACGTTAAAGTTTACGGTAAAGAACATTTTTACTTTCACGATATTGAAAACGTTTAGAACTAGTATGGTTAAAAAAAACCATGAATACAAAACTATACGATTATTTTAACCATTTACAACTAGTCTGGCTTCAAAACCGTATAAAAGAAATTTAACTGGACATAGTTTAGCAGCTTTATGGCGCTTTCATCTATGCGTGAATGTGTCCAATAGCCCAGGGTCACAAATTGGGGAATACAAGATACTGGAAACTCTTCATGTGTTGAAGAGAATGGAAGAAGTATTGTGGTGTCAGTACAGGTTCTTTAACCTCATCTTTGTCGGTCACAAAATTGACACAAAATTGTCCCAAAATTTGTCGGTCACATATTACAGCCCACTCGGCTGTAATATGTATACAGCTGCCAGGAACTAAGGGGCGTCATTAGGTGGGCCTAGTTGGTGCAATAAAATTCTGGTTGCTTAACCGTGAAAGTAGTTATAAACCGTTTTTTTTTTCTTCCAGTTAACAGTTTAAGTACCATCTTATTAATGGTTATTTTACTGTTTTGTTTGAATATGGTAAAACAACAATTAAATAAATTGTTATTTAACCATTCTACCAAGAAATTTCTAACAGTATATATCAAATATATAATATCAAAACATGCATCCCATTTAATAGTTATAATTAGAACCCGGATTTTGATGACCTAAAAAATCTCAATTAATACCCTTAAAAAGTGCAAAAAATGCCCTTTAAAAGTGCAAAACATGCCCTTTAAAAGTGCAAAAAATGCCCTTTAAAAGTGCAAAAAATGCCCCTAAAAAATGCAAAAAATGCCCTTAAAATGCGAAAATTGCGCTAAAAACGCCTTATGACATGACTTAAATAAAGTAAAAATATTGAACAAAAACAATTTTTTACTCTTTAAAATTATTATGAGTCATATCAAAAAATATAAAGCAATGCAATACTTGTTCTTCGTTCATTAAAGTTTGAAAAATATGTTTTATATCCTAAAATAACAAAAAAAAAGGAAAATATATTGACTCCAAAACATTTTCATTTTGTATAGAAACTTTAATGAATATAACAACTTCCATCTCATAATATTACTAAATATCAGAATTACATTGGATTATTAATTTATTTTTAATATTTTGAAATGTAAACGAGCGTTTCTTGTCTGAAAGTTAATTTTTATACCTGAAGAAGCTTCTTTCAACGTCTACTGATGTTATTGGTGCGTACTTGAAAAAGACGGTCTCACTTACTGACAATTCTTCTTCAATTTGAAAAGATGTTGCTTCACCTGTTAATATCCTAGAGATTTTCTTCATTGTTTGGAAGCCAGTGTAATAATGAAAAATGATAAAAAAATAATAAAAATTGGAAAAAATTAACAAAAAATTTAAAAAATGCTTTAAAATGCAAAATATGCCCCAAAATTTAAAGAAAAATGCCCTATAAATCTAAAAAAATGCTCTAAAGGACAAAAAATGTCCAAAAATGCAAAAAATGCAAAAAAATGCAAATGTCATCAAAATCCGGGCCTTAGTTATAATAAAAGAAGTAACAACGAAAAAATTTACATTTTCATGTAGGAAGTTAAATTCCTTTCTATCCACGTCGAGTTTTGCATATTTTTTATAACCACTTTTTCATTAAATGAAACATTTTCAAACTTTTTAACATTATTAATTTTTTAAGACTAAGATTACTTTCAGTTCAAGCGAAAATAATTAAACATTATAGATAAATAATTTAAGTATAGATTAATTTTATTTCAATCAATTCCATTAACAAATGTTGAAGAAATTTTTTCGAATTAGATTAAGTGCTATTTCCAAAGATAATTTAGATACTTTAACTCACTTGATTCATTAATTAATTGTTACTTGTTAATTGCATAGTATTATTTTTTTTAGTTATTATCCTATATGATTGTAGTTGTATTATATGATTTTAAGATAATTTTTTTTGTAACTCAACTATTCTGAAAAATAAAGACTAATAGCTATTAATTAAATGATTTAAGTGAACTCTTTTTAGAGCAAGTTTTAATGTTTCTTACTTTTAATTTTATACTTTTCCAGACGTTTGTTTAAGCTGCTTAAATTGCAAACCGTTGAAGAATTAATGCATTTTAATGACGAAAAAGAATTGAAATTGATGGAGTTTTTTTCTAAGAAATTTAAAATGCCATCATAAATTTAAAGAAATACTTTTTTTTAAATATTTTATTGCAGATTCATTTTATCTTAAGTGGATTTTTTTAACAAAAATTTCGAAAATTTAAAGACTATTTTCTTGAAGTACTTTATTGATTGATTCATCTGCATTTTTTCATTACTTTTAAGGTTTTTGTCATAAAGATGACTCAAAAAATATGAAAGATTTTCAAATTTTTTTTAAAAAAATAGCAGTTTGCATTATCAAGTAAAAAGTATTTTTATGATACAAAAAGAAAACCAAATTTTAAAAAAAAGGAAAATTACCAATTGGATATTTTCGTCTAGTAGCTAATGCATTATTTCAATTTTAGTACAAATTTTGCTAAAATAACGCAGAAGGTATGAAATATTATCGCCTTTTAAATGAGTGCTAATACTGAAGTAATCGAAATCATATTTTGAAACAATGACGAACGAGAAAAAGTATATACTGAAAAATTAACTTGTCGTGCTATAATTATAATTAATTATAGATGACAATTTACCATTTTAGCTACTACTTTGGTTTGGAAAAGAACATTTTTCAAAACAAGTAATGTGCGTTACTGTAATAATAGTTTGCGAAATATTTGATTATATTATTTATTTTAACCTACTCCCAAAACCAATAAAAACGTGCCTATTTTGCACACTACTTATTATTTTATAAAGTATCATAAAAGAAAATTAATTACATTAAATATGCAGCCTGCTTTTTTTATGAGCTATTAATTTTTTTAAACTTTTTGAATTTTGAGTACACTCAAAGCGCTACTGCATGAAAATTTAGACGTCAAGCACATTTAACACATAAGCATCAGATATTTATAGCATAGTTATGCCAAAACAGTTAGTATTAAAACGGAAACAACATATTTATGCTTAAATTAAGTAGACATTTTATTATGTTAGCTATGATTTAAGTTTTAAACTTTTATGATTTTACGATTGCGTATACGATTTGGAAGATTTATATTATTTATATATTAAAATTTTTCTCAGAGATAAAAGTTAATAATCATATAATTGTGCTTGAAAAATCAGTTTAAGAAAAAAAGAACTTAATCTTATTCCAACATAGCAGGATAGATGTGGCAGAGATTTTCTAAAATTTTAATTTAGAAAGGACGAAAAGAAGTCATCGTGAAAGAAATTGTACTGTTGCATCAGGATTTTCTACCGCTCTCGGAAGTTTTAAAGGATTTTGACTTAGCTAATTTTTTAGATATAATTTCTCAAAAGAAATCTGAAACTGAGTGATAATTATTAGACTTTTAATTGGCCTCCTCGTCAATGGCAGGCACCTTGCAGTACACACACAAAAAAAAAAAGAAAAAAAAAGAAGAAAGAAAAAAAAAACAAGAAAAAAAAACGGTTCATCTTGAATAACTTAAGATCTAAGTGTTCGTATCTCCACATTCTAGGATTCAATTATAATAGTTCGAAAGGGTAACCTCAAATATGTTAATTAGTGCAGACGATATTTTAAGTTAGACCCAAAAACGTACTTTCTCTGAATAAACATACACCTTTTTTGGTGATAGATTTGGTGATAGATAGATTTCTGACCCCTAAAATGTAAATGGTAGCCGCAATCTGGGAAATATATATCCCATAGTATGATCAAGAGAGCGTATCAGGTCAGGTTTGGATCACTTAATATTAATTTTATTTTTTTCGTACTTCATATATCGAGACATTTTTAAGTGAATTGAAAACTTTTTGCACGCAATTATAAAATTCTTTTATGGACACATAATTCCACGCAAAAAATAACTTTTAGTAAAGATTTATTTAATAGAAGTTTATTTTATAACATAATTTCACATGGCAAAATGCGAAATTTGAGCGAATCAGTCGATTAGTTCCTGAAATATCGAATTTTAAAAAAAAAACGACTTTTTTAAAATTCTATTCTTTAGGAACTATTCGACCGATTTTACTCGAATTTTGTATTTTGCCATGCAAAATTACATTCTTTAAAATGGTGTAAAATATTGCATATCTTACAATTCAAATTTTTTTTCGACTATTATTAAATAAAATAATAAAAAATAATAAATATTTACTGAAATATTTTTTTTTGCATGGAATTATCTTCGGATAAACGAATTTTATAATTTTGTGGAAAATTTTTTGAATACGCTTAAATAGTTCTCGAGATATTGCGTAATACGCAAAAAGTAAAATTATCATTAAGGAGTTAACTTTGAATCGCTCTTCTGAAAAAATTATAGAGGCCATAATTCCCAGATCGCAATTAAATTCTATATTTTGGGAGTCACAGGTTATAATTCATCGAAAAAACGGTACGTTTATTCAGAGAAAGTACATATTTGCGTCATATTTCGTAACTTGCAACATCGTCATAATAAATAAGCATATTTGTCTAATAAATAAGCATATTTGCGATAATCTTTTCGAACCATTAGGAATTAGTCCTAGATCATATAAATAGCATTAACGACGATGACACGAGTTGGGAGCTATACATATCTAAGTATTAGTTTTAATATTAATGTATCATGATATATATATATATATATATATATATATATATATATATATATATATATATATATATATATATATATATATATATATATATATATATATATAAAAGTGTATTTTTTTCCACTATATATAGTAGCCAAATTTTAATTGTACATATGAGTGTACTTCAAATATGCTAATTAATAAGTTCAGACGATATCTGACACAAGTTACGAAATCCGGCACAAAACGTACTCTCTCTGAATAAACATAAATTTTTTTCGACGGATTCGAATTTCTGTCTCCCGAATTATAGGGGGTAGCTGCAATCTGGGAAATATGGTAGAAAAAACGTTGAATTTTGGTCAGAAATCCGAATCCGTTGAAAGAAAAGTATGTTCATTCAGAGAGAGTATGTTTTTTTTGGGCAGATTTCGTAACTTAAAATATAGTCTGCATTTATTAATTAGCATATATGAAGTCACCTCCTCGAGCCATTAAGATTGAATCCTAGAACGTGAAGATCCGATCATTAGATCAAAAGCTATTCAGGATGGTCAATTTTTTAACGCACTGCACTTTGAACAATACGTTTAGAACCGAAGTTGCTTGCTTTAATTACAAAAAAATCAATGGAAATAGACTAATTTAAAATGTATTTATCATAATTATCTTTTTATGTTTAATGTATTGCAAAAAATAGCATATTTACCATTTATTTTATTAAATCTTTCTAGGCTATAATTTAACCTTTAATCAATCATTGATAAAATCTGTTACTAACTTTCGCCGAAAATATTATTGTAAATGCTCGTATCTGCCTGAAATACAATATTTAATTATTTTTTCTAAGATAAATACAATTTATCTAATGACATTGTTGCATAACGTGACATTTTAGACTCATCGTTGATACATAACATGTAACAATTCTTTATTCTTTAAATAACTTCTAAAATATCGAATTGCAAATCAATTTCCTGCGCTTTTCGATAGAGTTTGATTAAATTACTTTTACTATTTGCCTACTTAAATCTATTCAATAAAATTGCGTTAAATCTATCTCAAATAATTTTCTTTGTTTTTTTTTTCTGCCATTAGTTTTTCCATAAAAAGAAACTTCTCAATCGGAATTTTTGAAATATTTCTATAGTTAATAATATTTCACAAAGATTTACATATTAAAATAAATAGTCTTAATTTTCTTACTTGCAGAAATAATTTATCAAAAAAATCTAAATATCACATTTAAGATTGATTGATTGATCAATTTACAACACAAGCAATCAATCAAGTTTTGACCAGTTATTCTTTTGCGGGAAATACTTTTGCAACAGAATGTTAACTAAGAGGAATCACTAGCTAGAGCAAAATCTTACATTAATGAGAATAAAAATCTGGTAAAATTACCTCACTCTATGTTAATGACATTCTTGATTGTTCTACATGACGCGGTATATTTTTTTATTTTTTATAATATATATATATATATATATATATATATATATATATATATATATATATATATATATATATATATATATATATATATATATTATATAAATATATATATATATATATATATATATATATATTTATTTATTTATTTATTTATTTATTTATTTATTTATATATATAAGTATTTCCAGTATTTTGCTTAGCTGATTGTTCAAATATTTTGAGATTTTATGTAATTTATTTACTCCGGAGGAAAAAGAACGTCTCTTATTATTTAATTAAAAAGGTAAAACATTTATTGGAGATAGAGATTCATGACTAGGAACTTCTTACTGTAACGCCATCTACCGAAAAGCATTCAAAATAAAAATGTGACGTATAAATTAAATATCACATTCGCTATCACTCTCCTCGTTAAAAAAGAAAAATGTAGTAAAATCAAATTAATTTTTTTATTTTACTTCTTTTCTGATATACCCATTTACTAATTTACATAGTTGCCAACTAGTACGGTCTGCAAGAAATACTTTATTTGAAGGTTTGGTGGTAAAATAAAAAATTAAAGTAAAATGAATTTTCCAAAAATTAAGCTACTTCCCCAACACTTAATAGTAAAATTTCCTCTCTGTTACATCTCGTATGCGTATGCATGAATTATTGCTTTGCCACGCTTAATAAAACAATCCTTGATAGTTCATGATTACCTGATCTTACCTGATTATCTCTTACCTGATGATGATGGAATTTAAATTTGAAATTAGTTTTGTTCGGAAAGATGAAGATTTTTTCTCAAATGGATGTTTTTAATTTAGTTTATTTCTCTGAATGTACAAGTTTCTTAAGAATGCATAGGTTTATATATATTCATATACACTTGTCTACTCCTTTTAAAACAACATTTAAAACAAAAACATACGACATTAACGTTTCGCCTCATAAACATTTTTAGTTAAGCTTTTTTTTCTGAATGCACAAGTTTATAAAAAATGTATAGGTTTATATATATATATATATATATATATATATATATTTATATATATATATATATATATTTATATATATATATATATATATATATATATATATATATATATATATATATATATATATATATATATATATATATATATATATATATATATATATATATATATATATATATATATATATATATATATATATATATATATACATATACATTTGTCTGTTCCTTTGAAAATAACACTTGAGACAAAAACGTATGACATTAACGTTTCGCTTCACGAACATATTTAGTTTTTTTTTTTTTTCTGAATGTACAAGTTTATAAAGAACGTATAGGTTTATGTACATGCATATACATTTGTCTGTTCCTTTGAAAAGAACACTTAAGACAAAATACATAAGACATTAACATTTTGCCTCATAAACTGAAATGCGTCATCATCTTATTTCTACCACTCTCTACGTAGTAGAGAAGTGGAGGCACTATTCAATTAAGAGAATTTTAAAAAGCCCTGGCTATGAATATATTATTAAATTGCATAAAAACTGTAGCTTGAGGGGAGAAAGATATTGCATATTTGGAATCAGCAGCGCTAAAATGAGATGATCCGTTCAAAACTCTCAGGCAATGACAGAGAAAAAAATGTTCGTAAGTGTTATTGAATGAAACCAAGAGTTAAACTAATACCAAAATATCATTTGAGTCTTGCTTTTTAGTAGACATAAAGCTTTTACATTAATTATCTTATAGGAGAGAGGAGTGCTAGTATGGACAGTTTTTATAAACATGTCTAAAAAAATATGTCTAATTATTATTATAAATATGTCTAATTATTATTTTAAGCACATCTCGTACTTTCTTCACATCAAAATTTGAACATTTGACTTCATTTTGAAGGATGCATAAACTAGTTTAGATTTGTACTTTTTTTTTATAAATTTTTCTTTTAAAAAAGTTGTTTTTTGTCGGCACTTGTCCTTGAAGGCTATCAACCGGGGGTCCGGGGATGACAACACTTTTTGAAAAGTCGTAAGACAGGTTCCCATAATCGCCGAAGCCAAGCATCACTAGTAGAGATCAGTGAGAAAGTGAGTGACCACTTTGATCTGCCTGCAAAGGTACTGAAAGTGTGAAGCATCGGTCATCTTGAAACTGTTCTATCCTAAAGAACTCTACTTCTCGCACAAGTCTCCGGGCTACCAAAGCTTCCTCAGAAAGTTATTAGAAGAAACTGCTAGTTAAATCTCTAAGTGGATAATTACTTTACCTTTCGAATTTAATATTCTGAGAACAGAAATTCCTCTCAGTGAATCTCGTTCAGAAATGATTTTTCTTAAACAATTGGAAAAGTAAAAAGGTGATTTTTCGAATTTTCTTTTAAAAATTTTGTTATGAATTTCTTAATTTTCTGAAGGCGCTGGTCAGTTCACCATCCCCTCTAGAGAAAATCAAAATTGTGATGGCATGTCTTCGGGTCATCCTCAGGGATATTTCCAAGACCATCGTCAATAGCCCATTGTGATACTCCAATAGGACGCAAATAAAGTTCCACTACTACCGCGCTAGCCCAACTCTTGAGCTAATGTGGACATATCTTAAAACCTATTATTTAATTTATTGATACTTATAATAAAACAAGTAAAATTGGAACTAATTTCAATCTAAAGAACATGTCTCGAGTAAATAATCCTAAAAATATTTACAATAATTAAAATTAAAACCAACTAAATCCATAATTTTCAACTTCTACCGTTTTAGGAAAAGATTTTTCTTGACTCTTTCAAAGTGGTAGCAAATATCTGTTTCATTTTTGAAATAATAAAGTTTATTCGGATTGATTTGACCACCACGATGTATAAACAATAATAAAAATTCATATAAAATCTGATAATAGTTCAGTGAAATTTTTAAGTTAAGGTAAAATTAAACAAACTATGCTAGACTTAATGGTAAATACAATATCACTTTAAATGTAGGAAGAATCTACAACTTTTCCTTCAAGAAATATGTGACTATTGTATCAGGTTATTAAAATTGTCCTGTGGCATGCCCATAGTGGCCCCACATCTATGCATACCTACCAACTTGTTCCTATTTATCGGAACATTTTCACTTGAATATTTAGAGTGGCAGTAAATTTTATAATTTAACATTCTATTATTGATTTAATAAATTAAATTTAGAATTAATTTACCACCGTTACAAACAAACAACTCAAACTTATTAATCCTACAGAGAAAAATTTTTAGGAAGGGCAAAATTGAACAAATTGAGTTTGACTTAGCTTGCTATTTGTCTACAGCTATAAATATTCTCTTAAGCTAGGACTTGACAGGTATGCCAATCAGCAGCTATATCAGCGTGACCAATGCCCATACCCAGTGGAATCATTAGTTAATTTAAACCAACGCCTCCTATAACTGAAAGCCTCCACACGGTTTTTTATAGGTAGTCCGATCAGACCACTGTGAAGGATATCCACTTTCCAAACGGGTCATTTAATACAAAATATAGTTAAAAGAAGAAAGTGGTAAGAAATATATGACTAAAAATTTGTTTTATTTATGAATATTATTGGTTTGCCTTATTCACTTGTCAACCACTACAGATTCAATTCTTAAATATATATGATAAATTTCTTTCAATTACTTTTACAAAAGGTTTTGGGTTCATGCGCACCACTGGTTCACATAGTCTGCGCGGACTACTTATAAAAGACCGTGTGGAGGCTTTTTGATGTAGGTGGTGATGTTTAAACTTGATATGGGTTAATCAAAAAACAGTTAAATCAAATGTTTCAATCAAAATATGTAAAAGGCATATTCATTCACAAAATTAAAACTCCCATTATTAAAAACAATGAATGTAATAGTTTAAAATAACAATTGAAATGCTAATTTAGAATTTACTTTTCCACCATCAAAACCTTTTTTTTACTTTGCTCATAAACCATCAAATGTTTTGTCATATAACTGCATATGAAAGTGAAACACAGTTTTGCTAATTTACCAAAATTTATTGAGAAATTCCGAGTGATAAATAACGAAAATATTCCACTTGTCTGCCCCATGTCTACACTAGCCTCACTCTCCCCTTTTGTACTTTTCTTTGTATCCAAGATATAGTTGATTCAATAAAACGAGACTTGATACTTGGTACGTGACAACGTATCAAGTGTTCGGTATCACATCATGTTAAGTGTATGCCATGAAAGCTTGATTCATAACAAAATATTAAAAAGCATTGAAAAATAATTTATTATATATGTACGTTAAAAAAAATTCTATAATCTTTTCATGCTTTTTCGAAAGTGCGTGTCCTGATGGATATATGGTTTAACAGCGTTTTTCTAATAGAATAATAAGGAGCTTGGCCACATTTTTTATAGGCATCATTTTTCCATCAAACTGTTCTATAGTATTGTTTTCTGGTAGATACTTTAACATATTTTCGGAAATGCCCCTGGATAAAAGCAAAATAGATTAAAACATCTAATTAAGTTGAAGTCGTTGTTCTCTGCTTTGCAAAAAAATGCTTTCCTGAGCAATTTTAAAACGTGGTTTATCGTTATTCTGCCCGAAGACCATTAGTTATTATAGTTTCTGTTACAAGCAAGATTGTTTTGGTTGCGTTTATATTTTATGATTAATTGACAGTTTAACCTTAACTTTACATGCAATTTTTCGTTCTGCATGCCTCGTTTTATTCAATAATTTTTTTTTAAAAGGATCCCATTTGAAACGGAAACTCTATTAATGATCTAATAATTGTTTAATTTTTAGGTTAACCAAATGCAAGTTAAAATTAAGACAGTTACTAAGCCTATATATGCATACATTTCGTTTCACATAATATATTTTATTATAGTTTAAAGCAGGTAGAGTAATGGTATTTCGTAATAACCACTCTTAATGCATGTTTTTAGAATCTTTGAGGGGAAAAAACTGAATTAACTAACCATATAAGCATTTGTAAATGAAGATTGAAGTGAGTAGAAACAAAAACATTTTCAGATTTGAACAATCACTTCTCAATCGTCACAATAAGGGGAAATAATTATCTTATTTGCATTTATTGTGACTATTGAGTGGTGATTGTTCAAATTTGAAAATGTTACTAATTTAGTCCGCTTATTTAGTCGAAATAATCTAAACCATTTTAATTTAGGATGAAATTTAAAGGCATTTTCTAAGTAACTACAAACATTTTCAGTATTATTAGTCAAATAAGCTTTTTTCATGATTTTAATCTCTTCTTTGCTGTTCCCAGCCTCAAGAGTGATAGATCAGAGTTTTTTAAACTTATATTAATATTAAAGAAAGCGATAGCATACCTACCAATTTATTCGGTCGTAGAGAAAAATTTTGCAAATTGATAGTAAAACAGCGATTGACTTTAGGTGAATTTTCTAAAAACAAAGCTATTAAGAAATCTATAAACATAATTAGGTAATAAATAGATTTCGGGAACATATTTTTTAAATCATTGATTCGTCATGGTAGTTTAAAAAATTTTTTTAAATTTTAAACTTCAAGATTTAAAACGCCATAAAGCTAATATTGCTATCACAAAGAAAATTATTTCTCTACGGCCATACAAGTTGGATGTTATGCAATAGCTTATAGAATTTTACAAGAATTTTCAAAATATATATGGGCATTTATTACGGAACAAAAAAATTTATCAGCAAAAAATTTGACAACAGTTACACATTTTAAAAGGTTAACTCTTTATTTTTAGCGAAACTCCCATAGATCTTAGAAAAATGTAATAGTGGAAGTAAAACTACGATAATTCTAGCGGAAATTTTTCTTTTTTTAAATAACACTTAAAAATATAAATGTTTGATTAGTCGGATTTCTTATAAAGATGCAGAGATCAGACAAAAATATTGACGCATTTCTATACTAACTATATGCGTAGCTACCAACTTGTACGGCCGTTGAGAAATAATTTTCTTAATGGTAGCAACATTAGCGTTTTGGCGTATTAGATCTTGAAGTTTATAGTTTCAAAAGAAAATTTTCCAAACTACCACGACGTATCAATAATTTAAAAAAATATGTAGATAAGATCTATTTCTTGGCTTATTGTGCTTATAGATGTCTTAATAGTTTTGTTCTTAGAAAATTCTAAACTTAATTGTTGTTTTATGCGTAGCCTTGTATTTTTGAACCCAATTCAGAGAACAAGAGAGCTTCTGGATCAAGTATTGAGAAAATTTTCCTTCGAGGAGGACTTTTTGATGGATCTAACCCGCATTTGAGTCACATGGGGAGGAAAACCGCGAAACCCTCCCACGAATAGCCTGACAGCAATGGGACTCTAACCTATGATCCGTCTAACACTTAGGATATTTTACGTTAGCACTGTGATCGTTGCAAGCCAGATGCAGAATTCTTATCGACCAGCCATCGCTTGGATTCGAACCCGGTTCACCTCATTGGATGGCGAATGCTCTATCCCCTTAGCCATCGCGGCTCAAGTATGACCTATTGAACACTGATTCAAAAAGATCCTAATTTATCATTATATACTTAAGTTTTTTGATTTTTTTTCATAATCAAGCGCTTCAATTTTTAGCTTTTAATTAAACAGTAAAAGATAAAATATTTGTAAGAGTTATAAAATTATAAATAATATTTGTAAGTGTTATAAAATTATAAATAATCTTTGCAAATATTTATCAGTTTTTGTTTTTCAATCTAAAATAACCTTAAATAAAACTGCTGAACCTCTCTTAAATAACTTATTAAAATTTTCATTGCACTGTGTATTCTTGCTCATTGTTATTTTAAGTATAATAATTTATATTTCAAAATGGTTTATTAAAAGTATTCATTACGCAATGAGCTTCGTTGAAAAAATCAAAGTTAACTGAATACTTAAGCAAATAAATAGCATTTAATGAAATATTTTACTTTGCCGTTATTTAAAACTAAACAGAGCAAAAATGAATAATTTATTGCATATTCATACTAATTAAGAAGAGGAAATAAGTCTTAAAGTTGTTTGAAAAAGGACATTTCCAAAATTTAGATTAAATTTACTGATAATTTAAAAACTTGGCGTAATTTCTGAATTTAATTGAATTACGTTTGTCTGTTGTTCATGAAAGTAAACGAAGGAGAAAAACTCATTATCTTCAGAGAATGATTTAATCTAAATAATTAAAATTTTGATAAAAAGTCATTTCAATAGAATGTGATAATAAGTTTTCTAGAAATTGTGCATATACAGTCCAAATCATGCATTATATTAAGAGCCTCATTAGATTATGAATAACTATTTGAATAAATTGCGCAGTATAAGGCGATTCTGTTTATTCATAGTTTAATTACATTTTCTTTACAAATACAATAAAATGAGTGTAAAAAATTTTTAAGATTTAAGAATAATTCTTCGAAAAAGCAGTGAAGGTGAATACATAAACAACATTTACTGCAAGTACTTTCAAATAAATTATGATTAAAAGTTAATTTTATTTATGAAAGTTCTATAATTCTAAATGAATGATTTTCTCAAAGAAAGGGAAATTTTTTAATATAGAATTTTGATTGTTGGAAATTTAAAAATTAAGGGGTTGCCCATGTACTGAATAACTAACGTGACTTGAAATGGACTTTCCAGCTTTTAACATTCAAACAGAACTAAATATAGCTTATTTTCTGTTGCTTGCAGAGGGTGTTCCATGAGCCTAAAAAACGAATTTACGCAGAATAACTTTTCTATGAACTTGATTTTCATGTACTGTAAACTAACATTAATGTTTTAAATTGTTGTGCCGTCAGATTTTGATTAGTTACCATCAAACTAGTGGCCTTCAATAGTTTTGTCAGGGGAAAATATTCAGTCAGTCTGGAAAATATTATCCCAATTGTTCTGTCAGGAGAAAATATTAAGTTAATATAGAAAATATATCTCAATAGTTCAATCGGGAGAAAATATTTAGTCAGTCTGGAAAATACAGACCCAATAAGTTAATTAGGAAAGCTGCTGAAAGTCTTTTCCCTTTAATGATAATTGCAAAAATATGAACATTTTAAATAAAAAAAAAATACCTGATTTGTTCGAAATATCAGTCAAATTGTTTTTGAGTTATAAAATTTCACAAAATCAGTTTTTCTTAATTTTCATTTCTCTTAAACTGTTCTAACGATTTCGTTCGCATTTTGTATTTCGTTATTTAAAATTACAAAAAATTGAAATGGTGGTAATGATAAATTGCACAATGGAAATGGTAGCGGTTCAAAACAAATTTAGTAAAATAAAATATAGTTATATAATTTAGTAAAATTAAGTTAATTAAAAAAATTAACCAATATTAATTAAAATAATAAATAATTATTAAAAATGATTTTCACATGAAACTATCTTTGGATAAATGAATTTTATAATTGTTTGCAAATTGTCTTCAATTCGCTTAAAAAGTTCCCTAAAGATGGCGAAATACCTAAAATTTACATTGTTTATAGTTAATTATTTTTTTTATTAATATGTTTACACTTAGGAGCCCAAACTTTCGAGCACTCCCCAGACTGAAACTATTGCGATCATAATTTCAATTCTTAATGTTGAGCTATGGTAGCTCAGGGGAGACAACATTATTCTTTAAATGATGTGAATCGAACCGGGTTCGAATCCCAGCAATGGCTGGTCAATAGGAATTCCGCACCCATCTCGCACCGTGCTGGCGTAAAATATCCTCAGTGATGAACGGATCATGGATTAGAGTCCCCTTGTCGTCAGGCTAACCGTAGGAGGACTTGGTGCAACGCAAATTCGGGTTAGTCCCCTCAAAAAGTCCTCCATGAAATCAAATTTCTCCCAATACTTGACTCAGGTGTTCTCTTGTCTTCTGGTTTGGGTTCAATATAACAAGACCACGGAGTTGAACTTTAGTAGTCGTAAACCTAAAATGTTTTATCGGCAGTTTAACGACGGTGATAAAATAAAATAAAAAATTTACAATCTCGTGATCCCCCTCCCCATATTTTAAAGGTCAAGAATCCATAAAAAAAATTACCCGTCGTAAAAAAGACTTGTATATTTCAAAGAAAGTACGTTTTGTAGATTCTGTAACTTAATAAATACATTCAGTTAACGTATTAAATATAAGTATTAAATAACGTATTAAATAACGTAATAATAGTAACATTCAGTTAACGTATTAAAGGTCAATCACCCTCATGACTGACTAGTTTTTATTGCCTGAAAATCAGATCATTAAAATAAAAAATATATTCTCTAGACCAGGGATGGGCAAACTACGGCCCGCGGGCCAACTGTGACCCACCCGAACGTTTTATCCGGCCCGCGGACAGAATTTTAACTTACCGATCCGTGGCGAATATAAACAATATACATAATACATTCATTTTCTTGTCTACTTTGTTTAAAGCTATTTTTGTTCTTTCTTTTTTAACAAAGTACTGATGACCTTTTTACTTTCTCTATTTTTGTTCTACAAAACATAAATTGATGGAAATAGTTAGCACAGACAGCTTCAATTGGTAAAATGTGGAAAGCTGAAGTTCTTTGTAGAATAGCCGTAAATTAGCTCCAACTAGTGTTTGTCTTTCTCGAGGAGCAGACATATGGAATCTAATATAGGTGAATTGTACTTCACATGAGTCAGAATACGCAAGTTCCAACCAACGGATTTTTCTGCCGGCGCGAGTTCTAACATTATTTACTCCGTATGGAACGATTGCACACATACAACGTCATTGTAAATAATGGTGAAATTATTAAATGTATAAAATGGCTACTGCTTTTTTTGAGTTATTTGTAAAAATTTTTAACCCCAAAATGAAAACTAAAAAATGCAAAGTTTATGTAGAGTGCCATGCGTTCAATGATGAACTGACTTTATTTCATTTCAGAAAATAGAATTTTTATTTTAGAAGTTTTTACTTGGCCCACCGAACTTTTTTTTTCTAGATTTTTGGCCCACGACCAAAAAAGTTTGCCCATCCCTGCTCTAGACTATAAAACATTCTTTATATCCAATCTATGACGTTTTGTTTTTACACTGAAAGTATTATTTAATATATGCCGCTGTGATGATATAAATTCACTGAGTACATTATATCCAAAAGAAAGTACTGTTTCTTTATTTAATACTTTTCAACCAGTATCTATGGCTTCTGCGGAATATGTGTTAATATTTTGAATTTTTTTGAAATGGAAAATATGTATTTGAATTATTGATCTCAATCACCGGCACTTTAGAATTTCTCACACCTCCCATATACAATAAACGTTCTCTTAACTCTGAGGCTTTGCTGATATTGTTTCCAGAATTTATCTATGTTGTATGACAATGTGACAATGTGTGACAATGTGTTGTATGACCAATGTGAGACTCATTATTATCAGGGATCAAAAGTTTTATACCATATTTCTTTCATATTTAGATATCTAGCAGGACGTGTCCATTCCCACTAAAAGAACCAGCATAGTCGGATTTCATAAAAATCCAGTAGATAGCTGGAAAATATATCTTAACCTGTTTTGTAACATGATCAAGTACACATATTGTATGCTCCAGTCATTTCACTCCAAAATTGTAAAATATACGTGTTTCTGGAAAGTATCATCATTTTTAAAAAGCAGTACATCAATATGCAGATTCATTACCTTTAAACCAAAATATTCCCTTTGATACTCGCTCATTTAATTTTTTGCATATTCTTTTGCTCTTAGTCTTTTATCCACTTAGCAGTTTTAGAAATTAATTTACTCACTGCAACTATTTTTGAATTGGTTTATCGCACATCACGAATTGCATACTTTATCCAATTAAGTAATGCGAAACGCACTGCATACCATACAATAATTCAACCTGGTAGTCTTCATTTTCAATTTTTAATGTTTTCTGTCACATTTCATTAAAATGTAACAGTTCAAAAATATCCATTACAGTCTAGACGGATCAAATTATGTTCAAATTTAATTAAAATATCTTCATTTTGGTGTATTCACGATGAGAAGGTTCGCCATTAGTACCTGAAAATGAGGTAGAGGATTGATGTCTAACATTACCCTTTCGGGTAACTTTGGTAATTTTTTCATCTCGAAAATAAGGTAAAGTTTCACTGATTTTTTTTTCCTGTTGTTAGTTGACACATTTGCCTACAAAAAAGTATAGTTAGTTTTTTTGAGCGACGATGCTGCTTTGAGATAAGGCAAAATGAAAAAGAAGCAAATTTTCCATTTTTGAAAATTTGGCTGTATCTACTAAAAACATCAATAACTTAGAAAAGTGCTAGGTCACAGAGTTTGACCTAATAGTGAACTGTCATATTCAGTAAAAAATATAGCGGGATATTATTGCTTAGTGAATATTTTCAGGTCATAAACTGACAAAATCTGCATTTTCCACTAACCTTGATGCATCATAAAGCTATAAAGCCTCAAAACCCCATGGAAAAGAGTGTATGTCCATAACTAGGAAGCAATATTTTAATGAAATAGCAAAACAAAACTTTGGGCAGTGGTTGTTTTAGATAAACCTCTTAAAACATACTGAGTTTTAACTTTTAATGAAATGACCTTAAACGACCTTGAACTTTGAAATTTTCTACGGGGGAGTGGAAATTTTTTAAACAGCTTAAACTTGTATAGTATTCATTTTTCATAACGTATTTCACTATTAAAAAAATTCCAACAGATCAAACAATGCAGCAATCCCACAATGTCTAAGTTCAAAATAATAGTTCTTAAATATTTTTCAACACTTTCGAGAAAACCTGACTAGTAAATTTTAATTATTTATTTAAATGTGGTGGTATCAATTACAATGGTAGATAGACTTGTCTTGCATCTTCAAAAGAAAGCTTAATGAATCAATTTCGCTAACACCGTTTACTTTTTTGAGAAAAAAAAACGTGTTCCTTTCAACGGGCTCATGCTGGATTAGCCAGAATGTACAAAAAATTAATAGCACTAACCATCGCGAGCTCCGCTGTTTTATAACAGCTCTTCCACAGATAACCCTCACTGATGCTGAGATTACACTTCCAGTTCCTTTAAACTTTTTCTTTTATCTACACTAACATGAATCGGAAAAGTGGTTCAAAATAAAAGTGGTCCAAATATTCAAAATACTCTCTTTTTTTTTTTTTTTTTTTCATTCAAAATATGGGCGTTCCATTGGCGTCTCATTGCAAGGGCGTATGCAATTAGGGTTAGTTTTTATAGAAATAATTTTTTTACTAAATAAAATTGTTCATTACAATGTGTGAGCAGCTGTGGCTCAGTGGATAAAGCTCTCGCCTTCCGATGTCGCAACTCAGATTCGGAGCCCAAAGTTGGCTGGTCTGTTTCCGACTTGCACCAACCACAGTGCTGAGATAAAATATTCTCAGTGGACCACGGGTTCAGTGTTGCCTTAGGTGACTTAAAGAGCAAAAGTGATAGCTAAAATAATTCAAATTTTTATTATTAAATTTAGTAACTTTTTCTAGCATATTTTTTTCAGTTTACTATTGAAAGTGAATGCAAAGAATGATTTTGTTTTAAATATGAATGATTTTAAATATAAGTCGTAGTTGTATCTAATAGTCATATGATTGAATAATTAAAGAGATAATAAATAAATAAAAATGAATTGAGTTTCTACAGCTTTTTCACATTTTTAATCGCATCTGGCATCCCTATGAGTTTGAATCCCTTTTACGTCGGGCTTACCATGGAAGGTTTTCGTGGTCTTCCTTTTCATGTAAGGCAAATGCAGGTTAGTTCGATCAAAAAAGTCCTCCACGAAGGCTAGTTTCTCCAGGTGCTTGATTCAGGAGTTCCTCTGTTTTCTGGATTGGGTTCAAAATTACAAGGCAAAGGAACATTGATAGTCGCTAACTCAAAATTGCGTCGGCTGTTCAACGACGGTTATAAAATAAAATTAAAAATATTAAGATGTTGGGAACAATTTACATTGAAAATAAATACTACTTATCTTCAAAAATTTTAAATATAATTCGAAAACTAATCAAATTCACAAAATCCAAATAAAATGAGGTGAACCGGGGTTCGATCCCGGCGATGACTGGTTGATACGAATTCCGCATCCGGCTTGCACCGACCACAGTACTGACGTGAAATATCCTCAGTGGTAGACGGATCATGGGCTGGAGTCCCCTTGCCGTCAGACTAACCGTGGGAGGTTCTCGTGGTCTCCCTCTCCATGTAACGTAAATGCGGGTTAGTTCCATTAAAAAGTCCTCCACGAAAGCAAATTTCTCCCACTACTTGATCCAGGAGTTCCCTTGTCTTCTGGATTGGGTTCAAAATTACAAGGCTACGGAGTTGAACATTAGTAGTCGTAAACCCAAAAATCGGGTCGTCGGCTGTTCAACGACGGTTATGAAAAAAATACAATTAATTTATAAAAGTACTTCATGCATTATGTTTTATGCTTTTGAATAGTACACTTTCTTAAGAAGGAATTTGTATATGAATTCATCGTATAAAATTGGCGTAATTCAGACCTACCAAATTCTACAAGTTTTTCTATCATGAAAATAATCGTTGAAAATAATAATAATGAATCATTGAATATAAAAATATTTTTCTTAATAGTAAAAAGCTTTTAAAAGCTTTATTTCCAAATTCTGTATTTTTAAGTATTTTATTTTCTTGAGCATTCCTTCCTCAAAAATGCCTAATACTACGTATATCTTGAATGTGACATTTTATATTTCGTTTAACAGTTCATGAGAAAACTCTCTTTGCAAATTCATGAATGAATAAAATATTCAAATGACTAACATGTTAAAAAAAAATTATCTTTCCAAAATCATTAAGTGGGTGCCCTACATGAAACATTAAGTATTTCAATAATATTAAAACAGTTCGAAATTGTTTTTAAAAAGTTTTAAAATAATGCGTCAAAGGTATTGTTTCAATGTTGAATCATTTCAAATCATTTTGAAAATTTTTAAAATAGTGCATCATTTATAATATGAATACTATCCCATTTAAAAATTATTCAGTTACAATATCTTAATTTTTAAAACAATGTTAAAATAATTAAAATATCATTTTCAAAAGTATTTTATAAAAAAAATTTTATAGTATTGAATTTCGTTCAAAACAATATGAAAATTATTAAAATAGGGGATCATTTATAATAACTATATTGCTAAATTTAAAAATGTGTGAAATAATGAATATTAAATATTGAATCAAAACTAAACAATTAAAGAATCATTCTTAAGTCATATATTCAAAACAATATTGCGAATCCTTATCATGCAAATAAGTATATTGGAGTAAAAGCAAATTAAAATTATAAAACACAATTTTAAATACACTAAAATTCTTAAAGTAATTCAAAAAATAAAGCAAACTTATTTTAAAGGGAGGGGCCAAAAAATATTTTTCTGAATTATATATTTTAGGAATCTCCATCTACAATTACTGTATCAAAATATTTATATTGACCATTACAGTTTTAAAAAACCTAGATTTACAACTTGCATATTTTTAAGTATTTTGTTTCCTTTGCAATTTTTTACTTAAAAGTTTAATAGAAGGCAAATAGTAAGCTAGTTTAAGTTGAATATAATGCTGTCATATTTTGTTATATAGTTTATGAGAAAATTCTCTTTGTATATTCACGAATCGCGATTCACGATGAATAAAAATAATCGAGTTACCAACATGTTAAAAAATTATTTTTATGGTTGCGAAATCATTCCGTGGATGCTCTACATGAAACACTAAGAATTGTAACAATATTATAACCATTCGAAATATATCTAAAAAGTTTTAAAATAATGTTTAAAAGTTATTGTTTCAATGAAAAATTAGTTGAATCACTTTGAAAATTTTAAAATAATGTATCATTTATAATATGTATGTTATCACGTTTAAACATTACTCAATTATCGTATTTTAATCCTTGAAATATTAAAGCAATTAAAATATCATATTCCAAGAATTTTTATAAAAAAATTGTCACAGTGTTAAAATTGTTCAAACAATTTGAAAATTCTTAAAATAGGTTATTATTTTAAATAATTAAAACATCAAATTTAAAAATGATTCAAATATAGAACATTAAATATTGAAACAATGATAAACAGTTAAAAAATTTATTCAAAAAAGTATTGCGAATCTTTATCATTTACTAAAGTATAATGGATTAAAAGCAAATTAAAATTATAAAAAACAATTTCAAACGCACTTTAACTCTTTTAATAATTCAGAAAATGAAGCAAACTTATTTTTAAGGGAGAACCAAAAAAATTATTTTTTTTTTCGAATTGTACATTTTAAGAATCTCGATGCATAATTAATGTATTAAAATATTTCTCTTCATCATTAAAGTTTTTAAAATCTTGATTTCCATCTTGCATATTTTTAAGTATTTAATTTTTTTTTTGTGATTTTTTACTTAAAAGTTTAATAGAATGCAAATAGTAAGCTATACATGTTTGAGTTGAATATAACGCTGTCATATTTCGTTAGATAGTTCATGAGAAAATTCTCTTTGTAAATTCACCAATGAGGATTCACGATGAGTAAAAATTAATCAAGTTACCAACATGTTAAAAAAAATTATTTTCATCTTTCTGAAATCATTCAGTGGGTGCTCTATATAAAAAAAAAACTATTCTCTAAGCTCTAACTTGGCGAGAAAGGGTCGCTAAAAAAGAATTAAAAACTCGACCTGTCTTAAGGCTGAGTGTTAATCAAATTACTCTTATTCAATTAACAATTATGAAAAACATAACGTCTCTTCTAAAAGCTTTTCTTCCTTGAGCCATAATTCATCTGAAATTATGGGAACACTTTTAATCGTATTATTATTATATTCCAGGCTTTCCTAGTTTGATTAATTAAACAGCGTTCTTAATTGAAGCTGTGGAAGACGAAAGTTTGTTTCCTATCTTGTTATATCTTGCTTTTAGTTAACAACTATGCAGCTTAGACATTTTCCCAAATGACTCTGTTTGTAATTATTGTCTAATGACATAGGGCAGTAAAACTTAAGCTATAAAACGAGATATTTTTGCGGAAAAGCAGCTTCTTGTAACATATTTTTTTCATAAAAACTTTTGACAAATAAATTGAATATGATTCAAGATATCAATAGTATTCAAGATATTAATAGTATATATAGATTCAATACATTAATCTAGTATAAGCTGAGCTGCATAGAACAATAGATAGAAATATTATTGCAACTGTATTAAAAAACAGAAGCAAAAACTTTTCTAGTTTAAGTTGAACTTTATAGAACTGTAGATAGCAATATTATTGCAACAGTATTAAAAATTATAAGCAAAATTGTTTCGATTTTAAGTTGAATTTTACAAAACAGTAGATGCAAATACTATTGCAACAGTATTTAAAGAGCAAATGAAAAAAATTTTCTAGTATAAGTTGAATTTTATAGAACAATAGATAAAAATATTATTCCAAAAGTATTTAAATGACAGAAACAAAACTTTTTCTAGTATAATTTGAACAATATAGAGCAGTAGATAAAAATATTATTGCAACGGTTTTTAAAAGGCAGATGCGAAAATGTTTCTAGTATAAGTTAAACTTTATAGAACAGTAGATAGAAATTGTATTGCAAAAGTATTTAAAAGGCAGAAGCAAAATTGTTTCTAGTATAAATTGAACTGTATAAAACATTAGATAAAAATATTATTGCAACGATATTTAATAATATTATATATGTATATATATATATATATATATATACATATATATATATATATATATATATATATATATATATATATATATATATATATATATACATATATATATATATATATATATATATATATATATATATATATATATATATATATATATATATATATATATATATATATATATATATATATATATATATATATATAGCATAATTATCAGAACTGAAGGTTAAAAAGTGTGAATATTAGGGGTAGCAAACTATTTAAATTAAGGTAAAACTAAAAACTATATCGATATCTGACTAATCTTTTCGGGGGAAAGCAGGATATCAAATTGATACAAAGATATCTATGTAATAATATATTACAGTAAATACAGACGTCCTAATTTTGAAAAATAAATCTTTTGTCTCAATTTATATTTTTGAAAAAAAAGGACATGTTCCAGAAATGAAGAGCAATGTCGCCTTACAGCTTGGCTTGAAAATAACAGTTGCCTTGTAATCTCAAAAAAAAATTTATAAAACAGATATATGCTGTTATCAGGGAGAAGATTAAAATATTCATACATAGACAAAGATATGATTCAGAAAGAGACAAGTAAAGAACCCATAAATATATTAATATTTCTTTATTATTAAAAGAAGCCACGCTTTATTAATTATTTAACTTAAGAAAATAGTTATGTGGAAATTCAACAAAATTATAACTAATTAAAATTTTAATTTCGGGAGGCAGCATATGAAAATTACAAAGGTAATCTTTGAATAATTTAAAAATATATATTTTTCCAACCGATAATCATATATCTATTAGATTATAAAGTCTGCCGCATTTAATTGTGACAAATATTCGACGTTCCTTTCATTTTTTTCATTAAAAAAATCATAGTTTGACGGTTTCATAGGGAAAAACAACAAACAAATAATGTGAAATATGAGTCGCGATTTTTAAATAAATAAATTATTCTAACATTCGTTAAGCAATCGTAAATCTCGAATTTACCATCCCCTAATTATTAGTTTTTATTCTAAATCGCGGGGAAAAGTACTTTTAATATGCCGAAGTTTTCTCCCTTGCCGGGGTAAGATAAGGCTAGGGGGAAAAGATAAGCTTGTTCCCGGGGTTCTTGAGCGTGCGTCATAAAAACGGTTAATGGAACTACCTAAGTATTTGTTGATGAAATAGGAAACGAGAATCACGCTGGCGCTATGAATTAATAAAATACCCAGGCGTTGTTATATCAAACAAATGATTAATACCGACTTCATCAATTATTCTAAAAGTTGAAACGAATGCGAGGAGCGCGAATGATTACCATGCTCTAGCTCAGTAGTTATTAACATTTAATAGATGTCGGTCCATTATTTGGTTGTTTTTCCTTCATCTTTTCAGTTTGCCAAGAAATGATTAGAAGATTATACAGAGACGGCGTGGGTCTCGCTCCTCCTGAATTTCATCTCCCTGGCCTACTCTTTTCTGAAAACAAAAGCTTCTTCTAATGCAGCTATCATTCCGCAGCTTTTCATAATTATCTTCTTCTTCTTCACAAAATCTCATTTATTTTATTTATCCTATAGAAGCTGCAAGATTTCTATCTAGGGGATTGTGATTAAAGAGGAAGGCGGGACTCCGCAAAAGAATCTCGGTATTTCAAACCGTCAGGAAGAAATTAAAGCAAACATCAACAAAGAATGCGCAATCGATTTATTTTCACTGTAACTTTGACATTGGAAAACATTATTGCCTTCGCACGGCGGCTTCTTTATTTCTTTGGCGCTCTCTCTTACAAATTTTATTATCAGCTATGACGCCAAGGGAATTAATTTTGAATATTGTAATTTTATTTTTATATCGATAATTCTTAGTAGGGTTTTGGTGTGTTAAAACGTCTATATATTCTTTTATATTTTATTTGTTTTTAAATTGCGTTAAAAAAATTTGACAATTTTTTAAAAACTTAAGATATTTACATTTTTTTTCTGTTTTTAAATTTATTGCTGCTTTTATTTTTTTTTCTGTTTTTAAATTTTAATCTCTAATTCTTAGTAGGGTTTTGGTACATCAAAATGTCTAGTTGCTTTTTTCCATTTAACTTATGTAAATAAGGTAAAAATATTTGCCCTTTTTTTTAAATATTTAAGATAGTATAAGGTATTTCGAATACATTTCGGAATTTTTATTTCTTCTCTCCTTATAAATAGGAGAGTCATCTTTGATTTATGGAAATTAGACGACATATTAATAACATCATATCCGGAAATAAAAGAACCAAAAATTGAGTTACAGGAAAAAAAGCTGTAAATCATTTTGAGATTACAACTCCCTTCAAGTCAGAGAAAAGAGGCGAAATATCATTACCTAGGATTTTATTTAACTCGATTTTTCCAGATAATAAAAATATTTCTTTCAAATGTGCCTTAAATACGAAAAAAAAAAAAACTTAAGTGACTCTGACAATTTTGATCCCTTACATGTCATTCTTAATGATTGGTTATTTCTAGGATTTGTTAAATTAGCTGGCTATAAAGATATAAATAATGCCCATATTTGCCTCATAGGCTTGTAGTTTAAGAAAATTTTACTACATAAGTAAGACCCGTGTTTAATGTATCTTCGAAAACGACAGAAAAACCATGATTTAAAAGATTACTTGGCTACCCGACCAAATTTTATAAAAATGATTCTCTCTATCTTAGAATAGATCCTGCATTGGATTGATTTTTAATACGCAGTTCCTAGCAGATCATCGAAGTCAAGCATCACTGGCTGCGGTCAGTGTGCTGGTGGGTGACCACTTTGATGAGTCTGCGTAGGGACAGAGGGTGTGCGGAATTGGTCCTCGTTAAACTGTTCTATCGTAAAGTGCTCGACTTCGCGTGCAGGTTGTCGGGCTACCGAAGCGGGGGTGCCATCCCTTCTGCAGAGGATCAAAATTATGATGGCACGTCTTCGGATCATCCTCAAGGATGTTTCCCAGATCGTCGCCAATAGCCCATTGTACAGCTCTAGTGTGACGTAAATGAACTACAACTATTGTAAAAGACGGTGGTTTAACGAGAAACCCTGATTCAACAGGGTTCTGCTACATAATAGGCTTCGGAGTTAGTAGTTAAAATGGATGACTCTGTCTCCAGACTTCTCCGAATTCCGATGTAAGCAAATTTTTGACCAAATTCTAGGAAGTTACTAGTTTTGAATTATGTATTTCTTTTTTTACAATTAAAATTAAAGGTAATTTAATTAAAGTTGCTATTTATGTTGTAATACATCAGTTTAGCAAATTTACTTTTATTATATATATATATATATATATATATATATATATATATATATATATATATATATATATATATATATATATATATATATAATCTTATTTGGGGTCAACTCCCCGGACCATTAAGATTAAGTCTGGAACGTGAAGATCTAATAATTAGATCAAAAGTCATTCAGAGTAGTCAGTTTTTTTTTTTTTTTTTTTTCCTACTTACTGTACAGCTGAGTAAGGAGGTATAGTCATGCCGTAGGGTTCTATGGTTGTCTACCATAGAAGTCATACAATTCTAATTCGTTCTTCTTTTTTTAAAATATACCAAGCCAGGTTGAGATGATTCGTCAGAGTTCATTATCACAGATGAATTTTCTTGTAAAATCGGCAGGGTGTCTATAGAATAGTTCCCTCTAAAATATGGTGACGTTATAGTTTCTTTAGATAGAATATCTATTAGCTGTAATACATCCATTCTTTAGCTTCCGAAATAGTTCAAAATATTTCTGGATTTATTTACATCAATTAGGTTTTAAAACTCAGCGAAAATGATGACTCATACTGTTTGATCTAATGAAATAGTTCTAATAGTTTGTTTCCGATGGTTACATTCTGAGGAAATTTAAATTAAATTGTTTAAACTCATAAAGAAATTTTGTGAATGTTCCATGAAAAGCGTTATTTTCTACACATCCGACAATAACTTTTTTTGTCATTTGTCCTGAAAATATGCTTTCTTGAATAAAAGACACGCTTCCTTTAGGAATCGAGTACACTTTGCACGGAACTCTATCAATAGGATATTTTGCACTAGTTTTCTCCTGTGCTTCAGCTTGACCAATAATAACTCCAGGATTTACTTGAACTTTTAATGAACAAAAAAAACCTGATCCAATACAACTTTAAAACCTTCAGATCCTTGTTTACAAAAATTCAGGCTTGCTTCGTATTAATTTTATTTCCAAATCCATTTAATTAAATTAGAGACGATCTGATAAAAAAATTAATCTGAATGTATACAACCTGTCATGCCTATTGCATCACTTTCTTTTTAAAAAAATCAGTTTCTTTTTGGAGCCCATCTTCAGAATCTTTCTAAAATAATTCAGCATTAAAGTAAGAGGTTTTGCTGTCATATCCATGATTTAAAAAAGTTTTATATTATACAATCGATAAGGAAATGCGTTACTGAAATTAGAAATAACTCCATCATTTAATGATACATCTACTTGAGAAAATAAAGAATGCAGAAAGAAATTCGCAGATCCTATAATACCATTTGTAATAATAGAAATACTTCCTCTTTCACATATAGTTGAGTTTGACTGAGATCTATGTAGTCTTTTACACTTCCAGAAATATGAAACTCTACGGCTGCGTTATCGAAAACATTAGAAAGAGGGTAAAATTGTATCCACTGTCCACTCAAATAACTGTTTGAGTTCCAGTAGATAAAAAAAAAGTTCCAATTCAGCTTTCACACATTCAAGGAAATGTTTCAAAAGAAATGTCATTTTACAGATCGAATATATCACGTTCACTCACTTAACGTGCTTTAGATGAAATGAATATTATCTATTACTTACGCTTTCTTTTATACCCTCCTTTTCCTACCATAGACTGTACTTTATCTATAGCTTTTTGCGTTAAATTTTTTTCCCACTTTCTTTACCCTTTTATATTTTTCATTTTATAACCGTAGTTGAACCAATTTTTTGGATTTACGACTACTAATGTTCAACTACGGAGCCTTGTAATTTTGAACCCAATCCAGAAGACAAGGGAACTCCTGGATCAAGTATTGGGAGCAATTTGCCTTCGTGGAGAACTTTTTGATGAAACTAACCCGCATTTACGACACATGGAGATTAAGACCACGAGAACCTCCCACTGTTAGCCTGACGGTAAGGGGACTCTAACCCGTGATCCGTCTATCACTGAGGATATTTTACGTCAGCACTGTGGTCGGTGTAAGCCGAATGCGGAAATCGTTGGCGGAATAATTCCTCACTGGAAGGCGAACGCTGTATCCTCTGAGTCAGCGCAGCTCCCACTTTCTTTACTTCTTGTTTTTAATGCTTCTTTAAAATTGTCTCCTGACAATACATCAGTTTTGAATACGTCTTTTCCAAATAGTTTTACCGTCTTTTACTAAAAGAGGTAATGCTGCTTTAAATAATCAACTATTTACTCTTCCGATTCCATTTCCCCTTTTGAAAATTGATACCTTTAAAATGAGCCATCCAATTTAACCCACATAATGGTTTTCAAATTTTTTAGTGCAATAAACATACGGTGTACTTATTTTGGTGGTGTGATCTTCAAATGATGATAAAATAAATGTGTTATACTTTTTATAGTACGAGTATTTGCCTCATACGAAAATGTAGCACTATGATCACTTTACCTTTTTCAAAAGGAACATAATCATTTGAATTGAGTCTGAGTTCAATTTGAATAGTTTGGAATAAATGTCTCATTAAAGGCAAATATTGTGATCTATGGTAGTACTGAATAATTGTTTCCCCGCCTTGTCCTTTCATTCTAAACATTCGAAATACAGGAACGACTTGCGTATCTCCTATAATTTGGGGGGAAATTAAATAGGAGTAAACGTAAGAAATGAGAAAATTAGACCACACAACAGCGACAAATTCCCTTCTCATGCTACCCGTTATGATTAAATCACATTGAAATCCTAATAATTCATCTAAATTCTCTAAATGAAGAGTGCTACCTTCAACTGCATTAATTTTTACTCGTTTCGTAGCTTTATTGCAATTTATTGTAAATCAACTAGGATTTTTTGGTAAAGCAAGTTGTATAGATGATACAATATCAAATATTGATAACAACCCACATCAATTGCTTTCTTAACAGTCGATACGATGTACCATTACCAATTTTGTTTAGTCTCATTTACGTTAAACTATGAATGAGGATAGATGATTTCAGTCAATCTTACTTTCCATTGTACATTTAAATCAACCTGGACTTGTTATTGAGCCTTGAAATGAGATATTTTGTTTTCAGGGAAAAAACGCATGGAACTGAAAGTAATGTTACTTAGAAACACGTAGAAATTTTTATTTTTATTTATTTATTTATTTATTTTTTTTTTTTTTTTTTTTTTTTTTTTGTAAGTCACTTTTTTTTTTGTTTTGTAAGTTTTGAAAATCACTTTTTATAGTTTTGTTTCATAGAAAATACCCTTAGTCTCCTCACCTCCCAAATCTTTCAATTTATAAATGACTGGAATTCTTTGCACGATTTCATAAATTTTAAAATGTTCTACCCTTCAATTTTGTTTATATCCCTTTTCAAATTGAAGTTTTTTCATACTAATGCGTACTAGATAACCGAGTTTGAGTTTAGCTATTTTAGGTTTTTCTTTCGTATAGGTGTCATATCAATTATTTAATAGCTGATTCCTATTTTGATTGTTTACAGAAGCTGGTTACATTTTAATCTATCCATGGTACGAATAATTATAGCTGTGAATTAATTTATCTATAACAATGTAATTTTTAATATCAAATTCTGTAAAGTATTTTCACATTTTACTTTTTAGCGTACGATTAAATCTTTCAACGACACTAGCTTTAATTTCATTATTTGTTGGGAAATATTTTACTTTCTCACTTTTTAAATCATTCTGAACTATTTTATTCGTAAATTCCCTACCAACATCTGCTTGCAACACTTTGGGGTTTCTTTCTTTAAAAATAATTTCGAGAGCAGATATTTTTCCCATTTATCTTTTATGGGTATTACCCATACAAATTTTTGAAAAGATATCAATGCACGTTTATAAATAATTATATCCCGTATTACATTTTGATAAGGATTGCATGTCGACCAAATCTGCTTGACACTGATGATCAACATCATTCACCCATGCCCTATTTCGTTTAAATTGGTGTTAAACAGGTTTAGGAATAGTATATACGAATCTTTCTGCAATAACCATCTTTTTCATCTTTTTTACTGTATTTACTTTTAAAGCGTAATGTAATGTTTAAAAAAGGAGGAAGAGGGTATCCAAAAGCTGAAAAATATGGTATCAATAATTTATACTGGAGAGCGATTAAAAGTCTGGACCCCTTCATGTTAATTTCCCATTTTGAGTATTTTGTTTTATCTCTGGAAATTGGTAAGCAAATCAAAAAGTGTTTGCACTCAATTCTAAAATTCATATTATTCAATGTATAATAATATAATTCAATGTAAAATAATAATTTATTTAATCTAATGAAAGGAGTTTGAATTGTTATTGAACATTGTTAAGTATGTAATTTTCCCCCACAAAAATCAAAACTTAAATGAAATTAGCGGAATAGTTCTCGAGAAATCAGGTTTCAAATATACAACCTTTTTTAAATTTTTTTAACTCAGAAACTATTCGATCGATATTGCATACTCTAAAATGGTGTAAATATTTGTATACATTACAACTCAAAAATGTTTGAACTATTTATCGATAAAATAATTAGTAATTATAAAAATAGTTTTTAAATGAAATTATCTTTAGATTAATGAATTATATAAATGTGTAAAAATCTTCTGATTCGCTTTAAAATTCTCGTGATTTAGCGAAATGCGCAAAGCGGTGAAATTAACATTAAGAGGTCCAAACTTTTGACTGCCCAACTGCCTAAACTATTCCAGGGATATTTTCCAGATAGCGGCTAGCTGACAATCATATTTTGAATGGCAAAATTCCAAATCCACGGAAATGAGATATGTTTGTACAGAGAAAGTACATTTTTATGTCTGATTTCGTAATTTATTACATTAAAATATCGTTACATTAAAATATAAGATTTCACTTTTGAATTCATTAAAATTGAGTCCTAGTTTATGAAAATCCAATTATTTAATAAAAAGTTACTCAGAGAGTTCACTTTTCTTTCTCTCTCTCTCTCTCTCTCTCTCTCTCTTTTTTTTTTTTTTTTTTTTTTTTTTTTTTGATCACACCCTTTTTCAGAAAATATTGAATCAATTTTCAAAAATCTTTTTTTTCCTTCATATGATGGTGCACGATTTTGTAAGTTTTTATACTTAAATAATATTGAATTTATCAGCTGTATTTTTTTTTTTTTTACGTCTTTATTTTCAGGATTAAGTTTTTAGTTGTATTCCTTTGACAAAAAAAAATTCAAGTTCTGCATTATTTTTAAAATATGTATCAAAACAATATTTCTAATATAATCAAAACCAGTTTAGTATAAACTGAGAAACAGTTGCACAAAATAAACTAGTTTTAAGAGTTGATAATTTTTCCATATTTTAATAATTTTCATTTAATAACTTTCATTTTCATAACTTAATATTTAATTTATTTTTTAAATTGCTTTATTAGTGATGCTTTCTGAATTCTTATGTTTTTTTTAAATGAAAAGCATAGGAAACAGATAAGATAAAATGTTATACTATTGTTTAATGGAATGCATTGTTAAATTGAAAATTAATTACCGGTTCTAGTTAAGTATACAAAACAACATTAATACATTATCTTAATCTGTTACATTTCTAATTCCTCTTTAAAATCATAATTGAAAAAAAAAAAAATATTTAAAACTTCTCAAAATAATATTAGATTATTTATTCACATCATAAATGCTGAAGACAATAAAAAACTACCAATTAAGTGGATAAGTTATTTTAACAATTAATTAATTTAAAAATTGGTCTGCATTGGTACAATAAGTTGGTTAAAGTTGTTTTTCAAATTTAACTGATTTAAAATATTTCATTCGAGTGAGAAAAGGCAATTTCTATAATTGATTTTATTTTATAACTGTCGTTGCACAGCTGACCCAATTTTTGGGTTTACAACTACTAATGTTCAACTACGTAGCCTTGTAATTTTGAACCCAATTCAGAAGACAAGGGAACTCCAGTATCAAATATTGGAAAAAATTCACCTTCATGGAGGACTTTTTGATGGAACTAACCCGCATTTGTTTTACATGGAGACGAAGACCACGAGAACCTCCCACTGTAAGCCTGATGGCAAGGGGGCTCTAACCCATACTCCGTCCACCACTGAAAATATTCCACGTCAGCACTGTTGTGGTCGGTGCAAGCCGGATGCGGAGTTCGTATCGACCAGTCATCGCTGGAATTCGAACCAGGTTCACCTCATTAAAAGGCACACGCTCTATCCCCTGTGCCATCGCGCCTCTCTATACTTGATTATAATTAAATTTCCTGTCGTTTGCACGTGGTCTGTCACCTATTTTCACAATCATTTAAAAATATTTGCATTGAAACCCTCATCGCGCTGTACCCAGACCGACAAGCAAGCAACAATCGTTTTGGTCTAGCAGCCATCAGATTATGTCAATAAAATATAAAAAATTTAAATAAATAAAAAATTTAAATAAATAAAACTAATAAATATTTTGGTTAAGCTGTTTCTCAAACAATTTATGAATTTACAATAAAATTAGGGTTCATTACAATTCAATATGAAAGCATATTGTACATTATAAAGCAATCGCTCTATCAGTCTATCAAATATATAAAACTCACTTTCTGTTGCTAATATGCATAAAAATGAAATCAAAGTGAAGTGACATATAACGATTCAATTATCAAGTTAATTTATTATTATTCAAAACTTTAACTGTTTTACATTCAACATATAGAATGTTTTTAATTTATTGTCATAAATCTAAAATAATAATGTAAAAAAAAATTTAAATACTAATATTTTCAAGTGAGAGAAAATAATTCTATTTTATTAAACCTAAAACAAAAAATGAGGAAAGCATAACTTTCTAAAGGTGGAGAAGGGGAATTAAAACATTACCATCTACACAAACACAAAAGCGAGTTAATTTTGTTAATAATAATAATAATAAATGCTGTAGGTAATAAAAAAAATTTATAAATTCACGGAGAACTATAACAGGTTTCTTCACATTCTCAGAGGTAAAGAAAAAAGTTGTTTGTTATTTTTAATGAATAGTTATTCCATTTTTATATTAAATTGACTTGTATATTTTTGCATTCTCCATAAAAAAAAAAAAAAACCTTAAAGTTCGATACTTTTTTTTTTACATGAATATTAACTTGAGATCAGCAATTATAATATTTTAAACAAAAATTTAAAAAGCATATTAGAAGACATTACGGAACAATCGAAAAGTTTGAATTAAAAATTACGTTTTATTTTATAGAATTAAAATGAAAAATGAAATGTCTGGAAACATTTTAAAAAATAAAACACCAGAAATGACAAAATTATTTTAATTTTGCTCTAAAATGGCGGAATACGTGATTAGCCTTGAAAACCCTTTAAAGAAGTAATTGAAAAATTTTGATTTCCACCAGATTCCTTGCAAAAAGAGCTAAATTTGGCTGTTATATAATTTTCTTTATTTTTGTAAATTTTGATTTTATTAAAGAGAAATATTTTTTTATTTGCATTGATCTTTTTAATTACATTTACGGAGCATCAAAATTTTTTAAGTTCTTTCCACTGAATTAATGATTTCTAATATTAAGTTTTTTTTAATGTACAATATTTCACTTAAAACAAATATTTAAATGTCTTTTAACAATGAAACAAAGAGCATTTTCGACGAATAAAAACATATTTTTGTTTGATAAATACATATTTGAACTGAACATATTGAAATGAACATCAATTGACACTGAAAATATACGAATTTTTACTTTTATTTTCTCAACATTTTAGAATATGGGATTTTTTATGACAAAACCAAAATGTGAACGGAATCGATCAAAATTTTCACAGTCTCTCAAATTTTCGATTCATTTAAGATTATAGCCTGTTGTGCAGCTTTAGTACGACATAAATAAAAATAGTACCAAAAAGACATTTAAAGTAGTTACATATTTTAAAGCAATTGAAAATGCTTAAACCCCACAGTTCAAAATTTCTACCATAATTAATAAATTAAATAATAAAAAATACAATATTTTTCAGCTTCCATAGAATTACATTTGTATTAACGCGATTTATAATTGAGCTCAAAATTTTTTAGTATATGCATAAATAGTTCTAGCTACATATAGGGGAGTGATAGAGCTATAGGTAGTTTTGGTACTTTTTATTTACGTCGTACTAGAGCTGCACAATGAGTTTTTGGTGACGGTTGGCGAAACATCCCTGAGGATGATCCGGAGACAACATACATACGTCACATCTCGTTTTACATTCACACACAATCATGGGCGCCCATAGGGGAGGGCCGAAGGGTCCCCCCAGGTCATTTAGCACTCTGAAGCAAGTCAAAACATGGCTAAGAAGTACCATGACACAAGAACGTTTAAGTAGTTTATCTTTATTGAATGTTCACAAGGACAGAATAAAGGATGTAAATTTAGTTAAATTGGCTATTGATAAGTTTTCAAAAAGTAAAAGAAATGTTCAATTTGCATTTTCAGAAAAAGTTGTGCAATAGAACTGTTGATCAAATTTCATTTCTTTCTGCAATATATTTGTAAATAATGATAACATAACTCTTTGTGATAAAAAAAAAAGCTAGAAATAAAAAATTTTTATTTAATAATTTTTTGTAAAGTTATTTGCTTTTGATCGTAGCATAACATAGGATGTGGAACCGAAGAACATTTCATGTAAGGTATGAAATTTCGAAATTTGTACTATGTTGTTTAATTGAAATATTATTTTAACTAATCAAGCGGTATTTAATGTTTATATATATTTTATTTCTAGGTCACTGTGTGTTTATAAATGTTGTGAATTTTGATCTTGATTCCCTGTGAAACAATCGTTTTATACCCCCGATTAAAGATTATATCTCTAATAATGTTGTTAAATTATAACTCTTTGATAAGTTTTTAGATTATCAGTTTAGTGTATTTAAAAAGTTACAACCAATGTGTTATTGTAATTAATAATGAAACATATGCGTATTTGATTAATCATGTATAATTAAAAGTGAAATTAATTTAAATTAATTAGTTATTCAGCTAATTAAATTAAAAATATTTCAATAGATAAAGTTTCCTTTCATTCATTTTTTAATTCATTAAGCTATTTGTCGTTTTCTTTCTTTAGCCCCCCCCCCCCCCAAATTCAAACATATAGGCGCTCCTACACACAATCCATCCGCAGATTATAATTTTGACCTGAACCAGAGAACGATCAATCTCCGATTCAGTACCCCCTGAAGTATTGATTTGTTATAGGAACTTGAAGGACTTTGTGATCCAGGCAAATTAAGCGCGTCCTAGTCACTATTTTGTACACGGGAAGACTTCGGCCGGCAGGGATCGATCTCACAACCTCTTAAATATGAGGGGTATAGAGTATGGCGAAATAAACCATTCCTAAAACAGCCCGTTGAGAATCGTGCCATTAATTTAAGGGCTCCACTATTTCGAGACCAACTGCATGATGATGACAATAGGATAAGCTATTCGCCCCGACGGCCTTTACTTCCCAGCCATTATGGAGCCCTTAGATCTGCAAGGGACACGAATCGAACCCCGATCCTTCATAGCTAAACTCAGTGTCCTAACCACTAAGCCATTGTAGCTCGTATAGCGAAACACTCCAAAAATGAAATTAGCAATAAAGGAACTCAAACTTTCAACCGCTTTTCTGACTTATGTGGATGCCCGAGGCAAAGGTCTCGATTAGATGCCTCTTATCGTAAGATACGTGTCCCAGTAAAACAACCGAAATCAAACACCACTAACTGCGGTCAGTGAGTGGGTGGGTGACCACTTTGGTAAGCCTGCGATCAGTCCCTCGCCGAATTTCACTACGATAATCAGGGCTCATTTAAGAGGGAGACTACTGATGTTGAAGCCTCGGACTTCCAAATTTTCAGAGCTCCGTAATGAACTTGTAAACTTTATAAAGGTCAAAATGATTTTTGTAATTTTTCTAACAATTTAAATTTTTTTTTTCAGGCGAAATGTTTTACAATCTTCCTCTGGAATCATTGTAATAGATATGTAAAAAATTTAATAGATATTTTGAGTATAAAATTTGGAAGATAGAAAAAAAAATTATAATTGGTCATGTAGTTTCCTTCTACTTGCCCCTAACTGTACCCTTACCCGACTTCCTAATTTCTTCGATTTTCTCCATTTATTTCAAACCAAGAACGCTTGGCTTTTCTTACTAATTCTCAGTAACCATCTACAAAAAAAAATTAAAATTTTATGGGGATGTTTGGTTGACAAACTGAAATGTATAACAAATTTAAAATAGCAGAAGGCATTCCCGAAGCAGACAGTTGTTGGCCTAGGGGGTTATTGAGTTTATAGCTCCACAAATTCGTGGCCAAAGGAATGTTTGTAGAAATATAATCAGCGTTGCGCAGGGGCCACCCTTAATTTTTTAACGTTTTTTTTTTTTTTTTTTAATATCTGTAAAACAAAGTTAAAATAGAATTTCATAATAAGTTAGAATAATTTTGAATATACGTAAATTTTGGCTAATTTGGTACAGATAGGGGTAGAGCTCCACTTAAAAAATCAATCCCAGGGCCCATCACACCTTAATTCAACCCTTATGGTGATCGTTAAATTTCAATGCGATACCTCGGCTAAATATTAATGATCTCTTATAAGTATATATTTTTACTACATTTTTGACAAAATATTTAAATACCATATTTAAGGGTGGTCGTTACGTAACACTTTATATAATTATAAAAATCTTAATCAGTAATTTAAATTCATTTTTATGTAAACATTAGCAAAATTTATGCTATGACAGTGCCTGATTTAAAATATGGCCTGAGACACCAAAACCTAGGACCCCCTGATTTCTGGGGCCCACTAAATGTGACAAATATTTTTTTTCTTTTTTTAAGAATTTTTCATTAAAACTATGAGTTTAGAAAGATTGCAATAGATATAAGCTCAAATCTGTAAGCATATCGTAATTTATTTATTAAGTAAATAATTTAAAAACAGTTCATTAATAAACAACAAATACATTTTGTTTAGAGAAACGATCTGAGGTCCCTGACAGTTTTGTGGCTTAGGCTTCCGCATTCCTATATCAGGCCCTGTGCTATGGTTAAAACTTATATAATAAACAAAGTAGCATTAATTTTTTCTTAAAAGTAAAGAATATTTAAATTTCGATGACCTATCAAATTTAATTTTTTTAAATTTGTTTGAAAATCATGTTTCATTTTTTATAAAATATGTTTCTTCAGCCAAATGTTTTACTTCTTTAAACCTTTCATTCCATAATAAAAATAATAATAACACATATAAAATTTCAATGTCTGAAGGTGGCTGTTCGAGGCTCCAGTCGACTCCCCCCTGCCACTGCTATTATGACCGTATTTTGAAGATTGCGGCTACCTTCCAAAATTTCCAAAGTTAAAAGTGAATCTAAATTAGAAAATTCAAGTTGAAATACACACACACACACACAAAAAGAAGGAAGGATAACATTAAAACTATAGTTTGTCCTCAAGTTAAGATTTTCTTTTGTATTTGAAATTGTTGAATTAATTTACTTTAGTAATTTTCAATAATTGAGTAACATTTAAGAAATTGAGTAACATTAAAAACATTTAAAAAAATCAAACAAAAACAACTATTTCTAAGAATTAATACTTCTAAAAGTTCATTAAATTCATTATATTCATCTCTAAATAACTAAAACAAATTTTCACTTCAAACTCACCAGAATTACGTAATAATATTAATATCTTATGAAATACGGCAGATTTGAGCTCAGAAATTATTTAATATATTTCTTTTATTGAAAACAAAATTATCCGTTAGAAGATATCGCCTCGCAGAATAACATGTAGTAAGCAACTGCAAACTTTCTAACCGGAACTAGAGCAGGCATACAGCTCGAGATTGTTATTGTTTACATTTCTACTGAAAACACCATCCATTCAATAATTTATAATTAATTTAATCATAGTCTTACGAAATGTAACTACATTATTTTTAAACATGTTTTTGTCTAATATTTCAAAAAAATTTGTTTAAATAAAAGAAATGGCTCTTCAATGGGTGGTTTTTTTTCTACACTAGGGAACGCTGCAAGCTCCATACCGCCTATACTTCCGGCTTACTCTTTCCGGAGTATTTTAAAGCTATTTGGCTCACAACGTGATCATTGCGTTTTGAGATTCTTGCAAATGTGGTATTTGATAACTTATTACTTATGTTTACAATGCTAAAGATGCTAGCACTAATGCAAGATGGTGTACAGCTTGCAACAAGAACATACAGTAATAAACAAATGGAAAGCGGCCAAATCAAGACTGCCAAAAAGCGAGTTATTCAAACTCTAGCAACCATGTTACCTTTTTTTTTTTTTGAACAATATATCTATAAATAACTAAAATAAATTTTCACTTCCAACTCACCAGAATTACTTAATAATATTAATATCTTATGAAATACGGCAGATTTAAGCTCAGATATTATCTACTTTACTCCTTTTATTGAAAAACAATTATCTGTTTGAAAATATCGCCTCCCAGAATAAGCTGTAGTAAGCAGTTGCAAACTTTCTAACCGGCACTAGAGCAGGTATTGAGCCTGAGGTTGTTATTGTTAGCATTTATATTAAAAACACCATCCAAAGAAAACAATAATGCAATTTCCTGATTGCTGAAAACGCAATGATGGCAAGAAAGATAATAACAGTGCAGCTAAGATTAAGTTTTTATTGTCCCTAAAAGGCAAAAAATAAAAATACTGAAATGGTAGACAGTATTTTGTTTGGTTCTGTTACAATCCACCAAATTTTGTGATAATTCCTTTTAGAATCAAAGTGCTGAAAATAAAATTTAGTACTGATATTGGGTAAACATACATTCGTTTGTTTCGTAATTCGTCGCGATCACAACCCGGGATGTGATCGCGAAATGTCGAGGCCTCGAATACGCCCTCTGGCGAGAAGACCGGCTCCTTTTCTTGTCCCTTCCCCTTTTCCTCTCCTCAGATGTACTACGATATTTTCTTCTTTCATAATATTTCTCGTACTTAATTTCACAAATATTTTTTTAAAATTTCCACAATGCTTTCTTTTGGAACTATGTTCAATGTAATTTTCAATTCCATGTTGTTTCCTAGCATAAAATTTTTCAATCTATATAAAAATCAAAACAGAAACTACCATACTTCAATCTCCTATGAATCTTCACACGCTAATGGTGAAAGCATGTGAAATATTGCCATAGGTAGAGAGTTCCTTCATAAGCCACCTGTAGCTCATTTCTATAGCTAGTAAGAACCAACCCATCCGTATTGATGACATTTTCGAACAATAACGTGGCCAGCTGCTTTTCATTTTAAATCGTATAGGTCAAAATTTCAATCGAACCTCTGAATTCTTATGGATGGTGTTTTCAATATAAATGTAAGCAATAACAATCTCACGCTCTATACCTACTCTAGTTCCGGTTAGAAAGTTTGCAACTGCTTACTACAGCTTATTCTGCGAGGTGATATTATCAAACGGATAATTTTGTTTTCATTAAAAGAACTAAATTAGATAATTTCTGAGCTCAAATCTGCCGTATTTCATAAGATATTAATGTTATTATATTATTCTGGTGAGTTTGAAGTGAAAATTTGTTTTAGTTATTTATAGATATATTGCTAAGAAAGGTGACATGGTCGCTGGATTTTGAATAACTCGCTTTTCTGGCAGTCCTGATTTGGCCTCTTTCCATTTGTTTATTGCTGTTTGTTCTTGCTGCAAGCTGCGTACCATCTTACGTTAGTTTTAGCACCGTAAACACACAGTATTGTTAGCATCGAAAACACAAGTAATAAGTTATCAAATACCCCGTTTGCAAGAATCTCAAAACACAATGATCATGTTGTGAGCCAAATGGCTTTAAAATACACGGGAAACAGTAACCCGGAAGTATTGGCGGTATGAAGCTTGTAGCGTTCCCTAGTGTAGAAAACACCATCCATACACAACAATATTTGTTAAGTAAAATACTATTGTTATCGCGTTCAGTATTTCAAAACAAGAAGAGAAGTGAAGTGATTTCAAATCAGGTACTAATTTTAAATGTCGTAATTCGTCTGTGTTTGGTAATTTAAATGTTGTTAAGTATTAAATCAGCTATGTATTTTTAAAAGTCATAATTCATTTGTATTTGATAGTTTAAATATTTTAAAGTATTAAACTAGCTTAAATACTCTGGTCAGCAGGTAATTTTTTTTTTGTCTTACATGGTCATTCCACCCATAAATAAAATTTGTTTTTATTTTAAACCTGAATGCTTTTAAATTATTTTAACCGCATTTTGGTACTAAGTTTTTCATTATAATTTTTTCCTAAAATGCGGTTAATTTTATGTTGATTATAGTCAATGAAGAAAAATAGCGGGATAGTACAAATAGCGAAACTTTCTGTAGTACCAGTATGATGTTAATTTTATATTATTCAGCAATATATGCACCTAAAACTATTATTTAACAGGGTGCTTATGTTTTATTTACGTTTTTTAAAAGCTCTTAAAGGTGTTTTTTTTTATTTGAGGTTTGTAAGTGCATAATTTTCTTTATATTGATTGTCGTTCTAAATTACAAAAAAATCATGTTTTTCACAATTTTCTCCGCAATATTTATCAGAAACTAGTTATTTCACCATAATTATGTAAAGAATTTGAAAATGTTTTTGAATTTTATGTTTATAAATTAAAAACATTAAATTATAGAAGAAATAATTTTTGTTGTTTCACAGATCATAATTATGATTTTTTAGTTTTTGTTGAAAAATCTGGTTACTCAGCCATACCTACCAAATCTCCTTTTTAAGGAAGACTCTTGTATTTTGCCACTATCTCTTGTTTACCCATATATTCTCAAACTTTTCCATATTTATTGGGTAAATTTTTTAAAAATATTTTGGTGATAAAATAGCCACTGATGGGAAAGATACTTCTCTTATTCCTCAACAGATGGGGTGATAATGTCAGTACTGCAGTATGTTGAGTGTTAATAGTTTAAATAGAGTCCTGGTAGCTCAGGAGCAGTCGCCTTTTGAATAGGTGAATCGGGTTCGAATCCCAACAATGACTTTTCGATAGGAATTCCGAATCCAGCTTGCACTGACCACAGCTATGATGTAAAATGTCCTCAGTGGTAGACAGATCATGGGATAAAGTTCCTTTGCTGTCAGGCTAACCATGGGAGATTTTCGTGGTTTCCCTCCGTGTAATCAAATGTGGGTTAGTTTCATCAAACAGTCCTCCACAAAGGACAATTTCTCCTAATACTTGTTCCAGGAATTCCCTTGTCTTCTGGACTGGCTTCAAAATTCCAAGGCTATGGAGTTGAACATTAGTAGTCATAAACCCAAAACTGGGTCAGCTGTTCCATCACTGTTATGAAATAAAATAGTTTAAGTAATTATAAATATTTTTAAAAAATCTTTAGATTAAGATTTATCCTCATATTTTTTACTTTGCTAAATGTAATTGCTTATATTATTTACAATTTTGAATTTCTCTTTTTGACTTACATTATTATGCATGATGTATCAAAACTTATCAATGGTAAAATCGTCTTTATTTTATTTCTCCAATGTTGGCAGATATGCACACCCTGTTTAACAACGCCAAATCATAACATCTAGGGTCAATGAGTCATCACTGAAAGGTAAGAAGATTCTACGACCTTTATGTATAAATGAAAGTTCACATATTTTTTGCTCTCTGTGATATTTGGCATCTGAATGTTTAAGCAATATTATACATATGAAGTAAAAAAATAAAAGTAATATAAAACATTATTTAAACAGCATCCAAATTTTAGTATAATTTTTAATTGAAAAAATACATCTATTTTGCATTATGGCCTGCAAGGAACCTTTATGTAGAAATAAAGTTCACTCAATATTTTTTGCACTCTATGATATTTGGCATCTGAATGTTTAAGCAATACTATATATATGAAGTAAAAAAATAACAGTAATATTAAAGATTATTCTAACAGCATCCAAATTTTAGTATACTTTTTAATTGAAAAAATACAACTGTTTTGCAATAAATATTATAAGATTAATTAATACAATTTTTTTTTTAAATGTGCCCTACAGTTAAGTTTTTCACTTATACTTAAAAATAATGTTTTCATGTTTACTTAGCAGAATTTTAAAAATCAAGTCTTTATTTAAAAGAAAGTTGAAGTATTCAGATATGTTTTTGTCTTGTGATTTGTTACGCCTATTATTATCATTAAGGTGCCATATGAGTTTTAATTTGCAAATTTTTTTAAATAATAAAAAATCATGTAGAGGTTTATTCAGGGGTGGCTATGATCCCTTTCTGTGAGTTTTTTTTTTTTTTTTTTTAATTTTTTGCCGGCCATTACCCAAAGAGACTACTTGCCAATTATTATGTCTCAGATTATGATACAGAAATCTTCCCATGCATTTCAACTTATGTTATTTGTCATTGCAAAATTAAGTTCTTGATTTTTTGTAGTGTATATGTTTGGTATGTGATTTGTTAACTTAATAGTATTGATAAAAATTTTATTATGATATTTTAAAAGTTCTGTTTAATAATACAGGGCTGTATATCGCTTTTAAGAAGCTTTTATAGATGCATATTTTTGATTTTTGTTGTTTTTTAAACAACTGGAATTGTCAGGGAATTTTTTTATACTTGAAAAAACCTGGAAAAATCAGGGAAATTTGGATAAAAACCTGGAAAAATCAGGGAATTTTTAAAAAAAGCTGGATATTTTTTCTTTGATATTTTTTCAAAGATTGTGGTGGAGGTGGAAGAAGGGGCTAGGATATTTGATTCTGTTTTTAAATTCTGTCTGTGGTCTGAATCCATTTATGGCTCAAGTTTGTTCTGATACTTTGGTGGTAATTTTTTCTATTTTGATAAAATGATTCAAAATGTTTTCGTATTTTTAAGAAAATTATTTGGTTACAGTTTAATAATAATAGATTTTATATTGCACTATTTTTCTGAAAGCTTTAGTACTCCCATTCAAAGAGATCTGTAAATTACTTTTTCTCAGCAAACCAACCACACATTTTTTTATGTTGATATGAAGTCCATCTTTTAAGCATTTCATCACATATTGCACAATGCAATAGGACACAATAAACTAATTTAATATATTCATTACTGATTTTCCTCTTATGATGACAAATAATCAGATTTGGTATATTGTTTTATTATCACCACAAGCCATTTTTAAATGATAAAATAAAATATTATGGAGTTAGTAAGCAAAAATTAAAATATAATTTTATTATCATAAGTTTGATCCTAAATTACAAATAGATAAATACAAAATAAATGAAAAATAACTAAATAAAAAAATTAAATCAATAGACTATAATTTTAATTCTGAAATCCGAAAACATTTAAGTGTACCATGACTTTCGTGGGGTAAATTTTTTGTTACTATTTGATTATTGATATCTTAAAAATTTGTTTTTAAAATATTCTATGCAGTTTTGCTAAGAATAGAATATGCATCTTATTATCAAATACCCATTCTGAAATATTCATTTTAATTAATGGATTTTTATTTCACTTTTGGGAGCCCCTGTAATATAAAAATTTATTGATATATATAATCACCTGAAACGGTTTTCCTTTGCTTAATGAAAATATATTAAACAATACTTATCCAAGGTTTTATTGGTCCTTCTGTTTTTTCTATTTAATAAGTACATTTTGAGCAAAAACTATTTAAAGTAACACAGTAAAAAATTTTATTCAATGAAAGCAATATATTCTACAAGCTAAAAATATTATTATTTCTCCATGTGTCTTAATTTTTAAAAATTAATGTTGTACCAAAATATTGTAATAATGTACCAAAAATTAAAAAATTTAAAAAAAACAAAACAAAATCTTGCCAAATTGTCAAAATAAATTATTTTTTCAAGATGATATGCTTAAAAAATGACATTTTGAATAAAATATTTTATAAAATAGACACTTTTCTTGTGCACAGACCTGGAAATTTTAAGATTTTTACCTGGAAAAATCAGGGAAATTTGAAATCGGATTTGAGTGGCCACCCTGGAAAGGTACGTACGTATTCTCCTGTCGACCATTTTTGCCAGATTTGGAAATGGTTCAAATTTAAATATATCATTTTTTTGCAGTAAATTATATTCGTATTTTATCCATTTTTAATAATCAGCTACTATAAAGTTTATGTGTAAGGTACTAAAATGATTTTGGTGCGATATTGGTAATAATGATTGATAGGTTAATACGTGTTTCATTTTCTCTTTTCCAAAATGAAATTTTTGTCATGTTGATTGTTGTCGTGAATTATGCTGTTGGTTTTTTACAATGTTCAGTTTAAAATGTCTACTGTTCATTTAGCCAAATTCTATTTAGTCTTATTGTCATCGATTTGGTATAAAAGTGCTAATCATTCTATATGTTGGAGGAATTACAATCCAAGATTACTGAGCATGATTTCAGTGGAAAGATTTCTTGCACTCACACGTGTAACTGTTGCCTTTGATGAAAAATTGCAGGCTTCATTTTCCACCCTCTGAAACAACTGAAAATCTCAAATCTCTGCTGATAAGTAATTAACTCAAGAAAAACAAATTCTCCAATATCAAATGAAAATTGTCTTTCGTTGGTGAAGCGCCATTGTCTTTGTCACAGGCAAGTTGATGAAGTTCTTGCGCTATTTTATTTATAGTTGTGTTCCACAATCTTTAAACTTGAATTGGGAATCGTTCATTAATAAAGTATTTTCACGTGAGTCTAAAGCAGTCAACAGTCACAGAACTTCATCACAGCGAAAATTTCATCTTCCTTTTATTCATTTTTTTTAATATAGATAAGAATTTAAAATTTTGAAGTGTGTGCATTTGTCTAAGGAAGTGTCCATTAATTGTATATTTTTAATCCTGTATGCTTATCTAAGGGACCGTACTCAGGTTGTGCAAAATATTATAGGCTTTTTCTTTTGAGGGACTTTTCACTATTTTAATAATTGGCAAATGAAGTTAGAAATCTTAAGTGATTCAGATTTGTCAATTCCAAATATAATTTGTCTATCATTTAATTAAAATCGGTTATCCAGGGTTCTGTCCAGACATTTTGTGAAAGTTCCTGTTTTTGTAAAATTGTGAAAAAACTATTCATAATTTGTGAATATAAAATAAGCGTTCACATTCTTTCAATCAGCGTCCTGCTTTTGTGAATTTGTGCAAATAGGGTCCTGTTACTGCAAAAAATGCTAAATACCTTTTCAAGAAGTTTTTAAATTGTAAATGGATACAAGATGCTGCTCAACAATTGCTGCTACTAAATTAGAGATACAACAAATATTTGATATTTAACCTATACTGCCCAACACAGAATATTAATTTTGGATGAATAATGGAACCAAAACAACTCACATTTTAACTAATTTCAATTGACGTATTTTAAATAGCATAACTTAGTAATGTATCACTTTTAATGTGTTATGCATTAAGTAAATTTAAGCAATTCTTAAATTTATAATATTTTATCTAAAGAATTGCCAGAAATGAATTTTTATTTGCATAATATTCCATTAATTAATTTTATGAATAAATATAAATTGATTAATTATTTATTTACAAAAAAAATATGTTTTGATATTAATTAGAATGCGCACACGATGTGTGTAAAAGTAGAAATATTTTCTATATATTCCACAATTCTTCGATATATTCCACGTGTCCTGTTCAAAACCAGTTTAGGACGTCCTAAACCCCAACCCTGATTATTACCTATAGTAATGAAGTAATAACAAACTTCTAGTTTTAACAATCCCCATCCCACCAAAAGTAATCCTGGCTTGTACCAAAACTAAGCCTTGTACTTTATGAATTATGTATCAAATAATGATTGTATTACATGCATCAATTTGGTGTTTCATCTCAGATTCCATGTATTAAAGGTGTAACAGGGGTTTTAATTTTGAGTAAATGTACTTTTTTTGATTATGCTTTTTATTTCAGATTATTTCTAAGGATATTTATCTGACAGCCCTTCCTTTTTTATATGATGACTTCTTTAAAAGATGAAAATGTAGATTGGTACAGTTGGCTTGAAAAGCGTGTATGTGTTAAAGGCACATTATTTGGGACCTTAAAATATTTTGGCACAACAAAATTTTCTGATGGATTATGGTGTGGTGTTGAATTAGATGAACCTGTTGGAAAAAATAATGGCATAGTAAACAATGTTAAGTATTTTACATGCCTGCCCAACTTTGGTATATTTGTTCCGGGGAATAAAGTTTGCAGAATTGAAAATGATCCAAAAATCTTGGCTGATACTTTTACTGAACTTAATAAAACAGTTAACCTGCTGGAGTGTAAGGAAAACACTGTTCTAGTATCAACCTCTGAAAGTCAGCCCTTTGATTGCAATAAGGAAAATAAAGAAATTAGTGAAATGAAAAAGGATAAAACGTTGGAAAATGATCCAAAAAACTTGGGTGATATTTTTACGAAACTTAATAAAACAGTTAACCTGCTGGAGTGTAAGGAAAACACTGTTCTAATATCAACCTCTGAAAGTCAGCCCTTTAATTGCAATAACGAAAATGAAGAAATGGGTGAAATGAAAGTTGATAAAACATCGGACGTTGAGCAAGATTCTGATGATAGTTCTTTGGGCTTATTAGATTCTAATTTAGTTGAATCCTGGAATTCTCTCACCCTTGATACTGCTGTTGATAGTGTACCAGATTTTCAAGATGCTTTATTGAAATTGGATAACAAAGAATTGGATTTTGCTATTGGTAGCTTGCCTGCATCTGACATTTTATTTTCAGATGTAATCAGCATTCCAAAATATGCTAGTACTCCAAGGCACCCAGTAAAAAAAAGATTTGCTGATTTTAATTCTATTGCTACAATTGATTATGCTGTAGAAAATATTATTGGACATAATGATGAATTTGAAAATCAAATTGATTTCATTGGGGAAGATATCTTTTTTGACTCTGAGAAGTTTAAAGAGAATCTTAACTTAGCGTCAACTTCTAAATTCTTTCAGATACCAGATGCTTCATCTAATAAAAATATGAATATCGTCTCACCAGTTTCATGTAACCCTATTTCTCAATCTGATAATTTAAATAAAACTCAAATAATACCCGCAGCATTTATAGCTAATAATCAAGATATTATTAAACCTATATCAATGGATTTAAACAAAACTCAAACACTTCAAAATGGATGCCAAGCTACTGTTTCTAATCTTGATGTATTAAATACAACTTTTAAAATGCCTACAAAAACTGAAACTGAAGATTTGAATTTCACTGTATGTATAAAGAGTAATGAAGAATCAGAAAACCATCAAAAATTTAATAAAGTTGAAACTCTAGCTGATACCATAACTTGTAAAAATATAAATTTAAATTCTACATTTGACTTTGATGCTGCATTAAAAAGAATTCCCACTACTAATGGGACTGCTTGTTCTGAGCATGGTTTAAATCAACAGGGAACTGCCAACATATGTTTATCGAAAACTTTTATCAATAATTCATCTAGTCCTCAAATAAATGATGTGAATAAAGTTGACTTAATGTTACAGAAAACTTTTGTTCTAGATTCTAGTTTATCTGAAGAAAAGCAAAATATTGTGCAGTCACATTTTGTTGATGTTTTGGATAATGTTGTTGAGTTTAAATCTTTTGATTATAAAAACAAGCTTTTAGAAGAAACGGCCCCTTTAGAAAACACTTCAACTGATGTTAAGGAACGAAATAGTGTAAGTATACCTCCCATAACTCGTAACAGATCAAAATGTTCACGCAGATTTTCTTATAGCTGTGATCTAAAGTCAACAATTAAAACAAAAGGCAAAGTCATAAGTAATGATTCAGTTATTTCTAGAAATCAGAGAAATGTTTCCAGCCTACAACTTAAAACAAATAATGTTGACAAAAAAACAGTTGAATTTAAGAAGCCTTTATCCAAGTATTCTTCCATTCACAAGTCCAAAGCTCCTCTAAAAAAATCTACTTCTGCTAAAGAAAATAGCTCTTATTTAAAAGAAAATGTACTGGATAACTCAGATAAACCTATCGTTTCTGGTGTGATTCATAAAAACAGTGAGAGTTCTGCTGATATAAAATTAGAACTAAAAAGGAAAAGTGGGAGAATTTACTCTAATGAAAATAAATCTGTAATTCCAAGTAAGTCAACAGTTTCTAGTCATAAATTTTCTTATTCAAAAACTGCTGTGCAGTTTAAGACTACATGTAATTTGTCTTTGCAAAACAATGGTGATGAAAGCTCGAAAATTTCAAATAGAATTCTTTTTTCGGGTTCTAAAGTTTTACCTAAGAATAATATAACTGTGCCTGGTGCTTCCAAAGTATCTTTAAACAGCATAAAAAATACAGTGCCTGGTAAAAGGACAATCAATCAAACTTCTAGCAACCTTACTAAAAATCCTAATGGGATAAATTTAAATGATACTGTAAGTTTTGATATAGAACCTAAAAGTAATATGAGTTCTGGTGATTTAAAATTAGAACAAGAAAAGGAATATGGGGTGTTTTCTTCAATTGAAAATAAATCTGTGCTTCCAAATAAATCTCTAGTTTCTAGTCGTAGGATTTCTTATTCAGAAAGTATAAAAACTACTGTGCGATCAAATATTCTAGGTAATTTGCCTAACAAAGTAAGTGGAAGTTCAAAAATTTCAAATAAGATAAATTTTTCAGCTTCTAAAGCTGTGCCTAAAAATAACTTGAGTGTGCAGAGTACTTCCCAAGTGCCAAGTAAAAATACATTGCTTCCTAAAAAGATCATCAACCAAACTTATAATAGCCTAGCTAAAAATTCTCCAGTGTCACAATTTAAAGAACAAGTTGTGAAAGATAAATTACTGATGTCTCGACAAAGTTTTGGGCTCTCTTCAAATGGATGTGCAATTCCTAGGCGTGATAGTTTAGTTATAAGGTCAAAAACAAACCTTCCAGCTGGTAGATATTCCATGCTTCCTTCAATCAAAGAAAATATATGTGAAGCTAAAAGTATTGGTGAAATAGAACAATTAGCTAAATCTAATGATCACTTTGTTCCTGGAGCTGTATCTAAAGTCAGCAGCCTTACCATAGCAGACTGCAGTAAATCTTCAAGGTAAAACAATTTTATATATTTTAACAGTTTTTATCATTATATATATATATATTTATTTTACTGTATTGAAATATTGTAAAACAATTTTTATCTATTTTATATATTTTACTGTATTGAAATAGCATACTTTTAAAAGACCTGTTTAAATTCATAGCATTACTGTCAAAATCATGAATAAAAAAGAACAATACAGATTTACAATTAAATCATGAATCGCCCGTAACTTTAACATCTCTATCAATTTGAAAGTAAAATATAAAAATTCAGAAAGCTAGATCTTCCATTCTGAACTAAGCCCCAGAAAAATCTGAATTTATGAGGTTTAAAAAAAACCTTAAAGATAGACCAAAGTGTCCAGAGACTAGGGTAGGTTGGTCCATAATATAAGGCACGTTGAATCACATAGCAAAACTGCATTCAGAAACAGTATTATTGAAGGATAAATGTTATCCAATACAGTAATTGCACTATATTCTTTAGCATTCAAAATTACTTTTTAAAAATTAATAAATAATCTATGTCTTCAAACATTAAAAAAAAAAAGACGTTTCTTACTCTACAGAATTATTAGTTGAATTTTATTAAAAACAAATTTTTTGGCACTAATGTTTTTACATAATGAATTTAAGACAATTTCTAAGTTCTTTTTTTAAAATATTTGTTAACTTTTTCCTGAAATTTTGTTATTTTTCATTTCATACTTATGTTAATTCAATTATAATATTTAAAAGATTTTCTGCTTTGAAAAAATATAAATAAATTTAAGTTATTAATAAGGGTTTAACTGTATAAGAGAGTACAGTTAATCTCAAAAACAGTTGTAATGGCAAACTGCATAACTATAAAGTAATTAGAATGATGCTTATAATAGACCTCTGAAATATTTTTATGGTCTGACCTATTCTGGGATTTTAGCAGGGTTGGCATGAATTGAAAATTAAATAACCTGATTTATTTATTTTTTTTAAATCATTGATTTAAAAAAAAAGCTATTAATGTAAACCAGCTGATTTTTTTTTAGAAACAAATTAAGTATACAGTACAATTTTAAAAAAAAACATAATTTTAGGTGATATTTGTATTTAATATCTTAATTTCATAATGAAGATTTCTTACTTAGAAATAAATAAAGTAAAAAAAGAGTGCATGTAAATTATCATATTTCAAAATAAACTTAATAAAAGGAAACTGAACATGGATAAAAGTGTCATGAAAATTATATGATAAATTTTTTTAAAAAATGAATAAAAGAAATTTGAATTATTTCTGGTGCCTTTTTGTCTGGTTAATAATAGTTATGCTATAAAATTAGATAGTTTTAATTCTTAGATGAAAAAACCATTTTTTTTTTTTTTTTTTTTTTTTTTTTTAAGGATTGCATCTTCATTACCCCAGAAAAGTCAAATATCAACAAGAAAAATGGGGCAGAAATATTCTGATGTCAAAGAGGAGAATATTGGTAATTATTTGAAATATTTTCTCTAGTCTGAATGAAATTTATAGCTGTGTTTTTTTCTTTAAAGAAATCTAATAATGCTATACATTTAAAACTTAATTCTAAAATCAGTTACAGTAGAGTACCTGATTATCCAGGTTGATGTGAACCTAGACTAACTTGGATAACTGAAAAACTCAGTTAAAGGGAAAATTATAAATAAAATATATTTGAGTTTAATTGTATATATTAAAAATACGAAAATTATACTTACACACTCACTACATCCAATCCATATTGTTATTAAATGAAGGAGTTCTTACTTCAAGTTCTTAATAGTTTTATGTTACTTGGATGTTTTCCTGCTGCTGTGATCCCCCCTTTTTTTTTATTATAAAATTATTTTTTTTTTAGATATAACAGGATTGCTGGTATTTCTTTTTCTAAGTATATTCAATAGCACTTTCGATTTTTTTTAGTGCATTGAAGATCTCACAGAGAGATCATCACTAGATTCATTTTCTTTATTAATGATTATTTCCTTGTTCGTCAGTGTTTATCCAGTCACTCATATCTTCTTCGTTGATTGGCTCAGACAGTGGCAGTTTCCTGACTAAGTCCATAAGCTCATCATTCATTGGACATTCCCTGATCTGTACGTCACTGAGTTTAAATGAAATTAAATTAATTTATTGAAATTGAGAGAGAAAAAATTTTGGCTAGTTTTTATCTAATAATATTAATGCTTATATGCTGTTATAAATTTAGAAATAAAATTATTTATTTATCTTTATCTGGACTCTGGGTTAAATTTTAAAAAAATTAAATTTTTTTAATTGTTTAAACAGAGCTATTCCTTCACCTCTGTAATATATTTTTTTTTCCTGTTCAGTGCCTTTAATCTTTAGTCATTGCAAATGCATTCTTCTCTTCACAGATCCTTTAGGTAGTCTCACTAAGAAGCAACCTACCTCCTACACCCATAGTTGTTTCAATATTCCTTTTTTTAGAACAATAAAGCTGTACCTAGTGACTATTATAAGTTCTGAATAATTTAATAATTTTAAAATATATATTTCTACACTATTACAATAATTTGTATTTATTGCAAAAGCACTTGATTCTACATCATTGACCCATGGAGTCATAAAAAAAATTACTAAAAGATAAAACAGTAATTAACTACATAACAATAACAATTAATTCATTAAAATAAGAGCACTAAAACATTTGAAACAAGAGAAAATCTGTCATTGGACATCAACTGCATCTCTCTTGCCTCCCAGTATCGATTATGCAGGTTTTCTTTCTCTTAAAGAAGGGCAATCTGCTAAATGGCTTTTGCCTATTTGGAAATTCTGTTTTTATAAAATGCTCAAGGGACTATTATAAATGTTAATGTGATAAGTGTTTGACGAGGCAATCGTGTCTGGTCACCACACGAAATGCCACAACTAGGAAAGTTTTGAATATTACAGATCAAACACTCCCACTTCTTATTCTTAGTCTCTAAAGTTTATTATGCATCATGATTTTTCCTTATGGAATTTTTATTATTCTTTTTATTGATGTTAATGATATTTACGATTGATATCCACTATTATGTAATTGCAAAATTTCTATTTCCCTTTTAGCTAGTTTATCAGTACATTTTCCCCAGCTATTCCAACGTGTGCTTGTATCTATTGCAAAACAAAATTCATCCCCTTTATAGCTAAAAGTTTTCTAAAAATTCTTCTGCAATATTCAATAATTTTCGATTCTGTGTGTGGAAATAACTTGGATGGCTGCAACTGAATAAATGACAATGTTTTTGATTGTATTTGTTTTAACAGTAATCTTCAGTTGCAATTATAATCTCCTCCATTTCTCCATTGAAAGTCCATGATCTGAAATGAACCAAGAGAGGTATAGAATGATCAGCTCCTACTTTGTCAAACATTTTCCATTCATCAGTGTATATATGAAGCTAGGTATTCTTTGGTACTTGGAATAAATTGTCTCCATAGTAGCTGCATTTAGTTCAACTTTGCTTGATGATGACTTTGTTATTTTGTGCATCTAGTAACATTCATTTTTTGCACGATCCTAGAAGTACCGGGTGTGTTGGTTTTATAAGTTTTTCTGTACTAACATCCAAAAGGGCATAATCATATATCAGTTTTAAACGTTCTGTAAGAATACGTTTTTAGTTTTCAATCTTAGAGGTCTAAAGATATTGTAGTTTTTCCATAGGTCTGTTGATGGTAATCTGATTAATTTTTCATATATATATATATCTCTCTTCTGTATAATTTCTTCAGGTGGCTTATTGCCTGTAAGGGCAAGCATTGCTTGTACTGGAGTAATAGTTTTCACAGCTTCAGTAATATCCCTTAAGGTTTCATTTTGAAAGACTTTAAGTTTTAAAATATTAGTGTTATAGTGAGGCAATCAGAGCCTCACAACTATAGTAGATTAACTTTTAAATTATATGTTTTATTTAAAGTTTCTCTGGTGAAAACCCCCTTTTACTCCTGTGAGTCTTATAATCACTGTTAGCCATTTTCGAGCTCTATCAATCACATCTCAAATACAGTGTTGCCACAGGCTACTAAAATGCGACTATTTGCTACTATTTTCGGCCTTAGGCGACTGTGGCGAATTTTTTTGCCTGAAAAGGCTAAGAAAAGCAACTATTTTCAGGTATAGGCGACTATTGGGAGACTTTTTTTACTCTTAGCGAAGTTTTTTCTCAAAAATGATCATTACTTTTCAGTTCCCTCGCTAACACGTATGTAGTGCCGCCTACTATGTGTTTAGTGCTCAGTGATGTCATCAGGCTAACCCCTCCCTTGTTATTTCACCCCACTGAAAGAAACAGGTAACAAGTTGTCAGAAGAAGCGAATGAAAAGCTTAAGCCCTTAGGCTAAAGATATGCAAGGAATTAGACTTGCACAAGGCATGATTGAAGGTAGTCTGCAATTAGAACAAAAAGAAAAAGAGCATGAAACAAATGAACAAAATTGTTAATAAAATAAAGCAAACTCTTATACAATCATTTCTATCCAAAAAGCCAAAAATTTAAATTTTCATTAGATTTCATAAAGTACTTGTTATTTTTTCTCTCTGAGGGGCAGTTTTGTTCTTTTTAATTGTTTTTTCCTTCTATTAACATTCATATTTTATTGTAATTAGACTTTTATTTAGGTACCTTTTTTCTAATATGTATACCTTTTATATTTGTACAAAACTTCCTTTTAATTGGAGCATAGTTGGGACTGGGTGATAAATCGATGTATTGCGAAATATCAATTTAACGCATATATCGGTAGGCCGATATTGTGACTTTCGTTTTAGGCGATGCATCAGAAATCTGTTTTAAGCTGCTGACTGCAGAGACTGCAAAGACTGTATGAGACTGCAATTAGAACAAAAAGAAAAAGAGCATGAAACAAATGAACAAAATTGTTAATAAAATAAAGCAAACTCTTATACAATCATTTCTATCCAAAAAGCCAAAAATTTAAATTTTCATTAGATTTCATAAAGTACTTGTTATTTTTTCTCTCTGAGGGGCAGTTTTGTTCTTTTTAATTGTTTTTTCCTTCTATTAACATTCATATTTTATTGTAATTAGACTTTTATTTAGGTACCTTTTTTCTAATATGTATACCTTTTATATTTGTACAAAACTTCCTTTTAATTGGAGCATAGTTGGGACTGGGTGATAAATCGATGTATTGCGAAATATCAATTTAACGCATATATCGGTAGGCCGATATTGTGACTTTCGTTTTAGGCGATGCATCAGAAATCTGTTTTAAGCTGCTGGTATGAGACTACAATCGCGGTTTAACGATCCAAGGATCATTGACTATGCTAACGCTGTTACCCCACTGACGAAGACAATTTTGATTTCGTCTGGCTGCAGAGATGTAGATAGCGTTTAGCTAGCTATAAAGACTATGTTAGTTTCGTGGTGTTGAATGACAAAGAGCGAATTGAATCAGAACTAGCGGTTTCGTGCGAGGATCAGCATTGTAATATAGAAAGCAATGCATAGTTTCTTTATTTCCATTTTTGTCTTTAGGATTTTGCTTTTTTTGAAGATTATTTTCAATGGGACTTAAGTCATTTTGCGATCGTTGTGCATTTTATTTCGTCGGGAATAATTGTCGGGTTTCAGTGAGATTTTTGCTACTTAGAGATAAATTATTTTCAGTGAGACTTTTGCTCTTTATTGATTGTTTCGTTCTGCATTATTTCATAAAATTTTTTTTTTTTCTTTCTGGATTTAACTATTCTTGTCAATTATTTTTAGTAGACCCACTGTTACTTTGCGATTGCTGCACAATCGCGGTTATCTTAAATTTTCGTTCTGAACTCAATTGATCAATGAAAATAAAATATAAATAATAAAAAAAGATTCTTCATTGATTTTTTTCAATTATTGTTTTTCATGTTAAGCAATACAATTTAATATTGGCATTTTGTATTTAACTTTGTTATAAAAAATAAGGTTCTTTATATTTATTTAATGTAGGTAAGTATAGTAATTTGATTATTTTTAAACCAATAAATGTTGAGTCGTTTTTAATTATAAAAAAATTAGAACAAAGCTTACCTTTATTTAATGTGCTTTCACTTTTGAGAAACTGAAATCAAAGTTGTAAAAAAATTTGGCTATTAGTTAAAACAAATAATTTTTTAATTAAATAAGGAGTTTAGTAATGTTTTGAGGCTTTTGAATAATTTAACATTAGTACTTAAAGTATTATTTTTTAATTTTTATTAAAATTCTTTCAATGCTTGTTTCTTTTATAATTTGTTAGATAGTCAGTATCATTTTTAAACAAATAAGTTTTTAGTCAATTTCATTTTCAAAAAAGAAAATAATAAAATAAAAATATTTTTACATTTATTAAGTACAGAATTCGACCATTAGTTAATACTACTTTTTATTATTTTAAATAATTAAATAAAAGAGGGTCTAATGATGTTTCAAAAGCGTGTTTTTTTTTTTTTTTCAACAAATAATTTAAAAAAAAAAAAATTTCTAAAATGAACATTTCTTTGGTTTGTTTTCTACTTTCATTTTTTTTTTTTTTTTTTTTAAATTTTTAATGCAAGTATGTAAAATATTTTAGTACAGTATTATTATTTTGAAACCAATGAATCTTAAATCATTTTTAATTTAGGAAAAATGAAATAAAGCTTGGGTTTGCTTTTACTTTGACTTTTTTATTATTTTAATTGAAAAAATTAAGCAATGATATTGATGTCATAGTGGAATATATTTAGAATAAATATTTTCTTTTGTTATAGATTTATTCCTTTTTATTTGTATTTTTGATTGATTTAAAGATTTGTTATAGGTAATTTTTGAACATATGCTATCCGCGATACATCGCGATATATAACGATTTAAAATTTCTGACATCACCCAGTCCGAATCAAATCATAGTATATGATAATTAAGCTATAATTTTAGTTTGGCTACTATTTTTGATAAATTTTTGTCCCTGTTCAGGCAACTATTTTCGTAGTTTTAGGCAACTATTTTCGTAGTTTTAGGCAACTATTTTCCTGCTTGAGGCTACTAAAAGCAACTATTTTTGTTCCTTTTTTGTTGTGGCAATCCTGCAAATATGTCTCTGCTAACTGAGCTTTTCATCAAATTTCACTCCTAGATAAATAGCTTAATTTTTTTTTTTTTTTTTAAATTCTCTCAAGGAGATCATTAATGTAAACATTTAAATGTTTTGTGCTTGTCGCATCTCCTTGCTATGGGCCATAATGAATTTGAAACTTGAGTTTTATGATCTGGCAAACTGCACAAAATCTTTGGGTTATAAAATTTTTAATCAATTGGAGTATTTTTCCACTAATTCCCAAGGTTTCTAACTTATAAATCATTTTAGTTCTCCAAATATGATTGTATGCTACTATGAAATCAACAAAAACTGCCTCTGAACTTTCACTTCTATCCAAACTACCTTTAATTGCTTGTGGCAATCATATGACCTGTTTAGTAGTAGACTGATAAATTCTAAATTCACTCTGCATATCTGTTAAGAGACTAAGGTGTTCTAAATAAAAGCTAAGTCTCTCGGTGACCATTTTCTCGATTATCTTGGCCAGAATGGAGTTAAAAGATTGTAATGTGGTCTAGATGTTGTAATGTTTTTTTTTTTTTTTTTTTTATTGGAATAATAGATTTTCACCAATTCCCTGACATGTATGAATTCTAAAAAAGGTTATAAAGTGTCAAGATAGTATTCAAGGCCTCAATGCCCAAATCTTGGATAAACTCTACATGAATGTCATTAGGAGTCTTCTCAACTTTTTGTTTCTCAATAGCATAATTCAGTTCACTCATCAAGAATCCCATACATCAAATAATTTCTCTAGCTGACTGATTACAATCGGTTAGTCTTTTCACTCTAATCATTTCTCTCTCACTCCATGCATTTCTCTTTGACTCATTGATCTTCAGCTTCAAGTCTCTTGTTAAGACTTATCAGGCTTGTATATTGTTTCTTTCTTTTGTTTCAGTAAAAGTTCTTGCTTAATCATGCTTCTTTTTTTAAGTATTTAGTTCTTAGCAAAAGTGCTGTATTTCCTGCTGCTGCATTTTTAAAATTTCAAGAGAGTTTTGCCTTTGTTTTTTTATGGCAATGTTTTTTCTGATGTACATAAACAGTAGTCAGAATGACTCAATGTCCAAAACTAAGATCCTTAAAAACTTCTTCTGAAACACTTTGACTAATATCAGAAGACACCACCTTACATCAGGGTTTGAAAGTGTTCCATTTTAATGCATGTACAAAGGACAATTGAAATCCTGATACACCAGTTAACTTGATGAGTATCTATAAAACTCTATTTCTTGCCCAGCTGAGTTATTATATTTATATTCTATCATGTTATCTATATCCTTTTAAATCAACCATTGTTATTTTTATAGCATTATATATATTATAAGTATTAATAGCATTAAAATATGGTTTATTATAAGGGGAACTGTATGATAAATAAATTTTATAGTAATTATCCTTTTTCTAACAATCTATTTTTACAAATTAAGTCTTATCTTACGTACTTCCCATTTTTTAAAGACTGTAAATCTTAATGTTAGTGAAGCCTTGATTCTCTCCAAGATTCCACTTGCAATCTGTCTATTTTCTAGACAAAACAAACTTTACCCTTTAAACTTAAATTTTCTCAATTTCATCAGTGACATTAACTTCAACAAAAAAGAAGATATTGGCATTCCTTTCGTGACATTCTCATGTTCTACCTTTGTCGGTGACATCCTTCTGGGATTCCAGTGCAAAACACATGAAGCTTCCATTGCTGTAAACATAGCTCCAATCTTGAAAATTTTTTTACTCTTTCAGCACTACCTTGGGGACACATGTAGCTTAAAGTATGCTACAGGTGTGAGTATCGTTATCTCTTATTACAATATCAAAATGTAAAACTTGCAGTAGACAGGCATTCATATTGGGTTATGTGTCAGAACAAAGAATAAGAATGGCATAGAAAGGAAATTAAAAATGCTCATGGATAGAGAAAAAGAATATTTCTGAATAATATGAATTGTAGCCTAATACTTTTTCATAATTTTATTAAAAACAAGAACCATGTTTATGTTAGTTTGAATGCACTTAAAATTCCATTTAAGTCTGAATAAAAGGAGGTGATATGTGAGCTAGCATTGAAGGCTATTTTACAGGTTTTCAAGCATTTTCACATAAATTACTAAAACTGATAGATGGATTTTCAACCCCTTCCTTCTTGTTCCCATCAAATTGACAGTAAAGTTTTGTCCTCCATTTCTCTTGCCAATGACATTTTGAACCAGGAGTGTTCAAAAGTAATGTGCTAAAAAAGTTAAAACAATCTATTTCTTATAATTGGAATCATACTTACTTCTCCATCTATACACCAGGTGGCAGTACCAGACTATTTATAATGTGTTTAGAGATAGTTTATTTTAAAGTAGATGCCAACTCTCATCATAAATTAAAAATATTGTACATACATTTAGTTTTAGTTAGTTATATATATTTCTTGAATGAAAAATTAGGCACATATGACCAGTTTCTTCAAAATTATGTTACCATTAAGCGATTAAAGTTTGTGTTAGTATGATGGCAAAAACAATCAAATTTAGATATCCATTTCAATAAGAAATAACCCCCCCCCCCAAAAAAAAAAAAATCTTATCTAAAAAAATAAAAAGGTACACACTAGATTTTGACTCCAGTAGCATTTTTGAGCTTTTCTACTATATTATCTTACCTGAAAAATATTGAGTTGTTGAACATAGATTACTTCAAAAACTTTAAAAATAAATTTTCTACTTTTATGTACCAGCTTTTTATTAAGTAAAATTTAATTGTTTATAATTCAAGAAGGAAAAGGGAACTAGATTATGCAGTGTTAAATACCTGATAGGTTTAGTTAGACCCCTAATAGAGATACAAATGTTTCCACACAATTTATTAACTCTTGTCAAGAGTTCTAATAATTTTCTATACACAATCTTTGCTATTATATTCAAATAACTTTCAGGTTTCTTTGGGGGTTGATTTTAAAGGAAATGTTTTTAATTAAATACAGCATACTGTTTAAATACTTTAAATTTAATAGATATGAGACTTTCTACACTCACCCCAATGGGAAACGCATTAAAAGTTAAATAGCTTTTAGGCGTTGAACAATTTTTAAACTATCTATGCTTCTTCCTATTATATCTGACTGTTAAATATGTCTATTTGCTCTGTTATGGTCTCAAAGTTTTCATATCAATCACTATTGATACAAATAAAATAATTAAATGATTTACAGATATTTTAAAATTGACAGTCTTTTAAAAAAAAAATTGAGCAGAAACATAAATGTTACATCAAAATTATTAATCTCTTCTGAGAAGATCAAAACCTCTGGACCCCTTTAATTTTTGTTTGTAATTTTTTTTAATAATTTTATTTTATTGTCTATAAATATTCTTATCTTTGTTATTTAGCATCTCCCAAGATTCCACGATATAATCTGCGTAAGAAGAATTGAACTTCTTTATGTACCAAGAGTTTCTTTTTATAATTGCATTTACTTTTGTATAAGTTCTAACTATTTTTAAATTTATCTTTATACGAATTTTTATTGACTGTTTGGATGAATTTTGAGTTTTAAATGAAGAGTACTAATTTTTTATTTATTGTAATCATAGAATCTGCCTAAATTTTTTTAGCTCACTGAGCTAATTTAAGTGCAGGAGTCTAAGTAATATTAGATTGTATTTTTATGAATTTATTGCATATAATATTCTTTATAAATGTATGACATAAATTTTAATTTTGAATTTAAAACGATTGAATATTCAAATAAAGTTTTTCTATTTCATTTTGACTGATCATTGATTCTGTCAGACCTCAGAATGGTTCATAATAAAAATCAAGATAATATTTTACAATAACACAAAGATAAAATCAAGACATTTTTTAGTATTGTTTGGTTTGTAATCAGGATATTTTAAATACATACTGAACTATTTTTTATGATGGGAAACTGCTAAAAAATTAGTGCAATCCACAGCTTCAATTTCATTTTGTGTGGCATGTTTCTTTGAACTTTAAAAAAAGAAAAAAGACTAGAAGTATTCCAAAACAACTAAAATTTGTTTTGTATCAAAACTAATGTGCTTGATATAACCCCGGTGGTCCAAGCAAAACTGGACGTAGCCTGAGCTCGCTGTTTCGTGATTACGTAAAATAAGTACAAATATTTACTTATATTCATCTATACTTTATTTTGTCAAAAGCATGCTACATTTTAAAAAGAATTATGAAAATTACAAAAGTACCTTGTTTTTTATGTCAATAAAGTATTAGTATTTAATATAGGGCATTACAGTTCAAAAATGCATTTAATTTTTTCAAATGACATCTTTATTGTGCATAAGTCATTCAGTGCTTTTTCTAGATTTTGATATTTTGCTTCGCAAAATGGAATGGTTCTGTCTTTAAAATTACATCACGATTTTTAATAATTGAATAATTTAGCTATTAGTGATTTTGATATTTTATCCACTTTCTTTAAACATTTCCATTTTAAGTGTATGGCATTTAACTAGTTATGAGCAACTATTTTCTCTGAGTAACACGCATCCAAAAAACTGAACAAAGCTAAGATCAAGACTAATGTGAGTAATATAAAATATTTTAACTCTAAAATAAACGACCTTTTACAACACTTCACGAAAAGAGTGAATGAAATTTTTAATCTAGAAAGATGTATATGATTTATGGATATATTGAGTTCTTTAAAATAACTATAAAAAAAAGGTTGGAAAGCACTTTCTTAAACCAAAAACAAGCTTTTAGTTCGCTAGTGTTAAAGTAACATAACTGTTGGAACTTGTATTTACTGAGGTTAGCATATTGTAAGTTTTGTATTGTGTCTAAGCTTGATTGCAATGCAAAAGGTGGGAGTATGTTGGAACTTGTATTTACTGAGGTTAGCATAAGCAGATCTGGCAACAAGCAGAGAGATAAATTATTGTGTTCTATTAGTTTTGTTGACATGTTCTACGATATTAAGAATACGAAATAAAGTTTAATAATTATTATACGTTTGTATTACGTTTTTGTTACTTAAGATTACGATAAATTACATCCTGTATAAGCAGCGATTAAGAATCTTTATTGAGTAACAACAATAACAAAAAGCCTATAAAGAAACCAAAATAACACTATGTTGAGTCTCTTAAACCACTTTAATAGCAGTACAAATCATTTCAGGTACAAAGTAATAGTTCATTTATAACAGGCAATAAAATTACAATGCAATAAATAAGCTTAATAAATTTTGTTCTTTCTGCTACAAGTATCTGAATTGCTTTTTCCCCAGGATTACTGATTGCATTTGACTTTCAGGCATTTCTACCAAGCGTTGTTTTTAGGCATTAAATTGAGTGAAATCGCAGTTACGTGTTTAATCGATTTTAGGTGACGTCGAGGGATTTGAAGCATAAACTCTCTGCGCATCTTGTAAAATCGTGCATTAGCTAGAGCATATGTATTCCCAAATTCAGCCTTTTTATTTTTTTTAAAAAAAAACTATTTAAATATTTCACAAGAATAAAAATCAAAACATTTTTTAAAAAACTTGTAATTTTTTAACTAATTTCTTGGAATCTTAGGTTCACTTCATTTTTATCTAAGTCTGCAGGATGAATTATTTTAAGAAAAAATAATTTTAAAACATTTAAAAAAAACTTCTATGGTTTTCAACAAAAAAGTAAATAAAATATTGGGTGTAAATTATAAGAGTTCATAAAAGTTACAACCATCAATATTTCATTTTATTTTTTAACGTGATTTATTGAGTTGGTGTAGTTTCAATTAATTTTCCAGATATGTTCATTTTATACTAAGTTTATCCTAAAATGCGGTGTAAAAATTTCTTGCTAGATTTTTGAAGAAAGCAGGTGCGAAGTCTGGTTTTCAAATAACAATATATTGAAAACCACTAACTTTTCATCTGCTTTCTTTAAAAATATTTACGACTAATAATTTAATATTATATATTAAATTTCAATTTTTTTTTTTTGCTTTTTTAGGATTTCTGTTTTAAAAATGTAATATTAAATACCGTCGAAATTAAACAATTATTTAAACTAGGTCGCATTTCTAAACTGATGAAATAAGAAATTTTAATATTAGATATTTTTAAGGGGAAAAGAGTTTTTACCATTTCTTCCACTTGGTTGGTTCCAGTGCCAGATTAAGCGGGTGCGGGACCATAGGCCATTCAAATTTTTGGAGCCCTTAGATTAAATTTTTTTTCTCGTATATTTTTTATTTATTCAAATATAAAAGTATATTAAAAGTAATAATAAATTAAATTTTACTTTATTTTGTTAAATTAGAACTTATAAAAAATCATAATTTTGAAATTTATTAACATTTAACAAAATCAACGCGATCAATAAACTCATCTATAATGTTATAGAAATTAATTTCACGGAGAACATCTGATTCGTTAAACATCAAACTTAGCATGTCTAATCGTTTTTGAAACATGACGCTGTTTGCTCACTCTTGATTCGTTTCATTTTTGAAAACGAGCGCTCCGTAGAACAATTAGTTATCATAAGAGTTAGAAAAATGCGAAGAGCAGTTCCAACATTTGGAAAAACAAATCCAAGTTTGTCTTGAAATAAAGTTGCGTGAAATTCAGAATGAGAACTGAGTTTTTGATGGGAATTTTGATTTTATGTAACTCTGAAACTGTTTCAGTTCAGAATAATAAATCTTCCAAATTGTCAAAATAAAAGTCTACTAAATTAGAAATTGCTTCTCGATATAAAAGATAATTTCTGAGAAACCTCCAAATAAACTTTTCCTGGTTTGTTAATTTCTGTTTCGAGCGCCTCAATAATTACAATGAATCCGTTTATACGAAAATTATCTCGAGCAGTTAATACCACCTCTGGAGCATCTCCATCGTTATGTCTTTGTCGAAATCGCGAGGCGACATTTGAATAATCTGTTTCAGCCAAAAGTGATTTGGCTTTATTCTCAAATGTGTCGAATTTTTCTCCCATCTCATCTATCAACGACTCATTCATCAAGGTGCATGTATTCAGAATAATTTGTTCTGATTGAAGAGATTTACTTGTAGCTCGAAAACTATTCAATATATTGCTCCACAATACAAGCATAAAAGCAAATTCAAAAGTTCGCATCTTAGTCGCAAGACATTCAGCTTTGTTTCTGGTATCATGAAGAGAAAGATCTGGTTTTTGAGAAAGATCGTCAGTAATCTCGTTTAACGCAGTTACAATTTTAACATAAGATTTGAGAATTGTCTCAGAGGCGTGAGCTTCCCGACGCGTATCTGATAACGATTTCAAAATCTTTTCATTTCCTATGTGTTTCTTTAAAACGTTCCAGCGATACGTTGAACTTGAAAAAAGCGTATACAATTTTTGTACAATAAAAAAATTCGCTTCGAACAAGCAACATTTCACAGTATTTTAGCCAACTAAATTCAAGGAGTGGGATGCACATGGTATATAAATCGCATATCTATTGATATTTAACATGATTGCTTGCATCCCTCGGAAGGCGCCGGACATGTTCGCAGCATTATCATAAGACTGGCCTCTGACGTTCTTAAAATCTTAACAAGTTTCGCTTAAAAATTGTAAGACCTGATTCGCTTTGTCTGTGCCTGCGTGACTTTTTATTTCTTAAAGAGTCAAAAACCTTTCATTAGGTTTTCCCTCTTTTGTAGAAACGTACTTAATAACAACGCTAAATTGATCTACATGAGCGATATCTGGAGTTGAATGAACTGACATACTAAAATAGCGAGCGGCTGACGCCTCTTGTATAATATGAGAACTGAGGAGGTATGAATAGATTGCCTCCTCATTTAGATAATGTTAATTAATTCCTCTTAAATTGTTTTTAATAAATAACACGTTGTTCCTCTTCCTTTATCCGCATACGTCGAAATATGATTTTGTAAAAACTGGTCAAACATAGCAACAAGTTCTAGTAAACCCAATAGTTCCCATTATCTGGCCCTCCAAAATGTTCCTTTGTTCTTCGAAAATAAAAATAAATAATATCCTGGACCTCATAAACAGTGACAATTTCAATATATAAAATATGATTGAGTAAGAGTTTTTTCTAGAGTATATAAAACAATAAACAAACACTTACCTTTTAGTAAAATATTTTGTAATTATTTATTGATCAAATAGAATTACGGACACTAATTAATTATAAAACACTAAAAAAATTATGAGCCACTAAATAACTTTTTCATTTAAAACGTCTCAATAATGTCAGCAACATTTAATTCTTTTCTTCTTGTTTAAACAAGTCTCAGCTCGCTATATAATATTGCTTTCAATTTTTTCGCACGCAAATCAAAAGGACAAATTTGAATTTAAAAAACATTGATAAATATTATAATACATAAACTATAATAATACTTATAAATAATATCTAAAATAAGTAATAAATATGTAAAAAATTATGTAAAAAAATTATCGTATTTTATTAATATATATTTGAAATTGATTTTTTTTTAAATCATTGTTTTTCTTAATTTTTTAAATTTATTTTCAAAAAAAAATTTTTAAGAGGGTCCCAGACTGGCCCAATGGGTAATCCGGCACTGGTTATAATGAAAGGTATCACACGCTTCAATACTTGTCTCCAATAATTATTCTCCTCTTGGAGGTTCAAGTCGATCCGATATATCAGAATCTTGTCGTCTGTGGATATAAATCAACATACATTCTCTGTGAAGAGATCCATTTTCGTGTTGACGTAACTGAGAAACATTTTTCCAATCATTGAATCCTTCGTTGGTAAGTTTGATTTGTTTTTCAGGAGCGGCAAACAGTTTACACGTAAAGCATTATAAGGCACCAGTAGTTGGAGAATAAATTAGCCATTTTTGAAGAAACTGCTCCCCATTCGCTTTATTTCCATAAAAAGTGATTTTTGAACAAAATCTTGCTCTGGATTATGCTTTGTAAAATCGACGAAAACTCTCAAATGGTCCAGAGTGATTTTGACACGTTTTTGAACCACAAATGACCCAAAAACTGACGTCACCTGTTTTAAAATCACCCAATTTTCCAGGATCACTTGAGCGATTTTCGAGTTCTATATGGATGGTGTTTTCTACACTAGGGAGCTCACGCTGCAAGCTCAATATCGCCAATACTTCCGGATTACTGTTTCCGGTGTAATTTTAAAGCCATTTGGCTCACAATGTGATCATTGTGTTTTGAGATTCTTACAAACGTGGTGTTTGATTGCTTTTTTTTACAATGCTAACAGCACTTGTGTTTGCAATGCTAAAGGTGCTAACACTAGCGTAAGATGGTGCACTGCTAGCAACAAGAACCAACAGTAATAAACAAATGGAAAGAGGCCAAATCAGGACTGCCAAAAAAGCGAGTTAATTCAAAATCTAGCAGCCATGCCACCCTTTTAAACAATATCTATAAATAACTAAAACAAATTTTCACTTCAAACTCACCAGAATTATATAACAACATTAATATCCTTTAAAATACGGCAGATTTGAGCTCAGAAATTATCTAATTTATTTCTTTTATTGAAAACAAAATTATCCGTTTGAAAATATCGCCATGCAGAATAATCTGTAGTAAGCAGTTGCAAACTTTCTAACCGGAACTAGAGCAGGTATAGTGCGACATTGAGGAGAACTCCTCCAGACGGAAAGTCTGGGGCTGTTTGCTGCTATGGTACCAAGCGAGAGCATATTTCTAATGGTGGTGAAATGGAGGAAAGAAGGTGTCGATTGGTTTACTTACGTCGACTTACCCTTAGATTAAGTCAAAACTATACACCCCACACCCCTATTCGATGTGAGCTTTCCTCGTAACAATAGTACACGACGCGAGACTGGTGTCTGGAGGAGTTCTCCTGAAAGCCGTACTATATGGAGTTGGGGTTTGTTATTGTTTATATTTATATTGAAAACACTATCGATTAGTTTCTTCTTCATGAACGGAAGAATCGATGCTGTCGACGTTTTGAATTTCATCTGTTGATGATTGTGTCTGCGAATGCAGTAACAGAATTATCAGTAAAAAAGTTCACTTGAAAAAAATAACATTGCATATTATTTCTATATTTAATTTACGTCGTCTTTTTCTAAATCGCCTGCCTTTCCAGGATCATCTGAACGATTTTCGGTCTCCATAATGGGTTCCTGGTTGAAATCATTTTCGTTAACAAAAGAATCAGTACTGTCAACATTTTTAGTTGTATCTGTTAGGGATTGAATCTACAGACAAATAATAATAATTATTAAATATAGTTTACCATTTTATTATGAAATTAAATGCAACCAACTCGATCGAGCATAAATTACAAAATGAGTTCTTACATCTTCACTAGTGGAAATTTCAATTTGTTTACTGGTTGATGGAGCTGGTGAAATGGATCCTTGAAAACAAGACGTCAGGTTTGGTATTTTTGCTAAAACTGCAGCATCTTTGATTTTTTTTTTTCTCCTCCGCAAACTTCCTTTTTTCGATCCTCTCAGATAAATTCGTGGCATTTGTTATTCTAAAGAAATAATGTATAAAATTTAAAAAAAAGTGTACTTTGTTAACAAATTGAGAATCATTTTTAATTTTAATTATTTAATAAACTGTTCAAATTTTTTACCTTTTATACGACATAAAAAGATTAAGCTACAAGTATTTCAATGTATAAAATTTGATTGAAAGTGACCAGTTGTATGAGTTTTTTCTAGAGCAACACTTACCTTTTAGTAAATAATTTTGTAATTATTTATTGATCAAATAGAATTACGGACACTGAATAATTAGAAAACACTAAAAAAAATATGAGACACTTCAGTTGAGGCACTAAATAACTTATTTTTCATTTAAAACGTTTCAATGTCAACAACATATTATTCTTTGCTTCTTGTTTAAACAAGTCTCAGCTCGCTATAATACTGCTCTCAATGTTTTCGCGCGCAAATCAAAATGACAAATTTGAACTTAAAAAACATTGATAAATCTTATAATACATAAACAATAATAATACTTATAAATAATTACTAAAATAAGTAATAAATAAATATGTTTAACATTATGTAAAAAAATTATCGTATTTTATTAATATATATTTGAAACTGATTTTTTTTTAAAAAATCATTGCTTTTCTTAATGGTTTAAATTTATTTTAAAAAATTCATTTTAATTTAGCCCCTAATCATTGGGGGCCCGGACTAGTCTGACCTAATGGATAATCCTGCACTGGTTGGTTCACACACCTATTTTTTCGAGGCTGATTTTTTCCATCATAGAAGGAACTTGCAGTCTCTCCTCAAAGAGTCTACATAAGGAAATATATATCAAAGTATTCATAATATATTCCAATTGGTGATCGAAATTGGCTGGTGTAGAGCTGAATTCACTACCTATAGCAACACTTTGCATGCTTCATCATTCGTATGTGGAGAGTGAAAAGAGTAGGAAATACGCTAATTTCTGTCTTGATTTTCAAATAGATTAAAACCTTTTAAGTTAGGAAACTATATGGAATTGGAAACTACATTGAACATATTTTTAAACGAAAACGTCGTGGAAGCTTTATAAAATATTTTTGACGGATAAATACGATGAATACAAATGAAAAGAGGTGGAGAGGGAAGGGAGAGCCAAGATATGGAACCGGTCTTCTTTCCAGATGGCGTATTCTACTTTTGCGATCGCGAGTAGTATTTTATTGGAATCTTTCCAAAAATCTATTTGTGATCCCACAGCTCAAATACGCCATCTAGGGAGAATATCGGTTCCATGTTTTGATCCTTCCCTGGGGGGGGGGGGGGAGTTTTCAATGTAAAAGTAATCAACTGCAATCTCAAGCTCTTGACCTGCTCTATTTCCAGTTAGAACGTATACAGTTGCTTACTACAGCTTATTCCTCGAGAGAATATTTTCAAACAGATAATATTTTTTTGATGAAAGAAATAAAGTATCTGATTTCAAAGCTCAAATCTACTGTATTTTATGAGATATTTAGAAATACTGTTGAGTTTGGCATGAAAATTTGTTTTTTTTTTTTTTTATGTATAGATATTTTGTTGAAAAAAAAAAAAAAAAAAAAAAAAAGAAGTGCGCGGTTGCTAGATTTAGAAAGAATTCACTTTTTTTGGCAGACCCGATTTGGCCTCTTTTTACTTTTTATAACTCTTTGTTCTCGTTGCAAGCCGTGCACCATCATACGTTAGTGTTTACACTGCTCTAACAATATGCTAGCATATTGTTAGAGCATATAATTGCTCGTATACGTGCTCGTATAATCACTCGTAATACGCGTATCATTGCTCTAACAATATGCAAGCATATTGTTAGAGCAATTATACGCGTTTTTATATGCTCTATAATTGTTATACGCGTAATTTTACCGTTCATAACAATTTTCTGTAATTTTAAATTCGAATAATTCGTTCGTGAGCCTAAAACAAATTTATCAAAATTAATACCGCAGTATAAATAAAGGGTAATGTTAGCCATGTTTTCAGTGTTATCCCTTATTTTGGTATATTTGTGTAAAGTAGCGCCGTCAGTTATTTTTTGGGTAGCATCATATTAAGCTTGCGGATTCAAGTAGCAGATATCGTAAAAACACCGCATCGAACATTATACGATGTCGTAACGAAATCTCGTACAATATAAAAATGGACACTTACGTCCATATAACGTATGTTCAATATCCCAGAAAGATATTCATAGCTAGTAAAAAATACGTTGTAGAATGTCGACCGACATGGTCAAGACGATCTTCAGAAAACGAATGCTGACAATCACCAAACTTACGTTATTTGTAAAAATAAAAATATGTATTCGAAATTCTTCATGCGAGTCAGTATTTTTCTAAATTTATAAAATACTTCCTAATGCACCACAAAATTTACATGAGTAGAGCCAGGCTTTATATTTTATTATTTGAAAGATTGTTTGCATTTTTTCTAAATATTGGCGATCGCAACACTCGAATACGCCATCTGGGGAGAGACCGGTTTCATGACTTTAGCCCTTCTCCTTTCCCTCGCCTCTTCTTTTCAGTTGTATAGGAATGTACTACAATATTTTCCCCTTTCTTAATATTTCTCCTTTTTATTTAATAAAAATATTTTTTAAAATTTCTGTGATACTTTTCTTTAGAACTATGTTTAATGTAGTTTTCAGTTCTATAAAGTTTTCCAAGTTAAAAGATTTTAATCTATTTGAAAATGAAGAGAGAAACTAACGTAGTTCCTTCCTCTATGACATTCCACACGCTAATGGGGAAAGCATGGGAAGTGTTGCCATAGGTAGAGAGTTCTGCTCTACGCCACCTGCAGCCCATTTCGATCGCCAATATTTAACTCTGCTCCTAAACCGTTCTTGACCCGCAGTGGACTGATTGTTAAGACACGGTTCCCAGCAGATCACTGAAGTCAAACATCACTGGCTGAGCCAGTGTGCGGGTGGCTGATCACTTGTATTTGTCTGCTTAGGGACCGAGGGTGTGCGGTATTGGTCTTCTTTAAATTGTTCTACCGTAAAGTGCTCGACTTCGTCGGGCTACCGAAGCGGAGGTGCCATCCCCTCTTCAGAGATCATCCTCAAGGATGTTTCCCAGACCGTCACTAATAGCCCATTGTGCAGCCCTGTTATGTAAATGAGCTACAATGAGCTCTGGCGGATATTTAATCGGATGTCGGACCCTTGGTTGTTGCCACTCTTGAAACTAATAATTTGTTTCCGCTTTAAAATCCTAGAAATAAGGTTTTGACGTCACATGATATTTTGATATTTTTCTATAATAGCATTCGTTTTTCAATCATGATTCAGTTTAGAAAACTTCATCATCATAACAAGCGGGAATTTAGTTGTCTGTCCGTTGCATCGTGGTAAGAAGATTAGTTTTTATTTCTCCAACGATTGAATATCTCTTATTAAATGGATTTTACCACAATTGAAATTTGATCGTTGTAGAAAACTTTTTCAAGTTAGTCCTCGCTGGTATTTTTGACAATAATTCGCTTATAATTAATTCATTACTGAGAGAACGTGCTTAAGTTTTTTTCATGCTTGTGTTCTCAATTTTCTGTTATTAAAATTTCTGTATGTAAACAATAAAATTTAATTATCTTTTTAATAATTTCAGTATTGTGTTTTCTTGCGGATGATTTCGACGATAAAATTTTTTGTTTGTGATTTGAGTGTCAGTGTGATGTGTTATTTATGTCGTTTTTTTTTTTTTAAATTCTAAAATTTAAATTTGATTCATTTATAATTCAAATTTGATTCCCAATTATTTGATCCACTTTTTTTATGTATCTTAATTCAATCGAAAACTAATTTTTTTTATTGCTCTAACTTCCTACATATTTTTATAAAAATTTAAACTTCTAATTTTTTCCAGGGATACCAATTCACAATATAGAGCTATAACAAGTAAAGCTATATATTTTGCAACGTAATTTGTTTACGATGTATTGTAAATTCATATTTAAATATAATAATTATTTAAGTTATTGATAATATATTTCTGAATTCAGCTAAACAGTGGTTTAAGTTAAGAATCATATAAAGATTAAAGAAAACTCTCTTTCAGCCTTCTTGGTGTAACAAACTGACTGTGTTAGAATTTGATTATTCAGAGATTCCGCTTATCGGCCATAAATTGTGAATACAGAATGAAGAAAAAAAAAAAGTTGTGCCCCTTGTTATGCATAATTCTTTTGTTCTGAACAAAAATCAACAGGACAGATTTGTTTTTTTTTGAGTAGGTAAAATTAAACTGAACTTGAAAATGAATTTTTGTTGTTGTTTTTTCTTGTACAGTTGCCACTAAAGTTAAGCACATATAAAATTTTTCAATAAATTTTAAATAATACATATTTTTTCCTAATAATTGTCCGAATGTCTAATACATTGATAAGAAAAGAAACTATAGGCAATAGAATAAATAGCTTAAAAATTAATACAGAAAATAAAATATGTATTCACATTTTTACCAGTTTTAGCTGCCTCAAAAGTTCAGGTATGAATGATTTTTATTTAGAGGAAATAAAATATTTGATTAATTGAGCCATTTTTTAAATCAACCGGAACACACAATTTTCCATTGTAAGAATATGTTTTCTACACTCATATTTAATTATTTTTTTATGTCTTTTCTCCATTGCAGTACTGATAAGTACAGCGCTCTGTTACCCTTATATAGCTTGTAATATCATACTCTAAACTTTTTTTATCCTTTTAGATCATGTCTAAATAGAGTGCAGTTTAAAACTGTTGTATTTTTAACTGTAAGCCCTTATTTTATGGATGTAGATTTAGGCATAAGATCTTTTGGAACAATATGACTCATTTGATTTTTTTGTCATTTGTTTAGTGATTTCAGTTAAAAGCTGATTTTTGACTTTTTTTATTTTCTTTGTATAAGTTGTCTTATACAGTTTTTTCATATCATAATTATGGTTTATAATTCATACCACACACTGGAACTGTGCATATGTCTCGCTCTGAACAATTTATTGAACTAAGATTTCTGAATTTTACTATCAAATTCTGAATTTTATTATGACTTTTATTATCATTTAAAATTTTATTATCTGAATTCAAAAATTTCTTCGTGTGCATATTGCTTGGATCTTAGCATTATGAATGAAAGTTAAAAGTAACCCCAAGGTTCATAATGACAGCTGAAAATGTAGCAACTTTCTAATTTGGTGAAATTTGTTAAAAATTTGAATTTATCTAATAAATCTGTTGAATTTATCTGTTGACGTTAAGACAGAGGAGGTGCAATCTATGGCCAAGAATTCGACTTATGCAACACCCATACATCACACCCATTTATAGGGTGAACCTATTCATAACATCCATTCATTCCTCCACAGATCGTAGTTTGGCCCTGAATCAGAGAACTATCAATCTCCAATTCAGTACCCTCAGAGGTATTGATTTGTTATGGGAACATGGAGGACTTTGAGACTCGACAGATTTAACGTGCATCAGTCATCATTTACTACACGGGGAGTCTTCGGTCGGCAGAGATCGAACCCATAACCACTTGGACATGGGCCCAAGTGCCCTGCCAACCTTGCTATCCCGGCTCATCTAATCTTGTGTTTAAACTTTTTTTTTAGCAGTTGAGATTTAAATTTTTATTTTTATTCTTCTTTATTCTAATTGTCTCTGTTTACTACACTTACAATAAAGTAATTGGGAAAAAATCAGTATTTTGAACATTATAGAACAATTCTAAGTGTGCCTAAACTTACGCGGCACATTGTACTAGCAGCAGAAGGTATATTAAATACAGATGGCTACAGACAATCTATCCTAATGTGGCTGAAAAGTAGGTCAGATGATTAAAAAATTTGCTATGGAAAGAGGAAGGTGAAAAAATGAGAAATGCTGAGACTGTCCAGGCCGAATTTACTACTGTTTAGCGGTAGTTTCACAAATTCAACTTTAGAAAAAACTAGTTTCACAAAATACTTGTTTGTAAAATTTTATTTGTGTATCCCTTAAGAAACGATAAATCCATATTTTTACCATATTTTTGTGTTGATTTTTTAATATAATTTTTTAATTTTTCCTAAATTATGTCTAAATTTTCACAAAATAGGTAGGGTGACCTGGGGTAATTCCTGATCAAAAAATGCAAACATCTATTTTGTGAAAAAACTATTCAAGATAAAATTTTAATATTTATTGGAAGTTTGAGGGTTTATGAGATGAGTCCTATGCTACCTTCTTTTGTTTGAAAATCTAATTTGAATTTAAAAGATTTTAAATTTTTAGTGATCAGGAATTACCCCTTCTCTTGATCATTTCTAGGGTAATTACTGATCACCAGTTTTTATAGTAAAGGGGCTGTTTAAAAATAATTAAACAATGGTAATTAACAAATAAGACATCAAGATCAAACAAATAAACCAAAAAGATATGTTTAAGCAGCTAATAAAACAATTTATTTAAAAGCAAGAATAAAGATTAACACTTTAAATTTTCCAAAAATCTTTGCATTGTGTCATACATTTTAGGCAAGCAGCCAACTTATTCTCATGTTCTGCTGGAATATAAGTACTTTTGCTGGACTTTTTAACTTCATTAAGTGAGAGTGTAAAGTTTAGTTAAGTAAGGTATGTCTACAACTCTGACAGCAGCTCTCACACTGAAATTTTCATTTTCAATCATTAAAAGAAATTCACTGATTTTGCTTTCTAGAAGCTTAGTGTCCTTTTTAGGCTTATAATTTCTTACCATATTTATTTTAGGTTAATTTATAAACTTAAAAATTATTCTAACAATGTACAAACATAAAATTAAGATAGAAGCAAGGTAAGACAAACCAGAAATGGTGCAAATCAGAACATATTTGTCTTGTTATAGAGTTAAAAACAAATTTTGTGATTACACATAAAATATATTTTATAGTTGTTCCACTTATAAATATGAACTGTTATTTAAGAAAAGACAATTAGCGATTTATTAGCTATTTTCTATACTATTTATAAAAAGAAATGACAATCATCATGAATTACCCCAGTGATTAATAATTACCCCATCTGTAGGGGGCAACATTTGATATAGTTTCCTATAATCAATAATAATGTTTACAGTAGATGTGAAACAATTAAACAAAAGCTTACTCTATTTTTATATCAAAGAAAAAGAAAGTATCTCAAAATATTTATTATTAAGAGAAGGAGGGGGATCTTTGCAGAAATGTGCACATTTTGAAACCCATCTTTGAAATGGAAAATACAGAAAGCAGTTTAAAAGATACTTATTTTGTTAGATTAAACTAAAAACTATTATTAAGTAAATGTAGTTTTACTTTAGTAAAGTGTACAAGCATTCTTGCCCATGTCTCAAATTTTAAAAAAAATAATTTTTTAAAAATAAAACTTAGGTGATCATTATTTACCCCAGAAACAGAGTGATCCTGAATTACCCCGGGTCACCCTACCTCTCCAAAAAACCTAGACAGACCCCTGCTGTCATTATCTGACTACCCCTTCTTATCGTTCTGCCTTTTGCTAAACTCTTAAAATTGTATGTTTTTACTCCTTTTTGTCAAAATTTTTAACATTTTGTATTTTATTTTATTAATAAACAGTTGGTGTTTTTACATTAATTTTTCTTATAAGTAATGTTTTTAATTACCTGGGGAGATAATGTAGGAAGAACTCCATCTGATCTAGCTTTTATGAAAATGTATTTATTAATATATTATTTGTATGTGCTGGCTAAAATCCACTCGCTTGGTTTGTTATATTTTGAAGTGTTATTAATTTTTTTATGCAATAAAACTAAATGTATATGTTAAAATAATATATCTTCCAGACTCAATGCTACAACTGAGTATTTTTAAGATTCAACAACTTGAAAAAAATTATGGCGGAAGCTGCCGGTAGAAGAAATATTTTGCGGGACTTTTGTACCCTTGTTGAAAGAGGTAAATCTAAAATTGTATGAATTTATTTCTTTTTTGGTTTAAGTCTTCTTTAATTTTAAGTCAAAATATTTTGTTAAAATATTTTAATATCAACATCAAATATATATCAGTTTCTCATTGTTTTTTACTACTGCTTTTTAATATTTTTTTTTCCATTGAAATTTTCACTGCGTATATTTTTTGCATTCATATTAAAACTATTTTTTGTTCATTTTAATAGTGTATTTTTTAATAGCATGATATTTAATTTATATCAGGGGTGCACAACTGTTTTGAATGAATTCAAGTGTTGTATTAATATGTATTTAAAACATCTGGATATTCAAAAGCCATGTGGAAATGCATAACAATAACTAACGAAAAACAATTGAAAAATAGCTTTGGTTTCGATAAAATTGCCTCAAGTAAAGCACACCAAAAGTGATTATATAAGAATGCATGATTCGAAACTCACAAGTCATAATATGGTATTAAAAATATCAGTATTAAAAAAAAAAACAGGGAAATCCTACAATAACTGCTGAAAACATGATTGGAAAATCACTTAAATTAACGATGAAATGATGCTAATTAAGAGCTTCAAAAGTTATTACTAAAATTCGAAATTATGTGTTATTAATATCTTGTAGTTATGTCATATTTAAAATATTATATTAAGCTTTTTAAAACTTAGAAAAAAATTACTATAATTTTTTAAAATTGTTTTTAGTTGCTACGGTCTGCACATCTAAAACGTGCAAGCTGCAGGTTGTGCTTTCCTAATTTATATGAATAATGTTTCCTTTAATTTCTTTAACTATTTTACAGTTTTTAGAAGATTATACCAGCCTTATGTAACTTAATTTATTTTTGGTCTTTTGACTTTCAGGTGTAGGAAGTAGCTTTTATAACTCGAATTTACCACCTACTCCCACTTCTCCTGAACAAAATATCATTGAAAATCGTGGTCTTCAGAAAAAGCCAGCTACCTATAAGTATGGTAAGTATTTTCATGCTAAATTTTAAAAATTATTTGCTTAATGTTTGAGACCAATATATCTTTGTCTGGATTTTTGTTAATTTATAAATTCTATTTTAAAAAAATAAATAAATTAAACTTTAATAGTAATTTTATTGTAAAGAGAAAAAATAATTGATCCACTTTTTCTAAGTTTCTAAAGTCTTGCATATTTTCATAATTCAGCTTTATCTATAAAATGATTTACAGTGAGTAAATTTATAATTTATCTTGGGTAAATGACCAGTGGGTTGGGTATTTATCACTGCTTTTGGTTACTATCCAAAATCAGTGTATATATAGTTTTTTTAGTCTGCTTTATTGCATATAACTGATCTGTTTTGATAAAGCATATCATAACTTTCCAGTTTTCTTCCTAAGTGTTTTTAGAAGAGTGACCCAACCTGGCTGCCATTTGATCCTTATAAATGTGCCCTTTTTGTAAAAATAAGCTGCCATCCTTTAAAAACATTTCCTTTTTATTCTTATTCCATTTTAAAAAAAGAAAATAATTCACTGTTTAAATAATTACACACTGGTAAAATTATTTGTGCATATAGGTTTAATTTTGATTACTATTACAAATATTAACTTATCTAGGATTATTCTCAACTGGGTCTCTTTTTTACAGGGAGGATATTAATAAATGTTTTAATGACTTTTTTTTAAAATAAATTCCTTTTTTAAAAAAAAAAATGATATTTTGAATGTATATTTTTTCATAATTTTCTGCTTAAATTAAAGAAAAATGCTTCCAAGTTGTGAGTAAATTATGAATTAATAATTTTAGTTAATTTTATTTATTTATTTTTTGAAATTCTTATTGTACTTGCCAAGTATAGTGTATTCATTATTTTATCATTCTAGTGATAGAAAGGATATCTAACTTGATAGGATTTGGATTGTCTTTGAACTACAGTCGGACTCCGATTTAACGAATTCATCGGGACCGGAAATTTTATTCGTTAAATCGGGGTTAAAAAAAAATTATTTTTTTCAAGAGCAGTAAGAGGGGTATCTTTCAATGATTTTCGACGACTTTTCCCCGACTTCAACAGATCCTTTTTCGATTTCTTTGCGCTGTTTGACAATTGTTGCTAATGTCGACATTCCCAAGACGCTCTGCTAAAGCATTTTGTGGTCCGACGTTATTATCAAATTCTCTTAAAATTGACATCTTTTCAATTAATGAAAAACGTTTTCGTTTTCTACTGGTATCCGCCATAATGGGCGATGATTTGAAAATTTTAATTGTCCAGAAAACGCTCAGTACAGCTCGCTTCTTAAATTGGAGTAACAAGTTTTAAAATTCTCCCCTTTGCATTATGCTGCAACTAGAGATAAGATAAGAAAGGAATTTCCTGTTTGACTCATAGCTAGGGTTGCAAGTTTGTCGCGGGGCGAATTTTCGCGCCCGTTTCCGCGAAATTTCAAGTTTTTTTCAAAAATTCGTTAATTTTTTATGAAAATTATTCACAATTTGAAGTTATTTTTTTCTGTTTTATCTTATCAATAAAAATATATTTATTATTATTGTTATGTTATTATTTTTCTGAATTTTAAAAATTGATTATATTTTTTCAAAACATTCACAAAAGTATCTAGCAAAATGACATTAGAATTGGGTTAGGCTCTATACAAGCTCCTGGCTTTTGTATTGAAATTGAATACCATGAACAAACTGAAAGATAAGATTTTCTACATTCTAATTCTTCATAAATCTATCAATTCTTATCTCCCCCTCCATTCACCAGAGTTGAAGTTGATTGAAGACTGGTGGTCACAAAAAGGGTGGTCTTCTTATCTTTTTGTTGACTGATTGACACCAATGCCTCCCTTTCCTAACAGTCAACTAGAATATAAAAGATAAAGGAAAACAAAAGAAGAAGAAAAATGGACTCTTTCACAGGAAATTCCTAGTAGTGAGAAGGTACATATATTTACACTGATTATTTCAATAGGTACAGAAAGGCATATGGAAATGCTTGTTAACAATAGAATACTCAAGAGCTGCTCTTTTAATCCTTTGATGGATAACAGGAAAGTGTATTGTAACTTTCATTCCTACAAAAATAATGCAAAGTCTACTCAAAATATCTCATTTCATTTTCAAGTGAGGTTAAAGAAAGTTTTCAGTTCTTCTTAGATGGTAAAATGAGCCATACGAGCAAGATAACTGCTTTCGAGCGTTGTAAGCAATATAAAAAAGGAACTTTTGAAGTAAGAAAGAATCTTTTGTTTTGTGCCAATTGCAATGTTCCAGTAGATTTTTCGAGGAAAGATAGCTGTGAAAAACATTTAAAAAGTAAACTACATCTAAAAAAGAAAACCAGTGAACCCAGTGTAACTCAAACAGGTATTGAAAAGTTGTTTGGAAAAAAAACCCTTCAATAGCAACACCGTGGTGTTCAACTTTCAAAGTTGGTAGGTGTATTTGCAGCGGCAAACATTCCCCTGAACAAGCTAGATAATCCTGCACTGAAGGGTTACCTGGAAAATTCCCTTAAAGATATTGGTGTCATTCCAAGCTCTAGCCACTTACGAAACCACTACCTGCCTAAGACTCACGAATTTCATAAAAATCAAGTTGCCGATATTTTAGCCTCTGCAGCTGGTGTAAGTATTGTGACGGATGAAACTACAGACTCTGAAGACAGATATGTATTAAACGTGTTAGCAGTTCCATCTGTGGACATACAAGATGATAGTTCTGACATTTCTTTATCTGCTTTTTTCTTAGAAAGCATACCACTGGAAAATGTAAATTTTAAAACTGTTAGCGAAGCAGTTATCCAGTCTTGTCAAAAGTAAAAGCTTCGTTTTAATACTATTTCATCTTTCGTCACTGACAATGCGTCTTACATGAACAAAGCATGGGAAAAAAGTTTGAAAGCAGTTTTCTTGAATGCTGTTCATGTGACTTGCAATGCACATCTTTTAAATCTCCTAGGAGAAATATGGCAAAATCAATTTGAAAAAGTGAATTCTTTTATTGTGCATTTAAAGCGTGCATTCACAGCATGTCCTTCACGTAAGGGCCGATTTCGAGCCTTTTTAGTTGAAAAGGGCAAAAACGCCGCTCTACCATCGGTTCCCGTACAAACCAGATGGAATAGCTGGTTTAAGGCAGCTTTGTTTCACGTAAATTACTTAGCTGAATATGCAGAGTTCTTCGATAAAGAGCAACAAAATAGCAGTAGTTCTTTGATCAGCACGATTTCCGAAGAATGTTGTAACGCAGAATTGAGTGAAGATTTTAGAGAGATTGAAAAATATGCATCTTTAATTTTGAATCTATTAAATTTATATGAAAAACAAAGAATAAGTTCGCATGTTATTTTTAATGAAATGTCTGATCTTGCTGAAGATTTAAAAAGCAAATCTATAACCTGCCAGCACTTGAAATCTAAAAAAGAATCATACTCATGAAATCTTGAAATCATGCCAGCAAAAAATTCAGGCATACTTTTTTGAAGGCAATATTACAACACACAGATTTCGTCAAACAGCATCAAGCTTTTTTAAAGCATGCAGAGCTTTTGGTCCTAGTCAATTCAAATACTTAGATGTTTTCCAAGAAAAGGATAGTTCTTTTATTTTTTACTCTATCCCCATGTTTGAGGATGAAGAAGAGCTGAGGAACGAATTTAATGCTTACAAAGCGACAGTTAATGAACTACACATTGAAAGTAGACAATTAATTCAGTTTTGGAAATCAAAGATGGAACGCTATCCAAAACTGTCTAAAGTGGCAATTCGATGTTTGTCAGTACCAACTAATAGCGTGGATGCTGAACGATCTTTTTCAAAATACAAAAATGTATTGAGTGATGAAAGGAGAAACATTAGCAAGAATAACCTAACCATGTATAATATTTTGTATCAAAATTCTGTGCATTTAAGTCACGGCATTAATATTGCTTAAAAATAAAATTTTGTAACTTTTTTATGTTTTTTATTAATTTTTAATTGATTTTCGGTGTAAATATCAGTGCATATGTTATCCGCGAAAATTTCGCGAATTTTTAAAACTTTTGCGCGAATCACCTGCGAATTTATGTTTTTTTTTTCCCCTCGCCAAACTTGCAACCCTACTCATAGCCCACGTGACAAACCTCCAGAACATGACCTTGCAAGTGTAATGTCTTATTGACTCCGTCCACCTACCCACGACAAATTTTGTTTTTCCCTGTTGCGGGCTTTTTTTTTTGTTTGAGACGAATATGCACTTTTTCTATTTTATTCCTCCCAGGAAAGATTTTTTTTCGTTTAGAATCTGCCAATTACAAAAAAAATGCAATATTTTTCTGATCAAAATGAATGAAAAATATTTTTTACGGATGCTGAAATAATTCGGGGTTAATTATTCGTTAATTAGGGGTTTTTGACTCTGTTTTTGCTGGGGCTGAAAAAAAAATCGTTAAATCGGGGTCCGACTGTACTTTGTTATCATTTTGCTATTGATCTATTTTTCTAAATGTTTAATTCATTTTAAATTATATATTTTTAAATTTCAGAAAATGAGTAATTATTTTAAAAGTATAAATGAAAAATTAAAAAAAAAAAAAATTCAAAAATCATTCATTTTAAACATTATTCACATGAATTGTAACATTTAAAAAAATTTGCATATTTAAAAGAAAGCATTAACAATTCACAGTAATTCATGTTGTGACAAACTTGCATCCTAGCATTAGAACCAATAATATGTTTTCTGTTTCAAATTTTTTTTTTTAACCTAATAGACTGCTGTAATTTTTAGATGCTCTAATCTTGTTTTCTTTAGGACTTCTTTAAAACCCCTAAAAAAGACTGTGGCAAAAAAAACCCACTGAAATTAAAATTATAACAAACCTGCATTCTTACTTAGAACCAATTTGTTTTCAGTTTCAAACATTTTTCTCACCTAATAGAGTACTGTAATTTATAGATGCCCCAGATCCAGTTTTCTTTAAGACTCCTACAAAGTCCCCCAAGAAAGCTAGTGTGTTTCAAAGATTGTCATCACCTGTTAAAACCCCAGTAAGGTCATCCCCAAGAAAGAGACTAAATATGACACCTGAAAGTATTGTTTTAAACGAAGAAGGTTTTGCTGAACTGACAATTGCTCCCAAACGTGTTAGTATTTTTACACTATTTTTCCTTTCTTTGTTTGCTTGAACGACCTTAACTTTTTCCTTTCTTAAAATTCATTATGCTTAAAGGTACTGAAATTCATTGTGTTTTTAGTCAAAGTAAAGACTTTTTTGTAAGATTTTGTTATCTCTCAACCTTTTTTTTTTTTTTTTTTTTTTTTTTTTTTTTTTGTTGCTAGTGTCTTTATGCCTATCATTATTTCGAATGTAAATATAAAACAAAACTTTTCTTTAGGTGAAAAGAGAGCCTCTGAAAAATGTAAAGCCTAGCAATAATTTTGAAAAAAGTTTAAAAGCCCTTAGTCAATCACAGCTTGTTGAACTTATTAGTGATGCCATGAAGTCCACTCCTGAACTTAGTGAGGTAAATCATATCACTGTTTTAAGCATTTTAGTGAATTTTTCTAATGATTATTTTAAATATTTAACAGATAACTTAAATCTAATGGGACCAAAGAAAAACTTTTTAGGTGATCAAACTTATTACGAGCTCCAATTACTTTTAGCAGAGTTAGTACGTTCTAATCTTTACTGCTATTGAATAACTACTCCATAGATGTCCAAAAAGCTCTGCTCTTTACTCTTGAACCAGTTCACGGGACAAAGTCAATCTCTTATCTGCAATGGAGCATTAGTGCTTAGAAAATCATAGCACCCAAAAAAAATTTTTTTTTTTATATATTACTTCAATTGCAACATTGTTATATGTTTATTCACATCACTTCATTCATGGATAGGCGTTTTTAAGATTTTAGGATGCCATCTAAAAAAAGGGAACCTTTAATCAAGTTTTTGAAGATGATTATTAAGAGGAATTTCCTGTTCTTAAATGCTCAAGAATGTCTAGTATCATGGGTACTGTGTTATATGTGATATGGGTTTTACTACTGCATAAGGTATGATAGGCACATTATATGATGTAATTTGTAAGCCTTTATGATTGTAGGTACTAGATGAAATGTGAGCGACAAAAATAAACACTGAGATCAGCTTCTAACAAAAAAAAAAACAAGTTCAGTTATTCTGGTAGACTTTGCAAACTACAAATCTTTAGGACCCAGGATCCTTTTTTACTAAAAGTAATATATATATATGAAATAAATATTTGGAAAAAAAAATGGAATTAATTATTGATACAATAATAATAATTCAACCAAACGTAAAGCCAAAATTTCTATAGGAATTCAACTCAAAATTATTTTCATTTTCTCCTTTTTATTAATGCAGAAGAAAAAATTTCTTTAAAAAAAATGTAAGTTTTAATTTTTTTTTACATAACACTGTCAATGCACTTTTTTCATTATTTTTGCAGTGGAAAATTATGCATTCCGGAGATGCATTGTAATCTTTTCGCTCTCTTTTATGATTTTCGCTGCATTTCATCATCGGATGATTTTAAAGTTATTTTAGCAGAGATTTTACTATAAATTTTTATTTTGGGGTATAATTTGCTGATTCTGATCATATGCTACTTTTATTTACAATGTTTCCAGATCCAAATCTAGCCACCAAATAGGCTTTCACAAATACAAAGTTAACTGCAATTATCAATTGCTCAACTACAACTACAAATAGTGTCTAATTTTTCTAACAAAATATTCTCTTTGTTAGTTAGGATCCTCGATGATGAAAAAAATGACAAGACTATTCTGTTTAGTTAAACTTAGTGGTGCCATTAAAAAATGCATGTTTCAGTTACTTAATGAAGAGCTATCAAAATGGTTAATTCCGGAGAAAAATTGTGTCGAATTTTTTATGATAATGCATCATCCATGATTGCCAAGTATAAAAAGTTCACAGAATTAATTAGTGGAAATAAACTCTAAAAATTATTGTAAGTAAATGCTCTTATTTGTTTCATTTTGCAAGAAGATATGTAAAAAAGCTCCCATTTCTCATTGATCTCTTTCACTTTCAAAAAAAGAGTTAAAAAAAAAAAAAATAGAGTTAAAATTTGTTGAGCCTTTTGTGAGCTAGATCAGTACTAGATTACTAGATCTTGAAATATGTAACAAAATGATTATTTCTAATCATTGCAATTGATAGATTTTTGGAATAGAAGGATAGTTTCTGCCCCCTTTTTTCTGAAATTGAAGATGGTCCAACATTTGTAATGATGTAAATACAAATCTGTAATGATGTACAGCATATGTAAAAAGGTAAAGCAAATTAAATCTTTTTGCTAATTGTTATCCCACTGTTTTGTTCTGTTGTTAATTTATTGCAACCTGAAGATCCTTTAATTTGCTGTCTACGAAAAGAATTAAGAATGTTTCTTACCAAGTTAATTGTTTATTATATTTATCTGAGCACTGTCAAAGAAGCGTAAAGCTTGTTTAAACTGGAATTTTGCTACAGAAGAAAAAAAAAAAGTTTTTTTTTGAATGCAAAATAATAAACTTTAAATAATTAATAAATTTTACTTGGTAAAGTTTTTTTCCCCGATAATTTTTGCTTTTTATGATACATGAATCTTAAAGAAACTTATGTTTATGATTGATAATTTAGTTTGAATATTATGAATATATTGAGTTATAATAAATTAATAATTTAATAATATTTATTTATTACTTAAATATTTGATTAAAATCTCTTACTTTTTATATTGAATTTTCTTTATATACTATTTCAAGTTGCTTCTAAATTTTTAAATCTTTTGATTACAAGTTTTTTTATTTAATTTTTTTTGAAATATTCATTGTGTTCTATATTGAATGGATTTTATCTATGTAAAGTGAGGGATCTTCACATTACAGTTAATAAATAACTTGATATTGGATAATCTTGTTAATATTTTTTTATTTTCTGATTTAAAACTGGAACATTTCTAGCTGTTCTAGAGGGTCTAAAAGATCAGGTATTGGAAAAAAGAAAGAAACATTTTCTTTTAAAAAATATTTAGTTATTTTTCGTAACAATGATTTTTTGACAGATAAAAGTTTTTTCTATCTTTTTACTTTTTTCAATGTCTAATTTTGCATCTGTAATGTCCACTATGACAGTTGTAATTGCACCAAATTGAAAAATTTATTTTCTTGATATTTAGACTCTAGTTAAATTGGTGCCAGAGCCAGATCTTACACCAGTTGATGCTAGATTGAGTGTGTTACAACGTACTGTTAACAAGTCATTACCTCGCAATGTATGGGGTTCCCAAGACAGTTCTTTTACTTTTTTGCGCGTTCGATCTCACTTAGAAGCCTATAAAGTAAGTTTTTTTTTAATCAATTTATCTTGGTGAGTGTTTCTTTTTATTTAGGTTCATTTTTTTCTTATGAGGACTTAAGTCCTAAAATTTAAGTTAAACCATAAGAAAAGAATCGCACTAATTTTTTTAAAATTTTTATGTCCCTTATTTTCAAATTTAGCAATTACTTAATGTATTATATCATATTAGAAGCTAAGAAAATTGCAAATAATTTAAAATTGATAATTTTGCAGCAAAGCTGTTAGGCAGGGGAAGAAATTGTGAACCAAGCTCATCAGAATTATGTTTTTTGTTGGGCAATAAAATGAAGTTCATTTTCAACAGAACATCTAAAATGTCAAAAATTGATTAATAATTCATATTAGATAAATTACTCAGTAGGAGAAAGTATTGAGACTATGGTATGGTATTACCAACTTTATACAGACTTATAATAGTGGTTAAATTTTTTTTCCGGTTTTCAAGGCCTTGAAATTGCAAATAAAAAACTGCAAGTGATCAATAAAAGAGGTTTCAGAACAGTAATCTGGAATTGAACTCGCCATTGTATTTTTATATTACTTTAGGATCATTCTTTCCAAAGGTGCCTTCACATTTATTATTGATTATGATTTAGTCAACATTCAATTTACTTTGACTTTTTACTTTTGCAAACTTAAGCAAATATTGTGTTTTGAGTGAAATTCCTTTGTTTTGCATTCTACAAACACATTATTATCGCAGCAGTTGGGAGAGTTTTTTTAAGTGCATTGCTTGATTGTAAGTGTATTAGCAATAAAAATTTTCCGTATCCCACTTTTGACAAAGGTAAGGTTATTTTAGATATTAATAAAAGTTAAGCTAAATTCAATTAATATGACAAGCTTTGCAAAAATGGGGAATGTGTTTTGAAGAGTAATAAAAAATAAAACATGGATGAAGAAAAATATTTTATTATTTTTTGTTATCAAAATTGTTTAAAAAATACAGTAGAGAACCGATTATCCGGAACGATCGGGACCATCGCGATTCTGGATAGCTGATTTTTTCGGTTTTCTGAATCGCTAAAAAATGCCGTTTTTTTTACTGTTTATAAAACGAAACTAAAAAATTATTTTAAAATAGTTTTAGAAATAATAAAATATGATAAATAATAATACACTTAAGTTTAAATAAGGAAAGAAATTATGAAATAAAAATTATATACAGGCTTATATATGTTATTAATGTTATTATTAACATTAATAACATATGTAAGCTATTTGTGCTTATGTGAGATTCGTCTACAAACGGCTTTTGATCCGTCCTCTAAATCAGTTCTTTCGTCAACTCGATACGCCATACGCTCTAAATAACAAAATGGGCTCAAAATCTTGCAAGAAAAAAAATTTTAGGAAGAAAATTTCTTTCCGGTTCCTAATTTCATTCCGGTTATCTGGTTTTCCGGTTTTCTGATTTCCGGATAAGAGGTTCTGCACTGTATAAGAAATTTGTTACATCATAAAGCATAGTTTAATGTCATTTTTATTTAATGTTTTTTTGTTTAATGTATTCTATTTTCTGTCGATTGTTCTAAAGCCATTATCTAGAAATGTTATCCTTCCTCCCTGCTAAATCAGCATACTTAGAATGTTTTGTTCTTAAACTTTTTTGAATTTGTGTTTATTTATTTTTTTACTTCGGAAAGAATATTCTTCTAAAACTTTATTATAATGCAAATAATTACATCTATTAATAATAATTATATCTAATTAACATGTCATGTTTTACTGATTTCAGGCTTAGACAACTAAAAAAGTTAGCAACACATCACAAGTTGTTTTTGAAATTTTAGTGTTTTTTTCTCTGAAGCACTTTGAATTTTATTTTTATGTGTGAATCATAGAATCAGTATTAGTTCTAATTCTACATTATATTATAAATTACATAAATTAGCATTTATGTAATTTAGCTCTAAACTAATTTGAATTTACATTTTGTTTGCATTAGTTATCAAAATATTGTTATCTATAGTTCAAAAATATTGTTAGCTATGCTGGAATAGTTCTTTATACCAAAGGATTTTATGAAATGCATATTATCATGGATCAATCTAGGAAGAAATTAGGTTCATTTATGGACCTTTCACAAAATTCTGATTTCTAAGAACAGTTCCTTCTCAAAATTTCAAACTACTTAAAGGGATATTTTTTAAAAATCTGTGGCGATCTGCTAAATACTAAATTGTATTTGTATTATTGTATTTGTAATTATTGTATTTGTATTGTATTGTATTTTTATTATTTTTTATTTATTAATTTTTTTCGTGAATTAGGGCAAAAATTATCCTCTATCTATTGAAAATGAAGAAAAAAGACCATGAATATAAATCAGTGTTTTCATTACAGAAAAAAAAAAAAATGGGAGAGAATTTCTCACATGAGATATAGCGAGAATTTTTTCCCCAAAATTCTGTTATGTTTTTCCCAAAAATCGAAATGTTTTTTCTCACTATTTGAAAAACTGGACCTTTACAAAAACTCCTGAACTGACACTTGCTTATTATTCACTTAGATTGAGAAAGAAATTTTTTTTACTGAAATAGTTGTAATCAGTTTTTTCACAAATCATAAAAAATCTTTTTTTGAAGTAACTTTTCTGTAAAAAAGTGTTTAATAATTTATATTTTTAGTATGAAATTATGAAAATAATAATGAACAGAGCTATATTTTGTGTATGTTTTTTTTTTTTTCCTTCCAGAAAGAATGCCTTGAGTATTGTGATCAGTTTTTAGAAAGTGAACATTGGCCAACATTTTTTGAATTTGTATTTATTGCCTGGAAGTACACTTTGCTGTTGCCACAATGGAGTACAGTCATACATAACCGAGCCAAAAATGTTTGTTTAAAACAGATTAGCACCAAATGTATTAGAGCTTTGAATGAAGCTAATCTTGATTATGAAGCATTAGTCGAATTAATCAACAGGTTTGTTATTTTCTAAAAAATGGTTTTTCTGTGGTTAGATATGATTTCAATATTCTTTCAAGACTTTTAAATATTTTGATCTTTGCTTTGATATTTTCATTCAAAATCATAAGGTTTATATTAATTAATATAGAAAGATTAAATAGCAATTTAGCTAGAATTAATTATTACAGATTTTCATAGAAAATTTCTATAGTTTATAGATAATTTTCCAGCTAATTCATATGTGTTGTTTTCAAAAGTGTAACTACAGTTTCTACTTGCTAATGCTAGGTTACATTTACGATTACATCAAAGAACAATTCAAGCTATATTGTTGAACTCCAGACTATTATTGCCGGAGCAATAAATGAAATTGAAATGAATGTTAAGGGTCCTTGTTGCCTCAGTTCTTAGAATATTGCATATCAAAGTAGTACAATTTCAAAATTCATGAAAAAATCTTGATTTTTACTACAGATTTTTGAAAATATCCTTTCAAAATTTTATAAATCAATTGCTCTTTGAAGGTGAACCCATGAATGCTAAATTATTCATGAATTTTGACCCAACATGTATTGTTCCCATGGATTAAGAAAGTTTCAAACAAACATTTGTGATATGTTTGAAAATGAGAAAAAATAAAGATAAAACAGAGTTATAAGATAATCAAACAGTATAATTAACGCTAAGGGAAATTGAAGAAAATGATGAAATTTCTGATGGGAAGGTACAAAAACTGAATATATTTCTTGCAAAAATAACCTGTAAAACCAAATTTTATAAATTCTGACAATTAGAGGGGGCTGCAGAGACAAATAAAAATTTGGCATAAAAATGGAATGTCGCCAATTTTTGGCATTTGTAAAGCATTGTTTGTCAATTTTTGGCATTTGCCATTAGGCTTTAATCAAAAATTTTGGCATAATTATATAGGAAACTCCAATTTCAAAATTAATAACAAACCTGCCATTGGAAAAAATCTGATGTTAAGGTTGTTTGGTGAATGATCCAATACTTTCCATTCATGACAGTAGGTTGTCCAGATCATTAATTGCAAACATTTGTTCCTCTTCATTTAAAAGCTTACACCATTTATGCATATTTGTCATTCATTATACCTTTATCTTAAACTTGAACAAACTGCCATTAAATTTCACTAGCACAAACCTCTTTTTGCATTTAAAAAGCAAATAACTATGCATTTCAAAATCGGCAGGGTTACTGATTGACACTGTTACAAATGAAACAGTATAACCATACAACCAACACTGTTAGGGACTCAGGCAGAATTACAGCCAAGTATTAGGACTGAAAGAATTGCTGACCTTGAACTGACGTATCTTGACAGAATGGGAAAATACGATAAGCAATCGGTTCCTTTTTTAAAAGGGACCCTTGTAAATGTTTATTATATGTATATGTATTATATGTTATATTTTTTTATTGCTAGAACTTGATCTGTGATTTTTCTTAGGAATATCACGAAAGTTTTTCATCACTATTTTGCTATGAACACTTAAGTTAAGAATTGATTTTTGAAATTCATCTCATATTCCTTTGTATTATTATGACACTATTGTTATTATTTTATAGAATGAAGCCATATGAAGAGGAAGCTACAGTGAAAAATTGCATTAGTGCCGCAAAATCATTGATAGATTAGAAATTTTATCATCTTTAAACATCATTTTCTTTACCTGAAGAGGAAGTAATCATCATTTCTTTAAACTCATTCTTTTTTATGAACTATAAATTTCATCAAGTTAACTTAGCTCTGTTCTGTAAGCTAGAATGTGGTCTGCTCTGAAGACCTGTTTCCTTTTTTAATCAATTATTATGAGACATTTTAATCAGAGAGGAGATTAATAAAAAAGTTGAGAGATTTTTTTAACAGTTGTCAAATTTTAGCATTTTCCCATTAACTTTCTTATTAAGAAATATTTTTAATTATACTTATAATTTCTGTAAATAAATATTACCCTTAAAATGTAATCTAATGAGCAATTTTGAACACAAAGTATTATGGTTAATGAAATTGATTTAAAACTAACAAAACATCACCTTGAAACATAAACAATATTTTTCTTTTATTCTTGTACACAGACAACTTCCATGAATTTGCTTAATGATATTTGAAATTAAACTAAATAATTTTTTTTTTTGTATAATTCTAATGCATTTATTATTTGTACCTTTATCAAAATGTGACAGATTTCGAAATGAAATACATTTAAAAGAATTTTCCATTTTTAAAGCATTTACTGCTAAATGTAAATAATAATAAAATTGTTTTCCTTCATTTTCCATTGAATCGAGGTACAGATTGACAAATAAAGGATTGATTGCCTTAAGTAAAAAGAGAGTAATTTTTATGAGTTGGTTACCAAGTATTAAAGAGCAAATAAAATTCTCTCATTCTTTTTATTAGTCTGCTCCAAATTTATAATTTCTAATAATGTGATTTTAATAATATTTATGATTTTATTACTGTAATAATAAGTTGTCAAAGTATTGTTAAATTTTTAGTGATCATTCAAAAATGATTTTTGTCATTCAGATATGTGAAACTATTGTTAATAAACTATTGTTAAGAAATAAACTACATGCTATTTCAAATCATAAGTATTATTATGAACTTTTAATAATAACATGTATGAAATGTTACTGTTTCAAATAAAGTTATCCATCTCTTTAGTTTTTTTCTTTTTCTAAATTTTAGAGCTCTATTGAAAGGGAAGATCTGGCAAATTAATGTCTTTATTATATTAACAGTAACAGAAATATCTTTATAAAAAATTCTCTCTCAAATTTGCATTTTATTATTGAGATTTGGGTTTTCATCCAATATTACCATTCCTAAGATTTTCCTAAGTTTTTAGTATTTTAACTGCTTTTAAAACATATAATTAAAATGTTAAATAAAATAAATTAAATAAAGGAATTTTTTAAAAGTTAATTATCAGTTTTTTAATATTTTTCATGCTAACTACTTACTTATTTTACTTCATTTCATTCTAAATATTGAAAAAGTTAGAAAAAAAATGGGTTTACTGGGCAAAAAATAAATATAAATCTATTAGGAAGATGGCATTAGCTTATAAGGGTCTTTAACCTTTTGTACCCAAGGGCCACATATGCGTTAAATAATATAAGTAAAGAAATTTCTTAGTCTGAGAAGAACAAATTGAAATTTAGTTAATTCTATGTCATTCTTGGACCAAATACATTAAACACTTTTAAAATTACGCATTTACAGGGCTCTTATCCATTAGGAAAAGTCGGGTAAAAAGGAGAGTGGACAAAAAGTCAGAGAGAGATGCAATTTTTCTCCAAAATCTGGAATTAGGAAATTTGAGGATTAAAATAGTTTGTTGTAGTATTTGGGAGTTGATGAGGTAACTCTATCAGTGTTTTTAGATTTCTAAAGTGCAATTTAGTCCAGTTAATTAGAAAATTAAAATAAATCTATCTTGAACTGGGGGAAAGAGAAATAGCAGATATCATCAGCTCATTAGACGATGAGGATGGAAACGAAAACAAGCACTCTGAAAAAGAAGAGATTGTAGATGATGAACCAGAGGTATCATTAGAAGATAACTAATGTTATCCGTACAAAACTGCATGGTTCTTTCAGAGTTCTGCAGAAAGAAGAATTAGAATGAAACCAAAGAAATAAATCAGCAAAGAAATAAGTTTCTAATAGAAAGGAGTTTATCATGCACATACATGACACTCTTCAGTCATGGAGACTGAAATCAGTCTTGAGAAAAATCATTGGACCAAATTTCATCAATATCTTTTTCCCATTTGTTTACTTAAATTAATTTCCTTTTTTTTTCTTCTTGAAATTGTATCATATTTTGATACAATTTCAAATATTAAACTGTTTGAAATATTAAAAAAAAATGAAAATGTTACTTTGCATAATTATTGCAAAATGATTAAGTAATGATGTCATATTGCTATGAAAGAATGAGATTTCTACTATTTCTAAATCTGATTAAGTTATTATTCCTTCGCCCCATTGCACTGGTATCTTAGCCAAAGATAAATCAATATTTATTTTTAATTATAGTGCTAGAATGAAAAATAATGGAGCGAAAAAGAAGTAGAGATAATGGTTTCAGAAAAAAATTAGTGGTTTTATTATTCAGTTATAGGAGTAAAAATTATACACGATTAGCTGTTATTTTTGTTTTGTTTGCTAAAAATTCATTAAATAAAAAAACAAATGATTGAGGCCATTATCACGGATTATAAATTCTGAAAATTCCAGTAAACAATATTTTACCATATTAATTTGTCAAAAAATAAGTTTAGTCATGAAATCTTTTTGGATTTGCAGTAGAGTACTCGTAGCTTGTATAGATATTTATATGCAGCAGTGGAGTCAGAAAGTGCCTTTTTATCAAGTGCTTTACAAATAATTTAGAAAGTTCATCTCGGTGAATGCGTAGCTAACGCTGGGAACTGCTCGGCTTGGTTTGCGATACCAGAAAAACAATTTACAGGGTAAGTAACCTATTAAGATTTAGCCGAGGGTCATTTAAACTAAGTTCTAGCGCAGGTGCTACGTCGCCTGTGAACCAGTTGTTTTACAACTCAAGATGCATGGTTAGATACACTGCTTCCTGCCTACAGCCATTTTATTCTTTCTATATCAAAATGTGTTTGCAGATTTGACTAACATGAATGATATGAATGTATTCTCTTAATTAGATGTACAGTACTGTTTATCAATAGTGTAAAAATACAGAACAAACCAATGATACAAAAAGAGATAACTTTACTTCTTCACCTCAACGCTTCCCCATTCCCAGTTTTGGCTAGGAGGAGAGGAGGGTGCAAACCCACTTATTATAGAACCTCTGCTGTAGTGTCCCCTAAATGTTGTTTTTTCCTTTATATATAGGGACCACACCTAATCTTTGTGAACTAGTTTACGTTATGTCAATGAAAGCTAGACTTCTTTCCCTAAGTATATTCTTTGTGCATTATTCGCCCCTAAAATTCGATCCCGAGTAAGAAACGACCCATTAGTTTCGCTATTTTTTACTTGCTTATTTTAAGTATTAAAGAAATAACTGCATGCTTTGAAAATAATTATTTCCTGCTTCCTATATCAGTTGCTACATTTCGGTTGAAAATTTTGTCCGAATCGAAATAAGCTGTCACATCTCAAGTAGGTAGAGTTATAAATGACTTTTGAAACAGTTTAATAAGTCGACACCAGTTAAGTCATCATACCAATGAAATCGTAATTCATTAGACAGTTTTGCGTGTTTACTGGTGATAGAGTCCTAACAAAATGAGGTGTGACTAAAGAGAGTGCGAATGTTGGACTTTTGAAACAAATTTGGTACTGATTTGAGGAGGGAATGCTTAGCAAGTAAATGTTGATTGATAGCATAGCACCCTGAAATTTCTGAAAAATATTCAAACAAAAGTATAAAATTATCAGAATCAATAATTAGTACAAAAGTGTTGAAATTTAGCAACTAATTTGGGCCAGAGGGATTAGTAGAATACTTATTTTTCTTAGTTTTTATATGAGGAAAAAAAAAATGTTTACTAATATATTTTATTAATTTTGGTATCAGATTTTTTTCATAGCGCGGATTGACTTACTAGTTAACATGACTTAAAGTTACGACTAATTAATTAAAATATTTAAGGTCTACCCCTGGAACCATTAAGAGTAACACATAGTACATGAAAATTCGTTATTTTGTGTATCATTTTAAAGAATGTGTTTCTGTTTAGTAAAATACTAAATTTGAATGAAATCGCTCTACTTGTTCTTTAAAAACATAATTTTAAAAATATGACTATTTTAAAATTCGATAACTAATTTCGTCCAAATTTTGTATTTTGCCATATGAAACTATATTCTTTAAAATCATTTAAAAAAATGTATACTTACCAATTTAAAAATTTTCCAACATTATTAAATAAAATGATAAAAACTAAAACTTGTTAAAAAATTTTGCATGCAATTAATTGCATGTGGATACAAAAAATTATAATTTCATGCAAGGCATTTTTTGATTCGTTTGGCGAAAGGGCCGCTCTAATCTTTCGACCGCTCTTATGACCAAACTATTGGCAACATATTTTCAAGATTGCGGCTTTCCTCCCCCTATATGTTGAGTATCAGAAATTCATATCTGTCGAGGGGGGGGGGGGGATAAGTTTATACAGAAAAAGTACGTTTTTGTGTCTTGATTCATGACTTAATAGTTAGCACTAATTAATAAGCATATTCGATGTCACCCCTTCGAACAATTAAGATTGACACGTGCGTAAAAATACGATCATTAAAACAAAAGAATTTCAGGGTGATATCTTTTTTTTTTTTTGGTGTGTAGCTAAGAACGATTCATTTATTACATCGAGTATAATTTAATCTCATAGATTCTACAATAGATGGCAGCAGTATATCGTTTTAGATTTATCTATGTTTTTAAAGAAAAGACATTAGGAGATTTCATTTTATGAGATGTGCACTAACGTGGAGGTGCGCTCTCCTTGCGCTCCTTTTGAAATCCTACGATTATGAGGCTTTTATATTTTTTTGAAATATTTTTAGATGATTAAAAATAATATTTGGAACGTGTCATGTTGAATCTATTCCTAAAATGGGAGCAAAAACATAATTTTTCGGTATATAACACTGACACTCTCTGTTTCTTCTTTTGTGCACCTTAACACATATAATTTAACATGTGATAAGATATCTGTTAAAGAATTTAAAGTGCTGTTAAAAATGCAATTTTTCTGTCAAAATTTGTTGAATAGGTAGGTTTTAATTAAATAACTGAAATTGTATGTGAAAATTTTTAATGTCCACTCGTAAAATTATTTTTTAGAAAAAAATATGTACAGTCAGCAAAAAAAAAAGATATCACCCTGAATAATTTTCGTTCTAATGATCGGATTTTCCACGAACTAAGTGTCAATCTTAATGGTTCCTGGGGGTGACCTCAAATATGGTAATTAGTTAGTGCTAACTATTAATTAAGTTACGAAATCAGACACAAAAACGTACTTTCTCTGAATAAACATATATTTTTTTTTACATATTTGGAATGCAGATACTTGAATTAGGGGGGGTAGACAAAATTTTGAAAAAAATGGGTGGTAAATAGGGTCGCAACAAAGGTTTATATATTTGGCGATAGTCCAGAAAACCGCCAAAAAAAGTCGCCAGCGCAAATGAATATTTTAAGATAACCCATTGACTAATTCAAAAGAAGAATGCTTAATTTTACTAGGTTGCTAAGCAACCAAGCTCTGACTGAAAAAAAAAAATGAAATAATGTTCTGTGATTACTCAGAGAGGTTTAATTAATAGTTAATAGAAAATATCTCGAAGTTTCTAGGCAATAGACAATTTTTAAGCTGATTTCTGTTCAAAAAGCAAAGTTTTTTTAATTTTAATCTCCCTAAAAAAGAAAATTTGAATCGATTATAAATTATTTATGATTTTCTAAGTTTTTAGAATTTAAATACATGAACTTTTTATCTGATATTATTTAGATTATGTTGTTTTTGCTATATTTATTCGAGGATTTCATACTAAAATCAAATTAACATAACTTATTATGGCTATATACAAAATTTTAGGGATAATCATTTTTACAGCTTTAATCGAGTCTTCTAGGCAAGAAAGTTTGAAGGAAAAAAAAGGGCTTGAATAATAAAATTTAGATTGTATAGTAATTCTAATGCACATTCACAAGTTTTTCTATAATTTACGATATTTCTTTTTCCTATAACTCAAGGAATTGCTGAAAGTTTAGTGGTATTTTAAAAGCATTGAAATATGTTATGTTTAAGAATAAGATATTGAAATAATATGTTGCATATTGTATGATTCATTGTTTCAAAAATCGCTTCATTCTGCTAGATATTTAGATTACAAGGTTTTCTTTGGATAAAGATAATTAGCAAATAGCATCCTTATGATTCGATACATTTAGAAACTTACGTTCGCAAATTCACCATAAAATATCGCACTGCATATTCTTCAATTACAATAAGCTACATTTACCACCAAATACTGATAATATGATTATTTTTGTTTTCTTATATATATCTGATATGATACTCTCTTTTTAAACAGAGCTTGTAACATCCTTAAGATACTGAAATGGGGGCACAAAAACTTAAAAGATAAAATATTTAATTTCATTAACTCAAAATATCTGGTCTCAAAATTTTAATTTTAAACCAAGTTAAATATAACTTTTACAATATTGATGCTCTTATGTTTTTAAAAACCACATAAATCCTGTTAAAATATGAAAATGCATATTTTTACTTTAACGAGTGTAAAATCCTTATCAAAATAATGATCAAGACCCAAATGTAAAACAGTATAATTGATGATAAAAACTCAACTGGCTTCTAAAATATGAAGAGGGAAGTAAAAGTCGACATGTTTCGAGCGTTCAAATATATTCACCCATTCTCAAAACTTGTCAAGCTTGAATACCTTGTGACTTTTATTATTGTGCTCAAAACATGTCTATTTTTATCATCATCTATTAATTTTCAAATCAATGAAGCTTTTATATTTTCAATTTAATTTCTTGGGACAAGGCCGGATTTACGCATAAGCTAAATAAGCTGTAGCTTGGGGCCCCGAGATGGCAAGGGCCCCCAGATCCCACTTTTTTTCTTCTTTTCTTAAAGTTTTATTCGGAGCTGGGGCCCATTATAATTTTTTTTTCTTTTTTACATTTTCGGATGTTTTTCAAAGTCTAATCGAAGTGTTTAAAAATATAAAATAATTGTTGGCTATACACACTTTTTATGTAAATAAAAAGTAAGGTATTAATTTCTAATTCCTTATACAATTTCTAAATTCATAGCATTGAAATATTTATTTAGATATACGGAAGAAAATTAAATGAATTTGGTATACTTAGTTTAATTACATTGTTTTATAAAAATAATTTATGTGTAATATTAATATTTAAAATAAGTGTATAAGTCAAAGTGTGAAAAAATAAATAGCCTTATTTCCATGATTGGATTTGACATTCAAGGTCCTAACTAAGGTCTATTTTTAGTATTTATGTCTAAATAAATAGTGCGGAAGTATTAGAACACAAAATAACGCACTGAGAAAAACTTGCGACTCGTCTCGCAGAAAAAAAAAAAAAAAAAAAAAAAAACACTTTTGGTAACAAAAGCAAAATATATGGTATTTAAATCATTCATTTGGTAATTTTTCTGTTCACAATGCAACAGTTTATCGAAAATTCTGGTTTTTAAAATTATAGCTCTTATTACTACTTAAAATTATAGCTCTTTTGCATTTATTAAAAATACAAAAGTCAAAAATAAAATTAACCGAATTAGTGATTATTATGCCATGCTCTAAGGCAGAGGTTCTCAATTATTATTTATGCTTCCCTCTACGGAACCCTAAATAATGGCGGAACCCCGACAATACGATTAAAGTTTATTAAGGTAATTGTGAACGTAATAACCTAAAAAAAGACTATTTTTAAAATATTTAATTAGAGGAACGAAGATTTTTCATTGTTTTATCATTAACAATCTTAAATAAGGTTTTATATCCGACAGTTAAATTTGCAGTTCTTGTGCTGTATCTAGTCTATTTTTGAATTTATTTTTGGTGTATATACAAAAGCTTAAAATGAATAAGGTAAGCCGAATTATAATTTATTTCTAAATTAACTGAAGAGACTAGTTATAAACGCTAAAAATGATAATTTGGAAAGCATTTTTCTTTATAAAAGAATTTAGTTATTTTATATTGATTTGAAAAGTGCGGTATGAAATATTAATGTAATATTTTATAAATGCTTATTCTTTTCCTAATTTGTTCAAAATTAAACATATTGTTATTAAAAATATATTTTCATTTAAAAAATGCCATTTCTATTTAATTGGTATTTTACTTCGAATTTCAAATAATTTAATAAAGGAAACAAAAAGATTATATACGATATGATTTATATGTTGGATCTAAATATAATCAGAGATTATAAAAGAACTAATTAGAAGTTATAAAAGTATTTATCCCCGGTTATAAAAGGTACTAATTCGCTCTAAAACCATAAAGTTCTATAGAACACAGTTTGGAACAACTTTCCTAAGGTATCAAGATAAAATTAAAAAATTTAACACATTTATTACCGAACAACATTGCAAATACCTATATTTTTATTATGTTAATTTCATGAGAAGTCATAACCAGATCACTATTGAAAAAAAACTATCCTGTATTTTGGTGTTCCCATAAATACTGTAAATTTTACTATATTCTAATAGTTTTGACCATACTTTCTATTCTCAGTGTGGTCAGCACCATGATTCACATTTCATAAAAGGTACTGTATTGTCGCATGCAAACAGATATTTTTTCTCAAAATTTCGGAGAGCCTTCTATTTTGACACCTAAAAATTTTTTAAAAAAATTATTTTTTCACAAAATTGAAGAGGAAAAAAAACGTGCCTCAAAGTTTTACATAAAGAACATATCCGGAAATTTTCGACCAAATCAAGAATGGGAAGAATGGGTATCCAAATGACATGGCTTATTAAATTTTAAAAAAAAATAATAAAAAAAATTCGCATTTGGGGCTGAAGATTATGAAATCTAACACGAAACTGTGAGATCGTGGGTTCTATTCCAGCTGATGACAGTTTTTTATATTTATTTCCTTATATTGAAAAATGTTTTTCTTATTTTTTAAAGTATGCATGTTAAAAACTAATAATTTAACAATTATTAAAAAAACTAGCTCCGCCCCTTGTTCACTTTGCTCACTAACCCTCGTGGTTGCTTCTCATTAATCAGTGCAGATAAGAGGAAAAACGGTTTATTTCCATTTTTCTACACAAAAATTACGATTGCCATTTACATTTTGAAGATGACTAAATTTAAGCAAATCAATAAAATTGGAAAATTGCAAAGTTATTTCTCAAAGAAATAACTTTGCTCCCGCAAAGTTATTTCTCAGTGAAGATGTACTTAAGGGATAAAGCATTCGCCTCCGAATGAGGTGAACCGAGTTCGAATGCCAGTGATGACTGCTGGTTGATATAAATTCTACACCCGGCATGCACCGACCAGAGTGCTGACGTAAAATATCCTCAGTGGAAGACGGATCATGGGTTAGAGTCCCTGCTGTCAGACTAACCGTGGGAGGCTTTCGTGGTTTTCCTCTCCATGTAACTCAAATGCGGATTGTTTCTATCAAAACGTCGTCCACGAAGGCAAAAATTTCATCAAATACTTGATCCTGGAGTTTTCTTGCTTGCTGTATTGGGTTCAAAATTACAAGGCTACGGAGTTGAACATTAGTAGTCGAAACTCGAAATTGGGTGGGCTGTTCAATGACTGTTATACAATAAACTAATAATTTGGCCGCAATAGCTTGGTAAGTAGGGCTATGGACTCGTGTTCGTGAAAATGGGAGTTCGAATCCAGCCGGCCGAAGAATACCCATGTATAAAATGATGACTGTTGCATGTTAAATCTGTCTGGGTCACAAAGTTCAGTAAGTTCTTAACAAATCAATACCTCTGGGTTCTGATCCAGGAGTTCCCCTGTCTTCTGCATTGAGTTCAAAATTACATAGCTACGTAGTTAAACATGGGTAGTTGTAAACTCACAATTGAGTCAGTTTTTCCACGGCGGTGGTAAAAAGAATAAAACTAATAATCAAATTGTATTTTATTATATTTCTTTCTAACTCCTTGCATATTTTCTACACATCTTCATAATTTCATGCTTCTAAGTCTATAGATTTTGAGCAACAAAGCAAAATGTAACGTAGAGAAATTTTTTTCATAATTTTATATTAATGCTCAACAATAAAAAATAATGACAGCTTTCCTCAGGTGTATATAAATAGAATTGAACTTACAAGGGCCCCATCTTTTTCAGTAGCTTGGGGCCCCGCCAAGTTTAAATCCGGCCCTATCTTGGGATTATCTATTTAGTTACACAATATATTAAATTATTTCACTCGATATTAAAATAAGTTTTACTTAAGTTATAGGCACACCTTCTTAGATTAAAAAAATAATAATTCGCCATTTTGTAAAAAAATCAATGCAGTACAATTTTTTTTTGCTGCAAGCCTTAACATTTTAATTTAAGGACATAAAAATATTCCGTTTACAATTGAAATTTCAAAAGTCGAATGTGAAAATGGAATGTCCCCTAGCACCAGAAATCGAAATTAAATAGTTACAAGGACAACTATTTTAAACAAGTTAGCGTTTCCGACCTACTCGAAATTGTTTGAAAAGGTATTTTGTATATATAGATTCCAAAGTTTATTCTACAAATATTTTAGGGTATACTTTCGGAGTAATTTGATGGAGTTTAGTTTTACACCCTTATTTGCTTAAAATTATTAAATAATATGCTTAAAATAAATTATTCAAGCAACATGATTTAACGCATTTATAGTATAATAGTAAACGGGGCTTCTATCGCATATCCTTAACCTTGATACCGCTATCAATAAATTAATGGAATAAGCTTAGATAAATAATAAAAGTTAATTTTTTCCCCGTTTTAATTTTCAAGGAAGTATGTTTCGATCAAACAGATTTCATTCTGGAAATAGCGAAATTATTGAGTAGGTCCTTTGGAGCAATATCATTCATATCCTCTTTTGACGAAATATAGGAAAAACTGGTTTTCACAGTTCTGTAAAAAGTATGTTAGCCTTCTTGCCACGTTTTTTATTATTTTTTTTTATTTTTAATCAAAATAAGTTCGGAAATTTACGTATTTTTTATTGCATTTTTTTAAATCAGATGATTCTAAAATTCGCACGGCTTCGGAAACTTCTTACAAATTTCAATTTTTAGTGTTTCCTGCTAAACAAAATAAGGCATTGTTCCTGATAACAAATTATATTACAATAATATCATGGGAATCGTGCTAAAGTAAAAAATTAAACAAAATAGTTCAGTATATTATCCGGAAAAAAATCTACATGGAATCATAAAGAAAGAATCATTTAAGATACTGAGATATTTTAAGACGCTTAAAAGTTTTGGCTACGTATTTGACAGCTTTTTATGTTCGGTATCTTTATACTCTTTGTAGTGACTTATAAAACATGGACACTATTTTAGATAATCTATGTTGAAGTCACAAGAAACAAAACAAAAAAGACAATCAATGATTTATATTCTTTTTTCGAAAAAAATAGTATGCTTAGTAAATAATCAGCTGTTTTGCATTAAATAATTTTAAACAGCGGAGTGTTTTTAATTTCTTTACAAGGCTTTATTCTTAGCTAGCAGACAATAATTCTTTTAAAAAAAACTTGACTATAATGTAAAAAGGAACTTTACTTTAAAGAAAATATAAATTAAAGTACTAAAAAAATTGATTAGTATATTAATGAAGAAATAATAAATGTAGTAGGGTAAAGAATAAAATTTTTAAAAATGCTAAAATTTAATTAAATAGTTGGTAAAATAGTTCTGCGAAACACTTCCGGACAGGTGATTAAAAAATTACTTTTAAGATTAACACGATATATAAGATGTTGAGAAATTTGCGATGATGTGAGATATGCTTAAATATGTTTACTGCGTATTTTTATTAATATTCATAAAAAATATATACAAGAAACTGAGAAATATTTTATTCCAAATCTATTCATACGTATGTATATTATTGTAATTGTATCAGTTATTAAGAAAAAAAAAACTAAAAAATAATCACATTAAATAAGCACAATGTGGTGTATAATCATATTCTATCAAAAGCATGCTTTTATAAAACTCGACATTCGTTGAATAAAATGTTTTTTATTCAATAAAATGTTTTACTCAAATTTCTTTACTTAATTTCAAATAGATTTTTAGAGGACTAAAAAAGAAACATTTTATTTTATAGTTTTAAAAAAACAAAAATAAAAAGATTAGCAAACGATTATTAGCGAAAAAAATATGAATGAAATTTTACGACACGCGCGCTAAATCAAGTTCTTCGTAAGTTTATCACATTTTAATATTAATCGCCCCATTGAATCATTTTTTCATTGTCGCCAAATTATTTTTTTTAAAATAATTAATTTTAATTTTTCTCATCTTCTAATAAATAAAAACAGTTGAAACTTTAGATTTTTCAATTGAAAAGCATGTAGATTAATATGGTATAAAAAAATCCATACCTTATAATTCAAAATTTTTTCATCCTCTCTTTAATTAAATAATAAAAAATAATTAATAATTATTAAAAAGTATTTTTTTCATGAAATTATCTTTGGGTAAATGCGTTTTATGAGTTGGTGCAATATTTTTTTGAATTGCTTCATTAATTTTTAAAATATGACTGAAAACGCAAAAAGTGAAATTAACATTAAGGGGTCCAAACTTTGAATCGCTCTCCTGACCAAACTATGGGGACCACATTTCCCAGATTGCGGCTACCCCCTATATTTTGAAGATAAGGAATCCAAATATGTAAAAAAAAATATATGTTTATTCAGAGAAAGTACGTTTTTGTGTCTGATTTCGTAACTTAATTAATAGTTAGCACTAACTAATTACCATATTTGAGGTCACCCCAGGAACCATTAAGATTGACACTTAGTTCGTGAAAATCCGATCATTAGAACGAAAATTATTCAGGGTGATATCTTTTTTTTTTTGCTGACTGTACACACGATATACGAAATATTTTAATGAATATTTGACTTTGTTGTTAGTGCCCTTCTGAGAAAATTTCTGCTTATGCTCCTGGCTATGGACATTTTGCTTTAAAAATTTATTTAAAATCTTATATCTTTTAAAGAAATTTCATTCTTTTGATCAAAATATAGCAAAATAAAGAGAGTTTCTAATTTTAAATTCCCCATAATCAGAAACATTTGCTTTTAACTTAAAATACTTATGTAGTTTTTGCACTGAAAATCTATTTACAATTATTTATTCACCCTAAATAGTTAATTCTGTATTGAAATTTCTTTTGAATTCAAAATAAAAATTACATTTTTTCGTTTCATTAACATGATATAAAGTTTTTTGTTTAGTTTTTTGCTTATATATATATATATATATATATATATATATATATATATATATATATATATATATATATATATATATATATATATATATATATATATATATTTAACGGATCTTGGATATTTTCAATTCGCTGATTTCATATCTACAATCGATTTCTCTCACCAAGTTGCTGTTTTTTCAATCGATAAATACAAATGATAAATATTATAAATATTATTTACAAGCCTTCTACGGAAGTTTTAGTAATAATTAAAAAAAAAAATATTTACTGTTTTACAGATTAGTTTTTAAACAAAAATGTTTTTCTTAATATTTGGGAACAAACAGAATAAATTCATTAGGATATCATTTTGAGTTTAAGTTGATTTTTCCTCTAATAGATAGCAGCATCGGCAGAAGTTTTTCTCTGCTTCTTATTTTGAACGATATATCTATGTAGCGCCATCTACTGAGATTTCTCTACGTTGATTTAAATTTGAATGGAATATTTAAATAGATCGGTTCGATGGAGAGATTTTTTGAAATTCTAAGGTCATATTTTTATTATTTGAATTTAATTTTAGAAAAAAAGAATGTAAATCAACTAATCAGCAAATCAATAGCAACAACGATTTTGCAAAAAATTTAAATCAGGGAAATGTTTACTAATATGTATATTGTAAAAATTTGCAATAAATACAATAAATCTCTTATTTAAATATGAGAGCTAATATTTAAATAAACATATGCTTCCTTTTGTTTTTCCAAATCAATAGCAGCTATGATTTTACAAAAAATTTAAATCAAGGAAATGTTTACTATTATGTATATTGCAAAAATTTAAAATAAATACATTAAATCTCCTATTTAAATATGAGAACTAATATTTAAATAAACATATGCTTCCTTTTGTTTTTCATTTTTTATTAAACAAGTGGTGAAGGTGCTTGATACAAGTTTCAAAATTTTAGAATGATAGAGCTTGAAGTTCGTATTTATATGTTTTTCCAATAATTTTTCATTGATGTTAATTTGCCTATCTATACTAGAAATGCAATGATTATGCAAACAGCGTAGCTATGCAATTTGGAACTCAACCTTGTACTTTTAATGAACGCAATCTTGTACTTTTTTTCAACCTTGTACAGGCATTGAACTATCAACTGATTTTTGAATTTACGACTTTCAATGTTCAACTCCGTATTCCTGTAATTTTGAATTCAACCCATTAATACTGTACTATAATTATTATTTTAAAATATTACTGTTTAATTCTTGTATAATGTACTGTTGTAAATTTGTAACAATTCTTAAGGATACATATTTTTTTAAAATTTATAACAGGCGTAGAGCAGGTAACACATTTTTGGGGTCTGACTATCAATGATTAAATCCATTAATCATGTACCGATCACAGTGTTGACGCAAAATATTTTCAGAGTTAGACGGATCATGGGTTAGAATCCCCTTGCTGTCGGGCTAACCGTGGGATATTTTCATAGTTTCCCTTTACAAGTTATGTAAAAGCGGGCTAGTTCAATAAAAAAGTCCTCCACGAAGACTAGTTTGTCCTAATGCTTGATTCAGGGGCTCCCATGTCTTCTGAGTTGGGTTCAAAATCACAAGGCTACGGAGTTGGACATTGATAGTCGTAAATTCAGAATTGAATTAGACGTTCCACGTTATAAAATAAAATAAATGAGCATAATCCCTTTGCTGTTGGGCTAACCGTGGGATATTTCCTGGCTTTTTCTTCATGCAATGTAAAAGCGGACTAGTTCAATAAAAAAGTGCTCTACGAAGGCTAGTGTGTCACAATGTTTGATCCTGGAGTTACCTTGTTTTCTGGGTAGGGTTCAAAATTACAAGGCTATGGATTTGAACATTCAAAGTCATAAACTCAGAATTGGGTCGGCTGTTCAACGACGGTTATAAAATAAAAGTAACAAGCATTTTTGAGGTCAACGCTTTAAACTATTAAGAATGACAATTTTGTGTGGCACGGACTGATGTTTGAAACAGATAAGAGTGGAAGCAACATTTACGTGTATTCGCACTGAATTATAGTATTTTGCATAAAATAGATTTTTTTTATAAAAAAAAGAGAGAAAAAATTGTGGCGTATTGAAATGAACGTGAGGTAGTGTATATTTCAGAAATTAAAACTTAAAAGAACATTAGTATCCATAAACAAATTAAAAGTTTTCCTCAGCATAACAAATAATTTTTCAAAAATATTTTTTGCTAAATGGCAGTTTATTGAGCTAAAAAATGATCTGAAAATAAGCACTGTTGAAAAGACCTTAATTTTTAAGAAGTACTGGGCAGATGTTTTTACATTTTTAAGTAACTAAATTAGTTTTTCGTGTTTAAATGGAATTCCAATTAATATAAGAATTTTATTCTGCAAATTAAAATAAAAATTGATTAAAAATCAAATAAAATAATTCATTTTCAGAAATTTATTTATTGATTTTTCATTAGTTTATTTCACATAAAAAATTCTGAGCATAGGTTTAAAAACCCGTTAGCTTTAATTTATTATTTTATGAGTATTAGTTTTTTATTTTTTTGCATATTAATGAGCATTTCGTGCTTATTTCAAATTTTAAATAAAATCTGGTTTTTCTTCGGCAACTCAATATTTTTTTCCTACTTACGTTTCGATTTTTCATCTAACCCAGATTTTTTTTTTTTCAAGATCAGTGATTTGTTTTCAAATTAAAATCGAATTGCCTTATGAATTTATAATCAGGAATGCTTGTAACTTGTAAATTAGAAATAATGCGGTTGACTGTTTTTCTATTAATAGGATTTAAGAGGGTACATTACTTTTTTGTTAGCTGGTTTATGGCTTTGCTTTTAAAAAGAGCAGGATTAATAAGGTGCCTAAAAGCTATTTTTACATAACTCATGTTCCCCTCATAGGAAAAAAAAAGGTTTTTTTCATTATTATTTTTTTATGTAATAATCAAACTCATTCCAGCAGCAGCCCATTGTGGGCCTAGAGGAGTTAAGGTTAAAACACCACAATTTCGTGACTAATGGCAACAAATTGTATTTTTACTAAATAAGTGGAAATAAGAACAATAACTTTGAAAACCAGAATTTCCGGTAAACCTTTACCATATGAACAGAAAAATTACAAAATCAATGACTCAAATTCTGCATATTTTGGTTTTTTAACCAGAATTCCTCTTTTTAATTTTTTTTTATCAGAAATGTTATTACAGCACAGTACGTTAATTTAACCAGAAATTTTTTCTCCGTGCACTAATCATGCATGTATGTACCCACTAATATGATGCTGGCTGTGCTTCAAGTTGCCACCAAGGATCGAACCTAAGACCTTTAAATAGACAGCTCAGTGCACTTAACCACTGAATCATCGCTGCTCTATGTGTAATAGTACAGTGGACAATTAAAAGTTTTATTTTAAAAAAATGCAGCATGGAATTTTTTTGTGATTAATACTTGTACAAGCCTTTCTGTACTTGTGTCATACTTTAAAAGTTGCTTAAATTTTTATTTCTGTGTTAATAGCTTTTTTAAAAATGGCTGTCAAAAATTAATGTTATCTTTAGTGAAGTTTTTTGTATATTAAGTGAAGTGTTTTGTATATTAAAATATATTGAACGCCGAAAAAAATTTGCTCCACGGAAATTTAAATCTTTAGCAATGAAATAATTTGCAATCCAAGCAAACTCTCAAATAGTTTCTTAATTTTTTTTGTTGAGATAATAGTTTTTCTAAAAAAAATTCAGTCTAAAATAAATTTTAGCTTTAGTGAAAAAGAGGCCTAGATTATAATAACATAATGTGTAGCTGCAAAATTTAATAAAAAATTTTGTTCTTTTGAGGTTTAAATTTTTTGAGATAAAAATCGAGAGAAACTTTAATAATCGAAACAAACTTTAAATGGCACCGTAATTATTTCTTTTAAGTTAATTATTTTTCTAAAAATGGCAATAAAAAAAAAAAAAAAGAGTTAGCTATGGTGAAGAAGATGTTTACAGTGAGAAAAATTTATGGTCAAAACTATCAGAATATGGGAAAATTTACCATGTTTCTGGCTCTGTGGGAACTCCAAAAATCTCGGTAATTTTTACTGAAACACTTTGGTAATGATTTTGGTAAAATATCTAATGAGTGATAAAATTATGTGTTTTTTCATGATACCTTAGAGCAGGGATGGGCAAACTACGGCCCGCGGGCCAACTGTGGCCCACCGGAAGGTTTTATCCGGCCCGCGGGTAGAATTTTAACTTACCGATCCGTGGCGAATATAAACTATATACGTTATACATCCATTCTCTTGTCTACTTTGTTTAAAGTTATTTTTGCTATTTCTATTTTAACCAAGTACAGATGACCTTTTTATCTATTTTTGTTCTACAAGACATAAATTGATGGAAATAGCTGACACAGACAGAATTACGAAGATGGCTTGAAAAGACTCAATTTTGAGTTTGAACGTAGATTTCAAGATTTCAGTGCCAATCAAACAAAATTAGATATTTTTACCATGCCTTTCAACGTAAATTGTGAAATAGTGAGGTCGGATTTGCAGCTTGAATTAATTGAGTTGCAATCTAACAATCATCCGTAGCAGTTGTTTCTAAATATGCCAAAGTTTGAGTTTTACAAATCGTTACCAAAAGCTAGTTTCCCAAATTGAATATCTCACGCCCAGAAAATCCATACTATATATGCTTAATCTTATATATGTGAACAAATGTTTTCAACCATGAACCTTAGAAAAAATCATTTTAGAAGTAGAGTAACAGACAAGCATTTAGCCTTGTTCCTTAAAATAAGTAATTCTCACTTCGAATCTCAATACATATAAGGAACTTTTAAAAATGAAATCGCAATTTCATTCATCTCATTAAACATTTAAATTAAAACTTGTATATAGTTTTTATTATTTTTTATTTTCAACTTTTTTTTACTTAGCCCATCAAACTTTTCCCCCCCGATTTTTGGCCCTCGACCAAAAAAGTTTGCCCATCCTTGCCTTAGAGCATGGCATATAAACCATTTATTCGGTTAAATTTATTTTTCAGTTTTGTATTTTTTTCTAAATGTGTGTAAATAAGAAGTATAATTTTGGAAACCAGATTTTCTGGTTAACCGTTACCATATGAAGGGAAAAATTACCAAATGAATGTCTGTTTTGGTTATAAGATTTTTTTAATGGTTATTTTAGAATACTGTCTATTTTGGTTCTTATTACCAGAATTATGGATTTTTTTTACCAGAAATGCCTACAGTATGGTAATTTTACCAGATTTTTCTTCTCTGTGTAATATGAAATGAGGCAATGGAATCTTAAAATATCAACGCCGCGAAACTTTTAATTTTTTGAGATTAGTATTTTCTTCTTGCCTCAAACTATAAAATGGTACCCGGCTTCTATTCTGAGTTGCTAATTTTTCTAATAGTGGAAGTAAAATAAATTATTAAACTTTGGTGAAAAGGAGGCTTAATATGTAATAATAAAGTGAACTCTTAAAATTTTATCAAAAAAATTGCAAAGTGGAAATGAAATTTTTTTAGGCATAATGTTTTAGAATAACGCCAAACATTAAAATGTTACTTTAGATTTTGTCTTTAATTTTTTTTCTTCTAAAAATGGCATAATTAGTATTTGCATCCAATTAAGTGAAAAAGGTGCCTTTTATATAATGATGCATTAAACACTTAAAAAATTTACGACGATGAACATTAAATTTTTTTAGATAAATAACTGTAATCTGAGTTGAACTTTAAAATTGGTTCTTTGAACTTTTTTTTTCTAATGCTGACAGTCAAAACAAGAGTTCATTTGAGGAAAAATCGCCTTTAATTGTCAAAGGGAGACTTTTAATGTTTCGTAATAGATACTTTGTATTCGTGTTAATCATTAGACTTTTACAGTAGACCAGGGCTGTCCAACTGGAAAGAGCTCTCGGGCCAGAATTCTGGTCACTGATCACCTGGCGGGCCGCAGTTTGAAAAAGTTGAACAATACCCTCTTACCTCTTATACCAGTGTTTCCCAAACTTATGAGTTTTGTGTACCCTTTCTAAATTTTTCGTAACGCTGTGTACCACTAACAAAAAAAATGAATGTATTTTTATAAAAATATGTTTATTTTTACTAAAAAAAATTGCACAAATCACAACTGGCTGTTGATACCACTCATTATTAACTGTTAACTCTGCAAAAAATAGCCTATAGAAAAATACGTAATCGTAAATTTTCATGGCTAGCTTTGTTTTTAAATAAAATTGTTTGAAATTTTCGTTTGTTGCAAAATATTTCGCACAGGAACGCGTACCCCCGCTAAACTGTTCCCGTACCCCTGGGGGTACGCGTACCACACTTTAGGAAACACTGTCTTATACAATAACAATGAATAGTTGAATTATTAATTATAAAACAAGGGAACAGAAGGATTATAAAACAATTTGCTTGCATTTTAATGGGAAAACTGAGGCCGATCAGCCTGAATAAGAAGTTAGCGGGCCACACAATATGTGTTCGAGGGCCACATGCGGCCCGCGGGCCGCCAGTTGGACAGCCCTGCAGTAGACTGCTTCTGAATTGTTATTTTTTCTGAAAAAGGCAATCAAATTTAAGAGTTTGGTTTCACTCTATCGAAAGAAAGGCCAACTATTAATAAAATTTGCACCTAAAAATTTATTTGAAAACATTGCAGCGTAGAACTTTTAATTTCTTGTGATAAATAGTTTGTACAATAATTGTAATAACTCTAAATTTTTTCTGAAAAATAATTGATAATAATTAAATAATTTAGTTCAACTTTAAAATGTTTTTATTTTTATTTCTGCTTTTTAGTTGTTATTTTCACTAAAAATGGCAGTCAAAATAAGTGTTCATTTAGAAAGAAAGGTTCATGTATTAATACAATAGACTATTTATGAATAAAATTTGCACCGTGGAAAAATTTTCTGAGTCTCTTATAAATTCTTCATTCTCTAATTTTTTAAATTTTTTATGATTAGTATTTAGTCTTGAATCATTTTTTGTGATTAATAACTTTTATATGGTGCAACACACTTTAGAAAATTTTGGATCAAATTACGGTAATTTATTTTTTACCGTAACTACGGATTTAATTACAGTAAATTTGGATCAAATTATTTAAAAGCACTCAGGGGGAATTTATGGTAAAATAGATTTTATGAATCATGCATGGAAAGTGCCGGTACTTTATGCCGTAATTTGTTCCAGAATTTTCTTACAATAATACGTACTGGGGACAAATTTTAAAGTAATGCTGAGGTATTTCTTTTTTAAATAGAAATTTGATTTTCAGAATTCAATATTATAATTTTCTAAAGTGTAAGATGCAATTCTGCAAACTTATTGCTTATTGTCTGAGAAACAGTTTTTTCTAATTTTGATTCAACAGTGGGACAAATCAGGACAGGTCACATATGATTTAATAAAAAATAAATTAATTTTGAAAAATGATAAATTAATTTTTATTAATTCGTAAAAATGCATTTTGAAACATATTTGTTACACCAAAAACGTACATATGTTATAAAACAAGCATCATAAGTACTGTGAACACGAGAATAACCGTTTTTGTACGGAGGAAACAATTCTAGCAAAATTTCCGTACTGTGTACTAAAAACATTTCCAGAAGAAAAAAAACAACAACATAATTCTGCTAGTAAAAACCAACATATACGCTATTTAAACCACTCTTTTGGTTATTTCTCTGTTCATATAGCAACGGTTTTGTGGAAATTCTGGTTTTTAAAATTATAATTCTTATTACGACACATTCAGTAAAAAATGAAAAACTGAAAAGTAAATATAACATAATAAATGGTTTTTATGCCACGCTCCAGGGTATCATGATAAAACTTCCAAATATTATTACAGTTACCAAATTTTGTCAATAATTATAAAACTATATTTTACTCTCAATTTGTACTAAACACATTATCAAAGCGTTTGCGCAAAAAAAAAAAAAAAAAAAAAAAAAAAAATTCCGAGTATTTTAGCGTTCGTATAAAATCAGAAATGCAGTAAATTTTATTATATTGTGGTAGTTTTGAACATTCTTGTATAAAAATGTAGCATGCATGTAAATGAAAAACGATATGTAGTGTGTCAAAATATGTTTTACATGTATAAAAAGTTTTTTAATAAGCTGTTTTTGTTAGTAACTTATAGACGCAATCATTAAAAAAGAGAAAATTTTTTGTATGAACATTTACTGCAACAAATTTCTTATGCAAAAAAAAAGTTAATGCAAGAAAAAAATTTAGATTATTAGCAATCAGGAAAACCATGAATTGAAATTCGACAAAAGTTTTACCAAACTACAAAAGACTTAAAAGTCAAAACCTTTGAGAATATTTTTTAAAAAAAAACTCGAAATGATCTAGAACTAAATTAAAATGTTTTCTTTATTATGTAATAAATTGTGTTTCGATAGCTATTTCAAGTATTCGAATCAAAAAGTTTCATTTAACAATAACCTAGTAAAATATAAACAATTTCTCTTAAGTGTTTAAGAAAGCAATTGAAAAAAGCATTTCATAAATCCTTGAGTAATTGAAGAACTTCTCATAAGGCAGCTTGTTTCGGAAAAAGAGGGAAGATTCTTTTTCTAGAAATATATTTTCTTCTTCATAAAAAAAAAGCATTCGGTAGAACTCTATTTTGCTAAAGAAATCTATTTTAAAAGGTTTTCTAAGCCTTATAACAAATTATTCCTTATGATTCCTTTTTTCTAGACTCCCAAGAAACTTTTCTCAAAAGATTCTTTGTACAGCTGTATTTTAGATTCCATCATTATATTTTTTAAAAGCTGAGCGTCAGTCAAAAACATTTTTGTTCAAATGACTGTGTCCTTCCTGAAAACAGAAGTGTAATAAAACTTTAAACTCATTTTCTTTATTTCACGATTGAAAAAAAAAAATAAATATTTATATAGAATTGTTCTGAAATAATACTTTACTTTGATTTGTCTACATGTGTAATCAGCCATCTATTAAGTAAACATCGTACTGAAATTGTTTCTATGGTTTTCAAATAGTTTTTTTTTAGTAATAAGGCATATTATATAGTGCACAGCAAATAGTTTATATTTAAAAGTCGTTAAATTTTTTAGCTGGACAATCAAATACATTTTTGTTCAAATGTATGTGTCCTTCCTGAAAACAGAAGTGTAATGAAACTTTAAACTCATTTTCTTTATTTTTACGATTGAGTCAAAAAATAAATATTTTTATAGAATTGTTCTGAAATAATACTGTTAATTTGTCTAGATGTGTAATCAGTTATCTATTAAGTAAACATTGTACTGAAATTGTTTCTAAGGTTTTCAAATAGTTTTTCTTAGTAATAAGTCATATTATATAGTGCACAGCAAATAGTTTATATTTAAAAGCCGTTAAATTTTTTAGCTGGACAATCAAATACATTTTTGTTCAAATGTATGTGTCCTTCCTGAAAACACAAGTGTAATGAAACTTTAAACTCATTTTCTTTATTTCACGATTGAGTCAAAAAATAAATATTTATATAGAATTGTTCTGAAATAATATTTTGCTTTGATTTGTCTAGATGTGTAATCAGTTATCTATTAAGTAAACATTGTACTGAAATTGTTTCTATGGTTTTCAAACAGTTTTTCTTAGTAATAAGTCATATTATATAGTGTGCACAGCAAATAGTTTATATTTAAAAGCCGTTAAATTTTTTAGCCGGACAATAAAATACATTTTTGTTAAATTGTATGCGTCCTTCCTGAAAACAGAAGTGTAATAAAACATTAAACTAATTTTCTTTATTTTACGATTGAGTCAAAAGATAAATATTTATATAGAATTGTTCTGAAATAATACTTTGCTTTGATTTGTCTAGATGTGTAATCAGTCATCTATTAAGTAAACATCGTATTGAAATTGTTTCTATGGTTTTCAAATAGTTTTTCTTTGTAATAAGGCATATTATATAGTGCACAGCAAATAGTTTATATTTAAAAGTCATTGCATTTTTTAGCTAATATCAAAAACAATTTTGTTTAAATGGCTGTGTTCCTCCTGAAACCTGAAGTGTAATTAATCTGGTGGTTTTTGCCATATTTGCTTTTTCTGACCAGTAAATCACAAATGACCAGTTACTTGTTTTGGAAATGTGTTAATTTTACTCTTAAATAAAACAGGTTTTATTATATTACCATTAATATATGGTAGTATTGTAAAATTTTAAGTAAAGTTTTTCATTTTTGCAATAAATTATATGAATTATAAATATATTTTTACTTTATTTTCGACGTCTTTAAAAGCGTTTTTAAGCAAGTAGAAAAACGTTTCATGTTTCTTTAATATACCTCTAGAAATAAATGAAATGAGATTGAAATAAAATAATAGTTTTTAAAGTTTTGTTTTTCTTACTGTAAAGAACTTTAATTGAATACTTGTTTCTCTTAGCAAAAAGGGAAAAAAGCTTGAGAAATGAAGTTAAAAAAGAAAAATTAAAATAGAAACGGCGAGTAAAAATTCAAAAATGTAGTTTTCTTTTTCGTTTCTGGGGCTTGTCGCTTAAGCGTTTGCATTGGTTTGTAAAAGACTATATTACTTTAGTTTTCCACTTCAAAAAAAAAAAAAAAAAAAAAAAAAAAAAAAAAAAAAAAAACAATATTAAAAAAAGTTTTTTTTATATTTCTTCTATTTTCAGAATTCTTTGTGTATTCTCAAATTTAAAGCGTAGTAAACTAAGAAAAGAAATTTAAGATATATTAAAATTGATCTGTAAATTCTGTTCGACTATTTTATTGTCTTTTTTTAGAGGGCATGATTTTAAAAATAGGATTTTAAGAATTTTTGTGTTTTAATTTATTTTTATTTAAATGTCTTAGTTTATTTTTTTTGCATATGTAATAAATGTAAATTGTAAGAAAATATAATGAATCAGGAACTCCATAAAAAGTGGATAATTAAAATTGACGAATTTTTTAAAATTCATATTTAGCGAAATCTATTCTTAAGAAATGCTCTGAGTGAACATTTCGTCAAATTGAAGTAATTTTTATTATATTATTGTTTAAGGAAATATCTGTTTCTTCAAAACTGTTTGGTAAACGAGAAAAAAAAAGTATGGTCAAAATTAACAAAATATGGTGAACTTTACCGTGTTTCTGACTCAATGAAAACACCGAAAAGCTCGGCAATTTTTGCCGAAACGGTTTGATAATGATTTTGATAAAATTAACAATAAAATATGGTTTTATAATATGTGATAAAGTTTGGTTAATATGGAAAAATTTGATAATTTTATCATGATATCTTAGCACATGAAATAAAAACCATTTATTCGGTCAAATTTACTTTTAAGTTTTGTAATTTTTACTAAAGTGATAATAACAACTGTAGTTTTGAAAAACCAGAGTATCTGATAAACTGCAACCATATGACCGGACAAATGTATCAAATGAATGTTTTATTTAAACCATTAATTTGATTTCCATTCATATGGTTATCATGCCGCACCGTATGGTATAATACATATTCTGGTTTTACTATCCAAATATTATATATATATATATATATATATATATATATATATATATATATATATATATATATATATATATATATATATATATATATATATATATATATATATATATATATATAATAACAGAGCAAAACCCTGTTATTAATATGGGAATAATTAGTCCAAATATCAGATGAATAATGAGTCCAGATTCTGCATAGCGGTTTATTTATTAAAAGATGGTGAAGCAACAGTTTCCTCCCCTCTCCGACTGGAGGGAGAGAGACACTTTTCTCGTCAGATCTGACGGAGTTTAGCTAGCACAAGTAAAACACAAAAAGCCACGCAAAAACCATCGGTCCTGCGTTTTATAGGATACTTACAATGGGTAAACAGGGCAGTCATATTGCATTCCTTGTATTCCTACGCCTCATCGCAAATTATTTAATACTCATAGAAAATCGTTTCATCTTTCCTTATATGGAAGTGAAAGATCTTAAAATAACTTCTCTTTTGAAACATAAATCTAATTATTATTTATTGGCTTGTTTACATCCTTGAAGTCCCAAAATAGAATATCTGTATTTTAATATTTTAACTGAGACATTTTATGAAAATGAAAGAGCTTCAATGCTGTTATTAATACCAAAATATTTTTATAATTTTTGTATTGCATATATATATATATATATATATATATATATATATATATATATATATATATATATATATTAATTTTTTTAAAATTATTTTTACCAGAAATGTCATTAACATACAGTGCTGTATTTTTACCAGAAATCTTTTTCTCCATGTACACATCGATTAGCGCAATTGATTATAAAATGCAAAATAAAACAAAAGAATTTTGAACGATTACCTATTTTAAAAGCGAACGTAATGAGCGTCCATTGCGTACTATTCAAATTGTTTTAAAATAAGGTAATTTAATTTCTGAAAATCACAAAATGCACTCAGACTACTTGTTTATGCGTGAAATAAAAATTGTGTTGCATAGTGTGATCCGTAATTCGTTCGCTGAAAAATTTGCTGAAAATATTATGAAATTCAGAATTTTATTCTAATTTTTATAAAAATGTTCATAAAAATTCTTAATTTTTACATAATTATGTTTTTTTCTTCTTTTTACTAACTATCCAACCTGATTAGGTGTGAAACAAAATTGAATTGAATTGATGGAATCATTAATTTGCTAATATCAGGGTTTAACAAGAAATTTATAAAATTTAAAATTGCGTTTATAATTTTTTTAATAAAGGGTTTTCAAATTTAAATTTCAAAATTAAAATTCTGAGTCAAAGAGTTAATAATCTGTTTGTGTGAGAAATAAAAATTGTGTTGCATGGAAGAGATCATTAATTTGTTCATTTAAGAGATTAAATTAACTAAAATGAAGAAAAACAGAATTTTATTCCAATTTTCATATAATTTTATTCTTCTTTTCTTCATTTTTACACACGTTAACTACCTGTTAGCAACCTGATTAGGTGAGAAACAAAATTGAGTTGAGTTAATGGAATCATTAATTTGCTCACATCAGGGTTTACAGAGAAATTTATAAAATTCAAAATTATGTTTCTAATTTTCATAATAAGGGGTTTTAATTTTCCTAATAAAAATTCTGTGTCAAAAGGTTAATAACTTGATTTTGCGAAAAGTAAAAATTGTGTTGTATGGAAGATAATTATTAATTTGTTCGTTAAAGAGTTTACTAAAAAAAATTATGAAATTCATAATTTTATTCTAATTTTTATAAAAAGTTTCATAAAAATTCTTAGTTTTCATAAAATTCTGTTTATTTTTTTTCTTGTTATTAACTACCCTTGAACAACCTGATTAGGTTTGAAACAAAATTGATTTGAATTGATGGAATCATTAATTTGTTCACATCAGTGTTTGCTAAGTAATTTATAAAATTCAAAATTATAATTCCAATTTTTTTAATAAAGGGAATAAAAATCATATTCTCAATTCTATTATTCTTTTATTTTAAAAAATTACTTTTCAGAAAAAGAAAATTGTAATGCAAATCTACTGAACCATCACTTATCTAAATTTCTATCCATAAATTATTGTCTACTTCACTTATAAGCAATTTTGAAAACCACGTGAAAAACATTTGCCAATGAATATATTATCATTTTTGCTTGTTTACTTTCGCTAAACTCAGTTAAAGTTAAAGTTAAACAATTTTCAAGATTGAGAAAAGAGTAAACTTCGTAAACATTTCATTAAGGAAGTACTGCATATGCTAATAATAATTACAATAAGTAAAAAATTGTGGGAACGATGTCTTTTTCAGTTTTCGTTCGAAATATTCGATTTGAGTGGAATAACCGTAAGGGGAACCCAACTCGAAAATTACATTATCTTGATAGAGTTGGATATCTTTTTTCGTTCTTTTCGTCATCCATCATCCTTTCAGAACTTTTCAAAAACAAAAGTTAACGACAAAAGGATGTAGTGTGTAATTTTGGTAAGATTTTTATCATTTCAAGGAGCTATTAGGGCATTACTTTTGGAGAAAAATACATTACTTCGAATAGCAAAAGCGTTTAATTTGTAAATCTTCATGTTTAAAACAGAAATTAATAAGTAGACTTTAAGTTAGGCTGTTTAAAAAAAATTGAAATCGCTACTGAAAGGCTTTTCAGCATTTTGATTAATAGCTTGTTTAAGTCAGCATATTCAAAGGAAAAATGCTACTTGATGTAATCAGTGATTTATTTCTTTTTCAACTGACTACTTAGATATATTACATTACTTAGTGACTAGAAAAATCGAAAAAAGTTTTTTTTTTTTTAATCAATCTAAACTTGGTTTAAGTTTGAATTAAAAAAAAATTGATACCATTTTTTTTGTGATTCAATATTTTTATTTTGCCGAGATAGAATTGTTATTAAAATGGTTATATATTGAATATTAAGTTAATGGTCAGAATGGTTAGTTATTCAAAAGAAAAATGCTATTTGATGTAATCAATGGTTTATTTCTTTTTTAACTGGCTACTTAGATATATTAAATTTTTTAATTGCTGGAAGAAGCAAGAAATTTTTTTTTCAATCCTAACTTGGTATAAGTTTGAATTAAAAAGAAAAATTGATACCATTTTTTTTGTGATTCAATATTTTTATTTTGCCGTGATAGAATTGTTATTAAAATGGTTAGATATTGAATATTAAGTTAATGGTCAGAATGGTTAGTTATTCAAAGGAAAAATGCTATTTGATGTAATCAATGGTTTATTTCTTTTTTTAACTGACTACTTAAATATATTAAATTTTTTAAATGCTGGAAAAAGCAAGAAATTTTTTTTCAATCCTAACTTGATATAAGTTTGAATTAAAAAGAAAAATTTATACCATTTTTTTTGCGATTCAATATTTTTATTTTGAAGTGATAGAATTGTTATTAAAATGGTTATATATCGAATATTAAGTTAATGGTCAGAATGGTTAGTCATTCAAAAGAAAAATGCTATTTGATGTAATCAATGGTTTATTTCTTTTTCAACTGACTACTGAGATATATTACGTTTCTTAATTACTGGAAAAATCGAGAAAAGTTTTTTTTAAATCCAAACTTGGTTTAAGTTTGAATTAAAAAAATTTTTTTTTTGATATAGTTTTCTTGTGATTCAGAATTTTTATTTTGCTGCGAGAGAATTGTCATTAAAATCGGACTCTATGGCAAAAATGAGAAGTTTGTATGATGGTTATTTATATCATTTAACCCCAAAATTTTAATTTTAATCTTTTCCTTAATAAAAATAATTACTAATATCTTATGCTCAATTGTCACATTTGATTGAATGTAAGATTCTATGATTAGAACTTTTTCTGACAGCTAAGGCATTTACATAAATATTTGAGACAGTTAAGGAGTGTCGAAAGGGGTTTCAGCATTTTTATTAATAGCTCGTGTAACTAAGAGAAAAAATGTTATTTGAGGTAACTAATGATTCATTTCTGTTTCAACTAACTATTTAATTATATTTTATTAATTAGTGACTGAAAAAACCAAGAAAATAATTTTTTTTAAAATCTAAACTAGGTTCAAGTTTGAATTAAAAAATGTTCGATAAAATTTTTTGGTATTCAGTATTTTTATTTTGCAGTGAGGGAATTGTCATAAAAATCTGACTCTAGCTGAAAGAAAAAACTTATGTGATGGTCATGCAATTAAATATTTCGTAGAAATTTGATATAAATTAATTCTCAAAAAATTATTTTTAATCTTTTCCTTAATAAAAATAATGACTGATATCTTTATCTCAAATGTCGCATTAGCGCGGAAATCAAGTTCTATAAATTGGTAGACTTTCTTTAATTGATATTACACTTACATAAGTATTCGAGATTGTAACGGCTTTGTTGTAATTTCTTGGCATTTAAAGTTACCCGTTAAATTTTATTTCTAGCCTTCAGCATTTATCATTTAACTTTCCTTTTTTATGGTACTTGGCTTAATTTTAATAAATAGCCAAGAGGCCGGGATAGCCTGGTCGGTAGGGCGCTGGGCCCATATCCTAGAGGTAGTGCTTTCGATCCTCGCCGGCCGAAGACTCCCCGTGTAGCAAATGGTGACTGATGCACGTTAAATCTGTCGAGTCTCAAAGTCCTCCATGTTCCCATAACAAATCAATACCTCTGGGGCTACTGATCCAGAAGTTTCCTTGTCTTCAGGATTGGTTCAAAATTACAAGGCTACGGAGTTGAACATTAGTAGTCGTAAACACATGAAATTGGGTCGGCTGTTCAACGACGGTTATAAAATAAAATAAATAGCCAAGTAAAAGATTTCTGCCTATACTCAGTGAAGACTGCTTCACCAATAATTTTTAATAACGTTTTGATCCTGTAGGTCACGTAGGTTCTTCAATACCCGTTACATATTTCTGGGAACAATCTTATTTTCAAAAATTATCAAATTAAAAATAAGGTTTTGATTTCCAAGGTAGTCATGCTTAAAAAAATTTTTTTATTTTGGCGTCGCCCATCTCAATATATACAGACTTAAGAAAAACCTACATGAAACATGTTTTCATAAATTTTATGATGTCTTGTAAATTTTCATTTAGCTTTCTACTTACAAAAGTGATCTGCTGTTTACAAAAGTTATTTGTCTGCAAGAAGTGATTTTAAGTGATTTTCGGGCATAAACCTTTCTTTTTTTTCCACAAAGACGAGACTATTTTAACTAAACCAAATCATTGTCAAAAAAATAACATTATATTAGGGACAGCAAAAAGATTAACTGAACACGGAAAACAATTTCTGATCAAATTAAGGAAAAAGTACCGGTACTCAGGGTGTCAGTACTTTTTACTAAAATTTAAATTTTTAACGTAAAATTTTACGGAACAAAAAAAAAAAATTCATGTATGCCATAACTTTACAGTATTTACAGCAAAATTACTAAATCAGAGAAATTAAATAGATATTAATATAAAAATAACGGCTACAACGGATTTTACTGTAAAAATTGATTTTACGGTAAAAAAAGATTTTACTGAAACATGGATTTTATGAATGCTGCACTCAACCGGGTGCAAACACTTTTTAACGTAATTAGATCACAAATTTTTTACAGTGTATCAGTTAAATAAAAACAATTAGTTTAAATTGAAATTAAGTATTATTTTTGCTAGTATTCGTTCATGGCTCAATTTTTTTAATACTTTTTACGAAAGGTTTATATATTGGGAGTACAAATTAGTTTGGTCCGTTTCCAAAAGATGGCTCTGGCTGTTATGAATGTTTCATAGCGACAACTGGTTTCTGTGGTTTCAGAGAGGTTAGACATCTGTCAATAATATTCAGTTTATATAGCTTTGAGTTTCATGCAAAAACCCTGTTTTTTACTATGTTAAATATGTCAAATTTTGTGGTAACTAAGCAGCATTTGCGGGAGGTTTTTATTTCTGCTTTAATTGGAAGAAAAGTGCAGCTGAAGAGCATCGAATGCTTGTAGAAGTTTATGGTGACAATGCTCCAACTGATTATTCATGTAGGGAATGGTTTCGACGTTTCAAGAATAGTAAATGAAGAAAGAGAATGAAGAATAGTGTCACTATGTGAATGGTATACTATGAGCTGCTACAATCTGGCGATTCCATTACGGTCGGTAGAGGCTACAATTGGTTCGTTTGAGCTTTGCATTACGAGAAAAACGGCCGAAATACGCGCAAAGACATGACAAAGTTATTCTTCTGCATGATAACGGTCGGCCTCATGTTTCAAAACTCGTAAAAAATAACTTGGAAACGCTCAAGTGGGGTATTTTACCGCACCCGCCGTATTCGCCGGACATTGCTCCTTCTGATTAATGGTTGTTCCGACGGATGCAACACAATTTGGCAGGTCACAGGTTCATTTCTTTTGCAGAAATCGAAAATTGGCTCCTAACTTGGATCGTCTCAAAAGACGAGACATTTTTTCTGCATGGAATTCGAAAATTGCTTGAGAGGCGGGAAAAAGTAGTAGCCAGCGATGGACAATACTTTAATTGATCCGTTCATTTATTTTGTCCGGAAATAAATGCATTTTTGACCTCAAAAAAACGGACTGAACTAATTTGTACTCCCAATATATATATATATATATATATATATATATATATATATATATATATATATATATATATATATATATATATATATATATATATATATATATATCCAATTATGTCTGTAAATTTGTACCAATGCAAGTTTTATCTCTGATCAAGTCTGTATATATTTCTCCAATCATGGTTGTATTTTGATAATTTTGTAAAGCTACCATATTGACGCTTAAATTCAAAATCTACCTTTTCATTGTAAATTTTTATATTCATGATGAATGGGATAGGGGCCGCTGCGCGGCCCAGGTGCCCAGCTTTTTTAAATAAAGTAAAGTAAATATATATATATATATATATATACACACACTTTAAAACTTGTTCGTAAGTGCTGAGCTTTCTCAGTGACTTTGGGTCACAAACCTACTTGTTACAGTTTTCTAAGACAATAATATTTTTACATACATTAAACATTTTTCACCACCATTTCAAAAACTTTTGACCAACAACTCTGGGAGCCGTGTAATCGATTTAATACCGGTATCTATTATTATAAAAAATCTTTGTCAGATTAAATTTTTACTTACGCAGCTCCAATTTTTCTACTTTCTAGAAAAAAATAATTTTAAATTAAACAAAAAAAGGACTCCAACTCTTTCAAATAGTAAATGTAAAACTAAAACAAAGCTTTAGTTTTTTTTTCCAACTCTGCTGCAAGTTTTGTCGTTGTTATTTGAATAAATTTTTCAACCTTCAAAGTGACGTTAAAATAAAATATGTTACAAGTTCAGCGAAACATACGAAATACTTGAAGTAGAATGGATACATCTATGCGTAGAGTGAGTAAAAAAAATCTTGAAAACATTTATGACCAGTCTAATAACATACAGAGAAAGTTCTCGAAGCCTTCTCGTCTAAATTTTGCAATTTAAATTTTTGTATGCTCAAAGAACAAGGCTCAAAAGTTTCGAGAGAATTTGTCAGTATGAATTTTTTGTTCATTTTGTTTCAGAGAAGCTTTTGGTTTTCATTTATATCTTTATGAAGCGTCTACCAAAGCCTGCTCTTTAATAAAGAATGGGGAGTGGCAATTCAACTCCCTCAATTTTGTTTTATTCAAGTAATATTTTAAGCACGGATATGGTATATATTTTTTATAAATAAATTTTATTTTGATACTGAGGAATATAAATAATTTTTTATATTTGAAGAGTAATATTTTGTTTTTAATATGAAAAAGAATAGAGTAAGAGTAATGAAGGTATATCTATCTATCTATCTATCTATCTAACTATCTATCTATCTATCTATCTATCTATCTATTCTCTTGTATTTTTGCTGAATTTTTTTAAAATTTTTACTTGATAAACTTTATTTTGTTTCACATCGTTTTTTTACCCCTCACACTGTTGCATTGATATATTTCGCTTCGGCTATGTTAATACAGTATTAGAAAGCACTATTTTTTGTTGATATAATCATGCGAGCTGATGTGAAGACTGGCATTGTTTCGTTATTTCTTTTTTGTAATTTTGGTTAATTTAGAATTTTTTTGGAATGTTATAATATTTTTATTATTTTAATTTCTTCTACCCTTCAAATTTCTTTCAATATATATATATATATATATATATATATATATATATATATATATATATATATATATATATATATATATATATATATATATATATATATATATTATGACAAGTGTGTTAACAGGAACTAATGCAATTTATCAAATATATTGTTTTTTATCGCTGAATTTTTGCAGAAATGTTTTGCAGCTTACAGATTGTAGAAACGGGAAAAAATTTTGAATAAAGTATGCGCTCAAGAAAAGTGTTAAGTTCCCAGTCGTCACGGTTACGATTGCAGCGACAGAGTTTCCAGATTTTTTGTGGCAACATTTAGTTTTTTTCAATGAAGCGTGATCTCAGTAAAAAAAAAACTGATATAGTTATAGAACAATCTTAAAAAATGGTTGCGCTAGGCAGATGTAAGGAAAAGAGAGTTATAAATTTTCGTTTCACCATGGTTTATGCGCTTTGAAGAAAACGGGAAATAATAAGAAAGAACAGAGACTTAATATAAATCACATTGCTATCTTCATCTCTATCTAGCTTATTTGTGCCTAATTTATCATTCCAACAGTGATTTGTATTTTCACTATAAAGAATATATTTTAATGAAAAATACAGGGTTTGGCTATTTGAAAATTCTCTTTGTCTCCGTAACACTAACTATGTTAACCTGATAATGTTTTTATCATTATTCTTGATAATTTCGCTTAAAATTTTACACAGAGTGTTCAGTAATAACTATCCTTACTAAATATTTTTATAATCTTTGTAGGAAATGTTGTAATAAAACTATTGGCATGAATGGTAACAAATTAATAAGTGGGAAAAAAGCATTATCAAACTGTAACAGATTATTATTAGGGTTGATAAGAGCAAAGCAGTAATTAAAATAATAATTTTTTTTTTTTTTTGTCTAGTAGGACTGGAATGCATGCTCTTTACATCAAATATTATCTTTAATTTTATTCACAAATAAAGTGGATTTAGATTTTTTTAATCGCTCCTTTTCTCGGGTCAACCTCGTTAGTGATTCGTCAATGTTTGCAAACACTTCTTTTCACTCCACACTGTTAGAAATATCTCGTAAAGAATGGTTAAAAAACAAATTATTTAATTTTTATTGTCCCATATCCTACCAAAAGAGTTGAATAACCATAAAAAAGATATTATTCAAACTGTTAAATGTGGGAAAAATAGTTTATTGACTATTTTCACTTAATACGGCTAAACAATCAGAATTTCCTCCTCGTTAACTAGACCAGAGCTAATGAGAATCGACCATATGTTCTTCGAAATAAAGTGTGTGGTGAACACTTTATGAATCTTCTTACTTCGTTGGATCCAGCGTTGACACCACAATATTTCCTCTACTCCTTCGACACACGTGGAGTTTTCTTTGCCTCGCACTTTTTAATTGGTGACTCTGGACTATTGGAATACAAAACTCTCCTTCTCGCATAGAGAACAGCACCACAGAGCCGCTTAGCACAAGAAAGTCTAGTATTTTTCATCTCTCTAAATAGATGGCATCACCAGAAAAATACTAATAAATATATACAAACAAACAATGAAAAAATGAAAAATTTAAAAATGACAGCCGAAGCTGACGTCTTCAGGGGATACCAGCTGCGGAAGTAATAAATTCAAAGCCTTACGACTTCCGGAGCTGGTACCTTCTGACGACGTCAGCTTCGGTTGTCATTTTTATATATTTCATTTTTTCATTGTTTACTTCTTTATATATTCTATTGGTTTCAATTTTCTTATGGAATTTCTGCTGTATAGCGCGATTTTCCTTTGGAAGTGTAGTTTTTAATTGCTTTTTTAATAATTTTAATTTCTCTTCTTATTAATCACCGGAAAAACTAATTTAGCCGTATTCCTCCGTTCATATGACAAAACTTGACTTGACCACAACCTAACTCCAATGGTCAGTACCAAACAAAAAATCTAGCATTACATAACTTCTATCTCCATCTCAATTTCATTTCTTTAATTTTGGAACTATGCTTGTGGTAAATGCTTATTAAACCATGTAGTTTTGTAGTCACTTTTTTCTAAAATCATACCAGTCTTAAACGGTTTCAACCGTAATAATAAGGAAATGCTTTTTAGAGTACTTTGTGGCTGATTGGATGGACAGACTGCTGCCACTATTTTACCGCAATTTAAAAATGGAAATTCCAAAAGTGTTATCTTAATTTGAAACCCTTAATTGGCATTGCTTCTTAGCTTTTTTTTCTAAAAATATATCTGAAGGATGGTGAGTACCAAAAATCTTGCAAATGGCTTAGAAATAAAGTTTTCTTAAACTGTTTTAATAATTTTTTTAAAAATATATTTAGTAATGTTAAATTCTTCAAAGTACTAAAAATCTTATTAGACTTCTTAAAATACTATTAGATTTTTCAATTACTATACATCTTTTTTGAATAACTTCTATTAATTGTTTTAAACTTTCTGAACTATTTTACGTCAATTTAATGAGAAAAAAAAAACAGCAATGACTTTTGAGTAAAAAGTTTTAAATTAAAAATAGACGCAATGTTGAAAAGCTTACTTAAAAAGATAATTGAGTAAGTAGAATTTTTTAAAAAACTGTATCTAATTAAAAAAAAAAAATTAATAGAAAATTTTTTAAAATGTCTTTACTCATTTTTTTCTAATCTAATTAAATCAAAGGCACATAATATAATAAATTTTTAAAGACAGTGTACCGTAGATATAGTAATTCCATCAATTCTCTATCACTTTCATTATGCAAATATTTGTACATAAACTTGTGAAAGAACTTTGCGAAAGTAAACTTTATTAATTATTAACTTATATTAGTTTTAAAACTTTTTTAAAAAATCAATTTGTTTTTATCAAAGCAGTAAAATTGCTTCCTCAGAGCTTTTGAATAGTCGTTGAAATTAATGTCGAAATTTGTTTTTGTGTCAAATACAAAAGATACTCGAAAAGAGAATGAAAATTGTTCGAATAGTTAGATTTCAAATATGGATCATTATATTTGCTTTTTTATTTAGAATAGTTTAAAGATTTTTTATAAATGGAATTAATGATTAATAATTTTGCACCATTTATTATGCACAAAGGGTTGCGGAAAATATAATGATAAGTGTATAATATGTGAATAACACTACGTGACTGTGAATTATATGCAAGAAATAAAATGTTTCTGCTCTTCAATTAATAGCAAATTCTAGAAACTTGAAAACATCTATCGAAAGTAATGCTTAGGTATAGTTTACCATCTAATAATTAAATTTAAGGGCTTGCGAAAAATATAATGATCAGCGAATCACATGTGAATAACTCTACGTTACTGAAAATAACACTACGAATTTTATGCAAGAAATAAAATGTTTCTGCGCATCAATTGATTGCAAATTCTAGAGACTTTAAAACATCTATCTAAAGTAATGCTTAAGTATAGTTTACCATCTAATAATTAAATTTAAGGGCTTGCGAAAAATATAATGATCAGCGAATAACATGTGAATAACTCTACGTTACTGAAAATAACACTACGAATTTTATGCAAGAAATAAAATGTTTCTGCGCATCAATTGATTGCAAATTCTAGAAACTTTAAAACATCTATCTAAAGTAATGCTTAGGTATAGTTTACCATCTAATAATTAAATTTAAGGGCTTGCGAAAAATATAATGATCAGCGAATAACATGTGAATAACTCTACGTTACTGAAAATAACACTACGAATTTTATGCAAGAAATAAAATGTTTCTGCGCATCAATTGATTGCAAATTCTAGAAACTTTAAAACATCTAAAGTAATGTTTAGGTACAGTTTACCATCTAATGGATGCTTAAGTCCAAACAGCTTTAGATCGATGGGTAAAAGCTTGCTTGAAATGTAGAGGTGGTCTGTGCGTGCTACTGACCACACTACCGCCATCATGCCGTCGGTCACGAACTTATGGAGACTTATTCTCCATGATCCCCTTGGCTTACAACGGGCTGCTAAAGGAGTGCTTCGCTTTTACAGAACCAAAAGAGTTTTCGAGGTTTGTCCTCTTTATGTTTCTTCCTTTTCCCTTCAGTTTTTTTACCCTTGTTTCATATTTAGTTTATAACATCGCTTAATTTCGTGATATCAGTTAAGTTTGAAACAGTATAATGCTACAAAATCTTCTAGTTTTTGTATGATTGAGTATCATTAAATTCACGAATATTTTTATCACCATATTTTTTATAACAGTTTTTTGATTAAATAAATTATTTAGAATCTGGTTAAGTTTAGAGAAAACATATTTACTTTTATTAAGCATTTCTTTTACTTGAAGGAATGCGACAGACTTAGTTTATAATACTATTTGATTTCTTTATCTTGGATTTGTAAAATTGTAGTTCAAGTTTGTAATAGTGTAATCATTTCCGGTTTCGTGGCTTTAACTACATTACTCGCTTAATCTATCAATCATTTATTATTTACTGTGGCTTATTACAGTGTCATGTAAAAGTCTCAGGCCAGTATATTCAATTATTTTCAGATTTCGGTTGTTCAGATAGATTATTTTCAAAATGCACATTAATTTTTTCAAAAATGAAGATAAAAACTATACTATATTGAAAAGATAAGGCTGTTTTGTGTTTTTTTTCCATTTCTTCATTATATTTTACTGTGATCAAATTAAAATAAAGCTGGAAACTTTTTTAAGTTACATTGTATCCTTCAGAAATGCCACAATGTCAGTGAGTTGATTTTAGTCTTTAAGGAATTTTTTAATTATGATATTTCTAAATAAGTGAAATTAACCCTTTGCACTCCGATGTCATCTTTGAGGTGCCATCAGCAGTCCCCACGCTAAAGTTAAAATTTTTTATTCCTTAATTATTAGTAACAACCCTATTTTAAGAATTTGAAAAATTATATAAAAATACTGTTCAAACAACATTTTAAAGTACATGGAATGCAAAGGGTTAATAATTTAGTTTATCGTCATATATATATATATATATATATATATATATATATATATATATATATATATATATATATATATATATATATATATATATATATAGTGCATTTTGAAAATAATATATCTGAACAACCGAAATCTGAAAATAATTGAATATACTGGCCTGAGACTTTTACATGACACTGTAATAAGCCACAGTAAATAATAAATGATTGATTGATTAAGCGAGTAATGTAGTTAAAGCCACGAAACCGGAAATGATTACACTATTACAAACTTGAACTACAATTTTACAAATCCAAGATAAAGAGATCAAATAGTATTATAAACTAAGTCTGTCGCATTCCTTCAGTTAAAAGAAATGCTTAATAAAAGTAAATATGTTTTCTCTAAACTTAAACCAGATTCTAAATAATTTATTTAATCAAAAAACTGTTATAAAAAATATGGTGATAAAAATATTCGTGAATTTAATGATACTCAATCATACAAAAACTAGAAGATTTTGTAGCATTATACTGTTTCAAACTTAACTGATTTCACGAAATTAAGCGATGTTATAAACTAAATATGAAACAAGGGTAAAAAAACTGAAGGGAAAAGGAAGAAACATAAAGAGGACAAACCTCGAAAACTCTTTTGGTTCTGTAAAAGCGAAGCATTCCTTTAGCAGCCCGTTGTAAGCCAATATATATATATATATATATATATATATATATATATATATATATATATATATATATATATATATATATATATATATATATATATATATATATATACATATATATATATATATATATATATATATATATATATATATATATATATACATATATATATATATATATACATATATATATATATACATATATATACATATATATATACATATATATATATATATATATATATATATATATATATATATATATATATATATATATATATATATATACACTCCTCAAAAGTGAAATTGCAACACCAAGAAATAATGCACGTAGCGTCATGTAAATTTCAGGAGCGATAGTAGTGAGATGGATATGAAATGATTAAAAAAACAGACTAATGAAATCATTATAAAGCAATTTATTCATAGAAAATATGTTATCTCACTACTATCGCTCCTGAAATTTGCATGACGCTACGTGCATTATTTCTTGGTGTTGCAATTTCACTTTTGAGGAGTGTATATATATATATATATATATATATATATATATATATATATATATATATGTATATATATATGTATATATATATATATATAAATATATATATAAAAATTTTTTTTTTCTTCTTCAAATTTTTAATTTTTTAATGCAGAATAATATTATTTTATTTAAAAACTAAATCTTTGCATTCTATGTTTACAAGTACAACCATTTTCAAAAAGTAGTTCTTAATAATGTAGTAATTTGAAATTTGAATCTGCATCATTGGTAATAAAAGCAGCAGAAATTCTATAGCAACGAACATATTAAGAAATTCTTTCGACATTCTAAACTTATATATATTTTCATGCAAATTTAAATGCACATTTTCTTAAATGCTAAGGTATTCCCTATAATCATTATTCTTCCAGTTTTTATCGGAAAAGAAACATTTGTTATATTTTCAGAATTCGAATAAACTTAGCAAAAGAAAGATAAGGATTTCTGGGATGGATTTATAAAGTGCTAAAAAAAATAAACTGTTTATTCACATTCGTTTTCAACGTTTTAGAGTTTGAGATTTTTCTCTAACATGTTTTTAAGAATAAAAGGCGGTTTTAAGTTGTTCAGTTTTCTTATGTAATTTAAAATAGTTTTAAATTCAATTTAAAGAAAATCAAGAATTCCACGATCTGTTTGCGTTGAATTTATGTAGTTCTAAGAGATATGCAAAATTATCATAAAATATCATCTTTTTATCTAAAAATTTAGAAGTTTATTACTTTTTTTCAGGATTTAAGAAAATTGAATTATCATATTGATTGAATCATATTTTAAGAACAAATATAATTTAGAAAATCAAAACGTTAGGTTTCGAGAGAAGGGCACCCTTCAATCGCCATCTTGGATTTTAGGTAAAATTTTTGATTTTTTTTCTCAATGCTTTTTGTGCTGTAAAATAATATTCTATCATTAAAAGTTTGTTGAGAACATCTTTCAAAAAAGGTGGGAAATAAAAGCTTTGTTTTGTTAAAATCCGAGAATTAGAGCTTATTAACTTTTACAACTCTTATGGATTTTTTTTTAATAAAAAGTGGTAAAAATGAATGCTATGAGAAATTTTAAAAATGGAATTCTATATGTAGTATTTTTCTATACTTAAGTAACGCAAAAAAGTCCTCTACGAAGACTATTTTACCACAATATTTTCTGGGTTGATTTGGAAACTTCAATACTATGGATTTAAGTATTGATTGTCCTAAACCCAAAAAAAGGTTGGCTATTCAACACCTGTGTCATGCAAAAATATGCATAATATATTTTTTCATCATTTAAAAACAAATTTATTATCTTATTAAATCTATTGCTCGGTATATAAAAATCCTTTATACAATCGGTATTTTTTTTACACCGCAACCTTGAATTGTAGTGGTAGCTTATTTACGTCGCACTATTGTTGTTACTAATCTCCAGTCTGGTCATACGGAGTCAGATTAGAGACTATAGACGGCACTAGAGCTGCACAATGGGCTATTCGTGATGGTCTGGGAAACATCCCTGAGGATTATCCGAAGACATGACATTACAATTTTGATTATCTGCAGAGGGAATGGCACCGTTTTTCGATAGCCCAACTACCAACTCGCGAAGTCGATCACTTTACGGTAGAACAGTTTAACGAAGACCAGTAACGCACATCCTATGTCCCTTCGCAAGTACATTAAAGCGATCACCCACCAGAATACTGACCGCAGAAATGTTTGACTTCGGTGATCTGCTGGGAACCGTGTCGTAACGATCAGTCCATTGCAGGACAACCTGAATTGAGTACAGAATTAAATCTATTTTTAGCGATTCTCTTTACTTCCGACTAACAAATTAGAGTAAAATTCGAAAACCGTTTCATGGTTGCTAAATGTTTTGATTTTACTAAATTCGCTATTATTTCTCACACTTTTTTTTCCGCCAACACATTTGAATACGTAAGGCTAAGAAAAAGAGCTTTGGCAATAAATTAAAACAATTAACAGCCAATATATGGATTCCTTAACTCATTTTATTTTATAGACGTCTTTGAACAGCCGTCCCAATTTTTGGTTTACATTTACCAATGTTCAACTTCGTAGTCTTGTAATTTTGAACACAATCCAGAAAACAAGGGAACTCCTGGATAAAACATTGGGAGAAATTCGCCTTCATGGAGGACTTATTGATGGAACTAACCCGTATTTGCATTACACGGAGAGGAAAACCACCAAATCCTCCCATGCTTACCCTGACGGCAAGGGGACTCTAACCCACGATCCGTCTACCACTGAGGATAATTTACGTTTGCACTATGGTCGGTGCGAGCCGGGTGCGAAATTCGTATCGATCAGCTATCGCTGGTATTCGAACCCGGATCTCTTCGTAGAAAATTATTATATTCAATATTTCATATGTACATAAAAATGAAGAATCATCCTTACTTTGGATCTCCATATTTTTAAAAAAACATATTTATTATTTATCATATTTGATTCTTCAATGGAATAGAATAATTGAACAAATGAATAATAATAATTTTCTGCAATGATTTATCAACATATTTTTTCAAGCACTGTTTCTCAAGAACTACGAATTCTTTAACTAGTCATAATCATCATCTTCAGAATAAATATTCCACTAATACTGTCTTCCTCCAACTACTTCAACAAAACAAATTTTCCTTCTAAATCTATTTTCCTTATAGTATATTATAAAATAAAACAAAATATGTATTCTTAAGAATTGTTGCAAATTCCACAACAGTGTGTAACACAGCAATAAACAGTAATATTTTAAAACAATACAGTACAACATAAAAAATGCATATCATTTGCTAATTTTTTAATTTAATTTTCTGGAGACAATGTCTCCGAAGAATTAGATTTTACTAAAATATAACAAGAAGATCTACTCCTATGTACTAGAGTAATCTTAAAACTTTCCTCCCACATTATTAGTGTTATTTGATTAGCGTTCTAAAATGCATGTTATTAATTTGTCACAATCAAATCTACCTTTATTCTATTCGATATTAGATTTTACTAAAATATAATGAGAAGATCTACTCCTATGTACTAGAGCAGAGCTGTCCAACTGCAAAGAGCCCACGGGCCCGAATTCCGGTCACTGATCACCTGGCGGGCCGCAGTTTGAAAAAGTTGAACAATACCCTCTTACCTCTTATACAATAACAATGAATAGTTGAATTATTAATTATAAAACAAGGGAACAGAAGGATTATAAAACAATTTGTCTATATTTTAATGGGAAAACTGAGGCCGATCAGCCTGAATAAGAAGTTGGTGGGCCACACAATATGTGTTCGTGGGCCACATGCGGCTCGCGGGCCGCCAGTTGGACAGCCCTGTACTAGAGTAATCTTAAAACGCCCCCCCCCAGTATTAATGTTATTTGCTTAACGTTCTGAAATGCATGTTATCATATTGTTAAAATAAAATCTACCTTTATTCTATTATTTATTAGATTGTACTAAAATATAATAAGATCTACACCTATGTACTAGAGAAATCTTAAAACTTTTCCCCCACATTATTCGTGTTATTTGCTTAACGTTCTAAAGTGCATCTTATTAATTTGTTACAATCAAACCCCCCTTTATTCTATTCTATATTAGATTTTACTAAAATATAATAAGAAGATCTACTCCAATGTACTAGAGCAATAATAAACATATATGTTCCATAAAAAAAAAAATCTTGATTATCTAATCCAATAATTGAGTACCCTCTGAAAGAACGTGTCAATCCTCAAAAGGATTTATTTGTCCTGTCACTTAGTCTTTCGTTTACCAGCACAACTTCTTTTGTCAAAAAACTTTTTTTCTCAGTTAAGATGGATATAAGCGCATGATAATAATAAGCACACCGGAGAGAGCTTTGTCCGATAATGTCAGCTCAATTCTCAGGAAGAATGAACATGTTTGTTTGAAATCTATATGGATCTTCGTATTTCTATGCTTGTTTTTTTTTTTTTTTTTTTTTTTTTTTTTTTTTTTTTTTACCAGATGTGCGTTTTTGTTCATTGTTAGTGTCTTTGGTTGTTCTCATAGTAGTTAGTTTAATAATATCAATGAGAAATCAATAATTGTAGAAACGACTTTTCATTGTGCGTATATATTTTAGTATTTTGAGAGAAATGATACTGAAATACAGGATGTACTCCCTAGCAATAATTTTACTTTGGCCCCAATGGCACTCAAAATTGTCTCAATATTGATCGCCTAAGAACATACCCTGAGAGAACAATATTGGGATGTCTAGAATTCTTAATACATGGTCTTAGAATGGCCTATATAGGTCCTATATTAGCTTAATGATGAATGTAAAATATCGGACGAATCTGACAATTTTTTATTGGTCCGATATTGGTTCTAAAGGGACAGTAAAATATCCGGTGAATAGGATAATTCTACATGGGGCCAATATCAGAAAAATAACGGCTCTTTGAACCTTTATTGAGCCAAGATTCATGAATATTGGTCCAATGAGGAGTCAAGTTATTTTGCTTCTAGGGCTGTAATCACCACCTTTAAAAAATATTTTTAGAATCTTTGTTGAAAATGAAATGAAAAAAATACGCATTTTAGGAAGCGCACATTATTATTTAGGCTAGAAGAAAACAAAATTGTTATTGAAATCTATCAAATCAAGTGAGGCAGATGAGATGAAAAAAACAAACTTATCTAGTTTGATTTCCTTATCGAATTTCCGATCTTTCTTTGGCTACTAAACATGTTCTGGTGTCCTCAGTCTCATTTTTCGAAATAGTGATTTGTTAGTTTGCTTTATAAGCACTTTCGTTTTTCATTTCTCACTTTATAATTTATTTAAGACCTCTTCTGTGTATGTTTTTTTTACTTGTCTTTTGAGAAGGATGCCAGCAATATTTATTAAGGGAAGTCAATACGGAACACCTTCCCTTCCACAATTTGGGTATCAGTTTCTAGTTAAATAAGCAGCAAATGATTCAAAATGTTTGAAGCCGATAATTTTAACTTAGTTTAAAAAAGGCTGTTGTTTGTTGACATCTATGAAAGTAGAAGTAGTATACGGCAATATTCCTTTTTTACAGTATCAGAAAGCTGACCAGCCTGTGTAGGGATCAAGGAAATGGCCTTGCATCAGAAAGTTTCTGGATTCGAATCCCGAGCAAGGCATGGATGTTTTTCCTTCTCTATACTATCTGTCCTTACTGTGGGAGCAACGTTGGCCCACCTAATATGGTGCCCCTGAAAGAGCGGTCAACAAATCTGCCTTTCAGATGCATGTATGACTTAGGTCATTCTCCAGGAGGGCATAAAAAATAAAACAGTATCGAAGGTATCAAAATGCGTAGAGGTAAGGTTCGAACCCTAGCGGTGGCAGGTTGATATGAGTTCTGCTCTCGGCTTGCACCTACCACAGTGCTGACGTTAATGATCTTCAGCGATTGACGGGTCACGGTTTAAAATCCTCTTGCCGTCGATGTAGCTATGGGAGGTTTTCGCGGTTTTCCTTTCCATGTAATGCAAAAATTTCTACACGAAGGTTAATTTATCCCAATGCTTGATCCAGAGATCCCTCGACTTCTGGGTTGGGTTCAAAATAACAAGAGAAGAATATTGTTTGTCGTAACTTCAAAATTGGGCCTATAATAAAATAAGATATAAAGAAAAATTTTCTTACACTAGAAATACATTATTGATTGATTAATGAGGTAAATATATTGTGTATTTAGAAATAACATATTATTTTCTTTTTATTATTTGCGAAGAAGCTCAAATTAAATAATCTAAAGTACTAATATTAATAATATTTTCGATTATTTGATTTGTAAGATAATGACTCGAAAGGTATAATGTTTTTTATGAAATTAAAAGCTATTAAGACTCCTTTTGTGAAAGTTAGTAAGATTGCAATGTAGAAGAATTAAAAACATGATTGAGACAAAAAAAAAATAGGCGGACATAAAGTTTGATAAATATTCCAATACTTAAAAAACAATACGAGTTAGAAATACTTTGTCCATGCGTTGTTTTTAAAAATGTAAAGAAACTATCTAACAATCAAACCACTACTGTTCGACTGAGAAGAGTTTCGAGATGAAAGTACACACTACACAGATTAAAAAGAAACTAGAAAAAATTAATCGAAGTGTAAGCGAACAATAACTTTAGTTTATATTTCAATTCTTAAATCGTTTTATAATTGTATAACCCGTTAAAATAGTTGTAAGTTTAAACTGTTTTGATTGTGACAGATAGCAACATGTTTAGTATTCATGTTTATTTTATTGAATTTAAGAAGGAACTAAGGCTCTAATTTATGAATTGCTAGCACATGTTTTTTTATAGATATTTTAATAAAAGATAATGCTAAACTGTCGTTAAAGGAGGTTTTTTTACTGTTTTTGAAAGGTTCCAGGGAAGGCTAATACAATTCTCTAAGAAATTCACTTTTTGAAAGAAAAACTAATAAAAAAACTGGGTGCTACACAGATAAAAAAAGTATGGTTAAAACTATCAGAATATGGTAAAATTTACCACGTTGCTGGCTCTACGAGAACACCAAAAAGCACGGTAAAAATTACCGAAGTGCTTCGGTAATGATTTTGGTAAAATTAACAAAAATATGATTTTATAATATAAATAAAAATTTGGTAAATGTGGTAAAATTTGTTAAATTTATCATGATACCTTAGAGTTTGGTGCAAAGAAACATTCATTTGTTTAGATTTACTTTTCAGTTTTTTTTTTACTAAATGTGTGGTAATAAGAAATATAATTTTGAAAACTAGAATTTTCAGTAAATCGTTACCATTTGAATGAAAACCGTTAGCATAAGAAAAGTTTAAACACCAATATATTTTGGTTTCATTACCTGAGTTGAGTTCTTTTTTTTATTTTATTAATTTTTTTTTACCAGAAATGTCTTTAAAATACAGTTTGGTAATTTTATCGTTTTCATTTTTTTCCGATACCTTGCAATATTTACTTCATTATGCATAATTATTTATTGGTAGTTAAGACATTTCAAGCTATAACATATGAATTTTCTTGAGAATAAGTTCATACTTTAAATTTTGTGAATTCGATATTTTATCACTTGCGAAATTTCTTATGAATTCTTTTATTCCATCAAATATAATTTGTAAACGTTTGTGAATTCATTTATTCCATCGATATATATATATATATATATATATACATATATATATATATATATATATATATATATATATATATATATATATATATATATATATATATATATATATATATATATATATATATATATATATATATATATATATATATACATATATATATATATATATATATATATATATATATATATATACATATATATATATATATATATATATATATATATATATTTATATATATATATAGATAGATAGATAAATAGATAGTAGTTAATAAATTTCTTATGATATTATTTCCTCCATCAAATTAGTTAGTAAATGTTTTGAAAATTCGTTTATTGCATGAATCTAGATGGTGAATTTCTTGTCTAAAATTTTGGCTAATGTTTTAGCGTACGTATGAGCTTAAAATAAAATTTTTTCGAAAGATGTTAGAAATTATTTTATGAATAATTAAGAAAGATTTTACAAATTTGGGACAGATTAGTTTATTATCGAATAAAAAAGCATTTTATCTTTAACATTTCAGTTTTAATTTTTTAGTTAAGGCAACATTTTTCAGAATTCCGTACATGCTTAGTATTTCTTTAAATTTCCTGAGGTATATATTGAGGATGAAAAACAATTTAAATTTCCGTATGAAACGTAAATATTTCTAAATAAAAAAAAACGATAGAATTTCTTAAATTAAATAAGATTCCGTGAATAAACAATATTCCCGATATATTTGCTTATTTGGATAGAAATACTTTTAACTTTTTTCTTTCGAATCATCAATATTTTGCTTTCTGAAATGAAATAAAAAAAATAGCCATTTTTTTCAATTTGCACTCAAGGTAGAATTGCTATGCAAATTTTGTAACAAAAAGACTTTTTGATTTAAAATGTAAAGTTTTGTTGTTTATCAAATATTTTTCAACCTATTTTTTATACTACAGTGTTAAAGAAAATAATTTAATTGCATTCAGTAAAATGTATGCCTTAAAGGTATTATAAATAACAATATTTGACAAATGATTAGGATAAGGCCATAGTTCCCATATAAATAAACACAATGATCAGCAAAAGTATTTCGCAATACATATAAACGGAAGAAAAAAAGAATTTAAGCTATATGCGTTTATGAGAAAATACATTTCAATTTTAAGAAAATATTTAATGCACAGCATGTTCTTTGACATGACTTAATTAAGCACACCGTTAAAATTTTCATTAAAAAATAATGGTAAAATAACCGGCTGCAGTCTATCCATCGAATTAACCGTAAAGTTTACTGTAAATAACATTTTTTACATTTACGGTTTTGAAACCGTTTACAACTAGTAGGGTTAAAAAACTATGAATACTAAACTGTTTACGGTAAAGAACGGTAAAAAACTATGTTTAGGGTAAAGAGCATTTTTTACATTTACGGTTTTGAAAAAGTTTACAACTAGTAGGATTAAAAAAATCATGAACACTTAACTAAACGTTTGTTTAAATCATTTACAACTAGCATGGTTTCAAAACCGTTAAAAATAAATTTAACTGGACGTTGTAGCTAGGCTTTTTGTTAGGCAATGGACATTGGAGTTAGGTTGTAGTTGAGTTGTTTTTTTATCAAATTAATCGTGGAATGTGGTTTAATTTGCTTATTTGGTTGTTTTATTTATCATAAAAGATGGGAAAAGCTAGACTTTTTTTTTGCGTTAAGCAGCTTTATGATGCTGCCATCTATGCGTGAATGAGGTATCGTATTCTAATAATCCAGAGGACACTGGAAGCACTTTGTGGTTTCAACACTGGTACTCGAACTCCAGTTCCGTCGGCCATGAATAGACAGATTAGCCTTCTCGGCTATAATATGTACACAGCTTCAAAGAACTAAGAGCCTTGAAACAGGTGAGATAAAAATCTGGTTGTTTAATTGTATTAGATGAAAGCAGTTTAAAAACGTTTTTTTTCTCACAGTTAACAGTTTAAATACCATCTTATTTATGGTTCTTTGACTGTTTTGCTTAAATATGGTAAAATTACAATTAAATAAATTGTTATTTAACTATTTTTTCCGAGAAATTTCTAGCAGTGTATGTATAGAACTAATTGAAGTGCTTAGAGGAAAAAAGTTAACAGGGTGCTTAGCGTTTTTAAAAAGTGCTTAAAGGTGCTTATTTTCTACTTTCGTTTTTAAAAAGCTCTTAAAGGTGCTTTTTTCATTGTGTGTTTTTAAAAAGTGCTTAAATTTCATCTTTTCCAAAAGAAGATTTTTTTCTTTACCATATCAATATTTGCTTCGAATTACTGCAAAAGCGTGTTTTTCACTTTGTTCTATTCAACGCTTTCACAATTCAATCAACTTCTATCTATTTCGAACTACCATCGGTCTGTAGCGTATGAAAGCGCCAATCATTTTATGAAATACTTGCGGGTTCGAATACTGAGTTGCATTCAGTGGGAAGGATCCATGCATTTTCATGAGCAACTCTACTGCATTTTGCAAGAGAGATAATCTTTTTAAATAACTATTAAATTAATTATTTATAATTTGAATAATTTTTTTTTACACAATTGTGTAAAATAATTTTAAATTAAAAAAAATTTAATGATTCTCTCAATATTGAATGTATTTAAAATTGTGAAATTGTTTTTATGGTGGCTTATTTAATCACGAAAAGAATTCTTTGTCAGAAACTAGTTATTTTATCATGATCATGTCACTTAGAAAACTATTTTGCATTTTGTTAACATATATATGTGTAGAACTTTCAACAATACGAAGGAAAAAAATTATTAGTGCGCATATCCTAATTATAATGCTTTTTTAAAGTGCTTAAAAATATTTTTGAGTGCTTAAAAAGTACTTAAAAGGTGCTAATTTTTTGCTGAAAAATATCACTACGCACCCTGTTTAATTATCCGTTATTCTTTTCTGTTACTTCACTGAATATTTTGCATTCGCAATGGAGAGAATTCTGCGTTAACTACCATTACTTTATATATTTATAATTCTGGTCAAAAATAATTAAAAAAAAGATACTTGTGGGACTAATTGTTATGAACATGTCAACCTTCATCTATGAAAAGATACCCCGACATAGCGTCGAGTTAACATGTCTTATATACTAGTGAATTGTAGTTGTAATTTTGTAGTGGTAGATACGCTACATACTCATTATAGACCACAAATTAGTATTTAAACTATAAAATCTAAATCTATCAAATCAACATTGAGGAGGGTGGAATAAAAAACATTTTTTCAAAATAATTGTATCAGTAATAATTGACTTTATTAATTCACGGCAATCAAACAGATTTTGATGTTCCAGTACTAACTTTCCAACACAAAAATGAAGTAAAATGACTTTTTCAAAATTTTACATAGAAGAGACGAGGAAATCTTGTATAAAATGGTAATTTACAACTTCAAACTTTAATATTTGCATTTAAAGACCTTTTTTAAACTAATAAATCAAAATTTTTATTTGATTTAAGTAAAATATATCTACCACTTATTTCGTTTATGAATTTATGGTAGCAGATCAAACTAAAAAATTTATTCTAATTGACTTATTAATGACCGAATTTTTTTTAAATTGGAATGGTGTGAAAAGAGCTATCATGAAAAGAGTGGTAGTACATTAATATTTTTATTCAGCCGGTGTTTCGTTATGTCAGCTACAAACTAAGTGTTAAACCAAACATTGTTATAAGATCTTGGATTTAAATTAGATTCGCTATAATACTAATGAAAAGTTTTTATCTCTTTAAATTATATTTGCACTAAAATCTAAAAAAAAGTATTTCGAAATTATTTTTCATTCATATTCAAAAATTTATCAATAATTGATTTTATAAATTAAAGAAATTTCAATGCTGAATAACTTTTTCCTTTAGATTTAAATAAATGCAAATTTAAAAAAATTTCTGTTTGGAAGGGAGTCGTTTTTTTGGAAATTTTTCCTTTAACGCAGAAAAAGACACCTGTGTTTTATGCTGTATTTCATAACTATAAATTAATAAAATCCTTAATATAATATTTTTCACTTATTTTGTACTAAATTATTAAAAAATAATGAAAAAAGTATGCAAAATATGCTTAATTAAAATTCTGCGTACAGAGTCTATATTTTTGTATTTTATCTTATTGATTTTTTAAACCTGTATCTTGTATACTTGTATCTGTATTTTGTATATATGTGTAACATGCATTTAAATGGCGAAAAAGCCTTGTTTAATGACAGTACAGAATATTATATTTTCAAGGCGAAATTAACAATTTATTAGCTCTTTTATTATACCCATCTCTATATCTGTGTTTATTTATAAAATTAATGCATAATAAAATTAATTTTATTCTAGTCCATATTTCAAATCAAAATTTTTATGTGTACAGGGGCTGGACTAAATAAGTGTTAACAGTGCTATACTAATTCTACGAAATAGCAAGTTTGAGGTTTAAATGTTTAGGAAAATTTTGTACAATAATTTTTTTAATCGATAGAAGACCTAAAAATACTTTTTTTATTAATATAAAAAGATAATTTCAAAATTATTGGTATTAAAAAAAGATTAAAGTTTTTAAATTTCTCAGTTGTTTTTAATACAAATTAAAAAGGAAAACATTTCTAAAAGCATTATTCATAATCTTTCAAAATGAGCAAATAGTTTTATTATGTAAAAGTTTCGAATACATTTGTAAATAAAAGAAAGTTTTTTTTCTCCATAGATTTAGTGTAGAATTATTCGCATTATTTTATCTGACCTTTGTACGTTTCTTTATTATTCCAAAAAACTTGTAATTTAAAAGAACATTTTTGAAATCAAAATATTTTTCAAATTTTAATTTTTTGTCTAAAAATACCAAAGAAAAACGAATTGTTACCTATTTCTATCAAGTTTGTTTTATTGTTATTATTTATGTTTAGTTCAATTTTATAGTTTGCTTTTATCTTCTATAATTTATTTTCAAAAGATTTTTTGGGACTGTGGCTTTGTTAGTCATAGTCACATGTTATATTTTTTTTTAGTTTTTTTATGTAATTATTTTCTTTGGCATTGTTTTTATAACAATCTTATACCCAAGCGTAAGTTAAATATAATATTGTTTTGATGTGTTCATTTTTTCAGGATGATGCTAAAAAAACGAAGCAAATTTTTTTAAATGTTGCTGCTTTCTTATAATCTCATTTCTTATCGATCATTTAAATAAAATTAGATTGCTCATTTTTTGTCGCACTGCAAAAGGCTTATAATTGTTCCACATTTTGTTGAGAGATGGCGCTGCTGCAGTGCCAATAATAGTTTAATTGTTCTAGGTTGAAGGCATTCTTGACAATAAAAGTTTTATTCGTTTTTTTTTTTTTTTAAATTACCAATTTTTATTCGCGCAATTTTTTCATTCCACAAATTCCTTTAGCTTTTCTTTAAAAAAAAAAAGAAAAAAGGCTTGTTTATAGAAACCTTTTAATGGCCAAACGTTTTGTAACGTGTTTTCTTTCTTCTCTATTGTTGTCAATAGTAGTATTCAATACTTTTTATGTATTGTAACTTAAAAGTCAAAAAACCATTAATTCGGCTCAATAAGCATTTTTAATTTGAGAAAAAATAAAACAAATAGTTTTTATGGTCCCTCATTTTTTTGTAAATGCCGAATGAAAAGTTTATTTTTTATTTTTATAATGAACAAATAGAAAAGTTTTTTTTCTTGAAATTTTTACTTTGTTAAGAAGCTTCAACAACCATGTATATTTAATTCCAAAAGTTTTTGTTAATGGTTGTTCGTTTATATTTCACAAATTTCCAACGAAAAAATTACTATATATTGTTTATTTGATAAAAAGAATGATTTTAAGATAATGTTTCTTATTTCAAACATATAATATTTTTGTTATATTTTCACATCGTTTCTTATTTGTATCTGGTAAAATAAGATATTGCACTATCTTACGAATTTTTATACTGTATATTTCAACATAACTCTTTAAGTTATGAGTTATAATTTTACTGAAACCCTATAATTTATGAGTTAAAATTTAGCATAACGTATGAGTTAAAGTATGTTTTTTGAGGCAATTGCCAAAAACAAAATGGTTACAAAATAAGTCCGTTTTATTTAGTTATGAAGCTACTACAACCTCGTGTTATTTAATTCTAAAAGTTTTTTTTTTAACGGTTGCTTGCTTTTAATTTACGAATTTGCACAAAAACTACTCTAAATTGTTCATTTGATAAAAAGAGTTATTTCAAGGTATAAATTTTTATTTCATATTTATAATATTTTTGTTATGCTTATCACTTCTTTTCTTATTTATATCTGGTTAAATGCGATTTTTACGATTTGTTATGATGCATATTTTAACATAAATCTTAAATCTATGAGTTATAATTTTAGCAAAACCCTATAATTTATGAAATAAAGTTTAACATAACTGATGAATTAAAGTATGTTTTTTGAGACAATTGCCAAAAACAAAATGGTACCAAAATAATACTCAGTTTTAGTTTGTTCTGAATCTACTCTAATCGAGTATACGAGGGTTGCTATTTATATTTCTGGCCTAATAATGAAAAAACAAATATGTAGGATCGAAATTGGTTTTATTGTTTTTCAAAATATTCTCCATGATGATCAATACACTTTTGCATGGGTTTCAACCAATTTTCAAAGCACTTTCTCCAGTCCGATTGAGGTAACTCCAAAACATGCGTTTTGAATGCATCAACCGCTTCTTCGGGGTTCGAAAATCGTTGTCCACGTAATTTATTTTTGATGTATGGGAATAAGAAAAAGGCATTGGGTGCAAAATCAGGGCTGTACGGCGGATGACCCATCAGTTCGATCTTTCGCTCCGTCAGAAATGCCTTTGTTTGAGTCGATGTGTGAGAGCTCGCATTGCATGATGAATAATGATTCGCCTGTTCTTCTGCTTTTTTCGAATTTCTCCGATGACTTCTGGCAAACAAATGGTCGTGTACCAGTCAGAATTGACCATCCTGCGTTGCTCTAACGCCACTGTTGCCACATGACCGTTAATGCCGAAGAAACAGGCAATCATTTGTTTCGATGTGCTTCTTCCTCGAACAACTTTTGTTGGTTTTGCCTCGTCTTGGAAGACCCATACAGTTGATTGCTGTTTTGTTTCCGGCTCATATGCATAGATCCATGATTCGTCACCTGTGTAGATGTTATACACAGCCTTTGATGTACCTTGAATGTATTTTCCAACATTTCCTTGCACCAATCGACACGAGCCTTTTTTTGAGCGTTTGTCAGATTATGCGGGATCCAACGCGAACAAATTTTTTTTACGCTCAAATGTTCATGCAATATTTTATTGATGCTAGTCATACTAATGTCCAAAGACGCCTCTATCTCACGGTATGTCACATGACGATCTTGCTTTATCAGTTCACGCACAGCATCGATCTTTTCTGGCACAACAACGGATTTTGGACGACCTGCACGGGATTCGTCCTGGATCGAACATCGACCACGATTAAATTCGTTATTCCAATTTTTTACAGTGCTGTAGGATGACGCTTTATCGCTGAATAAAGAATTAAGTTCATCGAAGCACTCTTGTCTTGACAATCCACGTCGAAAGTTATGAAAAATAATGGCACGAAAATGTTCACGATTCAATTCCATTTTTTGAAAGAGAAGAACTTTTCAATTTACTGTCAACAACACAAATGAATCTATAATGGTAAATCGTCTGCTGAATTTATGTTTAAAAATATCTAACTTTCGATTAAAATCGTCTGCGGTCGCCTAGCAACACTTACTGTTGCCAAGGCCAGAAATATAAATAGCAACCCTCGTATTTAATTTTAAAAGTTTTCATTAACGCTTGTTTGCTAATTATTACTAGTTTGCATATTACTATATATTGTTAATTTGATGAAGAGACTTATTATTTTTAGATATTATCTTTTTTATTTCAAACTTATGTAATTTTTGTCATGCTTTTTATATCTTTTCTTATTTATATCTGATTATTGCGATACTGCAATATTTTACGAATTGTTATGATTTATATTTTAATATAACTCTTTAAGTTATGAGTTATAGTTTTATTGTAACCCCTTAATTAATGAGTTGAAATTTAACTTAATTTATGAATTGAAGTATTTTTTTAAACCAAATGCGTAAAATAAAAAAGGTACATAATAAGTCAGTTTTTACTTTGTTAAGAATCTTTTACAGCCTCGTATACTTAACTCCAAAAGTCTTTATTAATGGCTCTTTGATTTTAATTCACTAACTTACGAAAAAACTACTAAATATTGTCTAATTGATTAAGAGAATTATACTTAGGTTATAAAATTATTTAAAAATTTTGAAAGTATTACATTTTTGTCATTTTTCTCCATCTTATTTTAATTTATATCTGGGTACGTTGCAGTATGTTACGAATTTCATAAGTTATATTGTAACATGACTCTTTAAACTATGAGTTTAATCTCAAATTTAAATGATTTTTATGTTCTAAGGTATCATGATAAAATTACTAAATCTTACCACATTTACCAAATTTTATCACAAATTATGAAACTATATTTTATTGTTATTTTAGCGACATCATTACCAAAGCGCTTCGATAAAAATTACCAGTTTCTTTTTTTTTTTTTTTTTGTGTTCCCATAAAACCAGACACACTGAAAAATTTTACTATAATCTGGTAGTTATGGTGTTTATGCCATACTTTAATGTGTCATGATATGAGCACTAAATATTACCTCATTTATTACCCTTAATTAATGTGTAAAACCCTTAATTACAGTGTAAAAATTTAGTATAACGTATGAATCAAAATGCTTTTGAAAAAAATGCCAAAAACAAAATAATTACAGAAAAGTAAATTTACTTTTTTCTGAAGTTTCAACAAACTCGTATATTTAATAACAAAAGTTTTTGTTTATGTATTAATTGTTTGTTGATTTTATTCCACTAATTTCCACTGCGAAAAATAAGATATATTAATTTCACAAAGAGAATTATTTCTAAACAACTTTTTTTTATTTCCTACTTACAACATTTTTGTTATGCTTATTCCAAAAACAAAATAAAAGTTATTATATCCAAATGAAAATTAAGAATTCCATAAAAAACGCATTGATCAGCAATGCTTACTATTTAATACAGATTCTATGTAGTGAATGATTTATTCATAAACAGAAATGTAATTATAATTTAAGGCTTTAAGGCAATACAATGATTAGCCACATTTTCAACTCGTCCAAGAGCGTGCATTTAAGATAGGTAAAAAGCACCATGATTCTCATGTTTGGTTGACCTGGAAATCATGAATCCAAAATTGAATAGACAATAAGATGTTTCTGTGTATTGTGATGGAAAACCTTGAAGCTTTTAAAGTACCTATCTGAAAACAATATAAAGGAATAGTTTGATAAAGAATCGTCAAATTTGAAGAAAGAGAGGCTTTCTTTTGTACTGCACCAAGCCTTTCATTTGAATTTATATTTTTAGCGATTTAAAAAAAAAACATTTACCTAACAGTTCTATGTTTTGTTTTGAATATATAATAAAGGAAATAATATAAATATTAACTGCATTAAATAAAAAACGATTGACGATTTTTGCTGGTAATTTTTGACGCATGACTAGTCTTGAGAATAGACTAAATGTTTCTTTTTGCGGTCATTAACTCTGATTTAGTGAATTAATAGTTCTAGCCAAATTACTTAATAACTAATAGTCCTATTGACATTGGTTTATTACCTTCCACTCAGCTTAATGCATCGGAAAAAAGTACTTCGATTGTTTAGATAGAAAACTTTAAGCCCCCCCCCCATCCTTCGTAAATTCAAGATGATGGCTTAATCTCGTATCAGAAGAGGGACCAAACTAACGTATTTATATAGAATCTAAACCAAATTTTTTAAAAATTATTATCCAGTTTTTCCTAAATTATTTCAAAATGGAGTTATTTTATTGACGCGGGAACTGGACGAGTCGTAAAGCTTTTAATTAATTTTTAATTATTTTAGACTGTTCACAAAGATTAATTATATTAAGATTAATACACATATAATTGGTGTTTCTATTAATTAAATAACAAAGATAGAGTAAAATTCTAATTAAAAATGATTACGTTATATAAATATTTTTTTCTTCATTCTTACTATGATTAATTTTGCAACAGCAACAAAACGTGTGAGCTAGATCTAATATTCTAGTTAAAATCTCTTTACCAACTTAATCCCTGAAGGCTTTAAAGTTTTTCATATTTATAGCTTAAAAGTAAAACGATAAGCTAATGCATTTTTTAAAAAGTTAAAAGTATAAAACCTAAAAAACTAACTTATAAAAGCAATTATTTTGGTCGAATATATTGATGACGTTGGTGTAATGTCATCAATCTTTATTTCAGTCGGATAGTATTATATCGCTAAAATTTAGAGAATTTCGAACTTTTCAGTTTTTTTCAGAACTATTGAAAATAATAGCTTGAAAAATTGCTTCTGACATAAAATTTCTTCTTCAGTACACTTAGCACAAAAGTATGATTTTTGTGTAATCTTAAAGTATTAAAATAATGATTTTTGAAGTATTGTTAATTTTTACTTAGTATGAATTTTATTCTTAAATGTTTTATTAAATATTTTTGGGAGATATGCAGAGTACTCCGTAATGACCATTCTAATGTTGATTTTTAGTATTCCTTTTAAAAGTTTTAAATTTTTTCATCATAATCATACATTGAAGAATCATTATTGAGGTTGATTTCAGTAAAAGTGGGAATAAAATTATTAAAAGAATAGTTTAATTTTTAAATGAAGCTGAAAAGGGTATATCTTTTATTAAGAGCCATTAGGCTTTGTTATGTTTCATTAAGTAATAGTTGCCGTTATTAGTAATGACAACCAGACATAATTAACAGCAAACTCGCCATTGGGTAAATGTGATAAAATTGCATGTTAATCACAACTAATGATTACCAATGAAGTTTGGATATAAAATTTTAATAGATTCATTTGGTTATTATTTGTAATCACTGTTTATTGATCATAAAAATTCAATAGTATAGTGTCATTTCCTTCCAGCGTAGAGAGTGTACTTTTTGCACATACGTTCAAACTCTTTCATCTTGAAAAAAATATCAGTTTAAGGAATACCTGGTAAATGTAAACCGAGTAATGGCCAATATTTGCTTTGATAAAAGACACCCTAGTTAGTTATACCTTACATTGAGAAAAAAATATTGTTAAAAATACCAGTAAAGCTTACCGTGTTTCTGACTCTATGGAGACGCCAAAATGGTCGGAAAATTTTTTATCGATGCTCTTTGGTAATGATTTTCGTAAAATTAACAAAACATATAGTTTCATAGTGTGCGATAAAACTTGGTAATTTTATTATGATGCTTTCATGGCATAAAAACAGTTTTTCGGGTAAATTTACTTTTAAATTTTGTATTTTTTGTGTATGGTAAAAATAACTATAATTTTAAAAACCAGACTTTCTTAACGGTAAACCGCTACCATATGAACGGAAAAACTACCAAATGATTGGTTTAAATACCAGATATTTAAGTTTTATTACCTGTATTATGTTTCTTTATATTAGAAATGTTATTACCAAATGGTACGCTGATTCTACCAGATTTCTTTCTTCGTCTAACAACTTCAACGATTTAAACTAAACGTGTTAAAACGTAATTTGTGCTCCAAAATTCCGTGGTAATTATTGATAATAACTGGTCAATGTTCATCATTCATCACTTGTCAACAATAAACTCTCATTAATAAATCACTCTAAATAAATTGTTTGTTGTTGATAATAGTGATTATTATTATTAAAACAAATGAACTATATTGGCCTTAACATTTACACTGTGTCATAAAAAATGATAAAGAAAATAAATAAGCTTTTTAATACGGATAATTATATTTTGATTATTATTATTATAGTTAGGCTTGCTTTCACAATTTATTACAAAAGAGTAATTTTTATCTTAGGATAATCATTCGTTGCTCAGAAATATTGCATTTATTGTAAAGGATGTGTCCTGATGAAGACCTTTATGTTTTCCCATTGAAAGGTTTTCTATTTTAGTTATAGGAGCCGTGGTGGATCAGGAGCGTTCGCCTTCCAGTGAGGTGAACCTGGTTCGAATACCTGCCATGGTTGGTGGATATGAACTCCGCATCCGGTTTGAAACCGACCACAGTGCTGGTGTAAAATATCTTCAGTAATACACGGATCATGGGTTAGAGTCCACTTGCTTTCAGGCTAACCATGGGAGGTTTTGTAGTTTTTATCTCCATATAACGTAAATGCAGGCTAGTTAAAAAGTCCTCCATTAAAAAGTCCTCCACGAAAGCAAATATCTCATAATACTTGATCCAGGGGTTCCTTTGTTTTCTGGATTATGTTCAAAATTATAAGGCTATAGAGTTGAACATTAGTAGTCATACACCAAAAAATTCGGTCGGCTGTTCCACGACTGTTATAAGAAAATAAAATAAAATATGAAAAATAGGAATTTTTCATAGCTCCTTCCCTTTTTAAATAGGGTCTTGCATTTGTGATGAATTTTCATTAATAATAAATTTCTGCCAATAAATTAAAAATAATTCAGAATCACGTGGAAATTGGACTATAAATTAAAAATTTCCCCTGTCGAATAAACTCGTATATCTTCAAGACTAATTTGAAAATTATAGGAAGCCACCAGATGACATCGACAGTACGTCACAATGACGAGAGTGTAATAGAGAGGTAAATAAGAGATGGTTTCAAAGAAGTAAAATAGTTTACAAGCATTCTGTAAGCCGCTCATCATAACCAAATAGTTATAACACAGAGGATGCATGTGGATGACTTTTTACGTGGTGGAATTATCGGCAGCCTGGAATGTGGGCGTATTCAGATGAACGTATCCGAGTAACTTGAAATTGTTCAAAGTGTCATCTCTAAGGTTTGGCAACAATTCAAAGATGGTGGAAATGTCAGTAGACGTAACAATACAGGCCACCCGCAAGTTACAACGCGGAATAAATACTGGTATTTGGCAGTTACTGCCAAAAGATGTAGACGGAACGCAGCATCTGACCTGCCTCATCAATGACCCGAATCTACAGCCACAGGTACCACAGTTTCAATACAAACCGAATACAAACGTTTGAGAAATATTGGTTTAGATGCTCACAGGCCGATCAGTTGTGTTCCACTCTCGACAACTCATTGTCCAACGAGTCCAGATTTAGCTTGCAATCTGATTCACGTTGGACGCCAGATACTCGTCACCACCAAGACAACATCATGAACGAAACCACTACTGAAGGGCAGGATCGCTCGTCTGGGGTGAAGTTATACTGGGCTCCGGAACAAATCTGCATGTCAACTCGGAACCATGACAGGCCAATTTAAACGAGGCATCATTCTGTAACAACATGTACTTGTACGTTTGCTTAGGGGTGCATGTGGTGCAGAATTTGTGTTTATGGTAACACCCGTCCTCATCTAGCTAACATCATAAACGAATGTTTTCAATCTGAGAATATTATCCGTAAGAAATGGCCAGCATCCTCACCTGACTTGAACTGATAAAACAAGTGTGGGGAATGTTTGGCAGAGTTGCAGTCCTTCAACCACCTTTTACTTGTGTACCAGAACTTCAGAGATTATTGCGGGCTGAGTGGAGTAATTTCCCCCAAGATCAGATTGATAATTAGGGGATGCTTAGGCGTTGTACAGACTGCATTTCATAGCATGGGAGACTTATAATCTATTAACCTCCTATCCAGCCATTTAATATTAAGTTTCTGTCAAGGATATATTTATTGAAATTGCTCCAGGTAACAAAAATCGTAGTTTTTATGAATGGTATCATAGTTACACCATCTTTTTTGTTTTTTACCTTTTGTTTAATAAATAGGCTTTATGAATAAGTCACGCTTGTTTTGTTTCTAAACTTTTATTTGCAGAAGTTGGTATTATCCTTAATTTATGGCCATGAGTATATTTTAACACAAATTTTTAGTTTATGAGTTGCAATTTAAGTTATTTTTTTATTTAACTAGTTAAATTTTAACATATTGTAGGAATTAGGCCATCCTTTCTGAAATAATTGCTGAAATGTTTACGGAATAAATCAATTTTACGAAGATAATCGGCTTTTGCTTATAAAGATTGTTACTATTACAGAACGTATGCTCACTAACTGTGTTCTTAAAATGTTTCCCTGAGTAAAGTAATCAGCCATTAGCGCTGTTTAGATTAAGTAATTTAAGTAATCCTTATCTAATATTCTTTATCTTCAAAAATATTCTATTTCAGGAATCTAAGCTATAAAAGATGCAATTGATTAGTAAAATTTCCTCGTCTCTTAAAATGATGTAAAGTTTTGTTTTATTTATATGATTATAAAGTTTGTGTGGAACCAGGATTTAATTTTAAATATTAATTCTTAAATCAATTTTTCAAATGATGTATTAGTTCTCAGATATTTTGCTAAAATGATAATGTATAAATTTTGTTTTGTATTCAAATATTTAAATTTTTTTTTTCTTATGTTCAGCCGATCTTACGTTTATTAAATATGTAACACTTATTGTTTTTTTTTTAAAATTTTTATTTGTTAGTCAGTTCTATTAAAAATAATTTTCTTGCATTACTTTGTTGTAGTTATTTTTACGATAAGTATGTATTTTAATCAATACAATATGTCTGTCACTTTGTACAAAAAATTTCTGACAAATTGAAAAATTAATTGAAAAAAACGGAAGGAGACGGAAATATAAGTTGTGCTACCTTGAGTATCAGAAACAGTGTTTTATAACTTTTATCAGAGCAGGAAATTCTGATAAAACGACAAATTTTGAATTGATAAATTTTGTAGTTGTTTTACAGCAGGTTTTCAAATAAAATCGAAGCAAACTGTATATTTATGCATTTTCCACATTTCTTTTACTATTTCATATGTGTTTGGTCTTAATATGAAAATTTTTAATCTAAAACCATAACTACTTTACTTAAAGGAAGTTTTAATTTTCTTAAATAATAGTTTATAATGTTTTATTATTTCTTGATTTAATCATCAAATTAATCTTTTTATTGAGTAATAAAGTGTATTTTCTAAAACTACGTGTTTGCAAAGCTAAATCCAAGGCCCGTAAAAACCAGTTGATAAGATACCAAGAAACAATGATAATCCGTTTTTCTTAATCAAATTTGCTTTAAAAATACACTGATAGAATTTTCTTAAAATTTTATAGATCTAAAATTACTGTCAAATAACTGATAACAGTTCGTCCATCCAATTCACCTTAAAGTTTCTGGTAAAGAACATTTCTTACCCTTTGAGTTTTGAAACCATTTTCAACTAGTATGGTTGAAAAACCATGAGTACAAAAAATATACGATTTAACCATTTACAACTAGCATGGCTTCAAAACCGTAAAAAAGAAATCTAACTGGACGTTGGAGCTTGGCTTTTCTTTAGGTAATGAGCATTGGAAGAAGATTGTGGTTGAGTTGTATATTATCAAATGAACGTAGGAATGTGGTTAAATAGTTTATCTGGTCGTTTTATTTATCGTAAGAGATGAGAAATACCAGACTTTTCGTGCTACTCAGCTTTATGGCGCTGCCATCCATGCGTGAATGAGAGCACTGTATTCTAATAGTCCAGGTTCACAAATTGGGGAATGCAGGACACTGGAAACACTTCATTTTTAGGGAATTTAGGAAATATTTGTCTGGAGATCTAATCCCCGTTGTCTCGGTGACGAGATTGATAGGTTAGCCCTCTCGGCTATAATATGTACCCAGCTCTAAGGAACTAAGTGTCTTTTTTAAGGTGGTCTAGGTGGTGCGAGAGGACAGTTGAAAATCGATTTTCCTTATACCATCTTATTTATGGTTGTTTGACTATTTTGTTTGGCTATGGTAAAATGGCAATTAAAAATTTTTTATTTAACCATTTTTTTCCGAAGAATTTCTTGCAGTTTACACACATTTCTGTAACTTATACAATATGAATTATAGATGGACATATGAATTGGAGCATTATTTATTTCTTAAGATTCTAAAAATGGATCATTATATAGGACAAAATATAAATACAAAAGTAAATTTTTATTGAATTTCTTTTCACAATTTTATTTTAAATGCTGTAGATATTTTAAGCTTCTAGTGTATGATTTCGTAAAACAAAAACAGAGCAGTGATATTAAAAATAACTTAAGTGCATTTAATACCATCTTACACTCTATAGAAAAAAAAAATCTGTCTTATCTTAATACTCTGATTTAATCACGTCCAGAAAAGGATTTGGGCCCACGTTTTTCTATATTTGATCAAATGCCAAATTCCTAAGCTATTCCAAAATTCTTGGAAAACGGATTAAAAGAATTTTTCCCTATCTACGACTTGTCAAGGAAATGTGCCTGCTTTCGGCAGCCCAGTCTTATCAATTACCTCAAAACTAGTGATAAAGACATATCGCGATTGTTTCCAAACTGATGGGTTCTATCTATTAAATTATGCTTTATTTGGAATTGAACAAGATCGTTTGCTCTTTTTATAAGATTATAGTATGTTTTTAATTAATAATACTTATTTTGTTACTAAAAGAATAAAAAAGGCAATGGCTTGTTTTTTTTTGTTGGTATATTGAAATCCTTTTTATGTGAAAAATGGTTGATTCTTTGTTTAATAAAAGAAGTATCTGAACTAATCCGTTTTGTTTTTATAAATTGAATTCACCGTATTTTTGATTGATGTTCTTTATAAAAAACATTTACTTAGATTAAATATAAATATAATATTAATCGTGAGTAATTTTTGATCTAATGCTCGGATCTTTACGTTCTAGGGCTCAAACTTAATGTCTTGAGGAGGTGACTTCAAATATGATTACTAATAAGTGCAGACGATATTTTAAGTTATGAAATCAGACTCAATAGCGTACTTTCCCTGAATAAATGAACCTCTTTTTCAGACAAATTCAGATTTCTGACCACCAAAATATAAAGAGTAGCCGCAATCTGGGAAATATAGTCCCAATAGTTTGAACACGAGAGGGCTCCAAACTTTGGACCCCTTAATGTTAATTTTACTTTTTGCATATTTTACCATAGATTGAGAACTTTTTCAGCGAATTGAAAAATTTTTGCTCAAAATTATAATATTCATTTTGTGAAGGATATTTCTCTGCAAAATATATCTTTTAGTGAATATTTTTTTAATTATTTTATTTAATAATTATTGAAAAAATTTTGAATTATAAGGTATAAAATATATTACTTTACGAAGCAAAATACAAAATTTGAGAGTAATCCGTCGAATAGTTTTTGAGAAATCGAATTTTAGATATCCGATTTTTTTAAAATTAAATTTCTCAGGAACTCGTCAGCCAATTTTGTATTTTGCCATGTAAAAAATATATTTCTTAAAATGATGCAACACTTGTATGCCTTACAATTCAAAATGTTTTTGATCATTATGAAAGAAAAAATAAAAATAATAAATATTTACTGAAAGTAATTTTTTGCAGGGAATTATCTTTGGATAAAGGTATTTACAATTGAGAGCAAAAATTTTTCAATTCGCTTAAAAAGTTCTCAAGATGCTGCGAAATACGAAAAAAGTAAAAATAACATTAAGGGGTTCTAACTTTGGAGCACTCACCTGATCAAAATATTGGGACTATATTTCCCAGATTGCAACTACTCCCTACATTTTGGGGATCAGAAATCCGAATTCGTCAAAAAAAGGTATGTTTACTCTGAGAAAATTTGTTTTTTGTCAGTTTTCGCAACTTGAAATATCGTCTGCACTTATTAATTAGCATCTCCTGCCTGATAGCACTAACGCAGGTGCCGGAGTTTTCTCCGACATTTTTTCTTTCTACCTAGAAATTGCTGCGGTTCAGCTCTGTCCGAGCAGCAATGCCACGTAGAAAAATTCATTACTGCCGAGCATTACTGGGAGGCTAGAGATATGTTAGATTAATGAACTCTGTTTCAGCACTTCTTTTGTTGTACTCAGTGTCCTTTCTTTTTATTGTTTTCTGCTGTAACTCTTCATAATCTGCCATTAAAAAACGTTGATTTTAATAAGTGATTAAAAAATCAAAGCAAAAGGATCTTTTATTGCAGAAAAAATGCAAAGGAATGGAGATTTTAGACTCTCTCGAGCCACCTCTAGCGTGAATGCAGGATACGATACCGTCGAGCATGGAGGCATAAAGTCTTCAGAAGTCCCTTATAATGTCTGGCAGTAGTCCCTTATGTCCCTTATGATGGGAATAATCTCCTGATGGCAGAAGTCTCTTATGATGTCCAACAGTATCTCGTTCCACAGTTGCTGCAAAAACACCGATAGTTAAACTAAACCAGGAGACATAAACCCCTTATGATGGGAATAATCTCCTGATGGCAGAAGTCTCTTATGATGTCCAACAGTATCTCGTTCCACAGTTGCTGCAAAAACACCGATAGTTAAACTAAACCAGGAGACATAAACCCCTTATGATGGGAATAATCTCCTGATGGCAGAAGTCTCTTATGATGTCCAACAGTATCTCGTTCCACAGTTGCTGCAAAAACACCGATAGTTAAACTAAACCAGGAGGCTGTCCAACTTGTCATCCAAGTCACCCCAGATATACTCGTTTGGTGACAAATCTAGGGTTCCAGCAAGCCGGAGAAGGGAATAAATGTGAGGGAAGCCCCTCGTTGTGTGTGGCTGAGCTATTGTATTGTTGAAAAATGAGTGGCAACACATGTGGCTGAAGGATGTCACAAACGTCCCACTGTGCTGTCATAGAGCCATGGTTCAATACTAGGTGTGACCATGTGTCGTATGCTATGGCACCTAATACCATCACACCAGCTCTAGAAATGGTGTTTTTCGGTACAGTAAAGGCAGGATTGAGACCCACCTAACGCTGCTTTTGTTTAGAGTGGTGTCAAATATAATAATGTTGTCATCAGTGGTGAGTGCAGGTTTAATTTGGGAAGTGATGACCATAATTTGTGAGAGTGGAGGCCGTGTGATAAACACCTCAATCCTGCCTGATCTGTCCAGCATCACACCACTTATACCGCTGGTGTGATAGATAGAGTACCATCACATGCGCCACAAATCACTATAATATTGATCAATGGTACCATGAAAGCCTAACTATACATTCATGACACCTTTTAACCACATATATAGCCACTCATGACAGGGTTTCCTGGAACCGATTTTCAACTAGCAATGCTTAGTCACAGACAGCAAGGATGTCACAGAAATGCCTCCGTCAAGTAATACCCTTACCTGGTCTAATCTGGCCATATCTTGGACCACTTGGGACAACAACTCGGACAACCCCCGAGCTTAGTCGATTTATTGGTATCTTTACAGCAACTGTGGAACAAGATGTCTCAAGATATCATAAGGGACTTGCATGCCTCAATGCAAGACCGTATCGCACGCTGAAATCGCGCTAGAGGTGGTCCTAGAAGGTATTAAAAACTCCAATCATTTGTATTTTTTCGGCAATTAATGATTATTATGCTTTGATTTTTTAATCACATACTTATCTAAACGTTGTATTCGCGTATGCAAAACTTCGCTTCATTCTGACAACTCTTTCTAAGTGTACTACAGCAATGAGTGTATTTATTTTGTTGCAAAAAAAATTGGCCTTTATGTTTGGCTTATAGAACTTATCTAAACTTATCTAAACTTATATCTGCAATACTTTTTGTTGTAATACATTGAATTCGGTGCATTTTCTACTTTTTTTTTCTACAAAGAAAACACTATACGAATTAAATGTAAACATAATTCACAGTTACGAATTTTTTTAATTGTTATAAATTAATTAATTATAACATTCAAAATAGTTTACTAATATATTTTGCAAATGCATTTTGTGAAAATACAAACACAAATCAACCTATTTTGATTAATGCAGTGCCTCACATATGTAATAGAATACTTAATAATTTTCATTAAATTCAATTTTCATTGTCAAGGAAAAGTGCCTGCTCTTGACGATCCAAGTCTTATCAATTACCTCAAAACTAGTGATAACGACATATCGCGATTGTTTTCAAACTGATGGGTTCTATCTATTAAATTATGCTTTATTTGGAATTGAACAAGATTGTTTATTCTTTCTAAAACATTATCGTTGGTTTTAAATTAGTTATTTTATTATTTTGTTAATATTATTATTATTTGATCAATATTTTTATTAATAATTATTATTTATTTGTTATAGTTTTGTTTATAAATGAATAAAAAAGAAAATGGTTTATTTGTATGCCTTATTGCAAAGCTTTTTAAGGGAAAACGACACAATAAAAACATATTTGAAATAATCTGTTTTGTTGTTGTAAATTGAGTTTACAGTATTTTGCAGAGCTTTTTCTGATTAACATGAATTTAAAGTAAATATAATGCTTAATTTACAATGTTTGTAAATGATATAAAATATTTAGTTTGTAATATTAAATGTTTTTAAAATTAATGGAAATCGTCTCATAAATTTTATATCAAATTTGCATTATTGCAAATACAGAACAAATGATTTTGAAATATACCTTGACTCATCATAGGCATTAAACGTTTGGAAATTCAACTGTAACTGTAAGTATTTATTTAACTATAAATGATAAATATAATACTAAATGTTTTAAAAAACATGCTTTAGGAATGTAACTAGGTGAAAATAGTCAGTTTCGAATTTTTTTTTAATAATCTATATTTGAACTGTAGTTTATCTGCTTTCTAAAACCCATTAAATTTTGTTCTTTGATTTTTAGAAATGAAATTATAGTTGTTGCTGTCAGACGAAATTGAAACTGAACAGAAGTAAAATCTTGAAAACGAATAAATGATATTTTTTTGTTATTCTTTAAGTATTTTAATCCCTTTTATTTGCTTGAATTACATATTTAAGACAAATATAATTTATTTTCAGAAACGAATTTTTTTTTATTGTTAGAATTTTATTACATTTCAGATTTTGTTTTTTGAATTTTAAAAGTATTTTCGGAAAAACGTTGATTTTTAGAAAATTTCTTTATGCTAACACACATTACAAAAAACGTTTGTAATAGAATTCTCCGAAACTTTGTGTGCGCAATGTATGCAATTTTAGTGCATACCATTTTAGTGCGTCACCAATTTTAGTGTTGAGGTGAAATACATTCTCTTACAGTGTAAGTAGTCACATTTTTATTTATTTTTTCTCTGATATAGTTTCATTTATTCATTTTTTGTAAGTTTGTTTATTGACAACATATATTTTCATGTGCATTAGAATCATTTAATGGTTTCATTGTAAAAAAACATTTCGTGTTAAAAACAAGCAAATTTTTAAAAAATCATTCACACTATTTTTCAAACTATTGTTATTTTGTGAATTCATATAGTTTTTTGCATGATAACTACAGTTTTGTACTTAAAAATGTATTCAGTTTACCTCTCCACCAAAAATGGTGACAACTATATACACCAAAAGTTTATACAGTGTAGTTTTTGCATAATGTTAGCTATGTTTTGAACTAAAAGCTAAGATTTAAGTGGAAATTTTTTTTTTTTATCACACTTTAGTAAATTATATTTTGAATTTATTCTTTTAAAAAATCAGTATTGAACAAATTCTTTAGTTATATTTTATTCTATGTTTGAAATTTTGAAAAGATTCCTGTTCAAGTCATAGGTAACTAAATTATTGAGTTAGAAAAAATGTATTTTGACATTTATGTATTGAAATTTGTTGTAAAGCTGTTAGTGTCGTTATTCAGCTGTAGAGTTGTATTTGTTGTAGAGCTGTAATGTCCTTCGCAAATTTGTTCTCATTTTGAAGGAATATTTAATAACTTTCTAAATTTAATTTAGATTTATAATTTTAGGATTCCTGCTTTCCAAAAATGAAAAAATTTAAATTAGGCTGATAAAAAATTGTGTTGAACCGAAGCGGATACCTTAATACAAGTTTTAATTCCTTGTAAAGAAAATTTTTAATGTATTTTTTTAAAAGAAATTTATTTTCTAAATTTTTGTCTAAAAAAGTAATATTTTTAATTTCTTAAAAAGCAATACTCAATATTGATTTCTTATTGAATCTTAAAATCTAAATTACATTAAAAGAAGTATATGACAAAAAAGGGATTTACAAAATTTCAGAGAGAAAAATTCTATTTTTGTAAACTAACAAGCCAGTTAAACAACTTCCGAACAAATCTTTAGTGATAATTTTAATTTTTGTAAACTATTAAGCCAGTTAAAAAACTTTCGAACAAATCTTTAGTAATAATTAAATTTTTGTAAACTAATAAACAAGTTAAAGAACTTTGTTATAAAACTGCAGCATTGTCACGTGAAACTTTATAATTGTATTAAATGCACTTTTTTCAAAACAATTTCTTTAGTTTGATTTATGTGAAATCCATAAATTTTAGCTTTAGATCAAAATTCTTGCGTTACAAGGTGATCCATAATTAGCATATTTAACATATATTTCAAGGTTCCTTGCCAAAAATGAAATAAAAAAACGTACACAAAGCATGCACAATTTATCAAAACCATTAAATCTTTAGCAAGGAAAACAAAGTTGTTTATAGTTTGAGATATCTGAGAAGAGATGGAAGCCTACGTTGTAAAAAATTACGCTTAAAAAGTATCACCACTTTGAGTATATCATCCGTAAAATCCATTTCAACGTAAAATCCACATTTACCGTAAAATCCATTTTTACAGTAAAAATAATACCCCAATTTTAACCGTTTTCTAGATTTATTAAAAAAGAATTTTTCAGATTTTTTATGAAATTTATGTGTTTTATTTATTTGAGTGTTAATTGGAGACTTCTATTATGTATACTTTTTTTTAAAATTAAATTAATCAGGAATTCTAAAAATAGATATTAATGTTGCTGATTAAAGAGCACCCTTTGTTTTCATATTGCAGCGAAAAGTTAACTCAGATAGTTTAATTTTAAATTTATATATTTATGCTCGAACAAAATGAAAAGAAATCCGTACTTAACGAGGCAAGAAATCATGCAAAGTTTTTCAAAATATTAATTCTACTCTGAAACAAATTACAGTATAATGTACCGACACTTTGGGTGCATTATCACTACGATCCATTTTTTTAAACAATAAAATATTATACCGTAATTTTTACAGTAATATTTATTTAATTAGAGTGATTTAGTGATTTTGCGGTAATAATTACTGTAAATACCGTAATTTTTACAGTGATATTTATTTAATTAGAGTGATTTAGTGATTTTGCGGCAATTAGTACTGTAAAAATTACGGCAATTTTTACAGTAATATTTATTTAATTAGAGTGATTTAGTGATTTTGTGGTAATTATTTCTGTAAAAATTACGGTATATCAGATTTTTTGTCTCGTAACACGTTCCAGTAAAAATGAAATTTACAGTAAAAAGAACTGGCATCCTGAGTGCCGCTACTTTTTACCGGAATTTGATCTGGAATTTTTTACAGTGTAATTTTTTTTTGTTAATTTTTCAATAAGCAAAAGTTATTAAGCACAAATATGGCAAAAAGTTTATTATTTTTTAATCACCAGCAAAATAATTGTGACAAGAAGTTTAATTGCATTAAAAACATTTAAAAATTGTAATAATAACTTCAAAATTTTGCTATGATCATATGTAATGTAAAACAAAACATGCGTTGAAAATCCATTAAGCAACTGCTTACAATACTTCAATCTTATACTAGGTAATACTAAGCTTCCATCGTATTATACATTATTAAGAGTTATGTTGGTAGCAAGATGGTTTGGAAATGACAGTCTTTACTATCGTTTCATACATTATAATAAAGGCTAGAGTTCACCAATTCTATTGTGTTCTGCTATGTATGCAATTCAACTTAAGCTGTGTAATATCCATTAAATTATAGTTAGACAGCAATAGAGCATATTCACCAATAAATTTTCCACCGACTATGCTTTGAATTTAAGATAGCCTCTTAACTCTTTCATTTATCATTTTGAATCATTTATGGTTTAAATTATCTAACACGTGATAAATAAATTTTAAAAGTCATACGAGTTTATACCCATGCAATATTTTATATTTTTAAGGGATGTGTGAACTCTTAAAATAATTTTTATTTTTAATACTACACTGAGAAAAAATATGATCAAAACTACCAGAATATGTTTATACGTTTAAATAGAATAAAAAAAGTGGATTTTTCATAAATTTTAACGGAAAATTGAATTTTGACTTCAAGCCAAAACTTTTGAAATTATTTTATACATCATTTGTTAAATTGCTTGTTATGATTTTTTTAAAATGCTAAGCAAGATAATAATAAGATTCAGAGGGGGGGGGGGCAATAAAGCGTACTTAGTTAATTTGTTACTATATTTTCATTCCTTTTGATGAAACTTGACTCAAGATATCGTGTACACGTGAAGCCAAACCAAAATATACGGTATTTAAACCATGGTAATTTATGTTAATTTTTCCTTACGTATGTTAATGGTTTACCGGAAATTCTGGATTTCACAATAATCAAGTAAATTCTTCCAAATAAATGGCTTTTACGACATGCTCTGAGACATTATGATAAATTTACCAAGTTTTATAACGGATTACAAAATTATATTTTATTGTTATAGTTAATTTTACTAAAATCATCAAGAAAACGCTTCGATTAAAATTATCGAGTTTTTGTGTTCACATAGAGGTTTACCATGGTTAATTTTACCATATTCTGGTAGCTTCAACCATTATTTTTTCTAAGTGTGCTAACTCCTTTAATAACGTGAAACTGTTTAAATTTGGAATAAAAAATTAAAATGGTTAAATTAAAATTTAAATTAATAATATAATTATATGAAAAGAATATGACACAAAAAGTCTGAACTTAAGATACTGTTTTGTTTTGCGAGACAAGGTAAAGCAAAATATAAAAGCATATATATGGGGTGGGTCTTACTTATTTTGTTTTTCTATTGAGACAAGCTCTTAAATTAGAGAATGAATTAGTATTTGTGATTTAAGGTTAATTAATATAAGTTAGTGTTTTAAGATTTATTATTAAAGAATAATGATATGTATCAATTTACGATATTTTTAAGTCTATTTAATTTATTGTCTATGAGTTCCTTAGCTAAAATTCTTATTGGGTGTTTATTTTCCATTGCCAAGTCAATATTTTTTCATTGTAATCACAATTTTTAGTTTACGCTTCAATTTTATAAAAATGCACCCAAGTCAACAGTTTTGTAATCGTTGATTTTTTTGTTTGGTTTTTATTTTAAAATTGAGCTTGATTTATTTGGTAAAGTAATTTATTTATTTTTACATTTTTTTTCAGCATTTCAGGCTTTTTTTGTAAATTAATAAATATTTTAACAGTTAAGAAATGAAATATTTTAAGCTTCATTTTTACTCAAAATCTTGATATTTTAATATCAGTTGTAAATTGTGTACTTCCAAAATTATTTTAATTGTTCAATTATTTCAATTATTTTAATTACGATGTTAGCAACCTTTAAATTAATCTTAAATGATTTAAGTTTTATTACAACTACTAGGTGATAGAAATTCTTGCTTTCTCTGAAAATAATACATTCAATAAACTTACCATTTGAGCATACACGTGACTCACTAAAACATACAATTCCTGGTATGAAAGTAATAACATAACTAAAAACCCGGCTGCTTATGCCAGTGCTTGACATTTACCATATTAAATGGCTTTAGTTACCCTAAGAGCTTGAATATAACCCTATATGACAAATAGTTTCAGTTAGTTAAGAATGAAATAGAGGAAACCGGAGTGAGTTGGTCCCATTTTTAAAATTTATCCACGTTGTTTGATGTCATGACAGGACATGACATTACAAGCATATATATATATATATATATATATATATATATATATATATATATATATATATATATATATATATATATATATATATATATATATATATATATATATATATATATATATATATATATATATATATATATATATATCATGTGATTTCTCATACTTATCAATAAAGTTTAAAGCTTGAGATGTTTGAGGGGCCGACAATAAATTACAAACGAAAATAAATGTTTTTGAGCACCCTATGCCAAAAAATGTATAAATTTGTAATTCATAGCATTTACTTTGAATATTATATGCAATAATTAAGCAAAATGTCGTAACCTTACCTTAAATATTTATGGAGATATGAACACATTCATACACAGGAATATGATTGTATAAGGAAAGAAAACTAGTAAAAGAAAATATATTTTTATTGGGATGATCCCTCACAAATTTTAATAAGTCTTGTTTAATAGTACAAAATGAAATTTATGGAAAACCCCTTATCATTATGAGTTTCTTTTAAAAAGTACTAAAACTACTTAGAAAATTTCTTGAATCTTTTTAAATTTTTAAGATATTCAAAACGGACTTTTCTTATTAGTTGGAAAATACGATTCTCTACAAAATGAAGAAAAATAATTTTCAAAATTTTTCAGAGCATGCTTAGCATAAAAGAACTACTTTAACTACTCATATCCTGCGCAGCTTTAAACAAATTTTTCTAAGATTTTAAAGCTGTAATTTTGAAAATAAATTTAAATTGTTCCAAAAATTTTTTTTAATTTTATTAATTATTTTTTAAGTTATAAAGTTACAGCAAAAAAAAAAAAAAAAACATGAGACAAAAAGAAAATAGTAATTTATAAAAATGTCCATACCTCCATAAATACTTAAGCTAGGTTTATGAAATTTTGTGCAATTATTGGATATAAAAACCAAAATATTTGTTATAAAGCACAAATTTATTGCTATATTATTTTGGCGGCATAGGGTGTTTAAAAACACTATTTTCCGTTTGTAATTTATTATCATTTCCTCAAACCACCAAAAGCTTTAAACATTATTGAGAAGTATGACCAATCGCCTATCCTAAAAACTTCAAAATTTATAAAATAGTTCTCTGAGTATTGTTTCAGAAAGAGCAAAAAATGTGTTAGAATAGAATTTTTTGTATTATTTTGTCCAATTCTTGTATATATATATATATATATATATATATATATATATATATATATATATATATATATATATATATATATATATATATATATATATATATATATGCATATTTGTTATCAAGATTTTATTTTTAATCAATAGTGTATTCACCCTCGTTAGCAACAACCTTAAGAATTAAAACATAATCGTTCTTACTACACACAATAATTTATTGAGTATTATTATAAATAAAAAATTTTTTAATGAATTTTAAAAGTGTATCATGCGCTTTATTATTATTATTATTGAGATATATAGTTTTATGATTCCCTGTTGGCATGACCCAGTTAATACCATTATAAGATTATAACAGAAATGCCAAAGTCACGGAGTTTCATTTGTGAAATTATAAGTGTCTTTAGCGATGTCGATGCGCAGGTTAAAAAACGTTACTTTGTCCACCTTTGGTGACATCATATTTTGACGTCACCCAGATGTCCACATGAGATCATAATGAGGCATTTAATAGTCGTAGTAGAGTCACAGTGTGATGAAACTGTGACATATAGTGTCTCAACAGGGTTACCATGTGACTGTGAATATGCCACATCTTCGTCACACACGTCTGTGCAACAATCAAATGTCTCATTTTGGTCTCTCGTTGACACCTAAATGACGTCAAATTGTGACGTCACCACAAACCTACATAGTAACGTCCTAAAAGATCAGACTTCATTAATGATATTTCTTTTCGCAGGAATTAATAAAATTTACTTAATTATTTCCTTATTTACCATAGGTTAAACATTTAAAATCACGTTATTATAATTTTTATAAATACATTGGAAAATACTTACCGTATATTCCGGCGTATAACGCGCACTTTTAATACAAAAAATAATATTGGAATTTACGGGTGCGCGGTATACACCGAATATAAAAAATTATTGATTAAAAAAAATTTAATATAGAAAAAAACTTTATTTTAAAGAAATAACATACCTTTACCTATATACTTTATTCATTTTCGTTATTACATAAATAGTTCATTATATTCGTCTTCCGTTATTTCTTCAGGCACGTCATCACAATCTGTTTCGTCTTCATCATCTGTGTTACCCTCATCCATAAATAAACAGTCATCTTCTGATCCGTCCAGATTATTTGAAATGCTGCATTTTTTGAATGATTTTCTAACAATCTCAGGCTTAATTTCATCCCATGCTTTTAATATCCATTCGCACACTGTTTCCAAACTTGCATGACGCATATGTCCTCCTTTCGTAAAGGTTTTCTCGCCCTCCAACATCCAAGTGTTCCACTGTTTTTTTAAATTGGCTTTAAATGGTTTGTTTAAGCAGACGTCTAATGGCTGAACTAATGGTGTCAATCCACCCGGAATAACTGCCATATCGGTGTTACATTCTTTCAACAATTTTTTTGTATTATCTGTAAGGTGGGACCTAAACATGTCCCACACTCCAAAAGGCTTTCTGGTTTTCTTACGCAACCAGGACGGATTTGCCAGACATTTTTTACCCACAATTTAACACCATTTTCGTCCATCCAGCCTTTTTCGTGGACATGAACAAAAATACCGTTTGGAAAATTACATTTGGGAAAAGTTTTTCTCTTAAAAATAACCATTGGTTTTAGTTTCGTTCCATCCGCTAAGCAAGAAAGGGCTACGGTGAAATGAGATTTCTCATGTCCCGTTGTTGTTACGTTGACAGATTTTACTCCCTTTAAATCAATTGTTTTATTACCGATCATGTCAAACATGACTGGGGTCTCATCCATATTTCCTATTTACGAAAATAAATATTCCTTTTTTTTTCGCAGTTCTATAATATATTTTTGAAAACTTAACAATTTACTATCCAAGTCTTTTGGTAGTTTTTGTGATACTTTGGTTTTTTCACGTAGAACTAAATTTTTTCGAGCCATAAATCGGCTACACCAACTCACAGTAGCCTAGAAATTTTAACTCTCGTGTGGATTAATCTTTGCCCATTTTAGAGCAAACAAGCGAACACAGTTTCTTGTTACAATCAAGCCATTTTGCCGATTTTCCAAAATCCAGTTTTCTACATTTTCCTCTAACACCGGCCATTTTGCTAGTCCTGTACGCAATGCACACTTATCCTTAGGCATATCCATTATTTTTTGTTCATTTTTCTTCCATTCACGCACCGAGCTTTCCCCAATACCAAAATGTCTCGCCGCAGCCCGATTTCCACTTTCTTTCGCAAACTGAATTACTTTGCATTTAAATCCAGCGCTGTGTTTGCTTCGTTTGATAGGAGCCATGTCTACTACTAAAAACTACGCTGAATTCTTGAAGTTTACAATGTTTACTTTTCAAAGGCAGGACATCAAATGGTGCGATTGGCCGAAGAGGAATTACGTTTTGTCTCCTGATTCGTGGTATGCTTTCGAGACATACACAATAGACAGCATTCCAGATAACCCTCCCCCCCTTACTTCTAGAATGTGGGGAACAACATTCTTCCACACACCTGCACTGCTGAATACGACTACATCTCTTTTCTCAGAATCCCATTATTACTCTTTCAACTCTACCCTCACATACATGTCAAATTCAGTTCTTTTATTTTTGCAAAAGATAGGGAAAAAAACTTTTTATTTACGATCTTGAAAGACGAAATATTGCACATGTACAATCCTAATTTTCGTGAGCGTTATACGAAGAGTATATCTTAAAATTTAAAAAAAGTATTAGAAATTACGGGTGCGCGTTATACGCCGGGGCGCGTTATGCGCCGGAATATACGGTACTTATTTTAAACATAGATGCATTTTCACTTTTATTATGAATACACTTTTTGCATCATACACTTTTGAGAGGCATATATATATATATATATATAAAGTAAATTTATATTAATCCACTAAAATGGAATTAAACAAAAATGAAGACCAAAATTTTAAATGCAATAAGTCAAAATGTAAAAGCGCTAAAAGGAGCATAAAACAAAAGTTGTCTTAAGTATACAATTTAAATTAATATGGGAGAACTTAAGTAAAAATCAAACGAATTTCAAAAATAAGTATGTCAGTGAAGACAGGGGACACACTGTCCTGTTAACATGTTGGAGACTTTCTGTAGTCAGTGGTTCAACAACCAAAAACTGACTGTGCCCCGACTTCTTTGGTTATTTTAACAGTAACTTTCAGTTTGTAGATCTTATATGTTAACGCGTTATTCTCAGAATACTTCTGGCGTATGTGGTTTTTGGATATAAATGTGTTTCTCTGGATTTCTCTTTTTATTCTAATTTTTGAATTTTTTAAGTATAGTGTTTTTATTTTCATTTTGTCTTATATTATAGGATCTCGAGGCTCAGTCATTTTTTGGTTGAACCACTGACCACAGAAAGGTTCCTGTATACTAGCAGGGCAGTGCGGCCCCTGAAGAAGTACTGTTTTAGCTAACATGCTTATTTTTGAAATTTCGTTTGGTTTTTATTTAAGTTCTCTCATCTTAATTTAAATTGTATTAATTTATATTCACTTATCTGCAATAAAAATATATGATCGACTTTGATAGCTAATTACCAAAATAGATTCAATCTTGTTCGAATCGGCAAATAAATAGAAGATAGAGTTGTCCGTCAAGGAGTTACGCCTCTTAAACAAGATGTTATATCTAAAAATGAGAAATATGTAAGCAATATATAGTTCTCCGAGAAAAATAATACAAGCTTTTCTGTGCCTACTAACTCAGGCCATTAGTATACTCGACATCGTTAGTCATTATGTTGGAATAAACCATAATGTTAGGCCTTTTAGGAATGTAGCGAAACATTTCTCGTCTTTTATTTCTTGTCTGAAATTCCAGCTTCGTTGATTTTATATGCTGGACATAAATATGTTCATAAGCATTCTTGTGAAAGAATATAAATATAGAAGATAGTTAATAAAAAGTAATTCTTTCTAGGAGTTACTAATATGGGAATAAAATAAGAGATAAATTCATTTGCTGTCCTGATATAAGAAATTGTTCACGAAGTATTTATTAGATATACCGGAAAATTAGAGCAAAAAGTTGAAATGTTTTGTTCGTTGTATTAATCTTTTTCAATTCTAAAATGTAATGAATAATTTTTTGGTATATGCGTGGGTTTTGGTTAGAGTTTATGAAGAAATAACCGAAATAAAAGAACGTATTTTGAGATTTCAAAGGTTCACTATCTCCTTAAATAAAAAAAAAATATAAATAATTTCAACCTTTTTTGATTTTGTAAAACATATTTTCAAATACTGTTTTCATTTAAGTAAAAATACGGCATTCCTTTTCCAAAAAAATATTTGCAAATTCAGTAAGTTAAAAGTAATATTGACAAGCAAAATATAAATCTATAAATTACTTTTATATAATCTATAAAGGTATTTAAGCAATTTATAAATCTATGATTAATTTCCAGCGCTGCAAAGAAAAAATAAAACTTGAACATATTTGTAAATTTTATATAAGACAATTTCTATTAAAATAATATTTATGAATAATTTTTTCCTTTGATTTTATCAGTTATTTTAACAGTTCAGTTCATTGACATAAACAGTTTTTTTTTCTGTTCATAGATTTGTATTGATCAAAAACAGCTGCACTTTAATAAATTCTGGTTTAAATTAGGGGAAAAAGTATCGGAAACATGTTACGGAATAAAAATTCCGACATAACGTGATTTTAACAATTATAATTACCGTAAAATAACTAAATCACTCTAACTAAATAAATATTACTTTAAAAATTGCATTTTATTTTATGGTACGAAATGGAATTTACGGATGATGCCCTCAAAAGTGTCGGTACTTTATACCGTAATTTGATCCGAAATTTTTCGCAATGTGAAACATTTCTTGTTCTTTTTTTTCCCTTTTTTTCTTGTCCGAAATTCTAACTTAGTTGAATTCTGGACATAAATATGTTAATAAGCATTCTTGCAAAATAGTTTAAATGTAGGAGACAGAAAATAAAAATTAATTCTTCCTAAAAATCAGTAATACTATTTTAAAATAAATGATAATTCATTTGCTGCCTTAATATAAAAATTTCTTCAAAACGTATTTATTAAATATGTCTAAAATTTGTACAAAAAGTCTGAGATATCCAGCTTATTCTATTATTTATTTTAAAAATTTTAAACAGAATTGTGAACACTTGTTAGTTTCAGCAAAGTAATCATAAATCTATCTTCTATCTGGCGTTATTTCTTGTCCGCGAGCTTACAGTTAATGATATTTATAAATTTCTAATAGTGATTTAAATTTCTAGTACTGATTTAAATTGCTCGAGTGATAGAGTTCGACTTTTAGAATTTTATCTTGCTTGTCAAGAGATGCTTACTATGATTACTCATAGGTTGTTAGTGGCCAAATGCACTTGGAATCTTTTTCTACTGAAAAAACACATTCAGATAGTAACTTCATACATTGAGAAAAACAAATTTCAAAGACTTGGCAAAATAAATTATGTTGCACAGTTAAATAAGATAAAAAAAAAGATCTTTCATCAAAAAATCTCAATTTTTAAACAACGTTTGCATTGTGTCAAAAATACGGCTTGTTATTGTTTATGAATAGGTCTTTAAATTTACAAAGGTGAAAATTTTTATTAAAAAGTTTATGGTTTTATTATTTGTTTTCGTTTTAATAGTTTAAATGAAGATTTTTGAATTTAGCAGACTCATTTCAAAATGAATTGTACTGAACATATCTTATTATTATTTTTTTCTAGTTAGTAATTAGTTAACATTTGAATTTGAAATAATTTGTTTTATATTAATTTCATTTTAATGCAAATAATAAATCTTGAAATTACCAAAATACATTTATAATTCATAGCAACGAATATTCTAATAATGCCCTTTTTTCAATTATCTAAAATTTTATTGAACGATAAACAAAAATTAAAACTAGAAAACCAATTATTTTTTTAAGTTTCGCCAAACATTTTTACTGAAATCATGAGATATTTTCTAATGTAATAAATTTTATTTATTCACGATTTTAATCACGCCACTTTTGCATAGTAATGAGTTAATTACGAAATATATTCCTTATTGGCATTAAAATAATACGTTTTATAGTATATTATATTCATAGAAAACTTATTTGCAAATAAGTTTTATTGTTTTTCGGTCTAGAGTTTTCCCGTATGTATATCCTAGACACTATCAGAAGTCATACTTCTTCTTTATTTGCATAGAAAATATGTGTATTTGTCTTTAGGAAGTAAGAATAAAAACTCTTCGATATTTTGTTTAGGCATTGAATTTGGAATAAAAAGAAAAGATTAAGATCTAGAAACAATTACCCAAATGAATTCCAACTCTAGTTTGAAGAGTTGGAGAGAAAGTAATCCGAAAGTGAAATCTTGTGGGACCGATATACGAAATTTGTCTTTTGTCAACTCTTGGTTTGGGGGCGTTCCTCAGAGGATTAGTTCTAGACAAACCACTTTAAGTGAAATATACTCTACATTTTTTATACTTTGACAGAGTGTGAAAGAAAGTCCACAATGATATCTTTTGTTACAGAGAGATTTATATTTTCAATTTTTCAGATAAGTAACTCGGGAAAAAACAAGCCATGTTTCTTTGTCTATAGTACAAACTGGATTCATAATCTCGTTTATCTCACGCGAGACTTAAGACTATCTTAAAAAGTTATTGCTGTAAACAAGAAAGGTAAAACATTTTTTACTGAGAAAAGTTGGCATTACTTTGTACAATAATTTAAGCTTAGTTTCTGCGCTAAATTTAATCACGTAAGATTTGTTACTCAAAACAAAATCACGACTTTGTCTTTGATTTGCTTAAAGGTACTGCATAACTTTTAACAAAAACTAATGAAACTAATAAATAATTAAAATAAGTAAAGTTGAAATTTGTAGATACAGTACGGTTCCTTTATTTAAGTCGAATCTTATATTAAGTAGGATCTATAGTAAGTCTTTGTGACTCCGACAAATTTACATTTTTTACCATCTTTTTGCATTTTTAGTCGTCAGAGGCAACCCTAGCAGCACAATAAAAATACTACCACGCGTGATATTAGTAAGTTGAAATTATGAAAATGTAGAGGTAGTTAAAATCAAATTAAACAAAATTTGTTAAAAGTAGAATCAAGTATGTAAGTCGAAATTTTGCCAGCGCATTAAACACAAAAATAAAATCTTCAGCAAAATGCGGGAGACTTGGCAAGTATGTAACATGAATCTGAAGTATACGTTTTTATTTAGAAAACATTCCATGTATTATAGTACTGAAGGATTAGTTTTTCTGTGAAATTTTTTGCACCAGAAAGAGTAAAATGAAATCTTTGCTTTAGAACATCGAATCTGGGGACATAATATTCTATCTTTTTGTTGATACTATGACATAAAGGCTAAAATAGTACAAAAAAACAAATATTTTCAATTATTCAGATAAGTAACAAGGAAAAAACAAGCCACGTTTCTTTTATCTCATGCAAGACTTGACTGTCTTAAAAATTTATTGCTGAAAAAAAAAGAAAGGTAGCACATTTTTGCAGAGAAATGACGTTGGAATTCAAATTTTATTTTTTCGTCAACTTATATACGTGGCCTCCCCGCCAAATATTCTATTACTTAAAGGTAGCGGATTCCAATCTCGCAAACCATCGCTGTTTTATATTATGGCCCTCAGGAAATCAGTATTTATTTTAGTTTCAATTTTATATGCATACAGAATGTTCCAAAATTTGACCGAAAAATTCAGAATGGTGATTAAAAGATGAACATGGAGTCGCAAACCCCGTTGAGAGGGAAAAATCACGAAAAATTCACGTTTCGACTTCCCGCTGGTAGAAAACTACAAAAGGTACAACATAATTGCTAACCGTAAAAAAAAAAAAAAAAAAAAAAAAAAAAAAAAAAAAATTAGTTAATTAATTTTACTTAATTGTAACGCCAAAGTGAAAGTTATCGGATAAAAACTTTGTTAAAGTTCTTTATTTTTGCTCATCCGGTCTATTTTGCAATAGTATAGAGTTATTCTATGTATTATTCTATAAATTTATTTTATATTTTATACATAAATACTACATGTATTACTATATATATATATATACAGGGTGTTCTGTAGTGACCGTCCTTATTATGAATTTCTAAAATCGTTAGCAGAAATGAAGACAAAAAAGTATACACACAGAGATATAATATTCAACAAAACAGGTTTAACTGGAAGACAAAAATTTGAAGGTGATTCTGATAATCGTCTTTCACTAATTTGTTAATTACTCCTGTTCTTTTAATTGTTCTCGCTTTCCTGTAATGTGATTTTTCAAATTTCGATAAGAGTTTTGCTTTTTGTCGGTTAAATTAATTTCGATCCCTCATGTATATACTCTTTTGATTTCATTTTTGATAAGGATTCTAAAATATATATTAAGGGTAGTCTCTACGGAACACAATGTATTTATTCTATATTTTACATAAAATTACTGCCATTTAGTAGCTTCACATAAAATGTTGAATATATCTAAGTATTATTACATAAAATTAAGCTTCGCTTAATATTAAGCAGCATTTTATTTGAAAATCTGGGAACTTAAATAATTTTAGCAAATTTAAATTTGGATGAAGATTACATTCTTGCGTTTGCTTTCATATAATTTAATATAATTTAGATTAATTTGCATCTAACTTGAATTTAATACAAATATAAGTTAAATTTAATAGGTGTTATAGTTTGATTCTTTGATTTGTGTAACTTATGTCAGCTTGGTTATAACACGGCATATGTGACTGTGCAAATAACTGTAGAATCTTATAATTACGCTTGCATTTCGGATGTAGTGAAATTTTAAGGAATAGCGAAATTGTCGTGAAATTATTTTATAGTACACTCTTTGAATTTTCATTCTAAAATTAGAGTAAAATGATCGTCAGCAGTCTGTTCATCAAGTTAACCGTAAAGTTTAAGGTAAAGAGCATTTTTTACCTTTACGGTTTTGAAATTGTTTTCAACCAATATGGTTGAAAAACCATCACTACAAAACTGTGTAGTTTTTAACCAATTATAACTAGCATGGTTTCAAATCTTTTAAATAGAAAATTAACTGTATATCGGAGATAATTTAGCAGCTTCATCGTGCTGCCATCTATGCGTGAATGAGGTATCGTATTTAATAGCCCAGGTTCACAAATTGGAGATAGCAGGATACTGGAAATTCTTCATGTGTCGAAAAGGAGGATATATTGTGTTGTCAACGCTGGGACTCGAACCCCTGTTCTGTCCGTCACGAGATTGATAGATTAACCTCTCTCGGCTATAACATGTACCCATTCGGAGTGATAGAATTCTGGTTGTTAAACCGTATTAGTTGTTAAACCGTACAGTTTGAATACCATCTTATTTATGGTTATTTTATTGTTTTATTTGAAAATGGAAAATAACAGTTAAAACAATTGTTATTTAACTATTTTTTCCGAGAAAGTTCTAAAAATGTATTTTATATTTTAGTGAAATGTAATATGAATAAAAGTTAAATTAAATAAGTGTTATTGATATACATATTTTTTTATTTACATGACTTATGCCAGATTCGTTATAAAGCGACATTTGCGACTGTGTAAAATCAATTATGCTTGCATTCCGGATGTACTGAAATATGGAAGAATAGTGAGATTGTTTTAGATTAATTTACTTTTAATTTAATTTTAATATAAATGTCAGCTAACTTTAATCGGTGTTATTGTTCGATTTTTTGATTTATATGACTTATGACAGATTGGTTTTACCGCGACATTTGAGACTGCGTAAATAACTGTAGAATCATCTAATTACGTTCGCATTTCGGATGTAGTGAAATTATTCAAGTTCATAGACTCTTAAGAGAATATTAATGGTTTCATCAGCCATTTACTGATAAAACGCTGCAGCACGCTTGATTGCTTTTGAAATGAATTGAACGATCGTTAAGTGAAATATATTCCAAAAAATAATTAGTTGCTAATTGGATGACTAATTATAAACATTTACAGACTGTATGATGATTATATTAACAAGAGTGTTTTGTTAATGAATGAAGTATAATGCGTTTTTAAACCTATTAAATTGAAAATTGCGTTACAAATTATTTCATTCATTTGTGTCATTATCCACTTAGTACATTCAGTAGTATTTATAAAAATAATTTGTTTAAAACGGAAAATGGAAAAATTACTAAACTAGTGTATTAATTTGTCGTTAGTAGTAATTGATTGCTAGTATTAAATTAAAAAATAAAAGAGAAATATGATAAGTTATTAAAATATTGAATAACAATTACAAACATTTAATTTTATAAATTTCCGTACTGACTGTATATCTATTTAAAGTTATGCTGCATTAACATCTTAATAATGTTTCTACTGCTAATAACTTGCAAAAATGCCTACTTACTTCCCTTTGTAAAATGTTTCTTTTCTTTTCTTTTTTTTATAGCGAAGTTTATGTTGTAATCAATGAATCATAGTTTCATAAGATTGATTTAAATTAATTCTCATGTAAATAATTCAAAGGTACAGAGCACAAAGTAAATAAATAAATAAACGAACAACTCTGAATAAATTTTGATCTAATGATTGGATCTACACGTTCTAGGACTCAATCTTAATAGTTCGATTGGGCGACATCAAATATGCTAATTAACTAGTGCAGACGATATTTTAAGTTAGAAAATCGGACACAAAAACGTATTTTTTCTGAATAAACATACAGTTTTTTGACGGGTTCGGATTTCTGACTCCCGAAATATTGAAGGTAACCACAATCTGGGAATCTTAGTTACCGTAGTTTAATCAGGAGAGCGTATGATCGTATTAGATCCGAATAATATTTTAAATTATTGCTAATCCCCAAGGTTTCTGTAAACTATTATACTCGATTAATGTGTTGTTACGGTTAATTGGTAAATGGATAAAAGGGAATTTATGAGAGCTCGAAAAAAATGGTCTATCGTTGAACCATTATGTAGATATCCTTGAATTATAATACTGTGCAAATTTGAGATAACTATAAAAAAGTATTAAATTGAACCACGTATCCGTCCACGCTGAACCACAGTGTCAAGTATAATACGGCATTATATTGAACTATAGTGTAAAGTATAATAATACTACACTATATTGAAACATAGCGTCAAGTATGATAATACGGCACTATATTGTACCATATGGCAAGTATGAAATACGGCATTATAAACAACTTACAAAATGTCAGTTCCTACAAAAAGTGCCCTCTTATGAAATAATTAAGAAAAATTCAGAATATGTTTTGGCAATTTTTAGCAATTCAAAAGGAGTTTGGCTTAGGTTAAAATTTGGAAAATGGAAAAAGTTGTGAGATTACATATCCAGATTTCAACAAAATCGATTAGAAATCAAATTTTCTCCGTAGATTTGAAGAAAAAATCTCTTGGAATAATTATTATAATATAGACTTCTAATCAAGTTATTGTTACAAATTCAATAAATTTTAATTCTACATTTAAGTTAAAATAGCCATAAAAAGTTTTAAATTCGTCTATAACATTGCATTTAAATGATTTATTTGATTGTTGGCAAAAAATAATTTTTGCACATAAAAAACGTGAAAAGTCGTGCTAGCATAAAAAAAAATAATTAATCAGAAGCTCGATCCCCCTATCTTCATACATCAATTGAAGAATGTCTTAATGCAATTAGAAATAAAACAAGTTTTAAAAGAAAATGAGATTTATTCCAAACTTCAGCGCCATTTTTTTGAAGGTAAAATTCTTTAAAAAAATATTGGTTCGAAAGAAATTCAATATTCGAGGATTATGATAAAGAATGACAAAAAAAGAAAAAAAAAATTATGACGCGAAAAAACTAATCTTTTTCTCATTATCCATTCAAAGTATCTGTAAGGTAATGAGAACAATTATCATTTATAGTGATTCAGGTAATTTTTTTAGAAAGCGTCTCAACCTTATAACGCTAAGAGCTAGAAATTAATTTTTGGTTCTCGATACGACAATCGAGTATCGATGGAGCTGAGCTTCATCGATTTATTTTAATTCCATTTATCAACGCAGGCTGAGTTCGTTAGTGAGAATAAAATAAACGATAATACAAGAAAAGTATTAAAAAAAATCATTTTCGTTTCCTTTATTTAATTAACAATTCTTGTCCTACTTTCGTACTTTAGAAAGTAAGGGAAAAGGTTAGTTAATGATGATGAACTTTGTTAAAAGAAATGTGTTTTAGAATGAGAAGTGAAGATTAAGAAGAATTAATGATTTTTCATCAGTGCGAAGAAAAGAAAAAGTTTAGAAATATTTTACACATATAATAAAAATGAATTTAAAATTTTAATGGAAAAGAATTGTGTTCAAGATCGTACGAGCTTTTGAATAATTTTTAGTGTTTTACAAGATGTTTAAAACTGCATATTCGGATGAGCACACTATTTTGCCTAAACATTTTTAGGTTTAAAATGAGATAAGTGATTGAAAAATAATGAAATAGTTTAGGATTTAAGGAATGGATAATAATTGAATTGTAACGATTTAGAATGTTTCACACTTATAAAAATGAACTAAAAATTTTAATTTAAAAGAATTTTATAAAAACTTTTACAAGTTTAGAATGTTTTTGGCTTTGTACATTAAGGCTTACAGATAAGGCTTAAGGTAGATGCTAAAGTATTTAGATTAATACTAAGTTTTTAATTAAATCTCCATGCTTTTAATTATGTTACTTCTGGACAAGAAATTCTGGAATAATTTATGTTTTAAACTGTATACAATTGTTTTTCAAGTTCAAAATATTTTTCACATATTATAAAAATGTAAAGTAAAGCATTCCCGCAAAATTCCGTTGTGTGTCACGTGTCATGGACGTCACGGAGGTTAAAGCTCCACAATTTCATGACCAGCGGCATGATTGTGGCAATGTGATTAGCATTGTGCACAGGCCGCCTTTATTTCCCACTCAGACTGAAGTGGAGTGGGCTTCATGCCGCCTCAGGAAATCAGACCCCGGAAATGAGAAGAATTATATTGAAGCTCATACAAATCTTGAGTATTTTTGTATGCTTTTTAAGTCTATATTTTACGTTTTTATCACCCAACCTACATAGTTGGTTGATAAAATATTTAGAGAGACACACAATTTTTTATTAAAAAAAATGGAATATCTAAAACAACACAACTATTTGAGAGAAAGCTTATATAATTTATATTTTAAGATTAAAATATTTATTAATTTGTTTGGCTCTGAATTCACTTATTTTAACTCGCTAACTTACACCTCGAAATAATTTCAAAAACTGGTAACAATTGTTTTCATTAAGGGGAAAGAAATGTTTATTAGGAAGTAAATTTTATACCATATGGATATCATTTTGTATGATATGTTTGTAAAAAAAAAAATTGAAGGTATACACCTTCAATTTCAATATTTACCTAAGACATTAAACTATAGTAAAAAAAATTAAAATGAATAGGGAATGCATAAATTATTTTTACTATGATAATGAAAATCCCAACTAGAAGGATTAGATTAACTAGAAGGACAACTCTACACCAACGAATTGTCAGAAGTCAGCATTCAAGTAGAGCACAAAAACAAAGGTAATAATTTAAAGAGAAAACAAAAGTAGAAATTCATGCATATTTATCGAAGAAAGAGACGACAATTAAAGAATTAGGCATTTATGAAGTGCTTGCAGTTTTTATTTAGTTCAAAAATTAATACAACGTCATGCATGAAATGAATAGAAGAATAAAAGTAAGTTCTTTTGGCAAAATTGGCATGATATTGGGATGAAAGAAACTGAAGTTTCAGATAATGGTTCACAAAAAGTTATTTACCAAACATATGCATGTAAAAACTTCTCCACTTAGAAATAGAACTTGCACCTAGTGAGACATTTTCACATCGTAAAATCTCTCTGAGAACTGAGCACAAAGAATTGATCATCTGTCTTTAACAGCTATTCCCTTGTCAACGTACCATCTTCTTTTCCTTTAAGTAATCTTTTCTAATACGTTACTGAGTATCTAATACGTTACTACACTAAAGAATAATATGCCACTACGCGGAAAAGGGAAGTTTTCAATCAATGTGTGTTGCCCACACTAGACAAGACAGAAGCAAAGACTAGACTTAACAAACTTCTTTACTTAGTGCTAGAACTTGACACCTGGCGAGACATCTTCACATCGTAAAATCTCTCTGAGAATTGAACAAAGGATACTTAGGGAAGCACAGCCTTGATTCTCACTTACAAAGCAGTATAAAGATTTAGAACAACATGATCACCATGTAGATGAATGAAATGAGACTTACTCAGTATTAGGAGAAAAAACTGAAAGCGAGTATAAAAATTTTGCATGTAACTGAGAAGATTATGAAACGATTAAAATGACAATACTCGAATAACCTATACTCGAATAACTGGCAATGGATGACTAAGACGGCCGATATTCTTGTGACATGAAATAATCAGGTAAGCTACCACACTGTAAAAAATGTCCGTTAAATTTTCGGAAAAAATGTCAGCCGGTGTGCCAGTTTAAAATCGTTTATTTTGCAGAAAAATACTGTCATTTAAAAACAAGTCCCTGCTTTTGAAGCAAATAAGTATCGCTATTTTAACAAAAAAGAGTGGATACCACTCCTGGAGAACGCACTAGGTCTGCTCATTGGGAAGACTGATTGTGCAGCTCATTGGAAATTTTTTTTTTCAACAAAAAACTTTATAAAATAACTATGACTGCATTATGGTTGACACGAGTCGAGGGCAGCATTCGTACTACAAGGGAACGCTTAAAATCAACTCTGAGTTACCTCAGTGGGAGGATCTGTCTCCTGAGCTTCCTTGACTCTTCAGTCTCCCTATGAAAACAATCTTAAACTGTGATGAAAAACAGAGAAAAACTTTTTGTCAAAAAAGCAACTTTAAACCGTCAAATTTGCAGAGAAAGTCGGGAATTTTTTACAGTTTATAAAAAAAGTAATCTAAAGATCATAAAAAAGCAACAATTAGAACAAGACAACAACTAAACGCTTTCTATGTCACTGAGAGATTGGACTGGTGAATAATTTTATTACTGACCAGTATGGAGTTATATGGGACGATAATCGCTGGAATTACAACATCTTTGATTGCTATACTTGTAAAAATAAACAGTAAAAAATGACCACAAACTAAGTGATATAAACATCCTAGAAAAGTAGCAACTGAAAGACGAAAACAACAGATCCAAAACTTTGGAAACGTTTAAGTGAAGAACTTCTTACTGTTATGAATTGATAATAAGATAAGGAGATTTGTGGCACATATTTGTGTAAGCGACATTCAATATACTTTACCTGATCTATGCTACATACTTTAATTTGGTTCATAAAATATATTAAAATATTTATACTATAGTCTATAAATTATAGCTTTCTAGTTAATAAGCATTTTGTTCATTAGTTTTCTAGAAATGTAGCTCTAAATAGCACTACTTTAATTGCGGTCATCTTGTACTCTAGATAATTTTGAAATAACAAATTACAAGTTTTGAGATTTCATATGTAGGGCAAAATAAACCTTCATTTGTTTAAGCGATACACGAAATTAATTTCTTCAGATTTAAATGTGAATCCGCTTTAAGATAAGGTTATTCCTATTAAGACGTAAAAGAATGTTTTACATAAATCATCAGGAATTTCACGAATGTTCCTTAGAACAGACTCAAAAGACTCAATGTTGGAATAATCTGCCACTTCACATACATCAGTGATAATCGGACTTCAGACATTCATGTAAGCGTGAATTCACGTCCATTGTTTTGTAATGTCTACGTCACTCCGTTGTTTCAAATCAGTCATATCTTCTAGAAAAGGGACACAACTACTTCGAATTATTCTAGGGATTACTGGGAAGGATTCTTAGGACGTTGATGAAATCTTTCACGACGCAGAAGTAGATGCTGTTTTAATTTATGTTGGAGGGAGAAAAGTTTATGCGTTTAACCGTTAGAATTATTTTGCATGTCCATTAGATTAATATATCAGGTGAGCAAAAGTTTTATAGAAACAGGCTTTTAAAATAGATATACATTAACATTCTTATAGTTCAGCTTTTGTTTTCAGGTGAAAAAAAAACTATTATTACTTTATTATATTCGGAAATATGACATCAGCAGCATCGATTCTTAAATTTTGAAGATGCATTGATTGGTTAATTTGTAATTTGCTATATGTACTGGTTTTCTAACTGGTTCTGTTAGTAATGCAGCGTCTGTTCTGATTTACAGCTATAAATTGGTAAATTTTGAACACTTTTTTTCTCTCAAATACACTTTTCAATATGGCGTACAATGGTTTTTCAGATTTTCTTATTCGATTAACTTTTCTATAGAGAAAATTTTAGTATCCAATATGTATAGGCGAACTAAATTTAACTGGGAAGAGTTAGAATATAAGTTTGTAACTTATGTATGTAACTTATGTAACAAGGATAAAAAGTTGACTACCTAGCAATAGTTTTAAGAATTTTGAAGGATTGCCTTTATCACAATATCGTATAAGTTTACTGCAATCTTTATAAGGTTTTAAACTGATTGATTCTTCAGTTAAAGTTGGACAATAGTTTTATGCAATCAAGTTTAAGATGACTAAATTTTCAAAATAATATTGTTCAACTTGATACCGTATTAAGGAGTAAAATTTTCCTTAATGCGTAGGGCTGGACTAGCTCAGCTGATAGGAAATAACCACTGAGTTACCTCTGTTGTCGTTTCTAATGACGCTTGGATAAGCCAAGCTCGTAACCATTGACCATTTGCGAATTAAATCAGAAAGGTGCGCTTTTTATTTGACAAGAGAGCACCACAAGGGTGAAAGTGCGCGTTAGCTCAGAACCTCACGGATAGATGGCAGTGACACTCATTCGTGAGGTTACTTCCCCAATTTAGACATAAATCTGAAGGAGAAGGCAATTTTTTTTCAGATCCTTGCTCAGTGTAACTGACCACAGGACTTTTGATTCCCCAAATTTTACAAGCATGTACTCGGTGGGTCTTAGCGGAATCGAGAATCAAATCCTGGCCCCTTCGGACAGGAGTCCGATTCTCTAATCTCTGGTTATCTCTATTCAGTGGGAAATCTTCATTCTACAGGAAAACAATACTTTAAAATTTATGAAATAAAAGCTTTCTATGTTTAATCATTCTCGGGCATGATGTTTAAGACTTTTGAAGAATCGCTCGTAAGCATAGCGTTTGAACGAACTCAATTTGTAATTTGAGGAAATATTTTCCTTTTTTAAGATTTATTCCAAATATATGTGTGAATGCATTAAAAGAAAGAGCATATCTGAATCAAATCTACTTAAAACATAAATAGACTCATTTTTTCTGCTTAAATTCAAACAAAGAATATTAGTATATCTTCTGTATTTAATATGATTGAAACTATAATTTATTAACGATTAAATCGTCTCCCAAAGCCTCGTGACAAAGGTCGATACTTCAAAACTATTAATACTTGGATGATAAATATGGAAAAATTACTGATATTAATTATTCTCCGGAGATTCATATCATGGCTAATACATAATTACGATTTTCCTCAACACGTAAATGTTTTTGCATAGAATTATTTCAAAGATTATACTGAATATCTAAACTAATAGTACTTTTTAGTAGTATAAAACTATAAATATGAAATCCTATTAAAATAAACTAATCTACATGATTTCTAATAGTTAAATCTGTGCATTTTATCACCACGATGGAAATTTTACCAATGAATGAAGTCAGATACATATTTCTGAAAGTCAAAAACTAATTATTATTAATGTAATAGGATAAACAGGAAAAGTTATTGAAATAAACTGATCTCCAGTTATTCATATATAATGGTTAATAGTTATGCTAATTTAACCTACCCTCAAATTATTTTCGAATAAAATATACAAACCATAATTTAAATTATTAAAGGAAGCATACTAGATTAATGATTGTTAATATTAGGTCATCTATAATGATTTAAATCTTCATTATAATGAACTTATCATGATGCAGATTGTTTAAGCTTTTGCATTACATAGCCTAGAAACTATATATTTAATAGACTAAACATGGTAATAGCCGTCAGCTAATAGAAGACGAGAATCTCTCATATGAGTCTCAATTCGCATAGCTCACAGGCACTTCATCTCTTAACAGAAGGTTTCAAGTTATCCATTTCTCTGTATCGCGTATAATGTCTAATAAGCTTTTGTGGAATAATCTAATAAACAGCTTTGATTCGAACATCAAAAGTGTGAAGTCAATTAAAAGAAAGTGTAGCTGTAAACGAAAAAAATGAAGAAAAATTAATGAGAGAAAAGAGAAAAATTTTAATAAATGACCTCAGTTCAGTCTTATCTCTATATTGCGCAGGGAAATGAATTATTCTTTGACTTTTCATCTCTAATGCAATTCCTTCTGCTATTGCAGCTTCTCTTATCCCCCCTTTCAATTTTTCGTTGGCAACTGCATCTTTTCTTGTTCCTAACTAATTCTGCTTTCATCATTTACGCGGGGCCTCCCTGGTCGAGCGGTATCGCTCGCCAAACGCTCTGTTAAGCGTGGAGGTGACGGGTTCGAATCCCGCCGTAACCCTGGATGTATTCTTTGTGATGTACTTCTGTATTGTGCTATCTGTTCTTCTACTTGACAAAGGTTTATAAGCCTTAATTGAGCACACAAGCCTGCAAATGTATGTTGTACCAATCATTTACGCCCTGAAAAGGAGAGCCGTATTTGAAACATGTCGACATTTTTTTAACATTTCAACAATAAATGAAAAGAAGTTTTTATTTTAAGTATTTTTTTACATCTGTATTTTTGGGATTATTTGTTTATTGCCTAATTATTGCTTTAAAACCAACATTCGTTGTCATTTGATAAGTAATTAAAAATAAGGGGTGGTAAATTGATGATTGACCGTTTTGACAATTTCCGGACAGACATCTTTGCCATTTTCCTATTTACTTTAAAAAATTATTTTAAGGAAAATTGAAACTTAAGTATCTAAAACAAACCTAGAGTTGCATTTTGAGTACTATATTGAACCATAGCGTTGAATATGATAATATAGCATTATATTGAACTATAGTGACAAGTATGATAATTGGCCAATATATCGTACCATAGTGTCAAGTATGATAATACGAGACTATATTGAACCACAACCCTAAGTGTGATAATAAGACACTATATTGAACCGTGGCGTCAAGCATGGAAAATACGGTACTATATTGAACCATAATGTCAAATATGATAATACGGCACTATAAAAAACCTACAAAATGTCAGTCCCTACAAAAAGTACCCTCATGCGAAATAATTTGGAAATACTCAAAACTTTTAGACAATTTGTAGCAATCAAAGCTTTTAGGCAATTCGAGGTCCAAGGAAGTGAGTATGGCGAGTTTTATTTTGCCTGTTGAGAGTGTGCACTCCAGCCAAAGAAGGTCAGTTTTTAGAATACGTAACTGACGCGGGGAACTGCTCGGTATGATATACCAGAAAAACAACTAACAGGATGAGCAACATTCTCAGATTTAACATAGCATTTTATGAACTAAGATCCTGCTCATAAGCATAAGAAGAAAGTGACTGTCAGGAGGTACGACACCTGTAAACCAATTGTTGGGCAACTCTAAATGTGTGGTTGGGTACGCTGTAAGCTTTTTATGTCAAAATGTATTAGCAGGTAAGCTTTTTATGTCAAAATGCATTAGCAGGTTTAATCAACATGGATGATATAAATGGTTTTTCAAAGGAATATCTTTATTAACAGTACAGTACCGTTTATCAATAGTATAAAAATGTTGAGTAGATCAATAATAAATAAAAAGAGAAAAATTTTCTTCTTCTCCCCTATCCCAGTATTGGTTGGGAGGAGAGGAGGGTGGAAACCCGTTTCAAGCACTTCAGCTGCCATGCCTCTAAATATTGTTTTTATCCTTTATACACAGGGACCACACCAAACCTTGGGAGACAGGTTTACATTATGTCTACGGAAGCTAGCTTTCTTTACCTATTTATATTCTTTGCTCCAGTGACCTCTCTTGAGATCCGGTTTATAACCTACTAAACACTTTCATGTTAAAGCAACATCATTTGACTTTAATACAATGGTTTTAAATACAACTTATTTTGCCAAAAAAAAAAAAAAAAAAAAAAAAAAATTAAGACTCCAAATATGATGACTTTTATACCTTTGAAAGGTCATTTAAACGAAACTGTTTTTTTATGGAAAAAAAACTTAGATCGATTATTGTGTGGGGGTTACTTAAGCACGCTGTTTTTAATTAAGATATATATTGCATTCTAATCTAGCATACAGTATTATACATTATCTATACACTATCGTACGTAGACAATGCGTAAGCTCTGTAGAGAACCGATATTGTTTGATGGTATCTGTACTGCACAGAAGTTACTTGCATGAATGGACGGAATGCTACTTAAGTGTGCAATATATCTCTAATAGAGTAATTCATCACTTAATCGCATATTCAAATATTTCTGTTCTGCTCTGCGTAGTTACCATATTAAGTGCTCTAAATTTGGAGTGACAAACTCAGAGTGGTGATATAAAGGATAAAGAGTAAGAAAACTCATTATAGAACATGGAGTTAAAAACTATGTCGAGGAAATAAAAATGGTAAAAACGCATGTAGGCTCTGAATCTAAAGAAGGTGGGAAGTGGAGGCCAGATGAGTATTATTCTACCTAAAATTGAAGAATAAGATGCAGAGTGTTACAACTTAATTGTAACACTTTTTATTGATCGATTTCGTAACACTTTTTAATGATCAATTTCTTATTTGTAACACTTTTTCATGATCAATTTCACGAACTCTATGAAGCACTTTTACATGATCATGATCAATTTTTCAAGCTCCATAGAACACTTATTTATGTAACTAGCACAGGGAACTATGTTTCCAACACCCTGTCATGGAAGGGGAGAGCAGAGCCATCTACACTAAAACCACTTAATGAAAGGAAAGGTGTTTCGTCTTTCAATGAAGAAGATGGCAACGGATTGAAAGTATTATCTGGCCAGTTCCTTTTGGGAGCAGATGTGGTAAAAATATAGTGTAAGAAGGTGAGGGGGCCTCTGGCCCCCTGCATATAATTATTGAGCTTCTATGGATTTTTGAAGTGTGAGATTGGTGAAAGTAGCCTTTTAGAATCGGTTTTGATCCGAATATTTGTGTTTCTGACACGGAATCTTTTTCAATGTGATGTTGGTGAACATCTATAACTTAACGTTGTAATGTCAATTTTTGATTTTTTGTGTGCTTTTTTTACTGCCATGTGATGACTTCGGAAAAAAAATAAATAAATGAGAATCTGTAAGTATGAATAGTGGTCTCCTTTTTAAATAGTTTAATGTTTTTCTTTTATATTTCAGCCTTAGCTTAATTTATTCTAATATTTTTTTATTTCTAGAGAATTTATTTCACCATCCAATGTACTTCATTTAAATCTTTTCTTTCGCACCACCACGTGTGGTATTAACTTTAGTTTTATTTAAAGATTCGGAAGGTACCTAGTGGTACAGTTCTGTTTAATATATAGATTATTCTTAATTTTTAATACGGCTATTCAAGGTGCTATTTTTATTTTACAGCAAGTCTCAAGATAAATGGACATGTGAATTTTCACGCGTTCTGCTAACTTAACTTAATTTAAGATCTATTTAATTTCCACTTTATTCTCCTTTTTAATGCACCTTACTTTTATATATTTTAATTAACCTTAGAATGTTAAAAGATTGCATCATTATATTTTAACAAACTTTATTACAGAGGGTCACGTGGATCTTGCGTGATGGGACTTCTGCAAATCAGACCCTCTAGGAGCGTAATCATCTCGATATTATCCCAAGGAAATGGATTTAATGCGTGGGACCTACTGTATGGCCTCCATGATCACCGAATCTCAATCTGAGTGACTTCTCCTATTGGAGTCACCCTATATTACTATTTTATTCATTGCCTGTATACACGCCGAAGGATTTCATAGCTTCAATTGCCTTCACTTTGGCAGACATCTAAAGTACACCAGGTATCTTCACGTAAGTTGGAGAACCGTTTTAAGATCATTGTAGATTGTAAAATGATGTCTTTGAATGATTCTTCGAGTAATTAGTCAAGTAAATATTTTTGTCGCCATCAAGCTTATAGTATGTTTTATATGTATTTTCCAGCTATTTTAACCCTCTTGTTACTCCTTGTTTAACTGGATTTTTTCATTATCTTTACACCTTTTATCACTTCTCTGAAGTTATCAGTCTAATTTTAAAACACCCCATTTGAAAATATTGGTTCCAAACAAAGTCTGCTCTGAACATACATGATTGTGAGGAATAAACGCGTGGAAAGTGCGTGAAAGTGGAAAATCTCTCTAATTACAACTCTTGGGTGAATAATTAAAGATAGGTGATTTAGACACAACGGAGGAGCGTTATGAAACCAGAAGCTTTTTAGACTGGAGACAATACTGAACAAAGTCTTATAAAACGCAAGAGGAAGTTGCAAAACCTATACACAACAAGCATTTTCAAAATTACAGGAATGACTTAAAAGTAAAGAGTGCTTTAAGAATTAAATTCCGAGTTGTTTTTTGGAGATGCATAGGGCGAATTAATAATGACTTAAGAGCACTTAAATCAAATATCCAACTCCAACCATAGCATTCTCTTAACTTTGCACTTTTTGGCTACTACTTGGTTTGATCAATGATTCATGGTCAATTTCTCCTCTCACTCAATTGAAAACCTCTACTCGGTTTCTTTAAGTAACAACAACAGAATTTTCACCAGACACAAAACTAAGTTGACATACAGTTTTTTTAAAAGGAAATTTTGTCATAAATTATTACAAAATTGCGTACATGCGTATTTTAAGTGTATACAATACAAAAGTCCCTATTATTAACTAATAATATTTCAGATATCTATTTATAATTATATTTAAGTGCAAAACATGTATTTTATGATTAAAATTGACATTTTTTAAACGAAATTATGCATGTTTAGAATTTTAAATTTATATATAATAGTTTAATAAACATGGCAGTCGTAAAAAAAATATAATTTTCCACCCAATCTTGGGGGGAAAAAATATAATTTTCCACCCAAGACAATATATTCTTAAAACAATAATAAATTTACATATATTCATAATTATTTCATCTCCCACCTCTATAAAAATTGTATGAATTGTTGCAAGATTAAATAAAAGAAATTTAACAATTTAACTTAATTTAGTTACGTATACTTAATTTTGCATAATAACATATTTTGCATAATTAAATTAATAAAGCAAATTAGTTTCATTCGTAAAGAATACCAACAAGGCACACCTTTTGTGAAACATTTATAATGTAACATTTATAATTAAAAGAATATGACAAAACGACTGTATTCTTATACATTTTATGCCTATTCGTTTCAGTTTAATACCTAGAATAAAAATCACGAAGCATAAAATCTTCAACTGCTTGTAATTTTGTTTAGTTTTCTGTCTTAACTATTGTACTAACATTTAGAAAAAGAGTTTAGATTTTAGTTTGCTTGTCATTTTTCACGATGCAAATTTACCACATTAGGCTCATTTCATTGGACAGGAAAATGACACGTGATAAACACGCTATTTATTTTAAACTATTCATTTTTTCTTTAAACAGTTTCAATAAGGTGAATAGAGATTTTTATTTGACATTATTTAATACTGTATGACACATTTTATTTTAAACTTAGTAACAAAATGTTTGTATTGTGTTTTAACTAGGAATTATATTCACTCAAACAAGTTGTTAAATTTTCATTTGTCAAATTAAGAATATTTTTAATTAAAAGTGTCTCCGTGTCTCTCAAATAATTAATTTATATTTCTATGTATAGTTGAACTCTTGTTCTTATTTGAATTTTTCTTTCCGAATTATTTACTGTTTTTATATTATTTGATAACTGCCGAAAATTCTGTGGAATTTCAGTAGTTTTGCAGTTAAATTTGTCATTTAAAATTTTTTTAAGTATAGTTAATTTTTTAAATTATGATTAAACTATGATTATTATACTAGTATTTGATTAAAAAATAGCATTTTATCAACTAGATGGGAATTTCTATTGGCATATTTATTAAGTTTCCAGTTACTCAGTTTTAGTACAGTACCCAGTTTTAGTAAGGTTTATAAAAGTATTTTAATCTATCACGTGCCAATTGTTTCCTTTTGGGAACATATTTTGTTTTTCAAAGAGATAAAGACTGATAACTCAATTATTTATTTCTTAGAATTTTCGTTCACCTTAACATATCATATTAATTTAAATCTATAACTTTAAAAAAGGGGTTTTTCAAATTTGACAAAAACTGTCTCAAAGTAGTTCCAAAATAAAATAAAAATAAAATTTGAAAATCCCATGTATTCAAAATTGAAACAGCATACACCCAATCTTGAAAGTCTCGAAAACAATGTGGAGGAAGAAATGTTCAAGAGAATTATTCTTCGGCTGCCTGCAGGATTCGAACGAAGAGTCTCCCGAGATGTAGTAGGATGCCTTAACCACCATAGGCGTACAACCTAGCTTAGGGAGAGTTAGGTAGTTTTATATAGTCACCGCCACAATGACACATCATGACATTCTAATTTCCAATTTCAAAGGTTCAAAGCGTTAAAATTCGGAAAAATATGATTAACATAGCTTAGACAGAAGATCGGTAATTTCAGTTTAACTTCTTGCTTATTTCGCACGATCTAAAAACTTTTAAGCGAATGAAATATATAATTCCTCACTCGCCTTGTACTGGGTTGTACATCTATGGTTGTTTGAGCATCCTACTACGAATGCGAAGTCCTTGGTTCATATCCTACCTGGCAGCCAACTTACATCTCTCTCACACTTTTCTCCCTTCAAAATGAGCTTATGCTAATTTAATTTTTAATACATTTGGTTTTTAAATGCGACTATTTGTTTTGGACATATTTTGAAACATTTTTGCAGTTGGATGCATTCATTTTGTTAAAACCTCATTTTAATTTATGCCTAAAATAAAAAAGTTCTCATAGCAAATAATTCATTACATTTTCTTTCTCATATAAGGTGCTCTAATTTGAACTACCGGTTTTCATGAATTTAAAACAGAAAAAAATGGTAATGTAAGAAACATAAAGTTTGCAGAAAATTTAAAGTTAAAGCATAAATTGTTCATAACAGCTTTTCTTTTAAATTTTAATTCTAAACATTTTCGATAGATGGCACTACAGCTAGTAAGCCTATTAATTATAAAAATATAATGAAAGAAATTAGCATTGCAACATTACACATTATGACATGCGATTTCGACGGAATTTGTAAACATTGTGATGTAATTTTCTTTCATTAAATGTTTTCCAAAAACTGATAATTTTTTTTGATTTATACATTTAGCATTCACAACGCCATCTGTCAAAATAACATGAACTAAAGCCAGGAACTCAGGGAGGAAAAATTATGTCCTTTCACATGAACTTGTTTCAGGAATCGTTTGTCTTCTTTAAATTTATGACTGGTAACCTGATATAAATTTTTGAAAACCATCTATTTAATTTGTTCTGTAATTGAATCAAATTACCGAAAAAAATATCTGCACCCAGAGTGCAATATCCGTAAAATACATTTTATCGTAAAATTTTATACCGTATTTTTTTATAGAAATATTTATTTACTGCCACTTACTGATTTTATAGTAAATATGACTGTATAAAAATTATGGTATTACAGATTTTTTGTTTAAAATTTCACGGTAAAATGTACCGGTGATTTTCACCGTAATTTGATCCGGATTTTTTTCCGTGTAAGGCATAAGGGGTTTGTAAGGGATACAGCGAACCATTTCAGTAAGATGCAGAATAGACTAACGTTACCAGACAACGACTATGATTAACTTCTCTTTTACCACCTCTTAGTATATTGATTTAATAATGGAAAATCTTTGCTATTTAAGTAAAAAATATGATCAGTATCATATTTTACTAAACACAATAGTTAAAGCATTTAGAAGAATGAAACAAGTTTTATTGGAAATTGGAAATAGGAGAATAAATCATTCGAAATTTGTTTTAAAATGTTTTAATAAACAATACATCACTAAGTACATGGTTATGGGATTCCTAGGAGTTAAATTTAGATTAGTTTGTGCTAGCAAAGTCACATAAAAGAACAAATAAAAAGACTATCAATAACAGTTTGAACCAAAAAATATTTGAAAAAATTGCAATAACAATATCAGTATGAATAAAAGAAGCCAGTTTGAGTAGAAAATTAAAAACATTTAAATGTGTTTGAGTTTAAACGTTTGCACAAACCAATACCAGTTTTTTTTAAAAATGTAATTTATAGTTGGATCAAAAAGTAGATAGATGTTATAAATAAAGATGCAATTTTGCCAAAGAAGTCCTTTTGGAGTAAAACTGTCAATATATCGAAATGGCTTTCTTCAAAGAAATATAAATTTTAGCGAAAACATTTCTTTTGAAAAAGTTTGAGTCAAAACTGGAAGTTAGTTTAGAGTAAGGAAAATGCATTTTGATAAGCTAGTCGAATGAAGCTTGTGAGAAAACAATAAATAGAATATTCTAATGACTTTGTACAAAAAGGAAAAAAAATTATTAGCTAGAAAAACCAAGTCAATAAATATTGAAAGGAGAAAAAGCAGTAAAATAACCTACTTGAACGAGAAAACCAAATACAAAATATTTAAAATGCTTTGCATAAACAAATAACAATTTTACAAAAAAAAAAAAAAAAAAAAAAAAAAAAAAAAATTATATTTTGAACAAATACCGAAATCAAAGGCCGGGATAGCCTGGTTGGTAGGGCACTGGGCCCATGTCCAAGAGGTCGTGGGTTCGATCCTCTCCAGCCGAAGACTCCCCGTGTAGTAAATGGTGACTGATGCACGTTAAATCTGTCGAGTCTCAAAGTCCTCCATGTTCCCATAACAAATCAATACCTCTGGGGGTACTGATTCAGGAGTTTCCTTGTCTTCTGAATTGGTTCAAAATTAGAAGGCTACGGAGTTGAACATCAGTAGTCTTAAACCCATGAAATTGGGTCGGCTGTTCAACGACGGTTATAAAATATATAAAAATAAAAAAAATACCGAAATCAGTTCAGAAAAACGAAAATGCAGCGAAGCAACTTATTTGCACAAAATCAATGTGAGCCACAAAATCGAAGTATCCATATGAGTTTGTTTATAGGTATTCTGTTGTACAGCTTCAAAATACGAATTTTTCAAAATTCGATTTTTAAGGAACTATTCGACCAATTTCGCTCAAAATTTGTATTTTGCCTTTTAAAATTGCATTCTTTAAAATGAAGTGAAAGGTTGTTTATCTTATAATTCAAAAGTTTTCCGACTAATAGTCAATAAAATAATAAATATTTACTAACAGTTATATTTTGCATAGAATTATTTTCGGATAAACGAATTTTATAATTGTGTGCAAAATTTTCTAAATTCACTTAATCTTAATCCGTCAAAAAAACGGTATGTTTTTTCAGAGTACGTTTTTGTGTTTCATTTCGTAAATTAAAATAGTGCCTGCACTAATTAATTAGCATATTTTAGCTCACCCTTTCGAACTTTTAAGATCAAGTCCTAGAACGTGAAGATTGAATTTTTAGATCAAAAGTTATTTAAGGTGGTTCATTTTTTTATTTTGCATACTGCGCAAATAAAACTGGACATCTCATTTTTTTTGCTCAACTCTTCCTTCAACTAGTATGTTAATAAATTTCCAATCGTTTAACAAATATTCTTCCTTTCTCTTTTTTTTTAAAAAAAGGAAAACTAATTTTGATTTTTTTTGAAACTTTTACTCTTTTTTAAAAACTATTATTTGCTTGTACAAACAGTTCAAACAAAAAATTGTAGCTTGAACAATTCAAAATCACATTGAACTAACGAAAATACAGTAGACAACCCAGTCGTTCTACAGAGAACTTTGCCTTTCAATTTTTCACCCCGTAAAATGAAGGTTAAAGTACTTTTTCTGTACAATTGGAATTTTCATTTTCTCCGCTTTTATCTTTCTTCTATTATAAATTTATGAATAAATCTTTTCAGAGTATATTGAAGTAATGCAAAATTCAACGATGTTCAAAATGCTAACAATCTGTTTCAGTTTAAATGCTATTAATATTTGAATTTAATCTGTTGATGATCGTTAAAAATGGAAAACCTGGTTTAGGAAGAAATGAAAAAAATGTTCTATGAATTGTTTAGATGGAATAAAATGATTTTTTAAATGTAAAAACGTGTTTAAGTTTACATTAACTGATTCGTTTTAAAAGGGAACCCATGACATTTCGTCAGGACAGAAAAAATATTTGAATAGATATATCTACACAGAGAAAAAAAAGTATGGAACAAAACTATCGAAATATGACAAAATTTGCCATTTTTCTGCCTCTATGGAAACATCAAAAAGCTCAGTAACTTTTGACTCAGCACTTTCGTAATTATTTTGGTAAAATTAGCAATAAAATACTGTTTTACAATATGTGATAAAATTTGGTAAGTGTGGTAAAATTTGGTCATGCTTTCATATATCCTAGAGAATGTAACCATTTTTTCGATTAAATTAACTTTTTAGTTTGGTATTTTTCACTAAGTAAGGCGTAAAAAGATCTATATTTTGAAAATCCAAATGTCAGGTAAACCATTACCATATGAACAGAAAAATTGCTAAATGAAGGGCTTAAATTGCGTATATTGTTGTTTTATTAACCATGGATTTATTATGGATCGAATTATGCTTTTTTTTAATAGAAATGTTATTTACATACAATACGGTAATTTTACCAGAATCTTTTCTCTGGGTATATTTTTTAATTTAAAATTTAAAAAATTCTTTTTTATACATTATGATTTTTGCTAGCTTGCTGCTTCTTAATGACACAGTAATTTTGTTTAAAATATTTAGAAATTAACTTTTTATACTTTTCACTTCAAGTTTAATTTGTATTATTTAAAGGAAAGTTGGGCATTTCGAATCTTAAAAATGAACTATATTTAATATAAAATATGTTTAATTTCTGATTACTGACTATAAAGACTGATATGACTTCTGTCTATAAATAACCTCTGACAACTTGTTATAGTAGAAAAAATGGAAAGCTGTACCTTAGATATATTGGGTTGTTCAAAAAGTAATTTCACTTTTTCCTTGTGAAAATGAAAGACGATTTTCTTTTAGTGAATATATATTTAATTTGATTTTGTATTGTCCATTCTCGTTCAATACCTTTTGCTATCTTTCTGAGCGTTGCATGATTCCTAGATCAAAAAAATTTTTGCTCTTTACTGGCAAACAACTGATACAGGCCATTTTTGATCTCCTTTTGATTTTGATGTGAAGGTATTATTGTATAAAAACTTTTGAAGAGACCCAAATAAGTATTGTAGACTACTAATTTTTCGTCTCCAGTGATGATGCTCTTCAAAAGTGGATTATTTTTCTGACGTATGGGAAATCACACACGTCTAATGCATCGGCATACATTTTTCTCCGTAAGAACATGAGGAACCCATATGTCGAGCTTTGAGAAAACATTTAATCATTTCAAATCATCACGAGCAGTCTAATTCGGCAAATTTAATTTCTCAGAGATCTCACGAGTTGTTATTCACCAGTTTGCAGAGACCCAAAAAAATATTATGGACTACTAATTTTTCGTCTCCAATGATGATGGCTCTTCAAAAGTGGATTGTTTTCTTGACGTTTGGGAAGCAAATCACAAACATCTAATGCGACTGCATAAATTTCTTTCTTTAAGAGCATGAGGAACCCATTTGCGAAAAAATTTAGTCATTTAAAAATCATCATGAGTGGTCTAATTTGACAAATTTCATCACTTACAGATCTCACGAGTTGTTATACACCAGTTTGCATCAATTAATGCCTTTATTGTGTCTTCATCAGTTTAAACTGGCGTAGTGGGTCTTCATGCGTCTTAATCGAGATTTTGTCGGATCGAACGTTTTCAAACTAGTTTTGACATTGGCGTACTGTTTATACACACCAGATAATTTTTTTTTCTTGAACAATATTTTCACCTTTTTGATAGTAAAAAAGTAAAATGTATTGAAAATGTTGCGTTTTATTTTCTATATTCGAAACAGTACCAACCAAAAACAACTGCGCAGAATCAATCAAACTTTTTCACATCTAAAACTTATCGATATCAGATTTCAAAATTTATTATGAATATACGACCTAAATGCAAAATTGGCTGTGAAAAAATACAATTAACTCCTCTGCTGGGAAAAAAAAACGAAATTACTTTCCGAACAATCCATTATGTTTTCAAGTTCAAAATATTATTATATAGTGTATTTCCATTCTTTTATTAGCATTATAATCTTAATTAGCTTGCAGCTCCTTAGATACTCAATATTTTTGTCTCAAATTTTCAGAAATTAAATTTTTTCTATTTCCACCAAGTTTAACGCGTAATGAGAAAAAAGAGACCCTAAAAAATCCTAAAACTTCCTTTCTACTTTATTACATGATAATACATTAATAAATATAAATACATTAATAAATATAAATACATTAATATTTTATTACATGATTACATGTATGGAACTATAAACCTTTTTTTGTGTCAGCTATCCATATACAACGTTCTTTATTAATTGAAGTTTAGTTGTACTTAATTGAATAGGCCCTTGTTTAGTAATTTTAAATAATTCTTTTAACTTTTAAAAATTTTGGTTGCAAATAAAAAACAAATATTAAGTGAAATGATTTCAAACTTTATAAATGTAAATGTCTCTTTTATAAATGAAAGCATATATTTTTGACTTATAAGTAATAGATGTCTTAAGATTCAGTTGTGGCTAAATAATTAAAAAAATAAAATTTTCTTTACAAAACGGTATTTTAAGGTTGTTGTTAAGCGTTTATTTTTATTCATAACTCACCTTAATTTTTCATTTTTCTTTGAAATTTGGTACATTAGGTATATTGTGTAAGTATAGTTGACTTATAATAAATATATAAATAAATTCAAAGCATCAAAAAATTAATCATTTTAAATTACCCATGTTTTTTTTAAAAATCTTATTGAATGCCTCAAACAATTAGTAATTCATTTCAAATTACCCATGTTCTTTTAATCATTTGAGTAATTTCAATAATTTTGTTAAAAAATTTATTTAATTGAAATTTTTTAAATTTAATAATTACGTTTGATTTTTTAAAATTAAATAATATAATTTAGGCTTGATATAGTAATTAATAAAATTGAGGTTTCCTATTTTTTGATTTTTAAAAAGAGGAATAATGCATAAATGTAAGTAGCCATAAAGTTACAAAATTAGGTTGCACAGAAAACAGCATATATTTTTTATTGCAACATAGTAGTTTAAATATCTTACATTGTTTACTGAAATTTAGCTTTGTGAAAAAAAACAAGACAACTTGCTTTACTTCTCGAACTTAAAGCAAGAAATTAAAACGAATAGATTAAATAATTTTTTTAATGCTTCATAAATACAAAAATATATTTGATAATGAAAACTAAAAAAAAAGTATAAACAACAGTTTTTACTAAAATTAACTAATTAAACAAAATAATAGAATAGATTAAATGATTAAATGATTAGATGATTTATTTAAGCTGCATAAACATGAATATACTTATAACACTGAAAATTACTCTATAATTAATCACTATTAATGCAGTAAGAAAAAAAGTATGGTCAAGACTACTAGAATATAGTAAAATTTACCATTTTCTGGCTCTATGCTGAACATTAAAAAGATCGGTAATTTTTACCAAAGCGTTTTGATAATGATTTTGGTAAAATTTACAATAAAATATAGTTTTATAATAAGTGATAAAATTTTGCAATTTTATCATGATACTTTAGCGAATGACATAAAATCATGTATTCGATTAAATTTGCTTTTTAGTTTTGTATTTTTTACTAAATGTGTGGTAATAAGAACTATAATTTTGAAAGTCAAAATTTGCGGATAACCGTTATGATATAAATGGAAACCATTACCTTATGAGTACTTCAAATGCCGTATATTTTAGTTTTATTAACAAGAATCACGTTTTTTTTTAAAACTAAAATGTCATTGTGGTAGTTTTACTAGATTTGTTTATGCATGTATTTTATCAAAAAAAAAAAAAGAAAAAAAAAAAACTCAATTGATTTTTCAGTAATATTTTTTGTTCTACCTATAATATAAAAAAGGAGTCGGATTTTTAAAACAAATAATCTCATTACAGATTTATTTTATTCCCTCTAATCTTGACCTTAAAATACTTATGTAATATTCTGTAAAAAAAAAAAATTAATCTAATTCTCTGCTTTAAAAAAATATATAATGAGAGAGATTCTTTTCAGAAATTTGGATGAAGTAAAATCACAATGCAGAATTTTTTAAATTTATTAGGGAACAACTTTTTATGTCAATGATTTTTTTTTAAAAAAATATTTTAACTGAAGAAAGCCAGAAAATGAAATTTCTCAAAACTTTTCTCAAGAATTTAAATATTTCTTCCAAAATTATTACATTTGATAAGACGATTTAATAAATACAGAAAAATATGTTTCTGTGACTTTTTTCAGTTATCAGAATTGATAAAGCTGAATTCTTGTGCAGAGAAACTGGTAATTGGGTATTAAAACTAAAAGCCGGGAAACGAAAAGATAAAAATAGTTTCTGTTTAAAGAATTGGATGGTATTTGTTGCCAAATAGGCTACCCAATTATTTTCTCCTATTTTTCTCCGTTTTCGACCAGAAACATTTGCTTATTTTTCTTGGAACTGAGCCGATTAGAAGATTCTCAAAATGGAACTTTGATTTAATATTTATTTTGCAGAACTATATAGATTATACTTTACGACAAAGATTTATACCGTGATTTCATTGCATGATCCACATGCAACTTTATGTAACAAAAAAAAATAAATAAATAAAAAGTTTTTTTTTTACTGTTGATATAGCGCTTATAATAGTTGCATATTGTAAGAAAAGAAGTATAAAATAAAATCATTTTTAAAAATTTGAATTTCTTTGTTTTCGCTTATTTTTTTTTTAAAATGAAATTTTATGATTTTTTTCTTCTTTATTTTGTTGGAAGATTCAACAAAATAAAGAAGATAAATTAAAAAAAAAAAATTCCATCGGTGAATTTATAGTTTTGAACAGAGCTAAAATTTCGTTTCAAATAAAATGGATATAGCATGAAATGCGCTTATGAAAAAATGGATATATCTCAAAACACGTGTCTAAGAAAATGGACAAACCTTGATATGCGTTTATGAAAAATGGATATATCTCAAAATACGTGTATAAGAAAATGGACATAGCTTGAAATGCGCATATGAAAAAATGAACATATCTAAAAATACGTGTTTAAGAAAATGGACAAACCTTGATATGCGTTTATGAAAAATGGATATATCTCAAAATACGTGTATAAGAAAATGGACATAGCTTGAAATGCGCATATGAAAAAATGAACATATCTAAAAATACGTGTTTAAGAAAATGGACTAACCTTGATATGCGTTTATGGAAAATGGATATATCTCATAATACGTTTATAAGAAAATGGACATAGCTTGAAATGCGCATATGAAAAAATGAACATGTCTCAAAACACGTGTTTAAGAAAATGGACAAACCTTGATATACGTTTATGAAAAATGGATATATCTCAAAATACGTGTATAAGAAAATGGACATAGCTTGAAATGCGCATATGAAAAAATGAACATATCTAAAAATACGTGTTTCAAAAAAATGGACATAGCTGGAAATGTGCTTATGAAGAAAAGGATACATCTCAAAATACGTGTTTACGAAAATGAACAGAGCTTAAAACGCACGTTAATGGACGAAGCATAAAATGCACAACAAAAATGGTTTTGGCATTCGATTGGTTTTATTGTTAAAACTATTGCATTATTGAAAAAAATATTTAGCAAATAGTGATTACACACGGGAATAATTTTTTTTCTTCTGTCGCAAGATATTTTTGTGTCAGATCTTATTTACTTTCGTATCACTGATTTCAAATCTGCAATCGGTTTCTCCCTCTAAGCTACAGCTTTTTTTAAATGACATTTTTATTCTAAATTTTTGTTGAAATGTACAAGATTAAAAACGTTATATATAACAAGAGGTCGCATAAATATTGAAATAAACTTCTAGAGGAGTAAAGGTACATCATCAAGATTAAAATTGCGGAGGAATGTCGTCATGCGCTGCTAGGAGCGCTCTATTATTATGAACTGTTCCTTCGTGTGCTTCTGAAGTGGTCATAATAGGGAAGAGCCCCAAGCAGCGTATAATGACGTTTTCGGGCATGAATTCCTATGCAGTTTTGATTCTAATGATGTGCCCTTACTTCAATATTCAATAGCAGATTGTGGCAACATTTACGTGACCTTCTATGGAATGTAACGTTTTTAAACTTGTACATTTCGACAAGAAATAGATTGAAAGTGCCATTTAAAAAAATCATTAGCTTTAGGAGCAAAACTAATTCCATATTTGAAATCCCCTCACCTGAATTACATTCTATAAATACAACAAAAAAAAATGTTCCCAATTGTTATTTGCAGTGTTAAAAATAACACTTTTTAAAAATTGTGGGTTTGTTGTTTCACCCTAAAAAGAAGGCGTATTTTTTTCCAATGATCGTATTTTTAAAAGTGCATTCAAGCCATGTCCATTTCTTAAAAAACGGATTTTGAGTTATGTCCATTTTTATGTACACTCATTTTAAATTATGTCCTTTTTCTTGAAGTATTTTAAGAAATCTACATTTTTTTAAAATTGTACATATGAAGCGAAGAATATGCAGTTTGTGCTAACTTCATTTCTTAAACGTTCCTTCCATGATATATCCATATTCTAAAACATACATCCTTAGCTGTTTCGAAATTAAAAAAATTAAGCGATGATATGTTACTTTGACTGCAAAATTTAGAAGAAATATTCTAACGTCTTTACACAAGAGTAGATTTAAAGGAAATATGTGAAACATTGCTTTTTGTTTTGCACATAACTATTTAATATAGATCAGTACCAATGCATTAAAAAAGAGTTTCAGTGCAATATGTTAAAAATTTCGTGTAAAAGAAATAAATTTACGCATATTTTTAAAGGTCTGGTTAAAAAGTTCTTTAATTTTATGAAGAAATTGGCTTAACCCGCAATCCACCAGTGTTGGCCAGTTTATCTCGTGCTGTGAAGAAATATAAGTAAAAATCAAGGGAGACAATTATATTTTAAAGTGCAATTATATTTTAAATTATATTATAAAATCAAAGAAAATTTAAATATTAAAAAAAAAAAAAAAACAAAAACAATCAAGGATAAAATTAGATGAAATTGGAAGGATGTAAAAAGCTTTGAAATAAGTAATTCTGAAAATCGTTAACGTAAGCATAATGATTTAAAATGATTAAAACATAGCAAACATAATGGTTTAAAACTTAATTATTGAAACTAAAAAATTTTCAAAATAAATTTTTAAATATCAAAATATTTTGTGTCGAACAGAAAGTGTTTACTGTATAAATTGATTAACAATATCATTTTTTTACTCAATTAATTAACACATTGATAACTTGTTTAATAACGCGCAGAATCAAATATGCAAATAATATTTTGATACAAAAAATTTATAATTTTCCCAAAATTTAAAAAAAAAATATTTTTCTGTAATTTGTTACCAACCCTTTACGCCTTTCAAGAAGTCTTCAGCGCCTACATTGAGAAACTAGGGTATTAAACAAACACTTAAACATCGATTTAAAAAGCACGAAAGATACAATCAGGGTGACAAACAACTTCTACGACTCTATATAGCTGGAATTCTAATCACAAGTTAGAATATTCTTCTTCTAAAATCATTCAACAGTGCACTTCAGCCACTGATCTTGATTTCTGTGAATCATTTCACATTATGAACATTTTTTATTGTACAAGTTAAACTTTTATGTTCTCTGTCTTTTCTAATGCTTTAAAATCTTTTTTATTTTAATTTTTGCATTTTTCTTACCTAATTATCTCAACTTCCTCTACTACACTAGTTTCTTATCTCCAGTTAATTGATTGATTATTTTGTTAAAACTTGTTCAAAATCTTTTACTGATTAAACCAATTTTTCTTGTTGCAACTTATCTGTAATTTTTTTCCCGAACTAAGGAAAGTTCTCTATTATAGGACTGAAACTATGATATGTATATTTTGGTGGCTTAATTTATCACGTTGTTATTTTCCCGGCTAAGTACACACTTCTTTTTTACTTGGAAAGCAAATATATAAAAGGAATGAGAATAATTATGGATTTCAATGTGTTGGTTAATATAAATTTATCATCAATTGCCTTTAAGAGGTATATCAACACAAGGTTGAATTCTAATAAATTAAAATATTAAAAAAAACAAAAAAAAACAAAAAAAAACAAGAGAGATAAAGTGTTTTTCTTTAAAGCACATATGGTTAATACGGAAAAAGGTCCTTTGATTTTGTCGTAATTTAAAATAATATTTTTAATACTAAAATCAATTTTTGATTTGGTTCTGGTTACAATTTAAAGTATTTTATAAGCTTACAAAAAATAAGTATTTATTCCATTAAGTACTGTGACTGTTTACTATTTTTTAAAATTAAAGTTGTAGTTATCAGAAAAAGTACTAAGTTTAAACGTAAATGCATTATTGTTTTTTTTAAATAATACTTGATGTATCACTACAAAATCGCGTACTGTAATACCATTAACAGTTAATGGGTTAAGTAAATATGGCTCAGACAGAAAAGTATGGAATTTTATCAGCAATGAAATTCTATAAGCAGTTTTTTATATGAAATATTTTATTAATCCTATTTTTTTGAAATATTAACTATAAAAATGAATAAATAACGAAAGGAGCATATTATTTAAGAAATATCTATAAGACTTGATTGCTATTGTTAAACTTGAATGTTATTACTGGAGTGCATATTATTTCAAATGAAATAATTTATTGATCCTATTTTTGCCATATTAACTCTAAAAAAAACGAACAAATAACGAAATGATCATATTATTTTATAAATAACAACTATAAAACTTAAATGCAAGTGTGTATTAAAAATAAAAGAAAGGTTATATATGACAGGAAAAAAGATGGTTGTAGGTTTTAATGCATGGTTTAATATTAAAATTATCACCAACTGTCTCATAAGTGATATATTACAACAGTGAATAGAATTGCTAATGAAGCATAAGATAAAAAAAGGAAAAAAAAAAGTTTCTTTTAAGTACAGAACACTAGATAAATACAGAGAAAGTCTCTTTAATTTTGCCTCGAGTGGAAATAATATTTCTACTACTAAAATGGATTTTTTATTGGGTTCTGGCTGCATTTAGGGGTATCTTACAAACTGATTGATTGCGCATAAGGCAAAAGATAGGTTTTTATTTCCACCCAAGCATTTTCTTTTGTTGAAAAAAAGTGAAGCATTACTTCATAAGTTTGAAATTCTGATTTATAATTTTTCTCCACTTAGTTGCTTTTCTTTGAATTTTGTTTGAATTCGTAAAAATCAATAGAAGGTTTTCCCGCTTTTTAAAAGAGAAAAAGAGTTTTATATTTTAGCTTCTTTCATTATGATTGCAAAAGCGAAGATACGCGTTTCAAGCATCAAATAAAAAGAATCTTAGAGCCATTAAATAATTCTCAAATAAGAGAATTCTAGTTTTAAGTTATGAATTTTATATGTTCCTCCAAGTAATGTATGAATAATGAAATCATATTTTTTTTTTAAAATTACAACTTGTTTCAGTTTTGATAATTTAGTTACGATTTATTCTTTGAAATATGTAAGTAGTATATAAAAATATTTTCTTATTTAAACTTCTTCTCATTTTATTTCGGTAGTTTTTAATCTCTTCGTAGTAATTTAAATTTTTAAACATTCTCATAAGATTTTTGTTTCAGCAATATTTTGTCTTGAACAGCGAATGCGTTAAAGTTTCTATAAAACATGAATATTTTAAGGTTTTGAAAATATTTAGTTGCGTTTTAATATTCAGATGAGCCTCTAAGTTTTAGTCTGCTGTAAATTAGTTTTAAAATATTCTTGGCAGATGTTCTAAGAATCAGAGTGAATTAAATTTAGAAAAATAATTTTGCACTGAAAAGTCGGTATTTGAGTTTTGAATTAAAATTTCGTATGGGATTATAATTATGAAATTATAATTAATTTGTTAGGAACATTTAGAAAGTATAACTTGCCTTTAAGGATCTGTTAGCTTTTTTATAAGTATAATCTGAAGATGAGGTGAACACTTATATATATATTGTCCATTATTATAATTGAGAATTTTATTTCATAAACTCATTATATGTGTTTTAACTTCAAGCCTGTTTATTAAACGGACTCGCTACTGTAACTGAAGGATGGATCACGTAAATTTAATTGTAACTTCTTAGTGTGGGCCACGTAGATTCAAATTTTTTCATTGCTTCTTCCAAGAGCGGGCAAAGAAGATTTACGATTTGCTAGAATTCTTAGTATGCTGCGTTAATTTTTCGTTTTATAAATTGCGCGCAAAATAAAAGACAGAGCATGCTAAATAACTTCTGACATAATGATTGGATTTAATGTACTAGGATTCAAACTTAATGGTAGGACATGACCTCAAATCTTCTAACTAATGAGAGCAGACGAAAATTTACGAAATCCAATATAAAAAACGTACTTTCCCTGCATAAACATACTTTGTTTGACGGATTCGGATTCTTCACTTTCACAATATGGGTTTAGCCAAATTTTCGGAAATATATATATAGTTTCTTAATGGCTGGCATTGAATTAATTATGAAAATACGGCTCCAATAAATTGGTCAGGAGAGAGTTTTTAAAAATGTCGTATATTTGAAATTTTATTTCTTAGGAACTGTTTGACCGATTTTGTTTAAATTTGTATTTGGCCATTCAAAATTATATTTTTAAAAATTATGTAAATGATTTGATACCTTGCATTTTTTTCGACCGTTATTAAATAAAATGTTAAGAAAATAAATAATTGGATCCAAACTTTTGACCGCTTTCCTAGCTAAACCACTGGTAACCATTGGTGATCAATGGTAAATATTAAAATTTTTTTTTTTTGCCCTGATAAATTGTCATGGTTCCCCTTTTAAAATGGAAAATAAAAGACGTAAATGGAAATGAATCGCTCATATTCTATGCAAACTTGAGAATTTGAAGCAAAACAAATTTTTGATTGGAACCTTCAGGGTAATATAGTTAAAGAAGAAAATCTAATAATACTTGGCGAAGGGCGATTAATAATGAATTGAAAACTATAAGCAAGACATGGGAAGATGTAAAAGATCTGTCTACAAACAGGCGACAAATGACGAGTCTAATTTTCATGCCCGATTTAAACTGTGCTTAACTTTCAAAGGCTCTTACAACAAATTGGTCAGTCAGATCGCTTTATGATTTTATAAAGGAAATGCGCAGAATGTAGGTGTACTTCCTATAGAATGTAGAATGTAGGTGCACATACATCTCATCACAAAGGGAATATCTCAAGCTGTGTCCTCCTCTTGGTAGATTTTCTTTATTCAGAATAAATGTACTTATGAACCAAACAAAAAACATTAATTTTTAAAAGTTTGAACAAAGCTGACTGAAATCATTAGATTTAAATAATATGACGCTAAAGCTAACCGGAAATACTAACTAAAAATACCGTAACGGCATAAATTCCAACGCAATTAGGAAACATCAATTTTTAAAAATACAACTCATGAAGTATACTGAAAATATTATTATTTTTTTGCATATTCTAACCTTAATTCATAAAAATTTGACCGAGAAAAATATTCGGATTGAAGAATCGATTTTTATAATTATAGTTCGGGCTATAAATTTTTAAAAGCATTCTAATAACAAAAATTAATAAACAAATTTGTTTGGATACATGAGAAATAAATCTTCTATTTGAGCAGCAGCTTTACACTGAATACGCTTAGCTGATGTTTGAGGAAATTCAAAATAAAAGTTTGCATCTCAAAATTTAAAAACATAAATTTATATACTATATTCTAAATTATGAAATAGAAAAACAAATTCCTGGCTATGTAAAAATGTTCTTTAAATCGGAATTCTTATAATATGTATTTTCGTATATAATATTTTACTTAATTTTTTCAATGGTGTCTTGTTTTTTTTTTAATATTGATTAACAACTGAAGAATGTCAAATCTTCAACTAGTAATGTACTTCAACATTTAATGAAATAAAGTTAATGTTAATTAATTGAAGAATTTATTAAATGATTATAAAATGCTTTTTGAGTCAGAGCCTTTCCAAATATTCAAGCATGAAATGATTATTAAGAATTAATTGAAAAAAAAATTCAAGAATTTCAAAGATGTCACGAAATGTCATAATTTTCAGCAAAAATAATACCATGTACTTATTTAGGTTTATATAAAATGTAATTAACCAAATAAGTGAAAAAAAATCTAGAGTTGTATTAAGAATAAATGACATATACTTTAAGATTAAGTTAAGTATTTCTATTAATTAAATTTATTTCATCGGTGAATATCCAATTAAAATCTAGACTTTTATTTCAACGAAATAGAATTTAATTTAATGCCATTTAACGATGGATCAAACATACTATAAAGAGAAAAATGCAAGTATTCCTCTAAGAATTTTCTCGATTAGCAAATGCAATTATTTCATTTTACGTGCTTTTCTTATGTTAAGTTCGAATTCGGTTTTAAAATTTCTTATTAGAATAAAAGAATGAAGATTTTTAGGATGAGTGTTAAATTAGTTACTTCATCGCTGTTTAAATAATTACTTTTATCATGATCGCTTGTCAGCTCATAGGTATTTTAATAATTTTCTTCCAAAAACCATTTTTCAAAATTTCTTGAACAGTTTAAATCTTTAATAAAGAGATGAATTCTTTTTTATCAATCTTTCTCTTTCTATTTTACGTTGAATTCTTTTAACAAGCACTCTTCTAATTTGGTCTCACAATTTAAAGGCTTCAGGGAGAACTCAATTAGGAAGAACGCTCCGTAGACACTTCAATTAACCAACGGTTTTCCAAAAAGAACTGTCTCAGCCATTGTCAACAATTAATGCGGAGATCATTTAGCCTGGCCTTCTTTCGTTTTCTAATCTGAGCACTTGGCAGACTCATTCATACATTCTCTACTATAATCTTACGAACAACTTTAAGTAAAGAAGGGGAAAGACGAAATCGAGATTTCATTTCTAAAATAAATGGTGGCTCATTTCTAACATATTTATTGTAGTCATTTAGTTGTCTTCAGAGTTATCGAGAATATTTAAGCGGTTGCTGCTTTGGTCTCAAATTATAACAGTAAACGTTGTTTTAAAAATTTGACAGGAGTGCTAAGAATATAACGAGATTAAGCTTTGAATTTCATTATTGTTTAATGGTTAAATGGATAAATTAAAGAACTATGTTTAAAGAAGTAATTTTATGTTGCATTAAACTAGACGTAAATATGGTAATTAGAGATTATGTCGTCAATGATATTTGCTATATGTCTATAAATGCAAAACAAAATAAGTATATTTATATAGAAGAGACCGATGCAAGTGTGGGATATTTTTACAAATTTGCAGAAAATGCTTACTAATTATTATTTTGAACACATCTAATATGTTTTTTTTATTAAAATTTAAATGGTTGTCTTAATTTTGCATGATAGATTGGTTAATTCGGGTTATATCTTTTTTATAAACCCTTTGACAAAGATTGGACACAGGTCTTCTTTCTATAAATATTTTTTCTGTCTCTCTAATTACAAGCAAAAATGTATTTTGGTATTTTTTTAATTATACAAAAACAGTCTTATTGTATATATATATCTTATAGTATAATACATATATATTTTGATTTAAATTTTGAGAAAGTAATCCATAAATATTAATTTCTTTCCAACAGATTTTTTGTTTGTTTGAATGATTGAAAACAGATCGCTTTTTTAGAGTTAATTCTCTCTTTATAGAGTTAACAAAAATGACATTTAATGTTAAAGTAAAAATTTTAATCTGATATTAATCATTTAGTAGAGAAATAATTACTAATATATGAAATCATTAATCGAAAATAGATAGTTAAGTAGATAAATTAGATAATCACTTTTTTTAAACTAAAATTTGATTTCAAATCTAAATATTCTACTGAAAGCTTTTCGGAAGGTTATATATTAAAACTATTGTTGGTTATGAAGATGTTATAACTCATCTTCATAATCAACAATTTCAATTTTGAAATTATTAGTGGTATTAATTATAAATAATGAAAATATTAAAGCTAATTGAGGCTAATTTTTCTTTTTGAATCATATTTTAAGTATTGGATTAAATGAATTTGGAAGGATGCGAAGGATGAATCGTGAAGGATGCGGAAAAAATACACACCTAACTTAAACCATAACAACTAACAGTTAGCACATTATAAAAGCTTTTGCCACATAATGATGTGTGCTTCAATAATGATCACTGATTGGAAATACAAAATATAGAAAAATGGAAAGAGATCTAAATACATGGTTTATTGCAATCTGTAGAACTTGAAACATAAAGCTTTTAGTTTAATAAATTAATTTTACTAAAAAACTAGTACTTTAATATATGCATTTATTTAATATGAACATAGACAATTCATTTTACATTTACTTTCCTTTTTATTTTTAACCTAATCGAAAGTAAGCACTTCTACTAACGCAATTTCAATTTGAAAGAGTATATTTTATTCTATAGAAAAAGGGGCATATTTTTTCTTTTAGAATGAATTCATCTATTCTTGATGCTTGTAGAATGCCCCCGTTCCAATGTTCTTTAATATGCCTTAAGGGAAATCAATCGGGTTCTCGAACAGAATCTTTGTTCTGATGCATGTAGAGTTTAGTCTGGCAATAGATCAAGATCCGTTTAAGTTTTGTGATTTGATTCAATTTACCCAACTTCATTAATTGCCGCTAATTTATTAATACTTTATATATTTTTTTTCTAAAAATTTAATGTCTGAAATAAATGCAGTTCATGTGGGTTTAAATCAAATTTGTTAAGAATAAAGTGATCTTATTTTATTTTATAACCGACGTTGAACAGCCGACAAAATTTTTTAAGCTTACGGCCACTAATGTTCAACTCTGTAGTCTTGTAATTTTGAAATCAATCCAGAAGACAAGGGAACTTCTGAAACGATAATTGGGAGAGATTTACCTTCGTGGAGGATTTTTTGATGGAACTACCCCGCATTTGCGTTACATGGAGAGGAAAACCACGAAAACCTCCCACGGCTAGCCTGACGGCAAGAGGTATCTAACCCACGATCCGTCTTCCGCTAAGGATATTTTGTGTCAGCACTGTGGTCGGTGCAAGACAGGAGCGAAATTCGTATCGACCAGTCATTGCTGCGATTCGAACCCGGTTCATCTCATTGGAAGGCGAATGCTCTATCTCCTGAGCCCCAATAGCTCCTGATTTTGGTTTTTTATTTTTTTAAATTTTATTTTCAAACCTTCTGTTCTGATTTTGTTATATTTTTTATATTTTATGTATCATCCACTCCAAAGAGGTTAATCGAAACAAAATTTTTATAAATCTTTTTACAGAGCTTAATAATAACTGTTTATATCTATCTTTTTTTAATTATATAACTCTTTATATAGCTGTTTTAATTCTTTTTACGTAGTGGTTGATAAAAAATTCTTTTAAATCTAATTTATTAATTTACTAATGCATTCCCTTTGCTACCACTAGGAAAAATATTTTCTGACGCTACTGAAATTCCATAGTATATGGAGGATATCAACATTCTCCCTTTAACAATGAATTGTTTCACATGGCAACTTATTTCAATGCATCAGTTGTTTGTCATGTATTTTGAGGCAATTTTCTTCTCATCTGATTGCAAAACTTTAACAGTCAAGTATCATCGGCAAGAATTAATATAAAACATAAAATGAGAAAACCTAATTTTCCATGATTTACTTCAGAAAATATAAAGGTAATATCGAATGAATTATAAAATGCACTAGAAGAATTTCTGTGAATAAAAAAGCATTATGTTTTTTTTGTTTAGACGTTTAAGAACTTTTATTAGCCATTGAAATCGATACCGTCTCCTAACTTTAGGAAAGAAAAGAAGAAAACATTATACAAAGTTAAAGGAAATAAAATCATGAACTTCAAAAATGAAAGTTATAAATGCTTTAAAACTATTCCAATTTCATAATGTATTTTTTGATGTTGTTATTCAAAATATTAAAGTGTTTTTAAATTATATCGCCTAAATTTTAAATATTTATGAGCAAGTGTAATATTTACACTATTGCATGCTCAAAGATTACTTTTTTTTAGTAATTAGTGTTAAGGTTTTTGTATCTTAGCCATAACGTATAAAAAATGTACTATATAATATAATTTTTTACACGTTATATATATATATATATATATATATATATATATATATATATATATATATATATATATACAGGGTGTTTATAAAGTCTCGGACCCATTTTGATGTTTAATAACTCATAAAATAATAAAGATAGATTAAAATTAATAACATAAAGGGTTAGATAGACTCAAAAAGTTTCATGACCCTTGCCAATGAACTTCCACGTGTGCCAATGTCAAGTCGATAGTCAATTTCACGCCAGGTAGCGGCAAGCAAGTCGGCATCCACAGAGGCTATTGCGGTTGTAATTCTGGCTTTTTGGTCATCAATGTTTGACGCGATCCTCCTGTAAACATTGCCCTTTATAAATCCCCAAAGAAAAAAGTTCAGCTGCGTTATATCAAGTGATCTGGGTGATCAAGGAATTGGACCTCTTCGCCCAATCCATCATCCTGGAAAATGGTCATTCAAAGAACTACGGAAGACGTCCGGAACGTTTCTTATCTAAGACACTTTCAGGTTCTAGAAAATTCTTTTTCCACCGCAAGATGCTGCTTTTGGATGGAGGATCTTTTTGGAAAATTCTTCTGCAATTTCTCTGTGCTTGCACTATCGATTTCGTTTCTATGAACCACCATGAAATCTGTGCTTTCTCTTATGGTGTATGCATTCTCCTTAATATCCGTTCGAAAAAAACATCACATAGAAAAGTACTACATAGAACAAACACATCAAAAGTAAACATACCAATGCAATAGTTGCCAAAAACTATTAATAAGCAGATGATATTTAGAAAAGTACAGATATTTAGACTGGAAAATGAAATTATCTGAAATTAACCACACGCGCAGACGATATTTACAAAAGTAAAGTTATTCATCCCTGAAAAGGAAAATATATGAGTTATTCCATCAATAAATGCCATAAGTTTGTTTATATTCTCATTATTTTATGAGTTATTAAACATCAAAATGGGTCCGGGACTTTATAAACACCCTGTATATATATATATATATATATATATATATATATATATATATATATATATATATATATATATATATATATATATATATATATATATATATATATAGGAATACCATGAAAATATATGAATAATATATTTTTTGACCAAAATAATTTGCCAGCAGTGTAAAATTTGACAGCTATTAGAAAAGTGTCTTATGTTGAACTTATTTCTTACAGAAAGTATAAGCTGGAACGTCTTCATATCCTTTGGTTGTGAATTTCGAGATATGTGCGCGGCGAGACGTCATGAGGTGGAGAATCGCAACTTCCGCATTGAGTAAGGAATGAACCAGCCCTTCTTTATCTTCCCTTTGACCCTGGTATTGACCAGCCATCGCTGGGATTCGAACCCGTGTCACTTCTTCGGAAAGCGAACCCTCTATCCTCTGAGCTCACATGTCTCAGAGTTAAGAGATTATCTGCACATTATGATAAAGTGACTAAAATTTTCTTTGAGTGAGTTTTCTTTGTTAAAATAACAGAGTTTGTTTGTTAAAATAAAGGAGTTTGTTTGCTAAAATAACAGTACTTATCTGTTTAAAAACACGCATCCGTTTTTAAATAACAGTATTTTTCTATGAAATGAACGGTTTTATGCAAGCACACCAGCTGACAGTTTTTTTCCTGTAAATTTATCATTTTTTTTCTTTTACAGGGCACACAATCATACTTGTGGAATTGGAATATATGTTACTATGGTTAAGTTTTATGTGATACATGGTTTAATTAAACACCCTGTTATGTTTACAGCACCGTTTGAGGGTTTAGCATTTAACTGATTTTTGGGAATGGAAAATTTCAAAATAATTGGTTTATTACTTAGTAGACACGGTATAAATTTGTAAAAATTTATCTTCATTCGCATGCGTTTTCAAGATTTTATTTGAATTTTTCTCCTTTTTCCTTCGTATTTGACTACTTAATTTTTTATTAATTAAAAAAAAAACATAGCAAATTGAAACTGATACTTAGTCTGCTATACTGTTACTTAGTAAAAATCTGTTACTTATCAGTTATAGAAATTGCAAAGAAAATATTTTTAGAGACGTTGTATATTGAGAGGAAAGAGAAAAATTGTGATGCTTTGAAATTACAAACTTAAAATGAAAATGAAGCTTACTGAAAGGAAATGAAGCTTACTAAAAGAAAATGAAGCTTACTAAAAGAAAATGAAGCTTACTAAAAGGAAATGAAGCTTACTAAAAGGAAATGAAGCTTACTAAAAGGAAATGAAGCTTACTAAAAGAAAATGAAGCTTACTAAAAGTAAATGAAGCTTACTAAAAGGAAATGAAGCTTACTAAAAGGAAATGAAGCTTACTAAAAGAAAATGAAGCTTACTAAAAGAAAATGAAGCTTACTAAAAGAAAATGAAGCTTACTAAAAGAAAATGAAGCTTACTAAAAGGAAATGAAGCTTACTAAAAGTAAATGAAGCTTACTAAAAAGAAATGAACCTTACTAAAAGGAAATGAAGCTTACTAAAAGGAAATGAAGCTTACTAAAAGGAAATGAAGCTTACTAAAAGGAAATGAAGCTTACTAAAAGGAAATGAAGCTTACTAAAAGAAAATGAAACTTACTAAAAGGAAATGAAGCTTACTAAAAGGAAATGAAGCTTACTAAAAGGAAATGAAGCTTACTAAAAGGAAATGGAAATTAACTTAACTAAATGGATACATTTAAATTTAGAATGAGGCTTTTAAAAAAGTTTAAAGAAACACAATACACTGAAAAGTCATGGTATTTTCTAAAATAAAGTAAAAATACAAAGAAAATGAATAATTGTGTGTGTGTGTGTGCTTGGAAAGTAGGTCAGTTAGTATTAAACCAAACCATATAAAAAAAGACGAAATAAAATATATCTTGAAATTCTAGCAACATGCGTAAAGTAACTTGTTGTAAAGCATTAAAAGAAGAAACCTTTATTTCTATTTTAGACAAAAAATTCTTTTAGAAAATTTTATTTTCCATCAAAGTTAACTTTGTATCACAATACTTTATACATAAGATAAAAATTAAAATATTAAAAATCCATTTTGCTGTTAATAAGGTTATTAACTAATAGATATGAATTTTTCTAGAATGCGTGCTCCATTTTTTAAGATCAAGTATTTGACAATATATTAAGAATTTAAAAATATATTACTAATTTCTTTAGCAAAAATTCGAAATGATTTTGGTTGATAATTATAATTTGACTTCAAAGATTGAAAAACATAATTTTTAATTTATACATCAATGCAAATATTTGAATATTTTTTACCATTGCTTATTTGTATGTCTTCTTGCTATTTATTTTTAATAGCAGCTAAACTTTTCTATCTCGTCGTTACCGTTTTTTAATCACGTTTAAAATAAGTAAATGAATAAACAGTTCAAGCAAGATTTCAATAAAAATTATTTTAAGAAGACAGTGTGTATACGAAATTAAAATTTTAGAGAGACTTCAATGATGCATAAACAAAAGAATACAAATCTTTTAATAAGTCTTGCATCTTAGCTTCATTTTAGGTAGAAAAACTATATAAATATTTATGTTTTATGTAACTATTTGATTAAATTTTACTAAATTAACAAAGCGAATGGATAGGAAGAAGACGAAAAATTTAAAGCAAGATTTGAAAAAAAAGTTTAAGATTGCAGAACAAAATAAACGAAAAAAACTCAAGAAGAAAAATAATGTTTGAAACTGCTTTAAGAACATTCAAAAGGAAGGGAAAGTAAGAACAATTACTAAAGTAATTCGACAAAAAGCTACCAAGAGAATTCAAAACAAACAGATTTAAAAACAGCAGTGTACTTTTCAGATTATAATTCTATTCTCGCTGCCTAAATGCTTTTAACTCCTGCGAAAACAAAATAAGCGACGAAATAAAACGTAAACGATGAATTATTTTTTTCTTTCTTTTAGATTATCTTCAAACTGGCTTAATATTTTCTTTTTTACTGTAAACTGCAGATTTCATGTACTTACAGTAATGAAACATTTTTAATGGAAATAAAAGACAACCGAAAATTCAGAGGCATTTTATCAAGTATAGCCAAGGAAACTAATAACATTTTACGGGTGCAAATTCAAAAATGTTTAGATTTTTCCTTAATGCTATAAATGAATATTAAGCACTTATATGTCCATGTATTTTGGTATTTTCTAACAATGAAAAAACGGTTTAACGGAATTACATTGTATTATTATAAAAAATCCAAAAAATGTAGTCCATTCATATTCTAAAATTCATCAATAATTGATTTTGTAAATTAAGGAAATTTCCATGATGAATAACCAATGATGAATTTCCAATCTAAATAACTGCAAATAAGAGAAAATTTGAAAAATAATTATTTGGAACTGAGGCGTATTAGAAAGATTTTATTTTTAACGCAGAAAAAGACATCGGCGCACAATGGGCCAGCATCAAAGGTTTCATGGTCAAAATTAGTATTTCGATAAATTTTAGGGGTTTTTATGTGAAGGTAAATTGAATTCATAGTTGAAATTTTGATATATGCTAAAAATACCCCCCCCCCCCCAAATAAAAACAAACAAAAAAACAATGGCGGCTGAAATATGGCGAGCAAAAATAATTAATATATATAGTACGTTTAAATAATTAAATATAGCAATGAAAATATAATAACTTTCGTAATTTTATATTAAAAATGAAAAGCAAATTATATTTCCGAAGTAACATTACAAAATAACACGAATTAATTACAAAATAACGCGAAAACATGAAAAAAAACATAATTTTTGTTTTACGGTATATTTAGTCCACCTTTGCAATACGGGCAAAATGTGGCAGGTTTTTTCGAAGGAAGAAACATCAAGGAAGTCAACAAAAAAAGTTTAGCTAATTACTTCGTGGAACTTTTTGGAACTAAATTTTGAAAGTCATTCAAACATTGTAAAATGTCAAATGATAAGATATAAACTATAAGTTTGTCAAGAGTATTAACTAATCCAACAAAATTGAAAAATTGTACTACAATTTCAGACTAATTACTCTGATAAAAATGCAACAGTAAAGTAAAATTCCTATATATATTTCTGAAATAAAAATGTAAAAGTTACAGTAAAAATGTTTTTTTTTAAACTTATTTTTCATTACATTGTACTCTGGTCGGTCCTAAAAGTAAATTATAATGTTCGGAATGATTACGAATACTTAATTTGGGCTATATTAAAACTGCCTACACATATTTTAGTTAAAAATTTAATTTTTGACTTTTGACCAAAGATCATGGTCTTCTGGCCCACAGTGCGGCGTTTCTTGCTGTAATATCATAATGTAGCATTTTGATAATTTATGGCAATGAAAGCCATAAATTATTAAAATACCAAATTTAATATTTTTTAATTATTTTGACTTTAATTAATACAAAATAATGAAAAATATGTATAATAAAAATTCTGGTTTAAAGGGTTATTAATATATATAAGAGGTAAAGGCATAGCAAAAATATGAAAATGTGATGCAATATAATTGCCAAAAAATACTTCAAAAATGAAATAATAAAAAATCACTTAAGTATTACAAAATATTCAAATGCCTTCGATCATTTTGATTATTACACTTATTTGTAGGACATTTTATTTATGATATTGACGAGGATCTTACAAACAAATTAATAATTATTTACTATGCTTTATTAAAAAATTAACGACAGCGTGCGGTCATTTTGTGACCGCACATTGGAATGCAATTTTTTAAGCAATCATTATTCACCTATGTTTATTGTTTACCCATTACACTATTAAATTATTCTATAAATTGAATTAATCCCAGAACGCATGTAACCTTAGGGCAACCTTGTGTCGGAATTTTCTTTTTATTGTAACGCGAAAATGCTTGCGCTAAAAACCTTTATTCAATAAAGCAAAAATATTGCAGTTTCAAACCTTTCATTCTAAAAGGATTAAAAATTATTTTTAAAGCTTTTTTAAAAAGTATTAGTACGTTGCTAAAAGAAACCTTATAATTACCTAGATTTAAGATTATTTTCACCTTAAGACTAGCTTTTATTCAAGGATTTTTTCATGCTTGAAAACCCTTAGACAACCTCGATTGTCAGGGTTTTATATAGTAGGTTGTTTTCCAAAGTTTTGGATTAGGGTAATGTGTGTAGATTAGAGCAGATAGTCACAGATCACAGATCTTGTTTTAGAATTAGAAGGTTTACACGTTAACCGCATAAAAACCTTTCTAGGTTTACATAAAAAGGTTTCTGCTGAGTGGATATAAACCTTATTTTGCTATCTAGGAATCATTGTTTCATCATCTATTCACTCATGTCAGTAAAAATTTCATTCATTTGCTTATATTGCTTTTTAAAAACATCAACGATAAGGTGTGGTCATTCAGTTACTTCACATCAAAACATAATTTTTTAAGTAATAACTATTCAGTTATGTTCATTATTCGTCTATTATGTTAATAAATCATTGTTAAATTGGTATTAGCCCACATCAGTTAAAATTTCATTCATTTGTATACATAACTTTTCAAAACATTAACGATAATGTCTGGTCATTTAGTGACTTGACATCAAAACTTTAACTTGACTGAAATATAGCATATAAAAATTTAATTATTATAATAAATTAAACTTTTTTAAGTAATCACTATTCACCAATGTTTATTGTTCACTTATAAATCATTGTTGCATTGTTCACTTATAAATCATTGCTGCACAATTATTCATTATCGTCAATAAAAATTTAATTGCTTTGTTTAAATTGCTTTTTTTTTAAAAACATTAAAGCAAGGTGTGGTAATTTAGTCACTCCACATCAAAATATAATTTTTTTTGTAATCCCCATCCATCTAAATCTATTGGTCATCTATTATGTTAATAGAACATTACTTCAATGATTATTGAAATATTGAACTCATTATTGAAAATATTGAAAGCGAAGTAATTTTTTTGAAAATTATATCACTATTACTTCAAAATTGACTTTGGAGTCACTAATAAAACCCGCATGATCATCCGAGGGTTAAAAATGAAAAATCTGTAATTGAATAACTTTTGACATGTTTGGATTCAATATCAGCACAGTTGACTCTTCCGACGAAAAGTAAGAAAGGAAAAAAAAAATCACCTGAAGAATAGTTAACATCTTTGGTTTCAAATTCAGTCCAATTCGCTTCTCCAAAATATAGTAAAGGACAAAAAATGCGTAGCTGAAAAATAATTGAATTGATAGTAATAGTAAATGTGTTTAGTTTCAAAACTTTGCTTATTTCACATTTCTAAAGTATATTTAAAATGAAAGTTAGAAACGAATAATGTTAGAAGTAAATGAAGAAATGAAATAAAGTGACATAAGAAATAAGAAAAATTAGAAATGAAAAATCTGTAGTTGAATGATACTAAACGTGTTTAATTTAAAAATTAGCTTAGTTTATTTTTCCAAAATTAAAATTGTTTTGCAACCCTGTACCCATCACTGAACCCCTGTACCCATCACTGAAACTTTATAATTCTGATCTAATGTATTTTATTTTATTTTATAACCGCCGTTGAACTTCCGACCCAATTTTTTGGGTTTACGACTATTAATGTTCAATTCAGTAGCTTTGTAATTTTGAAACCAATCCAGAATACAAGGGAACTCCTGTATCAGTTATTGGGAGAAATTTGTCGTCGTAAAGGGCTTTTTGATGGAACTAACCCGTATTTGCGTTACATGGAGAGGAAAACTACGAAGAACTGACGGCAAGGGGACTCTAACTCGTGATCCGTCTATCACTGAGGTTATTTTAAGTCAGCACTGTGGTCTGTGCAAGCCGGATACGGAATTCGTATCGACCAACCACCCTTGGGATTCGAACCCAGTGTACCTCATTGGAAGGCTAACGCTCATCCCCTGAGCCATGATCTAATGTATTTGAAATACTTTTTGTTATTGTGATGAAGTTTTTAAGTTTAACATGAAAATAAGAAGGGACTTTTCTATTCAATGAATGCTCGCGCCTCCTATTATTTTATTTTATAACCGTCCTTAAACAGCATACCCAATTTTAAGTTTACGAGTACCATTGTTCAACTCCGTAGCCTTGTAACTTTGGACCCTATTCAAAAGACAAGGGAACTCCTAGATCAAGTATTGGGAGCCCCGACCCGAATTTGCGTTACACGGCAAGAGGACTTTAACACATGGGAGTATCGTACTTTATCGTACTTGACGGCAAGAGGATTTTAACCCATGATCTGTCTACCACTGAGGATATTTTACGTCAGCAATGTTGTCGGTGCGAAAGGGTGCGGAATTCGAATCAACCAGCCATCTTTGGGATTAGAACCCTGTTCACCTCATTGGAAGTGGAGAGCTCTATCCCCGAGCAACTACGGTTCACTCCATCTATTATTGTAAAAATAAAAAAAGTGTCTCAAGTTTATGCCAAAAGTTAAATTCTGCGATGCCTTTTTAAAATCATCACTTAAAAAGAACCGTTGTAACTAATAGACTAATAACTTAAATTAAGTAAGCTTCCCTATGATGTTTTCCAAAGATTACATTTTCATGTTTTATTTTCTTAAATCATATTTTAAGAGGAACGTAATGTATCCTGATAATACCAATACAATTTTAGCTTAACTAAATAATGAATACAGAGTTTCCACCTACTACGCGTTTTGCTAAATTACAGAGTGATAGACAATCAAAATGAAAAAAAATTCAGTAATTCGGTTAATTTTGTCAACAATTTAACAGCTTCACCACAAGAGAATTATCCTAGTCTTCTGCTCCTATCCTGTCCATCATGATGAGTTATCAGTTTGCAGGCATTCGTTAGTGTCAGAAGTCGTTGCGGTTGCTTATTAAACAAGAGAATTAGGAGAAATTGGTTTTTTATTTAAATTGTTGAACTTTTCAAAAGCAGTGGTGTGGAAAGCAAATTTAAATAAAGGCCGTTTTTTGCCAGATAAAATGAGGCATTTTTCCGAATAATATGCTATTTTTTATAAATCTGTGAGTTTACAACAGTTGCATGCGACTTTTACGTCATGTTTAGGCTATCTAAAGCTAGCACACTTTATGGTTTTTCTGAAAACGGAAAAAAAAACAACAACATGGATCACAGTCACTATTCTGTGAAAAAAAAATTTGTGGTTTAATTTTTTAATATTTGGAAACTTACTCCTGTGCTGTATTATCTGGACTCAGGAAAATTTGCGAAAACTGAGAATTAGTCAGTGATTTTGATAATTTTCATCTAGTTGGAAAAATATCGCCAAATTGGTGATGTTAAAAAAGTTTAATAATTTTTAAAATACTTAAATTTGTCCGTTCTAAAGCCTAGATAATTCCTCACAGCCAGGTGGTATAGATATAGTTTAAAATAATAGCTTTCCTTTTAGGAATCGCTGGTTTAGAGAATGGTAGACAATTAAATGCTAAAGTTTTCAGAATTTTGGCTAACTTAGCAAGCATTTAATAAGTCTTAGAGCTGGAACAAAATGACGTTTCATATGAACTTTTAAATCCTTTATATGAGCTGGTGTAAAAAATAACTTTAAAACAAATTTACAAAACAAAGAATTCTACATTAAAACGTAAACCTCGCAACCTTTAGAAAAAATTCTTACAAAAAGTGAAGAAATTTGGCAACCGTGTTTATCCGAGAAAGAAAAGTAAGTGATAGCACTAAGAATATTTCATTTCTACTTTTTTTTCCAGAATAGAGCAAACTTTGTGGCTACCACATGCTATTAAAAATCATAATTTTTGTATGTACCATTAAAAGTTCCCAATATTATGAGCTTTTGAAGATAAACTAAATTTTATATCTATTTATAATTCATTTATAACAAAAAATAAAAGTATTTAGGAATATTTAAAAATCCTATAGCTATTTTAAGAGACAGTTGTAATATGGTATCCATTAAAAATGCTTCACGTTAATGAAATAAAGAATTTTTGCGTCATGTAATTATGTTGATAAAATGCAATCGAGTTAAAAAAAACTATCATCGCTTTAATTAATAGCTTTTATCTTATACTTCTCCCAAATAGTTCCAAAGAAAAAAATAAGCACCATTATGGAACAATCCTCAAATTCAACTTTAAGTTCCCTGGCGTCAAGTAAAGTCATTTTATAATCACTTCCTTTCTATTTCTTATAGGAAATTCCCCACTACTTGAACAATAAACTTTGTTAGAAGAAATTTCCGGGGAATAAAATTTAGAAAAGGAAAGTTTTTAACAGTGTTATTTATAAATAAGTTTTCAAATCTTCCCCTCTGGGCAGTTTGACAGCTTTTCAGTGTTACTATAACAAGACTAAAACTAAAGGGAAAAAATGTTAAGGCTCTTCAGTACTTTTCCCTATCAATGATCTTATGTTTTCGTTGTGGAGGTAAAAATGCCTTAGGGGATGATCCGAAACTGTCTAATGCTTCCTTAGGGATTACAGAAAATGCAGACCGCAAATCAAATCGTCAAGCGCCAATGCCCTTCTTGACATTTGTTTCCTGTTTTCTATGGAAAGGCATTTATGTAGTCCCTTATTTGGAGGACACGTCAACGGATTCGTTTTCCTGTTTTGATTAGGGAAAAGTTTTTGCACAAACTTTTCTTTTAGAGCTATTAGCAAGATTTGAACGGCTTTTACTACTGCAAAAAATTTAGAAGGATTTGCTATTTTTAGTATTAGTTTTGGATACAAGTGAACTGAAATAAAAACCCTTTTAAGGTACTTTCTTTAAATGAAGTAGTAAATGAAAATCGGAATGCTTAGCTTAGAAAATTGTACAGTGATACTTAAATTGTGCAAAGTTTTTTAAATATTCAAAATATTATTGGCAACAAGGACAACAGAGTTTCTTATCGGTCAATTTCTGCTGATTCCAAAAATCATTTTCGGAAAAGATTGTAAAATGTTAATTAAAAAAAAAAAGGAAACAACTATACTTTTATATTTTGCAGAGTCTAAATCGCAAGATTATTATGGTTGTCTGCTTTTATATATATGTACAGTACCGCTCAAAAGTATCAGTACACCTAGAAACTTATAAAAAAATGGCAAAATTCAAAGTGTCATAACTTCTTTAAAAGTGATCAAAACTGCTTCTGCTTTAGCTCATTTTGAAGCTTAAAATCTCTTCTTTTATGTACTCTAATTGTTTTTAATTAATATATTTTGCAACTATGTACAATTACACTCTAAACAATCATAGAAAATTGTATTAATTATTTGTGAAGTTTGACGCGATGTACGGGCACAAAGGGGTTAGATATTGTTAATTTTTATTATACCATTAAAAAATTTAGACATTTAGCTTTCATTTTAAGAAAAAAAAATTCCAAAAAAACATGTTTTTTGACGAAGTTATTGTCAAATAAAAGAAAAGGTTTTTTTCCAGAATTTAATGATTTTTCAGCAATTATAATGAATTTTAGTGTAATTATAATATGATATGAAAATTTTTTAATTAAAATAAATTAAAATTTAATATTTCTCGATAATATTATTTCATAATTTATTATAACAATTTTAACTTTTTTCTTTTGGAAAATATAATAATGAAATAAGAATCAACGTTTACAATTTAATATTTTGAAATTTATTTTTTCGTATTTTTCTCAGAAAAAATTTGAAAACGAAAATGTAATAATGAAAAAATATTTTACATCATATTTTGTTGCCTTCAAAATATCCTCCCCGCGCTTTTATATTATTATATTCATATTATTATATTATATTATTATATTTCATTATTATATTTTCCAAAAAAAAAAGTTAAAATTGTTATAATAAATTACGAAATAATATTATCGAGAAATATTACATTTTAATTTATTTTAATTAAAAAATTTTCATATTATATTATAATTACACTAAAATTCATTATAATTGCTGAAAAATCATTAAATTCTGAAAAAAAACTTTTTTTTTATTTGACAATAACTTCGTCAAAAAGCATGTTTTTTTGGAATTTTCTTTTGAAATGAAAGCTAAAAGTCCAAATTTTTCAATGGTATAATAAAAATTAACAATATCTAACCCCTTTGTGCCCGTACATCGCGTCAAACTTCACAAAAAATTAATACAATTTTCTATGATTGTTTAGAGTGTAATTGTACATAGTTGCAAAATATATTAATTAAAAACAATTAGAGTACATAAAAGTAGAGATTTTAAACTTCAAAATGAGCTAAAGCAGAAGCATTTTTGATCATTTTTAAAGAAGTTATGACACTTTGAATTTCGCCATTTTTTTATAAGTTTCTAGATGTACTGATACTTTTGAGCGGTACTGTATAACTTATTTATCTGTAGTGATTGCTCAGGTCATTTATATAGAAGTTTATAAACCAACTTGCATCAGATTGCGAATAATTATTTCCTATACTCTGTTGAAAGTTAAGAAAAAACCATTATCTTTATGGAGAGAAACTGTTTGCATCTAACTTTACGCCAAATGGATGCCAGGCTCTTAGGGCAAACGTAAATCAACGTCGCCTACTCTTGAAACGAAGCTGCACAGACTCCTTTTGCTTGCTTTCTGAATTGATTTGATATGAGGAAAACATAAATAATTAATTGGCAAGTAATAAGAATTAATAAAAGTGAGATCCAAAAATCGTAATCGTAAGTATAAGCCTTTCTAGTCACATTTGAAAAAACAAAATAACGAAAGAATGATAAATATTGTTTCTTGCAGACAGTTTTCTTCAACAGTGAAACAAAAGTAGAAATTCCTTAACTTGCATTTGATTTGTTAAGGGCACGTCAGCATAAGACGTGCCCTTTTTAGCGGTCCAATCAAATCCAAATGCTCTTGCAACGCCATATAATTGTTTCTTTTTTTAGAACGAATGTTCTTATCTATTGAAATATGTCACCAAGTCTATTATTCCTTTTTTTTTATAGTAATTCTGTGATATTTTTCGTAAAAGATACCAAGAATTAAATTACTCTTTGACGTGCTTAAATTTTAAAAGCGTTGTTTGAATTGTTTTGAAAGCTTATTTGTATGATTTGATAACGAAATATAATGGAATATGTGCAGGTGCGAAAAGATACTTAAATCCTATACCGCAATTGTCTAATTTGCAACGGAGTATAACAGTGATGATGAATGATTAAATATATAATTCTTGGTTGAGTAAATACAATTTATAGGGATGATAAATATGATTTATTCCTGTTACTACTTCTAAATAATCTAAAGGCTCATATTAAACGCCTCTTTGAAATAGTTATCTCGTGTTGAACTTATTAAAAAGTTGGCAAAATTAACCGAAAAACTGCAAACTTTAGGTTATAGTTCTCGTCCATTTTTTAAAAAATATTTTGTAAAATATGGAGAAGTTGACATTTTTGTATCGAACTAAGAATGAAACAGAAAAGAAAGAGTTTTACTATTATTTTAAATTAACAAATAAAGTGACAGCTATGTGGTTGCCAAATGATCTGCTTTCTGCAAAATATTAATCACTAACATTTTCTGATTTTCTCTCTATTTTTTTAAAAAAAAAGAAAACTCTTTAACCCTTTTCGGAACAACAAATTTTGATTCAAAATTTAAGTTACGCAGGGTATAAGCAAATGTGACCTTAGATAGTACTTTCTAAGTAAAGCGACTTACTCTGGGTCTTTGTTGTTTTTAAGAATAATGGTTGCTAAATGTTTAAAAGCAATTAAGTTCACTTTTCTAGTAGTTGCTGAACTTTTAAAAAACAATTAGCTTCATATTTCTAATGGTTTGTAACATTTGTTGAATTAGTGTTGTAAGACTGACTACTCTGCATTAGAAAGGGTAACAGTTTTCATAATTAAAATACAGTGGCATTTTATATATACTCTAGTTGTATCTAGTTGACGGTGAACTCAATTTTCAGTAAACTTAATTAGTTAGCATTGATTGGTTATGTGATTAGATTAACATTGATTAAAATGAGAGCTAAACAATTCTATCAAACTAGAAATGTCCAAGTTTAAGTTTTTTTTCATCCTAATTTTTTAAATTTCTTTTTTATAACCGTCGTTGAACAGCCGACTCACTTTTAGGTTTACGACTATTAATATTCAACTCGTAATTTTGAACCCAACCGTAATTTTGAAGCCTTGTAATTTTGAACCCAATCCAGAAGACAAGGGACTGGACCATGTATTAGGAGAAATTTGCCGTCGTGGAGGATTTTTTGATGGAACTAACCCACATGTGCTTTATATGGAGAGGAAAACCACGGAAACCTCCCACGGCTAGCCTGACGGCAAGGGGACTCTAACCCATGATCCGTCTTCTACTGATGATACTTTGCGTCAAAACTGTGGTCAGTGCAAGCCGGGAGCGGAGTTCGTATCGACCAGCCATTGCTGGGATTCGAACCTGGTTCACCTCATTGGATGGCGAGCGTTCAATCCTTTGAGCCACCATGAATCTGATTCTGATTTCGCACTTTTTTAAAATTTAATTTTTAAGCCTTCTGTTTTGATTTCTATTTTTGATTTTGTTATATTTTTTTATATTTTATGTATCATCCACTCCAAAGAGGTTAAGTTAAACAGAATTTTCATAAACATTTTGCAGAACTTAAAAATAACTATTTATACGTACCTCTTAAAATTTATAACTCTTTATATACCTGTTTTTTTTTACGTAGCAGTTGATAAAATTCTTTTTATTCTAATTTATTAAATTATTAATACATTACCTTTGAATATTTGCTTATAATAAAAAAATGAAGAGCCTATTACCCGATTAAAAACTTTATTCCCTTCAAAAATATTTAAAAAGGAAATAACAATTGACACGCTTTGAGGGTTAAAAAACAGGCGCCCATTTTAAAGAATTGCCAGGCGTCAATGAAAAGAAACAAAAGTGATTTGAAATATAAAACAAAAAGTTCCAACGAAAAATGGAAAACTAAAGGTGAGAAACAAAACTGGAAAAACCACAGTAGCCGAGCGAGAAAAAAGATGAGTAGTAGTAGTAGTAGTTCATTTACGTCGCACTAGAGCTGCACAATGGGCTATTGGCGACGGTCTGGGAAACATCCCTGAGGATGATCCGAAGACATGCCATCACAATTTTGATCCTCTGCAGAGGGGATGGCACCACTGCTTCGGTAGCCCAACGACCTGCACGCGAAGTCGAGCACTTTACGGTAGCACAGTTTAACGAGGACCAATACCGCACACCCTCGGTCCCTACGCAGACTGATCCAAGTGGTGACCCACCCGCACACTGACCGCAGTCAGTGATGCTTGACTTCGGTGATCTGCTGGGAACCGTGTCTTAACGATCAGTCCACTGCGGAACAGAAAAAAAGATGAAAAACAGAACAAAAATAAAACCATAGTGGCCGAGAGGGGCAAATCAGAGTAAAATAAGCGTCTGTTTCTGAGTGGTTGAAACGTGTCGAATGTTATTTCCTATTTATATATTTTTGAAGCGAATTAAGTTTTTGATCAGGTAATATTTTACCCCTTCAATTTCTTGGAATTATTTATTTAATAAAGAGTCCATTTTTTTTAGAATTTCCAATGCCTTTTAAATGTAATACAAAGCAACCAATAACATTTAAGAAAAATTGTGATATGTGTACCTAGTATAAAATGAATTGAATTGTAAAATTTTTCCTCTTAAAACGTTACTAATTAATGTGAAATTACTTGATCAGTATCAGAACTTTATCTTCTAAAGGAGCTTTATACATCAAATAGAAAGCTCAACTAATCTCAGGTAACGTGGAGTTTATTTGACATGATCCTTGAAAAGCAAAAACATTGAAAGCCTTTTATCGGGAATTTCTTAGTGTTTATTTTATTTAAAGCATTAACAAGTGTTTAGAAGGGAATTTTAACCTTTTTCGGTATTAGAAAATAAAATTGTTCGTTTATAAAAGGGATAAGTTTTACTCTAAGCTTTGTTGACAGATTTTTTTCAAAACAATATTCTTTTTTATTTAATGACATAGTTATGAAAATTATTAATAAAAAGGCGAAAGCAACAGCCTTTTCTGCGAATTTTAAACAAATATTTTAACTCCCGTTTTCATTTCTAAGGAAAATTCAGTACAGACCCAGTATTCCGTCGAAATTATTCAAGTGGTAGCCACTGTTTAAAGCGTATGAAATTTTCTCTAAATTATCACTTGGTTGGTTCTAATGCCACTTACCACACGGGCAAGCCTGCTTGGTGAAACCGAGCAAATTTAAGGCAGAGTGTGCGATTCTTGTTTTTCAGTGGTGCCATCTATGACCAGGAATTCGACTTCTGCCACAACATACGTCATACCTGTTTATAAGGCGGACCCATTCATACATCCATTCATTCATCCACAGATCGTAATTTTGACCTGAATCAGAGAACGATTGGTCTCCAATCCAGCACCCCCAGAGGTATTGATTTATTATGGGAACATGGAGGACTTTGCGACTCGACAGAAATTTAACGTGCATCAGTCACCAACTACACGGGACGTCTTCGGCCGGCAGGGTTCGAACCCACGAACTCTCGAACATGCGCCCAATGCCCTACCGACCAGGCTATCCCGGCCCAAAATTATCACTTAACCGCACTGTAGTCGTACAAGTTTTGTTGATATGTAATCAAATGACGGCTATAGCTGTAATCTGAGTGCTTACCGGCTCAAATAAATCTTTTTGCTTGGATCTCTTAATTACTAATACTTCTTTTTAAAATCCAATTCCTATTCCTCGATATCATATTCACTGTAGAAATCGTATCATAAAAATTGTTACCTAAAAAATCCTTGAAAATCCTTGAATTTCGAATAAAGGTTAAAAAAATTTTCGTGACCTGCAGATTCTCTGATCCTGCGTATTTTAATTAATAAAAAAGAAACATAAGTAAGAAGTATACTGATTAATTTATTTTTTAGTTTTCTAGTAATACATCAAAAAATGTCAGATATTATATAAAATGTTTTCTTTCGTTTGCTTAAGAGAAAAAATGTGTCGGTTATAGCCTTCGAGAGATTTTATGTAAACATTTTGACAAATTATGACAATTTTCACTTCTAAACACGCTACTAACGTTAAATTTCTTGTAGCAGTGATAAACAATTGAAAAAAAAAATGTGTTTCTGTGAAATGTCGGTCTAATTATAAGTATTCAGCTGCTTGTTAGGGATTATTGAGTTCGGTTATATCAGGAATGTTAAATAATAATTTTATAGGAACAAAAAAACGCACTTAATTTGTATAATTCTGCAGTTTAAGACGTTTCTGCATGATTATTGGGTCTAATCATCCTTCCTTCGCTCATTTCGTTAAATTGCTTAATTATTATGCAAAAATTTTTTCTTTCAGCAGCAAAATTTTTTACAAGATTTTTGCATTCCAAGCTGTTAGCACAATTGGAAAAATCTGGCTTGAAGCTTATAGAAATAGCGTAGTTTTTAACCCTGCAAAATTGCATCGACCAAAAAGTGCATTTGACCAGGCCTGAAAGCGAGAGGGAAAAGAGAAAAAACTGGTAGGAGAACAATTTCAATATTAGATGATATTCGGGAGGTGTTAATCCATTCTCATCAATAAACAATTCACTGTATTTAATATTTTCTCAGCGAAGAAGCAATTCAATATAATAAATGCATCAATTAAAAACAATTGGTAGTTATAAATTTTTATTATTCCCCAAAAAAAGCTAAAAAATTAAATTTGTTTGTTACCAGTTTTTACTCTTTTCCGTCTTGATATATACAGGCTTGCAGCCCTGCATTTGACCAAATCATTTTAAACTGATTCATTTGTGCTACAACAGTGATACATAAACTGATTCCCGAAATACAGTTTCATAGTGCGAGCTGCACTATTTTATTTTCTCACCAGCATAAAGTGTATGCTGAGCTACAATTTTACTTATATTACTGGATATACTGGACTAATAGAAATATACATAGAACTACTGGACTTACTCTATATTACTGGATATAGTTTTCGAGCAGCGGTAGCTGCATTATTTTCAAGTAAGTGCAAATAAACTGTATTTTATAAACTTTATAATTCAATCTCTGTGCTTACAATAACATAATGTCCAATACTATCAAAATCAGTGAAAGTGAGGTTCCCAGCTGGGTAATGGACACCATGGATTTACTTAAACAACAACTCCAACAACAAACTGAACTCAATAAATCTTTATCTCAGCAATTAAATGACATCAAAACAATATTTGATACTAAGATGTCCACATTGCAACATAGTATCGATAAACTTCAAGCTGAAAATGACGAACTAAAAAAAAGAAAATCGACATCTACAAAAAATCAACAAACAAAATGCAGAATCAACAATCACAATCCCTGATACACCTACAACTCCAGTAACAACATCACCAAAGAGAAGTAAAATCCGAAAGAAAACAACATCTAAAAGCAAAACAGAACAACAACAATCTACAAATAATAAGAATAACAACGAAGTGGACAATAGTAAACAACAAACAGTGACCAAAAGAAATAGATCTTCCAGCACAGATGAAGAGGAACCAGCCAGTAATAAAAAACTGTTAACTCAAAAACAAACTACAAACCCAAATATGCCAGCAGATGGAAACACCATACACCAACCTTCAACAAGTACCACCCCACCGCAACGTCAACGTGAAGTAACGACTACACACTACGAACATGAAAAAAATACTATTAATCAGCAACAGGACACCAGCGATGAAGAAGAAATGGATGACAATGAGGATTATCAGTATCAAAGACCCAGCAAACCAAGAATACCACCAATAATAATAAAAGATAACAATGTAAAATGGATGCAACTTAAACAAACTCTACGAGAACAGAAAATTACAGGATTCGAAGGTAAACACACTGGGGAATACCTTAAACTGCATTTCTTTGATATAAATATGAGGCGTCAAGCAATAAATATATTAGATAATTTACAAGTCAAATATCACACCTTTCAACTGAATGAAGAGAAGCCATTAAGAGTTGTTATTAAAAGTATTCCAACAGACATAACCTCAGATGATGTACACCGAAACTTAATCAATTATGGATATACACCAAGAAACGTCTCTCAAATGAAAAAATACTCCGATCAAGGCATTATAAATCTACCACTACACATCATAACTCTAGATAAAACCGAAAGTAACAAGGATATTTTTTATCTTACACGTTTTATGGATCTCGTTGTCACTGTATCAACCTACAGAGGGCGCCGTGGATTCACTCAGTGCCACAGGTGCCAACAGTTCAACCATGTGCAGGCATCCTGTCGGCACACACCAAAATGTCTCAAATGTGGCCAGGAGCACCTGACTCACCTTTGTAAAAAACCCAGAACAACACCAGCAACATGTGCCAACTGTGGAGGTGCTCATCCTGCAAACTATAGACAGTGCCCAAAATATCCAGCTTCCAAAACCATCATCAACAATAGACCTAGCTACTCAAATCACAGAAATGATCCTGGCTACAATAACTCCAATTCCAACTCTTATGCAGATATTTTAAAGTCATCAAACCAAAAAAGCACCAACACTCAACAACTTGACACAACAACAATAAAAGAAGCCAGATCATTACTTGCAGAATTAAAGCTCTTTGTGGGATTTATGCAGGACAACGAGAGTTTTAACATGTTCAAAAGAATTCAAAAAGCAGCCCAATCAAACCAACAAGAAGAAGAAGATGAATATTAAAGTAGCACAAAAACCTTTCATCAACATATATTTTTGGAATGCCAACGGAATACTAGCAAAACAGCACGAACTAAAAAATTTTATTTTAGATCACAACCCGGACATCCTAATAGTTACAGAAACTCATCTCAACCCAACCTTCAACGTTACAATAGCAAACTATAAAACATATAGATGTGATAGAAGGTACAGAGGAGGCGGCGTAGCACTACTAGCAAAAAACAGCCTGATCACAACAGAATATAACTCTACAGATGACAGTGGCTATGAGCAAATATCAATACTTCTAAAATATCAAAATCAGAACATCAAAATCACAGGTATCTACAACTCACCTAGAAATAAACTCACAGACGACGACCTAAGACTCCTATTTCCACCCAATCTGCCAACAATTGTAGCAGGCGACTTCAATGCTAAACATACAATATGGGGCTGCAATAATTCTAACCATACTGGAACTCTGCTTAGAAACCTCATCATAAAATATCAACTTACCGTAATAGCTCCTACTTCTCCCACATATATTCCGAATCTTCTCAACCACAGATCTGACATTCTAGACATTGCAATAACCAACATCCAAGTCCCCATGGTCGCCTGCACCCTAAACCACCTGTCATCTGACCATCTGCCTGTACAATTGCTCGTCGGGCTAACCATCAAACACTTTGAAAAACCTAAACTGAAAACAGACTGGAATCTCTACAAAAACATACTCACCATTAACAATAGCAGTTTACCAACCCTAGAAGACGAGCCTACAGTAGAAACATATATTCAACAAGTACAATCTGAAATCCTAGAATCCTATAAAAGATCAACAGTTGAAACCAAACAAATTGCTCATCACTACAGACTCCCACTTGAAATTAAAAACATCATCAGACTTAGAAACTACTGCAGAAAGCGGTATCAACGAACAGCAGATCCTTCATACCTCAGTGAAATCAGAAAACTTAATAAACAGATTAAAAAACAAAGTAAGAAATACAAAAATCAACTCTGGCAAAACAAAGTCGCGTCCCTCTGTACCAATGATAACTCAGTCTGGAAAATGGCAAAATTATTTAAAACAGCACCGCAAATAAACAGACCAATCAACGGACCAACTGGCACAACATACTCAATAGAAGAAAAAGTAGAAATATTTGGAGATTCCCTTCAAAACCAATTTTCGCCAAATTCAAACTCAGATCTAAATCACCATAATTCAATCACCGAAAAAGTAAACAACTTCCATGAAGATCATCCTATACCAGAAACAATAGAACCTTCAAACAATGAAGAAATCTGTAATATCATCCGAAACCTAAAAAACAATAAAGCTCCAGGTGAAGACGGAATCAAAAATATCATGATAAAACTGCTACCACCAACCTATATTCAGAAGATCACACATATCATCAATAGCTGCCTTGCATTAAATCACTACCCTCAAATCTGGAAAAATGCATCAGTTGTTCTATTTCTCAAGAAAAACAAAAATCCAAGTTGCCCTGAGAGTTACAGACCAATCAGCCTACTAAATATATTTGGAAAAATCTATGAAAAAATAATTTACAACAGAATCAAGCCACTTTTAACAGCCCTTCCCGATGAACAATATGGATTCCGACAAAAACTAAATACAACCAAACAGCTACTTCGAATAATAGACTACGCCGGAAGAGCAATAGTAAACAAAGAAACAATAGTTTTCCTGATGATCGACATCTCAAAAGCATTTGACAAAGTATGGCACACCGGTACAATATTCAAACTAATGCAACTAAATTTTCCTCCTGGACTCATCAAACTTCTATCCTGTTATCTCTCAAACCGAACATTTCAAGTGACTATCCAAAACTGCATCTCATCAAAAAGAAACATCTTAGCCGGAGTACCTCAGGGCAGCATACTTGGACCAATTTTATATATACTTTACACCTATGATTTCCCTATAAATAAAGCAGATTACAATAGCATTACAGCCTTCTACGCAGATGATACTGGTATAATAATCAAATCCAGAAATCCAAACTTAGCTCTAATAAAACTACAAGAACAAATAGATGAAATAGAAGACTGGTGTAGAAAATGGAAAATAGCCGTAAACGCCGACAAATCACAAATCCTCATCATACAAAAAAGAAGAATTAAAATTTCACCTCAATGCAAACCGAAACTGTTCAACATTCAAATTCCAATAGTTAAGAGAGCAAAGTACCTTGGACTCATAATTAATAGCAAACTCACTTGGAGCGACCATATTAAAAATATAATAGACAAAGCAAATGCAGCAGTTAATATCATCCAACCTCTCATCTATAACCAAAATGCCTCACTAAAAATCAGAAAATTACTATACACCTCTATGATCCGACCTATACTTACATATGCTTCACCTGCCTGGACTACTATACCCGAACACCTAATGAAAAAGCTCAACCAATGTCAAAATAAAATACTCAGAAAAATCACTCGTGCCAGATGGTTCATACGTAATTCAAATATCCATAAAGATCTCAAAATTCCGTTTCTATCCGAATATATATATAAATTAAATGCAGACTTCTACGATAAAGCCATAAAATGCAGCACAGCCAACTTCAATCAGATTTTTAACTTCGAGAACTATAAAAAAGACGAAAAACTAAGACCAATAGCCGCTCATTTCACCTCCGACTCCTCATACAACAACTATCAGCATAAGTAATAGTCATCAATTCCAGCATCTATAGTCTACATCAATAATCCAAAGCATCAAACACTTTAACAATACTGAAATCCTGACTTATGTTACTTCACGTTGACAATCAAACCACAGCCATCCACAGTTTAACAGCAAGTTGCTCTTATTATTTTCATTTTCTTTCAGTTATACAAGCAAGGTGCTTGTTTAAATGCTTATTCTATTCAATGCTCATATGTCATTTGTGCTTGTTGTACATATCATAATGCAATTCATTTTCAATGCTTAAATATCAATTGTGCTATTTATATTTATGATAATTTTTGTTTATTTCAAAAATCATGATTCATATTAATTTTTCAAATTATGTTTAATTTATCAAGCAAATATGCTTGGTCTCTTTTTTTTGCCACCTTAATGCTGCATAATTCAAAATGTTTTTAATTCAACCTGTAAATATTTCATGATGAATGGGTTGGGGGCCGCTGCGCGGCCCAGGCACCCAATTTTTGATAAATAAAGAAAGAAAAGCATTTGACCAAATGAGCAATACTACTATAATTAAAAAAATATCATTCTCATATAAATATTACAAACTTATAGAATGATTTCAAAATGGCCAGTATTAAATTTAGAAAAAAGTCATTAATTTCCTTCGCTCGTTTTGGTTGAGCCGAATTTTGCTTGGGTAAAATGACACTATTTCTAAAAGCTTCAAGATTGATCTTTCACATTCTGCCAACAATTTTGCCATGTAAAATCTTCTAAAACAAAAAGAAAGAAATTTTTCTGAAAGAATTTTTTTTTTACATGGAGTTATAGAAGTAATCAAATTTAACCACAATTTTAACACTAGGTTTAAGGGACGCGTCATTTTGACGCATTTCAATTTTTTTTTTTTTTTAGTTTATTTGCAAAAGCTGGGAACCTGGGCCGCGCAGCGGCCCCTATCCCATTCATCATGAAAAATTACAACAATGAGTTAAAACATTTTGAATTTAAGCAGTCGTTGTGGTAGCTTTACAATAAAATAGCCATGATTAGAAAAATTACAATCTTGAGCAGAGGTATTTACATTAATTGCAGTGAATATATACAGAAATTAATAACCTTGATTAGAAAATTTTACAGACTTGAACAGAGATATTTACCATGAAAAATGTACAGTAAATTGAATATGAGCATAAATAAATGATGATTATATATATACAAAAGTCGTGATTCAAAGACGTGATGATTTTACATAAATTTTGACAAGCCTTAGTGGCGCCATCTAGTAAGATCGACTTCAATTTGAGAGGGCAGTATGCAGTATTTATTTTGAAAATCAGTATGGAAAATTAGAGTTCTGAGTAATAATAAAAGTTCAAATAAAGTTCAAATCAAGTAAAAAAAAAAAAAAATGTTACTGTGCAAGAGTAGCTTCCCCCATTAACCTCTGAAGAAGATGGAGCACTTCTTGATTTTTTAGAAGTTCTTGCAGTTCCTTAATTATTGTAACCAGCCTTTGAGCAAGTCCAGTTGTTGTTGATGGTAAGGCACGAGTTCCCCTCCTGCCGGGACGGGCTCTGCACCCTGTGTAGTTGGCGGTATGGGAATCTGCGCAGTTGCAGCACTTTGGTGGTGTATTACTATCCTTTTGGCACTGGTATGAACGATGTTTGGCGGCACATTTTACACATCTTGATGGTGAATTACATGAACTTTGACTGTGGCCAAATTCCTGGCAGTTATAACACTGAGTTGGATTTTGCCCGCCTCGGAATCTTTAAATACTGACCGGGATACTTTGTATGTTGGTGATTGAGAAAATTAGTCGGTTAATATAAGTTTCTGTGAGAATTGTGAGAAAAAGTGGGAGGAGCCTATAGGTCCCGCCCACTTTTCTCTTAAACTGAATTATCTTTTTCGTTGTGATGTCTGATTTCGCCAGTTCCAGGGAGATATGATCAGTATAGAATCCAACTGGAAGACCACGAATAAGAACTTTTATATGCTTAGTTGGTTGAACTTTTGCTGGAGTGCATTTCGAATTTACTTTTTTTGCTTTTATTAAAATTAAACTGGGTGCCTGGGCCGCGCAGCGGCCCCTAACCCATTCATCATAAAATATGTACAGTGTGTAAAAACATTTTGGTTTTTGCAACATTATGGTAGCAAGAAAAGAAAAAAGAAAAGAAAAGATAATTACATAATAAAAATTTTTTACATTAAAGATATTGCATGCTTTGTTTGTTGTTTAAGGTTGTAGTTTTCTTTTACATGGTTATATTACTATGGTTTTATGCTATTATTTTCAGAATTTTTAAGGAAATTATTGAATCATTTTAAAGTTGTATTTAGAGTTCAGAGTTTGCTTTTTTCAGTTAGTCGGGAAACACTGTTGGATGATACTCAGTTGATGTTGTTCTGGGTGAATTGGAAGGTTGATGTTATGTACAATGATCGATGATTCGTCCACTGAGTTGATTCAGATGATGCGTTTGAGAGGATGGATGATTCCGATGCTATCTTTGAGAAAATGATGACTGTTGGGGTAGAACTTGAGATCTGTGGGGTTGTAGTCGAGCGCGTTATCCATTCAGCTATGCCGGTTTGCTATTATTTGTGCTGCTGATGATGATATGAGGCGTCTGATGTGTAGAAAGCTGCTATTGGTCTTAGATGGGAATCCTTTTTGTAATTTTCAAAAGAGAGGTTCTGGTTAAAGTTGGCTGCTGTACATTTTTCGGCTTTCCTGTAGAAGTCTGCGTTCAGTTTGTTGATATAATCGGATAGAGGAGGAATTTTGAGATCTGTGTGGATATTTTTGTTTCTGATGAACCAACGGGCGCGGGTGATTTTTCGTAGGATTTTGTTCTGACATCGGTTTAGCTTTTCCATTAGATGATTCGGTATTGTGGCCCAGGCTGGAGAGGCATACGTTAAAATTGGTCTGATCATACTGGTGTAGAGGAGTTTTCGATTTTTCAATGATATATTGGGATTATGAATCAGTGGCTGTATAGTATTTGTTGCTGCTATTGCTTTATTGGTGATGTACTTGACGTGGTCTGCCCAGGAGAGTCTATTGTTTATTGTTAGACCGAGATATGTGGCTTTTGTTACTATTGGGATAGGCGTGTTGAAAAATTTTGGGATGCAGTTTTGCTGGATTCTTTTTCTTCTTTTTTGTATGACTAATATTTGGGATTTTTCCGCGTTAATTGCTGTCTTCCATTTTTAATACACCAGTTTTCTATTTCCTCTAATTGATCCTGTAGTTTTAGAAGGGCTAAGTTTGGATTTCGCGATTTGATAATGATTCCTGTATCGTCTGCATAATAAGCTGTGATGCTGTTATAGTCGTCTTTGTTTATCGGGAAGTCATATGTATAGAGTATGTATAGGATCGGACCCAGTATGCTGCCCTGAGGGACACCCGCTGAGATGCTTCTTTTGGTTGATTTTAGATTTTGGATATTGACCTGAAAAGTTCTATTGGTGAGGTAGCAAGAGAGTAGCTTAATGATGCCGGGTGGGAAGTTAAGTTGTATTAATTTATATATTGATCCGGTGTGCCAGACTTTGTCAAATGCTTTAGAAATATCTATCATGAGGAATACTATTGCTTCTTTATTTACATTTCGAATTTACGAAACCCGTTTGCATATTTATTTTATGAGTCAAAATTTTAGTAGCGGTAACACCCAAAATTTGATATCATAATTTTTACATGTTTTGTTGTTTTTTAAATAGTATATATAACTTTTTATGGAATTGCGAGCCATTTTTTTTTTGAAAAGCCATTTTGTTCAGAATGAAATTTACTTTAAAATGGGTTTTGTTTGAACTTTGTACGACATTAACAACATTTTTGTATTTCATTTTACACTTTAACTTTGCAATGAAAATGAAATTTTTTAAACATTTTTTTATTATAATTATTTTATCAAAAACTTCAATTATCTTAAAATGAGATACATTTTTTAAAATCCATTCATTCTATCCTTAGATATTTATTTTTTAATTAAAAAGAGCTTTAAAATTTAATTGTTAATATCTTGTAAAATAAAATGAATAAAAAAAATTGCTTTGGGCTATTGTTTTGTATAATATATACTTTTTAAAAAACAACAAAAAATGTAAAAATTATGCTATCAAATTTTGGGTGTTACCGCTATTAAAATTTTGACTCTTATCTCTTTTATTGACTTTTATCCATTGATCGAGGTAAATATATATTAAAGTCTATTTTCTTCATAAGCGTTGAAATATTGAAATTCTTTTTGTGATACTTGGATCTAGTGAAAATACCATTTATGTAGCCAGAAAATGAATGCAATATTTGGTGCAACGTGGCTCAGAATTTTAAATAGTGTAGTTCCGTATAGCTTAAGAGTAAAAATAAATGTTTTTACTACCAGAACTTAATTTTTTTTAATATTACCAAGAAGTAAAAGTAGTAAGAGTAGTAATAGTTGTATGTATTTTTAAGATAAAAAATATTATGCTATAGAAACAAACATGAAAAATCCTGTAAGAGACAAATAAATTAGTAATAATGAATGTAGGATATATAAATGTTATTTGTAAAAGCAAAACCCAAAGTTTGAACGAAAATGGTCAAATTGATCTTAGAAAGTAAAATAAAGTATTCTATTTTTACTAACTTAATTAAGATCAAAATAACTGATTAATATACTTTTTGTAATTTGTAATGCAGTTTAAGCAAACAAGATGTCAAAAAAATTGGAAAAAATAGACAAATTGCCTTGTTTTAAAACGATCTTAATAATTACTTTTAAATAACAACAAAATATGCTTTAAGCTTTTCTTGACTGCTTATTTAGAGCTGTTTAGTTAAAAAAAATCTCATTAACTTCACTGGTGAACAGCAGGGCGAGTATTAACTTAATATCCCCAGGAAAATCTCCCGATAATTTTGAAAAAAAAATTAAATAAATTGTGACTTTTGTTTTACACTACCTTCCCGATTTTTGATCACAGTAGTGTAGTATAGGGCTGCCAATTACTACGCCTTTTGTAAATTATTTTTTTTTGAGTTAACGATAGTTAAAAAGTAAATCTCTGATTTTTTGGCAATTTTGTCAGCATTTTAAAAGCAAGAAAGCTGCAACAAAATGATGTTTTGTGTGGATGTTTCAATCATTTGCATATATTGGTGTGAAAACTAACTTTGAATGAAATTTAAAAAGCATAAACTTAGCGACCACTTAAAGAAATTTCCCCCCAAAAAGGCAGAAAGTTAGCAGATATGTTAGCTGTATATGTAGATGTTGAAACTTTATAATTCCTAAAAAATAAAAGTGATTCTAAAACTTTCAAAATTTCAATAAATTTTTAAATGTATCGGGGTAGCTAATTTACAATCCAACAGTTTTTAACGAGTCGTTCTTTTTTTTTTTTTTGTGGAGATTTTCTCTTGGTTGCAGTTTGTTGCAATTATAATACAAGTATTTGTTTTAAATTTTGTTTAAAATCAAATTTTTTTTTTATTTAATGAAAATGAGGCCGAACGGGGAAGCGGGTCGTTAAACACGGCTGGGTTGAAAATATGCATTTTGGTAGTGACCACTCAAAAATCTTCCTGGCTGGCAGCTCTGCGTACGTTTAAAAAAAATACTTACACAAGTCTGGCATTTTCTTCTCATTCTTTCATTATAAACAGACTGGAATACCATACGGTTTGTATCTGTTTTTTGTTACAAATTTAAAATAAAATATATAATATTTTTTATAAAGAGAAAAATCGTTATCCTTTTATCTTTCTTTTATCTTTTATACATTTATAAAGATAAAATTTATCGTTCAAGAAATGTTTAGATATAAATATAAATAAAGAAGCATAAAGGAGTTGAACAATGTATTTTGTATTTAATATTTTAATATTGAACAACTTATTGGAAAAATTGCAGGACGAAAAATCATTTATACAAAAAGTAGCTAATATACAATTTTCTTTCCTTTATTTATTGGATAAAATCTCTTGAAATATATTTATTTAAAGTGAAATTCAAAATGTCATTTTTTTTTCCTCTGACGATCGAAACTTTCAAGCCCTTTTGTGATCGATATTGATATTGTCTTTTATATTCCGTTAGATGTCGTTATATTTACATGGCTCTGTCGTATTCATAAATATTATGTAGTTTCTTTTATTTGCATTTTTTAAAAATAAATTTGTTAGCGGAGATAAAGTACTGTTTACCAAGATTGTATTTTTAAAAATAAATTTGAAAACATGTTTCAAATTTTGGTTGATAAACATAAATAAGTCGAATTTGATATTGTAAATATTTTAAAAATAAAAAGTGGTTTTGATGCAATGAAATAAAACCAAGTTTCATGCATAGTAAAATTGAGAGACTTAGAAAAAGACGACAATATAATGCTAAGATACATATCTTCTAACTGTTCAACAGAGTTATTTGCATTTTTTAAAATAAATTTGTTAGCGCTGATAAAATACTGATTACGAAGATTGTATTTTTAAAAAATAAATTTGAAAGCATGCTTCAAATTTTAGTTAATAAACATATATAAATAATTTGAATTTGATTTTGTAAAAGCTTTTTAAATACAAAGTGGTTTTGATGCAATGAATTAAAACCAAATTTCACTAGTACTAAAATTGAAAGACTTAGAAGAAGACGACATTATAATGTTAAGCTACATCTTCAAACTGCTCATAGTTATTTTGGTGGGAACCATCACGATTTTCTATTTAGGTTTTAAGATACTTCTTTTTTTGTGCGGTTATCTAATGAAAAATCCCAGAATCCAGTAAAGTACTTAATTAGAAATAATGCTGAGGAACAGATTAATTCTAAAATCGTAATATTTTGAAAATTTATTTTATCGTTATTTTTCTTAAGGCATTTTATCTCCACCTAGCAAAATAAATGTTTTATAAAATATTAAAAATATCAAAAGTGATAGAAATTTTTTTATATTTCATTAGAATAAGTTATAACTCAAAACAATGAAGTTTAGCTATCACAGTAGTTAATTAGTTGTTCCTGTTAATTGTGCTATTATCTAATGAAAATTTCACATACCTGTAAAGTGCCCACCTAAAGACAATGCTAGGGAACGATTACCACTTTTGGGAAAAGTGTAGCTAATCACTATTTCTCCCAACCAAATGTTTAATTTAGAGTTTTTTGAAAACCCAATAATGTTTATAAATATCTGACAAGTGTAAACTCTCAAACTTTATTATTTTTAAGTGTCTTTAGAATTCATGAGATAATAGTGCCAAAACAAATGTATTTTTTACATTCCATAAGTATTTTTTACATTAAATCTTAAAACATAAGTATTTTTTACATAAAATCCCAAAGCATAAGTATTTTTTTACAGAAACTTATATAATAAACATCCTTAAGGCTTGAGTTTTAACTTTTGAATGCTAGAATGCTCTGATATAGCAGTCGGTGTAGCATGGTTCTCATGTCAGGTTTATGGATTCAACCCTGAATCTGTTCGGTTGTTTTTGTTCTGAATGAACTTTTGATGATAAAGTATCCTTTTATAAAATTACACGCAAAGCTTCTCCAACTTCTACGTTTTTTGAGAAATATTATATAGAGTAGTAGACAATTAAAAGCTTAAGCTTTCATAATTTTCCCAACATTTTTAAAGCTTCTCCACGAAAGAGCTAGAAAAAATGTGGTTAATATGAGCTTTTGAATCATTGGCATGTGAGCTGGAATGGCTCAGAGGATAGAGCGTTCGCCTTCCATTGAGGTGAACCGGGTTCGAATACCAGCGATGGCTGGTCGATACGAATTCCGAATTCGGCTTGCACCGATCGCAGAGCTGACGTGAAATATCCTCAGTAGTAGTGCATCAAATTTCCGATCCAGGAGTTCCCTTGTCTTCTGGATTGGCTTCAAAATTACCAGGCTATGGAGTTGAACATTGGTAGTCGTAAACCCTAATTTGGGTCGGTTGTCCAACGATAGTTATAAAATCAAATCAAATCATTTTCATGTAGCAGTTTTTTAAAATAAATTTAAGTCGAATTTGCAAAACAAAGAATCGTACATTAAACGATATAACATGCATAAGTTGTATTGTACTACAGCTGGAAAACAATTGCAAATTTGAAAACAGTGACGCAAAAATATCGAAGATTCGTTCAAAAATATCACGTAACAGAAAAAAAAAGTTCCTGTGTAAATTTTCTTCATTGTGCATTGATATTTTAATTTTCATAATTCTAAAAAAATTTCAAGGATTCTACTGATTTTAATAGCCTGATTTAATCTTGTGGCGAAAGAAAAATTCCAAGATATTTGTTTAATAGGAAAACAATGACACTTCTTTGGGGAATAGCATTAAATTATTTTGCTTTAAATGCATTCTTTATTTAAACCGTGTAAATGATTTTAATTGAAAGTCGGTAGAAATAAAAGTTTTTACACTAACACTATATTTAAGCTGAGAAAAAGGCGATTCTTATGAACTTTTGAATTATTTACTTGTAGCTGTGCTTAAAATAAATTTAATTCAAATTTATAAAACTAAGAATCATACAATAATACAGATAACACTTATATATTGTATTTTGCAGCGCTAAACCGATTACAGATTTGAAAACTGCGGCGCAAAAATATCTAAGATCCGTCCAAAAATTTCATGCAACAAAAGAAAAAAAGTTCCTTGGTGTAGTTTTTTTTCATCATATATTACTATTTTAATTTCATAATTCTAAAATAATTTCAAGGACTTAATGCTGTACTGTTTTTAAAAGCAAGATTTAATTTCGTTACGACAAAAAATCTCCACGATCTTTATTTAATAGGAAAGCAATGACATTTCTTAGGGGAATAACATTAAATTATTTTGCTTTAAATGTAGAATTTTTTTTAACCGCGTAAGTGATTTTAATTAAAAGTCGGTACAAATAAAAGTTTTTACTCAACCACTATAATTTTTAATTAAAAAACAAAATACATACTCACACTTTTGAACAGAAACAAAATTGCGACCTCAAAAAGGAGATATTTAAAAGTATTTTTTAAAAATTATTAAAAAGCAAATGGCTAAAGTTTAATATTAACAATTTAAAATTGAATAGTTTTAATTTAAATGGTAATTTTAAGAAATGTTTCATCGTCGTGATTTGCCAAAAAAGTTCTTTTTAAGAAACATCTATAATGCCAGAGAAGATACTGAATTAAAAAAAACAAAACAATTTTAATAAGAACTTAATTAATTAATATGTTGAAGTTTGTCTATGCCCGTTTTATAGAAAAACAGGGTTATTTTTTATGGACTTATGAGTATGAAGAAAGGAATATCCAAATGAAGATAAATAGTGCGTAATAAACTATTGGAGTTCAGAATCAATTTTAAAGTATTTTTGTTTGAAAAAAGGGAGGGGGACATGGATTTTCGGATTATTATATATTGTTTTACTTGAAGTGTACTTTAATTAAGGAATTGACAAAAATTGAGTTATGAACAGGATTGTTTGCCGAGTCCTTTAAAAGGCCGTTAAAGCTTCGCAAAAAAATAAATTATTTATTAAATATTTTTAATTTAAATAAGTTAATTTTGTAGATTGTAAATGAAATATATACTTTTGTTTGAGAATCCATTTATTACAGATTTTATCAATTCTGTTCCATTAGATGAATTTTTTTATGCATATTTTTAAATTTTTTTAGGTCAGTTCTAAATTTCTCTGAGCAATTTTTAAAAAAATAACTGTTTTTTTTAAAAAAATTTTGACATAATTTTTAGATTGTTTCAATGTTTAACGAGGGAAAAAACATGCATTAAACAAGGAAAATAGATTTAGCTTAGGAATCAAATATAGAGTATATCAATACTAGTAAAAATAACTTTTATTACTTATGTTTTAAAATTTTTTATGTCCATTAAAAATTCTCTTGAGTAATTTTAATGTATTTATTTTCTTAATTATTAAACATTTTCAGACTGTTTATCACAATTGAAATACCTTATGTTAGACAAAAATAAAACGTTTAAAAATTAAAATTAATTATTGTCTGATATTTTTTAAATTTGAAAGTTTTTAGATGTTTTTGCAATTATTTGAAAAAATAAATACAGATCTACACTAAAATACTACAAAATAAGGTAAATAACACTATTTATTTTCTACTCAAATCAATGAATAATAAAAAATAAATGATTTTTTTAATAAATGCCGCTTTAAAACAGGGAAATATATCAATTTGGTTTGATAATTCAATTATTATATATTTTATCTATCCTGTTCTCTTCGACGAAATTAATTATATACATTAATTATATACATTAATACATACATTTACAACATTAATTTCATAAATTAAAAATTTTTTTTGTATAAATTTTAAACTTCCCTGAGGTATTATTTTCTTTAAAAAACTCCCTGTATCTTTCTCATTTTATTTTTCGAAATCATTTTCAGATTGTTTCAATGTTTAATGAGAAAAAAGGTATGTTTATTCAGAGAAAGTACGTTTTTGTGTCTGATTTCGTAACTTAAAATATCATCTGCACTAATTAATAAGCATATTTGAGGTTACCCTCTCAAACCATTAAGATCGAATTCTATAGCGTGAAGATCCGATCATTAGACCAAAAGTTATTCAGGGTGGTCAGTTTATTTTTTGCGCAATGTACATTATCAGTATTAAATACGCATTAAAACAGATAAATATATACATTCAGTAAGAAAATCCGATTGTCCCAAGAGGGAGAGTCACCCATTCAGCAGAGGATCAAAATTGGGATGGCATGTCTTCGGATCATCCCTAGCGATGTTTTTCACACTGTAAAAAATTCAGCATATCAAATTCAGTGTATCATATTCAGCTTGTGTAAAAAATTATGGTAATTACTTTACACCAAAGTGGTGTAGAATCAACACTTTAAAAACTGTGATGCAATATTTCTCTGAATTTTATGTTGAAACACCATAAAAGTTGTATGAATGAACACTTTCTCTAAAGTTAATACCAAATCAAGCTTTCATATACAATTGAAAGGGTGTATAAGGGTGTATATTTTCACTTCTACAAGATCTTTTATAAGATCTTTCACAAAAGTGAGCCAGTTTAAATGCTTGATCCAGGAGCCTCCTTGTCTTCTCGGTTGGGTTAAAAATTATAATTATTGATACAAATAAAAATCCAACATGTGCCGACTGTTCAAAGTAGGGGAGAAATGAGCGCTTTACCCCACTTCGGATCGGTGACCTTTCGTCTACAGGATGAGCGCTGCTCTCACCTTCTCATTATGGATGACAGTTTCACCTCACTGATATGACCTTTGTAGGGATGATGTAGCATGATTTGGTCTAAAAAATGCTGCTTATAAATTTTGGGTATTTATTTCTTCTCAACTACGGGTATATTTGACGGATATATTTAATTTGATTTACGGATATATTTAATTTGAAACAAGTTTCAAATGATTTCCTTTTTGCAAATAATTATAAACAATTCGCAAAGTGTCTCCATTATGTTAACCATATATATGCTCTTAACGTCACTTGGCTTACACTAAACAAATGTTTCTTAAAAATTTTATTAGTATTTATTTCTTCACATATATAGGCGTTTTTTGAAAAAAATGAGGCTTACTTTGTAATCTGAAACAATTTTCAAATGAGTTTCTCATTTGAAAAAATTATAAAAAGTGTTACAAGTTAAAAGTTGCAAAAAGTGTCCTCCTTTATTTTTATATGTATGTTCTACAAGCATTGTTAGGATGAAAAATTGCTTCATGAAAAAATTTTTGTCATATATGTGTATTTTTGAAAGTATTGAGGTTCATTTTGTAATCTTAATGAAGATTCAAATAAGTTCCTTATCGCAAAAAATTATAAAAAAATCTCCTTTTCATCAATTCAAAATTAAGTTTGTCCTCCTTTTCATCAATTATACATATGCTCTTAACACATCATTGTTTGGAGTAAACAAAGTATTCTTAAAACTTTTGATTACTTATTTCTTTAAATTTTTGTAAAAAATGTCAATATATCCTTCATTATGTTAACTATATTAATGCTCATAAAGTAGTATGGTTTGGACTAAACATATGCTTCTTAAAAATTTTGTGAATCTATTTTTCCATATATATGAGTAATTTTTAAAAATTTAACGCTTACTTTGTAATCTGAAGCAAGTTTCAAATGAAATACTTTTTGAAAAAAATTATAAAAAATTTACAAAATGTCCTCCTTTATTTTTAGATCTATGCTCATAACGTAGCATTCTTTGGATTAAAAATTGTTTCTTTAAAATTTTGATTACTTAGTTCTTGACACAAATTGGTATTTTTGGAAGAAAAAAATTATGCTTACTTTATAATTTGAAAAAAGTTTAAAATTATTTCCTTATTGCAAAAAATTAAGAAAAAAAAATCGCAAATTGTCCTTCATTACGGAATTATGCATACATGCTCTTAACGTGAGTAATCAAATCCTATTAAAAAGTTCTTCTTTCTTAAAAAATATTGTTGTTTTTTAAGTGTTCTCCTATATGTTATCTATAAATATGCTCTCAACGTCGTATAGTTTGCAGCAAGCAAATCCTTCTTAAAAGTTTTAAGTACTTATTTCTTGACTCATATAATAATTGACACTTATTTTGTATTCTGAAAAAAGGTTCAAATGATTTTCTTGAATGAATTTTTTGTAATTTTTTTTAAAGAAAAGAATTTATTTGAAACTTGTTTAAACTTGTTCACTACAAAGTAAGCGTCAAATGTTTCAAAAATACTCATTTATGTGAAGAAATAAAAAATAAAATTTTTAAAAGAAGTTTTGCTTAGTCTTAATCATGCCACGTTAAGAGCATATATATGGCTGACATAATTGTGGTCACTTTGTGAATTTTTTATAATTTTTTGCAATGAGTAATTCAATTGAATCCTGTTTAAAATTTTAAAGTGAGCGTCACTTCTTTAAAAATGCCAATATGTTTCAAGAAATAAGCACTCAAAATTTTTAAAAGAATTTGTTTACTCACGGTATGAGCATATTTATCGATAACAAAATTGAGGACGCTTTGCGGATTTTCTGTTACTTTATCTAATGAGAAATTCATTTGAAACTTGTTTCAGATTTCAAAGTAAGCGTAAAATGGTTCAAAAATACACATATATGTGAAGAAATAAAAGCAAAATTTTTTTTTAAGAAGCATTTGTTTAGTCTAACTAAATGTTAAAAGCGTTACGTCCACGTTAATCCACGTTAAGAGCATATATATTTTTAACATACTGGAGGAAAATTTGCGATTTTTTTATAATAGTTTGAGATGAGAATTTTTTTTGAAAAACTTCTTTCAGATATAAAGTAAGTGTCAAATTTTTCAAATATACCCATAGTTGTAAAGAAATAAATACCAAAAATTTTTAAGAAGCATTTTTTTAGTCTAAACCACGTTATGTTAAGAGCATATATATTTTTAACATACTGGAGGACAATTTGCGATTTTTTTATAATTATTTGAGTTGAGAAATTCTTTTGAAACTTGTTTCAGATATAAAGTAAGTGTCAAATTTTTCAAATATAGTTGTAAAGAAATAAATACCAAAAATTTTTAAGAAGAATTTTTTTAGTCTAAATCATGCGATGTTAAGAACATATATATTTTTAACATAGTGGATGACACTTTGTGATTTTTTTATAATTATCATTATTTTGAAACTTGTTTCTGATATAAAGTGTCAAATTTTTCAAATATAGTTGTGAAGAAATAAATACCAAAAAGTTTTAAGAAGCATTTTTTAGTCCAAACCATGCTACGTCATCCCTACAAAGAACTTATTAATGGGGTTGAACTTTCATCTATAGAGAGGAAGTGGGATATATCACTTATCCTGTAGACGAGAGGTCATCGATCCGAATAAGGGAGAAGAGCTCACATAGTAAGAGGGATCATCAACCAAAAAAGTGTAGTTTAACTCGCATTCCCCCCCCCCTACTGTTCAATTCTGATGATTAATTAAACTAGTATTAAAAATTTAGTTTAATATGAAAATTAGTTTTTGGTGGTTATTAGAAAATTTTATTCACTTCTTTTAGGTTTCGATACTTTATACTCCAGTAAAAAGAAATATATATATTTAGCATTATGTTTTAAATATAAAAAAAATATGCTTTAACTCTTTCACGCTTTTTTTAGTAAGCATATTTTTCATGTTTGTTTCATTATATTTTAATTATTTATGTCAAAATAAGTGAAAAATATTATATTTAGCATTTAAATAATTTATAGTTATGAAATACAGTATGAAACACCGTATAAAATCTCACTTCAAACACGACTCACTTCAAACAAGAATTTTTCCAATTTGAAATTATTTGAAGCTATTTAGATCAGAGAGAAACAGTTATTTATCATTGAAATTTCTTTAATTTACAAAATCAATTATTGATAAATTCTTGGTTATGAATGGAAAAGAAAATTCAATTTACTTTTTTGGATTTTATATTCTAGTACAAATATAATTCCGATAATCTAAAATTTTTTTTTGTAAATATAAGACTGTCTTTTATATATAAAAAATACCAACATTTATTTTTGGTTGTAGTTAGAGAGTCTGAAAAATTTATAAAAGTAACACAGGTGCCCCATCTGGGTAAAAGGTTTAAAAAGTAAAACAAATCTTTTAAAATATGTAGATTATAATTTATTACCATAAAAGCATAAGCAATCAAATTGTGTTTCACTATTTAATAATGTATATGCCCAAAAAGCTGTCTATGTATTTTTAGCATTAGCTTTTTCGGAAATGTTTTTTATTATTTTTGTTTTTTAATAAAATATGCTAAAAAGTAACCTCCACAAAATGAAAATTTGCTTTAGATAGTAAAGCAGATTTGATAAAAATATAGTTATGATGTTAAAACAAGTTTCAATGGATGATCAACATTAAAAATAAATAAATAGCAACAAAAAGACAAGTTAAATAGATTCCGTTGTTGGAAAATCGATAGCTGTATCAATATGCCTCCATACATTGCTATTTATTCTTCTTTCTTCCATTCTTTCAAAATGTATGATAGATGCAAATAAGCACTCTTTCAAAGAACTATTTTCCCTTAAGTTTGGACATCTGCGTTACTTGAAATCGAAGATTAGAAATATATGCTGCACACTCCTTTTATTACTGATGTTTTCTTTTTAAAATCCTAAACTATTGTAAAGTTTTGTTTCTTAAAGCAATCGTTGTAGTATTTTTCTATAGTTAAACGATAGATTGCCTAGTGTTTCCTTTGGAATTGCTAGTTTAAATTTTCTTTTGTTTTGAAAATTTAAATAGAAAAATGTTTGAATTAGGTGTTGGTATTACGATTAGTATTTTTTATATAAAAAACTAAGATATTACCCTTATAAAATCAATTTATGCCCTGAAACTTAATATTTATATTGGGAGTGAGAAAATATCTCTAAATACAAACATATTCTTGACTGGAAAGATTACAATTCAAAGATAATCAATAACTTTATTTCATTACCGTTGGGTTAGGGTGTATATATAGGGTATTCCGTAAAGACTATCCTTGCTATATATTTTTAGTATTCTTTTTAAAAAACCGCAAAAAAATGGAATAGACTTGGTTTCTCAATTTGTTAGTTCATTATTTATTCTGTAATCACTAACCATTAAATTTGGAGAAAAACGTGTATATAAGATCGTAACTACATGCAAAACTTTTTAAATATAATTATTTATGCTGGAGATATTAAATGCTAAATTTATATTTTATTTCATTTTATCACCGTCGTTGAGCAGTTGACCCAATTATTTGGATTTACGACTACTAATATTCAACTCCGTAACCTTGTTATTTTAAAACCAATCCAGAAGACAAGGGAACTCCTGGATCAAGTATTGGGAGAAAATTTTCCTTCGCGGGAGACTTTTTGATGGAAACTAACCCGCATTTGAGTCACATGGAGAGGAAAACCACGAAAACCTCCCACTTTTAGCCGGACGGTAAAGGAACTCTAACCCATGATCCGTTTTCCACTGAGGATATTTTACATCAACACTGTGGTCAGAGCAAGCCGAATACGAAATTCGCATCGACCAGCCATTGCAGGGATTCGCACCCGGTTCACCTCATTGGATGCTGAACTCTCTATGCCCTGATTCATCACGGCTCTTACTAAATTTACAGCAAAATTATCTTTCGATTTATCAACAATTTATATAAACAGCATAAAAAACAAAGATTACCACTATTATTTTTGAATGAATGACCGAAGTTTTATTCTGTCAAGTGCTTGGGCAATATTTTAAAGAAATCTCTTGAAATTTGTATATCAGGTAACTGAAACCGTGACGGAATTTGTTTATTTTGACGCGAAAAGAAACCTTTCATAAAGAAACCTATAAATTTTTTATTGCATTCGATTTAAAGTTCAAAAAGTATACCTGAAACGAAATTTCATAAAATTCTGACTATTCAAGGGTTCTACAAAGACAAATAAACATTTGGCATAAAAATGGAATGTCGCCAATTTTTGGCATTGGTAGAAACAGATTTGCATAAAGCATCGCTCAAACATCGTGCTGTAGTTAAGTTATTCATTACGTAAACCTACTGGTTCGTTCAGTGAAGTGAATGTGACCACAAATTTAAAAAATAAATAAAAAGTTGAGTAAATTTTTCAAAGTGATTCACTGCGTAAACTTATCATTTCATGCAGTGGCATTAATAAAAAAGTTGGATATCTAATACACTGATGTCTATTAAAAATTGTAAGAATTTTTAAAATTGCTTTCTTGTAAAATTGGCAGATTAAGATTTCCTATTTATATTTTTATTAACAATATAATAAATTCTGCATAAATCTAAATTAAAGTTTTTATTTTGAATCATGTGCAATGTTCAAATTTTTATACAATTTAGATTTGCAATTTTGCATGAAACAATACAAAAATATAATATTTTACGCCATTTTTATTTATTTCAATACGACTGTTATGAAGGTTAAAATAATTGAGCTCAATACTACCCTAAGTAAAAACTAAAGTTTGAAACGGATAATTTGTAAAACTTAAAAAAAATTCAAATTTTTTAGATGGATTTTTGTGTTTTAATGAATTTTTGAAAGAGAAATGATGAACCGTTTTAAAAATTAAAAGTAAAAACTTTGATTATTTAAAAATTAGTCTAAAAAAAGTGAAAGCTAAAGCCATTTATTTACACTAGAAATAATTAAACATATTTAAAGCAACAGAATACTGTTCTCAATAAAATTGTATTTTTTATACTACGAAATTATGTAGGTGGGTAGGTACTTTATTTACGTCGCACTAGAGCTGCACAATGGGCAATTGGCGGCGGTCTGGGAAACATCCCTGAGTATAATCCGAAGACAAACCATCGCAATTTCTCTGCAGAGAGGATGACTCTTCTGCTTTGGTAGCTCGTCGACCCGCAAGAGTTCGGGCACTTTACGGTAGAACAGTTTAATGAGGACCGATACCGCTCACCCTCGGTCCCTACTTAGGCAGATTAAAGTGGTCCACCTCCCTCTTACTGACCAAGGCCAGTGATGCTTGATTTCGGTGTTCTGCTGGGAACCGTGTCTTTACCATCAGTCCACTGCGGGACAAAAAATTATGCAGTTTCCAATTTTTACTCTCTTATGGAAGATATTTTTCTGTAGTCATTGCATAACAAAATTTCATCAATAGGGCTGAAGTTCATTTATTTTTATCATTTATAATTATTATTGAATAGTTAACAAATTTTCATATAGATGTTTGATAAAATTATATGTACTGGTGGTCATAATCAAGCCTGAATAGGTAGTTTTCAAATATCTTTTATTAAACAAAGTATCAAAAAAACTACAGGGAAAATAACAGGAAAAAATTATTTTTGTAAAAAGAGAAACAGTTGGTAGTTACGGTTAAGGATGAACTTATCTAGGTAATCCTTAAGTACTCCGAATTTACCTCTGAAGCGACAGCAGCAGTCACCACTCTAAAATAATTTTTTTTTACCTTAATAATTTTTTCCCCCTATGAGCTGCACAATCAGTCTTCCCGATGAGCAGACCTAGTGCATTCTCCAGAAGTGGTAACCACTCTTTCAGGACCACCACAATGGCTGAGATACCGTTGGCCATGTTAATTTGGACGTCTAGTTTCTGCCACACTAGATGGCAGCACCGAGACTCTATTTGGATGCTAAAGTGCATTAGGAATTTAATTTTGCCGGAAATGCCAAGAGCCAATAAGGCACTCCAGGGATCTTTTACATGCCGCATAATCATACGACATGGCCGCTGATGATTTTCTGCATCCCGAAAATCCGGTGTCTGGGCCGGGGATAGAATCCGCAGACTTGGGCTCAGAAGGCCAACGACAAACCAACTGCGCCACCCAGCCACACCTTAATAATTAGTAACCACTTTGTTTTAAGAATTTTAAAAATTATGTAAAAATACTGCATTATGTATTTTAAATGATTTAGCGCTTACATTTGTTCAAACAGTAAACCTGGAGCGCAAAGGGTCAAAAGTAACTATTTATACTCCTCATTCTTCAATATTTTATTGCCATTTTATTCAGAACATTAAGAATCGTATATTACGAATTTTATGGTAAGAACTACAAATGCTCTTTCTTTTATTAGCGTTACCTAATCTAGGTTCATCTCGCAGTCGACTGATCTTAATGGGATAGTTCCTACTAGAACACCAAGGTGAAGCAACACTGGATGCGTCATAAAGAGGGAGGATGACCACTTTCATGAGACTGCGTCGGGACCGAGGGTGTGTGGTATCGGTCCTCGTGAAACTGTTTTGTCGTGAAGCGCTCGACTTCGCTCGCAGGTCCTCTTGCTACTAAATCGAGCAGTCATCCCCTCGGCAGAGGATCAAAATTGAGATGGAATGTCTTCGGATCATCCCCAGGAATATTTTCCCGACAGTCTGTAATAGCCCACTATCAGCCGTGGTGGCTCAGGGAATAAAGCGTTCGCCTTCCGAGTTCGAATCCCTGCTGGTCGATATGAATTCTGCACTCGGTTCACACCGACCACAGTGCTGCCGTAAAATAGTTTCAGCGATAAATGGAGTCCTCTTGTAGTCGGGATAACCATGGGCGGTTTGCGTGGTTTTCCTCACCATGTAGTAGCAAATGCGGGTTAGTTCTATCAAAAAGTCTTCCACGAAGGCAAACTTCTCCCAATACTTGAGCCGAGGGCCGGGATAGCCTGGTCGGTAGGGCGCTGGGCCCATGTCCAAGAGGTCGTGGGTTCGATCCTCGTCGGCCGAAGACTCCCCGTGTAGTAAATGGTGACTGATGCACGTTAAATCTGTCGAGTCTCAAAGTCCTCCATGTTCCCATAACAAATCAATACCTCTGGGGGTACTGATCTAGGAGTTTCCTTGTCTTCTGGATTGGTTCAAAATTACAAGGCTACGGAGTTGAACATTAGTAGTCGTAAACCCATGAAATTGGGTCGGCTGTTCAACGACGGTTATAAAATAAAAATAAAATACTTGAGCCGCGATGGCTCAGGGGATAGAGCGTTCGCCTTCCAATGAGGCGAACCGGGTTCGAATCCCAGTCGATACGAATTCCGCATCCGGCTTGCACTGACCACAGTGCTGAAGTGAAATATCCTCAGTGGTAGACGGATCATGGGTTAGAGTCCCCTTGCCGTCAGGCTAACCGTGGGAGGTTCTCGTGGTCTTCCTCTCCATGTAACGCAAATGCGGGTTAGCTCCATCCAAAAATTCCTCCACGAAGGCAACTTTCTCCCAATACTCGATCCAGGAGTTCCCTTGTCTTCTGGATTGGGTTCAAAATTACAAGGCTACGGAGTTGAACATTAGTAGCCGTAAACCCATTAAGTTGGGTCGGCTGTTCAACGCCGGTTATAAAATAAAAATACTTGATCCAGGGGCCGGGATAGACTGGTCGGTAGGGTGCTGGGCCTATGTCCAAGAGGTAGTGGGTTCGATCCTCACCGGCCGAAGACTCCCCGTGTAGTAAATGGTGACTGATGCACGTTAAATCTGTCGAGTCTCAAAGTCATCCATGTTCCCATAACAAATCAATACCTCTGGGGGTATTGATCCAGGAGTTTCCTTGTATTCTGGATTGGTTTGAAATTACAAGGCTACGGAATTGAACAGTAGTTGTCGTAAACCCAATATTGGGTCGGCTGTTCAACGACGGTTATGAAATAAAACAAAATACTTGATCCAGAAGTTCCCTTGTCTTCTGGATCGGGATCAAAATTACAAGGCAACGGCGTTGAACATGAGTAGTCGTAAACCCAAAAATTGGGTCAGAGGTTCAACAACGGTTATAAAATAAAATATAATACTTGATTCAGGAGTTCCCTTGTCTTCTGGATTGGGTTCAAGATTACAAGATTGCGGAATTCGTATCGACCAGTGGAGTTGGACATTAGTAGTCTTAAACCAAGAAATCGGGTGGGCTGTTCAACGACGGTTAAATAAAAATAAATAAATAAATAAAAATAACCCATTGTGCAGCTCCAGGGGGAAGTAAATAATTTAAATTAGTGATCATGTTTGAAAATTTTAATGGTTTGATTATTTTTAGAATATCTTAATTAGCATTCCAATTATTTCTTAAATGTATGGTTTTAAGAAATTATTCAAATTTTATTATGTATTTCCCAATTTTACTTTTGAAATTAATTACGAACTATGGAGATTAATTGAGCTCCATTTAGGTCAATAGTTTTTTTTTAAAATTGTTTTAAAGTTCTTAGAATTTATCCAATTACAATGACGTGCATTAAAAAACTTTCTATTAGTAAAAACAATTTTTATTAGTACTAGGATAAAAGTTGTAGGCCTTTAAATATCCGTTTTTTTTTCCAAATCTTATTTCGATTGCAAATAAGTTTAAAAAATTGAATCTTACGGCATGACTATAACTCCGGCTACAGCTAATTAGGAAAATAAATAAACAAGATTTAAAAAAAGCACCAATTCCAACATTTGTTGATGTTTTATAATTAGTCGGATTATCATAAAAAACCTAGAATTAGAAAAAAAAAATATTAAAAAATTGAAGAAAGTTGTGAAAACACTGAGTTGTTGAGCTGTCTATTTGAAGCTGCGATTAAATTTAATCGCACTATAATGATTAATTAAAGTTAAAAATCTCTTTGTTTCTATGTTCAGCACATAAGATTAAGTTTTTGTCGGGAGGGCTTAAATCAACTTTAAAAAACATCTAAATAAAGAATTAAGAATTTTTTAAAACCTTATTTTGCTAAAATTGTTTGCTTTAAAAATACGTATTTTATATATGGCATGAGCAATAATCGCATAATGGAATTAAATGTTGTTTTTGTGTGTGCAGCTGGCCTTATGCTCTTCCAGAGATTTGACCTTGTAATAAAAAAACAATAATTTCGTTGTAAAGAAAAATTAAAACAAAAAATCTTCTAGTTTTTTATATTTAATCGCCAAAGGAAAAAGCTTTTTTTCTGATAGTGGCGCATGTAGTCATCAAATTTGTGAAATCATTATTCTACTGATTCTTATTGATTAAAAATATTTTACACTTTATGTTTTACTGATGCAAAAAGACGTTTTGTCACGCTTCAACAATATATTTTGTTTTTTAAATACTAAAAAGAAATTATATAAAATCCTAAAATTTAGTTTTTTTCAAAGTTACAAACTCAAACAAAACTGGTTGAAACACATGAAACAAACATAAAACAAAGCTATTAACTTTTTTAAAATTAAAAATGCATTTATTTATGTTGGTTGATGCATAACTAGTGTCACATTTTAAGTTTATTGCATAGTAAAATGTGTTTATAGCAGAATTGATTTAATCTCTGACATCACAAAGATACACCCAGGGTAAGAGCGGAATTTGAACCCGCTACCTACAAGCTTTGATACCGTCGGCCAAAGAGGTACTTTCAACCATGGGTTAACTTTAAAAAGGATGTTTCCTTTTTTTTTGATATAGTAAAAGGCTGTAGAGCTCAAGTGCTCTATATTTAGCATTTGTTTTGCAGATCCTAGCGTTAGAGTTCAGAAATAAATATGTATCGTTTACCATAATATAAATATTAGTGCCGTGATGACTCAGGGGATAGAGCATTCGTCGTCTACATAGGCGAACAGGGTTCAAATCCCAGTAATGGCTTGTCGATGCGAATTTCTATCGGGCTTGCACAACGCCTCCTATAACTGAAAGCCTCCACACGGTTTTTTATAGGTAGTCCGATCAGACCACTGTGAAGGATATCCACTTTCCGAACGGGTCATTTAATACAAAATCTAGTTAAAATAAGAAAGTGGTAGCAAATATATGACTAAAAATTTGTTTTATTTATGAATATTATTGGTTTGTCTTATTCACTTGTCAACCACTACAGATTCAATTCTCAAATATATATGATAAATTTCTCTCAATTACTTTTATGAAAGGTTTTGGGTTCATGCGCACAACTGGTTCACTTTTTAAATAGTCTGCGCGGACTACTTATAAAAGATCGTGTGGAGGCTTTTTGATGTAGGAGGTAATGGCTTGCACCGACCACAGAGCTGACGTGAAATATCCTAAGTGGTAGACGGATCATGGGTTAGAGTCCCTATTAAACTTGGGGTTGAAGGTATATGGTTAAACTATTATATAAAGGTACCAAAAATAACATTTAGGAAAATGAATTTATTAAGGTACATCAATTAATGATGCTTAAATTAATTAATGTTAAAATTAAAATTATGGTACAACAAGTATATGAAAAAAAATAATACTGATTTAATTAAATTTAACCATACTAAATAAATTGAAATAAAATTAGTAGATCTTATGATCCCTTGATCAAACTAAAGTTAACCCTGACTAAAATGCACCTCCACACGTGGTGGTCAGTGTTAAAGACGTATTAGTGGTTAGTTCATTTTATCTCTGGAAAAGAACAATTAAGATTTTGAATAAGGAAGCTAGAATAAAAATCAAAAAACAATATATTCAGCAAAAGAGAAACGACAAAAATATAAGTTAACTTACACAATCTTTTATTTCGTGAAAACACATGAAGGTTCAATAGGTGATCCAAAAATAAAAAAAATTAAAAGGACGGTATAAAAAAATACAATTTTAATAATATCTGTAAAACTGATATTTCATTAAAAGGAAACATTAAAAGATGTTTCGAGATTGCCATTCCGGCAAATTTTTCTTTTCAACAAAACAACGTACTTTTCAACACACACACCGGAGGCCTAAGCCCCGGTCACCACCTCTCTCGTTAACAGACCCACATCTCCTCTCAAATTACTTGTCGAGACGCTACAACCATCGTTGCCATCTTCACTCACAAACGTAAAGTACAGGCCTGTCCTCTCCCACTAGAAATTCTGTAGGTGGCGCTCTCTAAAACTCGTCGTCCAGTCTCTTCTCGGCTGGGATTCAGCACCTTCAGCAGATTTTATCTCTACCATGTATTTCGTGGCAAGTGGTGAAAGATCATTAAGTTCAAAGTTCATTAAGTTGAAGAATAACACTACACAAACAAAATGTTGTAAAATGCATTGAAAAAAATGCAATGTTACTAGTGTAACATCTCCCTTCCTTTAAAGGAAAAAAAATGAAATAAAAAAAAATATGGATGTACCCATTGTGAAAAGACCTTCTGAGGAAAGTTAAAAAAAATTAATAAACAAACAAACATATAACAAATTTTTTCCGAATAACATATACATAATCACCAACATTATTTGTCGTTTCCTTAAGAAGAAAATTTATCCCACTCTTTCTCAAAAAAACAAACAAACAGATTCTCTACTAGGGTAGAGTAAGGAATTATCATACTATATACAATTCAAACTTACATACCGTAACACTACTGTCTTTAGTATAAATGATAAGTTTGAATACATAAATATATACTACATATGTTTATAACCAGAGTTTGCATATTTTTTTTAACATCTATGTAGCTACATTTGTTTTATAATCCTACTATGGTACTAATTTTACAAAATTTTTTTTTTTTATTTTCTCAATTCTCTTTCAAATCATTTTATTCTTATGTTACTTTATTTGATTTTATAACTTTTATTTACCAATGTGATTTAGCTTAATTTATATATATAGTTTCCTCTTCTCACATTATGTGATTTCTAAATCGAATTCATGTATTTGTCTGACAATATGATGAGTTCAACATCAAAAAGTAAAAATTTTAAATAAATGGTCAAAAAATATATATATATTGTAATACAAATAATTTGCTAACTTTGAACAGGATTTTTCCTATTCAATGAAATCTGGACCAGCCATAACTCACTGAATCAAAATTTTGGCCTAAATTTGGAAAAATGCAATTCAAAAAGTAGAAATGTGAAAACAAAATAATATTCATCAACTTAAACCATTTGTATTTTCACCAGAAAATTAAACTCATTATCATTATTTTCAAACACAACAATTCAAATCTTTAATTAGATTTAGTATAATCTTACTCATTAGTATTCTATACTCAAATCATGTTCCTTGACCATCTCATTCTCTAATTCCTTTCTTAAAATTCTTTTCTTAAAAAGTTTACTAACATGAAATTTTTTGTATAGGTCTCTTTGCTTATCTTTAATGTGTATTAAGTAATTATTATTCCTAAATTTTTTTGTTATTTCAAATGGACCTTCATATTTGGGATTTAGAGAATTTACATCAGTATTTATTTTTAAGTAAACAAGATCTTTACAATCATAATTAGGAGTTGGTCTACCTTTTATATATTTTCTATGCATTTCAAAATATTTGTTTTCATTTTGACTTACTATTTCCCTAGTCTCTGCAATTTGTTGTCTTAATTTTTTGATATAGTCAGATGTGTTTTCTTCACTGTTGGTATTAACACTTGTATTTAAAGGGAGATTTAAATTTCGTCCAAAAAATAATTCAGCAGGAGTATAACCTGTTACCACGTTGATAGAAGAATTATAATGTAATTTGAAAAATAAAAGCTTTTTAGTCCATTCCCAACTATTGTTACACATTGAAGCTATAGATTCTTTTAGAATTCTGTGAGATCTCTCAATTAAACCATTAGATAAAGGATAGTAAAATGAAGTCTTACGATGTTCAATGTTTAAAGCCCTAATAAAACCTTGAAACTCCTCAGAGGTAAAGTTGGTACCATTGTCAGAAATAATGGATTGAGGCAAACCAAATTTTGAAAAATGTTCATTTAAATTATTTATAATTGTTGAAGATTTAATGTTAGTTAAAGGTATCGCCTCTAAATACCTTGAATAATTGTCAATAATAGTTAAAATAAAAAATTTATTATCAATTGATCTGGGTAGTTTCCCAACAATATCTATAGATAAAATTTGTCCTACACTTTCACCACCTTTCACAATCACCTTTTTTAATGAATTTAGTCTCAGTTACTTTAGATTTGGGCTTATTTGCCAAACATGCATCACAAGATTCAACAAAATTTTGGGTGTCTGCCAACATCCCATACCATGCATAATTTCTTTTTAACAAATTATAGGTCTTAAAAATGCCAAAATGTGCAGCATGTGCTGCCTTTAAAATTTCACCCCTTAATGAGATGGGTATAAAAATTCTATTTAAAGTTTTATATGGATGTTTAGGTGGTCTCACCCTCATCATCAAAATACCATCATTGTTTACAAAAATTTTTTTAGAAATTAGTTTATCATTATCATTTAGTTTTTTAAAGATTTCCTTAGTTTGTGTACAATTTTGTTGAGAATTTTTTATATTCTCTATTTTAAGCTTATCATTAACTTCAAAAATATTTGTATTATTTACAACAGCATTATCATTAGTTACTCTAGATAGGTAATCGGCTGGATTTTTAAAACCAGGAATATGTTGAATTGTATAATTAAATTCCTGCATATACATTAACCATCTGCCTACTATCTCAGGTTGTTTTTGTAAGTTGATGTGAAAAGTTAAAGCCTTAGCATCCGTAAAAATAACAAAATTTTTTCCATAAAGATGTTGATGGAAATGTTTAATTGAATCTACAATTGCTAAAAGTTCCCTACGGATAGATGGGTATTTAGATTCAGAATGGGTTAACTGCCTAGAATAAAATTCTATAGGGTCAAAATTGTCCTTATTCTTTTGCATTAATATTCCACACAGAGCACTGCTAGAAGCATCAGTTACCAAATAAATTTTTTGTTCCTCATTTATATTCTTTAAAGTTGGTTTAAGTAGTAGTTGTTCAGATATATTTTCAAAAGCATCCTGACAATCTTTATTCCAATTAAAAAAAACATTTTTTTTTGTTAAGTTTACAATAGGTTTGATAATTTCTGCAAAGTTGTAGATTAAATGTCTAAAATAACCAATCATACCTAAAAAAGTCTGAATTTGTTTAACATCTTTTGGAACAGGAAATTTTAAAATTTTGTCTATATTATCAGAAGCGGGTGAGAAACCATTAGAATTTACATCAAAACCTAAGTATTTAATGTTAGATTTACAGATTTGTATCTTAGCTGGATCTAGAGTTAAATTAAATTTCTTTAATCTATCAAAAACCTTAACAAGTAATTGTGACATTTCCTCAATGGAATTTGCAGCAACAACAATGTCATCAAGAAAATACTGCACATTAGGACCTTTAATGTCATCTAAACATTTAGAAATTAAGTTATGGAAAAAAGAAGTACTGTTGCGAGAGCCAAAAGGAAGACGAGTAGGTTGGAAATTGCCTATCTCACAACAAAATGCTAATTTGGATTTGTCCTTTTCTTTTAATTTTATTTGGAAAAATGCACTTTTGAGATCTAAAACACTATAATATGACTTTCCAGAAATGTTATGCAAGATATCATTAATTTTTGGAAGACAAATTTTGAAAGTCTCAGTAACTGAGTTAAGTAACCTATAATCTATAACCATTCTGAATTTTTGCAATTCAGGATCATTAACATAAGGCTTTTTTTTGACAAAAATTACAGGAAAACAATAATTGGAAGAAGATGGTTCAATTATTCCTGCATTTAATAGATCTTTAATCTCTTTTTTGGCAAAGTTTTTTGCAATATTAGGAATAGGATAAGGCTTGGTTTGGATAGAAAAGTTATGCAATAAATTAAATTCAGGTACTACTGCATCAGTCGAACCCAATGTAGTATAAGATTGAGAAAAAACTTCGTAATTTTTTAACAAAACTTTAAGTATTTCATCAGCATCTACCTTATTCAAATGACTTAAATCAAAATCAGAAGCATTAAGTTCTTTTAGTCTTAGTTGATGAATTTCATTTAGATTTAAATTATTAATTTGGTAATTAGCTTTTTCTTTAGGTTTGATTATATCATCATCTTTAATATCAATAACATTTCCTAATTTTGTACCCTTATTGATTACAATCTTATTATCTGTATTATTTTCGATTAAAGTACAGAATTTTTTATCCTTAAATTCATTAACAGATTCATAGATATTATAATTTAGTTTGTTTTTGTTTGGAGAAAAAAGCATTTGTTTACTCTCTTTTATATCCTCAGATATACCTAATTGAATTAATATTTGAGAATGGGGTTCTAACACAATCTTTTTTTTTGCAAAAGCAAAATTTTTTACACTCTTTACATCATTTAAAACATTGTTTACAATGCGAGGAGTATCTTCAAAAAAATCAAATGAATCGTGTCCCAAAATTAATTTCCTATTCAGTGTGTCTAAAATAATTTTGTTGGTTTGTAAGAAATCATAACCTAGAATAATTTTATATGTGTACGGCCACGAATTTTGAGTTACAAAAAAAATACCATTTAACCATTTAGTATTGATTTTAAATTTGGATGAAATAGCTGACAAGTAAGGTATAGTGTTGTTATCTAAAGTATGTATTTTTACTGATCTAGATAAATAATTGACTTTTGTTTTTTCTTTTATTTCATTTACAGTTATAGGATCAATTAAACTTAAATTAGCACCAGTGTCTAATAAGGCGGGTATTAATAAATCTCCAAATTTTAACATTATGATAGGAAGAGCATCCGAATTGTCATTATCATTGCAAGTCATAACATGTTTATTTCCTGCTTCTACTTCATTATTTTCTTTTAAGTTATCATTGTTTTGATTTATTCTATTTCTAATTATCTGATTACTATTTAAATTATGATTAGAATTTGTTACTACCTGGTTTTTTTTATCATCATTATCTAAATTAAAATTTTTATGCTTGATATTACTATTAACAAATATCCTAGTTTTCAATATTTTGTCATTATGTTTTGTTTTGACATTTTGTTTATAGATTTCTCTCTTCTTCAATTTTTCATTTGACCTTAACTGATTTGATTTCTCATTGGTTCTTGTAAACCCTGTATCATTCCACCTATTACAAGAACCAGCTATCAGTTTAAATTATTCTGTCGCCTATCTCTGCTGTTGTAACCCCTATGTCTAAAGTTCCTGTTAAAACCTCGCCTGAAATTGCTACGACTCCTATCATAAGGTGTTGCTCGATTGTTGTTATTCCCACTTTTGCCTGGATAGTACCAGCAGTCGGTAGTCAAGTGATTTTTGTTGCAAATATGGCAACTAATTTTGGGTTGAACAAAGTTTCTATTAGCTGAGATATTGTTTACAACCTTGCTTTTAGTTAAATCCTCAATTTTTTGTGTTAATTCTTCTATTCTGCGATTGCTTTCCAATTGATTTTTTAACAACATATCTACATCTATTGTTTTAGTAATATTGGTCACGTGATTCTCACTAATTGCTAGTGCATTCTCCACATCCCTTGCAATTTTGCTTATATCCTCAAACTTTGTGGCTCCCCTTTTCATAACTTCAATTCGAATATCGGGTCTCATACTGTCTAACAATTTTTGAGCCTTCATCTTTTTAGCCAAATTTAAGGTTTCCTCACTACTATTATTACTTATTTCTAAGTACTGATTAGTGGTTTTATCGACCTCTTCTGTTAGATGTTTAATGTCCTGATTTGGACGTTGCATGAGTGTATTAAATCTGTTCTGAATTTCTGCGTAGTTTGGCTTTTTTAGAAATTTATCCCTAAGTATTTTTACTATCTTTCCAAAATTATTAGTATCGTCTGTACCAGCTTCACTTACAATTCGTAAGGCCTCTCCTGCTAAATTGAGTTTAAGAATTAGGCATTTTTTAGACTCATCCCATTTTTCTAAAATGGCAATTTGCTCTAAATTGTTAAGAAAAAAATTTAAATTTTCCTCTTTGCTACCCTTAAAAGTTTGCAGCGAATTCGCTAAGGAATATGCAGATTTAGCCATAGTGTAATATTAAATCACAGAAAAATTTACCGAATTAATATCTACCTTAAAATATCACTAAAATGTATATTAACAATCAATAAATAGCATTCAAACCCCCAAAAACAATATTCATACAATACATACAATACTCCTTATCAAAATAATATATAAAATGTAGTTTAAAAAAATATTATCAAAAAAAAATGTTGTCAAATATATTTTTATATTAATAAAAATCAATAATCTTATTGAAATACTATAGAAATTAGTTATATCACTGAAATCTTGCCCTATTAAAACATCATAAACACTGAAATCAATCAATGTATTTACCAAAATTACTAAATAAAATTTCTATGTACTTATTTAAATTTAATATCATACACATATAAATAATTAATATATTCAAAAATATGTCATCTACCGAATTAAAATGCTAATTAACAATCATTATAACTCAATTAAATATCAACCAAATTATTTTAAATCTTAAAAACACCTATTTTCAATCAAATTGTTCGAAATATATCACCAAATTATATATTGAATTACATATAAAATTTTAAATGTTCAAAATGTAATATTTATATTCAAATATTTCATATACAAAAGTATATCATGAAATAGTCGATTCACATATAAATCAAAAGTATATTTCTTGTGACAATATATATTTATATCAATATTAAAATCCAATTTTTATACATTATTACTTATTGTTTAAATGTCAACAATAAATTTTTTATTTGTGAGAGAGAGCGAGATAAATTTTTAAAACAAATCAATTATTTGATCATATTATTGTGCACAAGGCACTTAGTGTTTAAAATTTAATAATATTCCAGCCATAAATTAATTTAAAAGCCAAAGTTTCCAGAGATTCTCCTAAAAAAAAATTTTTATTCTTAACACCAGATTCGAAACCACGCGACGGCACCATATATTAAACTTGGGGTTGAAGGTATATGGTTAAACTATTATATAAAGGTACCAAAAATAACATTTAGGAAAATGAATTTATTAAGGTACATCAATTAATGATGCTTAAATTAATTAATGTTAAAATTAAAATTATGGTACAACAAGTATATGAAAAAAAATAATACTGATTTAATTAAATTTAACCATACTAAATAAATTGAAATAAAATTAGTAGATCTTATGATCCCTTGATCAAACTAAAGTTAACCCTGACTAAAATGCACCTCCACACGTGGTGGTCAGTGTTAAAGACGTATTAGTGGTTAGTTCATTTTATCTCTGGAAAAGAACAATTAAGATTTTGAATAAGGAAGCTAGAATAAAAATCAAAAAACAATATATTCAGCAAAAGAGAAACGACAAAAATATAAGTTAACTTACACAATCTTTTATTTCGTGAAAACACATGAAGGTTCAATAGGTGATCCAAAAATAAAAAAAATTAAAAGGACGGTATAAAAAAATACAATTTTAATAATATCTGTAAAACTGATATTTCATTAAAAGGAAACATTAAAAGATGTTTCGAGATTGCCATTCCGGCAAATTTTTCTTTTCAACAAAACAACGTACTTTTCAACACACACACCGGAGGCCTAAGCCCCGGTCACCACCTCTCTCGTTAACAGACCCACATCTCCTCTCAAATTACTTGTCGAGACGCTACAACCATCGTTGCCATCTTCACTCACAAACGTAAAGTACAGGCCTGTCCTCTCCCACTAGAAATTCTGTAGGTGGCGCTCTCTAAAACTCGTCGTCCAGTCTCTTCTCGGCTGGGATTCAGCACCTTCAGCAGATTTTATCTCTACCATGTATTTCGTGGCAAGTGGTGAAAGATCATTAAGTTCAAAGTTCATTAAGTTGAAGAATAACACTACACAAACAAAATGTTGTAAAATGCATTGAAAAAAATGCAATGTTACTAGTGTAACAGTCCCCTTGCCTTCAGGCTAACCATGGGAGGTTCTCGTGATCTTCCTCTCCATGTAACGCAGATGAGGGTTAGTTTCATCAAATCCTCCACGAACGCAAATTTCTCCAAATTCTTGATCCAGGAGTTCCCTTGTCTTCCGGATTGAGTTCAAAATTTCAATGTTACGGAGTTGAACATTGGCAGTCGTAAACCCAAACACCTGGATCGGCTGTTCAACTACGGTTTATAAAATATAATAAAATATAAATATTAAAAATAATTATATTATGGTAATCAATATCAAAAATAGTTTTTTTGGATCTGAAAACAAAGTATTACGTCACTTTAAATCTAAAGTGGTATGTAAAAGAAAGAAATATCCACTTGGTTTAAATATATATGCACTGTCCTTTTTTATAAAGGTACTTTTTACACAACTGCACTATTTGTGGTCGGGTATATATAGGTTAATGATTAAAAAAGAACCTTGTTCTGCGTTTTGTATTTTTGATAACTTAATACAAATTTTGAAAATTATATACATACTCAAGAATAAAGTTCACGAAATAGGAAAGTAAAATTTTTCTTTGAAAACTAGAGAAACGAGCATATTTCGTAAAAGACATAATCTACATTACGAAAGGGCACTTACACGCATTTCTGATTCAATCATTTGCCTGGCGAGTGAAACGAGAATATGCATTTCTTGGCACTGATTTTAACTTCGAAGCTTCTGTTTTAGAGAAACGGCATTTTAAGCCAATTTGCGCATCTAAATGCGCGATTTCATGCTTCAAAAATTCAACTTCTTAAACGTAAGTCGCAGTTTAGAAACAATATGAGCAATTCAGAGAAAACTTTATATTTCCTATTTCTCATTGCTTTTTCTTTAAAACTTCATCGCAAATCTATTAAAAAGATAGCAATAAGACTATAAAAGGTTTTCAGAAGCATGGATAAGCTTGTATTTGACAATCGCTTGAAATTGTGCATTCCTTTAACCTTATTGTCAATCATATTTTAATGCAATCTTCTTAAAATATTTTCTTGCGTGCAGGAAATAAAATAAGAAATTTTAAAAGCGTTCGAAATATTTTTGATTTCTTATGGCTTTTTTACACGAGAAAAAGTGAAAAGGAAGAAAACGTTTTATTAAATCTAGAATGTTACGTGAATTTATTCTTCGTTTCTTAGATTAATGTGTTCAAATGTATTTCAGGTTTTTATTTTGAGCTGGTGCACATAAGATTAAAAAATGAATTGCTTCTGTTTCTTCGTCTATTTTTCAATACACCATCAATATCGAATTTGAGATTTTTGTTTCACGCTTATGTTTAGTCTGGGTCCTGAACATTTGAATGCATTCTTAAATATTATTGAATTCTGAGATTACATCTCTTCTTTTTCGAATATGCTTCAAATCGTCTCAAATTTTAGTTCGATTTTTTCCTCACGAAGATTATCTCTGTTTCAATAGTGGTTATTTCAAAATGTAATATATTATTTCTGTGATTTGATAACAAACTTAAAAGTGAATAGAATTTGTTTAAAAGCAATTAAATAGTGCAATGAAGATGCTTTTAATTATATTTCATTTTCAGATTATATAATTTTCATAATTTCAATAGAATTTAAAGCATGCATATTTTCATGCATGCATATTGATGTTACAGCTTTTAATGCATATTTTAATGGCGTTTACTAAAAATAGTAAAATTTTCACCGAATGTATGATTATATTTTGGAAGATCTGCTTAAAATCAGGAGAAAATATTTCTTACCTGCTTAAATCTGCTCTATCTGTTTCATCTGCTTAAAATATGGAAAAAACAGCAAAGTTTACACCGAATTGAAGATTATATTTAGGAAGATCTGCTTAAAATATGTAGCAAAAGTTTTTTTATTGGCTTAAAATCTGTTGTATCTGTTCTATATGCTTAAAATCTGGAATAAATACAGCAAAATTTGCATCAAATGGATGATAGAATAGATTTAGGAAGAACTGCTTAAAATCTTGACTAAAAGTTTCGATGATGTATTCACTATCTCGTTTGACCCCAATTTTTTTATACATTGTATTGACATTAAACGCACTGCTATTTAAAAATAATCATAAATTTAATTTTAATACAAGTGAATAGTTATTCTGTTAGCTCTCATTACAGCTTTTAAAAAAAAGCATTTAATAAAGTTTAATTATCGATTTTTCCAAAAATATTTTTATACCTTAAATTCGTATTAAAAATATGTAACTTGGTGTAATTTCTTTTGTTTTGATTTTACGTTTAGTTTGGGATCTAAGAAATTCTATTCCTAATGCTGTTGAATTCTCTTGCATCTCTTATATTTCAAATACGCATCAAATCGTTTCAAATTTTTTTCCGTTTTTTGCTCACAAAAATTATCTCATTTTCAAAACTGGTTATTTCAAGAAGTAACATATGTTATTTCCTCAATTTTGTAACAAATGTAATAGCGAATAGAATTAATTTATTAAAAAGCAATAATATAGGGAAATGAAGATAATTTTAATTATATTATTTATATATAACTTTATTATAAGTTGTTCCGTTAGATATCACTTTATATTTTAAAAAATCAAACTTAACAAAGTTAAAGCATCGATTTTTTTCTTGAAATTTTGAATGTTATTTATAATTTATTATTTATTTTATTTGAAAAATTTTGAACTGTAAATCATGCAATTTTTTACAGAAATTCAATCTACTTAATTTTAAATAGCAAAGATAGTTTTAATAAGATTAGTGCGTGAACTAATACAAATTTACAATCCAGTGAAATGCCATTTTTAAAAAAAAAAAATATCTGCAGTTCGAAATATTCTTCAGTATTCTTGATAATTTATTTTACTAATAGTTAAAAAATTGCAAAATTTTACAATACATGCAATTTTTTACGGAAATTTAATCTTTTTACTTTTAAATAACAAAGATAGTTTTGATAAGATTGGTTCTTAAACTAAGTTTAACTTTACAATCTCGTAAAATGCAGCCATTTTTTTAAAAAAATAATATTTACTGCTCCAAAAATATTCAGTGAACTAATAGAAGAGGCAATTTTTGTTCTATCAAGAAATTAATTGCCTTTTCTATTAACTGATGCAGAAAATTCTCAGAGAGCAAAATACCCTATTTAAAAAAAGGACAAAACTTCTTGGGCTTGAGGATCAACAATATTTTAGCTACATTTTTCCAACAGCTACATTTTCAGAACTTTGAAACTAGTTGATATAAAAAATATTGCATAACAAAATGTAAAAAATATTACTGTTTATAAAGTTCTTAGTTTTTATTCGATTAAATTTTTGTATATATATCAGTAAAAAAAAGTTTTTTCTAGCAAGGAAACGAAATAAGTTTTCGGACAAGCGATGACATATTAGTTATCGGAGTTCTGGACATGTGTCGCTAAATTTTTTTTGTAAAAACGGTTTGCTTTGAAATGGATTAAAAATCAATACACTTCTCAAAATTTGAAATAGCTTGGAGCAAGCTAGAGTGAATTTCTCAGATCAATAGAGACCATCACTAAAAAACCTTTGGGACCATTTAAGGAGCAAGAAAGAGGGAAAAATGTGTTTTTCTTATTTTAAAATCATTTTTTCATGTCATTTTAAGGAACAATTTTAAGAAATAATTGCACTAAAACTTTTGAAATCGATATTACTTTGGAAAATATATATATATTTTGAAAATTTCTTTCGGATCGGGATTCGTTGGAAATAAACATTTGAAAATTTAATATTAGATAAAATAAATGTGCAGTGGAATCGATAGAAACGATACCCAGAATAGAGTGTAGGTTTAAAAAGCATAAAATTTCATTTATTTATGCAAAACTAATTTTATTATTTTTATTAAGGAGGATTATATTTACAGTATGCAATGAAGAAACTTAATAATTTACTTACTATTTTAAAATTTATTTAAAAGAATACAGTTTTATCTGCTTTCCACTTGTAAGAAAACAAAACAAACATAATATTGCATAATAGCAATCACGTGACTGACACCAATGGTTTCTTAAAATGAATGATGCTGTTTATTCTGTAAAATATAAGTTCTGCGTCAATTTACCGTGTACAATTCGTCATAGCAACAATTCGTGGCCAACAATCCGTCATGGGACAATTCACCGTGAGCATAATTCATCGCGGATAGCACAACTTGTCGCAACGACAATTCATCGCGAGCACAATTCGTCGTTGGCGCAACTCGTCTAGCAACAATTCATAATTAGCACAATTTCTTCAGATTTTGATGAAATACATCTTAGTACAGTAATTATAGCAATAAAAAGTTTTTTTTTTTCTCGGAAGAATAAATACCAAAAGTATTTTTTTCTCTGAAAATTTTGTTTCGTCACTATGATACTCGAAAATTTTCTTAATCTCTTTTTTTATTTTGTTTTTATAACAGTCGTTGAACAGCCGAAACAATTTTTGGATTTTCAAGTGCTAATATTCACCTACGTAGCCTTGTAATTTTGAATCCAATCCAGAAGACAAAGGAACTTCTAGATCAAGTATTGAGAGAAATTTGCCTTCGTGAGGGAGTTTTTGATGGAACTAACCCGCATTTGCGTTACACGGATAGGAAGACCACTAGAATCTCTCACGGTCAGTCTGACGGCAAAGGGACTCAACCCAAGATCCGTCTACCACTGAGGATATTTCACGTCAGCACTGTGGTCGGTGCAAGCCGGATGCGGAATTCGTATTGACCAGCCATTGCTGGGATTCAAACCCGTTTACCTCATTGGAAGGCGAATGCTCTATCCTCTGAACTATCGCGACTCTCCATAATCTATTTTAAATAGTTCTCTTTTTTCGAGAGAAATGCGAATGATTTGAAAGAGAAAATTGATAGTAACTTTTCACGCTGAATTGAATGAAACTAATCTTGAGATGATCGAACTGAACTTATATGAGTTTTATATATAGAACGTACAAACTTGTATTTGTACTTATTTATGCATTTGACGATGCTATCTAAACAAATGAGGCATTGTGTTAATTCGATTTTGATTGACACTACACAATAGTTAATAAGCACAATTTTAAAAATAGTACATTGCAATTTCTGAAATATTAGACCTTCAGATTGATGTTTTGTTTTCTCATTCGATTAAGAAAGAAAAAAAAATACATAGGTAAAAATAACAGTACCTCACTTGAACCTATAAAAAATGGGATCTGTATATAAGTACAAAATTGTACTTTTTTAAGTAAAACCCATTTAAAACTTCTTAACTATTTATCTTATCAATTTCTGTTTTATTCTAATCAATTCAGCATAAAAATTACATCGAAAAGGAAATTTACATGTTTAAATAGCTCCTACATAGCGAAGTAAAAAGTGCACACGTTAAAGACGTATTTTTCTCCCCATGATTATAGAAATCAGTTACTGATTACTATAATCATTTTGAGAATATGTTAGCTTCTGGCCCTTACACAATTTTAAAGTTTGACCCTACCCCTTTTTATTCTTCTGCAATTAAGCAAAAAAAAAAGTTCTTTTACTCTTTCGGATTCTACAAATATCAATGTCATTCTTTTTATTTCAAATTTTGCCCGTTTTTATGCCTTTCCTAAAAATCACAAGCCTCATCTTGCTCTTAGACCTATTGTTACGAATATTGAAACCCCCTGTTATGAACTTTATTTAGAGCGTATACCATACTCTTACCATTCAACAACATCCATACAGTTAAAAATTTTCATGATTTTGTTTTCCAACTAGCAAATCTTTTCCCCTCCAACAAAACTATTTTCTCTCTTGATGTTTCATTATCCCCTTATGCTCCTATTTCTAGTGCTATTGATTCTTTAAAAATACGATTTTGAGAAGTTTACTATTTTTTCATTGAAATTGAAGATATCTCTCTTGTCAATTCCTGTATTCAGGAAACTGCTTTTCAATTAGATGGTAATTTCTAAAACAAATTGAGGGTTCAGCCATGGGCAACCCCCACTCTCCCATTATTTGAGACATATTCATGCTCTATTTCGAAGAAAACGTTTTTAAATTGTTCGAATTCTCTCAGAGGAAAAGATATGTTGACGATAAGATTGTTATAGTAAATTGAAGTGATACTGGTTCTCAAGAGTTATTTTCTGTTGTGAACCCGGTTAACCCCAAAGTCAAATTTACGGAATTTAATTTTGTTCATCTTTTTTGGATGTTCATGTAACTAAATACCCTGATCATTTTCCCATTTCTGTTTATCGTAAGCATTTTCCGTTTCTTTGCCCTCTTAAGTTAATTCCAATCACTCTAATTGTCAGAAAACTTCTGAATTTCATGCTTTCGTTTTTCACGCACTCTGATTCTCTTCTTTTTAGAACTCAGAACCTAATTTCCTCCTCTTGCTTGCTGCTAACTGTGGATTTAACCCTTCTATAGTTGATTCAGCTTTTGCTGAACTCTCTAGGCGCAAACGCCCCTCTTTTTCGAATCCTTGCATAAAAATTGTTTCTTTTCCATTTTTTCCCTCCCGTTTGTTATAAAATTGCCAATATCCTGTTTTGTTTTGGTTTAAAAATTATTTTTAAGTCTTTTTACCAAATCAAATTTATGTTTTGTAAAAATCCTATTAGCTTTGATAATCGCTGAGGCATTTACCACATTCCTTGTGGGTGCGACCTTGGCTATATCGGGGAAACTAGGTGAGCTTTGTAATTTAAACTTAAGGAATGCGATAGATATGTCCCTTTTATCGTCATATTATCATCACATCCGTCACACACATTATCGTCACATTCTAAAATTGCTTTATTCTATTTCTTTATTCTAATTTCTTTATTTGCATTCTTTATTCTATGCCTCTACATTCTTCTTTTGTCAGCGTTTCATTTTTCTTTCCATTCCTTAAATTTTTTTATTTTTTGTCATTACATTTATTTTCTATACAACATATTATAGTTTCAATTTGATATAAATTTAATAAAAATATAAAAAAATGAACGACATTGTAAAAGACAAATGACAAAAGACAAATCATTTAAGAAATGATGGAGGGTCTTAAAAATTAATTGTCTATTAGGTAAACCAGGGTTTAGTTGCTTACTCTCAGAAATAAAAATTTTTTTAAAACTTTTGAGAAATCTAGATCATTACGTATTTCTGTTTTTCATAAACTTTTAGAAAAAGTTTCTAATAAAACAACTGATTTATAAAACCGGCCATCTAATCAGTAACTTAATTGCATACATTAAACTTACATGCATTTATTCACAACAAATCAATAAAAATGTTATTAAACTAATTTAATTTCGAAAAAATAATGATACTTAAAATTTCCTTACAAGTACTAATTTACTATAAATTGGACATTTAAAGAAAAGTTTTATAAAAAGTCAGGTATATACAATCAATAGAAATAAAGATTTTTTTTTACAATTAGAATACAGTTTTCATTTCCTCTTAAAGAATCAATTAAAAAATAAATTTTTCTTTCATTATTTATTTTTGTCTAAATTATATTTTCGTTTTCAGGAAATAAATGAATATGCTATCATTGAAATGTGACTTTAAAGTTCTAATTTAATTCAAAAAATATACCTCATTAACTTTCAATGAAGTTAAATAAAATAGATAAGCATTGGTTTTACTTCATTATGCTATTTTCGTTTATTTGACAAGTATTTTTTTGACCAAACTTGTTCGAGTAGAAATTCTAATGATTAAATTTGATTTTAATGTTATTTTATAGTAAAAAAAAGAATAAAATATTTTCATTGCCGTTTCTTTACTTTTTTCAAAGAAGAATAAAAATCAATAAATGTTTTTTAAATCCCTATAAATTTTCTTAAAAGGTTTGATAAAAAAGTAACTAATTTGCGAGTAAAGATTTTGTAGATTACTTGAAAATAAGTTAATGAATGACATGTATTTTTTTAAAATTATTTTTTTTACATTAAAAGTTTTGCAATTTAAAAGCTTTAAGTAAGTTCCAAATTTTATTACGTTATTCGAATTTCGCAATGCATGGATAAAATTAGCGATTTTGTTAAGTATTTTATGAAAAATATAATAAAACGATAAGTTGTATATTTTTAAAGAGGCATATTCAGAAGGATTATATTTTTAAAGAACAACAAATGAATCTGCATTTTCCCTCCCATGCATTCGCTTTGCTTACTAATATTTAATTATAAAAAATATTAAATATTTTAAATTTATTTAATTCTCTAAATAAATTTCGAATATTTAGTATTAAACAAAAACAAAAAAAGTGCATCGCAGAAAAAAAAATTGATGTTAAATTTTATTTTAAAAAATTCATTTCAATTACCTGAGTAGTTAATTTCATTATTTTGTATTTAAGTGCTTAATGTATTTCGTATAAAATGAATATGAAAGAAGAATATCTTCTAGCTAACAACTAGATAAATCTATTTTAATATAATGTTAAATTAATGGTATTTAGCAGCGAATAGTTGCTTTTTAAGGTTGTTTCTTTTTTTCTTAAATGTTTTTGTATTAGAGAAGTTAACAACCTTTTTTTTTTCTATTAAAAATTTTGAAAAAAGAATGGGCACATTTCTTTATTAAGTATTGAATATAGCACTTTCAAAAGTAAAAAAAAGAAATTGTAGATTTGCAAAAAATATAGCAGTCTTACACTACACGCATGAATTTATTCATATTTTGGACTACTTTCAATAAGAGAGAGGTCAATGAATTTTTACATTGTAAGTTATTAAAATAGAAAATAAAGAAAATTCATACAATACCAGATACATTACAGGAATGACAAAAATTTGGATTTTAAATGTTTTAAGTGTATTGCTCCAACAGATTTCAAACACTGCTTCGTAATTTTTAATAGGATTTTTAAAAAAAAATCATTTAATAAACCTAATTCTTATCTCAAACTCTTTTTTTTCAGTCATTTATTGAAAGTGAAAAATGTTATATTCCCTGTAAATTTTAAACTTTCATTTAAATCATTTTTTTAGCATTTATTTAAATTAAAACCGTAGAGTTTACATAACTAAAAGCAAAGGATAATGCTAAAAAATCTAAAGATTTCATTTCAAAATGAGAAATTCGCTAATATTGGAAAAAAATATCTATTTTAAAGCCAGCTTAATTTCAGCAGAAATATAGGATTTCGGAGTGCAAAAGATATTAAAATGCTATACTTTAAACATTAAAAATTCATTATCCAACAAAATTATAATTATTATCTAGTATTTTTACTTGGTTTTAAGACTTTGAGACACGCTACAAACTTACACTCTAAAATTAAATAAAAAAATATCAGGAATCATAGCTTTTCAGTATCAAACTCAAATTTAATTCCTTATTTTTTTCTTAAATATTTATTAAAAGTAAACAACCTAATTCTTTTGAAGAAAAAGTCTTTGAAGTTCGGGAACTCGATCAATATCAAAGAATTTTTATTATTCTGATCGAAAAGACGTTCATTTACATGGAGTTTTTTTTTAAAAAGTTTGAATGGTTATTATTATTGCTTCAGATTATATTAATTCATTCTGTATTGTTATAGGGCGCGTAGTACGGAGCAACCAGATGAAAAATCAGTATGTTTTAAAATAAAAACATGCCTACACATTTCCTATTTTCCTTTTACTTATTTTTACTTTCTAATTTTATTAATATTTATATTTTTTAGAATGCCAATAAACTTATAAACCAAAAATGGAATAAAAAATTGTTATTAAGTAATAGAATTTGAACTGAGATATTATAAACTCTAGTTTCTTAACTATTGATTGGAATATATAAACGCGCTGAGAAAAAAAGTATGGTTAAAACTACTAGAATCTGGTAAAGTATGCATTGTTTCTGGTTTTATGGAAACACCTAAAAGAGCTTGATAATTTTTACCGAAACGCTTTGTTAATGAATTCGGTAAAATTAACAACAAAATATGTTTTTATAATAAGTTAAAAAATTTGGTTGATGTGGTAAATTTTAGTATTTTTTTTATAATAAATTTCATCATGACATTAAAAAATTTATTTGGTTAAATTTATTTTTCAGTTTTGTACTTTTTACTAATTGCGTGGTAATAAGAAATATAATTTTGAAAATCAAGATTTCCGGTGAACGGAAAATGGATTTTCCATATAAACGAAAAAATTACAAAATGAAAGGTAAATACTCCATATTTGGATTTTATTAACAAGAATCATGTATTTTTCTTATTACCATACGTTATTACCATATACTACAATAGTTTTATCAGAATTTTTTTTCTGCTTGTGTCATAAAACTTTAAATATTATTTAAACTAAATACTTCTGAAACTACACAAATTTTAATAAGAAAATGAACCTTTTAATAAGGAAAGAAACAAATTAGGAGATTTTGGGGGAAAATGAGGATTTGCACTATTTGAATTTATATTAAAAATAGTTTTTATATTAAAATGGCTACACTGTGAAAATTGCGGTATAAACTTAAATTAGAGGTATAAACTACCAGCACTTTGAATGCATCATCCATAAAATCCGTTTTCACTGTAAACTCACAGTAATATTTATTTAAATAGAATGATTCTGTAATTTTGGGGGAATTATTACTGTAAAAATGACGGTATGTCAGATTTTTTGTTCCGTAACGTGTTCCGGTAAAAACCCTAAGTGCTTATACTTTTTACCGTAATTGTACAGACTGCGATTCCTCAGAAAAAATTAAAATTTTAAGTGTTTTTTAATCCTTATACAAATTGGGGAAATCACTACATTCTGAACGTTTAAATTTATTAGCCAATAAAATTTCAATTATTATCTAGTATTATTTTTACTTCGTTGTGAGATTTAAAGACAACCTATAAACTTACGTACTAAAATAAAATTAAAAACAAATCAGCTTTTAGGTAACAAAACTTTGAACTAATTCTCAGCATAAACTCTGTTTTCTCAATTATCTATTCGAAGTAGGAAACTTCTTAATCCTACTGATATAAAAAGCTTTATAGGTTCAGGAACCCGATCAATATCAAAGAATTTTTATCACTCAGATCGAAAAGTCGTTTCTTTAAATGAAGTATTTTTTTAAAAAGTTTACATGGTTATTATTATTGCTTCAAATTACCATAATTCATTCCGCATTGTTGTGGGACATTTAGTAAATAGCCTTGAGTAAAAAGCTACGAGGGGTAAAAAACAGTATGTTTTTAAACTGCATTTTTTTTCCTGATAATATAATCTGTTTTGAGTTATTCAAAAGCATAAATTTGGTAACTTGATGTCTTTTTGAAAAGTCATTAGTTGCATTGAGTTTAGAATATAAAGCTTAATGCGATAAAGAAATGAGTTCATTTTAATCTTTTATATATGTTTTTTTTTTATTTTTGATAGAAAGATAAAGCTGAATTTTAAGTTTAACTTAATAAATAAAACTTAATACAATCTCGTGCTTCATAGTTCCATTTACTATTTAATAGGATTTTCAAATCATATAATTCTGATCTGTATAAAAGTAATTTATTTTCTTTTGAAATACGAAGCGTTGGAATTTTGAGTTTCATAAAATGCATTCAACATGTTTAAATAAAGTTATCAAGTGCTGTGCATTCTGTGTTCGACTCGAATGAATTTTATTGCTCAAGAAATATAATAATTTTTGTTGGATGAAAGGTTGTATGTTTACTTTTTATGAGTTAAAATTTAATTTCTGACAAAAGAGAATATTCTATGTGTAATAAAGCTATATATTTTCTTTCAACTTATAAAAAAGAGATTTAGAAAAAAAATGGTTCAACCCTTTGACTGATTTGCCCGTACACTGTACGTACTTCCTTAAGTCATGCCCTCCAAAATTTTAGGTTTTTGCAAATGAGTCTTTCAGTGGTACGAAGTATTTCGTTATTTTTATAATAAAAGAATATGATGAAAATTTTCCAGACATTCCATATCTGTTTAAATCAAGGAGGACAATTTTTTTAATTCTTATTTTTAAAAATATTTATTTATTTTTTCTTATATTATAACCGGTGTTGAAAGCTGACCCATTTGAACAGGCAACCACTTGAATTTACGACTATCAATGTTCAACTACGTGGTCTTGTAATTATGAAACCAAACCAGAAGACAAGGGAACTCCTGGATCAAGCATTGGGACAATCTAGCCTTCTGTGAAGACTTTCTGTTGGAAATAACCAGAATTTACCTTACATAGAAACGAAACCACGAAACACTCATGGGTTAGAATCCCCTTCTCGCGGTATGCCTGACGGCAAGGGGATTCTAACCCATGATCCGTCTACCACCGAGGATATTTCGCTTCAGCACTGTGGTCGACGCTAGCCGTGAATAGAATTCGAATCAATCAGTCTTGTAGATCCTGAGTCATCTCATTGGGGCGGGGGGAAATCTATCACTGCATCCCCCGAGACCCACTGGCTTATTTAAATATATTAATTAATTACTTTTTCTACCACTAGGAAATAGTATTTCTGAAACTACGAAAATTCTGGTATTTCTGTAAAAGGTTTGCCCAAAGTTGGGCTCAACTGGCTTACCTGTTAGCATTGTTTTTTTAAATATTTTTGGTAAAAAAACTTAACTAGTAAAGGGGTTAATTACGCTAACTATTTTTTTTTTCAATTGAACTTTATGGATCTAATAAAGCTATGCATTTGTTTATTGCATTTGTTAATGTAAGGACATTAGAGCTTCGAAAAGATTAAATGATCATGGTCTTGCTTTAGTTTATATATTGGTTTATATATCGTTTTATGAATTGATCTTGCTTGCCACTTTTTTTTCAAGAGCATTTGTTTTAGTTTAAACTAGTTGTATTTATTTTAGTTATTTTATAGGGACAAAAAAAGCTTGTCAAGAGTGATATATTAGTAATATAAAACTACTAACTTCCATATATAGACTTAGAATTATGATAGTTTTAAAAACTGAAGCAGTTGTTAACAAAAGTATATTATTCGATAGCACTATACTTATTCTATTACATTTATGATCAGCCAGAAATTTATATTAGGATTTTTAAATAAATACACGCCCTTTAAGAAAATAAAAAAAAAATACTAACAGCAGCTAGAAAAATTCAAATATCTTAATCATATTGCAAGTCTTAGTAAGAAAATGTAGCCAATATTTTATTTCAACCTCCATAAAACCACTTAAAGTGAAATCTTAAGTATAACCGCGATGCTCCAAATTAAGTTAAAAATTTTAAAATACAAAATTTCCCAATGAAATAATAGTTTTTAACCTTGTTTAGAACGTGTGCTTGTGAAAATATGTACAGTTTCAAGTGCGTGTTTAAAAATATAGCTCAAAGAGTTCTATTTTTAAGCGCTAACTTTAAGAGCGCTATGATTTTAAGAGCTATAGCTTTAAGAGAAAGAACACATCAAAAAAGAAGCATAGGGTATACTTTTTGCTGCGTAAAGTAAAACAGAAAACAAAATGAATAAAGTTTATATAAAATACAGAAATTGACATACTATAGTTACAGTTCTCTGAACAAGAAGCTTCCTCAGCAGTGGTTTGTTTTTTAGACACTCAGGAAAGTTTTTGCTAGCCGAAACTGTAGTATGTCCATTTCTGTATTACGTTTGAGCTTTATTCCCCTTCAATAAATTCAAGTATGATATGTATGATACGTTTAATAACATTAAACGTATCATACATATCATACGTTTAATAAAGTCACGTTTAAGCATTCACGTCTTGCTTTAAAGATTGGACCTAGTTTAAAATGTGCAATTAAAAAAATAGACAAGGCTCAATCGCTGTGGTCACTGAAGAAAATGGTCATAGCATTTAGTTTCATTTCGCCAACTACTGTTATGACTATTGTATTTTAAATGAAATAATTAGTTAATGATGATTATTCGCATTATTTAAAACAGTTAAATGAATTTTTTTATTAAATTGGTCTGTGCATTTTTTTAAAAAGTAAAGTAAGATTTCATTGTTTACCATTAAAGAATACGTAATTTGTTCTATGAATAGATTTTTAATACGTAATTTGAGTTATTGTACATTTTTTATGATGACATATTTTAAGTCAAGTAGTTATTTTTAAACACACCTTTTGAGTAATATCGATTTTCTCTAACCCGCACACCTATTGTTGAGATATATCTAGTTTTTTTTTTATACCAGCATTTAAAACTATGTTCCTATATTTTTAAACACGTGTTTTAAGCAATGTCCAAAATAAAAAGTTTAACGACAAAATCTCATTAAAATTGAAGTCAGGTGCATACTAACCCTTCTGACAAGCAGTATATCAATCCAAATAGGAAATACTTATAGCAAAAAAAGAACCTTTCAATTTTTCCAAACCTTGTCACGGCCTTAATTGGCATACTTATCTTACTTGTTAGTTCACCTTTCCATGACGAGAAAATCTATATAAATTTACACTCAGATTCAAGTAGAGCAATTTAATCTTCTTTTTTTACTAGCAAAGATACTTTGGCTCTTATTACAGCAGTTGAAAATTTTATTCCGTTCGTTTTATAACAAGCAAATTTGAAAATCTTTCTACTCGTTTACTTAGAATCACTTAGTATGTCGATGTTTTCGAGAAATAAGTCCGGAAAAAATGGGCGCACCAGTTCAAAATGATCACTTCGACGACGATAAAGAACTCGAAACCTCCAAGTCCCAAAGCACATTCTTTGTTATCAACCATATCAGCTGAAGAAAATCTTCACTCTGAGCAGAGAAAGTGGTCATTTAGTTTCTAAGCAAGTGGACTTTTTCTTTTGGAAGGTATTGTGGGAGAAAACAAGAGAAAATCTGTAACAAGAAGTTCTCGAAAAGTAATGCGAACTAATACTTTGTTAAATTTATTCTCTTGTATATAGTTTTTCCCTAAAAATAAATCATAAGGATAAGGCACTTTTTTGACATAAATGAAGTTACTTTAAGTACTAAAGATGATATGAAGTGATAAAAATAAAACGTTGAATATGTACTTAACAATTTGCTGGGACACACAATTTGCTCGTTAAAATAGTTGATCATTATTCGCTCCACGGATTGGCATGCAGTGTTTTGGTAATGCTGATTTGTGTGAGAAATATAGTGCCCTTCTAGGATATGCTTTTGTGCCATTTGAGGACCATCAAATGACTTGCACTATTTGTAAATAAAAAATTGTTTGATAAATATAATGATTTTTTTTAGGAAAAATAAAGTCATTTTAGGACATACTCATGTACCATTTGAGGACTCTTCAGATGAATTGTATACTTAGAAAAAAGAAAAAAAATGTTTAAGATATAATGATTTATTTAGGAAAAATAATGCCATTTTAGGACATACTCATGTACCATTTGAAGATCCTTTTCAAATGAATTGTATACTTTGAAAAAAGAAACAAATAGTAAGAGAAAGATAATGATTTGTTAGGGAAAAATAATGCCGTTTTAGGAAATACTGATAAATTATTTGAGGACTCATTAAATAATTTGTACAGTTTTTAAATAACAAACTGTTAAGAAAAAAGAATGAGTTGTTTCAGAAAAAGAATGACATTCTAGGCATATGCATGTGCCTATTAGCTGAATTGTATTGCCCATTTGGTAAAGGTTTCGCTATTAATGATACGAAGTAATGAAATGATGATACTAAGTATGCAAAAAGTATTTGGTCTGGATGGTAAGAAAAATTAGAAATAGCTTAGCGATTTATTGTGACACACAATTTGAAGAAGAAGAATTAGTAATTACAAGAATTAGTAATTAGTTAGTTTACAGAATTAGTAATTAGTTAGTTTACAAGTATTAGTAATTACTAGACTTACTGGTCGGCGTATGCAGTTGATGTTTTTAGGGAAATATAACGCTATTACAAAGCATGCATGTGTTATTTGAGAGTTCATCGACTGAATTGTATACTCTCTAAACAAAGTTTTAAAAAATCAAAAATATTTGTTTTAGGTAATATGAAGTACTAGCAATGGAGCTGGATATATTCTGTACGATGCGGCGTTGTGAGACCACATTTGCTGTTTACAAGAGTTAACCATTACTAGATTTATGGTTATGTAGTTATAGTTTGGTAAAACTTATTGGTGCCATTCTAGTGGTTTGGCCGGCTGCTTGTTTATTGTTATCTGACTTACTTATTTTTAAAAAATTTTATTATTGATTTCTTATTTTTAATACCTCGCAATAAGGGTTTTGGTAAAAGTGAAATTTCCGAAACATTTTCATGATATATTTATTAATTTTTATTTGGAAAACAGGGGGAAAGTGTAAATCATAACAAATTGAAGTGTATAGGGGGTTTAGGGTCATTTAATGAAAACTATTTTTACCCTTTAAACGCTAAGCTTCTGGAGAAAATTGAATTGAAATTTTATTGTTGCAACTCATTTCTTATTGTATAACATTTTAAACCGCTTTTTCGTTTTCGAAAAGCTTGTAGCTTAAAGTTAGATTAACGTTCAAGCTGGATAGTAACGTCAAGATTAACGTTCAAGCTGGATAGTAACTATAAAATTAGGAATGGCATTTTAATATAAATAAGTATGGAAAGTAATGAAGAAATAATTAGTAAGAATTGTTGAGTTTTACTTTATTGATTTAACAAACCATTTTTTAATTAACCGTTTCATTTAATAAAAAAAAAATTTCGTACAAAAGCAACATTATTTTTATATTCAATTTGGCTTTCGGCTCAAAATTATATTTTTTTAAACATTTCAAATTACATTCTTTGTCAAATGTTACGTGAACTTAACTTATAGAAGAAGCATCATAATTTATGATTTATATTCCGTAGTTAAAATTCTCCAAAATATAATAAATTTAAACTAAACTAAGATTCAATTACGAAAGGGTTTAAAAGTTTTTTTTTTATTATTTCTATTTTGCTGGTCTGTCTTTTTTTGATAAAATGAAGTAACTTGGTTTTTAATTAGAAATATTTTTAAATTCTAAATAAAATTACTTTAGGTTGGCTCTTTGTGGCATACAGTTATATTTAAACTATTTATTCCCCTCAACAATTTAGACACACTTTACGAAATTATATACATTCCAGATTTAAAAATGTATTTTACATTATAATTGACAGTTTAGCAGTTATTATGCAGCTAAATAATAAAATATAGATTTTTACTTTTTCCGATACTGTGACTGTATGGGAACCAATTACTTAAGAAAATATTACAAACCTAGTGGTTGCAAATATACAAGATTCGAAATTCAGATTGCTTTTAAAGGTTTTATCCTTTGTTTAGTAACCTCTATACTTTATGTAGAATGATAAATTATATTAATTTATTTTTAATGTAGAGTGAGGAAAAAAATAAACAGACCAACCTGAATAACTTTTGATCTAACGATCGTATCTTCACAATCTTAATAGTTTCTGGGACTTCAAATATGATAATTAATAAGTGCAGACGATATTTTAAGTTACAGAAAACGTACTTTATCTTTTTCGACGGATTCAGATTTCTGACCTCTATTATATAAGGTGATATCCCAAATAAAGGAATATGGTCCTAATAGTTTTTTCGGTAAGCGGTCTAAAATTTAGACCCCTTAATAGTAATTTTAATTCTTAAGCATTTTGCCATATCTAGAGAAATTTTTAAGCAAATTAAATTTTTTTAAATATAGAATTCATTTATTCTTATATATATCTAAAATATTTATCGAAAGATAATTCTATGCGAAAATAACTCTTAGGGTGTATTTACTCTTTTTACTTTTATAGTAGTTGAAAGATTTTGAATTGTAAGGTAAAGAATTTTTTACACCATTTTAAAAAATGTATTTATACATAGCAAAATACAAATTTATTTGCAAAATTGGCAAATTTATGCAACTAGCATATTTGAAGTCACTCCCTCGACGAACCATTAAGATTGAGTTCTAAAACTTGAAGATCCAATGAAAAGTTATTCAGGGGTGGGCCGTTTTTTATTTTGCGCACTGTAATACCTATGGTCGCAGTTAATGTGACGTTTGACTAAAATCTGAAATATTCCAAGTCTGAATCATAAAAAGTTAAGTTGAATTTTAATTTTTGACTGGGAAATGGTTCTCTCTCTCTCTCTCAAAAAAATAAATAAATAAATAAATAAATAAAAAAAATAAAACTGCAATTAAAAGCATAATATTATTTTTTTCAGAGAATCAGAGAATGCTATTTGCAATAATCCTGAACAATTATTGATCAGAATGGCATTTTATTAATTTTGCTATAAATTTGAGAAATATTATGATTTAACTTGGCATTTTATAATTTCACAGTTAGGCTGAACAATAATGGTTCAGAATGATAATTTAGATAGTTTGAAATTAATTTGAACAATACTATGCTTTAGTATATTTGGACAATATTAGGGTTTAATTTAACATTTGACTAAGTTTGCAGTGAATTTGAACAATTATGGTTCAGAATGATATTTTATTAAATTTGCATTAAATTTGAAGAATATTATGGTTTAACATGCTTCTAACATTGCAATAATTGTTAAACTGCAGTTTCTTTTAATCAAACTGTAGCTTTTTAATATTGCGTTTAGAACATAGGAAATTTAAATTAGTGCACGCAACTAAATAGAAAATATCAGTTATAATATTTCAAAAAATTGTGAATTGTGAAATATTGCCTTTAATTATGATGCAAGTTACAATGACATAGTGGTTAAGGTACCGAGTTTTTATTGTAAAGGAATTGAATTTTCGTAATTTATCCTCAGCGGTGACTTGAATTCCACCCAGTTTCAAATCAATTTGTGAAAGCTCATCAGGAAAGTAAATGTCGCCGGTGCGTAAAACTGATTTAATGGCCCCCCTCCGGCTGTTGATCTTGAATGATCTTCAGGGCTGACAACTGAATGTTTTTGGAGTGTTTTACATTAATTTTAATCATGATATAAATCTTAGAGAATTTATTTCAACATAATATAATTTTCAGAACTATTCTAATTTTAAATTATAAAAATGTTGTTTAACCTATGTTGTAAATTAACGGTATAGTCTTTATTTTCAATTTCACAGTTATACAATTCATTTCACTGTAATACAATTTATTTCACCTTATTTAATTGTAATGCAATTTATTTAACAGTATTTCACAGTAATACAATTCACTTTCATTCTAAAATATAAAAATAATCGTATCATTATCTGAAATGAATTGACTTGAAATGCCACAATGACATTAAACAAAACAATATGATGGATAGCTGCAATAATGGAAACTCAAATAAACTGGTTGCAAATAAACTGTTGTTTGGATTACAAAGATAATATTCAACTATTTATAAAAGTTAAGTTAAAATATTATATTGCCATTTTGAATTTTAGATAAATCGTGATGAATATTTTAGAGATTTTATAGTTAACTTGAGGTATTTAAATTTTAAGTTTTAGAAATGCTAATAAATCTTTCTCGCAAATTGCCTATAAATTTTTTATATCGAATTTTATTCTAATTTGATTCTAATTCAACTCTCATTAGTAAATACAAAAGTTGTATTAACAGTAAAATTTATATAAACAGACTGATTTCAAATACAGTTATGCTGAAACAAAGCGATGTGAATGATTGCTAAAATAATGCAACCACAAATAAACAACCACTATTTGGCTAAGGGTTACAAAGAAGATTTTAATTAAGCTGAAATACACTAAAATTATAAACACTTAGAATTTGATTTGATAATTCTTTGAACAATTAGGAAACTGAAAATGCAAATTATTTCCTAAACAATAAAAGAACACAATGCAGTTTGAAAAATATTGTCCCCAGAAAAATTATATTCTTGTAGGATTATCTGCGGCATGCTTTTTAAAATAAAACTAATGGGTGTATTTTAAACTGGGAACAAAATCCTTTTAAAATCGAAATCGAAGATTTTTAAGGTTCAACACTTATTCTTTAAGACAACATGGTGAAAGTACGCTTTGCTAAAGCGCTTATTTTCCTGTTCTAAAAACAAAGACATTCTAGTTTTCTCTGAGAAAAGTAGCTTTAAAAGAAAACTTTCCAAAGACAAAAATTCTACACCCCTCTCCCCTTCCCAATCTCGATACCAAAGAGAAATCGTTAACAATTTGATTTGGAAAAGTGCAAGCTTCGACGACGTCGTGCGTAATACTTAACTAACGAATCCGGCATACAATTGATCTGAGAAAGTACTTTTCTTGATTCTTTTGGTTGCATACGGAGGGTTTTTTTTTCTTCCTAAAGAATGCTCTGCACAAAATTTGAAGTGCTTCTATCTAACAATTTTATTTCTTTTAATGGAAAAAGAGTATTCTGCAGAATACTAAATATTCTGTTTTAAATAAACTTTTCTCGAAAAATCGAACAAAACATGTTTTAGTTATGTGATGCGTTTTCGATAAGAGTATTAATAAACTAGTGTTTTATTTTTAGATGTAAATATTATTTTACATGAATAATAAATAAGTTATTTTCCTCGAAGTGTGCACAAAATGTGAATTTGTCGTAAATTGTAGCATTTCATTATAAATAATGTAATTTCTTTCATTTGAAATAGCAAAAAGTTTTATATGCTTTATTTTAAATGGAACACATTTATTTCATATCCTATTAATTGCACTATTTATTATATGCCATTATATAAAACTGTACAAAATGGGAAATATGTATCATTATAAATGCCACTAAGCGTTAAATATGCTATATTTTAAATAACAGGAGTCTTTTATTGTTAATGTTATTTAACATGAGTAATAAATAAAATATTTTCCTCGAAGCATGCACAAAATGTAAATTTGTGTTAAAATGTAACATTTTATTATAAATAATATAATTTGTTTCATTTGAAATAGCAAAAAGTTTTATATGCTTCATTTTAAATGGAACACATTTATTTTATATACTATTAATTGCACTATTTATTATATGCCATTATATAAAACTGTACAAAATGGGAAATATGTATCATTATAAATGCCACTAAACGTTAAATATGCTATATTTTAAATAACAGGAGTCTTTTATTGTTAATGTTATTTAACATGAGTAATAAATAAAATATTTTCCTCGAAGCGTGCACAAAATGTAAATTTGTGTTAAAATGTAACATTTTATTATAAATAATATAATTTGCTTCATTTGAAATAGTAAAAAGTTTTATATGCTTCATTTTAAATGGACCACATTTATTTTATATCCTATTAATTGCACTATTTATTATATGCCATTATATATAAATGTACAAAATGGGAAATTTGTGTTATTATAAGTGCCACTAAAATTTAAATATGCTATATTTTAAATAAGAGTCTTTTATTGCTATTGCATTTATACTAGTTATTTATATTTTTAATTGAGTATAAATTCGGATTAATTTTTATAATGAATGTTCATGATTTGGTTTGGAAAAGCGTAAGCATCCATGATATCGTGCCTAATACATAATTGACTAATCCGGCATACAATTGATCTTTAAAATTACTTTTCTTGATTCATTTGGTTTATAAAGAAAGGTTTTTATCCCAAAAGAATGCTCTGCACAAAATTCAGTATGCTTTTATCTATCAATTTTATTTCTTTCAATGGAAAAAAGGTATTCTAATATTCAGAGTACTAAATATTCTGTTTTAAATAAAATTTTCTCGAAAAATCGAACAAAACATGTTTTAGTTATGTGATGCATTTTCGATTGGAGCATTAATATACTTGTTTTTATATTCTTAGACGTAAATATTATTTTAAATCAATAATGAAATAAATATTCACCTTAAAGTGTGCACAAAATGTATATTTGTCGCAAACTGCATGGTATTATAAATTATACCGTTTTCTTCGTATTGCAAGCTTTTACATGCAGCATTGTAAATGAACCAAATTTATTTTATGTCCTATTAATTGCACTAAATATTAAATATGACATTATATAAATTTGCACTCAATGTGAAAAATGCATTATTATAATTTGCTATATTGTAAATAACAAGATTCTTTATATGTTATGGAATTTATGCTAGTTATATGCATGTTTAATTCAGTATAAATTCTGATAAAGTAAGAATTTTTGTGATGAACACTTATGTTCTTGTAAAATTATACCGTTTATTTCGTGTTGCAAACTTTTGCATGCTTTATTTCAAATAATTATGTCCTATTAATGTCCTATTAATTTATGTCCTATTTATTCCACTAAATATTAAATATGCCATTATATAAATTAGTACTTAATGTGAAATATGCATTATCATAATTTGCTATATTGTAATTAACAAGAGTCATTATTTTGTATGGAATTTATACTAGTTATATGTATTATTAATTGATTATAAATTTTGATTTAGTGTGAATTTTGGTAATAAACACTTATGTTTGTGTAAAATTTAATGCAATAAAATAAGAAAATTTGTTTTGATATAGCAGTAGTTGTAACAAATTGTTATCAGAAAGAAGAAGTTGTAAAGAGAAAAGAATTCTTTAAAACACTCGAGGATTTTTGTTATCATATAAGAATTTATTTAATTACGTAAGAACTACTGTAAAAACGTAAGAAATTTTGTATTACTAGAGTGTGACTACAATACTTCATAAATATAGCGGGAAAAATGTATGGTCAAAATTATCCACATATGGCATCATTTACCGTGTGTTTGACTCTGGGGATTCACCAGAAATGTCGGTAATTTTTACTGTCAGAACTAGAAGAGAATAAGTAGCTACTATTAAGAACTAGAAAAACTAGAAAACCAAAATTTCTAGTAAATCGTTTCCATAGGAGAAAATTCTAGTAAAATTACCGTATTGTATAGTGATGAAATTGTAAAAAACCTTGTAAAAACCTGATTCTGGTAAATAAACCAAAACTATATGGTTTCTAAATCCTTTATTTTGCATTCCCCCCCCCCCTTTAATTGGTAATGGTTTACTGAAAAGCATGGTTTTCAAAATTTTACTTCTTATTACTTCATATTTAGTGAAAATACAAATCTCAGAACTAAATTCAACTAAATAAATAGTTTTTATGCCATACTCTAAGTACTATCCTGATAAAATTAGGAAATGTTACCACATTTACCACGTTTTACCACGTATTATAGAACCATATTTTATTATTAATTTTACCAAAATCATTACCAAACCAAAGCGCTTCGATCAAAATTACTGATCTTTTTGGTGTTTCCTTAGAGTCGAAAATACGGTAAATTTGACTATATTCTAGTAGCTTTTACCCAAATGTTTCTTCGGTGTAACAAAGTACTTATTTGATTCCTTTATTTACAGACAAAAAGGTTTTACTATCTTGAAGAAAGCTCTGAGCAAAGGTATGGAGAGTTTTTATCTCACTAGATAGTTCTAGTTGTATAGTACTTCTGTATAGTACAACTCTATATTTCTAGTCTTCTCACTTCACTGCAAATGAGTAATCCGGGTAAATCATTGGTGGGTTAAAATAAACAAAAACAAGAATTTCCGATTTAAGTTTTTAAAATTAGTACACAACTGCTCTGAATGGTAATGTCATTTCTAGTAAAAAAAAATAATTCTGGTTATTAAAACCAAAATATAGGGTATTTAAACCATTCATTTTGTAGTGTTTCTGTTCAAATAGTAAGTGATCATTGGAAATACGGGTTTTCGAAATTATTGTTTTTATTACATCACATTTAGTAAAAAATGCAAAATTGAAAAGTAACTTTAACCGAATATATGGGTTTTATTCCCTGCTTTAAAGCATCGTGACAAAATTCCCAAATTTCATCAAATTTTATAGAAACATATTTTATTGTTAATTTTACAAAAATCATTACTACAGTGTTTTGGCAAAAATTACCGAGGTTTTGGTGTTCTAATAGATCCAGAAATATGGTGAATTTTATTATATTCTGGTTAGTTTTGACCAGTTTTTTTCGCAGTATAGGATAGTACTTATCTTGATTTTTTTGGTTACATACGAAAAGGATTTCTCCCCCAAGGAAATCTCAGCACAAAATTTGGAGTGCTTCTATCCAACATTTAAATTTTTTTAATGGAAAAAATGATATTCTACGGAATGCTTCATATTCTATTTTGAATAAACGTTTCTTGAAAAATAATGTTTTTGCTATGTCATATGTTTTAGAAAACTGTATTAATAAACTTCTTTAGTACTGTGAGAAGTACACATTGTCTTAATAAATGATAAAGAAAAAAAAATTCAAACAAATGTTTTAGATAAATTACAAATTGTACCACTTCATTTTAAATTATACCATAAGGTGTATTAATGTAACGTGGTTTCATAGGTACCATTTAATATAATTTTTTTTATATTTTTCATTGTCAGTGTTTGAGATTCGTTTCATGTCATATTGAAAATTGCACTTATTATTTAGTAATCATATTGTAAATAACAGGAATTTATGAATGCTACCGTATATAAACTAGTTACTTTTTTATTGAATATAAATTGTATGAATATTGAACAACAGTTATAATTGTGTATTACATTAACAGTTTTGATTTTTCAACTAAAAAAGGTTATCCCGAAGAATGCTAAATATTTTATTTTAAATAAACTTTTCTCAAGAAGCCAAAAAAAACTATGTGATGTGCTTTTGATATGAATATTAAAAAAAATTTTGTACAATTTAGTACAAATTTAAATACAACAAATTTTTCTATTCTACATTGCCAATGTTAGATATTTGTTTCATGCCATATTGAAAAATTACACTTATTGTTTAATGATTCATATTGTAAATGATAGGAGTTTATATATGCCGCTATATACAACAGGAATTTATGTATGCTACCATATATAAACTAGTTACTTTTTTTATTGAATATAAATTGTATGAATATTGAACAACAGTTATAATTGTGTATTACATTAACAGTTTTATTTTTTTAACTAAAAAAGGTTATCCTGAAGAATGCTAAATATTTTGTTTTAAATAAACTTTCCTCGAAAAGTCAAACTAAAAAACTATGTGATGCGTTTTTGATATGAATAATAAAAAATTTTTGTACAATTTCGTGAAAACTTAAATACAATAAATTTTTCTATTCTACATTGCCAATGTTAGATATTTGTTTCATGCCATATTGAAAAATTGCACTTATTGTTTAATGATTCATATTGTAAAGAACAGGAGTTCATATATGCCGCTAAATATAAACTGGTTACTTGTATTTTTAACTGAATATAAATTGTGTGAATTTTTTTGGCAACAGATATAATTATGTATTATAGGTTTTTTTTTTAAAGAAAGAAGGGTATTCTGAAGAATGTTAAATATTCTGTTTTAAATGAACTTCTCTTCAAAAATCAAACATAACACATGTTAATTACGTGATGCGTTTTTGATAAGAGTATAATTTTTTTGTGCTTTTAAAAGTGAACGTTGTCTTACAAAAATAATAACTACCAAGTATTACCAAATTTACCAACTTTTGCATATTTCGTATAACCTTATTTTATTAATTTTACTAAAATAATTATCTAAGGGAAATTACTGACCATACCAAAAAGCTTTGACCATACCGAGCTTTTTGGTGTTTTTACTAAGTCAGAAACACAGTTAATTTTACCATGTATTGGTAGTTTTCGAAACAATGTATTCTTCTTCTTCTTCAGCACGACAGTCCCTTATAGGCATTGGCTGCTTCAACCGCACGTATTCTCCAACGCCTCCTATCCATGGCGGCTTTTTCGCAGTTGCTTATCTTTAACACTTTTGGATCTTTAGCAGTGTCATCCAGCCATCTAGTTGGAGGTCTTCCTCTAGCCCGAGATCCCGAAGGATTTTTGAAGGTGGCGATTCGGACTGCATTATTTTCTGGATCTCTCCAGATATGGCCAAGCCATCGTAATCTACTGCTTCTGATAACCTGCACTATCTGTGGCTGTCCATAGAGTCTATATAATTCAAAGTTGTATCTGATTCGCCAACAGCCTCTTTCCTGTACTGGGTCAAAAATATTTCTGAGGATTTTCCTTTCAAAAACACCAAGAGTACGCTGAGTGTCTGCGTTTAGTGTCCATGTTTCACTTGCATAGAGCATTACAGGTAGAATAAGAGTCTTATAAATTTTGATTTTAGTTTTTCGACTGATTAGGCTTGATCTTAATTGCTTTCTTAGTCCAAAGAAACACTTGTTTACCATTTTAATTCTGTTGTCTACGTCTGTTTTTATGCTGTTTTGGCAATTGATCATTGTTCCAAGGTATTTGAATTCTTTAACCTTTTCAAAGGTGTATCCATTTATGAAAAAATGATCGTGATTTACAGTTGTGGCTGGATATTCCATAAATTTAGTTTTATCTTCATTGATGACAAGGCCCATATTTGAGGCAGAAGTTTCAAGAGCCAGAAAGGCCTCTCTCTTACAGCTCTCTCTGACCTTCCTATGACATCGATGTCATCGGCATATGCCAGTAATTGAACTGATCTTATTCCAAAGGGTACCTTTTCGGTCTAATCCGCAATCTCTGATACATTTCTCCAGAGCCAGATTAAAGAGTAGGCAGGCAAGGGAATCCCCTTGACGTAGGCCTCTCTCTGTTGAAAATGATTCCGATAATTGATTTTGGATTTGTATTCTTAGTGTTTGAAATTATTGGTGTCTGTAGTTAATTTTTTAAACATGGTATAAAAAGATTATTTCAACAAAGAAAAAAATAATTTAAATAAATCAAATTTATTTTTATGTTCTTCTAAAAACACTATCTCTTCTTTATACGTCGCAATTATTTAACAATTCAAAATTCCTATTTTATTTGTAAAGCGAGTATTTGTTTTAAAAATTGCATCATTTTGATGTTGCTCTGACCTTATGTCTTCTACATTAAAAATATTATATTTTGTAACACTTGTCAGGTTAAAAATCATTTATTTGCTTTTAAAACTTACATTTTGTACATAACTTTTACATTGTTACAGATGAATATTAAAAACCAAATATAAAATATTCAAATTTCATCTCAGAAATTTCATTTCAAAAATGTATTCCAAACCAGAGAATCGATATGGAGAAAAGTTTTAAAGATAAAAATGTCTTTAATGTGCTTCTTCCTATTTTACTTAAACCTATTGTTTAAGCAGTATTTTAATTAATTTTTTGCTTGAATTATTTTCCGTCGTGTCACTTTTTTTCAAGTTTTCCTTAAATGATTTTTTTAAAGTATTCTTTTCGAATTTTTAACACAAAAACGTTTTTTGCTTCAGAGAGTACAAATGAAAGCTCTTTTTTTGACTTTTTTTTATAATTTAAATTTTATATATTTGTAGAATATTTAAAGAATGAATTTGCATTCTAAGATTCTCATTAATTTTGGATATTTTAAAAGGTATGTCATTGCTTAAACAACAAAACGCAAGCCTTTTTGAATGATAAAAAAATAATCGGAAACACAAATTTCAACGATGAATGTTTATGAAGAATAAACTTTGATTTTATTCATTTACTACGATTGAAATTTTAAGTTTTTTTTTCAATTATGAGTTTAATTAAAGATTACATTAATTTAATTCTCAATATTTGTACAAAAAAAAAAAAAAAAACACTGAAGCTGAACATATAAAAGGAAGGGTAAAACAGCACGAAAATGATAAAAATATCCAAAAATTCACAACCTTAAGTGATATTAAGCATTAAAATTTGCATATTTGAAAATTGAACAATGTTTGTTCTTTACATTTGAGTTTACATTGTGTTACATTGTGTAATTTTTTCAATAGTGCAGCAGTTTTGAGGCCGCGAAAAAGATTTTTTGAAAGAATTCTTTTAGAATTTTCAATATATACATATATACACCGAAGAGCCATTACATTATGACCACCCTCCATCTATAACAATGTGCTCGCCCAGGTTTTTATGGTTTCTCGCCCAGGAACAATGTTTTCAATGTTTCATTAGGATCCATAATCCTCATAGAACAATCCCTGACCAAGCTACTTGACCAGGTTCACCCATTCATGGCAGCAGGTGTTTACCAACAGGATAATGCACCATGTCATAAGGGTCGAATCGTCATGGATTGGTGCGAGGAACATTACAGTGACTTTCAGGTCATGTCTTGGCCCCCAAATTCACCTGACCTTAATCCAATAGAGCATTTGTGGTCCTACTTGGAAAACCAAATTCGTGCTGCCACGCTATCCCCTCGCAATGTGAGGGAATTGCAGGACCAGTTGGTGAGCGTTTGGTACGAGATTCCTCAGAATACCTATATATATATATATATATATATATATATATATATATATATATATATATATATATATATATATATATATATATATATGTATATATATATAGAGAGAGAGAGTGAGAGAGAGAGAGAGAGTATAATTTCAACCTTTTGTGACTTTTTTAAATAATCAAAAAATAGTTTTACATTCTTCAGCTCATTTTTAAACATTATGAAAGGTATATTATTAAAAGGGGTATAAGTAACCTACAATAATCATTATTTCTGTAAGGTAAACTTAAAAAATTTTTAAATATTTGACGAGCTTTTTTTTAAAAATAAAAATTCTAAGTGTATCAATAGCAGAAAGATCATTGTTTTATGAAATATACTTTTAATAAAATCAATCTTTTCTATCATCAATGAAGGTTTAATTTTTTAAAAAAACTAAAGAGAAGAAGAGTTATTGTTTTATGGAATATATTAATATAATTAAAAGTTTTTTTCATTCTCAATGAGAATATTTTTTTAAAAAAAATTACAAGCAGAAGGGCCATTGTTTTATCGAAAATATTTTTAATGTAATCACTTTTTTGCTTTATCTTCGAAGGAAAATTGTTTAAAAAATTTAAAAGCAGGAGGGTTATTGTTTTATGAATATATTAGTGATGTAATCAATTGTTTTTAACATCAAGGAAAATATTTTTTAGAAAAACTAAAAAGTAGAAGTGTCATTGTGTTAAGGTATACGTCTTTAATATAATCAGCGCTTTTTTTACCGTCAATGAATGTATTTTTTTAAAAAAATTAAAAAGAGCAGGAAAGCCATTGTTTATGGAGCATATTTTTAATGTAATCAACAAATTTTTTTACCATCAATGAAAATATTTTTTTAAAAAAAAACTAAAAAACAGAAGAGTTATTGTTTTATGGAAATCAAAACGGTAATAAAAAGTTTTTTTCTTTATCAATGGGAGTATTTTTTAAAAAAATAATTAAAAACTGAATAGTCATTGCTTTATGGAATATATTTTTAATGTAATCAAAAGTACTTTTTACCATCAATGAAAATAATTTAAAAAAAATTTAATAAGACAGAAGGGTTTTTGTTTTATGGAATAAATATATTGATGTAATAAAAAGTTTTTTTGTATTATTAATGAAAGTAATTTCATAAAATTAAATTACGACAAATATAACATATTAAATTATGTTCAAATGTAAAAAAAAAGTATATATGAACATAATATACGCAAAAATTAAAAATAATTGACTACTTTTATATGCCAGTACATCAGCATTTTTAATAGGGGTTTCAGCATTCTAAAGTAATTATTGTTTTCCTTGAACGAATTCAAAAATATGCAAATATTTAATATAATTGAAGTAGTTATTATTTGGGGAATAATAATTACTCCAGAAATTTATAAAAGCAGTAATGGCAGAATTATTAATGTTTTACGGATTTTGCTATTAATGTAATCAGAACCTTTTCTTTCTTTTACTGAAAGAATTTTTATAAAATTAAATTACGATGATATTGACACTCTTCGAGAAATATAGCTAAGATTAGTGAAGGGAAAGTTTATCCATTAAAAAGGTATTGTAAGAAACATTTTATTACTTTTTAGCTATTTATTTTTATTCCCACGTGAGAAGCAGTCGCATTCTTGAAATTCTGCGAGTGATCCAATTTTGATCTTTCTCGTCACGATTTTCAGTAGCTTCCATAAAACTAGAGAATGGGCGAGTCCAACTTGCCACTTATTTCCCTGCACTTTAACCGCGTTCGAAAACTAAATAAAATAAAAGAGAAAAACCAAATCGAGTCAAAGCTAAGAAGAACTCCTTCGGAACGTATTAAGTTTCTTTCTTTTAAAAGAACGCTAACAAAAAAATCTTTGTAAAAATTTTCTTCAACGGTAACAGTCGGTTTTCTAGCGTAGGAAATAGGATACTTATGAATCTTATGCGCATTTACAACATACAATGACTGGAACATCTGTTCTAAAGATTTTTACTTCACCTTAAAGTGAAATAAGTTCCTATTATCTACTTTAGATGATTTTTCTGAATTGAAATAAAAGCAATACTTTTTTAAACGTATATAGTTTAATAGTCAGTCTTTTTTTGTTTAGCTAAGCAAAAATTTTAATGTGAAATTGCAGGGTATAGTGCGAATAAAAAGATGACCATCCTAAATATATTTTGATGTAATGATCGGATCTTTACGTACTAGGACTTAATGGTTCGGAAGAGTTACCGTAATTACCAATTAATTAGTGCTGGCGCTATTTTAATTTACGAAATTAGACACACAAGCGTACTTTCTCGAGAAATTTTACCTCCCGAAATATATGGAGTAACTGAAAAACTCTGATAATATGCTCTAACTTCCTTAGAAGTTAGTCGTAGCATTTAAGAAAATTCACTGTTATATATAACGTTTTTAAACATTTGTACATTTCGACACAAAATAAACTCTAAATGTCCTTTTTTAAAAAAGAAATGTGTTGCTTCAAAGAGCAAAACTTATTTGATATTTGAAATCTCCACACTCCCAAATTAGATGAGATCATGTATTTGTATAAATGCCACAAATAACTTGTTCATAAGCGTTATTTTAAACCAGATTTATTATAAAGTGCATTTTCATAAAAAATTGATAATAACAAAAGTAGAAATGATAAAGGACTTTTACTATTTTTTGGTGTTGAATGATGCTTTTCGATTAATAAATTATTTTTAACAAATTCCCTATTTGACACTTTTTTTATTTTTTGGGGTGGGGGGGGGTATTTTTTAATTTAAAACTAAAAAATTATTTTTGCAAAACTAATATTTTTGTTTTTAACATATAGCAGTTTGATATTTTCTTCGAAAAGCACATACTATTTCACGTAAGCCCTTAAATTTTTGCTCAACTTAGTATTCTAATACTCAAAATAAAAAATTTTAAATGAATGAGTTCGAAAACTTTTATTTGCTTATAACTAACTGGAAATTATTTATTTTATGTAAAATCATTTTTACCCATGACTAAACTCATAAAAGTATTTTTTTAATGCACATAGTTTCATTAAAAAAAAAAAACTTTTAATTATTCCTGTTATGGTTAAGAAATTTGCACTTATTTGGATTAAGTGCCTGTGGGCGAGGATTTAGGGAAATGCTTGCCGATCAAAGCTCCGAGAATAGAATTTTACCAATATGGTTTCATTTTTTTATATCCTTTTTGACATTTTCATCTTTTGTGACCCTGGAAGGGCATTTTCAGATTTTTAAAACTAATTTTCGAGGCATTAACATCCTTGAAACTCGTAAAATCACTTAAATACTTTATTTTGATATTGGAAATAGGATCCAAATCGAGTTAAATTTCTATAAATAAACATTTTATAAGTGTTCATGATGTACGATGACAGAAACATCTGCGTGAACGATTTTCATTTATCCTTCACAAAAATAAGCTTATAGATTTAGATTTTGCTGATTTGGTTCAACTGAGATAAAAATAAGAATTTTATAAATGTTTATGACAAGGTAAAAAAACAAATGTCTTACTTTTTTAGGAATCGGCTATTGCAAGCCAATGATAACATTGCTTTTATTTAAATTAATACATTTATTTATTGTAATTAGAGTACTTAAAAGTTGAAAAAAATATTATATTAAATAGTGTGATAATTTTTTAAATTATAAATTTATTGGCGATTTCATAGATTCATTTGCTATTGCAATTTTTATTGGATACTGGAGGCTCTTCCAATTTTCACATGCAAATTCATATTGATTAACAGATTTAACTGCGCAAGTAACTGATACATAATAAATGAATATAAATCAGTTTTTAAATTTACTAAAAATATTTTTTTTTCCGTTTTTGTAGAAGTCTATTTGTTAAAGTTAATCTCTTTTTTTTAATTTAAATCGTATAGATTAATAATAATAAGTTAAATTAATTATTATGTTAAATAACGTAAAAAATATTTCATTTATAAATTTATTTGCGTTTTTATAGATTTATTTTTACTGCAATATATATTGGATGCCGGATGTTTCTCAAATTTTTTCATGGAAATTCATGTTGATTTACAGATTTCTCTGTGCATGTAACTGATACATAATAAATAATTTTAAATCAATTTTAATATTTATTAAAATAGTTAATTTGTTTTTCTGGAAGTATATGTAATAAAAGTAAGTCATTCTATTTTTTTATTTAAACTGTTTATATTATTAATAATTATCCGTTAAGTAAATTGCATTAAATAATGTAATAATTATGTAATTTATAAATTTTATTCCAATTTTATAGATTTATTTGCTATTACAATGTATATATATTGGATTCTGGGTGGTTGTCAAATTTTTACTAGTTCTAAATTCAGGGAAAATTCATATCAGTTTACAGATTTCACAATTAACTGATATATAATAAATGACTCTACATTAGTTTTAATATTTACTAAAAATAATTAAAATTGTTTTGTTTTTTAGATGGCTGTCTGTAAATGTTGAGAATTCTCTCTTTTTATTTAAATTGTGTATAGTAATAGTAAATAAAGGTTAAATAAATTATTATGTCAAATATTGTAGCAATTTTTAAATGTATAAATTTATTTGCTACTGCAGTTTCTATTGGACTCTGAGTGTTTATCAAATTTCTACATATATACTGAACTTTCTAATGACACTTTCTAATGAACTTTCTAATGATTTCTAATGATATACTGAACTTTCTGCACAAGTAACTGATTTATAATAAAGAACTCTACATCAGCGTTTATCTTTACTAAAAGAAACTAAAAAATTTGTTTTTTCGGACGTCTATTTGTAACAGTTAAGAATTCTCCTCCTTTAGTTCATTTGTGGCACTACTTGGATTTTACACATTCAAAACATGTTATTTTAATCATAAAATATAAATTATTTTGGTAATAATAAGCTTGTAACATAAAGGTATTTAAAAACCAAGATATTTTATCTTTTATTACTGTGCAGATTTTCTAAATTTGGCCACGATCTTTGCTCCATTATTCCGTACTATATATTTTTTCAAACATGATAGGAATAGCACGTAATTTTGATTCCAATGTGACGACGTGGTCAGCGCCTGAGTTGGAACCCTTTTCTCCAGATATCCACACTACAACCAACGATATGACTTTAGCAGCGAGAGATTTAACGTGCACTTTGTTGCGTATACATGCTGCTTATTTAGTTTGCAGCCAGGATTGAATTCGCAACCTCTGGATCTCCATCAGCGGAGTGTGCGATGCCTGTAGCGTCTGCACTATTAGAGCACAGTATCTTTAACAGTAAACAGTATAAAACAGTATCTTTTGTAACAGTAACAGCATGGATAAAACAGTATCTTTTCATTCATAATTATTTAAATAATTCACTTTTATAAATACATATAGATTCCTCGTCAGAAGGTTTAACAACTGTGTTTTTTTGCTTTTATTTAAGTTATTTTCTTCGCAAAAACTTTTCTCCAATTATTAAAAACAATATACTAAAATAGTCTTTATACTATACTATATATAATTTGACTGACTAAAATAGTCTTTATACCGTAATTGAAAAGCAAGTTAGAAAGATATTTTCCCAGCTTTTAAAACATATTATTTAATCTGCTAATTATGAAACAAGTATTTTGTCGCTAAACTTTATTTGATAGTGTTATATAATTTTGCCTATCTGCCAAAATTTACTGAAAGTTTTCGAGTGATAAATAACATTAATATTTTATTTTTATACACTAGCCTCCACTCCCTTACATATTCTTTTTTGTAAATGTAAGGGCTGTTATAAATACATTGTATTTTCTTCCTTAGCCCATTTTATATTTTCATTAATTAATTATGGTTCAAATGTTAATGTTGCTCAAAATTGACAAACACAATGGTTAAACTCTCTTGAAAATTTAAAGCAATGTAGAAGAAGGAATATCTTAAAATTTAATTTCAGATTTTTAAAATAAGTAAAATTTAAGGAATCATCGAATATTAATATTTATGAATTTAAAGCAATTTTAAAATTATAAATTTCCGTTAAAAAAATAATTTTCTAAAAATTTAAAACAAGGGTTGTAAACATTATGTTGCCTATAACTATTTCATTAGAATTGTTTAAATAGTAAAAAACACTAACTAATACGTGCTCCCTAGTTATTATATTGAAATTTATTTTACATGAATTCTTTTCCCAGAAAATTCAAATTTATTTTGAAATAACTCGGAGAGATAATATCAACAAGAAGTACAAGAATAATATTTATAACATTCATTTTCAACTTCTAGAACTTTCTAATCATCTTCCCAGAATTTGATTAAATTTTTACCCATTTCAAAAGAAAGTAGGAAAAATAGTTACTCAATTTTGTCTCTAGTCTCTATTTACGTGCCCAAACATAAACGTAATGTAATCCATTAATTTGAAAAGCTTCAATCTTCGAACCTAAGCATTTAGAATTTTTTTTTTTAAATTGCATACCATAATATTGGTACTTTGTACCACAATATATAGTTAATATCCTTTCATAAACTTTTAAATTTAAATATGTCATAAATTAATTTGAATGATAGAATCCTTTAAACAGGTTAAAGAAATGCGTTAATATTGTTAGATTATGTCACATATATTAAAGATTCATTATATTAATAATATTTCATATCAACATGCTCCATTATATACCTTCAGAAATAATGTCTCTGTAATTCTATAAAATTATTAAATTAATTTTTTTTTTAATCATAGAATCTTAATAATCAAATATTTCATCGATTTTAAATTTGTAAATTTTCTTCAAAAATGATAAAACATGGGCTGAAATTAAAATTGGATTTATTTAAAATACTCGTATTACGTTGCCTATAACTATTTAATTAGAAAATGCTCAAATAGTATAAAAATATCCTCAGTTATAATATTAAAATTTAATCAGGCTTAATTCTTTCTCCAGAAAACTCAAATTTAATTTTAAAGCAGGAAGTTTAGTTTGTCCCAAGTGATTAAATCAGCAAGAAGAACAGTGAAGATATATATTATAAAATTTATTCCCTATGTCTAGAACTTTCTATTCGTCTTCCCAGAAATATATAAAATTTTCATGTTATTTTAAAAGAAAGTTGGTAAAATATTTTTGTTCCTCATTTTTTTCTCCAATTACGAGCCCAAACATTAACGTAATGTAGTACATTGATTTGAAAAGCTTGAAGCTTCGAACCTAAAGTTTATAAAAAATTATTAAATGATAAACCATAATATCGGTACTTTGTATCTTAGTACGGTTCATACCACTTAATTTTTTTTTAATGGCGGGCACTTGGAACTATTGTCCATTGGCCGGCAGAAAGTGCCAGAAATGCTATCTGTCTTTTTGTTACACAGTGAGCACCTGTGGCGAAGCCACGGCGGTGGAGCAGCGTCGACCACGTCACATTACCACAACCCGTTTATAGGGCGGGTCACATTCACACACAAAGGAGAAAGGACATAGAACACAGATAGAGAGAAAGAAACATCCATGCCTTGCCCGGGATTCGAACCCAGAACCTTTCTGATGCAAGGATAGTTCCCTGCCCCCTACACAGGCCGGTCGACTCATACCCCTTAATAAGCCGATACATTTAACGCTGTTAGCAATAAAATTGAATGATAGAATCGTTTAAAAATTTTAAATAAATGCCATAATATTGTAAAATTAAGTCTTATATATTAAAGATGCAACAAATTTGAACTATATTCAAGATCAACGCGCTCCATTCTTTCTAACAAAAAGAATTTCTCCTCAAAATATTAAGTTAAATGGAGTTTTTTACAATCATCGAATCTTAATAATTATGTATTTCAGTGATTTTAAATTTAAAAATGGTAATATCCTAAAAAATTAAAACATGGCCAGGAACTGAAATAGGATTTATTTAAAATAATACGTTGCTTGTAACTATTTACTTAGAAATAGTATAAAAATATCAAACAACGCCTTTTTCCAGTTGTTATATTAAAACTTACTTCAGTCGATTTTTTTGTATGAAAATACACATTTATTTTGAAAGCAGAAAGTTTAATTTGCTTAGGATGATAAAATCAGCAGAAAGGATATAACATTTATTTCCTACAGATAGAACTTTCTAATCATCTTTCCAGAAATTGATTAAATTTTTACAACATTTCGAAAGAAAGTTAGAAAAATAGTTTTGTAACCTATTTTTTTCTCTATTTATGAACCAAAATATTAACGTTATGTAGTCCAATAATTTGAAAAACTTGAATATTCCATCCTATTTTTTTAGAAAAATTTATTAACATTGGTACTTTGTACCACAATATATGGTTCACATACCTTAATAAGCCGTTAAATTTAACCTTATCATCAATTTATTTGAATGATAGCATCCTTTAAACAAGTTAAAGAAATGCGTTAATATTGTTAGATTAAATCTCATATATTAAAGATGTTTCAAATTTAAACAATATTTTAGATTGACGCACTATTTTTATTTCTAACAGAACGAATTTCTTTATAATTTTCTCAAAATATTAAGAAGTTTTTTATAATCATTGAATCTAAATAATTGTGTATTTCAGCGATTTTAAATTTAAATATTTCCATTAAAAATAATAAACCATGGGCTGAAATTAAAATTGGATTTATTTAAAATATTACATTGCCTTTAACTATTTACTTAGAAGATGTTCAAATAATAGAAAAATATCAGACAACCTCCTTCTCTGCAGTTATTATATTAAAATTTACTTTAGCCGAATTCTTTTTCCCCAAAAAATTATTTTGAAAACAGGAAGCTTAGTTTGCTCCGAGTGATAAAATCAGCAAGATATTCAGTGAAGATATATAGTATAACATTTATTTCCTACATCTAGAACTTTCTAATCATCTTCCCAGAATTTGATTAAATTTTTACGCCATTTCAAAAGAAAGTTGGAAAAATAGTTTTGTATCTCATTTTCTTCTCTATTTACGAGCTCAACCATTAACGTAATTAATTTTGTCGATTAATCTGAAGAGCTTGAAGCTTTACTAATTTTTAAAGATCCCTTAAAATGTTCATGTATCCTTTCTTTTTTATTCTCCTCTTTCGGTTTTTGTGGTTGTCTAGGCTTTTCAGCAGAAGTTGATTTCAATTTGTTTTTGCATAAAACTTACTTCTACTCATTTCCTAAAGTCTTTTTTATTAATATTTCTACCTTATGGCTTCATTCTTGTCTTGGGGGAATATTTAAAACACATTTCCCTCTTTAGAAGTTCTTTTTTTTTTATCTAACATTATACACCAGCTTCACGTAATGAATATTAATAATTTTTGTGGAGTACGTTAACAACTAAATAGCATCTCCTTTTATCTTCTCCTTATATTTAAGTGCAAAGCATCATTTATATTATTAGCATCAAAGCAGTTTTTATGCTAATATCTTCAACACTCTCAAATTAAAAACTCGCTCACGTTTCAGATATTTAAATAGCCGAAAGTAGAGTTCATATTAAGTTCGAATAATTGCTCTATAATAAAGGAAATATATTTTTAAGAAATATACTTGTTAAGTTTAAATATCAAGCTATTTAAGTTTTGTTTTTATTTAATTTTTAATTAAGTCACTTAGGTTGATTAAAAATAGGGTCTAATTTTACTATCATTACTTTAAGTCTAAATCAACAATGTAAATGTTTTCTTTATTCTATGTTGCAGAAAAATTATCTTGTAGTAAAAATAATTCGCAAGTTTTATGATTATTTATAAGGGTTTTTCGAAGCAATGAATTCAATATATTTAAATTGTTGAGTTTTAATTAAGGTTTTTATTACTGTTTCAGGAAAATATTTTCTGTTTTAAGAATGATTTTTTTTTAAAAAAAAGTAATTAAAAAAAATACTTTAAAGTTATTCTAACCAGTAGGTGGAAAAAGTTTTAAGTATTGAAAATTTTTTCATATCCTTTTCTTTATTGTTTTTATCGATATGATTACTTTTCATTTGTTCCAAACTAATAAACAATTTTCAATTTTTTTAAAAAATAATTTTAACAACGTGTACTTTTTATGCTAATATCTTCTGTACTCTGAAATTAAAAAACTCACTCACGTTTCAAGTATTTAAATAGCCTAAAGTAGGCTTCATATTAAGTTTGAATTGATACTTTTTAATGAAGGAAATTTATTTTTAAGAAATATTGGTTAAGTTTAAATATCAAGCTATTTAATGTTTTGCTTTTGCCTAATTTTTGTCTAATCAATTAAGGTTGTTAAAAAATAAGGTCCAACTTAACTATCATTAGCTTAAGTCCTAAACCAACAATGTTAAAGTTTTCTTTATATTATGTTGCAGAATAATTATTATGCGGTAAAAAAAAACGCAAATTTTATGATTACTTTTAAGGGGTTTTTGAAGCAATTTATTCACAATATTTAAATTATTGAGTTTTAAGTAAGATATTATATGACTCGTGAATAATTTTTAAGAAAGTAATTGAAAGAATAATGGTATGTATTTAATATAGCCAGTAGATCGAAAATTTCACCAAGAAAAGTTACTATAATTGCGAATTTTTTCATATGTTTTTCTTTATTGTTTTTATCGATATGATTACTTATAATTTGTTCATAATACTTATAAACAGTTTTTCAAATTTTTTTAAATAATTTCAACAACATGTAAACATAGAACATTAATAATAATAATTGCATACGCAAATATAGTATTATTACAATCACGAATAATCTTATAACAAATAGTTAAGTTTAAATAACAAACTTGCAATTTGTATGCTTTAACTAAATAGTTAACAATTAAATAGCATCTTTTATCTTCTCCTAATATTTAAGCGCAAAGCACCATTTACATTATTAGAATCAAAGCAGTTTTTATGCTAATATCTTCAACACTCTCACATTAAAAACTCTCTTACATTTCAGATATTTAAATAGCCTTACGAAGAGTTCATATTAAGTTCGAATAATTGTTCGCTAATAAAAAAACAAATTTTTAAGAAATATTTGTTAAGTTTAAATATCAAACTATTTAAAGTTTTTTGTTTATCTAATTTTTTCCTAAGCCATTTAGGTTAATTAAAAATAGTGACTAACTTTACTATCATTAACTTAAGGCTTAAACCAATAATGTTAATGCTTTCTGTACTCTACGTTGCAGAGTAATTATCACGTGTTACAATTCTTTTTGCAAATTTCCTGTTTATTTATAAGGGTTTTTTGGAACGATTAATTCACAATATTTAAAATGTTAAGTTTTAATTAAGATTTTTATACTATTTGTGCAATATATTATATGAGTCGTGAATGATTTTTTTTTAAATAAAGCAATTAAAAAATAATATTTTGATTTTAGTCTATCATGTAGGAGAAAAATTTCACCAAATAAAATATTAATTATGAATTTTTTCAAATCGTTTTTTTCATTATGTTCTTCGATATGATTACATATCATTTGTGTTCCAAATATTTATAAATGATCTAACAAAATTTCTTTTAAATAATTTCAAATATATGTAAACATAGCACAATAAAAATAATAACATATTTAAATACAATAGGATAACAAAAGTAAGTAGTTAACATTAAATAACAAAAAAATAAGCTATATATTTTATTTTTATTAAATTTTTACTTACTTCATTTAGGTTGATAAAAAAAAATATCTATCTTCACTACTATCTATCTTCGTTTACTTAAGTCTAATATTTCAAGTCCTCCAGGGGTTCTTCAAAATCATTATAATGGTTCATAAACTTTTGTCATAAAATGCATTTTATGTTTTAAAAAAGTTTACATGAAAAGTAATAAGTTCTATACCTCAAGCCCATATAAAGAGTTATGTTATGAAAGAGGTGACAATTTATATCGGTCAAGGGGTAGCTAAATCAGATGAATTTACCCTGCTTTTGAGGATAAGTTAACAACTATTACAACAATTTTGACTCACAACTGGACGCTCTGGTATTTCTGGATAGAACAGAGGTTGGACAAAATTATGGAAACACATATATACTAACTCTATGTAAACAATATTTCTTTGAGCAGCAAAAATTTTGGAAGCTTATACAGGGCAGAAATGTAGGCCTAATTTGAAAGATCATACTTAAAGCAATTAGAAATAGAGTCATCTTACCCATGCAGAACTTGCATCGACCGAAATGAGTGTAAGAAGTTAAAAGCTTCTTTCCTTTTTCAATACCCCTATAATAAAAAAAAAAACCTTTTCTTTCATAAATATTGCCTTCCTACAGAATGATATTAAAGCAAGAATAGAGTTACTTCCTTTGTCTCAAATTAGTTGCTACATTTCAAATAGATGGAGTCATAAATGGTAGTAAGATGTTTAGTAAGATGATATTAATGATTTAAACAGTTTTAATAAGGAGACAGTTTTATGTGATTACTAGTGTTGGAGTCCTCATAATATAGGGTTTGGCTTATGAACGTGTAAACCCTGGATTTTTGAAACTAATTTAGTACTGATTTAAGGAATCAGGGAGGGATGGTTTGGTAAGTTAATGTTGTTGAGTGATACAGGTTGTTGATTGCAGGGGATAGAACATTCGCCTTCCAATGAGGTGAACCGGGTTTGAATCCCAGCAATGGCTGGTCGATACGAATTTCGCACCCAGCTCGCACTGATCGCCCCATTGCCTTCCCCTTCGATAACTCTCGTTCCTTTGCCGTTAGGTTTACCGGGGGAGTATTTGTTGATTTTCTCTCCCTGCAACGCAAAGGCGAGTTATTTCCATCAAAAATTCCTCCACGAAGGCAAATTTCTCCCAATACTTAATCCAGGAGCTCCCTCTTATTCTGGATTGGGCTCAAAATTTCAAGGCTACGGAGTTGAACATAAGTAGTCGTAAACCCAAAATTAGGTAAGCTGCTAAACGACGGTTATAAAATAAAATAAATCAAAATAAAATGTTATTGATTGATAGCCTAACACTTTGAATTTTCCAAAAAAATTTCAATCAAAATAAAAAATAAATCATTTGTATCAATAATCGGTACAAAAGTATTCAAATTAGCAATAGTATTAACTTTCTCGTCCCTTTTTGGTACATCCCAATTTTTCATGAGTAAATATGATATTATTTCTAAAAACTTCACGCATGATCATTTGCCATGTAAAATCTTCCAAAATATTTCCTGCTAAAAGAAGATTATTTACATTTACATAGAGTTTGTATAAGACTGTTTCCACATTTTTATCCAACATCTATAAATTATACATATAGTATTGGTGACAGGGCTATCTTTTTTCTATGAAATAAATTCAAATAATGTAACACTTGTGCAGTCATTCTTTTTTTTTTTTTTTTTTACAAGAAAAAAGGAACCGGACTTTTAAAGGGACAAATGCGTTAGAAACGGTTAAATGGCTTCCGTATTGAAATTGTTCTAAAGGAAACTCAACTGAAAATACATTTGAAAGCTTTACTATTACTGCTTCAAAAATACTAATTTAAATATTTTTGAAAAGGCTTCCACTTAAACCGGGAAGATTTTCAACGACTTAAATGAAAATGTTTTTTTCCCCTTCGCTATCAATAAAGATCTGAAAAGACCTTAAATACAAAACTAAATGCAAATATAGTAAATTTGTTTATGATTATGTACTTTTCAGGGAGGAAAATAATATGTTGTATATTAAAGCATAAATGGCAACATATGTGCGGAAAATAATATGTAGCCCTATTCAGAATAAATATTTCAATAAAATTATTATAATTACTATTATTCTTTTGCAGCTGGCTTTTGTGAGGAGTTTAATAAGTTTTTATTGTGATTAGTTCTTAATTTTTCTTTATTTAATTTTTTTCTTGCAAAAAAACAGTCCTATATATATGCAATAATTGTTAAAAACGTCTTGGTAGTAAAATATATTATCTTTCCGAAAACAACTACTACGCACTGTCAAATACTACGCATTTTACAAAATATTTTATTGATTGGTAGGCAATGGGATGCCTGAAAGTGACGTAGTGTGGGTATATCGATACTGATTGGTTGTTGATAAGTGGCATTTGTTCACGTTGGCAACTGTTCTTTCTATTCTATTTTGAGTAAGTCAAGCCCGCAAGTATCAATTCTCTTAAGTGACACATTCGAAATTCTTTCGCAAAGATCTTCGATTACACAGAGACTTAACACAAAGACAGGCACAAAGCCATGTGGAACATAAACAAACTAATTATGCATCGGGGTTACTAGGTATACACGAAACAAAAATCTATGACAGTTACAATAAAATACATAAACAAATAATAAATCTAAGTTAAGTAAAGGAAGTAGACGAGAAACAAATATATTTAAACTGATTCGATGGGTGATGCGGCTCTGTATTTAATTAACTTATCGTTAATTAATATTCTAACTTATGTAGAAAAACTTAACTCAACTTTAATACGCCATTTTGCTGATAAATATCAGCTGGCGCTGACGTCATAGGTCGCATGTATGGGTATGAGAGGTCTTCTTCTTTTTGCAAGTACCAAATTAAAAACAAGTTTTCCTCACTACGTGAGAGCTGGAGTTGAGTTGAGTTGAGAATGATGAAGAGGATCTGTGCTATTAGCTGTTATCCTCTGTGCTGTGAGAGAGAGAGTTTAGTTGAGGATGATGAGTTGATTAGATGATGATGAAGAAGTAAGGATACAAGATGATCGTGGAGAAGATTTTTAAACCAAATCGATGGAAAATTTGCAGCTTACCAAGAAATCAAAGTATAAAGTAAAAGTGATCGTGACGAAAGAGTTTGAAACTAATTCGATACAAAGTTTACAGATTTCGAAGGATTCAAAAGAAAAAGAATTGTGGCTCCAACACTTTTGTGGAGCCAGACAAGGCATACTCTTTTCCCCAGGCAATCACGGAGGCTTTACCAGTCCAAATTTAAAAATTGGATTGACTGACGTACATGTGAGGTTTGTAGATTGGCAGCAAGAACCATTCAGTTAAACTCAAATAGAATTAATTTTTTTAAAAGATTTTCGTGTTGGTCATAAATGAGGAGGAAGGAGAGAGAAAAGAATGAAAACCCTGAATGAGGTTGTCGATAGGGATCAAACTTTTTGCACTCAAAGAGGATTCACTCTCGGTTTACAGTGACAATGGTCACACAAAGTCCATCAGTCCAATCTTTTTCCAAATTGCATTTAATTAGATTGTATTACTTCTGAGACGAGGTATTGAAATATCGTATTTTAGTTTTAGGAGTTTCTTAAGAGAGATTTTATCAACTGGGTGAGAAAAAGGGGAATCTTTTGTAGTATTGAGATTTCGATTATTTATTATAGTAGATCGAGTAGTTATTGAGTTTGTAAATAGAGTCTGAATGTATGAACGTATGATGTATGAGTATGAACGATGAATGTGATGAAACTTCGGGAGAGATGAAGGGAACGGCTCGAGGTGCTCTCTAAACACCTAGGATAGAGTCGTTAAAGGGAGTTATCTTATATTCATATGTATACGAATTAAAAGTAATTTTCGAATATGTTGAAAAATATTTGGTCTTCATCATTGTACTCATCACATTATTGATATAGAAAAAATTATTTTGAAAAATATTTTATGACTTTTTGAAGCTTACTTTAAGTTAAAAATTTCAGAACCCTTGCTTATCAAACTAAAATAAAATTTTTAACTAAGCTTTATATTTAAAAAAATGTGTCAATGCCAGTCGGCAGCCTTAACCGCTTCCCTTACCAATTGTTTTGAAAAAAAATCAACATATTTTTTTTATTTCATTAATAAATACAAGGAACTAAACAAAGCATAATACACAAGTTTTCAGTTGAAATTTTAATTTTTTTATGTGTAAAAATATTTAATTTACAATGAGTTAAATATCGCGAATTATCTCAGGCAAATGGAAAAATTAAATATTAGTCTTTGTTTGATAGTTTTTAAAACAAGGGACAAACAAGTTTTTAAAACAAGTGATTTTCCAAAAGCCAATGAAGTGATAGAGAATTTTTTTACTCTTTTTTTTGATTTATTAGAAAGTGGGGATAATCATTCTTTATTTTATTTTATATGTCATTGACGTATATTTGAAATAATTAGGCAGTGATAGTTGAATAATTGTGCATGCAAGCATCCTCAAAGCTAAAGTATAAGGAATGGGAATCAGTTATGTCGAGAATAAAGTGAAAGCAAAAACAATTATACATATTTGTACACACACACACACAATATATATATACATATATATATATATATATATATATATATATATATATATATATATATATATATATATATATATATATATATATATATATATATATATATACATATATAAATATATAATTATTGCCGAAAATAAGTGGCTAAATTAAGTGTCAAAGCTGGTGAATCACCCTTGAACTAAAAGTAGTAAGTATAAAAACCCTATAATCGAATTAACTAAACCAGGAATCAGTGGTTGGAAATCTATATTATTTCAGTATACTACATCTGCAACTACTTTTTTTAAACGTAGGGACTGCAAACTACTTTCGAAACTGGTAATTACTTCACTACTTTAAGAAGACGAAGTTTGTTGGAGAACTTAATTTACACTAATGTTCAAAATGTTTTTATGAATAAGAAATTGGCTTACATTAAGTACAAGGGCATAATTAAGAAACATTTACATGAGCCAGTTTGTTATTCCAAAACATATTTTTTTCGTATTCATTCATTTAATCTTCAATTTTCATGCCAGTATTTATGTGAATTTTTCAAATACTTGCAATTTTTTAAGTTATTCAGTAATCTTTTATTTCCGTTAAGAAATTAAGTACATAGAAAATACGTTAGCTTCTTTCGAAAAAACAACTCTGTTTCACGAGTGTGCATTCGCATGTGAAAGTGTGACTAAAGTGATTATCCATTTTCCGTAATGAGTAGTTTAAATGTTAGTTAAACGGGATTTTAAACACGTAATTTCTGTGAAAGTTCAGCTGCAGGTGCAGGGTCATTTTTATTACATCCATTGACTGACCCGTGAAGATTTGTACCCATCAAATTCGAAAAATTAGTTGCGTTATAACCGTGTTTCTTTTCTAAACTAGAGTTAAAAGTAGTTGCCAGGAATCGCTACAAGCTACTGATGTTTTGTATTTTAACACTCACTACACTACTTTTTTAAAAAAGTAGCACACTAAACTACAAACTAAGAAAAAAGTGGCGACTACAGTAGTTTTACTACCTGTGGTGCACTACTTCTGACTACTGCCAAGAACCATGCATTAAAAAACTACCACTCAAAAATATTTATCCTATTTTAGCAGTGAGTTAGCATCTGTGCATTACCCCTAAAAAGGATAAAAATTACTTTAAAACTTTTATATTTTATAAAGGATTAAAAATATAACCTACAAAACGTTTTAAAAAATCCTCTATATTTTTTAGCTATTTTTCCAATGTAGGAATATGCTTAAAATTTTCAAATTCATGAAAAATTCATTTCAGGTTTATTTTAGTAGATAAAAGAAAAACTAAACTACCAGAGAACTAGTTAACTTTTATAGTGCAGATCAATGTTGAGAGAAAGTGAGATGGTCGTACAAAATGGGAAAGTTCAGTTTTCCTCGACAAAATATCCCTATGATGATATAGCCTAAATACCCCTCATTCTCATCCTAAATATGAAATCGATAGGCCTGTCGAGCTTACCGCAGGGCAAGTTGGCTAGCTTATCTTTATTTTTATTTTTTTCTTTCGCTTTTACTCAGAGCCTCTTAACTCTAGAGTCCTCTTCAAAGTTCGATCAGTACCTGCTTCAATCGAGATTTCGATGTTGATGATAAAGACCTGAAATATAAATCTCGGAAAAAATGTTTCGTTTGAAACTCTGATGGTTAAGATTTTCTAGACTACAAAACTAAAAATTCTGTTGGTGTTTTCATTTGAGATGTTTTAGAGGATTTAGGATCACTGTTAATTATGCACAAAGGTATTGAATAAATATTTTTATAAACTGGATTTAAATTAATTTTATCCACTGCTGCATGTAAATATTGAAAAAGAAAGTCATAAAAAACAATTAATCATGTTCTTAAATTTAAAAAAAATTATATAGAGATAGCTTCATTTCCGGGACAGTTGTGCAATGCACAAAAAAAAAAATAAATAAAAAAAAAAAAAAAAATTTAAAAAAAAAATAATAAATAAATAAAAAAAAAACCCACCCTGAATAACTTTTGATTAGGTTCTAGAATTTAATCTTAATGAATTGAGGCGGTGACCTCAAATATGCTAATTACTTAATTATATGCTATTATATAGACATTTTGGAATTTAGTTTCAAAAATTAATAAAATATAGTGCTTCAAGCCGTCAATGACTAAAACTATTTTTTCTAGCTAAAACATGAAAAGAGTGGTCGTACTGGATTGGGAGGTTTAAACAAGGTGTTCTATCGAATTAGGTGTGTTTCTGGTACAGCAATATCCTAGTTTTATGGCATTGGAATTCATTTTAAGAATTCTAAACAGCGTCCTTCTATTGGCAACTATTTTAACTCAGTTACAAAATTTCTGCATACATTTTTACAGTTTTCAAAATAGACATAACATTTGCTTCATTTCTCTGACATCCTTTGTTTCCGACATTTTTAATTTTAAAATCAGTAAGTTGGACAGTATCAGTATTGGACACTTGGTACAATTGTAATGGGTTTTGGGATTGATCTTAAATACGTTAATTGATTAATGCAGACAGTATTTAATGTTACGAAATCAAACATGAAGGCATACATTATCTGAATAAACATACTTTCTTTGTTATTGGATTCTGATTCTTGAATTTCAGAACATGAAGGAAGAAAATATTGCCTTTATCCTTGACTTTCAAAACATAAGGGTAGAAAATATGATCCTTAACCTTGACTTTCAAAACATGAGGATGGAAAATATGATAATTATCTCTGACTTTCGAAACATAAGGGTAGAAAATATGATCCTTAACCTTGACTATCAAAACATGAGGATGGAAAATATGATATTTATCCCTGACTTTCAAAACATAAGGGTAGAAAATATGATCCTTAACCTTGACTTTCAAAACATGAGGATGGAAAATATGATATTTATCCCTGACTTTCAAAACATGAAGATAGAATGCGTAATCCTCATAGTTAACTGATGCAACTTATAGTTTCCGAATTTGAAAATATGATTCTAATTATTTAGCCCGGAAACCAATACAAAGTTTTTGATGCTTGTGATTAAGAATACTTTTTGTATATTTTGACAAAATTCAGAAGAAAATTAGGTGAGTTGAAATATAGTTACAAAATTATCTTACAAAAAAATGCATTTTTGTAATGATTTATTATTTCATGATTGAGAAATTTTTGAATAGTAAAGTACGAAAAATTTTACCCATTTCAAATAATGTAATTTTAAATGGCACATCTAACATTTGAACAAAATCAAATATTTTTCAAAAAATAAAAATTAAAAAATACGATTGCTTTTAGGTTATGTTAATAAGAAGGTCTTTTACCGATTCCGTTTTTAAAATTTATATAAAAAATATGAGTTTTCTAAATATATTTGAGTTGATAAATTTACGCAATGTAAAAGAGTCCTGCCTTTTTAGTTTATTTTTGATATTAGTTCACGTTAAATTAAAAAAAACTATTCAAGAACAGAGTTGATGAACCAGGAAAGTGACATTTTCAGAGTAGCTATAGTCAGGGTAAGAAGAAAAATAATTGTATCCTAAGTATTTTACTATAGATTTTAAAAAAAGGAGGGGCTAGTAATTCTTTTACTTATTTATTATTGTCTAATTAGGAAAAAAGAGCAATGCAAAAATACTCTAAATTAACATGGATTTGTTGTATTAAAATTAATGTGAAAGCAAAACTGATTCTGTTACATTAAACATGACCATATTGAAGCGAACATTTTATGCTACGCTGTTTACAAAATATATTATTGAGTGGTAGACAATTAAAAATTAAAACTCTCAGAATTATTGGTAATTTTTCTAACATTCTAAACGCAGGATGCCACAGTCGACTAAAGTGTGAAAAGTTGTGATTAATAAAAAATTATTTAAATAGATTAAAATTAGCTACTCTTTAAACCATATTTTTCTCAATTTGCTATTTGAAAGCGAATTCAAAGAATTGCAATTACATAAATTTTCAGGCTCGTGTGCTCAAAATAGGCTTATAAAACTTCGTCAAGTAGAAGAGGACAGATAGCACAATAGGAGAGACAGCACCAAGCAGTTCCGCCACATTCCTAACCAAATTCAATAAATATATTTTCTTTATTATTTGAATAATTCGAAATGTAAGCCTTAGTGGTAGTTACTATTGAATACTTAAAGAGTTAATAAATAAACGCAAATTATTCGCATTTCTACCACTTTTTACTTTTCTAGTCGCCTGTGGCATCGCTATAAAAGCTTCACTGGAATAAAATGGCTTTTTATATAAGCTTTCGAATCAATTACAAGTAGAGGGGTGAAAAATAACTTTAAATCAAATTTATAAGAGAAAGAATAATACATTAAACCATAAACTTTCAGCAAAAGCATAAACACTAGAAGAAACTTTTCTAAAAAGCGCAGAACGTAGGCATACCTGTTAATTTTATTTTCCTTGATTAATACCTCTGAAAATATTATTTATCGGCATCATACGCTCTTCATAAGCTCCTCAGTATTTATATTTTTAGGACCCTCTTATCACTAAAGTTAAGCAGCAAAAAATATTTTTAATATCATGACTCTTTAGGTAAAACAGAAAAGTAATAAGCGTTTAATTTATTCTTGAAATGAATACAAACATTTAATTAAATTCTCATTCGTTTTCGATTAATTAAATAGTGATTGAGGGAAAAAAAAACATATTTATTTTCGTTTTCATTATTTCTTAAATTCTATCTATAATTGCAAAATAAATTAGAGGATTAAATTAAAATTTTATTTTATAGTTTAATTAAAACACCAAACCGATTTTTATAATTAAGAAAAAAAATAGCAAGCATGGCATTTATTGTAGTATTATAACTTTTAAACCATGAAAATGTTATAAATAATTAATTAAAAATCTTATTATTAATGTTTATGTATTTCTTTATTGAGCAGTTATTAATTCCTGATACTTTAATCTGTATTGGATATTTAAATAAATTTCCTTATAATCTTAATAAATTAATTTTGCCATTAAACTAAATTGAATTTTGAAATAAACCCCAAGAACTCTTCAGGCAAGTTTAGAGAAATGCCACTTCGTCACATTCTATTCAGAGATGGTCTATAGCGCAAACATCAAGGTTAATATTTGTAGAAGGAGTGTAGAACCCGTTGGGGATTGTGGTTGATTGTGTAAATATTATTTTACTCATGGAGAAGGTAACTAACGTTGGATTGAAGTAACACAAGCGCTTGAAATACATCAAGGCATTATGGGTAATTTTATCTCTTCAATCATAAAATACACTCATACACACCTAGCTATGTGTTTTTAAAAATGATTATAGATCCTTGCATTGTTTGTACAATTTGCAGAAGTAAATATTTGGGTAAAACTAATATTTGTTCTTGTTGTCTATGGATGATCTTTCTTCAGACTTGAGAAGAAATAGGCGTTATATAAATTGCACAATATATCTTTTCTGCATGTATGCTATCGAATGAAGAAATAGCACAGATAGTGCTGAAGTACAAACAGGTTTATAGTGGTATAAAACTTATATATTTTAAATTACGAAATAAGACACGAAAATGTACTTTCTCTGTAAAAACATACCTGATTTTCGACTGATTTGTATTTCTGGCCCCCAAAATATAAAGGGTTACCGCAGTCTGGGAAATATGATCCCAATAGTTTGGTCAGGAAAGCAGAGGAAAGTTTGGACCCCTTAATGGTAATTTTACTTTTTGCGTATTGTGCCATATTTCCAGAATTTTTTAAACGAATTGAAAATTTTTTACCCACTTAATTCTTTTTTCAAAGATAATTTCATGCAAAAAATAATTTTTAATAATTATTTATTATTTTTCAATATTTTATTCAAACAACATTTTGAATTGTACCGTTTAAAACTTTAACATCATGTTAACGAAATGTAAATTTACTTGGTTGCCGTTGTGGTTTATTTACGTCACACTAGAGCTGCACAATGGGCTATCGGCGACTGCCCGGGAAACCTCCATGAGAATGATCCGAAGACATGCCATCACATTTTTGATCTTCTGCAGAAGGTATGGAACCCCCACTTTGGTAAATCAACGACCTACGCCCGAAATCGATCACTTTACAATAGAACAGTTTAAAGAGAACCAATACTGCGCACCCTCGGTCCCTTCGTAGACTGATCCAAGTGGTCACCCACCCGCACACTGACCGCAGCCAGTGATGCTTGCCTTCGGTGTTCCATTGGGAACCGAGTCTTAATAATCAGTCCACTGTGGGAAGTAATTTTCTTCAGAAAAATACAAAATTAAAAAAGAAAGAAAATCAGTCGAATAATTCCTGAGCAAACGAATTTTAAATATCTGCCTTCAGAATTAAATTTCTCAGAAACAATTCACTCGATTTTGTTCAGTTTTTGTTATTTTGCCATAGAAAATTGATGATTTAAAATGATGTGAAAATTTATTTACCTCAGGAATTCAAAATATATTCAACTATTATTTAATAAAACAATAAAAATTAATTAATTATTATTAAAAACTATTTTTGGATGGAATTATCGCTGTATAAACAAATTCTATAATTATGTAAAAAATTCTTTCAATTCCTTTAAAAAATTCTCGAGTGATGGTAAAATACTCAAATGGTAACATTATTATTCAGGGGACCAAACTTTGGGCCACTCTCCTGACCAAAGTATTCCAATAAGGTTTCCTAGTCTGTGGCTACCCTACCCCTATGTTTTGAGACTAGAAATCTAAATTCTTGGAAAAAAAGTATGTTTATTTAAAGTACGTTTTTGTGTCTTATTTCATAACTTAAAATATCTTCTGCACTTACCAATTAGTGATTGGGTCACGTTCTTGAACCAGTGAGTCCTTTCAGCAGTTTCTTTTGGCAGAAAAACTGCTGCATTTACGCTTATTTAGCAGAGAATGCCTAAATTTAAAAGAATTTTGATAACTATTTTTCTAATACAATTTTTTTTAATATTTTCTATATTAAAAACTTGATTTTCCCTGAATTCATAAAACTTTTAATTACGTAGTCATTTAAGCAACCTTTATCAAAAGTTCATATCATTATTTATTTTAGTTTATAACCGTCATAAACCAGTCGGCTGAATTTTCGGGTTTACGAATACTATTTTATTTTATTTTATAACCGTCGTTGAACAGCCGACCCAATTTTATGGGTTTACGACTACTAAAGTTCAACTCCGTAGCCTTGTGATTTTGAACCAATCCAGTAGACAAGGAAACTCTTGGATCAGTACCCCCAGAGGTATTGATTTGTTATGGGAACATGGAGGACTTTGAGACTTGACAGATTTAACCTGCATCACTCACCATTTACTACACGGGGAGTCTTTGGCCGGCGAGGATCGAACCCACGACTTCTTGGACATGGGCCTAGTGCCCTACCGACCAGGCTATCCCTTACGAATACTATTTTATTTTATAACCGTCGTTGAACAGCCGACCCAATTTCATGGGTTTACGACTATTAACGTTCAACTCCGTAGCCTTGTAATTTTGAACCAATCCTGAAGACAAGGAAATTCCTGGATCAGTACCCCCAGAGGTAATGATTTGTTATGGGAACATGGAGGATTTTGAGACTCGACAGATTTAACGTGCATCAGTCACCATTTACTACACGGGGAGTCTTCGGCCGGCGAGGATCGAACCCACGACCTCTTGGATATGTGCCCAGCGCCCTACCGACCAGGGTATCCCTTACGAATACTATTTTATTTTATAACCGTCGTTGAACAGCCGACCCAATTTCATGGGTTTACGACTACTAATGTTCAACTCCGTAGCCTTGTAATTTTGAACCAATCCTGAAGACAAGGAAATTCCTGGATCAGTACCCCCAGAGGTAATGATTTGTTATGGGAACATGGAGGATTTTGAGACTCGACAGATTTAACGTGCATCAGTCACCATTTACTACACGGGGAGTCTTCGGCCGGCGAGGATCGAACCCACGACCTCTTGGATATGTGCCCAGAGCCCTACCGACCAGGCTATCCCGGCCCTTACGAATACTATTTTATTTTATTTTATAACCGTCGTTGAACAGCCGACCCAACTTAATGGGTTTACGGCTACTAATGTTCAACTCCGTAGCCTTGTAATTTTGAACCCAATCCAGAAGACAAGGGAACTCCTGGATCGAGTATTGGGAGAAATTTGCCTTCGTGGAGGACTTTTTGATGGAGCTAACCCGCATTTGCGTTACATGGAGAGGAAGACCACGAGAACCTCCCACGGTTAGCCTGACGGCAAGGGGACTCTAACCCATGATCCGTCTACCACTGAGGATATTTCACTTCAGCACTGTGGTCAGTGCAAGCCGGATGCGGAATTCGTATCGACTGGGATTCGAACCCGGTTCGCCTCATTAGAAGGCGAACGCTCTATCCCCTGAGCCATCGCGGCTCTACGAATACTATTGTTCAATTCCGTAGCCTTGTAATTTTGAGCACAATCCGGAAGACAAAGGAACTCCTGGATCAAGTATTGCGAGAAATTAGCCTTCGCGAAGGACTTTTTGATGGAACTAACTCGCATTTGCGTTACATGGGGGAAAACCACGAAAACCTTCCACGCTTAACCTGACTGCAAGGGGACTCCAACTTATGATCCATCTAACACTGAGGATATTTTACGTGAGCACTGTGGTTGGTAGGAGTCGGGTGTGTGGAATTCGTATCGACCAGCTATCACTGGGATTCGAACCTGATTCGCCCCATTGATAGGCGAATGCTCTATTCCCTGAACCACCATTTCTCATCACTATTTATTTCTATAACATTAATAGAATTTTAAAATAAACATTAAAACAAGAAAAAAAATAAAAATCCTTATATTTAATTAAAAAATCGTCGCCTAACATTTCAATACAGTTCCTCGAGGATTCATAGATGTTTGTTTTGATAGTTTACTAATTAAAATAGCTTGATATCATGTCATTTTAGAAATCGAAGATGTCACCTTATTTTCTAGAAGTCTATTAGAAGTTCTCTCTTAAAATTATGCTTTTAATATATTCGAAGGTCCTACCTGAATTTGACAGGGTAATCTAGGATTATCAGTAATTGAATTCTAATCTACTCATAATGGGATTTTTACTTCCGCACTTCTCTCTTCCGTATTGCATTAGTTTCATAGGTAAACGTCAAACTATCTTATCTAAAATATTATGTTGATATTAATGAAATACACTTTGTGTTTGTATTTGTATCAAATAATTGCCTTGAATTCAGTATTTGAGATTAATATCTGAATAAATATCAAGTAGTTTTTGCATTCCCTAAAAGAAGCAATGAATAGTTCATATTTATTATGATTCATCATATTGATTTATTATGATTCATGTTTAGACCTGTTAGTCACACTTTACAGTTATATAAGATTTTATAAAAGTGCAAGATAAGAAAGTAATGGGAAATTTATGAAATAAGAACACGACAATAGGAAGTTTATTAAATCAGATGATGGCAATAGTTAAAGTACTAAATAAAAAATGATCAATAGAAAATTTATTAAAACAGGAAATTGCATTTTTGAAGTGAGAAAAGTCTTAAGTATTATAACGCATATTAATTTAGAAAATAGTAATTGAACATTTGACAGGAAAATCTAGGTTTATTATTCTAGGTTATTTGACAGGAAAATCTAGGATTATTATTCTAGGTTATTTGACTTTCGCATTGCTTTTTTTCTCAAATATTAAGCTGATATTGATGAAATATGTACACTTAGTATTTATATAAAACTATTGCCTTGAACTCAGTAGTTGAGATTAATATCTGAATAAATATTAAGTAGTTTTAGCATTCCAAAAAAGCGGCCAGCATTGATTGAACCTAGGACCTCTTGGACATGGGCTCAACGCTCTACCCGGCTTAATTGAATTCTAATTAACTCAATGGGATTTTGACTAGTAGGGAAACGTTAAATTATTTAATCTGAAATATTATGTTGATATTAATGAAATACACTTTATTTATACGAAATTCTTGCCTTGGATTTAGTAGATGAGATTTATATTTGAATAAATATCAAGTAGTTTTTGCATTTCAATAGAGGAACTATTAATGCTTCATATTTGATATGTTTCGTCAGTTTCATATTTGAGTATTATGCTCCGCAATTGCGTAAGGTTTTATAAAAAAGAAATATAATAAATATAATAAGTAATAGAGAATTTATGAAGTAAGAAAACAGTTAAAAGTTTATTAAATAAGATAATAATATTGTTAAAAATTATAAATACGAAAACAACATTAAGAAATTTATTAAAAAAGGAATTTGCATTTAGATTTTTTTAAAGTATGAATATACTTGAAAGAAAAGTATTAAGTGTGAAAGTAATATGAAGCTTAATTAAATTAAAAATTTGTAATAGGAAATTTATTAAATAAGAAAGTAGTAATAAGAAATTTGACAGCGAAATCAATGGTTGTCATTGATTGAACTCTAATCCACTCAAAGTAGGATTTTGACTTCTGCATTATTCTAATTTCGTTGGTAAAAGTAAAACTATTTTATTTCAAATATTAGGATGTTGCTACCTTATGTGTTAGTTTGCGCATGAACTTGTTATTTTGAATTCGATAGTTGAGATTAAAATCTAAAAAAATATCAAGTGGTTTATTAATTCTAAAAATACTAGTTTTGAACAATTTATAACTATTATGATCCACTAGTTTTAAGACATCCGTCAGTCACACTTTTGTAATTTTGTAAGGCTTTATATAAGAAAAATATAATAAAGTGTAAAAAATACAAATTTACTAAATAAGAAACTAATATTAAGAAAATTAATAAATATAAAAAATGAAGTATTTAGAGTATCAAATAAGAAAATAGTAGCAAGAAATTTATTAATGGATTGGTTTTTATTATTGAAGAAATTATTTGTAAAAAAATATTTGTAAGAAATACATTAAGAAATATATTATAATGATATGATATTAAACTTATTAAGTTAGAAAATAGTTATAAGAAAATACTTAAATAAGGAGTTAAATAGGAAATTTGACAAGGTATCTTGAGTTATCAATAATTGAATTCTAATGTACTCATAATGGGGTTTTGAATTCCGCATTCCTCTTTACCACATTTACCAGAGGTCTATTGTACCCAAACCCTAGATCATGACGAGTGGGAAAGTTTTATAGTTGAAATGAAGTTCAGCAGATATTTAGGAATATCATGTAGTTCCCAGATCTTAACATAATGTTGCCCCAGATGCTCAAATCTTTAAGCATCTGGGACGTGAAAGTCAGATCATCTGGGCTTCACACTCACAAGAAATATGTTGTGAAGTCTCCTCCTCAAGAGGACAACCATGACAAAGAGAATCGGATGTAATACCCATAATGAAGAGGTGTCACCTGAGGGTGCAGTGACCAATGAGAAGACCAATGATGTTCCACAAGCTATTCCTGTTAAGCTTAAGCTCTTTTTGAAACACACTGAGGCCGTCACGATTTAACTCCTCTGACAGTCCAAAATGCGTCATTGCTCATATTGCTCAAGCTCTATGGCAATCTTGCCATAGATTTTGAAAATAGAGACCCTGAAAGATGTGGGAGAGATTTCCTAGTCTGGTTCGGGCTTATTTCCAGCTATACCCATCTCTTCATGCACAAAGTGTAGTTATGTCTTGCTAACTATTTAGATTATGTCTTAGTATGTGAAAATTCGACCATTAGATTAAAAGTTGTTAAGTAGGTTCACTTTCTTACTTTGCGCGATATAAAAAAATAATGACTTTCTCTCAGAAAGTATTCGATCGATTTCGTTCAAATTTTCCATTTTGTCATGTAAAATTACATTATTTAAAATGATGTAAACGTCTATTTACTTTACGATTCGAAAAATTTTGTTGACTCCTACTAAATAAAATAATAAAAATCCTAAATAATTATTAAAATTTATTTTTTGTGCCGAATTATCTTTGAAAAAACGATTTCCATAATCCTTTGCAATTTTTTTTAATATACTCAAGCATTTTCTAGAGATATAGCGGAATATGCAAAAATTAAAATTAGTATTAGATGTTTAAACATTAGAGCGCTTTTCTGACCAAACAACTGGTATCCAAATTGAGTATACCTGCTATATTTTCAGTGTCGGAAATTCAAATCCACCAAAAAAGGAAAATTTATATGAAGGAAATACGTTTTTGTGTCTGATTTCGTAACATGAAACATCGCCTGCATTAGGTAGAAAAATTTATGATCACTCCTTCAAATCATTAAGATTGAGGCCTAATACGTGAAAATCCGATAATTAGATGAAAAACTATTAAGGGATTTGGATGTACAATACGAAAAAAAAACTATTCGCTTTTTTTTTGTATTGCACATCTAAATCCTACCTATACCATCAGCAGATCTCATGACGTCAATATTAGTTCCAGGACATCCCTTTTGCAAAATTCAGTTACTTTGTGCTTTTTTTGTCACCGTTTTTTAAATTAAATTGACAAATTGACAAAGGGAATCCGTTGTGATATCTCTTCTTTGTTGAATTGTCTATTTTGATAGAAGCCTAGATTATTTCTTCTTACCCTGTCCATTCTGAATTCGCAAAAAATTGCGGACCATGGTGTCAAAAACTTCGAGTGATATATTCTTTAGGACTGTAAATGATATTGACCCTGGTTAGCACAAGCATGAAGTAGAAACTATTTTTCACTTAGATTGGACGCTAATAACTTACATATATTCTAGATTCTATCAACATTTATAAAAAGTTTTCTTTTTATATGACTATTAAAAGATTAATATTAGATTTTTAAACCGCTCACATAGAAATTAATTCTGGTAAAATGATTGTACTAAATGGTAATGATATTCTGGTAATGAAACCAAAATATTCGGTATTTAAACCATTCCTTGGTAAAATTTTCCTTTCATATGGTAACAGCTTACCGGATACCCTGGTTCTCAAAATAATAGTTCTTATTACCACACATTTTGTAAAATATACAAAGCTGGAAACTAAATTCCACAAAATAAATGGTTTGTATGTAATGCTCTAAGGTATCATGATAAAACTACTAAAGTTCACCAAATAACAATATTTTAGTGTTAATTTCACCAAAATCAATAATCAATCAATATATATATAATAAATCAATATATATATTTATATATATATATATATATATATAATATATATAATATATATATATAATATATATAATATATATATATATATATATATATATATATATAATATATATATAATATATATATATATATATATATATATATATATATATATATATAATATATATAATATATATATATATATATATATATATATATATATATATATATATATATATATATATATATATATATATATATATATATATATATATATATATATATAGTTTTTATTTGTCTGATTGCGATGTTGCGATGTTCTAATTTTAGAATTGCAAAAAAATATCTTTTTATTTAAACAATACATTTGAGTGTATTATTTATTTTTCTTTAAACTTTGTATGTATAATGGGTAAATACTGTATTCCTAAATCACATGACATTAAATCAAAGCCAGGCAGGAAGTAATAGCTGTAGCACTTTTATAAATCAAACTTTTTATATGAATGCAAGTTGTCTGTGTATGTATTTTCTAAAAAAAACACAACAACATTGCTTTGGAACTTCTGATAAATTACTTATCGTGAAGATACTAAATTTTGTTTCCTGAAAGAAAAAAAAAATGTATGTTGACTACCCCATCGTTGCCGACTAGAGTAAATACAATGCATTCGGCCTGAAGCCCTTTTTCCTAAAGGCAGAATACGGGCGTAAAGCGCAAAAATACACTTTCCGTTTAAAAATATCTTTTGAAAAGCGAAAAAAAGTAAAAACGCAGCACTTTTTATTACTTTAAAAAGGGCGCAAACACTGATTATGAGAAAGTGATGAGAAAAGGCGTGAAAATATTAAGTGCAGAGAATGAAATTTCTCAATTTTGTGTTCTAAGCCATGAAAAAAAAAATTGAAGTAAAAAAAAAAAGTGATGGAGTACTTTTTTAAAGAGAAAGATTCTAGAAGAAAATAAGAAGTAATTACTACGAAAGAGAGAAGGTCTCAGCACTTTTGATGAGAAGAATAATCTAAAAATGCATTCAGAAACTGATGAGATTAAAAATTATCCATCGTCTGCTAAGGTAAAGAAAAGTATGAGATAGCTTTCTTTTTTTGAAAGAACTTTGTTTAAAGAAAGTACAAAAATTGAAATGAAATTGGATTCGATTAAAGGAGTTTAATTCGTTCTCTTTTATTGCATTTTGTCTAATTATGCTAGAAAAAGATTTTCCTATTGTTTGGTTTCCTTTACAATAAATTTGAAAGATTAGTTGGTGCATTTTATATAAGCCAAGATGTCAAAATGATTTGAAGTAATACGATTATGTTTGATTTTAATGAAATATCTTGAATTGAGATATTTTCATCCAATGCAAAGTTAATTGATCGGCGTTTTTTTTTTTCCTTTTTTTTTGTAAGCTAACTTTGCGAACTGGTTTTGAGACATGCCAACGATGCGTAATCTTGTTAATTTAAAACAGTTTGTAATTACTGTACTTTGCAATAAGTATTGACTTAAATAATAAAATTTTTAACATAAAGAATATTTTTCCGAGTATTAGTAGATATATTATTACTAAGTTTAATGCATCAATACACTTTATAATTCTAAACTTCATGAGAACTTAATATAATAATAGATTATATCTAATGCATTATATATAAACCAAAATGTCAAAATGATTTAAAGTAATACGATTGTGTTTTATATTAATGAAATATCTTGAATTGAGATACTTTTATCCCATGTAAAGTTAATTAATTGATCGGCGTTCTTTTGTAAGTTAACTTTGCGAGCTGGCTTTGAGATATGGCAACGAAACGCAATCTTGTTAATTTAAAACTGTTTATAATTACTGTACATACTTCGCAATAAGTATTGACTTTAACTATAATAACAAACTAAAGTAAAGAATATTTTTTCGAGTATTATTAGATGTATTATAGTTAAGATTGTTAGTAAGATATATTATAGTTATAATATATTTTATCATTCTAAACTTAGTGAAACTTGATATAATAATGGATTATATATAATACAGTATATACTAACCAAGATGTCGAATTGATTTTGAGTTATGCGATTATGTCTTATATCGATGAAATATCTTAAATAAAGTTAAGTAAAGTTAATATTTTTGTAAGTTAAATTTATAATAGAAGTTAGATTTAAGATAAGTAAACAATACATTGTCTTTTTAATTCAAAACAAACGGTACCTTTTATCAACATAAAGTATATATTTTTAAAAAAAAATTGTGGTTTGTGTCTTACGCGAGTAGTGCTTACACCTCTTCACTCCCTTGTAAGCAAAAATTAAATTTGGTGAATCTAGAATATTTTAAATAGCAGGGGTGGTTAGTTTCTTAAGCGAGTAGTGCTCATCATATCTCTTAATTCCTTTGTAAGCAAAAACTAAATTAGGGCAATCAAAACTGCAAGGGTAGTTAATGTCTTACGCAAGTAGTGCTCTTACCTCTTCACTCCCTTGTAAACAAAAATTAAATTTGGGAAATCTAGAATATTTTAAACAGTAAGGGTGGTTAATGTCTTACGCAAGTAGTGCTGTTACCTCTTCACTCCTTTGTCAGCAAAAATTAAATTCTGGCAATCTAGAATATTTTAAACAGCAATGGTGGTTAATGTCTAACGCAACTAGTGCTCATACCTCATCACTCCTTTGTAAGCAAATATTAAATTTGGAAGATCTAAAATTATTTTCAACAGCAAGGTGGTTAGTGTATTGCGCAAGTAATGCTCATACTTTATTAATCCCTTGTAAGTAAAAGTAAGTAATATCACAAACCCCTCCTCAGTAAGTGTTTCCGAATCTTTGAACGGTCACAAGTTAAATATTTAATTTGAAGACAATGCAAGAGTTTTATCGACGAGTTGTGTTGGTGACGAATTGTGTCCACGACAGATTGTCGGCGCGGCGAGTTGTACCTGAGACGAAGAATTGTCCTCAGAACGAATTCAGCCAACACCTCCTTGAAAGAGTAGGCCTCAGCACAGGTTACCATGAATATCCTTTAGCTGTCCAAACGTAATGACATATTTCGTATTTTCAACCACTGCGCAGCATAGTACCCCGAAAGTAATGACATCTTTCTTATTTTTCATCAACTGCGCAGTTAACTTCATCACATCGGACTACTAAATTGATCCATGCTGAGGCCTTCCTTATTCTAGGAGGTGTTGATTGAGCCCACACCGTTATGTCGTTGAGACGCGTCGTGCGTGCGATGAATTGTGCTCGTGACGAATTGCGTTTGCGAAGAATTGGACCCATTGAAAATTGTCGTTGCGAGTAGTTGTGCATTCAGATGAATTGACGCGACATTGCAGCACCATTTTTTATGAATTTTTAACTTACATATTTATTACATCATATAATCATATAATATATAATTATATCAAATCTTAAAAAATTTCAAAAGTTTTTAAATAATGCATTTTAAATCAAAAAGTCTTATACATTGAAATGCAGGTCAGAGACAAAAGGAATTAACTAATGTGACAGAAATCGGAAAACAGAAATAAATTTAAACAAAAGTAAAGAGTTTCCTAAGAAATGTTGCAAAATCACAAAGAAATACAAGGCGAACATAAAACTTTATAGCTGTGTTTCACATTTAGAATTTGTTCTTTGTTCGTTTGTAATGTGAATCCGACATTAGGAATAAAACTTTAGCTTAGAAAGCATCCATATAAAAAGAAAGAAGCAACTATGCCAATGAGCTCAATAAATTTCAAACAAAGTCAAGATGTTTTTATTTTGGGTTCACATGAAAATCTCGGTTGCCGAATAAGTTTAACAACCATGTCTTCGATGAAGAAGGGTTTCGGATTAAATAAAACTATAAGCTACCATACCAAAAAAAAATTTAAACTCTTGAGACCCAAGCTTTAAACAATGGTAGAAAGTATAATTTTTGTTTAGAAATATGTAGCTTTCAAAAAAAGTTGTTTAAAAGAAATTCAATTCCTAATTAATTTTCTTAGTCATTTTTAATTATTACGCACACATTGGTCAAAGAATTAGAAACTTTGTAGATTTTCTCGTGCTTTGCTGGCATTGTAGAAGAATCTAGTGAGAGTATCATGGGGATGTGAAACATGTTGTGCCGGTAGGGAGTGGTGCCTTGTTTTTTCTCAAGGATGCTTCTCAAAACCATGCAACACATTGGCAATTCAAATTCATCTCAAAATGTTACATATTTGCTCCAAAGGTGACGGGTATTTCATGGATGAAAATTCAACAGTACAGTGCGACAAAAAACGAACTACCTTAAAAATCGAAAAGTGAACGGAGTACCTTGAATAATTCTTGATCTAATGGTGAGAATTTTCACGTTCTAGGACTCAATCTTAAAGGCTTGATTTCTTATGAACTATTAAACAGATTTTACTCAAGTTTTGTATTTTGTCATGTAAAATTACAATCTTCAAAATGATGTAAAAATTTTTTATATTATACACTTCAATTTTTTTGACCATTATTAAATAAAATAATAAAAACTACTAAATATTTAATAAAAGTTATATTTTGCATGGAATTAGTTTCGGATAAATTAATTTTATTATTGTGTGCACATTTTTTTCAATTCACTAAAAATGTTCGAGATATAGCGAAAAATGCAAAAAGTAAAATTAACATTAATGTGTTAGACGCACTTAGGAGTGAACTGTTGAGCCAAACTGTTGGGACCGTATTTCCCAGATCGCGGCTACCCCCTATATTTTGGATGTCAGAAATCTGAATATATCAAAAGAAGGTATGCTTAATCAGAGAAAGTACGTTTTTGTGTCTAATTTTGTAGCTTAAATGTCGCCTGCACTTATTATTAAGCATATTTTTGGTCACCTCGAACTATTAAGATTGAGTCCTAGAACGTGAAAATCTGATCAATAGATCAAAAGTTATTCAAAGTGGGCAGTTTATTTTTTGCCGACTGTACATCGTGCCATAAGTGTGCGAAATTGACTCAATGAACATTACGCCTCGGTGTCAAGAAAAATCCAGATCTTTACCTAATAGAAATATTTTAGACTTCCTGGTAAGGCACTTTAAACAGCTAACATCTTTTCCATCTAATTTTGAAAGTAACTTTAAAAACGTTTGAAACGTTTACGTTAACGTTTTAATTAACGTTTGAAAGTAACAATACCCAAATGAATCAGCATATTTAAATATTTTCTCTCGAATGATTAAGATCATATTTCAGTAAATGAAATTATGTTCCCTTTTTAATTTCGCATACTGTAGCAACACCTCCTAGAAGACAGAATACCTTCGTATGGGTTACCATAAACGAGAAGATCCTAAGTAGTCCGAAGGTTGCGACGTCTTTCTTATTTCCCCCAATGGGCAGTTTATGTTCGTTTATTACAGTAATCCGTGCGAAGGCCTTCTCTCTTTTAGGAAAACAAAAAGAACAGAGGGGCTTGTAAAAAGAAATACAATCATTTCAATAATTAACACTGTTCTGCGTATCTTAACAACAGATAAAAAGAGTTTTTCTTATTTTTTTTATAAAATAGCTATAGGCTATTTGCTCCTTAAACTAGTAAAATTTAATAAAAAAAATTATAGTCATTATTTTGTATTTAAAATTGGAAAAAAATTAGTATTGCGACAAATTACTATTTGTTATTTTTTTTTATATTTAAAGAAAAAGAAAATTCAATAAAGATCAAATTACTGTCTCTTATTTGCATCTATAAATTTGATACTCTTTGTTATTTATAATTAAAACTGGAATCTACATTTAAAACTGGAAAAAAATAATAATGGGAAAAATTACTATTTATTATTTACCAGCTAAACTTAGTGAAATGAATAACTCGACAAGCTTCAGGAAAAAAGAAAACATTTTGTTTAATGAAAAATCAATAGTTTTAAGTACTTAAATTAGAGGAAGTATCTAAAACTAAAATCATAGTTTTTTTACGTCTATCTAAACGTAAAAGAATGAGTATTTTCGTTTTTAAAAAAAGTATTTCATTCATTTATTTGAGTTAGCAGTTCAGAATATAAGTTGAAACAATTGTTTCCATTATTCTATTACTAGTTTTAAAATTAGTTACCATAGAAAATAACTAATAATACAACCTTACAGAAGAATATAATAATGCATTTCCTAGGAGAATAGTTAATTTAATTTTACTATTCGTATTGATACAGTACAACTTATTAAACTATTTTTAAAGAAAGAATTTTCCTATACACATGGAATAAAAATTTAATTATTTCAATCTTGTTAAAAGATTTTATTCGTTTGGATAAAATTGAGTTGTTTTTTAACACATCTGGTATTTTCTCAGACATTTAAGAAAGAATTCGGTTGGCAAAATGTCAAAATAAAAACATAGCACACAAGATATAAAAAAATCTCAGAGACTTTTATCCTAAGTATTAATACAAATATATTTTAGATTAAATAAAATGTCTTTTTTTAATAGTTTTCAAAAGTTTCGAAATTCAGAAAGTTCTCGTTTTAAATTTTGCTCAGTCAGTTAACATATTTCTTTTTTAATCAAAGAGAGCTGCCAAAATTGTACACTTTTTCACATTTGAATTTGTACCAGTCACAGATCGCAGACAATTATATTTGAAATATTTTAATAATAAAATACAGTCATTTTGCTTCTTATATTATTTTTTGGTATTAATATTTGTGACGTAAGTACTGAAAAAAAGTTGTTTTCTTAAGGCCTACAAGTGGTACGATTTCTGATACCGGTTGCCCAATTCTTAGCATCTGCTCCCTAAATCGTACCACCCTAAAAAATATTGAATGCTTATGATTAAGTAAATAAATAAATAAATCACGTATAGTCTAAAACGACTGCTCAATAGCTTTATGAGAAACGTGATGACATTTAATTTTGGAACTGTTACAAGTATAATTAAAGTATTATAAGCCCGTAAAATGCTGTGGGAACATGGTGCAAAGTGTTACAAATTTCAAGCGTGACTGTGATTCATTTTAGTACTGCATCCTATTGGGATCTAGAATAATTTTTTTTTTCTAGAAATAAGGAATTGGTTCGGTTGAAGCATTCAACATAGAAGATACTGGAGGCGTGATGGTTTAGATGATAGAGCGTTCGTCTTCTAGTGAGGTGAACCGGGTTCAAATCCCAACGGTGGCTGGTCGATACGAACTCCGCATCCAGATTGCCTCGACCACAGTGCTGACGTAAAGATATCCTTAGTGGTTGTCGGATAATGGGTTGCTTAGGGTTGCCATGCTAATGGGTTATTGGGAATAATGAGTTGCTTGGAGGTTTTCATGGTTTTCCTCTCCATGTAACGCAAATGCGGGTTAGTTCCCCCCAAAAGACCTTCACGAACGCAAATTTCTCCCAATCCTTGGCCCAGGAGGTCCCTTGTCTTCTTGTTTGGGTTCAAAATTACAAGACTACGGAGTTAAACATTAGTAGTCGTAAATGCAAAAATTGGGTCGGCTGTTCAACGACGGTCACGAAATAAAAATAGAAGGTACTGGGATAGATCGGATAATAAAACGATTAATCGATCACAGCATGACTAACAAGAATACTCATCACTTAGATGCTTTTCATCATTTTTTCCTTCCTTGGAATGAAGCAAAGAAACCTCATCATAAGGATATTAAATCTCATTAAATTTACTCAAATAGTTTCGGTTCTTTTGAAAGATTCTCATATAGAATAAGATTTTTGCCGTCAAAAAGTCGGTTTAATTAAAGATCGACCCATCAAAATCGTTAAATACTTTTAAATATTGCTTTTAGTGGTGGGAGTCGTGTTATGGAACCGTGGAAAGCTAATTACAGATGGCTCTAGGGGTCAAAATTCGTCGTAAGACTTCCGGATTACTACTTCCGATTGATTTTTGCTCCTTAACTTAAGAAACAGTATCATCCAATTTTATTATACTAATAGTGTTTACAATATAACGCATTCTTTCTATTTAAATTTCAATGAAACTAACAGCAAATGTATTCGGAAGACTTCGCAAGCATGCTATGATGCAAACCAAAAAATATTAAACTTTGACAATTAACACAAATATGACCAAATAAGGGATAAAATTCAAAGCATGGCAAACCTTATACTTAATTTATGTTTTAATATTAATTTTCATGAATTTATTTTAGGCTCACAGCCAGTTAGAATTTATAAATTACAGGAAACTCGTATGAATGATAAAATTATGCGTAAGTATAATCTCAAATTACAATAATAAAACTTCCTAAAATATTAAGCCTGTTCTCACATCGCCTGGTAAGCATGACATAAGCGGAGGAATACACCGGAAGTTTTCTAAAATTCTTCCGGTTTTAGGGAGCTTGTTATTGTTTACATTCATTCAACCATCCATAAGCCTCCCTCACGAAATGAGAAATTTGCTAATAGGTGGAAGCTAGTTTGGAAGCAGTTCACAGTCACTTTGGCTGAAAATAGCCAAAGGTCAGTTGGTTTTGGAAATCGTTCTCGACAATTTATGAGAATTACAGTTGAAATGACTTAAAACTCTACTCGGTCAGTAATCGAAAAGGATATGTTACTCCTAAATAGTATAGATACGATATAGGAAAACACACGAGATGCGATTTAGGCAATTATGCAATTTGTTAAATAAAGATTTGTTCCAATCCCCAAAAAACAGTTATCTAGCAAAGAAACAAATAGAACATAAGTTGCTTAACAATTATATTATGCATTAAATAATCTGTACATTACTGTAGTTCTACTATGTCCTTACATAGGATGTTCATAAATTACATTGAAAACATGTGAAACTTATTGACTTAAATACAAATTAAGCGCAAGTACGCTGAGGCTTGATTCTTCTGCATTGATCTCCAAGTGAAAAAAGGAAATTTCTCATTTCATATTTTCTCTACTGGAGTGTTTTCTTTTATCATGCTTCTTCAGAAGTCAGAGGTGGGATGATTTTAGCATCTCTTTTCTACAATAATAATTGTGTCATGGTGGCTCAGGGGATAGAGCATTTGCCTTCTAATGAGGTGAAGTGGAATCCACTGACAACAGTGCCGACGTAAAATATCCTTAATGGTAGACGGATCATGGGTTAGAGCTCCTTTGCCTTTAGGTTAACTTTTGGATTTCCCCACAATTTAACGCAAATGCGGGTTGGTTCCATTAAAAAGTACTCTACGAAAGCAAATTTTTCCTAATACTTGATCAAGGAGTTCCCTTGTCTTCTGAATTGGGTTCAAAATTACAAGGCAACGGAGTTGAATATTAGTAATCATGAGCACAAAAACTGGGTAGCTTGTTCAACGGCAGTTTTGAAAAAATATAAATAAAAATTGGGTCGTTTTCATAAGTTGGTGCAATTTGGCGCAGCCTTAAACATTTTTCTTCTTAGAGGTGTTAGAGACTTTACATGATTTTTCCGTATATTGTAAGCACTAGTAGACACTTTCAAGTATTAAAAATGTCAATCTATATGACATTATTTAAGAAAAGTAGTATTTTAAAGAAACTGTAGAACAAGGAACTAAAAGATAGCTATCGGCAATAAAGATCAAAGGAGAAGAACGGCATGTGTCTATTTTTCTTAAAAAAACTGACGATTAGATCACCATCTGTTGCATTATAAGGATTGTTGTATTTAAAAATCAATAACGTAAATAATCGATTTTCTCCGAGGGTTATTGCTCTGTGAAGATAGGCTGAATTGTGGAAAACCGTTCCTGACCCCTCTTAAATTCGTTTTTTTCCCAACGAAGCAATTTTCATGGATATAAACCAGTCTTTCCTTTTGGTTTTCTAATACAAAAAATAAAACATTTAGGAAACAAAAACTTTCCTTTGTTAAGTTTAATACGAGTGATAAATGTTCTAAATTACAAAAGAGAAAATTAATAATAATAAAATATTTGTTTAAGAGGGAACAAAATTATCAAAAGATGAAAAAAAAAATTCGTCCAATTTTTATTAGTTTATCCTTTTAAGATTATTGTACCAAAATATTGAACAGCTTTTTGAAAATATGCACAAGGTACAGCATAGTATGTCAAGACTGGACTTTAGCTCTCAGATGATTAATGAATTTGCTCACTCCTATCAGAACATTTTACTAAAACACTATCATCTTAACTATTTTGTTAAAATAATTTCTTTAAACTACGTACGAAAATTGGTACTTTATGGGTACTTTCATAATAAAAAAGTTCAAATTGGAATTTATATAGCTGCAATAATTTTTAATGATGATTGCAAAGAGTTATTGATAGTATTAAAACAATTGGAAATAAATTAATGTAGGCCTAACAGCCAAAGAATATGCTAAAAAGGAAGATGACCGTAGAATTTCGCTAGAAACATATCAGGCGTCAACTCATATGAGAGTAGATCAACAAAAAAAAGGGCTAGACTAGCACATGAGACACTTGAATTCAGGACTATGTTTCTGTATCTCTAGCTAGTATAATTTTTAACCGATTTATTTCATATTTTGACGAAAATAATGTAGTTTTGTATGTAGTTTTTGCTGTAGTGTATAATATAGTTTTTTAATGTAGTAGTGTATAATGTTTAAATAATAAATAAATGCAGTTTTTGGTGCATATAGGAATATTTTAATTTGATTAATTGGTTTTGAGTAATCCATAGGAATGAAATTTATTTCATGTCATTATTTGATTTTTTCAAAACTCACCTATTTTCTGAAAACAATTTTATAATTTTTTTTTTAAATTTTAAGTGCAACGTAAACTTAATTCGTGTAGTTTAAAATAATCAAAACGGAATCAAACTTAGGTGATTGTCTTCTTCTTACGAGTTTGGTTGAGGAGTCGAGGATCGAACCCCGTCCCCTCCTGTCCGGAGTCTGATTCTCTAACCACTGGCCTACCTCGAATCATTGAAATTGTTTAAAAAAATAAATCGACGCTAGAGCCTATCTGGCCAACTGGTCTCGCTGATTTGTCAAATGATGTGTAGATCTTTTGACGCAACCCTGTATATGTCTTTGCGATGTCCGTCCAATTTGAAAAAAGTTTATGAACTATTAATGAGTACACAGACTTAAAGATGTATGAAAAATATCAATGCTCAAGATAACAGTCAGTTCAAGATATTTGTTTCAAACCCAGAAATCATAATGTTTTCAAAACTTTACCAAAGAACTTTAGTTTACTAAACTTTTCTATTCTATCCTTCAAAAGTAATTGTTACTGTTTTTTTATAAAAATACATACTTTCAATATATACATATTTCAATTAATTGTTTAAATGTAAAAACAAACACTTTTATAAAACATTTAATTATGTAATACATACATGATTTCTCTTTTTTTTATTTTTAAATGAGAGTAAATCTTAAGAAAAACTTAAAAAGAAATACAGTAAAAAAGTTTCAGATCAGTTTTGACATTCATAGTTATTTTATACGTAACCAACAGTAAAGTTTATGTATAAATTATTCATACTTTTCATTTATTTATTTTAAGCATGACAGGAAAATGACAGTGAAAGTATAAGAAAAGAATTAAGAAAAAAACTTTTATTCTATTTATAACTAAAATATTCGACGTTATATTTACTTTTCATCATTAGAATATTTTTTGACATGTTAAAAAGATTGACGTTTTTCAAAAATAATGTAGAATGAACATAAATATATAAACAGTAAAGAATAATATTTTAGACTTTGATAAATTAATGTAACCAGTACTTCATTTTACATTCTCAATTTTTTTTACTGTGCTTGATAGTTTCGTGTTACATCTAATACCAATACTTTTTTATGTTGCACATCAAAAATATTTCTTAAATTGATAAAAAAAAGTCTGAGATTTTGGGAAACATTGGAACTCTTGATAAAAATAATGTAACATTTTTTATTTATTTACCTTTAAGAAAGTAATTTTAAGTAATATATATATATATATATATATATATATATATATATATATATATATATATATATATATATATATATATATATATATATATATATATATATATATATATATATATATATATATATATATATATATATATATATATATATATATATATATATATATATATATATAAATAAATAAATATATATATATGTATGTATATATATATATATATATATATATATATATATATATATATATATATATATATATATAAATAAATAAATATATATATATGTATGTATATATATATATATATATATATATATATATACACTATCCACTAACCTCCAATAAGTATTTGGACACGTGTGATTGCAGAGAAAAACAAACTTTATACATAATCAATAGTTGGTAGAGCCTTCATGAGAGGCAATTACAGCGTGAACCCTCCGGGGCATACTTTCCACAAGTCCTTGTGTGACGTCTAGTGGTATTTTCTACCAATCGGCTTGGAGAAGACATGTAAGTTCCTTCACCAGTTTTGGACGAGTAGTACACCCCTGAATTCGGCGATCCAACTCGTCCCAGAGGTTCTCGATAGGGTTCAGGTCTGGGCTCTGGGCAGGCCAGTCCATTCGATTAACCCCATTGGCACTATACCAAGCCTTGGTGACCCTCGCAACATGACAGCTGGCATTGTCGTTCTGGAAGTAACAGGGGTCACATCCGTAAAACTGCCACTAAGTAGGAAGCCATTTGTCATCCAAAATAGTGCAGTAGGCATCTTGAATGCCGATGTTGTTCCCTACACGATATCTACCGGCGAGGGCGTGACATATCTCAAGACCGCAGATATAGTCATTTGCATGGGTGTCCAAATACTTTTTGTAGATAGTGCATATATATACAATTTCCTAT